>PUFA01000150.1:1475909-2951819 GCA_003508835.1 Eonycteris spelaea
GAACGAAGCCATTTGGCAGACTGCGGCTCATTCAATATTTATGAAATTAACCATAACCCAGCGGATTCAGTCATTTTAGATGCCATAATAATGGTCTTCACAATTGATCACCACATAATCAATGCAGCCATGGCAGAAGGTTATGGTTCTAGATCAGAAAGGGGTTATTGGAAATTCACTCCGACCTGAAGTGGTCCCTATCTCCATGGTCCCATGCCTGACACCATTTTCCGAAGGAAACGACAAGTCATCAGAGCAATGCCCAGGCCTCACCTCAGTTCTCAGCCATTTCCTTGCGGTTGCCCAGGAATTTAAATGGAAATAGAAGAGGAAAGTAGTTGCCTTGCTTTTCCTAATGCCTACCGCCGAAGCGACCCTTTCTCTAAAAGCCTGTCATTTCTTCCACTGAATTGGATTTTTAACATCTTTTCTTGTAGTCACTAAAGAACTCAGAGCCCATTTATTTTGCTTTTTCCAAAACGGAAAAAAAAAAAAAAAAGACCAAACACATCTTAAAGTAATATGCCTATACTTCCCAGTTAACCTTGAGGACACAATTAAAGAATTTCATGAAACTCTTTCCAGAAGTCACACTTCTTTTATAATATCTTACGCTTCAAGTACTTCTCTCCACACAGATACTTAGGGCTCAGCATATCTTTCTAAATGTAAATATTATACAAACTTTCAAAGATGTCTACAAACAACCATGAATACCAAATATAGTAGTTGTCATTTTTCTAATTTAAATTACAACCACCAGCTATCAAGTATGCCAAATACTCAATGTAGTCAAAGAAAACTTCTTTTTACATGCTGTCTTCTCTTCTGACAACTTTACAAAAGAAACCCAAAATAAAAGTCTATAAATTTCTAAGTGGCTCAAATTCAAAACCTCTTTTATTTATGTTTATTCCCTCAATTACCTTATAAATGCTTATGTCAGATACAACATGCATTTTCCTTCAGATGAAGAAAAAAAATGACTTTTATGGATATTTTAGGTTTTGCCTTAGGTATGTCAGGTTATGTTAGGTTATACCGCTGTAACAAAAACGACAAAATCTCAGAAGCTTGATATGCAAGCTCTCTTCCTCATTCTCATTGCATGCTACCCACATGGGCCTTCAGGCTTTTCTGCTCTGCAGAGACACTGAGAGACCCAGACTGGTGTAAGACCCACCTCAGTACATACTTTCCATACTCACTGAGGCAGGAGACATGCAAAGTGTGTACACTGAATCTTAAACTGTCTGCCCAGAAGTGACACCCACTTTAATATTCACATTTCATTGGCCAACTCAAGTCACAGAGTCATGGATCACTTGAAAGAAATAGCTGTGAAAAGCCCTAATGATTACCACAATTGTAGGTAGAACTTGATCCAGACATAATCCCCCTGACTCCCCCACTATATATGTATATATTTCGTGATATTAGTGTAAAAAAAGTCATTCTCAAATTCAGCATCAGTATAAGCACCACTCTACTGGTAACTCCATTTTCTCTCTTTTATAGAGTGAAGGAGAAAATCAAAGTCATTCTTACCCCAAGTATCCGTTTCATCATTTCCTTATCATGAAACAGAGAGACAAGATGACTTTTGGATATGATTTTCAAATCAGAAGGTTTTCATGTCTCGGAGTATGAGGCAGATGAATAATCCATTGAATCTTTCATTTTGGCTCACTAGAGCCTAAATATATCCAGTACTTGAGCAGATGGACATAGCATAATTCAATAATAATGTGGCTCTCTTAAGCCAAAATGTAAATTTCTTATCCTTTAAGACATATACTTTGATGTAGCTAAATATTCATTTTAAGAGATTATCTAGTTCTTACTTACATAAGTTTATGTAAGATTATTTCAGTGATACTATTCTTATAATTTAAAAGGCTAACACAATAGGAAAAGCTTTATGTGGAATGATAACCAAAATAATTTTATTTCACCAAGCATCTACTGAGTGTCTACTCAGCCCCACACTACTTACAAAGGATCCAAAGTTGAACGAAATATAACTATGATCTTCGGTCCATTGATAGTCTGATATGATTACCCTTCAGTGAGTTTTTTCCATTGCGTATAAGAGTCTTATCTTCTTTGCATCCTCTCTTTAAAATCATGTAAATTCAAGTCTATGCAGACAAGATAATTTGAGGAGGAGGAACTGGATTAGGAAATAGAAACATAACTCCTGAGTTTTCTCTTCACTGATGACTATACATATGATGAGATTCCGTGATTTCGCTATTAGGATTACTAGAGGAATTGCCACTTCTCTGGTAGGTAACAGACACTTCATTTCTATTACATTTTGAGTAATCTCCTAAAGAAGCTTGTTCTGCATGCCTAATAACTTCCAGGTCAGTTCCACACTGTCAAGATCTTTTAGGTTGATTTATGTAGCTGTAAAGAACCTTCTGGGCTCCCAAACCACTAATGCCACCATTGGATGCCCTGAAAGGAACAGGTCAGTATCTGGCTATAGGAATCTGTGCTTATGTGAGTCATCAGATCTGAAGCTGCCCAGAGCCTCCCAGGACCCGCTACACCTCTGAATGCCTCCGGAGCCAGGCCAGCTGACTGTACGGCATCCTCACACCAGTCGGCACTTCGGAAGCGCTACGGTTAGAAGAGATGTCGGAGAAGACAGCGGAAAGAGCTGACTGCACAAAAGGCAGCTTCCGAGTAAAAAGGCAGAAGGGTACTCAAAAGCGGAGTGAAACATTTTCACTTTCGTCTCTCCCCAAATGGGATGCATGCTTAAAAAAAAAAAAAAAGGCTTCCCCTCCCTTTGGCTTATTAATCCTTTGTAAAATTTCATCAACTTAAATCAGAACCCAAAGTTTCTAGCTACCATAATTAAAAGAGCAATGGCAATGGGCATGTTCTTCCCTGCTGCGATTTTTAACTTTTTGGTTTCGCCCGAGGACGTAGGCGCCTGCACATCCAGGAAAACAGGAGACAGACCTCCGTCGCTTCCTGGTCCTAGCACGCACAGGAAATGCGAACGTGCCATTTCTAGGACTCGGGAGAACCCCTTCATCGTGTGTTCACGGCATATGGCTCACTTTCATCCAGAACGTTTTAGAAAATGAAATGCTAGTGTCACCTCTTGCAAACTGCAAGACAAGCCTCCAAGGCGTCAAAGGAATCTTGACCCAAATCAGCCTCAAGGGTCACCTTATTCCAGCCCTTGCTACACTAACGCGCAGCTCATCAGGACGGGGCAGAAGCTGATTTCCGAAAGGATGGATATTTTCTGGGTCTTGTGGTATGTCACGTGATGTGCTGGTTACCATGGTGAAAAAAAAAAAAGAGCTTTTCTTGTAAAAGAAATGACTCTGCCCTTTCGCTCAATGGTGGCAACGCCAATGTTCTTTCAGAGAAGAGCCAGGAAAACGGCAGCTGCGGGGGCCGAGGGGCACCGCCAGGAGGCACCTCTCTTCCGGCGCTGCTTCTGGGGTCAGGGAAACTCAAGACTCATTACGAAGCGGAGGGGTGGTGCGTGTGTGTTTGCTGTACCACACGGCGCTCAAGGAGGTGACTCTGAGGTTGTTAAATTCCTACGGTTAAAACTGCTGCAACACGCTGAAGAGTAAAACGAATGACTGGGTGTTTATGGCCCCCACTGGAATTTCAGTCTAGGGGTTCTCAGTTCTTCTATCACTCGCAATACGCCCTTTGAGAAACATCATGTTGTGTGGCCTCGTTTACTATACCCAAATAAAATTCATGGGTAACTTAACTTACCTACATATTTGCTCTTTAAAAAAAAAAAATTATGAGAGACGAATATACAAGAGACAAAAGGCCACTGATGTAGAACAAGGTAATCTGTTGCCATAACGTAAATGCTCCATCGGCCCGGACAACTGGGATGGAAGAGTCAGATGCCTGCACTTAGTTGTATCATCACCACGAAAGCGGCATCTGCACACGTGTTATTAGTGACACGAATGAGTCACCAGGAGCAGTGTTGCTACTGATGCTGTGATCTGAACAAATGTTGAACGTTTCCTGTAAAATTCAGAGCCAAAGAAAGGACGATCACCTCTAGATCTACATTCCAATTGCATTCCTGAAAAACTCAGTATTTATGAAAAGTAGGTTTGAAAATATGGCAACAGAGTTAGGTTCTAGGTTGAGATGATTCGCCAAGCTTTCCAGCTCCATCGGTTCTTCCTGACGGGGGACAGCTGTGTGCATGACAAGGCTAGAGGGTCTCAGCCCCTACAGTGGCCATCAGGGCCACAATCATGGTGACAACCTCCCGCACACACACACTCCCTCTACAGGGAGAAGTGTTTTCCCTACTGAAAACCACTAGCTGACTTACATGGCACAATGAAAGGCACACATACTGAAAAGTGAAATATATATATTTCAGAAGATCTCCCCCTATGACACACTTTTTAAAATTTCAACGTAATTGACATGTAACATTATATCAGTTTCATGGGAACAATACCATGATTCTATTTTTGTATGTATTATGAGCTGATTACCACAATAAGACTAGTTGACATCCATCACCACACGCAGTTTCAAATTTTTTTCTTGTGAGAAAACCATTAAGATCTACTCTCAGCAACTTTCAAGTCATTAACTGTATTAACTATTGTCCCCATGCTGTACATCACAACCCCAGAACCTGTCACAGCACAAACAAATACATTAAGGGGATCGAACTCATTGATTTATTTGCCATTGTCCATCTCGTACGTTAACTGCAGGCGTGGGCCAGGTTGACCAGTTTACCTGCCCTTCCTTTCCAGTGCTGAGTGTCCTCTCACTGTTGGTATGTTTTCTTCATCTTGTCACACTGTCCCCTGAGCAGGGCAGTGTGCATGGTGAGTCAGTCAGTCCACAGAATCTAGACTCAGACTGCGAGTTCAGACCCCAGCTTGGTCACCTACCACTTATGTGACTTGTGGCATGTTTCTTAATTTGTCTGTGCCTCTGTTCAACTCACCTATAAAATAGAGCGAAGAAAACACCAGTCTCTTGGGCTTGTTGTGAAGACTGAGTGAGTTAATCCATTAAAGTGTTTAGAAGAGGGCCTGCTGCAGAGTCAGTGCTCATTAAGTGGTGTTACGATCGGTCCCGCGTACCGAGTTAACACGTAGATGAGATTCAAGAGTCTCTTTTAGGTGAAGAGCCCAAGAACCTCAGAAACCTCAGACAGGAATAAAACTTCAAAACTTAAAGCATAAACTGTCAAGTGTGCCGTCATGAAAAGTCACGAGAGACACAGATCCTTCCAGTTTGAAAGGTGAAGGTGCGGCCATGTTTCAGTCACAGGTCTGTTCCAACCCAATAACTGGGAAAATGCTTCTCAGGAAGCGTGTTTCGCAAAAGACAGTGCCCGCGGAGCGTGACACTGGCTCTTTTCTTGAATTTGGGTGGATTTTAAAACCCATTCTCTTTTGGGTTTTAAATGAATCGTTTCACTAAAGTTAACTCAGGCTACAGATCATATACTCACACTTGCCATTTTTCCTAATGCAATTGAGGTGTTGTAACGATTTTAACACACACAAAAGGTGACTCCAAAGTAAAGTTTCATCCTCTTTTGAAGTTCACATTTTCGATATTTATGCTAAATGCTACATGAGTGTATCGGACATTTAAAAAATTCGTTCTTTCTTTCGCTGAGCCACTGTTTACAGAGACCCTATCATGTCCTTGTCACTGGAATGGGAGCTGGAAATAATACACCAAAAGACATAAACCCTGTTTTCAAGACGCTCTCGGCCCCGGAGGCAGGCAGGCTGGCACACACAGTCGTCACTCACTGTGAAAAAGCCACGTGAATCTGGAAAACACGGGGCTAGAGTCGTGCCGAGGAGCTGATTTCAAGGCGCTGGGTCAAGATTTTTTTCTTCGCTGTTCAGTCTGTATATAGAGTGAATTCCAGAAGACAAACAAACAAATGAACAAAAATCAACTTTCTTGAAAGGGAGGTGCGGCACCTTAGACAAAGAGAAAAGTTAAGCTTCTGACTTTGCCTCCCCAGGTCTTATTTAATGAAGAACTCGGGGATGCCAGCCCAGGGTGGAGAGCACCAGCAACCGGTCTGTGGACGGAGAATGCGTGTCGTCGCCTGCTCCGTACGGCACGAGGGTGGTGATTCCTGATGGCCGCTGGAAGGGACGCCCGTCCTAGCAGCCGAGGAGGCTTTAATCAGTGTGAGGTGGTGGTTCCTGCACTTTGCCTTCTTTCTTCAAGAATCACCTATACTGTCTTGATAGCCTGGGGGACAGAGTCACTCAAACCAGGATCTGAAGTTTGGAAATGCCCCCAGTTTTGTTTCTTAACCTCTCTGAGCTTTAGTTTTTCATCCTCAGAAGTCAGAATAAGAGCATCCAACTCAGAGGATGACTGTGTGGCTGAAACAAGATAACATGGAGGGGATCGTGGCAGACAACGAACGCTTGTCTTTCCCCCGGCATCTCCTGTTTCTGCATTATCATGTCGTCCTCCTCCTCAATTTGTTTAGTTTTTTTCCTACAAATATATTTTTTTTTAACTAAGTGCAGCAATTACAAAACGCTCAACACATTTGTCACAAAACACTATCGCTTGGTTAATTTTATTATCTTTCTGATGAGCTAGTTAAATTGCCTTCGAGCTTCGGTATAAAAAGAGAAATCCTAATTTAAGTCCCACCTGGAGCACCATCTAGACCCTCGACCATAAAGCAGCAGCTACAAATGGAAGCTCGTCATTCCTCAGGGACAGCCTTTCCGAGCACGGACCCCCAGGACTGGGTTCTGCGCTGGGAACTAGCCCCACGCTCTATTTCCAAGCAGTTAATTCTGTCAGAGTGTTTGTTTTGCAGCGAGGAGGTAGGGGATGGAACGTAGGAGTTCATCTGCTAAACCGAAGGCATTTGGTGGTGTGGACAGTCCTGCGTTCCGTGGAGACACATCAGCATGTCACTTTTCAGGAATGGCAGTGGGTTGACAAGAGTCTCTCCTTAGAGTGAGAGAGGGCCTAAGACATAGCAATTAATTTTTGGAAGAGATCTGACTAGCCAGAAATGCCATACCCTTTAACGTGTTTCAAACTACCTCTTTTTCAAACTGTCGGTTTCCTTTCTTTTTTGAAAATATAGATTTAATAAATATCAAATGACAAATTCAAATAAATGTCGCCTAGCTGGCTGCAATAAGGTATTTTCCAAACCTACTCAGAAAAAAACAAAACAATAAATCTGTTACAAGAAATCATATTCTCTCATAAACATCTATATAAAAATCTTAGTTTTTTTTTAACCACTGATATAATTTGCTTTTAAAGAAAGCATTAGAAAACTGACATTTCCTGATCGTGTGCTTAATGCTCTGCCAGACTGTAACACTAATTTGAGTTTGAGGGAGGGAGGGGAATACAAAACGGGCCTCACAGGGTTTAAGATCTAACTGGGGATAGAACACTATCGACAGAAAACTGAGTTCAGAAAACAGATAACGAAATGCATGATGCTTTCTTAAAAGAAAACTTTATCAAGTTAAACACTATGAACCATTCCTAGGGAACTGCTTGCAACTTTTCTGTCTGCTATTTGGGAGTCGATTACAAAGCGGAAACCATCACGACCACCAGCAAAAAACCCTGCCTTCATGCTCCCCGTCGGCTGGGATTTCTGCGAAGCCATGCACCATCTATGACGCCGTTCAAGGCTCAGCGAGACCCCGTGAGCCAGAACTGCGACACTCCGTGTGTTCCAAATGAGGAACACACAAGGCACAAGGCACTGACCTGCACGAAGGGCCCTCGATTCCTTAAGTCCAGGGCCGTGCATTCAAGGGTGGGGCCGCAGAGGCCCTCTTCACCGCCTCACGCCCTTGGAACGACCCAGAGCTGGGATGCCAAGAGACGGGCACAGAGAAGAGGTGACGGCTTTTGTGTCCTCCACAGCCCCAGGCTGGAGCTCCCGATGGCAGCTTTTAGTTTTTGGCAATAGCAAGTAGCCACAAGCAAACACACACGTGTGCTCCCTGCCTTTAAACATTCTCAATGTAAAAGATCGGGCCTTTTTCCTACAGCAGGAAGGACAGTATCGCACTTGCTCAGTGAACCAAGATTCTACGGGCGCTGGCTGTGGCTCCCCTGAGAGACAGTCATGGCCTTCCTAGGAAGCAGGGGCTCACACTGTCAGCAGGTGGCCCTTCATAAGATCGTCTCGACCCGGTGTAAATGAAAAACAATTTTTTTCCTGACTTCTTGTAAATCATTACTGCTGTTTATAATCAGTGAAGTACTTTCAATGTGCACGTTTATATACATAAATATAAAGTTTATTTATATTAAAGGTAAAAGGGGAAAATGCGCCTTCCATTTGACTAAATTAGCCCTGGCAGCGGAGGTGGGAGAAAGCCGGGCGACACTCGGTTGTGTCTATTTTGTTGCATCCCTAGCACTCAGAACAGAGCCTGTTGCTCCGTAAATATTTGTCCAATAAATGAATGGTCATCTGAAGAGCTGACCGTACACGCCGTCTCCTTTTCTGAAGAACCCTACGTAGTGAGGGACCGTAAGTTCTGCCTCCAAAGCCAGATTTTATGTAATTTCGTTCTTCTGATTTGTTTTCCTGTTTGCTTTAGCATTAAGCATGATCGAAGCCTGTTGCCCTTCACTAACTGTAATAGGCTCTTGTGTCATGAATATTTCATACGCGAACCTCCCTCGTTTCTTCTTTATTTTCCTACCCATAATTCTTTTATCTTTTACCATCAGTCCGCCTATCCATCAATCTATAAATCTACTCATCAATCAATCCATCATCTATCCAGTCTTTCTGTCTATTCTATCTTTTAATTTAGTCTATCTTTCCATCGAGTCTGTCTGTCTAGCTATCATAATAATTTCAGTCATTATCATGTTATATATCACTGTAAGATGCACTGAATAATTTAGGGGACATGAGACTTGGTAATACATGTTCCTAATCAAGAAGATGATTTTAAATGCGAATCACAACTTTAAAAATTTGTTATTTTGATTTTGAGAGAATTTTTATTATTTATGTCTTTAAAATGAACACATCAGGAAATAAACACTGTGCCAAATACATGTCTCAATTAGTTGAGCTAATGTGGTTCTTTGTGAAAAACTAGTAATTGAAAACTAGTTGTTTTCTATGAGTAAAAGCATTCTTCTAACCATACCCGGGTTTCTAACAAACGAGAGAGGTTCGGCATGGAAAATTTTATGGCTGAAACTACGTTTGCTTTCAATCCAATTCTTCCTGAGCCAAATAATTATTTGCAATCAAATATATTTCTGTTAATGAATCATAATGACAGGGATTTAGAAGGTCAATGATGTGTTAAATTTCATACCCGCTATAGATACTTAGATAAGAAATATGACCCAATGAGACCTACCGGAAAGCACAAAGTGACAGTCCGATCACTTCCCTCTCCTAAGGCAAGGGCACTATTTGTGAACAAGAATGGAGCTATTTATAGCCGCTCCACTTCCAGGCAATTATATTAACATTGGTGATTAACTTAAAGGCAACCATCAGGAGAAGAGCAATGAATACAAATGCTGTCCTGTAATCAAACTTTGGAAATGGTCAGTTCATTCTTTTTAATTTCCTTCTTTCCACTAATAGGATCCATTTCCCAAAAATAGGCTTTTTAAGATTTAAATTTTAATTTGTATTCAAGGTTCCATTTATCTAAAGTATCACTGTCATGAAAATTTGTTAGAAAAATCAATAAACATTAATTTAATTAGCTGCTTTTAAGGGGTTTAGTTCTAAAATAAGATGAAAATAGTTTGTTACCTATACATAGATGTTGTCCTCACAGTCCAATAAAATCACTCAAAGTGCAACAGAAGAATACTAAATATTTATGGGAAAAAAATTCCTCTTGGTGATTGTTGAAAATGAATTACTTTGAGTAATAATGGTAATAATATTCCGAGTGTAATACATTCCAGGTGCGCTGTGTACCAGGCTTCAGCTAACTAGCTCATTTAACCCTCACAATACTGTACTAAGTACAGATTAGCATCTTCTCTACTATTCCGCTAAGAATCAAAGGCTCGGCAAAGTCACCAATTTGGCGAAGTGGCGAAGCCAGCCCCCCACTCCACATCTCACCCCCAAGCCCACGCTCCTCCCCACTGTCGCCCCCCGTCCCTGGCAGCTTCCCACCAGCAAGTGACAGGTTGTAGATCCAACGGCCAGCCGCCTGGCTTCTGTGGACGGGCAGGCTTCGGGGCCGGGGGGGTGGAGTGGGGGGCCCTCCCTTACCCTTTCAACCCCACGCCTACCGCTAATGGTTTCCCTAAGGCCTCACGCAGGCATCGGGCATCTGAATCCCTTTCTTCTTGTCTTTGTTTATATTTTCTCCCACTTCCCCAAATATTTTTCTATTCCTCCTACTTGATTCCCTCTCATTTACAGGCTTTCCCTATACCTGTTAAAAATTCACATAATTAGATCCCGCCTCTGAAATTCTAAATGCCACACAAAATGAAGTTTACTGAAATCTGTGGCTGTATAAAGAACATTTTCCTGAGCATTTTATATCTATTGACATTGTCTCCCATAAAAATCCTATGATCCCTTAAAAATTTCTTGCCTCTGGTGGGTGCACAAATAATTAACAGCTGAAATGAAAACATACTTTAACTTGACAGTTTCCTTTGCCAGTAGAATTTAGAGAATTAAATTATACTACGATGCTACTAAAAACTCTTAAAATCTGACATATAATAAGGCCAAATGATTTAACAAATGAAAATGGTTCTACTCTTAGTAGCTATCCCATTGAAATTCTTAGAGATATGTATAAGGCTTAGAGGTTTCTTACACACAAAGCAGCTCTTCCAACAAAAATTTTATGAATTGGAAAATTGAAACACGTCAAAAATACTTCCTAAGGACTGGGGAATTTCAAAGAGTTGACTAAGGTTCTTTGTGAAAACCAAACTAGAAAATTCCATCAGTACAGCCTAAAACATCAGAATAATATTTGAACATATCTGATTCCGAAATGGCATGCTGACAGCAAGTAATTTTGAGACAATTTTGAGACAAACAGAAATGCCTCATTTCTATTCAAGAAAAGTCAAACTAGAAGTTTCCAGAAAATATCTTTTTAGATGACAAGAAAAGCCAGTTCCCCCGTGTTGAGGCCGTTATGATTCTTCCTGCTTTTGATGTAAAGATTCGTGAGCTCCCTTTTGGATGTTATGCCATTAAGAATTTATTTTTTTAGACTCTCGATATTCCTCCAAAAAGACACCATATTGTAGATGTATCTTGATTCAAATCTTGGATTTATCCACATTTCTGACTTTCCATGAATAACAGGATAACCCCCACTTGGGCCCAAGGTCTTGCAAAGGTGGGTGCCTGAATGTAAAGAAATGATCTTGAGGGCACACAGTAGGACTGCCCACCGGCTACCGCAAGATCAAGCCCTCTCCCCTTGGACAGGCCAGCTACATTTTACCTGTGAACTACCACATGATGCAGCAATCCCTCTTCTGAGTACCCACCGGAAAAATTTGAAAACAATTATTTGTAAAGATATGTGTACTCCTATGTTCATTTCAGCATTATTTACAATAGGCAAGACATGAGAACAACCTAAGTGCCCTTCAACTGATGATTAGACACAGAAGATGAAGTACATACACACAATGGAATACTACTCAGCCATAAAAATGATGACATATCACCATTTGCAACAACGTGGATGGATCTTGAGAGTATCATGCTAAGTGAAATAAGTCAGACAGAAAAGGTCAAGAACCATATGATTCACTCATGTGGGAGATAAAACAAAGCAATGAAGGAACAAATAAAACAAACAGACAAACAAACTCATAGAGACAGGCAACAGAGACGGGTAGTTACCGGAGGGGAAGTGGAGGAGGATGAAAAGGGTAAAGGAAGTCTCCTTTGTGGGGACGGAAGGAAACTAGACTTTGGCGAGCCCACAATGGACTATACAGATGATGGATTATAAAATTACACAGCTGAAATTTGTTAAACGTTATTAACCCATGTTACCTCAGTAAATTTAATCTGAAGCGTCCCCAGAACCTGCAGTTCAGATCAAATGCGCAATCTTAGCAAAGCAAAGCATCCGATAGCTTGCCTCTCAGCAGCACCTGATGCCTTTCTCTGCATAAACTCTGCGGCACACAGAGCAGCCTACGTGCCATTCTAGAGGGAGAATTTATACCATGTAAAGATGGAAAACCCACATCTATGGCTCTCAGCCTATTTCAAAAACAGAAGGCCATTTTAAGTGGGTAAGAGATCCAGCTTCCTTAAACTACCTAAAACAAAGCAAGCCAGCATTACTCAGGTCTCATCACTGGGATGAGAAAGCCAACCTGTATCCGTGCTGTTTAATTTTCACATAGAAACAGAAATACTGCAAGACGTTGGGGTCTGGCTGTTACCTCTGCCCTTCGGTGCCGTTCGGCGGGCAGGTACCGAGTGTCACGTAAGTGGCAAGAACTGTGCGGGGGTGTCAGGCACTGACGAGGAAGAGCTGTGGTCTGCACCCTCAAGGGAGACAGCCTTGCTGGGTCGATGAGCACAGCACAGAGAGAATCTCTAGATTCCAGGTACGAAGGAAGAGCCAGGAAAAGCAGCCGGGAGAGGCAGGCGGACATCACAGAAGAGCGACCTACGAGCTGAGGCATGGGAAGGACAGAAAGGGGCAGCGGGGCAATTCCAGGTCAGGAAAGCAGGGGCGGCCACGGCGCCATGAACATGCCAGGTGTGTGCAAAGGTGCCTGCAGCCAGTTTACAAGGCACTTCTGTGAAAATAGGAAAAAAAAAAAAAAAAAGACATCTTCTCTGGACGAACACAGCCCCGTGAGGACCGCTTGTCGACGGCAGCAAACACGGTCTCCAGACCAAGGCCCTGTCTTCGGGTTAGTCTAGACTAACTGGCGTGTGATGCGCACTGAGTCCTCACTGAGCACTGTCCAGAGGTCATCGGAACTGCGGTGAAACAACACGTAACGCAACAATTTTACCACAGGCTAACTGATACAGATGAGCGTTCCTCGGGCATCTCATCAACATTGTCTTGGCTACCGAGGTTGCGAAGAGTCTTAAAAGCAAAGCTGAGGATTCGGACTGGACTGCGGGCGATGAGAAATCACTGAGGCTCATGGATCAGAAGTGACCCGATCGGAGGCATGGTTTTGAAAGGCAGTGCTGCGGGCTACATGGGGAACAAATTAGAATTGGGGGAAAATACAGCGAGAAAGGCCAGTTAGTGACATCGCTACAACAACCCACTGAGATGATCGATGCCCAGGCCACGGCAGAGATCCCGACGCGTGGCAAGAGAACAGGGTAGGTAAAGGCCGAAGCGGCTGCACTGGGAGCAGAGTACGTGTTTCGGGGGACGCGGAAGGCGGAAGGCTCAGTGGCTGTCATCGGAGTTGAAGATTCCAAAGCTGGTTTCACCCCTGTGCCAAGGTCAGGACGGGGAACGCTTAGGCTGGGATTTATGGTTGGTAGTTGTCCTGCGTGAGAGGAAGAGGGTCCAGCGGTAAAATGACTGTGTCTTAAACCGGTCTTCAGTGGGTATTGGGTAGTGACAGGAATATTAATAGGACAAAGAAATGATGAGGAAGTTGTGCAACACAACTGGACAGGAAGAAGAATGGTGGGAAATCCAGGCTTCAGAGAGACTGGAGGCAACATGTGAGCCAGAGAGTGAGGGACACGGACATGAAGCTGACATTTTGGGGCGTCACCTCTCTAACCTGTAAAATGGGACTGACGAAGCCTTTCTCACAGGGCTGACAGAAAGTGGCGGCCAGCTGGGCTGAACCAGCTACGCCCGCTTGTGTACCGGCCGTCCGCGGCTGCATTCACGCTGAAACGGCAGAGCTGAGTACTTGCGACACAGACCTGATGGCCCACAACGCTGAAAATATTTACTCTCTGGCCTTTCACAGAAAACGTTTGCCGATCTCTGTTGTAAAGGGTCAGCACGAACGTCCCCGACCTCAGGGAGGTCACACAGCCGATGCTCAATATAAGTTCTTTCCCTCTGCCCTCTGAGGAAGGTCATACTACTTATCGAAGGGACAAGGAGATGGGGCCTTTACTTCCTGACTAGACGGCAGGGAACGAGGCTCATGTTTTTGAGGTTTCGATGGGAGCAGTACTGCTAGAAAAGCACTGGTCTCAGAGTCAGAAGACAGAGCAAGAACACTGATGCCATCAGGGAGCGACAGCTCTGCGTCACCCAGGACTTTGCAAACAGAAATGAATGCAGCCCTGTGAAAAGCATCTGTTACGGCATCAGGTAACAATTAACAACAGTCTCTTCCCCCCAGAGTCAAATTTCTGCTCCAGACGGAAGGCTCTGGGGACAGACAACTATTGTGAGGGAGCGAAAGCAAAACCAGCTTAATTTGCACATGGATGAACGAGGGCACAGGGCATGTGGAGAAGGAGATGCTTTCAAGTGAAGAGGAAAAGTACTATCCAGGTCCTGGTTTTAAAGAGTCTAGAATGAAAGAAGTTTCCTACGCGCGGTCTCCGAGGCTCTGGGATAAACGGAAATAAACGGCTGTTTATAAGTTAAAGACAAAACGAAATTCAAATTTTTTTTGGTGGGGGGGGTGTTCATTTACCTTCTCTAATTTGGACTCTTCGGCTACATTCAATCGCACTGAAATTTAAGTAGATACTATCTCATGAAAAGATTTAGAGCCAGGCTAAAAACAAATGTGAAATCCAACTGGAGCCAAAGAAAGCCAATGAAAAATGGACAGTTACTGGTGTTCGGCGTGGTGGCTCAGTAATACAGTACTGCAATGTAGAAGTTGCCAAGAGAATAGATCTTAAAAGTTCTGAAAAGAAGAAACAATTGTATGGTGATGGATATTACCTAGACTTACTGCGGTGATCGCTTTGTAATAAATATATACAAATATCGAATCGTTACGTCATACACCTGAGACTAATGTAATACTGTATGCCAATTATATAAACCATTAAGCGTGACCACACATCCCCCGATGAAGAGGGCTCTGAAGGGACCGGCAGGGCCGTATGTGAAGCGGGCAGTGGGACAGGGTTTCCTCAGCATCCTCTGGAAGGACCGACCAACTCAGGTGATGAAGCGAAGAAGCAGGTGCGAAGAGAAGACCAGGGGCAGGTGAGCCTCCTCAGACAGAGAGAAAAGAAGAGCTGAAAGAAGTAATGAGACGTTTCTTCACGTGGGTTGGGCTGCAATGAGAAAGGCGTCTGGACATTTTCAAAGTACCTGCTGGTGGCATTATGGTGCCCTGCAGAACCTTTTCTGTACTAAAAGTGCCCCATGAGGCCACTCCATCAGGGCCAGAGCAGAATGTCTGACAAACATCATCTAATCTCAGCCTTGATTTCTGACGTACGTATCAAAGTGCAGCAGGGGAGAAAAGTTCATCACGGCACGGCATGTGCCAGAAACTTAGCAAAGGCAGGTAAACACGGGACCTAAAGCTCTTTCTTCAATTGTAGTATAATATTTCTTTCTTTAAGCACATAACCATAACTGTATATAGTTCAAATACACCTATCAAAACTGTTTACTAACCTTTTAGCTACCTTATGCGTAACGTATACAAAAAAAAACTTTGAAAAAAAAAAGTGTGTCCTTAGCGCTTTGTAAACACTCCATGCAGTTTAAAATATTTATAATGGCTCATGAGCTGGGGTTTGAAAAATTAAGACCAGTGCTTAAAACGGATTTCTGCTTTGAATTTTAATATTACTCATAATGCAATTACTTTACTTATATAACACAATAATTTTCACACCTGCAGAATTCATTTAAGAAACATAATAAAATGTGCTAGCTGTTATACATAGCAAATATGTAATTGCAAATTCATGTTGTACTAGATTCTAGCCTACTATTTCATATTTTCTTTCATTGCACTTGAGGTTCATCCATCCGTATCATAGCAAATTATCACCTTTTAAAAAACAAGATTGCCTACCAATGTTTTTCTGCCTCTAAACTAAAAAAACTGCACAAAAATGGGGCAGGTTGCTCACCTAAAGGACATTGGGAAGGGCCTCTTGCCAGCTTCCTAAAGTGGAAGGCTCCACTGTATTAAGGAAATACCTCTAATTCATCACAGCACACATCTCTTACTATACACCTTACCTGATGGTGCTAAGTTATTTTTCAATTTCAACCAAATTTGGGTGGAAACTATATGCTTGGGCACCAATGTACAAGTTAGACGCTTCTACACAAAATGTGCCAGAGAGAGATGTAACGCTAAGAATTAAACTAAAATTTGAAATTTTTAAAAACCTCATTTGAGGCACACGTTTGGCTGAGGATTTAATTTAGATGACACCAGGTAAGATAACAGCACGCCAATATCAAAAAACTGCACTCTAGGTTTTATACTAAGTAGAGATAAAGCAATGATCAGAAGGCTGGGAGTTCTTTCACGCACGTGCAAACACCCTGGGGTTCAGTTCAGTGAAGGATGCCACAATCACGTAACCCCACTGGGAGCCGTGGCTGTGTCAGGAGTGGCTCAAGACAGGTAAAAGCATGAAATCCAGGTGGCAATGACCGCTAACATCCAAGACATAATCCTGGGAGACTGATGAAAATACTTTTTCCTGCTATTCTTAGACCATTAGAGCACTTTCCATGGACCTCATACCTGATCAGGTTATATTCTGAATGAGCTGTTTTATGTGGATGACTAAGTTGCATCTACTCTAAATTGCCAAGTACAGGTTGAAGTTCCCTGCATTTTTGTACATGTAATATGCCCTAATGGAGATGTGGCAGTGTTTATAAGTTACATCTCTCTCTCTCTCTCTCTCTCTCTCTCTCTCTCTCTCTCTCTCACACACACACACACACACACACACACACACACACACAGAGAGAGACAAAGAGAGACAGAGAACGAGCAAGAGGGAACAGAGCTTGCTTAGGTACCACTCAGTGAGGGCTGTTGCTACCTGGTTTGCCCACACTAGACACAGAAACTTAACTACAAATAACATCAGTGGATCTAACTACTTCAGGTACCTGTCCTTAATAATATCGAATTCTTTCACTTAAAGCTTTATAAAGACATTAAAGGAGATGACTTAGAGCAAAAAAATCCATTCATTTTACGTGCTAGCAAAGGAGATAACTTATACATAGATGAAGACATAGCCGAAAGTAAATACACTCAGGTGTAAATCTGATATGGTTCCATGCTAGCTTTTGGTGCCTCCTGGAAACGTTTCAGAGGGATGAGAGTGAACATCTTCCTTTTCCACTTTTCCATCGCCTGTCTCTGTGCTGGTCACTATGCTTCTCTGTTCCCGGCTGGTCCGTGTCCAGCTTCTTTATTCTAGACTGGTTATATCTGTGTATTAGGCTGACCTAGCAACTGCAGAGAAGTCTTGGTCTCTTCAAAGTCTGGCTGCAAACTACAGTCACCGTCAGCCGTATTCCCAGAGACACTAGGAAAGAGTATGGGTGGGCGAAGGAATCAAGCTGCTGAGAGAGGCAGGGCGGGCAGCGGGCCTCCGACGTGCACGTGCTATGTGGAGTGTGCGGGCTGCCGTGGCCCGGGGATCCTCTTACCCTTCTCTGTTCCACTGCAGAGGTAGGACGGGGTTTCAACGACCAGCAGGCTATTGGTGGGCAAGAATAACCTCCAGGCTGACTGCTACCTTTCAAAGTTTCCATCACTCTTAGCATAGCTGGATAGGGTGTTTTTAATGAGGGACGTATCCTGAGAGCTTCACGGATCTCTACCGTACCATGTAATCCCCCCTATCAAATACAGGAACACTGAATGAAAGTCGGTATACGAGTCGAGGAGGAGAAAAGGACAAATTGTGTTAGGCTAACTCTGCTGGGTGGCCAGCTAAGCTCACTCGCTATCAAATCAAAGTCACTGGTCCTGCAGACCAGCCTTACATCAAATTTATGCCTCGGCCCGTAAGATTATTGAATGTCATGGAACTCTGGGGTTATTCTCAAAAAGAATAAAACCACCAATGCTAAATCAATACCGGAACCAAAAAAAATCTATTATAATCTAAAGTTATTTGTGAATTATATATTAATTAGTAGATGGAGCTTTTTACTATGTAATCATGCTTTGATCAAAAAGGAATTTTTATTCCAGTAATTCTTTTAAAATCAATTTTGTTAAGAGAACCAAAACACTAATTCATAAAAATCTATGCACCCTTATGCTCACTGCAGCACTATTCACAATAGCCCAGATATAGAAGCAGCCCAAGTGCCCATCAGCAGACGATGGGTAAAGAAGTTATGGTTCATATACACAATAGAATATTACTCAGCCATAAAAAATGAGTTCCTACCATGTGCAACGACATGGATGGACCTAGAAGGTATTACGCTGAGCGAAATAAATCAGAGAAAGACAAATACCATAAGATTTCACTTGTACGCGGAATCTAAGGAACAAAAGGAAAAGACTAAACAAAAACGGACTCAGATACAGAGGTCAATCTGCCAGAGAGGAGGAGGGTCGGGGGGATGCGGGAGGTGCTGGGTGATAAAGGTCAAGGGATGGAGAAGTGCAAATGAATGGTTACAGAACGGTCACGGGCACGTCGGGTATGGCGCAGGGAATGCAGCCGATGGTGCCGCCATGGCCGTGTGCAGAGCCGAATCAGGGGATCACGTCATAAACTACATACGTGTCTAACCAATGTACAGTACACCTGAGACTAATACAAAATTAAAAAAAAACTTACATAAAAAATAAATCAATTTTGTTAATTATGTTAATTATGTTGAAAATGTCTTCATCAGAATGGTCAATTTAAAAGATATATGGTCTCTATGTTAAGAATGACTCTGATCTTGGGTCAGTTAACAATATCCTCTAAGGCTGGATAGGTAAAATTTTCTAATCTTGAACAAATATTTTATGAATTTTCTAATCTTGAATAAATATTTTGTTTATGAATTCCAACTCTATTTTAAATAGTAAGATTGTCATTTTAAGTTAGAATATTCAAAACATTTTGTAGAAAATGAAGTGCTCCCTAGTATTACAATGACAATATAAAATATATTTCTTCTAGTTCTAGTTTTGCTTTGCATTCTTCTACTGTTATGTTATTTGAATTATTAGTGTCCATATTTCTAGTGAGCTGCCTCTTTTATAAAACAAGGTGGAAGTGTAGACAAGCAAAAATAAATGGAATGCCCAAAGCTTTCTATTCTTGATGATTCAATGTATGTAATATTTAAGATTCAATAAATATTCAATATTTCATAATATATTTAACATGCAATAAAATTGGCTAACTGATATTATATAATAAACAATTGTATATTAACGGATTCTCTGCAAAGAGATTATTTTGTTTCATTCTACAGGCCAAGTATTTCTGTAAAATATAAAGGAACTAGTAAAAGGGAAAAGATTAGTGCCATTCAAAAGAGCATCTCCTCATGCACAATTTCGACGCACCTAACTGCTGTATTTATACCATGTCACAGTATTAATCGATAATTATAAGGGTGACCTAGATACTCTCCAACATGTTGGGGGGAAGTGAAGTAGTAATGATATAAATAAATATGAATGAGGCAGTGACTAACCATCTCCTTGAATCGAAACAGTTCCATGACTATGTCCATGCAATTATTAGATCAAACTTTCAAGACAGAGTTCCACGAGACAACAGACCTGCTTCAAAGTGAACAGCATGGGAGAGCCATCTCAGTCAAGGAACGAGCACCATGGAACTTTTTATAAACTCTTAGCATTCGGAAAGTTGTACTTTTCTTCTTCTTCTTCTTCTAAATGGAAGATGATGATAAGAACGCTTAGTCTAAAACGTTATTCAGGTCCTCCTAGAGTCTCCGGAGAGTGTTAAATGTTGTGACCATTCCTTCATAATCCTTATGCTTACCTAAAATGGTGCATCATTCACTTTATAACATCTCTCACTTGAAATAGAGAAAACGAATATGCTGACAACCAAACCAGTAAACACGGATTTTCAAAACCAGAATACTTCAATACTGCCAACATACCATTTTTGGTAACATCAGATAACGTAGAAAGAACGTCTTAGTTTTGGTTTGGTTTGGTTGGCTTGGTTTTTTACTTTGAAAATGATAATGACTTGTTGAGGCTTAGAAATCAAGCTTGAAAGAAACCTGAACGTCTTCTTTTAATATTAATGGAAACCAACGATTTTTCAAAAGAGATGGAAAAATTGCTAGAAAATTCAGCCTGGTCCTCTTCGAATGTAACCAAGAAACAAAGAGGAAATGAAAAGCGCTGTTTCTTGGATCATTACCTTTTTCCGAAAATATAGTTTATTGTCCCAAGTGGGATACTTTTTAAGAGTGAAAGGAGATGCTGTCGATAATGAGCCTGGGACAGGAGGCATTACGCAGGACTTTCTCAGTGAAACCAGGACCTCCAGCACCCTAGGCGAGGGACGAGGGGTGTGAGCTTCATATCGATTTCTTCCTCTTTTCTCTCTCTTCTCTCCCTGATCAAATGAGGCCAAGTGGACAAAGACTGTGCATTTTTAGGGCGGCCTCTCGGGAAAAGCGGGAGCACTGATCTAGAAATAGGGCTGCTAGAGCTAAAGAATGCATTTGAAACATTTTCATCAAAACCCACTGTTTTCTACATTCCCTGTTTAATTTTTCATATATTGAATTTCGTCCAGGCTTTCAACCAGTTAGCCAGCACGGATTATCTGTGTTAGAAAGAGAAAAAGCACATCTCCACGCTAAACCTCCACAGACTGGCCACGTCATCCTAAGCTACCCGCTGTGAGCACCTCTGAACGTTTACGCCATGTCATCCGAAGAGTTCAACAGGGATGCAGAAAGGGAAGGGCAGAAGGGAAAACAGTGAACCACACAAAACATGGAGCGTGGCACCCGAATTAGACGACTCGTGATCCTGGATAAGCACGGGGGTGCCGCCCAGTCCCCAGAGGTGCCTGGACGCGGGGAGATTGCAGAGTGTGCTCACACTGACTGCGTCGCTCGTTCTGGGGGCCCACTTACGGTTGTGATGGCGACTGTCATTGTCTAGCACTAAGAAAGTCTCCAGAAAGCCAAACTGAGTTTTGTATGAGCAGAGTTGTTCACCTGACTTTGTGTGTGTGTGTGTGTGTGTGTGTGTGTGTGTGTGTTGTGTGTCTGTACAACATGTTCAAGTTTAGTTCTTGGATTAAAAGGAAATAATTTATGGCTCTGTTCCAACACCTTTCTTTTTCCATCCAAGGCATCAGAATAACTGATCCATAAACTATAAATAGAAGGAGAATGTTATGCATTCTGTCCCCTCGATGTGTACACAGGAGTTCGTGCTTTGTTTGGATTCGTTTTCATTTTACTATTCCCAGGACTTGAAAGGTGAACTCTCTGATTCGGCTGGAGGGACCGTGGTGTCCTCAAGGAGCTATTGCCAGCGGGGCACCCAAGCAGGCGCCATCCCCAGGGAAAGTCACGACGCGAGTTCCAGGGACAGTGTCTGCACATCTGCCACTTCCAGCTCCCCTCTTGGCCCAGGAAGACTGAGGTCTCCAGGCCTTGCACGCTCGCTCTGGGTGCTGTCCTGTGCCCCGCCAACAGTGACGGTCACGCGCATGTGTGGAGGTAATGAGCCAGACCCAGGAACCACGGTCCTCTCCTCTGCCCCGTTCTGTCCATTTTCCGTGGGAGCAATGACCCGCCAAGGGGAGAAAACTAGTTCTTGTGGAGAGGGGTGGAAAAAATCATAGATGTGACGGTAGTTGGTGGCCCTCCAAACTCCGCCCTTCTTGATCAAATCTCATTCTTTTAGCATGGAACTTCTCTCTTGAAGGAATATTTAAATTTAACTTAATTTTTCTCCTTAGGGTGGCCCTTAATGAAAAAAGGAGGAGGAATAATTCTTTCGTCAATCATTGTCCCTCTCCTAAGGCAGGAGGGAGCGGGGAGGGGCAGTGGGAGAGAATGGAAAAAATGAAAGCAGATGAGGGAGGAATCCTTAGGTAAATGAGCGGAGCTGTGGGCAAACAGGAAAGTGGAGGAGAGGGAAGCCGATGATGCACTGTGTCCCCCACGCAGCTTGGACCCTGCCCGACAGGGGGGCCGCGTGGCACTCACTATTCTGGCTCCCGTGAACGAAAATGCCTTTCTGCAGATTTTGCCTCACATTGCACTTATCCAGCAAGAGCTGCTCACAGCCCGGCTTCCTGACCCGACACCTGGGATGGGCCTCTTGGCTGGCATCGTCCTGCTCATGGCGTCCACTCGTGTGCCCGGGTGAGGGCTTGTCTCAGAGGCTCGGCCGTTCCTACCTGGCTTTGCCTGAAGACCTGGTTGACTGCATTTGCCCTTGACCTTCCCCAGAGACGCAGAGTGAGCCCCTGGCTCCTCCGGGTTCTCCCACGGGCTGTGCCTTCCTGGTGGCCGTTTCCTTCCAAAGGCCCGTGACGCGCGTGTGCGGTGGCACCTGACCCTTCGGGGCTTTCAAATGTCGATTACGCTGAAGTCGCTGTATGCAGAATTTAAAGAGGAATCGCTACTGTCTTCCTTTGGGAAGAGGCCGAAGAAAAGAGAGAAAAATGTTTCTAATCCTAAGGCTGACTAAATTGCCCTGGGTGGACGAGGTTCATGATCAAGTCAGATTCCAACTCCTGGCCGGGAAACCGGCAGCCCGTTCCACCCACCTCCTCCTATGAAAGGTGCACCAGGGCCAGCAATGCCACGTCGTGGACCCCAGAGATCTGTGCCGCCAGCCATCCCCCACGACCGCTGGGCCGGGGTCCACGTTCACAAACAGGCTCATGTGTCAACTTCACACGTTACCTCTACACGAGTGTACACACAGTCCCCAAGCACACTGACGAGCCAGAAGGGAGACAAAGCCTGCCGTGCAGCTCGACACTCGTGTCGCATTACCAAATCACACCGCGCCACAGAAAGCTGTGACATCATCATTTCTATTAGCCCTGTCATTAGTTTATGAAAACTACAGTTATATTTCATGGCGTTTTGTGTGTGTGAAAAAAAGGTTATTTTGTTAAATGCAGATGTTTCAAACATACCACTTTTAAAATCTGTTTTGGCATTTTTTTTCAGTTACTCATATGCCAGGTGTGAGTATTATAGCATATAATTTCAATTAATAAAAGTGATACCAAAAAGCACGTTCTATAAGAGCAAAGTGTTATTGTCAAGGTCATACCCAAAGACAAAGTATGACAGGTCAATGGGCCTTGCAATAACCTTGCATATCACAAGGATGCACAGAGCATGGGATGAAGAATTAATTAACTGATTATTGAGTATTTATCCCATGATAATAGCTACTTTAACACATTGTGGAACATTTGATAGAAATGTCAGGTTTTCTTTCTATACTAGGGATCTGGCAAGTCATCACATAACTTTTATACTTCATTACAGAAATATTATAGATAAAAATACAGAGAAACCAAAAGATTTAAAAAAAAACAAATATTTTCAAGGATATGCAATCTTTTTAAGTGAAGAGAATATTTTTTTTTTGAATTCTAGAGAGAAGGGAGTGTCTTTCCACATGTTCACTTTTACGGCTGCAGAGCAGAGAAAACATTCTACATATGTTCAACTGAATAACCAAACTGAATAAGCAATAATTGAAAAGGCAAAGTAAACAGATATTCTCCCCCAGTGATATCTTACTGCCTGAGCAAGTTAGGAAAACACACGGATTACAAGCATTCCTACCCAAGAGCTTCACAGCACAGGTAGGACCCTGAAGTGGCCATAATATAACTGTGAGGGCTACAGTATCATCCGACTGTAGCTTGAACAAAACAGATATTGCCTAAGTGGTAAGAATACTATTCACGCAAACCTAGCATTAGCACTGCCCTCACCAAGAATCATTCCAGAGAAATAAGAAGTTATAGGACTTGAGAAGAGTATAGGAAAAGGCAGTGGTTTATGTAAGGGATCGTGCAGAGCTGTTTTTAAAAGGTTCCAAACCTCAGACAAATGAACGATACTTTCACTTAAACTGCCATATAATCAAACGTAAATGAGTTCCATAGCATTTCACCATTCAGAGAGGAAAATGCAGACAAATAAACAAATACAAATCATTTACGAAAATGTAAGTAAAGAATCTACTTAGTTTGGCAAAGATCTGTTTAGCTCAATTAATAATTTGAAAATAAATTTATTATTTATAACTACATAAACATTTCTAAACCGATGTCTTGATATAGTTTGCAGGCAGGTGATCTTATCTGTGCACACATGATTTGAAGGAAGTTTAAACAATCCGTCTGATGCATAGGGGTATGTAGTATATGTGATGTTTGTAATAACCCATTCATTATCAACATTACCTTCTTAGACATCGAGACGGCTGCTGCGTCTAAAAGTCAGGAATTAAATGAACTCCCTCATCTGAGAAATCAAGTTATTGACCCTTTTCCATCCTTATTAGAAATTCTTCATTAAAAAAATATGTATACATTTAAAAATATTTTCTAGAACAGTACTTAATTTTAGATGTGTTAATAATGATGTTATAGCAAATAAACTACATTAACCTTTCCAATTTTCTTTGATTTTGATGCTTATTTTTACATATTTGGCCAACTCCCTCTGGAACACTTGGTGAAACAACGATTTATACCTCAATTGCCAAACAGCTTGAAAGAGTTGATTTAACACCCCAAATACTCCCTGAAATCCAGAGTTTATTTCATTCATCTTCAAAATTCACTCTATATTTTTAGGAGTAACTCAAATACGTAACTAAACACTTGACACTGGAAAAGAGTGATAACCTTTCTCAAACCAAACCCCACAATGAAGCACATCTATTTCTTCTTACAGGTAAAACGCAAGTAAACAAATTATTCACAACTACAAAAAAAGACCTAGTTGAAATCTCCCATTTGTCACGACATGTGCACTTCCTCATTGCATACAACAGAAACAGTTTATTCCACTTAGTGCCACGTTTCAGCCAGAAAGTAAAATGCCTTTAGAAGTCAACGAGAGGCAAAACCAGAATATTGAACAGCGCAGAAAGCAGTTTTATGAGCATCTGCATTTAACTGATTATTTACATTACTTATATGTTGTAGAATATTACACTGAATGTTAACTTTCGATCAAAAGGCCCTTATGGTTCTTACATTTCTGTAATCTTTGCTGTTTATAAGGAAAGATAATGGAAAACTCTAAAGAATTCATATGATGACATACTCCTATTTCAAATTCCATTTTCATCTAATACACACAAAATATCAACACTATACTTCTGCAGCTAAAGATGACTCTTGACTTTTTACTTATAATGTATAGTGCAATATAGAACCAAATAGATAGGATGAAAATCGGTTGCAGCTAACCCACAAAGCTCTAAGTAAAATCAGATAAATAGAATCATGCGGTTGAGTTAAATACTGAAATCGCCAGCAAAAACAAATTTACTGGGATTTGGATAAATGCAGACACAGTGGAAACATATGAATTTACCTTCATTTTAAGCAGATACTTTATGAACTGAGATATGGCAATATCTCAACTGCGGAAAAAATTATATCCCAAAAGTCAGAAACACCACGGCCAGATTACACCTCCAAAGGAGAGGTCGATGGATGTTTCTGGACATTGACCTGGTCCTCACGCGGATGAACGAGGTAGCCCCTTGCGCACGCGCAGGGCCGCAGCCCTCTGAGCTCCATGCGCCCCCCACTCTCCCTTCTGGCCCTGCACCGGGGAAGAACGGTGGGGGCTCCTCCGCCCTCCAGGGCAGCACCTGGCCGTTCCTCCCGATGGAGCCCGCGCCCCAGGCTCCCGCAGGGCCCTGTCCTGGTGGAGCTGAGCGGGCGGGCGCCTTATGCGCAGCCTCCGCGCCGCCAGGACCACGCGGCCCCGGGAAGCCAGAGGAGCCCTCCCTCCTGACGCCGGGCGCGGCCCTGCAGAACGACGCCCGAGGACGAGAGATGCCATCTGATGCCATCACGCAGGCTGAGCAGGGCTCTGCGGCCACATCGCCACGCAGGAAGGAAGCGACCCTCCTGGGAGCGCGGGCGCCCCCGCTCCCGCCCGCGCAGCGCCGCCCCGCGCCCCCCTTACCTTGGCGGCCACCGAGGAGTTGGGCTTCTCCAGCAGGTCCCACAGCTTCTTCCTCTTGTCGGGCAGCAGGTGTTATCGAACTCCTCGCCCTCGCGCTCCCGCATGGTCTCCGCCTCGCGCCGCAGCTCCTCGTTCATCTGCTCCTTCTTCTGGTGGTAGCGGGCCTGGCAGCAGGACTCCAGGTAGATCTCGTCGATGCCCCAGTAGTCCAGCTCGTGGCCGAAGGACAGCGCGCACATCTCCTCCATCATGTGCAGCTTCCCCGTGCGGTAGAAGTTGAGGATGGACGTGAAGGCGCCGGGGTGCCGGTCGAAGAAGTACTCGTTCTCGCTCAGGTTGTAGTCGTCGCACACCTCCAGGAGGCTCTCGTGCGTGTTGCAGTCACGCAGCTTCCCCAGGCGCGTGCGCGGCAGGCGGTCCAGCGTGCGCCACAGCACCTCGTGGTTCAGGCCCCCCACGTTGATCTTCACCCTGCGCGAGCACGTCTTGCTGCGGATGATGTCCACGGGTTCCGGCGGGAGAGAGAGCGTTGACCGGGACGTCTTCCTGTTCAAGCCCGGGGGAGCCTTCTCTGCCATCTTGGAGGGCACGCGGGGGCGGCGGTGGGGGCGGGGGCGGCAGCGCCCGAGTCTTCGCAGGCAGGAGCCGTGGGGCGGTCAGCCAGGGCGATGCCCCTCCCAGGCAGGCATTTCCACGGGCGCACTGGAAAAGAGCAACGACCGCTTTTGGTTACCTGCGTGTTTTCCTAAAGCAGTTCCCTTTCTATGGGATGGTTCCGCCTTCCTGCCCGAGCAGCAGGAGGGATAATGTATATACTGTGCTTTTAGGCAGACGGACAAGTTTGGGTTATAAGATACAAGACAGGAAGAAAAGACAACACCGTGAACTACACAGAAGAGGCTGTGTGTTCAAGTTCGTATACCTATACAATTGACAACAGGCTTTCTCAAGTTCTAGACTAAAATATCCAGGTGCTGATCGAGTCGTCCTGATCAACCAGAGATCTTAAACTAAACTGACCACAACTCTAACTTGCCCAACCAGGTCTCGTTCCTTCCCCACCTCAGATTGATGGCCCTTTGATCGCAGAGCCCAGCCACCCAAGCTGGAGCTGTAAAAAGTCCTGATCCATTTGTTCACACCCAACTATACCTCCTAAACTTGCCGAAGCCCTCCACCGCCATTGCCCTTAAACCGTGATGCTGGCTCAAACCCTCCCCATCTCTTGCCTGCATTTCTACAACCACCTCTTAAACTGGATCCAAACTCTGGTTTTAGCTACCTAAAACCCATTCTCCACACAGATACTACAATGATCTCTTAAGATACAAACTTGACATTGCCAGGCTGCTCGAAACCCTACGAAGTTTCATTGTTACAGGCAGTAAAAAGTCCAGTGGCCCTAGTCACTCCGGCCTCCCTCTCCACCCTCAGGTATCTCTTCCCCATCACTATATTCCAGCAACCTCAGACCACACACATTATTCATTCTCAAGCTCCTGGCCTTTCTGCATGCTGTGTCCTGGAAGGGCCTCCACCTTTCTCATTTCCTTTAGACTAACTGCTGCTTGCTCTTCAAGACTCAGCACAGACATCACCTCCTCCAGAAAGGCCTCCATGATACCCCTCCAGGTGATGAAACTCTGCAAATATCTCTTCCGTTTCATCATGCCACTGCAATAACCCTTTCCCCACAGGGCGCTGGGTGCTCTTCACGACACAGACGACTCTGTTATTATATCCTTATCACTGAGCACAGTACTTACAGGCTGTGAGGGTTTAATAAATGTTAAATAATGAATCAATTCTTTAATTGTTTTCCAGAAGATAGCTGACAAAAGATCTAGCAAGGCTGACGTATATGGCCAGAAAAATGCATACATGGCGTCATTCGATCACTTTATATGCTGTGTGTACACAGTATGTCAGAATGTGAGTGCGTGTGTTTGTATTCTTTTGCTCCTCAGCTTGTCTCTCTTTCTTCGAGGCATTACTGCTCTAGTGTTCCCTTTTGTGGATCTGATCTGCAGTGGCAGGCATCTTATGTGATCCTCCCTTATAGTGTTTTTGCAGCAATTCACAAAGCTTCAAGCGATTCATCCAAAACATACTTTTTAATGTAAAACACCCTGTTTCACACAGTCGACAGTTTCTACCATAGGGAAAAGCTTTTAGAGTCAAGAGGTCCTTATAATTAGAACTCTTTTAAGATACACGCCAATTTCTACATGTCTCTGGTTTCTCCACTCTCATAAATGAAGTTTATTTCTGCATCTGGAAGCCAAGTATCCTCTCAAATGGAAATAAGTCAAATTTATAAAAAATATATAGATTGACTATATGAGAAGTGTTTCAAATATTGCCAATAAATATACTTGAATTGGGAGTTTTTTTGAACTACAGAGTCACAAAAATATTTTAAGCATATACATACACACTTTTATCACAGACAGTGCTTATTCTTACAAATAAATTAGAGTTACAATGATTGGGTAACTTAAATTCTCTGATCCTCGATTTCTTAATCTGCAAAATGAGGACAATAGTATCTACTTCATAGGCAGTATTGCAGTGAGTACAGGAGATAGTTTATATGATGTGCTCACGCAGGGAGGTATATCTAAATAGAGTAAGAAAATTCATATTTCTCCTTTGAGTCTGGTTTACAATTACTGCAAGAAAACTAAGACTGAAAGCTATGCTAATTTATTAAATCATAGCATTACATTTTTTTCCTTGTGTTTATGTTCTGTCTTCTCAAGTGGATTATAAGCCTATAAGGCCATGATCTGTCCTCTGCTGAGCACTGTACCTACACATATCAGGCACCTCATGGCACATATCTTTGATGCCACTGTGCCCATCTCCAAATTTTGTATTCGAGTGTCAACGGACTCTACACACACACACACACACACACACACACACACACACAATGAGCAACAATACTAGTGTCAGACAAAACTGCTGAAAATATTAGAGATGAGGCAATTCCAGTGATGAATCTGAATGTCTCTCCCCCGTTAAATGACTTGGTTGTAGGTACAGTGACAATCCATACAGGTTCTGTGAGCAGCCCGCATGAATAATATGCAGAAAGGCTAATCCATTTTTAACTTGGCCACAAATAAACATGAAATAAATTTACTCTCTTGGAATAAATTTGGTATCACATCTTATACAATGTGAAGAGCATATACGGTTTTTAAACTGACTATAATATCAGATAGGAGGTTTTCCAGAAAGAGCAAGAACAAACTGTAATGAAACACCAAAATCTCATGTTTGCGGTCAAGGGCTTAGTTTGGCTTGCTTTCTTATAAAAGTTATTTGTAAGAGCATAAATGCTATGTCATAGTCCCAGTGGGTCAACCTTGTCTTAAATGATTTCGCACTCATGACATATAGTGAATTTTCCTTTGTGGTGAGTGTGTGTCTCAAGTGAAGAGAGGTCATAAGACTTATATTTCAAAATATCTTCTTTACTGATCAAGAACGTTCTATTATAAGAAATCCAGTGTTGATTACAAATCCCACAATCAAAGACAGACTGAAATTCAATGCCTTTCTTCAAGGCAAGGGTAGAAAACTTAGATTGATAACATGTGGCTGCTGCCTTGGTTTTCTTAAGACTTAAGGAGGACCTGCTCTGATTATTGTTACTGTGGCTCACAATTTTGCGTTCTCTTTTGGTAGATATTCTGCTTGTTACCTACTAAGGAGTGGAGGCTCAAAATGCATAAGTTTTGAGCAGATGAAGAACAATGGACAGTGTTCGGAGTTAACCAAGCTCTTGGAATAGTGGTGGAAAATAAGTGGTCGCATATGGAAGCTTGTAATTCAGGTGAAGACCAGAGCACGAGCCAGCCGTGGCCAGCAGTACCTTTGAAAACCACTTTCCTGGCGTCTGCCGGCCTTTCTCCCTCCTCTCTCTTCCTCTCTGGTTTCTCTCTCCTCCTTCCCCGTCTTGGCTCCCCACACACTGCTTACCTTTCTTCCGTTCCTCTCCCTCTCTTCCTCTCTTGCTCCTTAGATCTTTCTATCCTCGAAGCCTCTTCACCGACCGCAAAACCAAACTCTATATTTTCAAACTTGTACCAACTTCATAAAGTTCTCTATCCTTATTATAAAAACCTCCTGAGCTAAAAACACCATGACTCTCTCCAGAAGAAGACAAAACTATCTAAACCGAGTAGCTTTTTGTGAGGTTGGGTGAGACTGCAGAGAGGGCTCTGCTGGGTGGCGCAGAGCCCCAGGCCAGTCGGGCTGACCTTCTGCATCCCTGTCCCCTTGGTGATGGGACTTCAGTTTCCTCCCCCATTGAACAATGGCGCTTCCATGCCTACAATTCTTTCATTCGAATGTCATACCATCCTATGACATTTGCTGAATTTTTTCCTCCCTGTGACCCTGTGGCATTTACCACCCCCCCTCCAATCACTGTCCTCATTCAGATAGAAATAAACATCACACTGCCTCAGAGTCCACGAAAACATTCTTTCACGTCTCGTTTCTGAAGTAAAGGTGTTCTTCATATTTCAAGAACCCTTTAATGTTTATCGGGGCTTGAAACAGGCTACGTTCAGACATCATAAAAATTTCATATATTTTATTTAGTGTTTAGCTGATTTTCTCTATTTTAACTTTTCATGTTTAATCCATATTCTGTCATATTAATTTTACTTCTAACAACGAATTTGTTGGTTCCCGCTGGGTTAGGTACCGTGTCTTGCCAGTCTTGAGAGCTTGCAAAATTTATGTTCTTAATTTTAGTCATCAAATTGGATATGACGCTATGTTTTCTCACATAGTTTTATAAGTGAAATTATATCTATCATAACAATTTTATCCCATAAGAATCATGTAATTCAATTTAGTATATAAAATGTATGAATTCAATGTTTAAACGGAATGTTTAGATGTTAGGCAACTGCGGAGAATTTATATACATAGTTATAAACGGAACACACATTTTTATGTGAAGGGCAACATCTCAGCGAATCTTTTGGCATTTTGTTGATTTATTTCACCTCCTTCGATCAAGTCAAGCTTGCAACAGTCAGTGGACCAGTGCAGATGTACTAAACACCCCTTCATTAGTCTGCTAGAGATAAAAGCGACTCCCCAAACAATAAACAACAACAAACACTCTCGTTTCACACAGCTGCACCAGGCTCCTGGCAGCAGCGTGAAATGCGGCTGCCACCCAGCCGGGGCCAAACCTGACACAACACAACTTTCCGATCATGGCACCATAATTACAGCTTGAGGCGGCAGGTGTGAAAGGGAAGTGGGGAGGGGCTTACTGGAGCCTCAAAAAATACTACGTGTGTCGTATGCTGGACACCTCAGTGTAGCAAAACAGGGTGCGTCCCATGTGAGAGCCTGTGAAGAGGAAAAGCAAATCTTTCTAAAGATCCAAATGATGTTCAACATTTGGTTTCCGTGGTGCTAGCACACGCTGAGCAGCCGTTTGCAAACAAGCGGTTCCGAGACCTTTAAGTCTAAGTCCCTCTATGTATAGCTCTAAGGCATTTTCTTCCATTTTCATGTATGGCAGTAAGTAGTAAACACATCTTTTTTTTTTTTTTTAACAGCTATTTCTGTTTCAGAGAGCCACAGAGATTATTTGCAGGAGATAGGTGGAGAAAAAGGCACTGTAACCATTCGTTGAAAATATAATCAATACTTTGTTAAAAATCTTTTTTTGTGTGCTACCGAACTTTTAAAAAGTAACTCCAGAAATTACTAATGAAAAACAATAAAATTATAGCAAGTTAAAAACAATGCAAATTTACTTGAGAAAGATAGATAGTATTTTACAGTAAGGTTTGGAAACTTGAGCTATCCTAAAAAATTTAACAAACCTGCTGAATAACGTGAGAACCTAGATAGAAATATTAACGTTTCATACTGTTTAGTATTTTTTAATATGTCAAATTCTAGTAATAACTGAAACACTGTCCTTGTCCTCAGAAAGGTGGAATGTGGCACTTCTTTTCTGCAATCAAAGGCTGCTAATATCAATATATTCCTCGATTTTAGCACAACTGTTTACTCCTTAGTTAAAAAAAAAAAAATCCAGGACTTTTATCCTTGATATAACCGATGCTTTTTTTAGGTACACTCAAACAAAATCCTAAAAGCTTTGCTTTCAGTGGTCAAAGGAAGCCCTGTGTCGCAGTAAGAAAGGGAAAGACAAATAATAAGTAGAATATGTAATGTGAGTATCTTTCAATATCACAGATGCCTCTAAATAACCAATTTTATAAATAAACTATTTTATTTAGACACGTAATTTGATTTTTCTTCATCAGAATAGAGGACTATTTAAAGAATTATATATAAATACACACACACATATATGTATATATGTTTGCTATTATTAGAGAGTAAAACACTAGGTTTGCCTTTGCAAAATGACCTTTTATAAGACAAGTGAGAAAAAAATTCCTTCTCTATTCTGAAAAATATAATAATGATGTTATAATGCATCTTAGACCTTTTATAAACTAGGAGGTAGAGTAGTGGCTGGAAATTTTCAGTCTGCTTCATTTCAAAACACACACATAAAGGCCCAGACTTTTATATGAGTGCTCAGTCATTCAGCAGGTCGGCTTTCTATTATGATGGTAAAACCACCTTTCTGTTGGGGCCCAAGGCATGTTTTTTAAATGTCTCCTTCTCAAAAGTCTTCCCAGAGTCACAATGGAGTGAAGAGAATAAATAAAGATAAAAGGTGATGAGACAAATAAAAAAGAAACTATTGGTGCCACTGAAAGGAATTTGGAAAACAAGGCCGGGCCACCCTATAACGCCTTGATTTAAAAAAAAAATCACAAACTTCATTTGCTACCTGGTGCTCTTCATGAGTAATATAATCTTTTGTTTGTATGATTGGCTTAAATTTCATACTCCTTCTGGCATAAGTCAGATAAAGACTGCAAAACCAAGTGAAAACTGTTCATAAACTTTTGAACAGAACTTGAACATTTTGTTAGGTTTCTTCCAATAAAATTAGCTTTTAGATCATGTAATGATTGGTCTGGAATGGTCAGTGGTAAGATTCTTGACAAGGGATGTTTCTCAGTTGGGCTCCATTTCATAATAGCAAACATACACTTTCCAATTGCATTCTGGTCCCTTACTGCTCCATAGTCAAACACATGATAGGCGATGTGGCTATTTAAATGCTCAGTAGTAAGTCTTACTTGAGATTAGTCTCTGTGACTTAAACATCATACCATGCTTTGTACTCCTCCACGGTTGGAAGCTAGAATCACAGACTGTGGCCGAAGGGAGCTTGGATATGATCTGGTCCAATTTTCTGATTTACAGCTTTCAGAACTGAGCGCCAGTGAGTTCACATGGGTTGTCTAATCTCTGGTAGCTGCTGAACCTAGACTAGAACTCAAGTCTATAGATACCTATAAAAGTCTCTTTCCATTACACTCCACCTCATTATTCCCCGCTTTTCCCCTTCTAGTTGAAGCTTTTCTTGTCTACCCCCATGTCAAAATATTGATTGAAACCATACTAAGTCGAGCTGCGTTCTCCTGTATCCTGCTATACACTTCTTGAAAGGGTCATGCTGCAGTCGGGCAACTTGATTGTGATCTTCCAAAGAGAGAGATGCACGTCACAGAATCACTCTTCCGTTTCCCCGCTTCCCTAGGACTGGGTTTTATGCCTCTTTCTGCTCTGGACCCATCCAGTCAGCTCTGCACACTGCGGCCCGGATGCCGGCAGGTCAGGGCCGCCTCTCGTAGAAGATGCTCCACGCGCCCACTCTCGGGACACAGGCACAGCACACGCGAAGGCCACAGGCCTGCCCTGCGTTCATCTCTGCGGTTTCTCTCACGCACCTGGCTCGCTCTCTCTTTCCCGGTTCTGGCATTTTTTCCTTTTCACGTGCCTCTTCTACGCTCTCTGCTCTTCACTTTCTGATATCAACTCAAGGATCGCATTTTAGATAGTGTCCCTGGTGTCCTTGACTACGCAATAACTCTCCTGTTTTAAGAACTCATACAGAATCAGGTGCCTTTTACCGGGAGCACTTGTCACAACAGCAGTTTTATATTTTTGGAGAGAAGTATTTTGACGATTTGAGAAATATCCAATCTCTCCAGTAGACTCTACGTTCCCTGAGGGTAGAAATTACACCTAATCTGATTCATCATTGTATCTCAAGTACCTAACATATAATAGACACACCATAATTATGAGCAGAATGAAAAAGTAAATGACTAGAATATATTTGATTTAACACTTATTAAGTCGTTTTCCTCTCATTCCAGCTACCCCATGTTACCTGCCACTCCCCAAATCCGATATGACTTTCATGTATGAAATGCCCTTTTCCACATTCTCTATCTGATAAACTCTTACTCATTACTCAAGCTCAAGAAGAAATATCTTGCCTAGGGAGAATTCATGTCTTCTGCCACATGGGCTAGAAGTTTCTTCTATTCTAGCTTTTCTCATTGTATCATAACTATTCACTTAGTATTCTTTCCTAGTCATTCAATCAGCAAGTATTTATGAGCCTGACCCTGCTGGAGGCACTGTGTCTCACATCATGGAGCTTCCATTCTAGTGGAGGTAGAAAGACATTCTACGTACAAACATACACAGTAGTGACAAAAGCTACTGCAGAAGAGAAGCCTGAGCTTTAACGAAAACACCGTCTTGGCTGTGAGTTCTTAAGAGTGATGAACGTCTCATCCATATCGCATCGTTGGTGCACAAGTGCTTGACAAATGTTTACGGACTACCCAAAAGAATGAATGAATGAGTGAATAATGAATTTCAGGGCACTATTATCCTTTCTTTATTTTGGTCAAATGTTTGGGTTAACATCATCTAATATCAGTTTATTATGGTGACTTCCAACTTGCTTAGAAATCCTGCTGGCCCTTATTTGCCTATTTTAACAAGGTCTGGGTTTAAAGTAAGAGCCAGATTTTCTGAAACTGTGTAGGGAGAAGAGAGAAATAAGTAAGGCTCTCTGATTATCATTGCTGACCCTAAATGGAATATGTTGCCTCAGAACACTACTGGGCCCAGTGACGTCCAGTGGACCCCGGGAACCCTGTCAGGGAGGCCCAGGAGTAGTGCCCTGTCTGTTGGGAGACCGACAAGATGGCCCCCAAAGTGTCTTCTATCACCGATGTTTTTTGGTTCTATGAGATTTCTGTGTGGATACTACTCATCTGCATATTCCACGGGACAAACGAAGAAGAAGAAGTTCACTCTTGTTAATTTCTTAAGTTTTAAATTTTTCAAAGTGAAGTATCTATTTTTTGGCTTATACTCACTCCTATGAATAATATTCAAGCCAGCAAAGCCAATATGATAGAATTTCCACCAATAAAAAATAAAGTAAAAGGAAAGTATCAAAGTCACTGAGTCCAAATATTTTTTGCAAAAGATGAGCTTATATCATTCGACAATGACCTTTTCTCTTTCGATGTCATGTAAGTGTTGGCATGTGAAGACTTTAAAATGAGGTCAAACCTGAATCAAAGGAATGGCCCTACAGTAATGGAAATACAAGCAGAACAGTATTTGAGTTGGAAAATAAGGTGAAAAGCAGAAATTTTCCCCAGTGTATTCAACTCACAACATACAGGTGGCCACATCCTCATTCCCAAGGCTGGCTACTGCCAAAAGTCACCTTGGGATACTCAGTGTAACCAAGTCCACAGATACCTTTCCTGACTGTGCGCATTTGAAATCACATGTCCTGGATTCTAGCATGAAACAAAACAAACAAAACAAAACAAGAGAAAAACAGTTTCTAACAAATCGAGGGGATCTTTCACTAACGGAACTAATTTAAAAAATCAGAATGTATCACAAGCAATTGTATGATTGATATTTTTGCAGTGTATTACGTAGAAAAGAGAAGAGGTTCAGTGAACTATGGACATCTATCTCCACGTCCTTATGAATAATGTTTTTCATCCACCCTGTCATCATTGAGGATCATTAAGCAACATTTATTAAGCATCCATCTGTGTCTGCCACTTTATAAATATTCCTCCCCTCGTCCCTGCCCCCTTTCTCAATCTACCATGTGTCTTTGTTGTGCAAAATGCTGGGGAACTACAATGATAATAAATAATTAATGGTAAGAACATCAGGCAGATGGATGAGATGACCTACTAGCATCTATGAATCTCAGAATGTTAGATTTACTGCTAATAATATAATTTAGCACAGTTTGATAAGAAAATATCAGCGCATTTGATGAGGAAAATGAGCTCAACATATTCTATCAACATATTCTAAAATAAAAATGTGAAACTTAGCGACCACAGATGGACTGACTGAAGCCCTGAGTTCATGTGACTTGCACCAGATGACACAGTCTTGAAATAAATAATTTGAAAAACAGTGTGGAAGAATCATGAAAATTATGGTTACAACATAAATTTTACAACAGCATAATAGGAAATGTTACTGTGGGCCAAGGGTGAAAAAATTCAGAAATGAAGGAGAACTATTGTTTTCATTGAAAGGAGTAGCTTGGTTAAGGATGGTAAAATGATCATTTCTCCCCTTTTTTTTTTTTCAATTCTTTAATATTGTTATATTATTTTTTCATTTCTTTTTGTCTTTGAGGAAAGAACTAATTCTTCCAGATTTAGATGGTGATATTTAAAGCACTCTTTTCCAACTCCGTAAGCCTCATAGAGTCAGGATTACAATGAAAGAGCATCTCAACATAAAATAAGCCATCACTACTGGATTCAGATTTGCAATCTGGATTTTATTTCATCTTAAGATCGAAATGTCCATAGTTGTAGTGATCTTTCCTAGAAGGTAGAAATATTCTTAGAGTTGTTTTTTAAGCGGAGCCAAAGTTAAGAGCCTGTGAATCTGCTAATAATCACCATTTTCATCATCTACCACATAACGAGTGACTAGCATATGCAGACACTGGGCTTACCCCATTTAATTCTCATAATGAGAATTCTCATTAATTCTCAACCACTTTGGGGTGGGCATTTTACCTTTGATTTACAGATAAAGAAACTGAGGTTCAGAAAGCTGAGTTTCTTGATCCAGATGACACAATTTGGTAAGGGCTGGTTCCAGGATTCCAATCCAGCGTTATCTTAATTCAAAGTCCATGTTCTTAACCTCAGAAGACACTGGGGTTTTTCCATGAATGGCAAGATTCTAGATGTCTTGGAATGGTGAAAAAGTGGAAATGTGGGAACGATATTCAGCAATCTTTTCAGATGGTATAGAAGGAAAGAACGAACCTCAAATAGTTCCTGTACCATTACGTCTATCCCTTGGCCTAAGTGGCATGCATAAAATATATTAAATGTTATAATTTTTTTATGGATTGAGATGGTAGGGTTGGCAACTGTTTTTGCAGTTGTAAATTTTTTAAACTAAACATCAATTCTAGTATGTGACTTTCAAAAGTAATGCTATTAGTCTTAGTATTGGAGATTTATAGTCAAGATAGATGCTTACATGATATTTTTAAATGTTAAAAATATAAAATCCACAGTATTTGGAAGGGCAACACTGGTAGATTCCAATGATCTTCCCATGTCTATTCAGCATCAAGGCTAGAAGCCAAGCCTCTTGTTCTTTCTACTAGTCCTTGCTACTTCAGGGCACCAAAAATAAATATGAAATTAAAACAATGGAAGGCCAAAAAAAAAAAATGTAAAGCAAGAGCACTGTATCTACAGGTATCCCCTGCTTTTCAAAAGTTCGCTTTGCCAGACCGTTGAACTGTGTCTATGAGTGAGATCTTGTGCTTCACGTGACTTATTTTGGGCGTTTGTCAGCAAAATGTCTCCTAAGGTGATTCCTTTTTCGCTTTATGCCATTTTGGTTTACAAAGAGTTTCACAGGAATGCTCCGTTTTAGATGGCAAGGGAACCTGTATCTCAGACCCCCAGTTAAACCTACGAATACTGATGAACTGAACCTAATTATTGACTCCTGATTACAATGTAAATCTATAATTTCTACTATTCCAATAAGGGTCAGAATGGAAGAATATCGTAAACTGTAAATTACTCATACTGACTTAGGTTTGTTAATCCTTTCTCATTCCCTCCTTTCCTTCTAAAACAATGTGTCACTTGGCTGCCACAGTACATTGAGTGCAAGGGAGACAAAATTGGGTAAACTAGCCCTTGTTCTCAAAGAATATTATTGGATTTGTGCTTTTAGCATGTGTTCTGTAGGCTCAGATTAATATTATGGACTTAAATATTTATTTAACTAGTACCTAATTAAAGCTTCCTACCTGACTTAAATATATTGATGTGAAGGAAGAGAGAGGTATAAAATACCAGCAAATGATGAGTATGTCTTAATTTGGGGGCTTTATAGAATATGATCTTTATTTATGAGACTTTATAGTTTTAATCACCATCTGGAATATTAAAAACTATCTGAGGTCTTAAATGAACTAATGAACTAATGAATTAAATGAATCATTTCATTAATTCATTCAACAAATATTTATCAGCACTACTACATATCAAGCCTGTGTTCTAAATATTATTTTGCCTGCCAAATAACTGGCTCCCTAGATTTAAAAAAAAAAGTGGCAAAAACTCTTACTATAAGGCTCTACTTCAGCTGTATATATTGATTACAACCTATGTTTATTATGCTGGAAACCTAGGATTTTGCTGGGCCTGAATGAAGCCAGAGGCCAAGTTTAAGAAGTAGCTTTTAATAGCGTCTGAGCTTTCTATGTGCACTCTTTCTATAAAGCCTAATGAAAGTGCTCTCCTTAGATTTAGAAAAAAAAACTAGGATTCCAAATTTAAAATGACATTTATCTCAAAAGTAAATTAAATTTTAATGCTAGTCTGATTAATAATTGTGATTTTATGAACTGAAGACATTGAGCATGAAAGCCCCAAGACACATTCGTTCTAAGCTACACAGACTGGGAAAAAAAGACTAAAGATGGACCCTCTCTTTCAAATGTTACTTCACTGGTGTATTTCAGAATTGTGCCTTCTGAACACTACTTCCTCATTCTTGTATTATCTTACTGGAAAGCCTTTCCTTTGTGAAAAGCAGGACAAAGAATTCAAGAGATCCAATCACATGGGAACTTTCAAAGGCTTAGAAGCAACAATAATTCATCTAGGTGATAGCTATGAAAAAAAGGACATTGCTTCATTGTACATTCTTTGCATAATTTACATAAATATTGAAGTTGCCATCTCTTATAAATCCCCAAACTGTATCAACTGGCATGTCAGGAGCTATAATCGTGCCAGAGATGGGCTGCTGTTAATGATCTGAACCCATTTGGGGATGTTTTTGTTGTTGTTGTTGTTAATGATCTGAACTGATACAACAGTTTTTGTAAATAGCACAGAAGGAAAGAAATCAATATGCAAAAGAAAAGGAACTTGTCAAAGGACACAGTGTTGGGTTTGTGTCACGTTAGAGGTTCGAACAGAAGGAAAGAGGGGAAAAGGAGAGGGAACAAAAAAAAGAAAAAAGAAATCCTGCTTGGGAAAAGTGGGCTTGAGAAAGCCTTTCAGGTCACGTGACACAGATGCTTACAAAGATAACGTGCTACACTTGTGTAATATTTCACATTTTGTAGTTATTAAAAAAAAAAAAACGCCTTCAATAATTCCTATGGTAGAAATAACACACAGTATATCCAGATCTCTTCATGAGGATGTACCTGGGAGATACTCATCAGAGTCAAAACAGGCACCGGACCCCAGAGATGGCTTATGTGTTTATATATGGTTCATTGGAGGGTAACATTGTTTGCAAATGCATATTTCTAGAATTAAATCATACTGCTTTTGCATCTTATGGTTTCCTAAAGTAATTCATGCTAATAATAGTCCAGGCCTGTGCTGTCTCATCTTGTAGCCACTAGCCACACCAAACTATTTAAATTTAGATCAAATTTAAAATTTAATTTCTCAGTCTCACAAGTCCAACAGCTGAAGTGGCTCGTGGCGGCCGTATTGGAGAGCAAGGACACAGAAAATCTCCGTGATCACATCAAGTTCTGTTGGAAAGCCCTGGTCCAGACAACCTGCCTATGAAATTACGAGGCTGAGTTCTGAAATGAGGGTGACAGAAAACTTCTGTTGGAAGCCCCATGCTTTGCCTTGTCTCTCCTTCCACGAGCTGCCTCCATTCTGACCAGTGGTAGCCCCTGAACCTCCACCTACAAACTCTGCTCCACCCCAGATTCTGGGACCACCCTGGCCCTTGTCGAGAGGAACGTAAAGAGCGCGTGAGTGAGAAACGGCACAAGGCCAGGGCCTGACGTGGCAACTTGCTCTGGTCTTAATTCTGCCCCACCCTGGGCAGCTAGACTTGGTAACTGTCCTCCTGGTGCTGCTTTGTGACCTCGAACTGACTTAGGTCCCAGCTCCATCCACGCCTTCACTCACTGATTCAACAAATAAACGATGAGCATCAGCAATGTGCACGCACGGCATCGGGCGATGCTGTGGATAAAGCGGGAAGAAGGACAGTCTCAGCGTTGGAGCTTATGTTCTCACGCAGGAAAACACAGTAAGCAAGTAATTAATTATCCACAATTCAAAGCTAGAAGCGGCGTGAGCGCTGCAAAGGAGAAGGCCAGGTGCTCGGAAAGAGAATCTTGGAGAGCCCGCCCCTTCTCTAGGTGGCTTTTTGGAGCAAGTGACTTCCGAGGCATGATGCAGAGTCAAGCAAGTGAAAGTGGTGAGAGAGGGTGTCCCGCACCGCTAACTGTGCAGGGCTCATGGCAAGCGAGCCCTAGGGAACGAAAACGAAGCCAGAAAGAGCAGCAGAACACAAAGGGCGAGCGTGCATTCCGGTCCGTCGTGAGCCACGGCCTCATGCAGCGAGGCTCTGGAAAACGGAAAGAATACGGTAACCCCCAAAGTAAAGGAAAATGGGAAATCATTGCAGGGGAGGTGAGTGACACGATCCGATTTGCTTTTTGTCAAAAGAAAATTTTACAAAAAGCAAAGGGCAAAATGGATCGAGAAGTCGACAAAAGAAGGGAATTTAAGAGTCCGGTTGCTAAGCTTTCATGGATGTCCAGAAAGACACGCTGGGAGTTTGGTGATGGCAAAGGAAAGGGCCCTGTCCCCCGGGTCTGGATCCCTGCATCGATAACGTGCCCATCACGCAGTTTTCCTGAAAACAGACACTTGTGCCTCAGTGGGTTTGGCCCCCTGCTAGATACTTCAGAGAGACCGCCCCCTAAACCCTGAGTCCCCACAAACCAGGGCTGGAGCCTATGGCCCTGGATCATCCTGACTCTGCCACGCTGCCTGGCCCTGCCGGTCTAAATCCCCAAACACTGCCCGCTCCCAGACTCCCTTTCCCGTACGTGGGCAAATGTCCCCACAGTCCTCCAACCTCACACTTCCTGCCCACTTGGACCGCCAGCTGCCCTGATTCCATTCTCCCCAGACGCCACGCTTACCCACCTGGCTGACCTCGGCTCGAGACCAGCTTATTCTGACATTACTGAGCACCCTCGTTAGAAAAGAAAAGGGGGGGGGGTGGGGGAAAGAACCAAATAGCTCAAGTCCTGGAGTCCGCAAAAAATAAACCAGGTGACCAGAGACAGAGCAGAGAAGTAATGATGGCGGCATGATGTTCCCCCTCACTAATACCACTGAGCACACACTGCAGCCCACAGGCTGCTCCTCACTCCAGAAATGTCACCCCCTCCTTGTCATGTCCAGCAGCCTTGCCTTTGCCCAGACACTTTTCTTTCCAAAGAGTTCACTTGTTTGGGCCTCGGGTTGACTCACTGTGCTTGACCACCAGACAGGCTCAGGGTGGGGGCTCCATGCCTGCTCTCAGAGAGACTGTCAATTCCCCAAGGTCAGACCAATTTTGTTCAGTCTGGCGACCTAGAAGAGTGTTTCGCATATGAAGATGCTTAATAAATACTTGCATGTCTTTAAAAAAAAAGTCGGGCTACAATTCAGTCAGTTGGACGAATACGAGAAAGCATAAAGTCCTCTTAGAGATGGAGCTGATGCTTTGTTTCGGGAAAAAGCCATAATGGACTGTTTGGCTATTATGGGCAAGTCCCTTGTGGACTCACGCACCAGGTCCACTGGCACCATGAGAAAGGATACAGGGAGAATCCTAGATGAAGAGATGTGAGGAAGAGCTGAGAGGAAGAGAAAAGCCTAGAACATGGCAGACATCGGGGCCCAGGAGATCTGGCCAGGAGCGAAACCCCTGCAGTGAGAAACGGTCAATGCATCCCCGTGAGCAGTGACAGCTAACATTCGGTTAGAATTAGTTTCTTGTCTCTGGTAATAATTATCATCCCTTAGCCCAAAGCCTGTGGCTTGAGTCTGTTACATCCCGGGGCCTCTGCTAGTGATGCTCCAGGGAACAAAGGAAGTTGTGCGCTCCTCCCACAGTCCCGGTGGAGGGCCAAAGAAAAGGCAGGAGCGAGGCGGGTGAACTGGTGCAGGGATGTAATTCCAACCCTTCCCCCACCGATTCATTCTGGACAGAGACGCCTGCAGCGGGGTAGCGAACTGTCTGTCTGCATTAACACGTCACCCTTGTAAGACAGCATGGTCACCGAGGAGCTCCTGAGAAGCTCGAGATGATGTGTCCCAGCCCCCTGCACCTAGTTCTGACGGGTCTTCATCAGTGGACTATGAGCAGATGAGTCGTCATCACTTCTGAGCCAAGATGTCTAAGAATTAGAGGCGAGTTTTTGATTCTCCCTTTCTCCCCACACATTCTCTTTCTTTCTCTCCTCTCTCTCTCCCTCTCTCCCTCTCTCCCTCTCTTTTTATTATCATACAAGTAGAAATAAACTTATTATGTCAAGCCACTAATAGTTTAATTTATTTCAGCAGCTAACACCATCCTAACTTATTCTGAAATTGATATCTTGAAGTGTGCTGAATTTACAAAACTCCCAATACGTGGTGTTGGCCACTGGCAAGGAAACAGATGTAGAAGATGGGGGCCTGGAATCTGGAATCCCGTCACGCCCTGACTTAGGAGGCAGATTTGTAGCTCAGAGGAAGTGGTTGGCAAGAGGAAATGCTGGCGTGTGAGGGCTGCTCCTAACACCTATTACAAGATAATGGATGAGCTCAGCAAAGAATTTGCTACACTGAGAACAGTAATAAGGAAGATTAGCCAAGCTCTAGAAATGGAAGACTATCAAGCTGAAAAAGTCCACTACTTCAGGGGCTCTAATGGTGAAGAATAACACTGGAAAAGGCTTTGAATAACAGATGTCCACTCGGACTTCCCAGTTAAGGAAAGGTTAAGTAAAAGGTCTGATTCATAAGTTATCTAACTACCTAAATCTATTGCTTCAGATGATTGTAAAATAACCACTTGAGACATAGGTGGTTGAGGCATGGACAAAGAAATGAAGTGGCTTCAAGAATTATAAATAGGAAAGAACTTTCACTGTAGTGAGTAGCGTAACTGACAGAAAATAAATAAGAAACCGATGAAGATTTTGAGGGAATTGTATTGTCAAAGAAATTAGAAACCTGGCTTAAGATAAAAAGAAAAGAATAGCGACCGGAAAACAACTTCTAAGCATCCTAACGTGGACCATTAAGAAGCGGGCTGAGAAAGTATTACAACTCCCAAGGACTTACTTCCCAACACCCATTCTGGAGGTGGCCATGGAGAGTAATGGACAAGGAAGAAGCCCCCAGAAGGTGGCCAGGGCTACCAAGAACAATGAACAAAGAAGTTCTTCCAGGACAGCAAAACCAGGGTCTAATGAGGAATTTCTGCCCCTGCCAGGCAGGAGGTGTTTAGTCATGTCTAGTAGGATTTCTTCCGTGTTGTGAAACAAGAACTGCTCTACGTCGTCCATTTTTAATGCAATTATCCTATACCTGATTGGCACTGCATGATGGGAGGCTGACAGCCTTTAGTATAAAGGTTTAGTAAAGATTTAGTAAAGGTTTCCTTTAGTATAAAGGTTTAGTATAAAGGTTTCCTTTAGTATAAAGGTTTCTGGATGACAAGAGGCCACATCTAGCTTGAAGGGGGTGTTGAAGGGGAACTTTGCATCACCTGTAGGCCCTGCACTTTGAGGTCAATGCTGGGACCGAGGGGCTTCGGGAAGTCTGTGGTACGGAGGCTTTCCCACGTGTAACCAGAGAGGGAGAGTATGCCAGAAACGGTTGTTTAGCAAAATTTGTGCTTTTCCTTCCATGATACAGAAATGTTGCCGGGGAGTGGCTGCCCAGCTAGGGGTCACGTATCCCCCACTTTGTATGCAGATGCAGCAATGTGATTACCTCACCAACTGACTGGGAACGGAAGTGAGGTTGCCACTTCCTGGATGTCCCTTTTCTGTGCTCACAGTTTCCACAACTGCCAACCAGAAGCCGAGAACGCAACCCTAGTGTAGACAGAAAGAATCGGGGTCCCCAAACTACTGCAAGGAACACCCTCACGCGAGCAAAAAGTGAAACTCTCCTAACCACCGAAATGTGGAGGTTTTTTACAGAGGCTCGAGTTACTTCACCTAACACAATGGATGGCCTTTGGAGAGGAAAGAGCGAGGCTTAACGCCTGCTCTTATGACTCATGTTGGGGGCTGGAAGAGTTGGAGACACTTGGATTGCAAGTGTTCTATGGAGAATCCACACCCTTTGCCCCTTCTTCACCAGAGTTCCTGTTGCCGGTCAGTCCTGGCCCCCGTCCCGCCTGCCTCCCTCAAAAGTCTCCCAGGCATCACTCTCTTCTCCTCTCACAGCCCATGTTTCTCATGCTAGCTCAGTGGCTATCCCCCCCTAACAGTGGACCCTATCGCTCTATTCAAAATTGCAATTGAGTCTCACTGCCTGTCCTGCAGGATAAAATCCAAATGACCTAGGAGGGCAAGTGGCACCTGTCACATTTGATCCCCGATCTTCTTCAGTCTCATCTTCCCGACAACTGTGCCAATATTGAGGCCCAATTGCCAGTCAAGCCCTTTTTAGGACACTGCTTTGCAAACGCTGTCCCCTCTGCCTCGAACGTCACCCGCCCGCCTCCTCTTTAGCCCAGAGAATGCGTACTCCTCTCTTAAAAACTTGCTTAGGTGTCCCTTCATCCGTTAAGGCTTGTCTGTCACTCCCATGCAGAAAATGAAACTGACAGCCACGATCAGCTCAGCCAGCCTCGAGTCCTGTGCCTACTATGAGCATGTTGCTAATGTTTAGTAATCTACGTGATTTCATTTTGTTGCTGTTTATTATTTAGTCAGCCTCTAAACTTATGTCCTTGCTAAAAACTTAGACAGTTCTGCTTTTTCAAAATAGCCCAATTATGCATTAGAACGGGTTTGGCTTCCTTCAGCAGAGGACATAGCCATAATCAGTGTTGCCAAATGAAATTAATACAGTCCTGTTGAGACAGTTTTCTAAAATTGTTAAGTATTTGGAAGGCAGGCCCAGAAGTGCAGGAAACCCTACAACATGGGCAGAAATTCTGTGCCTCCATAATTTTTACATTTCTCATCAGACACATATGTAAATGAAAAATTTGCCTTTGTTATTACCTGTGACCAGATGCTGGCCCTACCGTTCATATGTTTACCTAGGAATTTTCTAGGAACGTAACTACTGTATTTGGAACGTCCCCAAGATTTGCTCACCATTTTGGAAAGTCAGTCGCATCACCAATTCTAATGCTGCTCATGATAACTGATTCACTAACACAACACACCCCCATCTGTTTTCAATTGTAGCTGTCATGCTCAACGAATATATTTACTTTGTTCTTCTATCAAAATGCCAAATATACAAAAATGTCACCAATATTCAGTTGAAAACTTTCTCTTACATTGAAATTTACACATTTTAGGCAGCGAGCACCCGACTACTATATCTTTTAGTGCAATTATGCCCAGACATACACATATTGATAAACCTACAATTTTCACAAGCTGTTTCCTTTTCCTTTTTTCTATTACAGTTAGAAAATTTATGTTGATTTTTAAAACATTACATGTGTAGACAGGTTATATTATTTACAAATACCATTTCAGGAAAGTAAAAGGGACATTACAAAATAGTGCTTATAAAACGGGGCATTGGGTCTGACTGAGCAGAGAATCATGACTGAATACATCTAGGAACTCAAAGAAACCGTATTTTTTTCTCTTGAGATGCTTCTGTTAGGCAACTACTCAGTTGGACTGCCTTCCTGCTTCACCAATAGCATTTCTGACATTTTGTCATGATTTATTGGTCTACACGTGTAGACTGTGAGTGCATGATGTCTCATTCATATTTATGTCCCCAACACCTAGCTTAGGGCTTGGCACAGAGAAGGAGCTCGCTAGGATAACAGATGAGAATCCTGAAGAGCTATGCAGTCCCTGGCTCTCACAATAGAACTTTGAATCAATTATTCAACGCTTTGCCTATACCAATATTATTAAGCCACCTTCATTCTGCCTAATATCAGAGGCCGTTATGTCCAAAGTCTCTCAGTTTCCTCTCCTTCTGGTGGGTCCACACAGTGCTGTGCTCACCTCTGTGTCCCAGAAAAGCCCCTCGCAGAAGCAGCAGTTACTATTAATTAAATCAAATCATTCCCCAGGAATATTGCTATACATAATGGCTGTGTTTTTAGCACTAATGGTACTGTACTGCAGGGATATTATTGATTAAAAAGGCATTTGTGGATTGGTCGGGTGAACTGCACATCATTCTATAAAAGTATTAAAAGTTCGGAAAACCCAAACTTTTTAAAGTCCCATCTTTATGCTATAAGCCAATTGTATAGGTTTGCAAGTTGTCTATACAATGTGACTGAGTCTATCAGACCTAGTACCTGTGAGAAAAATTACAATGTCAATCTATTGCAAGGACGAGCCTAAATATTTGGTTGTTACGGCATCCCGCAGATAACATCTGACCACTTTGTCTTCCAACATAATCTAGAATGGTTCTTCACTAAGTCACCCAAAGTGGCGGCTATTTACAAAGAAGCTTTACTTTCAAATAATTGGTGTTTTTTTTGATGAAAATCTCAATAGCTTATGAATTAATTAATGCTCACATGATTTTATTATAGTTATGTGTTGCTTAATAAAAATAAATGCAGTCTAGATAATATATGGGAAAGTAAATCTGTTAAGTGATTATGTTCTAACATAGTGGGGGTATATTTTACAGAGGAAGAAATGAGGATATGGGTAAATGAAAGTTATAATGCACAACTAATAATTTTTAAAATGCGTGAACATAAAATTCTAAAAAATAAATTGAAATATTTATAATACTATATTTTAAAATAAGTCATGATTATTTTTAAAAACTGAAAATAAATATAAACTATCATTAGAAACTGATCACTCAGATCATCTGTCTCAGCCCAGCCTTATTCCCTGTGGTCACTGTAAGGTCAGTACTTCCTCACAGTTTAGCATTCTGATAAATGTACAGTCATCTTTTAAAATCATCATCCTCTAACTAGACTGCCTTTGTATTTCTAATTCATGTTGACCATTTTGGGGCTTTGCCTATGTAAAAATAAAGCCCCTACTTTTCATATTTTCCAAGCATCCCCTATAATAACTATGGTATCCTTTAAAGGGAAGATGTAAATAAATCTAGGAGCTGCAAACATCTCTTCTTCTTCTGCCTGCAATCACACTTTTTAATATTCTTAATATAGTGGTCGAGTGAAGCCAGAATACCTGAGCTCAAGCTTGACTGTACCATTTACTTCCCATGTGACTTTGGACAAGAGAAGTCTTGTCTTTTCATATCTATGTAATAGTTATTAGTGAGAGCTGCCTCACAGTGTTTGTGAGAATTGAAATATTTAATATTTGTAAAACACTTAAAATATCTCCTGGTTCAAGTGTCTGCAACAATAATAATAATTTAATTTTGTCTATGCAAATAAAATATACATATTTATGTTTTAATTTTAAAATTAATCACTTTAATAAGTTATTATTTCTGTTTTCTAATAATTCCCCAATGCAAAGACTGTGACAAATTTTAACGATCCTCTTAATAAATTTGCCCGAATTAATTTATTAAATATAAAGTTGTTAAATGCATTTCTGCCTGCAGGAGATCCTTAATTTTGAACTATATATGCAAGTCTTTAATTAGTTATTCAAGTTTTCGTCTCTACACTGTAAAAAGTCCTTGAAGGGCAGGAACTATGTCTTCTTCCTGTTCATTTGTTACAGTCTAATCAAGCACTCTTCTCTTTACACATCTTTAGTGAGTAATAAATGAATTAATGGATGAGTAGGGACATGACATCAAATCAGGCAGTATAGATATAGTTCAACCTACAGGAACAGGCACATTTCCCTTAAAAATAATACAGTAGGGTTTGGCTCCCATAGGCCAAAGAGCTGCCGGTCTCACACACTTGACCTTCTGCCTGACAACCGGGGCTTGCCATGAAAAGTTGGTGGGAATATATATTTAAGAAGCACAAGGAGGAAATGAGCAGTGAACAAGAATGGGCTATAGACCCAGAGTGCTTGTAGCATACGACCGAAAAATTTAAGACTGTGCTGCTCTATAAAGTTGATTTTATCGTCTCAGAAGCAACAAGGCCATAAACTCTTACTTTAAACAGCACTCTCGACTTAAAAAATATCACATATAATGCATGTGAACTCTCCACGCCTCTGAAGCACTTGTGAAAATAAAAGTCACCATGATTGTATGCAAAATCCACGTGACAAACACAAGCAAATCTCAAATATTACATTCTGAAAAAAACTGAATGTTAATTTTCCATATTTACCTTCAAATGTACATGAGATGTCCTATCAACTTTAAGGATCTTTAGGAGTTAGTCTCTAAAGGACAGCACATTTCAAGGGACTAATTAATCCCTTATAATTTATCAAGAAAAAATGCATTAGGTCAGAATAAATATATTCTGCCTGTTTCTTAGATTTTACCAGTAATTTTGTCTACTTTCATAATACATATACATGCTATGCCAGCCTTTTTAGAATACCAATTCAAAATGCCAGACAGAAATTCAAGAAAAAAATATTTTTCAATGCTAAATGAAGATATCCCACAGACATCCAGGCAGGTATGCAAAAATCCCACACAGACACGCTTTCCAGTTGTTGAGAGATGTGACAGAAAGCACAACATGTCATTTCATTTTGCTAGCAGTCTCATTTGTGTTGCCATACTGGAAATGAGAAGGGTAAGTTCATGCTCACAGCTGCTCCATGCAGCGACCGGAAACTTTAAAAGCCAACCAGAGAGGACTGGATAAGGTAACAATTTTCACTAATCCTGTCCGAACATTCAGGAAACACAGATGCTTGGAAAGGTGAACTGTGGGATTTGGAGAGACATGAAACTGGAAATAATTTCTACAATGCCTGGATTGATTCTATCTAGAAAAACAGGAGAAAAAGAACAGAGACACTAGCATTCTCAAAGTGGCAGGCAATGGAGGTATTTTCTGGCGTCCGTGTGTGTTTGTGTATGAGGGAGATTTGGGACCACTAACACGGAGAAGGAAAGGTGAAGGTGAAAAGGAGGAAGAAGCAAAGACAACTAAGTGCCCAGTGATTCGCTCCTTTCCCCAAGAGTCTAAGTAGAGCCAGAAAAGGAAAACAAATACATTAGACAGAAACCTAGTTGTGAAAAACAACTGGTCTGAACCTGACAGCCAGAAGGAGGGGATTAGAGTATTTCACTTTGTGGAGGCATCTTAACTCTATTTTAAGTGAAGATACCTTCCATTCAGTTGTAGGAAAAGTTAGTTATACATGGGAACCTCAATATTCTCAAAAAGTCTATGCAGTCACTCAAGTGAGCACATTATTTATGCCCTATATTTAAAAGTACCATCTCTAGGTGCATAATGTGCCAAATTGCTGAACTGTTTTAAGTTCTGGTTAATTTAAGAATCAAGAACTCTCTAGATGTCTATAGATCTCATTAATATATTGCAAGTAAGCTTTGGACAACTTTATATTTGTTGGCTCTCACACAAATGCACATGCAAACACACACACACACACACACACACACACACACACCTTTAGAGAATAAAACAGATAAACTTTATTTTATACATACATAACTAGTTTAACGTTACCCTCTTTTTCAAAGTCTTTCCCATAATTTACTCAGTAGTGACAAGTTAGACTTTAGATCTTTGACTAGAATTTACCTTTCTCTTGTCCTATGAAATAGAATATCTCAATTGACGTTTATTGGGCAATAAACCAAAAGGCCTCTGTCCAACACAATACTACACATTTAAAAACAACTAATTCTTACTTTGCCTTGGAGCTTAGCTTAAAAAAAAATCAGATTCCCAACAAAATCCAAAAACCAATCACTGCGAAGTCAGGAATGTGAAATGCTATTTAAGATATTGACATTATTGCATAACTTGATTAGAAGGAATGTTGAACCCACATGAAATTAAGCCAGTGTACATATGTGCACCCTAAATTTCCAGTGCAATCTTGTATCTATCATAACCCTTGTGCAGTCACAAAGGCTGTAAAAATGGCATGTCTGTCCATATAGCCCACTGACAATTTTTTATGAATGAATACACAAAAATGCTCATGATTCTAGAAAATGGATGGCAGTCTACTCTTTCGAAAACGGTCATTAAACACTGGGAGCAAGTGATGAGGCAAATGGTTGGTGTCTTTTGGTGCCATTCGGGGCAACTGTATTCTCAAGTCCCCCAGCCTAGTGTGTTGGAAACGGCCATGCAGCTCTTCCTTAGAGACTCCGTCTCCCTCCCGGGAACCGTGCACCACCGCTCGAAGAACAAAACGCATGCATGTCTCTGTTCCGAGGGCTGTTCCCCCACCAGAGACTCCGCACTCCCTAAATCCGGTCCCACAAGTGTGTGCATGTGAGTGTGGCACCTACCACCAAATGAGCAGAAGGCGACAGAGCTCATCTCCTGGAAATAACAGTTGCCATCCCTTCCCAGGCAGGCAGCTCGGCAGCTTCTCCGAGGCTAACACTTGAGCGCCTTCGCCCCGGGGACGGAGCCTTACATCAATACCCCTTGCGGGGCTAAGTCAGCTTTGTGTGCGAGTCCGCTCGGCGCCATATGGCAGCTTCCCATTCCTTGAGCAACTCAAGTCTGGCTAGGCTGCGCGCGATGTTCGTTCTTACAGGAAGCCCCCTTCGGCGAGCAGCAGAGACCCCCCCACTTACCTAGCTCCCACAGACCCGCTCAGCGGGCGGCACGGGCGCCGGCACCACAAAGGGCTGTGGGATTCCCCGCTCCCTCGGGGGCGCCTCTCCCTGCGACGATCCCCTTCGCCAATGATCTGTCGCTGGAAATCCCCCTCCCCTCCTCCGAGAGGAGGGTCTCCCCGGCTGGCTGGAGCTCCCGGCGTCCGTCCCCCTCTCTTTACATCCCTGACTCTGGTTCACGGTCCCTAGTAGGAAGGCTCAAAGGAGAGGCGGCGGGAGGAAGATAAGGCATCCTTAAAAAGAACAACAATAATCTTCATCGTTCTTCACCCGGTTCCCCACGCGGGCCCCCATCCCCCTGCCGCCGCCGCGGCCGCCGCCGCCGCCGCCCAGCGCGAGAGGGCTGGGACCGAACGGGGAAAATGGAGCGGGGCTGAGCTCGCCGCGCCGGCCGGCGGGGCGGCGGGTGGCGGGCGGTGGGCGCCTGGTGGGTGTGTGTCCGTGGCGGAGCCGGGGAGAGGCTGGCGCGGGAGGCGAGGCGGGGCGCTCGGGGGCGCCGGCCCGGCGCGCACACCCGCCCGCGGCCACCCCGCCTCGCGCTCCGCCTCCTCCCGCGCCCCGCGCACCCGCGGGCTGGAGCGGCCGTCTCCTCCTCCTGCTGCCGCCGCCGCCGGGCGCTCGCGGCTCTCGAGGTGGGCGGCGGGGCTGTGCGGCCGGCGGGCCCCGCCGAGGGCGCCCGGGCTCGGCCTGGCGGCGCGGGAGCTGTGCGCTCGACCGGGGACAGCGCCCCGGAGCCCAGGGCGCGGCCGGGGCGGGCGCCGCCCACACCTCGGCGGCGCCTCCCGCTCCTCCCGCGCGCCCGCCGCTCCCTGCGGCCCCGGCCGGCTCCACACCCACCTGCTTCCCTGCGTGGCTCTCGCTCCGCGGAGCGGGAGGGTCCGCAGCCCCGTGCGCGCCGCGCACGCACCGCCGGGAAAGCTCCGGGCGCCCCGCCGGGATGCACTCGGCGGCTTCGCGGAATCCCGGGGCCCTCAGCGCCCAGCAGCGGGCTCTCCCCGCCCGCCCCGGCACGACCCCGGCCCGGGGCCGCTGCTCGCCGGGAGCTGGGCGAGGAGAGACCGCTCCTGAGTGACGGGGCCCGGGAGGTTTTCCCGGGGACCAGTGCAGCGGGCACTAGGAGCGCAGAGAGGACCCGACTTTCCTCCGAGCACCTCCGGCTCCGCTCGGCGGGCGGCAGTCCCAGTAACCCCGCTTTCCCAGGTCCACGGGGAAAGCCGGGTCGGCGGCAGCCTTAACTCTTGCTTCCCACGGGGGCGCTGTTCACACTCCGGCTCTTTTGCTCGGCCCGCTCTCTCTCCCTGCCACCTGGAGAACTGTGCCAAGTTCCTCCTGGCGAGGCCGCTGGATGGACACTCAGACCTTTCCCTACCTTCGGGCGCGGTAAAGACGGGATGAACTCGAGTTATTACATCACTGAGCTCTCCAGGTTCCTGACAGGTACGAGGTAGGTACGCCGCCCCGTTAGTTACAGGGGCTTCCAGGAAAAAAAGTAGTTTGAAACACCCTTTTATAAAGGACGTAGGCCATGGCTGGGCGCCCTTCTGAGTTTATTTAGGCCGAGAAAGATGGCTATTGAAGAAGGTCCAAATACACTCGGTTTAAAACGCATCTCATTTAATCTTGCTTCTGTTTTAGCCCTGATGTGCGCTGGGACGCAGTGTCATCTAGGATTCTTAACATCTCTGCTCCCTGCCTCTCCGTGGGCCTTACCTTGTGGTGGGTGGTTTTTGGAGGTGCCAGATGTTGGGCGGATATTTAGTACAGAAGTTGGCCCTTCAGGCTCCATCGCTCTCCAGACAGGACCTTTCCTGGTTTCCTGCTCTTCCTGGGGCTTCTCCCGTATGAACACTAGGAAGAGGAAGCGGACTCTCAGATTCCCAGACCTTTGTCGACACTCAATTTTTGCCTCAGCTCCACACGTCCAGGACCTGCAGGTTGTCCCCTCCTGCGCCTCCGTCCACCCTCCAGTCTTTCCACTCTCGTGCCTGCTGGAGTCTCTCCTTCCAGGAAGTTCCTCTCCAGGTCTCACGTGCAGATCATTCCATCACTTCCAGGCCTACTTCAAACTTGCCTCCTGTATGACCCCTCCCCTTTACCTCCACAGCCTGGTAGGAAGGAACTTTTTAAAGACATACCACTCCCCGTCCTACAGAATGCATGTGCTTCCTTTGCACATGTCTTGCCTCTTTAAATAAGTTCTTGTGTATTACTTTGCATTCCTTACATCTAACCCAAAGCCACACATGTACGAGATACCTTTTCATCCAACAAACGTTTCTCGGGCACTCGATATTTATTAAATGAATAGGATTTACAAAATAGTTTAAGTCTAGAAAAACTCATTTAGATTAATTTCTGGTGTGCTGAAATGTAAGTTGTATGATCCTTCATAAGTTTTAGGTATGGTGAAAAATCCCCCCTCACTTTACTAGCCTTACATCAACATTACTGATTGCCTCAGTAAGGATTTAATTATTTGATGAGTATTTGTTAAAATTTTTGCTTTTTTACCTTTCCATTAGAGTTTGAGATCTGAATCTATTTTCCAACCAAGTTGACATTAGTCAAGACAGTAGATTATCTACTGGCCAGAAGACATGGCTGCTATCTCCAGCTAGGAATCAGGACGCTAGGAGTAGATTACCCAACACATCTGGGTCGTGTCTGTAAGCATGCCATGACTCGGAAAGGCAGTCGTTGGAAATAAAATCTAATTCCACTTACTAAATTACCCATAGTCAAATGGGTTATAGGAATAACCTTTAGTCTACAAATTGTTTGGACTTGAACTCCGATGGCCGCAAAAGCTCGTGTGCTGATTGTCAGCATGTGGTCCCACCGCTATAGTATACTTCTGTATTTTTTTCCATTGTTCTCCAAAGGAAAAAATTTAATTATCTAGCTGAAAAGACAGACATGTTTTTGCATTGCTCCTTAAGCCACCTTTTTCTTTAACCTTTATGTTATTTATGGAAATGTTCCTTTTGCTTGTATTTCAATTTCTCAGATTTACCTTGAGCTTTGATGAAATTATATTAATATAGGGACACGTGTCTGCTTGTTATGGAAAAATGCTTCCCTCATAATGCTTGGTAAAATAAATAACTTTAATATAATTTTAACCTGAAATACTCTTATGCATATCAGCATATTCAATTTAGATGAAGAATGTGTTTCCTCGTACATCATATTGCTGGCGTGTTGGAATATATATGTATATACACAATACCAAACATAATAAGTTTTTGGAATCTTTTTGTTGATTAAAGCATTTGAAAAATATTTTAGTATAATCTGAATGTCATTACTGACTGTGCTTTAACTTATCAGGTTGAAATTTTCATTGGCAAGCTGACTTGTGAAGCGCCTGCATAGATTAAAATAAAGGAGTAAAGTCAGGTGAACATATTTAAACGTTAAAAGCGTAAGGGTAAGAATTGACAAGTTTTTGCAACCAAAAGATAAAGTTGGATTTGAATATTTTTTAAGTCAGGTGGAAAGAGGAGTAGGACATATTAAGTAAAATGAAAACAAAGCCAGTTCTAAAAGGATTTTTTTAAGTGATTCAAACCCCATGAAGGAGAAAAATATACAAATACATATGTAAGTGTGTGTGTGTGTGTGTGTGTGTGTGTGTGTGTTCTGGAATATATGCATTAACAAGCTAAAGGAGTTATCTTCAAAAGCTGGAAGGCAAGTTTTATTTGGTATAACCTGGTTATAGCAAAAGATGGGTAAATATTTATTAATCTTTAACATCAGCACTGTGAGGATGCTACATTTTAAATCATAAGTCAAATACATAAATCAGGACCACACTTTTTTTTAAAGAGAGGCAAATACTACTATGGTTTTTATTGTCATACAAGAAAGCAGCCACTGAAGGGTGATTAGACTTTACCACGTGCCTCCTTTTTCCTTCTAAATGAAAATGCAAGAAAGCTTGGGCAGTTTAGAGTAACTCACAGAATCTTAGCAGCCACTGAACTCCTACATTCGCACATTGCAGTGAAGTCTTGGGGAAAAAATGAGCTGTCTGTGTGTTCTTCATTGAGATAAGTATTATCTCCTTGATCCTTTTGAATTTAGTGGAGACAGATTTGGCTGTCCTTTGAAGATTTAAAGGAAGAGATAAACTCCAGACTGACTGTATTTTTAACAGTTATTGTACTGAGCATGAACTTTTTGAAAAATGCCAAATGCTTAAACACAAAATTTTTCTGCTTAAACACAAAATGTTTCTGCCACGTCATAGAATGAATGTAAGTACTGTGTGTGAACCCATCTCACAGCTGCTGCCAGACATCATTTGTGTCTAAGCAGCCTAGTTTGTTCTCAGGATTCCACAGGGTTCAAGGTGTTGGTTTCTGGAGCCAGGTAACTGGAAATTTCAAAAATACACTATGTAAAAAATATTTACCTATGTTATTCTGGGACACAGTGGAACAGTGTCAGATTCCTAGTCAGATCTGAATCCCATCTTTGTCATGTGTTTGTGTTGTGTAATGGCAGGTAAATTTTACCTGGACATCATGACATGTCAAGCACTGGGCGAAATTCTTTACAGATACTGGCTGATTTAATCCAATTAATAGTTCTTTGAGGTAGATACTCTCGGTATTATTCAAGTTAATAAAGGAAGTAGCTGAATTAGAGAGAATTTAAATTATTAATTAAATTTAATTTTAAATTCCTGCCAGAACTGGAATTTGACCTAAGGCAACGTGACCCTAAAATTCTAGCTACATTTTCTCTGCCCCACCTCACATTGCTAACATCTTTCTTCCTGTTTCCTACAACTAGGTTGCCTCAAGTTCATGTGTGAAAATATTGTATTAAATATTATTTTTAATTTTTAGAATGGATATCTGGTTAAGATGAATATGGGACTTGCCAAAGACAACCTACGAAACTAAAAAGTAAGAGAAAGAAAATAAGAGAGAAAACTTGCTAATCCTAAAGAAGGACAGAGGTAGGACATGCCCCTTTTGTTTCTCCACCAGGTAGAATGACGTTGATCCATCCACACCACTCACTAGTGTCTGCATGCATGACATTTGTCCGAGATTTGATCTGACAAAGCTGGGCACATTTGGGCTGAGGCAGGTGGCCATGGACTAGGATGAAGGCTCTCTGGTTACCTGGGGAAGGTACCTGTGTTGGCTTGATCCACCCAGAAGGACCCTAAGCATAGCCTGGACGATGAATATACCTGGACCAGCACTGTGGGTCAGAAAGTTTCTGGGGCTCTCAGAATAAGTAATTCTGGGACTTTTAAAATAATCTGGGCTTCGGATAAGTAAGAAATGGATAATCTCCAACAGCAGAGGAAGTGCAACCAGTCCCAAGTGAAGGAGCCCTCATTGCAAATACAAGGGCATTATCCTCGGCCCCTGACTTCACATCGTTCTAAGCAGAGAGTGGATATAATGATACAACAGGTCCCTCCTAGACAGGAGTGACTTTGCCTGTCAGAAGCCAAGGTCACAGCCTTGGTAAGCAAAGTTAAATTAGTCACCCACAGTCTTTTCTGAGAAATTTCTGAGTGGACCTGGGACTCAACAAAGTCATTGGGTTTATATTGTGGCAGATACTCTATCAGTGTCTTTGTTCCCTTCTGAGAATGAAGCCTGAGCTGACAGTGTATTCAACAGAGACACACTTCTGAAAAGGCCGTTACTCTCAGAATGATGAAGACATAATGCTGCCTTATTTCTTGGTCCTCCTGATAGTGGGTGCTCTTGCACCTTTTAAACTTTCTTTGCAGCAGCCAGGAGAAACAGTGATCATTACTAGGATCCATAACTAATGATAATTATAGTTTCTCACTACTAGCTAAAATTGGGCTTTAATATTTTGTTTGAAATAAAACATATCATGGTAATACATATAAAATCAGAGCTTTTTAAAAGCGCCCTAGCATTGTATATTCACTAAATTTATATCAAGCACTTAACATAGTAATTATTGAAAATCGTTTAGTATTAAAGATGATTACATGTGAGTAGTCAAAACTGATAAATAAGAAGGCATACAAACTCAAAATAAGCATATTTTCCTTAAAGTGTACTACCGAAATGAAAGAATGTTATTTTTTTCAATAATGCCAACCTTCAGGTTGATTAATTACTACTAACAGATTGTGAATTTGCAGAATTGAATATGTATGCTAATTATGACTCATTCAATATTTTACCTCATATATATTATTGTGTTATATATGTATCATTTGAAGTAAAATATTGTCAATATGCATTTTAGGTATTCGATTTTATTTATTAACATATTCCTTTTCAATAAAGAATGGGGACAAGCTTCAATAAACACAGGTATATATTTTAGAACACAAGAACTAGATTCTGACTAGAATTTAAAATAGAGAAGTGAAAATTTTGAAATGACTGTTTCTTAGTCTGCACTCCCCAACACGTCTACCCTATGCATAGCTAAACGAAACCCAATCAGATTTCAGAATGTGCCGTATTTCATATTTGTTTCAACTACCACATTGCTCACAGTGATAACCAGATGTGGAAAAGGAGAATCAAACATGGAAATCCTGCCTGTTAAATGAGTCCAATTAGCAACCTAATTGGACTTGCTGCTCCTGCGATCAAAGAAGTCCCCAAACTGTACCAGCAATCAATCAAGTCACATGGCACTGTATTGACAGAGATGACAGTGTCAAATCTTCATGAGCTTTCACTCAGCTCTAACTCACCCTATCATATTTCTTTCCACCACATAAGAAAGTGAGTTCAATAGAAATCTGACCTCATCTAAGAACAGCAACAAAAATCAAAGCCACATCCTTCTGTGGTTAATGCTAATTGGAGTAGGGGCTGGAAACCTCTCTTGTGTTAGATTTCTCTTGTTACTCTTTCACTACTTCTATTTATCTTTGAAACCAGCCCCTGAAATTGGCTGGGGGTGCGCATCACCGGTCCCAGAAGTGTTAGCTAGTTACAGTACACACAAAGAGGAGAGTGCTAGTCTCGCATACTGTTTTGAAATTACTGAATACAATAGTCATGACAACTGCTTTTGAAGATAATTGACACAAAAGAAATCTGGTGTAAGCCCCATTATATTCTCTACTATAAATTACATTATTTTTAACATTTCTTATATTCCTATGAGAACTCTTTAAAATTCAGCATTTTGCACATAGTTCATTTAAAAATGTGAAGGACACCATATATATCATGAAATTATTGTTTAGAGAAGAATGTGTTTCTATATAATACATAAAATTTGCCTATTAAGAACTACAAGTTCATGAGAATTTCCAGGCACAAGACTTACAATACAGTGCCAGCTTATAGCTTATGTCATTTTCTATATCGCCTATGGCAATTACCAATAGTTGTAGAACTGGAAACTAATACAAAAAATAAAAAGAGGGAGAGAGAGGGAGGGAAGGAGGAAGGGAGGGAGGGAGGGAGGGAGGAAGGAAGGAAGGAAGGAAGGAAGGAAGGAAGGAAGGAAGGAAGGAAGGAAGGTCAACAAGAAAACAGAGTGGCCAAATTGATTTAGTTAGATAGCCAATGCGAGGAAGCAAGAAACACTTCCTCTCTCTCGAAAACTCTCCAGTTTATCCCTGAAGCAGGAGATTTGAGTGCCCTTGTGTGGCTTGCCGTTGTGATCAATCTTGGCATCCACATTTGAAAAAATATGGCTGTTGACATTTAAATGACTGTTAAGATTTGACCTGGAAAATTACAGTCAATTCTGTACACTTTGTTACCAGAAGGATGTGGCCAGATTAGATGGAATTTGGGAAAAAGTCACACAAATAATTAAAGAAGAAGATAGAGAAGAGTGAATAATGAGGAATCGGAGTTGTAGAAATCTTGTGTCTACAGAATGATGAAGTAAGCATGGATGGATGTAACGCTGAGATTATATTCAATGACTTAAATAAATACAATAAAAGAGTGAGATTTAAGATAACGAAACCTTCTATTTTTAAAACATCCATTTTATAAGATATGAAAAGCTCAAAATACCAAGTATAGTAAGTCTTTCTTTAAAACAAAACACAGCAAAACAAAACAAGATACTTAAAAATGTAACTTGCTCATGGCAGAGGCACATTATATATCTTAGGCCCTCATTTTTATGTTGAAAATGCATAGTTACATTAAGTAAGAAACACTAAAGCTATTAAAATCTTGGACTGCCTATTACTATGTCCTGAAGTTATTTATGATTTAGAGAATTAAAATTCTAATAATCCTTATGGTAAATGAAAACTTACTTGACTATCTCAGAATAAATGATTTCTGCACAAAGTCATGAATTTTCCCTAAGAAATTGACAGATTCAGCAGTTTCCAGTATCCCTATTTGATATTCCTTCCCTATTTCCTTCTCACTATTACACTTTATGAACAATTTTATATCTATCTCCACTAGATTAGCATAATTTTAGTAGCTAAAAAAAATGCTATTATTTCCACCACAAGTTGAATTCCCCCTTAGAAAGTTGCATGGAAATAGTAATATTAGGAAGCCAGAATCAAGGTTGGCTACATCCTCCTCCCTGATGCTCCTGCCTTTTTCTCCCTTGGCGACCAGCCCTGGGACTTCAATCTCTATGCAGATGACTCCCAAAGCCATATTTTCTAACCCCTGATGATTGCAATTAGTGTTACATTTCCAAATGCCTGTCGAATCTTTCGCTTGGATATTCGGCCATCACTTCAAATTAAGTCATCTGAAATAGTTCCTCCTTTTGATCTCCTTGCCTGCGAATGGGACCACTACATTTTCCATTGTCCCGCATCCACGCTTCAGCAGCCTTCTTAAGTCATTGCTTGCTCCTTCCCACATTGTTACTTACCAAGTCTTGCTGGCTTTTCTTTCATAATGTCTCCTAACCCAGTCTTGTGAGTGAACATGCACACACACACTATCATCCCATCACACCTGGGTTTTAAAAATTATTCCCTTCTGCTTATAGAGTAAATCTCCAACTCCTTAGCCTGAGAGTCAAAACCTTTCCATGATTTTACTCTACCCATATTTCCACACCATTCCCCACACATATTCCTGTAGTCACCGTCCCTCAAAAAAACTTGGCCTTTCCCAGCTCCACACTTTCTACTGCACCATGATCATATCTTGAAATGCTATCTCCTTCCTTCTCCACCAATCAATTCTGAAGCATCCCACCTAAATCCCACGTACTTCCTGAAGCCTTCCTTGACTACTATAAGCAGAGAGTATTTGTTCTCTCCTAAACTGTAACACAGTATCTGCCACTCATTATTCCTAGAAAATGGTAACATTTAGAATAGACGTACTCTCATTTATCATATACTATACTGGGTTTCTAATAGAATGTATTTATTAAATGCTATCTCATAATTACTTTTCATAGAGAGTTTCAAGAATCATCTGTTTCTCTAATTCGATGACGAGCAACTTGAGGGAAGTTTGGTAAAGAAAAATTAAAAATCACTAGCTTTAAAATTACAATCATCTATGAAGTTCAAGACAAGTTCAAGACATTGCCACAATAGTGGGCAAGTTACTTAGCTTCTCTAAGCCCAAGGTTCCTTGTTTGTAAAAGTATATACCTATCTTGAAAGGTTGTTTTAAAGGTTAATTAAAATAATATGTGTAAAGATCTCAACCTCAGGAGGCACTCAATTAAATGTGAGTTCTTCTTTTCCTTTTCTGTCCTCTGGGTAGCTAACTCACAGTGAGGACTTTGTCAAAATTCATCCAAAATGTCTGTAACAACTTAAAGTTTTAATATTTCTTAGAAAAGAAATCACTCGGTCTTAGCATAGCAACAGTGCACACAGGAGGTTACAGAGTAAAGGGGCTGACAGTGTGGGTTGGTGCAAGCCTGGGGGAAAACCTGATTGTCAGCCACTGGACAGTTTTCCTCAATCTGAAATGAGACATGCTAAAACACTTGACCTAGAGTCATGTGACCTGTCAACCTTTTTAAAATTGGTCCCCATTGTAATATGTGGGAAATAACCAAGGGGAAAGAGAGTAGGTGCTAGATATTTGCAAAAGCATGGACGCGTTTTCAGAAGGCTGGGGGGCTAACTATCCGGGTCTGGACAATGGAATAGCTGTGTGATCCTCGGCAAATCCCTTTACCCCTCTGAGCCTCTGTTTTCTCATCTGTAAAAGAGAACTAATACTTCCCTGCCCATGGAATTTCTTTGAGGATTCAGTGTGATTAAATATATACAATCTAATGCATAAGCTATGAAGTACCAAGTGAATGTAAAATATTAAAAATTATGTATGTGTCTTATTTCATGATTCTAGTATTATTAGAGTTAGTTTGGTGAGGTAGACCATATGGTTTGTGCCTCTCCATACAAAAAAGAAATGTTAAGATGCAGATTTACATTTAAGGTGAACATGGGAGCTTAACAGTAAAGTAACGGTGGGTTGACTGCATTTTGGAGGTGAATGCACAGTACCAAATGCGGTGATCCCTGTCGGGTGGGCTCAGTAGACTGTACTGGTCTTTTTTTTTTTTTTTCCTGGTCTCAGTGCTGGCAGATTTCAAAAGTGGCCTGGAGTTTCACAAAACAAAATAATGTAATTTGACTGTTTACTAAATATATAAGACAACATCGACTACTAGAAAAAGTAATAGCATTATATCAAGTCAAACTAAATCCAGTAGGCAGAAAATTCAATAAAATGTTGCAAAACAAAAGCATATATTTTGATCTGAGCCTAAGGACCCACAAGGACATAGTAGGGAGGAAGCCTCCATGTGTAAACATTGCCTTGAGTTCCTATGTTCAGGTATAGGAACAGTTGACAGTAATACCTTAGCTTGCTTGTGCCGCTGAGATGTTGGATGCCAAGGTAATCAGGCCCTGAATCTTGTATGTCTTAAAGGAGCAAAGATAATTCAATTCAAATTTAGAAATCAGCCATCTGATATTACCATCTAAAATTACTCACAAATTATAAATAGAATTAAGAAACAAGTAATAGTAATATTAGATTCCTGATATCATTTAGGGGGCATTTATAATTGACTTTCTGGTTGCAGAAAAGATTATGTGTCTTTGGTAACAATAAGTAAAACCAAAGCAGAATTGTATAAAGAATAAGCTTATAAATGTCTTGATTATAATGTCTATTATGTATATAGAATATTTAAAGGAGAACTCAACTAAGTTAATTTCACCAGCCTTTTTACTGAAAATGAACTTGAAGCCTAAAGACATGAAAAAAAGTTTACTCAAAAGACTAGCTGTTATTATATATTTTAATTATTTCTGGTTTGTATTTAAGCTTTCAGGTGGCAGTCTTCCTATTTAAGTTAAAAAAACTGAAAAATCGAAACATGTCACCTTTAATTAAAATTCTAGTGTAAAAAGATATTGACCAGTCTCCCTTGATGAAATCAGCCCAACAGTGCATTTGTCTTTAGAGTTAATGATCAGTATCACGGTGTCATGCTTTTTAAAAATATTTGGATCTATAGTGGATGATTAGGTGGTAGGACGTCACTTCTAAGTTATAACCTAGCAAGAAAACAACAAAAACAAATGCCCACATAAGGTCAAACTCCTTATTGGCAAAGGTATGGAAGATCCTGTCTTAATAATTTGATTTGCATGGCCTGTTAGTTGCAGAATTCTTAAGTTTGTGAGAATAAGTTCTTTTAAAATACCATAACAAATCTTTAGATCAGATCAGATGTACGTAAGTTAAGTTTCAAGCATTATTTGGAGTTGAACATATAAGGGAAAAGCTCACCTTGAATTTCTCAGTCTTCAATAGGTTTGTCTTATTTTAAGAATACATGCTAACTTCCTAAAGGGTTTGAAGAAAAATGAAACAAAAACCAGTCTTCCATCAGACTCCTAACTAGCAAAAAATCTCAGATTTCTGAGTAAAAACTATTTTCAACCTAGAATTCTATAGCTGGCTAAACTGTCTGAGGGAAAATTAAAGTGATTTTTTAGACTTATAAGAACTCAAAATATTTTCTTCTCATCCATTATTTTTAAAATATAAAAATATTCTATTAGCTTAATATTTTTGCATATTATTGTAATTTTTGTTTTTGCAAAATATACACAAATAAAATTTATAATTTTAACCATTTCTAAGAGTTGAGTGGCAACAGGTACATTCAATTATTGTGCAATCATTATTGTTATACATCTTCAGAAATTTTTCATCATCCTAAACTAAAACTCTGCACACATTAAACAATAACTATTCATTACACCCTTCCCTCAGACCCTGGTAACTACTATTATTTTTGTCTCTGTGAATTTGACTATTCTAGGTACCTCACAGAGGTGGAATCATACAATATTTGTCCGGTGTCTGGCTTATTTCACTTGTTTTCAAGGTCTATCCATGTTGTATCATGTACCAAAATTTCATTCCTTTATATGGCTGAATTATATTCCACTGTGTGTATATACCACACTTTATTTATCCATTCGTCTGTCAAGAGACATTTGGGTTCTTTTTACCCTTTGCTATTGTGAATAGTGCTGCTATGCACATTGGTGTACAAACATCTGTTCGAGTCCCTGCTTTCAGTGCTTTTCGATAATACTCAGAAACAGAATTTCTAGGTCGTATGGTAATTTTATATTTAATTTTTGGAGAAACTGCCACACTGTTTTCCACAGCAGCTGCACTATTTTACATTTCCACCGGCAGCTACAAGGTTTCCAATTTCGCCACATCCTTGCTAACGTGTCATTTTCTGGTTTGTTTTTTTATAATAGCCTTCCTAATGGATGTGCAGTAGTATCACATTGTGGTTTTGATTTTCATTTCCCTAATGACTGGTGATGTTGAACATTTTTTCATGTGCTCATTGGCCATCTGTGTATCTTCTTTAGAGAAATGTCTATTTAAGTCCTTAGCCCATTTAAAAAAATTTTTGTTGTTGCTATTACTGAGTTCTAGATGTTCTTTTATATATTCTGGATATTAATACCTTATCAGATAATTTGTAAATATTTTATCTCTTTCTGTGGGTTGCTTTTTCAATCTGTTAATGGTATTCTTTATGTTCTAAAGTCTTTGATTTTGATGAAGTCCAGTTTATCTGTTTTTTTCTATTATTGCCTGTGTTTTTGGTGTTTTACTCAGGAGTTCATTTCCAAGTCCAATGCGATGAAGTTTTCTTGTATGGTTTCTTCTAAGAATTTTATAGTCTTTAACTGTGTTTAGATCTTTGATCCATTTTGAGTTAATTTTTATATGTGGTGTAAGAGAAGAGTCCAGCTTCATTCTTTGGCATGTGGATATCCAGTTTCTTAGTAACATTAGTTGAAAAGACTATCCTTTATCCACTGAATGATCCTGGCACCTTTGATGAAAATCATCTGACCATATATATATAAGGGTTTATTTTGGGGCTATCTGTTCTGTTTCTTTGGTCTATATGTCTGTGTGTATCATGCTCATCAATTCTTAAACAGATACTTAAAGAAGTATCTAACTAAACCAAGGAAAAAGACAAGTTTAAGGAGACAGAAGTGCCAAACCAGAAGAACAGTGGTATACACTCCCCAAATGGGAGTTTTACTGAGACATAAAGAGTAACCAGTCCATATGTGAGCAAAGGCAGAGGTTTCCCAATGCACGTGTTAAGGATAGAAGGAGATTCAACAGATCAGAGAGTTTTGATAAGCTTAAGAGTATAGTAAAAACATGTGGTACGGCAGAGAAAGAGAATCCATTTAAACCTCCTTGTAGGAATGTTTCCTTGAATGACACAGTGATCATGACTTTGGATCTACAAAGAAATGTAATCTAATCATACAACTTAGCTCTGTAGGAAGCATAATTTACATATTCATAACACTGTAAACTTTGAATTGTTTATTGAACTTTCAATTTAAAAAATTAATAAATCAGAGACTTAATTGTGCTACAAAAAAGAATGTAAACATTATCTACCTTGATAATATAAAACGTAAGAAATTAGCAGATGGGGTTGGAGTTGAAGAGATGGAGACAAACTTTGTGTACCATGTCTTGATCTTTTGGAGTGGAGATCATGAGATAACAGTTGTGGTTATTGGGCTAGGAAACAGAGGTTTAACAAGCCATTTAAAGCTGCAGAGGTGCCCAATAGGAAAAGTGTGAATAGTGAAAAAACATGGAGTGGTGAGGAAAAAAGGAAGATGAGATAAACCCTCATCTATCAGCAGGAAGAGAGTAGACACCGTCTAAAAAGTTGTAAAACCGCAAATACTGATGAACAATGAGCACTAGTGAGCAAGTTAAGAGGTTGTTCAGGCATCCCAGAGGAATGAGAAACAAACATTTTTAGAGAGTTTGCTCCAAAGAGCAAACTTAGTGAGTTGGAACGATGAAGCAGCAGACTCTTCGTAACAAGCCCTTCTGTTTGATTTTCCACCACATGCATATCTTGTTTTGATAGTGTAAAATAAAATGCGAATGCAGTGCCAGATAAAAAGAAAATATGAGATCAGAATTCATAAATCAGACTAATTTAGGGTACTGATGTGATTATGAAATATTACTCAGTTTACTAAAGATTTGGTGATGGGCATCTTTAAATTGCTATCTGCATTTCATTATTAGTCCAAGATTATAAACTGATTGGTGAAAACCTTCGAGCTAAAAAGATAGAAAGAGGGCTATTAAAGGTTCATCTCAAAGCATGTCTGAAATTAAAATGTAAATCGTCTGGTTACATGATTTTCTTTAAAAATTCAATTCATAAATAGCTTATTTGTAAGGTGAAGGCAATTAAAAATGCCGAGATTATGTCTGAGTTTATAAACAGCAAAGTTTCACTGATCTAGAGCCCAAGTATCTGGCCCTCCACCTATCCTGGAAAACACAGCAGAATCAGTATACAATCTACAAGCCTCTTAAAAGGCAAAACCTCCATGTGTCAGAGTTCACCCATGTGGCTTCTCACCCCCACCCTGTTAGATGTGCTGATAGATATCGACATTAATATAGACATAGAATATTAAATAGATTCTATGCACAGAACTTTTTAAAAAGTAGGTGAAAAAGAGAATGTAAAGCAGATCCTTGACAGAATCGAGAATGACTACTAAAAGCAAAGGAAGAGACATTAAAAAAGAAAAAAAAAGCCAATAAAGCAGGCACGAGAGCTTTAAAAAATAGCAGTTGGAAGACATTTAGTTTGCTGACAAACCGCCCCGCACACCAGAAACTCCACAGAGATGGTGCATCTTCAATGCTGCTGTAACTCATGACAAAGCACTACCTGTATGTTGATAACTCTCAAATCTAGGTTCTAATTCAGACCATTCTGTATTCCAGATATATTTTTTCAGCTACCCACTGGATGCCACCAGCTGGGTATTCCACAGGCACTTCGATTCTTCATCCTCATTCTCTTACCCAAGTTGCAACTCTTCCTGTTTTCCTATCTCAGTGGCATAACTCCTGAGCACTACACTATGCTGTTCATACCTGCATGGTTTTATATACAGCTCCCTCTCCTTTCACTGCCTTTCTCTCTTGCACAGATCCCCAGCTGTGGGAAAAGCCTGGCAAATACCTACTCATTTACAGAACCCAACAGTGGAAGCATCACATGCTGGATTAGGATTTTCAGTCCTTTCTTAGTCTCCAAGAGCAGCCCCTTATACTCTGTGTCGACAGACACTTCTTGCAATGCTTGTAACACTTTATTACTCAAATTCCTCTACTAGACTGTAAGCTCCTTGAAGGTACGATCTGTATCTTAAGTGTCATTGTTATGTCCTCCTAGGCCCTACTATCTGCTCCTTAAATGTTTATTGAACATATAAATGAGTTACACAGGAGATAGCAAATTATTTTTAATGACTTATTATTTTAATAAAAAGTATTAACAAGCAGAGGAAAAACACAGGTGTCCAATAAATACAGGAAAGAAATATTCATATAATATTGTTGTCTACATCTTCTTGTGTGCATTTTCTAGAGTCTCTCCAGGTTACGCAGCTAAAAGGGCAATTGAAGGATCAGGATTACAATTGAATAGATGATGTTTTTCAATTCCCCATCATGTTACCCCTGTTTTAGTGTTATAGATTCTTTTCTTATTTATTTATTATTTTAAAATTTTAACATGCATGTTTGACTCTAAAGAGATGATAATAATCAAAAGGTCTGACTTCAGCTTAAACAAAGACGTGTCTTAGGACACTTGGATGGCTCTTCCTGACTTCCATATTGAGGCTGTGAAGTATTTTCGTTTCACTTTCTTTTCAATCCTTTCATTCCAAGTTTGTCTTTACTCTTGTTTTTATACGTAATGTTTATTTAGATTTACCCAGATGTTTTCAACTGCCTTGGTTTGTCCTTGCTTGTTACAGTCCCCTTCTTCCGTGATTAATTTACTTATTCCTGGAATATACCTATTAGCATTTTAAAAGATACTTACCTTAAAATGTATTTTTAAATTTAATTCTTAAATGATAGTTTAGACATTTTTAAAATTCAAGGATGACCGCTGTTTTCTCTCTACTGTTATCATTGCAGAGAGCTATCAGCATAAATGATTTTTGCTGATAATTCATCTTTCATCTGTGGATGGTTTTTATTAACCTGTTATTATTTTTTTGTTGTTTCATACTTTTACTATGATTTTTCTAGGTGCAAATTTATTTTTATTCATCCTAACTAGGCTAGCTGTTTTTTTCTTTAATCTGAGGGTTTCTAGCTTACGTAAGTTCTGAAAATTTATCAGTCATCGTCTCTCTAAATAGCTCATTATTTATACACTCCCCTTGATTCCTTCCTCTTAATCTCTCGTTCTTTCATTCATCACAATAGCGTTGACTACATTCCTGTGCTATACCGCTTTGTACTTCTTCATCCCGTTACCTGTTCCCTCCAACCTCTCCCCTCTGGCAAGCACCAGTTTGTTCCTAACAAGTTCCCTGTAGTCTCTCAACAGCAGTTTCACATTTTCATCCATTTTTCTCACTGTGTTGCATTGCAGTAAGTTTCCTTATTGATAATTCTAGTTCACAAATTCTGTCTTCCACTGTGTCTCAACTGTACTCTAATTTATTCACTGTTTTCAGTATCAAATAATTGAATTTTTCATATCTAGATTTTTATTTAATGAAATGTTTTATTTCTTATTCTGTCTATTTCTTCTATAATGTTTCCATTAAAAAATATCTTTACCATTCTAAATATAACGACTTTTGTGACTTTATACATACGAATATTCTGAAACTCTAACCTGCTTCTTTCTCTTTCCTAGTAACTCTTGCATAGGGCAGAGCATGTCCTCATGCATCTGATACTTTTGGAAGGTAAGTTTATCATCAGCAGGAATTGTTCTCCTGTGTGAGAACCATGTGTGCTTTGGGCCGAAGCTTCTTGCAGAGTGGTTGTACATTTGCTTCTGCCTGGTTACGAGGTATTTCTTCACATCAGCCAGAAATGTATCTAATTGCTTATCTACGCTTATTACCATTTATACCTACATACAGACATCTATGGATATGAATCTATGTTTATATGGTTGGTCCCTATATGTGTTTGGGTGAGGAGCATCAATATAAGGAAGGGCCAGTCATTCCCACACTCTTTATCTAACACACATTAAGTGTCCGCATGTTCCAGTACATCGTCTACCTTCTGGTTGAGTTCTTTACATTTTGTACTTACAGGTATTATTTTTTTTTATTAACTAAGGTTTTAATTCATGCATATTTCCTTAGTTTTTACCTAATGTCTCTTTTCTGTTCCAGAATTCCATCAAGGATGGAATGCCACATTACTTTTAACATCATGTCTTAAATTCCTTTGGGCTGTGAGTTTCTCAGACTTTTTTTTTTATGATCTTGCAAGATTTGAAGAGTACCGGTCAGGCATTGTGTAGAATGTACCTCTACTCAGGTTTTTCTGTTTTGTTTTTTGTTTTTGTTTTTGTTTTGTTTTGTTTTTCCTTATGTTAGGCTAGGGTTATGGGTTTGGGGGAAGAAGACCCCAAAAGAGATCAAAGAAGACCCAAAGAGGTAAAGAACCATTCTCATCACATCATAATATTGACACGACTCATCACTGTTGATGCGAATCTTGACCACCTGCCTGAGGTGGTGCTTGTCAGGTTTCTCCACTGTAAAGCTACTTTTCCCCCACTTTCCATACTGTACTCTCTGGAAAGCAGTCACTCACTGCACACAGCCCACTCTTAAGGAAGAAGGAACTCTGCCTTCCTGAGGGTGTAGTTATGTAAATTACTGGAATTCTTCTGCAGAGGAGGTTTGTCTCTTCTCCCTAGTTATTCATTCATTCATTCATTCATTCATTTATCATTTAGTTATATCAGTAAATAATGGACTCGTAGATATTTATTTTACACTTTGGATTATAATCAAATATGACTTTATTTTGTTGCTCGAATTATTGCAGCTTTGGCCACTGGGAACTGTTTCAATTGACTTTTGTGCCCTTTGACATATCCCCATCATTGCTCTTTTTTTGAGCACTTTTTTTACTTTCTGGCACTATAAGATACTCCAGGTTCATCTTGTATCTTTTCTTTTCCAGTTCTATAATCAACCATTTCTCCAAGGACCATGGTTCCTTTTACTGGAGAATGGTATTAGAAATCAAATCTGGGCAGTAGGTGTGTTTGTTGCTACTGGGATGTTGTTACTTCTAGGACCTCTCAGTTGACAGAGCAAGGAAATACATGTGCGTATGAATGTATAAATATATATACACAAATGTAAATATACATATGTACATAAATATATATATATATCCATCTGTATTTATATTAAGCTAAACATGAGTTTCACACACTGATGTCTCCAATTCTGATCTATTATCAATGGATCATTCTAGCTTTTCCCGTTGCTTGTTGGTAATGTCCCACTCCAACAGTGAGAAACCTGGCTCCTACTTTCTGCCGTCCATTTACTTAATTGTCCAATTCCAGTACATACGTATAGTGGTTTCAGTTTGTAAGCTTTTACCGAAGAAAGTTGAAGCCAATTATTCATTCCTAAGTGCCCTTACGGACTGCCCATAGCAACAGCAATAAACATCGATATACTATTATTAGTCCTATTTGGAGAGTGTTAAGGAAATTAAAATAATATTTGTCTTACACGTAAATGGATTCTGTTTGATTCTACAAACATTTGCAAAGAGGCATCCATATCGAAAGGTACTGATGAAGGCATGAGTAGAGTGAAGGGACCCTTCAGAAAAAAAATAGCGCATGGGGTAGGCATTCATTGAGTGCCTACTATGTGTCAAGCATTGTTCTGAGTGTTGGGGAAACAAAGATGAGAAGGCTCCATTTTAAGAGTAGCCAGATAAGAAGCAGGCACAGAACTAGAGAGACAGACACACAGTCAGAGCCTGGTAAGTACTAAAATACCTGTATAAGCACAAGGAACAGAGAGAGTGCTTTTCACTGGGGAAGAGAGAGAAGGCTCCCAGAGCTGATGTTTGATCTGGGCCTACGAGCAGAAGTGCCATAGTGGAGAGAGATGGGCAAAGGAATCCTGGGCCAGGAAACAGCACCCACGAAGGCGCAGGGGGCAGAATGTGCATTCTGCTCTTAAAAATCCTGGGAACCTCTTCACCTTCTAATAATACCCTATTACCGCGCAGGGACAGTATTTCCTGGTAAGCCATACATATAAATGATTCATGGAAGTTTATGCTCTGGAAACATGGCAACATTTACAACACCTGCAGTGTCTCCAGGGTGGGACAAACAGGGCAGAGTGAGTTATGACTGGCGTCCTCAGAGAATTAGCTTCTTAAAACAACAGACACGGAGATTATGCCTGAGGAAGCAATGGAATAATTAGGTTTTGTGATCTCTTGGGTCTAATGGAACAAATCACTTCATTTTCCACTTGAAATTATCCCAATAACTAAACCACATTTTTAAAATGTCATAATGTTTATCATACCCTTTCTGAGTATATGACCCTCAACAGTACATAATCTCCTTCGAGGTTATACGTAAATAGAGAATTCTTTCTGTTTAAGTGTTAAAACAGCTATTGCCAAAATTTTATTCATTTTTGTCTATTTGGGTCTATTATACTTCACAAACCAGTTTATCCTATTTTTACAAAAGGAGCCTTCGTCCCTCTATACTGAGATTGTGCCACATGTCCCTTCTCTTCATGGTTACCATCCCCACAAATAGTTTCCTGTTAAATCACCCAAGCACCCATCAGCATTCCAAAACCAGAGCCACACCCTGTAAATTCTTTACAACATCAGCCACAATCAAAAGTTATTTTGGTGAATATACCATCAGTAATTTCGACTTCACTCCAAAATATTAGAAAAGGCAATAATAGCATGGGGCCTAAAGGTTTACAGTAATAATATTCTAGCACCAAATTTCATCCGTCAAATTAGAATTAAAAAAATGAACTTGAAGCCTAAAGGGAATGAATTTAGAACATGGAAAATTCCTTTATGAACAAAAAGACAAAAAAAGAAAAGTATAAGAACTGGTGGAATTGACAAATATTACATGTATCGATATACATCCTATACAAAAATGTAGAACTGGCTGGATAGTATTTTGGGGTTTCATACATGTGTTTATTGGTATCAGGATTGGATTTGGATCAGATGGGGGCTTTGCTGTGCCATCTGACATTTCCTGGGCTCTGAGCCCCATCTACCCACACCTTCAGCGATCCCGCGCTCAGGCCTGCTCTGATGGACTAAGCTGCTGCTCTGTTCACATCCTTCCAGAGCCTCCCTAGTCTGCTGCTTCAGTGTGCTTCACTCCTGCTGGACTGCTCTGCAACTTTCTTCAAGAACTACCATTAGGCTACTTGAGTTGCTTCACCCAGATAGCTGAGAGGTGGAGGTGCCCAGGAACTTACCTACTCTCCCCTCTGGCCTGCAGCAGCCTAATGACTGATACATAAATATAAAAGAATAACTTACTTCCTCAAAACGGAAGAGACTTTATGTTATTATTCACACTCCAGGCCTCCCTGCAGGATAAGGCTAAACCTGAGGATTCATCTGAAATCACATCTTTGCTTGCCAATTGGGCCCTAAGACAAGGCAGATCTCATCGTGCAGGAAGGATCTGTGGGAAGGTAAAAATGCCAAATGGAATCTCTGGCAAGCCACAATAGGAGTGTCACAGCCCAGACCCCTGGGTTCTGGAGCAAGATCATGCCATCTGCAGCAGAAAACTATATAACTTTTGAAAAACTGCTCTTGATATTATTCTGGACCCTGGTAGGGATTGAGTGTCTGCACCATGGACATCCTGGGACTGTACAGCCCATGCTAGCTATCATGAGGTGGGTGCTGCAGACGCACTAAGAACTTAGGGTTGGAGGGGCTCAACTGCTTCAAGTTCATTTTTTTAATTCTAATTTGACGGATAAGTTTTATTCCACTTATATTGTAGAATAAAAGTGACACATCTGAGTTCAGGCCCAAGGAGTCCCCAGACCCATCACTTTTGCATCCTTAGCACATGACTGAGGTCTCGTGGGGGACTGCCTATGACCAATTGATGGAAGAGAAGTAAAATTGAGCTTGATTCATGGCTTAGTACGCTGGTGCAAATGGACGGTGAACTGCTATTGCAATACAGTCCCACCAAGGGGTGCTTCTGAAAGATAATGGTGAATGGAAATCTTCCTAATGACCATTTGGTCATCCACTTTGTGTTAAGATCAAAGTGCCTGCGGTCATGTTTCACTTGCACTTACGGTGGTGGCGAATGGCTTGGTTGGTTTTTAGGGGGCCAGAGGAGTAAAATTGGAAGACAGGGCACAGGAAGTGTGTGAAGAGGCATGGTGACAGACCAAGGCACAAAGTTTAAGGGTCTTGGTATCGCATGTTGACATCCACTGGAGAACACCACTGCGGGAGAGACACTGGTCTACAGGTGGACAGAATAAGTAGTCCAGTGAATGACAGTGTCTGTCCTTGGCTACCCCAGTGCTGTGCGTTGTGTTCGCAGTGGAGTAGCCACCGTGGAGGGGAGTCTATACGTGGGTCCACCATCCTGGGGACTCTCCCACGAAGGCTGATGTGTCTGCTACGGCTGCTGAAGGTCCAACTCATGAACTGCAGAGACCAGCGGTACATCTCCAATACATTACCATCTTTGAGGAGACGGATCAGCCACTTGGTGAAAGCTGATTGCCCTCAAAAGATCCCTTCTATCTTGAAAAGGTCAGCAACTGTCCTCATGGGAACTGAATTATATTCCAGGTGTGCATTTTCCTTTTCTCTATGCAGCCTCTCAGCCTGCACCATCCTATGTTATAGAATATTATAAAATACCTGATTTACTCACAGAAGTTTGCGTATATCATGGCCTTTTACAGAAAAATGAGTATGATCGTGGGACCTGTGGGTCATACCACATATTATGTATGGAAGCTACTACTGACAGATATTTCCTTTAACAGTTTATTGTTTCAAAGTATAAAGAATATCTGGTCTTCAGTGCCCCTAGCTCCCTGAATCCCACCCACTTTAACTCAGTTATTCTACTTGAAGTGATCTACCCTAAAGTAACAAGATGAAGTACAGATGACATTTTATATAAAATCATTTGTCATAACATTACAGTCAGTAGTGAAAACGGGAACATTAAAAGGTCTGAAATCAGGAAATGGACAGGTAAATCAGGGTATATACATATGATGGAATATTATGCAATCCTTAAAAATTATTTTACCAGCAATTTTTAATGACATGAGGAAATGCTTATGTCACAATTTTAAAGGGAAAAATGCTTAAAATATTTAAGAAATTTTTAATTTAAAAGAAAACAGGAAAAAAGACTTGGCCTACCAGATAGCTAGATTCATTAAAATAATGCAGGATTTATGCAAACGTTTATGAAAACAATAATATCTGAAAATTTTTAGCTCTTACTATGTGCCCTGCACTGATCAAAGTAACAGATGAGTATTATTAATTCATTTAACCCTCACAACAACAATATGGAGTACATACTAGGACTAAGGCATGGGAACATTAAGTTTTTTGCTCCTCTGGAACTGAATAAATAACTTAGAGACAAACCCAAGTATGTGTATGACAGAGGTGGCACTTTAAGTCAGTGGACAAAGACTGGACTATTGAATAAGTGATACTGGACACATGACTTTCCATATGGGAAAAGAAATGAAATTAGTTCCTGATCTCACACCTTTTACATAAATAAATTACAAAGGAATACTGAAATTTATTAGAATAATATATTTAAGAATATATTGATGACTACATTGATCGCGCCCAGGTGGTCACTCAAGAGCGCTAATTGAAGAGAGTTTAATGATTGGACTATTTATAAAGTCGTGGGGACAATGCCAGGAAACCCCCAGGGGATGATGCAGTGTTCTGGGGCTGGCAACGCAAACAGTGGGAAGTGAAAATCCCTGCTCTCGAAGGGGAAGGGGAAGGGCACGGGTAAGGGAAGCGCAGCGCTGCCTGAAAAGAGCCAGGGAAAGGGAGCTTCGCCTTAGGGGAGGAAGGCAGTTGCAGCTTGACCTTCACACAGCAGGGACAGAGTCAGGATATAAATACCTCAGCTTTGCCCACTGCCTGCCTCCCAACCTCCTGCGGATGCCTCCCACTGGCCAAACCCAGCTGGAAGCTGGGCGTCCCCGTCCATCCCTGTCCACGCAGTCTACAGAGGTCACCTTTGCGGAGCAGAGTGGAGCAGGGCATCCGGTAGATCTGAAAGGGCAGATAGTCAATACTCGATATGATGACTGGCTACAGAGGGCTCTTTTGGATAAGAAAAGAGCGCAGCTCTTAGAGGAAAAGACTGCTAGACTTGACTGTGGTCAAACTGTCTATGATAATCCAGTCTAAAAGGCAAATGTCAGATTGAAAGAACACGTCTGAAACATAATGACACAAATTCATCTCCATAATATACATGTGTATATATGTACACATGTGTGTATATATACATACTGGTGTGATCACACACACACAAAATGTTGGCATAACTATTGCAGGGAGAGTGATCTGGCAATGTCAAGTGAAGCTAAAATTGGGCATAGCTTATGCCCCAGAAAACTTTCCTGTGCTCCAAGAAGTCATATTTGAAGAATATACATTATAGTATTTTTTTTTAAATAAGAGAAAATAAAATGTTAAATGTTATTCAGAGGGAATAAATTGTGGTCTAGTCATGCAATGACATATCTAGCAGTTAGAATTCATGAGCAAAACATTCGCTTTTGACAAGAAGGAGATAGACAAAATAAAGGTCGAATGAAAGAAACTGAGTTGGAGAGAGCTTTAGAACAGCACGTTAGCATCTATACAAAAAAAAACTGAAAACACAACCCTAATGCAAACGTGTATATGTCCTGACTTCAGCGATGCTGGTAATTCTCCCCTTGCTCTGTACTCCGCACACTGAGAAAAGAGCCTCCAGAGTCACGGTTTTCATTAGAATTTTCCCAGGGTCGCATTCAGGTTAATAAATATCCGGATGAATCAACAGTGACTGTGTACATATTTAATGCATGAGCTCTGTTTTTAGGCACACTTGAAAATAAAGCTTTTCGGGACTCTTCCTAAATCTCTTATGCCCTATTTTTTTTTTCCTCTCTCTCCTCAAAATCTTCTCACTCTCCCACGATTAGATCTCTTAAACCAGTTTTTCCGTTTTCTCGTACCTTCCTTTTCATTCATCGTTTTTAAACCAGTCAGGCCAAAAAACTGCATGTCGTGATGTGCGGAACACGGAATCTGAAATTCCTGCGTTTGAGTACAGGCTCCGCTTCTAATTATTCGCATGACTTTAGCAAATGATTATCTTTCTGAGTCTCAGTTTAACTCAAAATAGGAGGCTGTGTCACCAGGGCCCTCAGATGGGTGACCTTGATGGATGGCTGCTGTGTTGTGGAATAGAGGCTTTTGCAGCATCTTCCAGCAAAACTAAAGTGCTCATTTGTATTAGGAAAGAGTGGACTACCTCTCTAAGCTGAGATTCTGGGGAAAAGATGGTGGGAAGGTCAACATCCTCAGGGGCATCCAGAAAGACGGCCCCAACCCATATTTCAGGAGTCCCTGACCTTTGCATAGGCTGAGCTTTCAAACATCCCCGCAACTCTAACAATGGGGTCTTCAGCCTGCCCCCAACTGTGTCTGCCCTGCCATAAAAGGAAACGAACGATAAGTGACCAAATAGGTCCTAAGATGGCCACACTGTTGACAGCCTCATTTTGTTATCCTTCTATAGGATGCAAACACACCTGAGCAGTAACTGTCCAACTCTGATGTCCTCGTAGGCACTGCTCCCCCAGTTTTTACAAATGCCCATCTATTGCACCTGCTACAGCCTTTCCATTCCCACCAGGACAGGTGGCCACAGGTGAAACCTTCAGTAATGGAGGTGCTACCTGGTGTCAGGGATATTCAGTGTCCCACCTACTGACCAGCACAGAGAGCATCCTCTCCCCCTGTGCCTGGGCAGTGGGCGAGCCAGGCCCACATGCCCCCCATACTGTTCGCCTGTTTCCTTGGAGAACTAGTGGGACCACTTTTTGTCTCACAGAAGGCAGACACCAAGATGACATTCAGAGTGCATGGATTTTATTAGGGGAAATGCCTATGATGCAAGTATGACAGTCAAGGAGAGAGGGAAGGAGGGCTGGATGGAGACACCCTAGACCTCCATACGGGAAGGTTCCGGAAAGCCCTCAGGGAGTCCTCAAGCCAAAGGCAGCTGTCAGAGGAGCCCCACGTGTCCAGGAACGGGCCCGTCTCGGCAGCAGCTAGAGCCCTTGAACTTTATGCTGGCCAGCTGTGTCCCCCAAAATGTTCATATCTTCATCCCTGAGCCTGTAAATTACATTCATTACATAGCAAAAAGGGGATCTTGCCAGTGTAATTAGGGCAAGAGAGCGGTTATCCTGGATTAGGGACCAATCTGACCACACAAACTCTCAAAAGCAAAGAACTCTCTCTAGCTAACGGCAGAAGAACTACGATAGAAGGATGAGCCAGAGAAATCCAAAGCGTGAGAGGGACTTGCCGTGCTGCGACATGAATGTAGGTGGCCTTTAGGAGCTGAGGGAAGCTCCAGCTGACAGCCAGGAAGAAAATGAGGACTTCAGTCCTATAACTGCCAGGAACGGATTCTGCCGAAGACACGAGTGAGCCGGAAAGCGAATTCCCCTACAATGACCAAATAAGAGGCCAGGCCGGTCGGCATCTTGATTTCAGCTCTGTGAGACCCAGAGCAGAGGAACCGCCAAGCCCTCCCAGGCTTCTAACCCACAGAAGTCATGAGATGGTGAGTTTGCATTGTTTGGGGACAACTTCTTACTGCAGCAAGAGAAAATACACGCCCCCTGTTGCTTCACATCTGTGAGGCACCTTCTCCGGGCCTCCAGGCCACCTGTTTAAAGGCACAGCCCCATAGCACAAATCACTCTCTGATGGTCGATATCGTGTCCTGATTGGTTTGCTTTATTGCCTATTTCCCTCTACAAAGAAAGAATTTTCATATGTGTGCCTCTAACAGTGCCTGGAACATAATAAACCCCTTTTAAAGATTCGAGGAATGAATGACTATTAAAATTGCCCATTCCATTTGGTTTGGAGTGAGGCAGTATGCAATTCAATGCATGGGATGTGAGTCGAGAAGTCCAAGATCAGAAGACTCAGACACTTCTGCCCCGCCTTCCTTCCCTGGGGGGGGGGGGCGGGAGCAGGGGGCTGACCTGCCTCACAGCCTGGTGACCCTCTCAGCTTTCCCCAGCTCAGGGCTGACCCTCCCTCATGGCACTGCCCCTAACAGACTCCTGGTGCACCCACCCCTTTCCTGCTCTCTGCTTCTTGGCATAGTCAGATGAAGAGACGGTCCGAGGAAGTACGAAGTGAGAAGGTGACATTTCAGCCAAGACATGCAGGAGCTGGAGAGAGCAGACCACAGGGGAATTTGGGAAAAGAACATTCCAGGTCAGGGAAGAGAAGTAGCGAAAGCCTTGGGAGGAGACGTTGCTGCTGTGGTCAGGGACAGCAAGGACAGTGTGGCGGGGCGGAGGCACTGGGGACTGGCAGGGCAGGCAAGGTCGGGAGGTGGGTGAGGGGCGCCTTTTACTCCAGTGAGAAGGAAAGAAAGTGCAGGGCTTTGAGCAGAGAAGGAGCAGGATCTAACTTAGGTTTCGAAAGGATCTTTCCTGCGGCTGTTTGAGAATGACCCTGGAGAGGGCTGGACATGGGGGAAATCAGCTGGGAGACTATTGCAAGATCCAGGTCAGGACGATGGGATCGGTCTAGGGTGGAACAGTGGGAGTGATCGAAATGAAATGTGGATGGATTCTGAAGGCCGAGGCCACTGAATTTCATGAAGGATTGGGTGCGGGACGCAAGATGAAAACTGGTGACGAGAATGGAGATGCTAGTAACGAAAACGGAGCGGGAACAGTTGCCACAGACCTGACGAGATCAGGAGTTTCGGACATGTTAAGTTCGAGATGTTTATTCAATATGTACATGGAGAGGTCGAGAGGCAGAGGATGGATGAGTCTGGTGTTCAGAGGAGAAGTCTGGGCTAGAGACGTAAATTTCGGGGTTGTCAGCGGTAAGATGGTATTTAAAGCCAAGAAACTGGATGAACTCATCAGGGAACGACTGTGGCTAGCACAAAAGTATAGTTCATAAAATCGCCTATAAGCAAGTACCTTCCTATCACCTATGCCTGAATATCAACGTTCACAAAAATATCAGAACATCTGTCTGTTTTTCTCTGCATGGGAATTTCTGAGATGCAAATTCTAAACCTATTCACTGTACATCTCTAGGAACCCGTAAAATGATCTTTGACCTCCAGCTTTCCTGCTTGATTAAGAAAATTAAGAACGAAAGATGTTTCCAAGTTAAAAAAAAAATTAAACATAACTAACCTGTCTGTACAACTTAAACCTAATGTGAGGGCTGGAGGCCAATGTGCTTAGATGCATTTCTCTCTGCAGTTTATACCTGAATTACACTCATCAGAATTTTCCATTTCCTTCGATCTCTGCTGCATTAAGTCTAAAATCTATTTCCTTTATCCTATGAAGATTTAAAACTTGTGTTCACTATGTCGAATCAAATAGTCTTCCCTTTCTTCCAGGGCGAGTTCCCACATGCACTTCGCAGAACAATGCAAAGAAAGCCGTCTGGTTTGCATTGCCGGAGAAAAGATTCGCCCAGCAAGTACACTCAACCCGCACTGCAGAGCAGGCTCCACGTAGCCAGGCTAAGTGCACATCAGAATTGCACCCTGCTTGGCTTCCCTTAGTTGCTTTAAAACACAGCAGGTGACGACTTGGTGCAACACCTTCATGCTCCAGTGCAGGTGCTGCATCCTGGGGCATGGCCTCCAGTCCTACAGAGTGTGGTCCCTCAGTGGAGCATCAGCTGAGCCCTTCACAGACCACCCAGTGTTCAGTCAGGCTGAGTGCTCCTAAAGGCATGGCATTTTTGAATCATTATTTCTTCAAATACTTGTCTCTGTCCCCTACTTTCTTTCCTCCCCTTCTGGGACTCCAATTACATGATAATAGGCCACTTTAAGTTGTTGCATAGCTCACAAATTCTCCTTTTTTTTTTTGAGCCTTGTAAAACTTTTTGATATTTTCTATTCCTACGTCTTTGAGTTCACCTATCTTTCCTTCCGAAATGTCTAATTTTCTTTTTATCTCCATCTAACGTATTTTTTTAAATATCTTACATTGTATCATTTAATCTCTAGGAATTTAATTTGTATGTTTTGTATTAGGATAAGAGGGCTTACCTTGTGTGAAAGAAGAAAATACTCAAGGATCTTAAATTCATATTTGCCACCTCAATTTTTTTTCTTTCTGATGAGACTAAAGTGCTAATTTGGTAGGAAAAGTTATTTTTCAACTTTCTTATCAAACGACTTTGTGCAGCTAAATTTTGTAATTTTCAGTATGTTACAGAAATGGAAAATTCTATAAGTTTTTTGAAAAAATATTTTATAGATATGGAAGAAAATATGAAATAACTTTCATTGTTCATTTACATGCTAGGTAATTCTTAATGAATCAATTGATTATTGTGATCAGATTTTTATCACTAAAATCTGAAATACAAAGTACTTTCACCTAACAAATAACTTATATCTTAGAAATATTATATGAAATACAATCACATGGCCTATCTTTCCTGCTTTTCTGGGCAAAACAGAGAGGAAATGCTATTGTTTTATGCATAAAATAGAAAAGTACCAGTTGTAACACTTCTGCTTGTTGGTATTCCTCTCATATTTTACACATTTTATAAAACTCAAAAATACTAACTGAAGTTACTACACACTTTGGGGAAAGAGACCCTTCATTGTAAATATTTGATCTAAAGGAATGAGAACCTAGAACAGTACAGCATGTGAATGAGCCTTTATAAGGAGGAAAAGAAACCAGTGAGCCACATTAGAGTGTGATATTTAAAAATATGAATAATGAACATAAAACCATAAACATTTAAATGTTTTTAAAAATGATATTTTAGCGATAGCCGTGTGATTTATAATGTTCTCTCTGATGCAGACACAACCACTATTAATGTGGATGATGATATGTCTTAAAAATCTCAAAACAATTACCTTCAGATGCCTACATTCAATAAATATTCTTGCCTCATGCATTTTTTCATATTGTGCAGCACTGATGTGATATAGACCATGGATATTTACCATCACAGAAGAAGCACACCTCTGTGTGATACAGCATATGTAGTCATCATGATGTTCCAAGCACTATAGGTAGAAACATCTCTATGACAGGTAAATATTTATTTCAGAAAATGCTATTTGGGATTTTTTAATTATCCTAAGAGCTTACCTAAATTTGTCAAGCTTATTACAGACTGCATGGAAGATGATTATACTGCAGGTAATTTGTACTATAAATATTTGCATTCAATCTACTAACAACTTTTCCAACTTGAAAAACTGTAAAAGGATACTAGTCTATAATTGGGCATCGTTTTTTATACAGAGAAAATAGAGGTAAAATTCGTGCTTCTCATCACCTATAGGATAATTTTAAAGTGTTTTCAGAAATTGAGATTAAAAATTCACTGTAATGAGAAATAAAGATAATATTGAAAAGATCAATCTAATAAAAAGTTATGTTTTTGAAAAAATTAATAAAAAGACAACATTAGAAATGAAAAAGCATACATACCTATGGATCTAACAGAGGTTAAATAAAGTAACTAAATAACATTTAAAACAATTTTATTCCAATAATTTTGCAAAGCTAAATAAAATTTGTTTATTTCTAGAAAAATGTAACTATCTAAAGTGATTGAAGAAGAAATAGAAAATCTGTAATTACACATAGCCATCAAAGAAACTGAACTAATTGTTAAAATTCCCTTGCAAAGAAAACACTAGGTTCAGTTGCTTTAGGGTAAGCACTATCATATATTCAAAAAACCAATTATTTCAATTATTTACAAGGTTTTTAAAACACAGAAAACAAGGAATATTCTCTTTAGGGGGATGTAGTATTGTTCCTCAGTTGTTCATCTCTCCCTAGAATAAGATGACACATCCCCATTCTATTCATGCAGCTTTCCCATTGGTTTTGAACTTGGCTGTGTAAAGATTGTTCCCAGAGAGAGGCTGCCCTGCAGCCTGGGTCCAGGAGTGAGAAGATGCGTGGAGCCTAGCCGAGCACGGCCTCGCTCAGCTTTGCTGAAGCTGATCTGCAGACCCATGAGCAAACAGTAAATATCTGATATTTAAGCCATTCAGATTTGGGGATTATTTGTTACCAAAACATTAACAAACTAACACACTTTCCAACTCATTGTATGGGATAATGTAATTTCGAAACACAACCCTGGACAGCATAGAATAAAAAAATATATACCGTAAAATTTCATTCATGAATATAGACACAAAAATTCTAAATAAAATAATAGCAAAGCTGGTGATTTTTTAAAAAGATTGTATGTCATAATCAAGCGGGTTTATCCTAGGAATTCAAGGATGGCTTAACAATAGAAAATTGATGTCTATCATTCATTGTATTACCAGATTAAAGGAGAAAAATCACCTGAGATCTCAAAACATGCAGAACAGACATATTTATTCATATAAAAAAGCAACAATGCAAACATTGTTATCCATGGTACAGTATCAGAAGTAGTCTCTTTAAGAATAAAAAGACAACAATATTTAATATCACTATTTCTATTTACCACTGTACTCAAGGTTCTATCTTGTACAGTAAAACAAGAAAAATTTTAAAATGTAGAAGAAAAAACCTGTTCATATTAAAAGATAATAAGATTGTTTCCACAGAAAGCCCAAATAGAACCTATAGATAACTTAATAGTAATAAAAGATGTCTGGACTTCCAGTTTCCAGTCCAGCATGAAAGGAGCTTGGAGGTCATTATTCCATTCTAACCAGTAAAAAGCTGAACAAACACAGTTTCTGTTGAATAAGGGTTTTAATAAGTGCTTCACATAATATATATTTTTTATTCATTTTCTTTTAGCAACTAGATTCCAGATACTGTGCTAATCAGGACAACGATCCTCTAATTTGGTATTATATTTTTGACACTTACTTCATTTTTTGTTTTGGTTTTGGTTTTGGTGGTGTAGACTAATACGGAGAACATACGTAATAAGTGACAGCTGGTAGCATCACCGTATGTCCTCGACGGGGAGGTATTGCCTTAGAAAACATAACTGGTAAATTGTGAATCCAGAGTTGGGCTCAGGTCTGATTTCAAAGTTCAGGTCTTTTTCCAGTGTATTTTCCTGCGTAAAGGTGAGTGTTTGAAGGGAGATATGTCCTCAGAGCATTTCTTGTGCCTTACGTTGAACTTTTTTATATTCTTGATCATGAAATGTACTATGTTGTGAAGAGATGAGAAATATAGCAGCAGGATAGCAAATATCACAGTACATTATATACATAATGAGAGTAATTGCTATTTTGTGAATTTTTCGGTTTCTGTTTCCGTGTACACGTGTATAATGATAAAAAAATATATAATTTTACTGTGGATCGCACTAAAAAATTGGAAAGCCTCTGAAAAAAATAAATCACTTTTTCCTTCCTAGTTAGACTTTTAACAAAGACAAGTGTCTATTCAGCTGTCCTGCCAATAATCCAACATTTTAAGTCTCCCCAGCTGATTTCATGAACTCTCCTAATGTTCCCAGCCTTGCCAAATGGCACCACTGGTCCACATAACAGCATCATCCTCAAGTAAAGCCTGTCAAGAATAGGTCTCTTAGTCCTGACTTTTTTTTTTTAACTGTTCAAAATTCCTCCACCTCTACAGAAGCGTGAACTTCCTAAAGGGCATATTGGATAGATTTGCCTCTCTGCTCACAACGTCTAGTGGTTTTTTTTTTTTTTTTAATGTGCAAATAGAGTTCAGATTCCTTTGTATGGTGGACAGAATCTTGCCTCTCAAGCCCTGTCTCCACCCCTGTAGTCACATCTCCTTCACTCTCTGCCCAACAGCCACCCTGTCCCCAGTGGAACCATTTACAATTTCCCTGTCACACGAGACATACCATCACCTTGACCACCTGCCATCCGCTAATCTCCTGTGACAAACCAAACCCGGGCATGGCCCTCAGCTCTGGCCTGCAAGCTCCCTGAAGTCAGGGAGTCATATTCACCATGTCATCCCAACACCTGGCCCAATTCCTGAAACACAGTGGTGTTCAGAGGCAAATCAATTCAAAATAAAAAAAAAAATTTATTTCTGAAAGATTTTAGATTGCATCATCTCTGGCTTTTCAAAACGCATCTCCGTGAGGCAGCTTCTCGGTAGAGGCGCACTTCAGCGATAACGGCGGCCCTAATATCGTTCTCAGAGCTATGTAAATAAATGATGGAATTACACAGAGGTGGCCTGTTTAAGCTTTTCCAGAATCCGACTGATCATATCAGTGGAGGAAGGACTTTCTCCATGGCAACATTCCCTTGAATGCAAAAGCTCCAGGCTCTCTGAAAACAATCGCTCGGGGATGCTATTCCTGCCAACTCCAAATCCCGATTAGCTGGAATCTTGGCCCACGAAGAGCGAGTGCCCACAGACCAGGGCAAATACTCTGGGTTCTTTTTGTTGAAAGAAGATACGAGCTGTGACCTGGGGCGTTCTGCACCATGGTTACCGCCATTAAAGAGTGGTGCACAGTACATTCTCTGAGCAAGAAATCGAATACGACAAATATGTTCTTTATTTTTGGATAATGAAACAATAGGAGAGCCCAACCTCCTCAAAGATGAAGTGCCTCCAACTTACTATTTATAAGGATAAATATTGGATAGGTTCTAACACACTTTGAAACACTCAGAATTACTAAGATGCAAACACTGATATGAGTGCATAGAGGCAGAAAGAGATGAAGTGTCAGTAGTAAGCTATTGTTACAGCATTAAAAAAGATAGGGAACATGATTCGGGGCACTGCGGCGTTTAACCAGTAATAAAGGTGATTACAAAGGCCAACTCCCTGGTCAACTTAAATATTTTATTTCAGACACATCAGTTTCAATTCCCTATTCTGGAGAAATTAGGACCAAAGGCTATTGCGAAATAATAAATAGCAAGATTAACCTATGTCTAACTTCTAAAATCTAAAATATTCTGAAAATGGCTGGAAGGAATCGTCATTTCGAAGCGCTGCGAAATGTATTATTTCTTGTGGGGGCGTCATGTTAAGGTTTAATTTTATTTTTGTCAACTGGATAAACTCGAAAAATGAAATCAATTGAAGTCAGTCACTCGTTTAGCAAATATTTATTGAGCGCACTACATGCCAGGCAATGTTCCAGACTCTGGAGATCTACAGTGACTAAAACAAGTTCTCCACCCTTGGAAAGCTCCTATTCTGAGCAAGGGGAGGCAAGGCAAGCAAGAAACAATAATCATGAGAAACGAAGTAAAGAATACAAGGTAGAAGGTGAGATACGGGGGCAGAAAGAAAAATTGGCGAGCAGGGTCATCGGCTGATATTTTGAACAAACTGGTTGAGTCGGTACCACAGAAAACAAGAGTTAAGTAAGGAGTGACTGGAGGTGACGGAAGTGGCCATGCAGAAGGCTGTGTGGGGCGCTCTGCACAGCGAACAGCCAGGGCAGGCTCCGTTTGCTCAGGGGACAGGGAGGAGGCCGGAATGACCAGGGCGGCGATTAGTTTATTGGTTATGCTGATGCAATGAAATCTTAATGGTTGATCAGAATAGACAGTTATTTTTTTTTCTTATATAAAATCCAATGGGAGAAGCAGTAATTCTGCTCCACTCAGAAGCCCAGGCCAAATTCTTCATACTCCCTTCTTCCACATGCTGGATATCAATGTCAGAGTGACCTCGACATTGATATCCAGCATGTGGATGAAGGGGTATGAAGAATTATAAGAGGATTTTGCAGGCCGGGGGGGGGAGACTAACTCCCCACGTGCCTGGGAGTGATGTGTTTCCCAAGATGTGGGACTTTCAGAGTATAAACCAGGACTGTGAGCAAATCAAGATAATTGGTGACTGTCAGCCAGGCCTAGAGGTATACATGCCATGGCCAGAAGTCAGCTGCACGGCCTCACATAACGCCAAGGGACTTAGAAGATGCAATCCAGCTGCGTGTCAGAACAGAGGAAAGGAAGTCAGATGAGAACAGGGGACAGATCGCGTGGGATAGACCCTTGAAAGGACTGAGTTTTACTCTGAATAACAATTAGAAGGTTTTAAAGTGAGTAGTATTTTACTTATTGCACTTTTGAACTTGACAAAACACATATTTTTTTTTAAATTCCAGGCCCTCTCAAAAGCATTTGCAAATATATAATTAATTTAATGCTCATTGCAACCTTATAAGATGAACATTCATACTGTTCCCATTTTACGGGACAGGAAACGGGCATGAAGAGATTTTGGTAACTTGCCAAAGTCAGCAAGCTGGAAGTGATGGAGCTGGCATTCAGATCCAGGCGGTCCAGCTAAAGCCTCTGTGCTTTACCGTTCTAACATTCACCACCGAGACGACATCCAGAATCCTCAGGATAAAAGCAACTGCTGGGGTTTGTCGTCACTGGCCCTCGCGTGTCCAGGAGCAGCCTGTCTCCATCCTATAGGCACACATGTGGTCGTATCTCTCTACCTGGACCTGCCCACCCCGCTAACGCCTCTCCTTCGGAATATGATGGGCAAAAGCAATAACCACAGTGTGCGTCTTTGAGGCTGGTGGAAAAAGTGATAGAAAAGGAAAGGGCTACTTTAATAATAACCTCAGTGACCTCACTGATGCCCCAATATCATCTTCCTTTTCTTCCCCTTATTTCATGTCCGATTAAATTATCTTGCCTAACATAAAACATTTGCTTTAAATCAGTATAACATTGCTTTATTATCACTGGCTTAAATAGAATTTCATAATTTATTATTCTTAAACATTTATATATATATATATATTTCAATTATAGTTGACATATGTTATATTAGCTTCAGGTGTACAACACAGTGATTAGATATTACATAACTTATGAAGTGATCACCCTGATAAATCTAGTACCTGACACTGTACATCGTTATTACAATACTACTGACTGTATTCCTCCATGCTATACTCTACATTCCCATGACTATTCTGTAACTACCAATTTGTACCTTTCAGTCTCCTTCTCCTTTCACCTATCCCCTCACTCCCCAATCTGACCGCCATCAAAATGCTCTCTGTATCTGTGAGCTTGTTTCTGGTGTTTATCTTGTTCTCTAGATTCCACATATGCCATTCATCTGTCTCTGTCTGACTTACTCACTCAGCACAATACCCTCTAGGTCCATCCATGCTGTTGCAGATGGTAAGATTTCATTTTTTCATAAATGAGTAATATTTCATTGCATATATGTACTACAACTTCTTTATCCATTCATCCACTGATGGACACCCAAGTCGCTTCCATATCTTGGCTACTGTAAATAATGCTGCAATGAATATATGGATTCACACACGTTCCTTCAAAGTAGTGTTTTGCATTTCTTCAGATAAATACCCAGAGTGGGATGACTGGGTCCTTCTCTGTCTCTTGTTACAGCCTTTATTTTAACATCTATTTTGTCTGGTATAAGTGTTGCTACCCCAGCATTTATTTGTTTCCATTTTCATGAAACCTATTTTTTCATCCTTTTACTTTCAGTCTGTGTGTCTTTTGATCTGAAGAGGGTCTCTTGTAGGCAGCATATGTAAGGGTCTTGTTTTTTTTCTTATCGGTTAAGCCACCCTATCTTTTGATTGGAGCATTCAATCCATTTACATTTAAAGTTAATTGTTGCTAGATAAGTAGTTATTGCTATGTTATCATTAATATCTTTTTTTTCATTTTTCTTCTTAATTTCATAATTTAAATGCATGCTTTTGGGATCTAAATGTCGGAAAATCCTGCCATCTGCTAACATAGACTACTAGCTTGAAAACAAAGCGAAGTAAGCTCTGTGAATATGTTTTAGGCCAAATTCCATAATGATTGAGTAAACATTAATTATCTCTTATGATCAAGAAGTGCGAAAGATATTTAAAGATAAATATGGTATACTATTTATTTCTTAAATAACCTTTAAAAAATGAGATGCCATGGGAAAAAATTATGCTGAAACCAGTGCTAAATACCAGCAAACAGAAAAAAAAATTTTCAAGTGAAAGAGACTATGACAAAGCAGCCTCAAAACTCAATATGAACAACAGAGGGGGGAAAACCCCCACTAATTTGGGGTTTAGAGACAGGGTAAGAAAGCTGGTTATAAAATAATTAATAAGGTCAGATTACACTTCCCATCATCTTCCCATCAGGTAGTTATATTTTAGAGTTACCTTCTACAAAAAAGCTCAATCAGCAATTTTCATCACTGGATAAAACACGATGTGTATACATAGCATGAACAATTCATATTCATTGCTCACATACTTTTTCTTCATAAAAACATAATAATTTACCTCTTGTAAGCTTGAATATTAGTGACTATTTATAGCATGTGTCTGGAATTGCTAAAACTTCCTTCTGAGGCCTGAACTGAGTATTTAATTACTTGCATATGTTGGCAGCATTGCAAGGATATAATTAGTGCACTTTCATTTCATTCATACATTAAGAGGAGCATATTTATCCAAACCTGATTAATGGGTTATGATCTTGGCTCAGGGTAGACAGTAAATCTAATGAATATAGAAGTATACTTTCTTTTACCAACATATTCTTATCAGAGAATAAAGGAATTAGAATATGTTTATGGAGCTTAAGAACATTAATGAGTTCAATGAAAATTAAGTTTATTGGTAGTCTTTAGTAACCAGGCACAAAGAAATGTAAATAGTAGTTTAATAGTGTAACCTCAATTTCCTTACTTTAGACTTGAAAATGATGTATACAAATATCGAAATCTCTAGTGTCCAAAATGGGAGTATGTCAGATAATGTATTGAAGTTGGAAAAAATGATTAGAATTTCTACTTAAATTTTCTTAATTTTATTTATTTTGTACACTTTATAGTACGACAGTACTTGTATATAATTTATAATTCATATATATATATATTTAGATTAACTTCTCAATTTTTTTATAGGGTATAATCTAAAAAATGGGAAGATACTATCACACGACACTTCCTTCATCTTTGGCGTATATTAATCTCTAGGTACTTTGATGTGAGAATGAAACAAGTAAGCCATCCTAAGAGGAATAAGAGGGTAACAGCTAATGTGGAATAATTCTGGCTCCTTACAGTAATACAAAGCACTTTTTTGTGCATCCGTGGCATATAGTCCCCAAAACACGCCTCTAGTCTCCTGATGTCAGCTGCAGCTGGGAGAATGCAGTTCGGTGGGAGCCCAGACTCACACGGACGGCTGCCACCCCAGCCTAGGCTCAGTGCCCCTTGCTTTCTGCCTCCAGATCTTCCCTAAAGCCATCGGAACCTTCTCATCTGGAAGCAGGATGCTAACGTCTCTGCGAGCAACCCTCAACCAGTGGGGACCAGAGGGGACCAGAACCTGTGGTTGAGCCTCGCTTTCTACCCTTTGGACTGAAAATTCTCAGGGGTTCTAGGGCGAGGGGATCTGGTCTCAGCAGACATCCAGTTTTTGGGGTTTTTTTTTTTTTTGGCTTTTCCCCCTTGCCCATCTCTCTTTCCTCTCTCTCATTCTTGTTTCCTGGATCACCCCAAGTCACTCACATCTGAATTCTTGTCTCAGCCTCAACTTTGGGGAGAATCTGAAATACAACAGTGTTTTAAAATAGTTCTATCAATCACAACTAAGATATTTCAGTGGGTTCAGAAGTTATTGTCAAAAGAGAACTTGCTCAGCTCTTTTAGTTATGAAAAATCTAAATTAAAAAATGAGATGTATTAAAGCCATTAAAATTTTTAATTTAAAAGATCCAATTGAGGAGAAAAAGATACAAACTCCTAAGAACGGATAAAAGGAAGAATGTCACGTTTAATCTTTCAATTTCGTCTCTAAAAGAAAAAAATTAACTGGAGTGATGTGAGATTTAGAACGATTCCTCAACAATCAGTGGTATTAACTATGAGAGAGAAGTCCACTGCTTCTGTAAGACAAACCTGGCACGTATCTTCATCAGCCTGAACCAGACAGACACTGTCACCACGCTGGTGACTATGACTATCCCCAGGTGTTCCTTGGGACCATGTGGCTACAATTTAGTTTCTACTTTCATATTACTTAAATAAATTTAATTTGAAATTTGATGACGAATAAACAGTTGGGAAGAATCACAATACTGTATGATCAGCAACAGCAAATTTATCGCATTCACACAGCAGAAATGTGATTTAGGAAGCAGATACGTAATTCACCAATCCCACCTCACTTACTGTCATCTTTGGCCTTCTATTTTAGTGTGTGTAGAAGATTCACCATTTCACCTGTTTCTACTTTTCATTTCGAAAAAAACATACGGGGTGGGAACGATTAAGTGTCATGGTCTAAGCACGTTGATTTGATTAGGGAGTCGATATTGGCAACTATTGGGTATCTCTGGTTCAACAAAATGGAATGATTTATGGTTTAATATAAATGCAGACATGACCTGTAGGCCCCAAATAGTGATCATGTGAGCGTGCAGCACTCTTTTGCAAGAATAACCAAATAATCCCTAACTAAGCTTTTAGTGAAGAAAGTAAAGTACAAGTGTCTGTAATGAAAAAGCAAGAGTAGCTGTGAGTGGAAAGCATGATCAAGACATATAGGAGAGGAAATATAACTTCTCCTCTGCACTTCTAGGTTCTTGGCTGAGACTTTCTATAATACGGACAGATGAAGAGGAGGAAAACATATTTAACTTCACACACAGGAAGCCCCACAAAGATATGAGACTCAAAGGCAGCCAAGCCTTCAGAGGGGAGGAAACCAATTCACAGGAAAGTGAGCAGAGGAAACGTGTGGGAAACAAGCATTTGCCTGGCCACACAGGTAAGTCTCTTGAACAAAACGTTATCTGACAACAGCTCTCTTCCTGGTACAGGCCCCCTTCCAAAATGATTTTAGGCAGTTATGGGGGAGGTAAAACCTTTGACTGTATCTGCTGGGTCTTGACCACCTTCAGCTTGAAATAATCCACCTGCCGAAGTGATGCATTTTGGGGTGGCATATTCTGCTCCCCTTCAGACAGCATCCATGATGCGCTCAGAGCAAACGGTCCTTTCAGAAAATGACCCACTTGCAAAATCCAACTCGCTGGGTGTGCATGCACTCAGTAGGAACTTTTTACTGTTGTCAAGTGTGCATGGCAGCCAGACCAAAGTTTAAGAATGTGCTAATCTGTTTATATTATCTTTATGATCCGATATGCTCCTCGAAAGCCATTTAAATATATGTAAAAATGAACATCCATAGAGATCCATATTGCCTAACTCTAACTGATAAAAACTAAAGAAAGAATTTGCTTTTGGTATCAATTCTCAGCCTGTTACAAGACCCTCACAGCAGGGGGCCACTGACCATACTTTTAGAACCAGTGACTTTCAGACACTGGAACAGCTTGAGACTCAGCTGGCTGAGTCTTTATGGCCTCACTCCCAGAGAGGGAGATATTGTTTGAGGCTGTTTTATCTGCTCTTGTTTTTCATCTTCCATGGTTGTATTTTAATCTTCCTCATAGCTTTGGTTCTTTGCATTTGCACACTGCTGAGTGGGAGACAGTATCCTCATCTATTTTGGAAAAATAAGACTCTTCTTTTTATCTTTAGCAAGGTGTGCTTGGGCTGTCTTTACCAGTTCTGGGCTTAATTTCCAAGGGTTCTTTAAACTCCTGAATCACACTCACTGAACTTCTGTTGAGTGGTACTTTTTGGTTCCCCCTTGTCCTGTGGGGAGCCACCAAGGACAGCAGGATCACGGCCTTGCTGGTCGCTTCTTCGTTCTGTATTGGTTGGCCATCCCTACCATTTTGGTCTCAAAGCTTATTTCCAGTTGTTCTAAATGAGGGCCTCAGGCTTTTTATATAGAGGAGAAAATTATATTTTTAGAATATAAATTTATAAGAATTCAATTTTAACAGTTTCATTTATTATTTGTAGTAATAACAGCTACTTACTCCAAACTTACTATTTGCTAGAATCTATAAGTGTGTTGTCTAACTTAAATTCTCACAAGTAATCTCATGAATTTTTTTTGCATTTAAAAAATAGAGTATTTTTTTTAACAGTGCTTAAATTGAATTTATTTGCATTATATGGGGGGGGTGTGGAGGGGAGGTTAAAAGTTCAGCTTTTCATGAATCACACAGACCGCTATTTCAATTCTCTTTTATGTTTTGATATTCTGAGCTACTTTGATTTTCTCCACCTCAAAAAGCAAAGTGTACTGGGGTTGAACAGATAAGTATATGAATTGTGGACTGTGGGAGCTAGGTTTGTTACTGTCGAATACAGACAGGCAAGCACAGAGGAAGATTAGAATAAATATTATAATACTAGATTAAAATCAAAGACATCAATAAAAACTCATGTATATCTTAATATTTATATAAATGGATAGATATAGGAATAATGATAAACATGTGAGTACACCTGGGTCTGTATTTGTGTGTGTGTATGTGTGTATTTTTTTTCCTAGCTCTGTCAGTTCAGAGGGCTTAGAAGCAGTGAACCCCAGAAACAATGAGCACACCCAGTGCCCATATCTTGGTTTCTAAATATCATTCTGCAATTAAAAAAAAAAACAAAACAAAACAAACAAACAAACAAACAAACAAACAAATCATGCTTCTTAGAGAAATGACTGATTCAAGGACTGGGACAGGAAAAGTACAAAATGATCCTGAAGCATCTAGCAGTGCCAGAGCGTAAGAAAATGCTCAAAAATAAGGAAATGGAGCAAGTCAAAGGGACACAAGAGCCAACAAGAATGAGCTCCCAATGGCCAAGACTGAGACAATCTAGGCAAAAAAAAAAAAAAAAATTAACATATAATCCAAAAGATAAAATAAATATGAACCCATAATAATTTTTAAATGATTGGATAAAGATATAGTGAGACGAGATGATTCTTCCTTAAGGAAGAATTCCAAATAATACATGTAGATACTCCTTTCTTCTCTGCAGGGTGGGGCTAACTCACTTCCCTCCTTGAGTGAGGCCTGGACTTACTCACTTCAAAAGAACAGTGTATAGAAAGAGAGTAACAGTAATACCACATTGCAGAAACCTGGCAAACTGTCTTAACCAGGCGATGAAAGTTAACATCCCCATGTTACATCACGCTGATCTGAAACACTTCTGCAAATATCTTAAACACCTCCTGACATCACAGGATGAAAAGGGTACATCGCCTCTGTGATATTCTTTCAAGGAAAAACCATTGTCTCGGTCTAATCATAAGAAAATACATCAGACGAACTCAAATTGAGAGATGGTCTACAAAATACCTAAAAATACTCCTCAAAATAGTGAAAGGAAGAAAGAAAGAAAGAAAGAAAGAAAGAAAGAAAGAAGAAAGAAAGAAAGAAAGAAAGAAAGAAAGAAAGAAAGAAAGAGAGAAGGAGAAGAAAGAAAGAAAGAAAGAAAGAAGAAGAGAAAAAGAGAAAGAGAGAGAGAGAGAGAAGAAGAAAGAAAGAAAGAAAGAAAGAAAGAGAAAGAAAGAAAGAGAAAGAAAGAGAGAGAGAGAGAAGAAAGAAAGAAAGAAAGAAAGAAGAAAGAAAGAAAGAAAGAAAGAAAAAGAAGAAAGAAAGAAAGAAAGAAGAAAGAAGAAAGAAAGAAAGAAAGAAAGAAAGAAAGAAAGAAAGAAAGAAAGAAAGAAAAACCTGTCAAAGTCAAGGAAAATGAGGAGACTGAGAAACTGTCACAGACCAGAAGAGACTAAGGAGACAGGATGACTTAATGCAACATGGAACCTGGTCTGGAGACCAGACCAGAAAAAGAGACATTAGTGGAAAAGCTCGTGACATCAAAATTCAGTTCAGAATTTAGCACCGACTCTGGTTTCTCAGTTCTGACAAACGTACCACAGTGATGCAGGGGAAACCGAGTGAGGGCAGCAGGAACCTATCTCTACGACCTTTGCGAATTTTCCGGTAAAAATGTCCTCGAATAAATACATTTGTAAAGAAGAAAAGTGGAGAATGGAGACGATCATCTCTGCCCATTACCTGCTGCCTTGAGCAAGTGCGAGATAGGCTTCGGGTGTCTCATACCTAGAGGGGGGCTGTGCTCCGAGCAGGCTGATAAAGGTGAGCCCGTTTCAGATCAATGTTTTCAGGAGACAGACTGTATTCAGGAAATGCTAGGCCCTCGCCTTTCATCTTACTTCACAGTTTCTGGTTTTGGTACTGTTTTGTTTTGTTTTTGCTTTCACAGAGGCTTTTTCGCAGGGGAAGAAAGATTTGTAGAAGCAGCTTCCCCTAATTTTTACAATCTGACCTCTCTATGATGGCACATCCTGGTATTTCGCAGACGTCAGTGAAGAGAAATATTTGCAAGCCTGTTCTTCCTCTTGAGGTTCCCAAGGGATATATTTACAGTCATTAGGCTAAGGAGTGGGAATCTGGAGAATTTGGAGGGCCCCAGCCATCACCACGGCTCAAAGCTCTCTGAGAACTGGGGCTGGAGCAGCAGCTTCGGCTCATCGCCCAGGAAAAAGCTTCTTCCGCTTTCCAAGGCCAAGCTCAAATCTTATCCGAGGTGCCAGCAATTGAAGTGATGAGAAATCAAGTGTGATATGTATTTATACTTGTGCCTAAAGTATCTCAAGTTCAACAATGATTTCAGGTCAAACAAATCTCCCCTCACTTCCAGGAGTGGGGTGAGTGGGTGCCTGGCAGGGTGTGGCAAGAGTTACTCCTGCATCTTGCCCCACAGAACCTTCTGACATGAGTCTTTCGGAGAAGGAATGGCCCCGAGGGTCCTGGGAAAGCTTACTCTCCAACCACTTCAGGGCAAGTTTGAAGAAGGGACTTTGGAACCTGTTGAATTTTTTCTTTTTTCCTATTCCAAATGCTACCTAATCCCTCAATGTCAAGGTATTGACACCGTCATGTTATTATTAATTAGCAATTAACGCCAAAAGTGAGGAGCAGGTTTCGCGAAGAGGCCAATTAAAGATTACATATTGTCAGAATGCCTAAAAGTCAGAAACCCAGCAGGCAGAGAGTCATGGCAAGCAGTGCCCCACTGAGTGACTGTTCTTGTTCAAATCCTCTGAGAATGAAAACTTGTCAAGCAGTTGAAATTCCTGCTCCTGGGCTGATACCAGTGGAGTTAATAAAATCTTCATCAAATTCATGAGGAAAATACATTTAAGAGGCAAATGCATTTAACATGCACATCTGTGTGTCAGTTTCAAACAATGCTGAGGACGTTTCTCTCTCATAATAATAAAAACCTAATTAGACACATAATAATCCCAATAAATTTGATACTTATAAATAAAGGTATCCTATCATTCAATAATACAGCCTATTTACAAAGAATGCCACAGTTTGACGGGACGTATTGGGGCCACTCAGACCTACTTACAGTCCCAACCTGTTATTTAACGGTCGTGGGGCCTGGGTACCACTGTGAATTTCAGTTTTCCTATTTACAAAATTGAGATGGCAACTCAGCCTGCGTGCAGATGTGGAAGAAGGAGAGAAGCTGACGTTGCCAGAGACTCTATCTGGATTTATTGTTCCAGAGCACAGGCTCACAGGAGAGCTTCAAGGCTTTACAGAGGGAGCAGAAGGAAGAAAGGGGTGTGTGGAAAAGGAAAGGATCTGGGGAGACTCGGAGGAAGAAGCACTTCTCTCAGGGGACCCCGATGCCCTACGACTGCCGGTGGGGCTGAGCGAGGTCCGTGGGTTCTGGGAGCAGGTGGCATTCACACCACATTCCGGCAGCATCCACGAGGGCAGCAGAACCACACGGAGGAAGAGCAACTGGGGCGGGGCAGGCTGACGGGGCTCCCGGACGCCTCACAGTGGTTCCGGAGGTAGCCTGGGAGCCACTGTGCGCTGCTGGCGCTGAGAAGCCCTGAAGGTGGAGAGGGCGCACGATGGTTCCATGTTTCCGTGGGAACCTGTGGCAATCTCTGGCTGATGAGCAACAGTCCCCCGCTCTGTTTGCGTGGTTTTTTGACCTCAGGACAGTGTCAAAATTCTGGAGGAGCGGGGAGGGAACTGAGAATGACTGACATTAAGTTTCCTGCCAGCTAGAGGGATGGGCAATAGAATAAAATTTAAGGTAATTTATTTTAAAAGATATGAAATATCTAGAATGAGATTCATATCACCTCATATGCAAGACATTCAGGTATATGGAAGATGGTCAATTAATATTGGCTATCCTTATTTATCGTCTGGCATTGACAACTTAAAAAGGATAAGGTAAAAAATAATGGAATTGGATTGTGATTTATTAAAAAGGAGACACGAATATGAAATTGAATGCATTACACTATTGAGTTTAATATCTTGAGAAAACTAGAGATTTTCTTTTCTTTTCTCTTCTTTTTAATTGGGATAGACTAAATTTTGTGTTCCACCTATAGGTTTGAATATAGTGAGGGGAAAAAAAGAGGGCACCAGCACCCACTCTTCTTCCATGGTTCTTTGTAGTTCTGGAGACAGAAGAGTCTTTCCAAGGCACTTTACTTAGCTTAAGCCTTTTAATCCACTCCAGCATGTGAGTGATCAATACCCAGACCGAATAAGGAATTCTATAAAGTTCGTGGCTCTTGACCTTGGTTTATGGAGTTGGGTAAATAAATTTCCAAGGTGTCAGCCAAGAATAAGCTTCTCACTGGCCTTATTCATCAACTTTATTATACACATATCTGACAAACTCAGGTCCTCTGAGATGAGTGTATTTTTGTTACATCGAAAAAGGTTTAGGACATAAAAGATTTAACATTGTATTTCAGTTTTAATGAGCTTTACAAGTTGTTTCTCTCAATTTTTATTTTGTATGTCACTTCATTAATTTGGCCATGGCACATAAATTTGGTTATGGTAAATAACTGCGTGTGTGTGCATGTGTTTGTCTCTGTGTGTGTGGGTATAGGGTAAAAGAGTTATACACACATACACAACCCATATGGTAAAATAGTGCCTAGCATGCATGTTATAAACATGTTGCCTTTTTTATTCAAACCATTTTTTCTCATTGAATGTTTCAGTTGATCTGACTTCTTCTGTATAGAAATTTTATGAAAAAGGAAGTATCAAGTGCAATTTGCCTTACCTGCCACATTGCTCGTCTGAACCCAAGGAAAAGAAGAAAGTTAAATTTTGTCGAATGCCTTTTCTGCATCTATTGGTATGATCATATGGTTTTTATTTTTGATTTGTTAATGTGATGTATCACATTAACTGATTTGCGGATATTGTATCAAATTTGCACCCCAGGAATAAATCCAACTTGATCATAGTGTATGATATTTTTAATCTGTTGCTGAATTCTGTTTGCTAATATTTTGTTGAGAATTTTTGCATCAATGTTCATAAGAGATATCAGCCTATAGTTTTATTTTTTTCTAATGTCTTTGGTTTTGGAATCAAGGTAATGGTGGCCTCATCAAAGGAATTAGGGAGCCTTCCCTCTTCTTGAAGTTTTTGGTATAGTTTGAGAAGAATGTTTTACCAAACATCTTTCTTTGAATGTTTGATAAAATTTGCCTATGAAGCTATCTGGTCCAGGAACTTTGTTTTTTGGGAAGTTGTTGATTATTGATTCTACTTCAGTGATGGTAATCGGTTGATTCAGATTTTCTGTTTCTTTTCGACTCAGTCTTGGGAGATTGTATGTTTCTAGGAATGTATTCATTTCTTCCAGATTATCCACTTTTTTGGCATATAATTGCTCATAGTATTTTCTTATGATCTTGTCTGTAGAGTCTGTACTATATTACAAGGCTGCAGTAATCAAAACAGCATGGTACTGGCATAAAAGCAGATACATTGATCAATGGAACAGAATAAAGAGCCCAGAGATAAATCCACACCTATACACTCACTAATATATGACAAAGAAGGCAAGAATATACAATGGAGTAAAGACAGTCTCTTTAATAAATGGTGTTGGGGAAATTGGACAGATAAATGCAAAAATAAAACTGAACCATCATCTTACACCATATATAAGAATAGACTCAAAATGTATTAAAGACAAATGTAAGACCTGAAACCATAAAGCTTCGAGAAGAAAACATAGCCAGCAAACTCTCTGATATTACGAAACATAATTTGTTTTCAGCTATATCTCCTCAGGCAAGGGAAACAAAAGAAAAAAATAAACAAATGGGACTACACCAAACTAAAAAGTTTTTGTACAGCAAAGGAAACCATCGACAAAACAAAAAGACAACCGACTGATTGGGAGAAGATATTTGCTAATGATACATCTGATAAGAGGTTGATATCCAAAATATATAAAGAACTCATACAAGTCAACAACAAAAAAATAAATAATCCAATTAAAAAATGGGCAGAAGACATGGACAGGTACTTCTCCAGAGAGGAAATACAGATGGCCAATAGACTTATAATAAGATGCTCAAGGTCACTAATCATCAGAGAAATGAAAATTAAAACCAGAGTGAGATATCACCTTACAGCTGTCAGAATGGGTATCATCAATAAGTCAAAGAATAAGTGTCGGCGAGGATGCGGGGTAAAGGGAACCCTCACATGTTGTTGGTGAGATTGCAAATGGGTACAGCCGCTATGGAAGACAGTCTGGAGGTTTCTTTTAAAAAATATAAATGGATATACATTTCGACCCAGTAATTGCACTTCATAATTCATGAAATCTATGCACCCGAATATTCATGGCAGCACAATTTACAATAGCCAAGATATGGAAGCAACCTAAATGCCCATCAACAGATGAATGGATAAAGAAGTTATGATTCATATATGCGATGGAATATTACTCAATCATTAAAAAAATGAAATCCTGCCATTTGCAATGACATGGATAGACCTAGAGGTTATTATGCTGAGTGAAATAAGTCAGAAAGAGAAAGATAAATACCATATGATTTCACTTATATGTGGAATCTAAGGAAAAAGAAGAACAAACTTATCAAAAAACAGACTCGCAAATATAGAAGACAATCTGGTAATCACCAGAGGGAAAGGGTTTGGGGAGCTGGGAAAATGGGTGAAGGGTTAAAGGAGTACAAATTAGTAGTTGATAGATGGTCACGGGGATGGGGAGCACAGCACAGGGAATGCAGTCAGCATTAATGTAATGGCTAGGTGGAGGGCCAGAGGAGAGAAGGAGCAATTAGGGGGATCATTTTATAAACTATATAAATGTTTAACTAATGTACTATATATTTGAAACTACTAAAATAAAATTAAAAAAAAAAAAGAAAGAAGAAGAAAGTCAGTAAACATCTTCTGCGGGCAGAGTCCTGGCCAGATGGCGGACCTCCCTGCCCACCCTCTGTTCTGCCATATTGACTGGAAGCAGCGCCTTAGAGGAGAGGCTCTGGGTCTTTTGTCATTTGCTGTCAGAGTTCCTTTGTCCTTTGCTTTTTCTTGGTAACTGATGTGGCTGGTACACCCGGAGGCACTTTTGAGCACTGGGCACAGATTTTCACATCCAAAAATAAACAATGAAGAGGTTCCAGTGGAGGCCGCTGAGTTGGGGATGTTCGTGCAGTCACGCGGGATGCAGCCACACAGCGAGCGTGCGCCGAGCTGCTGGACGTGGCCCTGCACTGGTGGGCTCACTTCCGGGCCCACTTCGTAATCTCGTTTCTTTTCCTTAAACTCTCCATGTTCATCTCTTTTTGTTTTTTCTGACCATCTGTGCTCAGAGCCTTTTACTATAAAATTCATAAATATCTTTGCTAATCAGTTTTTCCATAAATCAGAGACCCTTTTCACATCCCCCAAATCCTACAGAACAAGAGCAGTCTCCGTCTCCCTTTGACCTAGATTAGCAGGTGAAAATTGAGGCCGCACATTTTTAGAACATCATTATTTCTTACCAATTTTACAGAGAGATGATTTCTCCTTGAATTCTTTAAAACATATTTAAAAAATTATGGCTCGTTTTGTTGCACAAAGGATTTGAGGTTCAGAATTGCAGAATTAGCCACTAGTCTAAGTCCCTGATGTAAAATATTACACATTTTAGACACTCAAATACAATGTGTTGAATATTGAATGAATTAATACATGAACATTGCATATTTCCTCGAATTACACATGTATTTCAAAATGCTCCACAAGCCTAGCACGTAGCAGGCATCCAATGCATGCTAGGTAAAATTAACGGGCATATTTGAACAACTGGAGAAAACAGATATAAATCAATGACTTTATTTTTAACTGCATTGGTTTGACACTTCATCGTTTAGAAGAGACTCCCAAAGACGGTGCTATACCGAGTAAACCAGAGATGTGACCTATGACCTCGTGAGCACATGCCGTGGGTACAACAGATATGAGCCTGCTAGTCACACTTAGGATCGTGTGATGGGGAAAGTGCTTGGAGGAAGAAACCTTGTTGTATGAGGGAGTATAACAAAAACAAGTTCTGTATACTGGAGGTGGGCAGATGCTCAGGGGAGACTTCCTTGCCGAATTCATGTTGGACCTGAGACCTAAAGAGAAAGCAGGAAAGGTAGCTGGGAATCAAATATTATTGACATAACGTACTGTTCTGGACAAAATGTTTACCCCAAATCTAATCTTGGGAAGAAATCAATTAAGTCCAGTTTGTGTGAAATTCTTCAAAAAGAAGGTTGGAGGGGAAAATGTGGGCAACTGATGGCCAGGAGAAAATGGAGTCCGTGTTATAACCAGCTGTATCATCTATCTATTGCTGTGTCAGTATTATCCCAAAGCATAGCAGCTTAACATAACAGCAAACGTTTTCTATCTCATACAGTTATGGGAGTCAGGAATTCAGGAGCAGCTTAGGTGGGTGACCTTGGCTCAGGTCTCTCATGAGGTTGCAGCCAAAATGTCCAGAGTTGTGGTCGTCTGAAGCAGGGTCAGCACAGAGCAAATGTGTCAGGCTTAGTGGGCTCCACCAGTCTCTGTCCATCATCATCATCATCATCATCATCATCATCATCATCATTCTCCATATATATCTCCTTCTTCTTTTTCACCTCCTTTGAAGACTGTGAAACCACCCTAGGCTTGAGTGCCTCGTGACGACAGGACATGGCAGGGATTTGCCCTACGCACTGTAGTTTGCTGGCTCTCAACCGAAGGGCCTGATGAGGGCTGCAAGATCCATTCCCAGCAGTGCTTCATTCACATGATTGTTGGTAGGAAGCCTTGGTTCCTCACTGTGTAGACTTCTCCACATGGCTTATCAAGTGTCCTCATGACATGACAAGAGATACAGTAAAGAGGATATCACAGTTCCTCTTAGGACCTGGTCTTGTGTAGGAACAGAAAACTTTTCCCTTTTTCTATTCTAGATCGTTTGGCTGATCTAACAATTAAATTGACATAAGGCAGATGAACAGGAGAAAAACAAATTTTGTACATATGGAAGCCCCATAAAAATAGGACATTCCCCCTTCAGTCAAGTAACTGAGGATTATATGCCATCCTGAGCCAAGGGTAGGGGTCTGAGGCTTTACAAGGGATGAAGACAATTCACAGGAAGAGAACAGCAAGTGTCTGATAAACAAATATTTGCACTGCCATGAAGATAAGTCTGATGTAAAAAGCTACCTCTGACAGCATCTCTCTTCCTGGTACAGACCCCCTCTCTAAATTCTTTTAGGCAGTGAAGGGGGAGGTAATAAGCTCTTTCTGAATCTGCTGGGCACCAAATGTCTTTAGCTCAAACTAGTCTACATGTCGATGTGGCACATTCTGGGTAGTGTATTCTGTTCCCCCCTCACCTGGAATTCATACTTGGCCACTTCTGCCAGGTTAGAAACAAGTCACTACGTCTAGCTCTCACTCAAGGACAGAGGGGACCACCTTTCAAAGGAAGGTTTGTCAAAAATTTGTGGACAAATTTTAAAACTACCACATGCTTGTCCCCAATGACTCTCACTCTACTCCAGTGGTGAGAAAAACATTAGAAAACAGCACTAGGCATTAAAAAAATGATCTTCCATACTCCAATTAGCTTTTATATTTATGAACTGAAGCCAAAAACACTCAACAGTAAAGATCTCTTTTAAAATGTCTCTAATATTGACAAGCATCTTAAAACCAAATTGGAGTTGACCTCAAAGTTTGAACCAATGACCAAGGATAGCAAAAGTAGTTTGAAATTGCCAACTCTTAGGAAAATGGACAATGATCGTCATCGTAGCAAGGCCAGCTGGACAGTAAGCCCTCTGCTGATCATGTTCACCATGTTTAAAAATGACCAGCTTCAAAGGGTAGCAAAGCCAGTAATTTGTCACATGCGTATCAAGTACATTAATGAGTTACTGGGGGCGGGGACAACTAGAATAGGGTTTTTATGATTTCCATAATTATGACAAGGAGAAACTTCTCCTTAAAGAAATCGGCAATTACTTATTTAAATTCTTTAAAAAATAATCCAAAAATCTCTTCTTTTAGGATTCTCACATAGCTAAAGGCACTAGTTTCAATATTTCTCAGATTTTTCTAAGGTTCTCTGGAGGAGAGGAAGCAAGGAACCAACCCTTTCATATAAGTTGTTACATTTTAATCAGTCACCATATGCTATTCTGACATTCAAAATTCAAAATAGTTATCAAAGGCAACGATCACTGGAGTGACATGATAAAACTCAGCCCAGTGAAAATATATATACTAAATCAGAGCAAAGGTACATTTTCCTCCTGAAATAATGAGCAATGCTGCCCTTTTGGTAACTGGCTTCTAGCAAACCACTAATCAAAACGGCAACATTGCCTCAGTTCACTGCTCAAACACGACAGAGCCAGAAGATATTAATAATGGACTGAGTTCTTTGGCGTGGAAGAGCGTTCTGGATAAAAAAGTTGAAATACAAAAACAGGAGATGTTTTTGACTTCAACACTTTCCCGTTCAGCTTGATGATTTTGTCTCCACTACCCGCAAGGCTGTTCAAAGAATGAGAACCCGATTTCCCATCATCTCTGAGAAAATGAAGCTGACACTGGTCGAAAGCTTATGAAATGGCTGAACAGCTGACTGATTTCAGGGGAATTCGTGCCATCACTGAGTTGCCGGCTTCGGGGTTTCTGCAGCCACCTGAAATCAGAGGGAGACTGGTGAGATGCGGGAGGGAGAAATTCTGCCTCCCTGATATTTTCGGCAGTGGAAGCATCGGTGATGTTGGTATTTTGGTAAAATTCCTTTTCCTTTTGAAGTGCTTCTGTTTAACATCCTAGACTTATGAACACAAACCTCCATTTCTAAGGGTAGTTTCAATATCAAAGCTTTGATAAGGTCCCGGGGGAAAAAGGCCATCAGTGGGACGTGTTAATGCTAAACAGGACTGCATGCTCTAAACAACGCTCACATCGTCACAGGGCTTTGACGATGAAGTGCTAATGTGTCACACACAATGGCCTGTGACAACCCTGTGCTCGTGAGTCCGGAAAAGTGGTCAGGCGAAAAAAGGAGACAGTTTTGATTTCTATAAAAATACTCTTGTCCTGATCACCGGTAATGGCAAATGAGAGAGAGAAAGGAAAAAAAGAAGTGTGTGGTGCTCTAACCGGCTTTTGCAAAATATTTTTTAAAGCTCATTTGAATTTACATTAGTGTTTCTTGAAAATGACAACAAGCTTGATAGATGGAGACCTTACTAAAGTTAAACTGTAGCCAGTTGGAAACGACAATGCCATATATTTTATAAGATTATTGCCTGTCTATTTTTGGAGACAGGGACTCTACACAGGGTCTGAGAGTAAAGATAAAAGGACTCCTGTGAAAATGTACCTCCCAGAGAACTGGAGCACTGGAGATCATTTCGTTCTGAATTCTTCAAAATTTAAGTTAGAAACCGATGAAGGATTTGCAGCTGTGCTTGCAAAACAATGAGATTTAAATACACATATATTTATGTTCACTACTGAATTGCTCGTGGAAGGTAATGTAAACAACCTGATACCATTAGAGCTTTGTCATTTCAGCACTGTAATAAATGAAATTTCAAGTTTGGTCAGAAAAAAATGAAAGCTACCATAAATTTTTTAAAATAGCCACACCATTCCAATTTTTAACTATCACAACTAGTATCGTTCTCAGTGTCACTGTTTCATTAATTTATTTATTCATATAGTCAGTCGTCATGGACTATTTTGAGCTTCTATGATGGTCATAAATAATAGAATAGTGATGTTGGTCATAGTCCACATGAAGTTTATGTTCTGGTGAGATAGCAAACAATCAACCTACCATAAAAAAAATTAAAAAAAAAAACACTGAAAAACAAGGTATAGTAGTATGTGGTGTGAAAGAATTCAGCACTTGGTTTGAGGAAGAGACTAGGAGTGAGAGCCCTATTTTTGGCAGGGCGGTCAGAGCCGGTCTCTTAGGAGACAGAAGGGGAAGTCGGAAGTGGGGAGCACACCGGGGAATCACACCAGAGAGAAGAAATGATATGACGTGTGGGGATCAAGTGTGACCAGGTCTTCCAATGCACCTGGCAGTGAATGGAAGCAGTAAGCATGGAGGCTGCTGGAAGGAGTGTGAGATCCACAGACACTTGAGCATTTGCTTTTAGAAGAAGCGCCAGAGCACATAAATATGCCGATGAGAACGACCCTTTGGAAAGACACCGACTAACGATGCCCGAGAAGGAGGGTTTCAGCGAGGGGGCAGAGCCCTCCAGATGGCGAGGCTAGATGGCATCTGAGTAGTTGCGGGGACAGGATTTGACGGGAGGAGGACACCCTGGGAAGGATGCAGATGTGAGCTGTGCAACTCTGGTGAAAGGAAGGTGGGGGTGGTTTGTGGGCGGTCGTATCTCTGCTCTGTGGAGTATGAGAGGAGGCCATCAGCTGTGAGAGAGAAAAAGATAAACATGAAGTCACAGGGAGCCTCCCTGACTGCCAATGACATCTCTATTTGATCATTTTGGCGTGGTGCCCTGGATGTGGTAAGGTACTTTGTGGAATCCTTGGCCTCTACCAAGTAGATGACAGCAGCACCTCCATCAAGTCATGAAAGTCAAAAATGTCTCCAGGCATTGCCGTAGACCCCCCTGGAGAGAAAAGCTGCCCCCCAACCCCCTTTGAGAACCACTGCTTTAGAGTAAGCACCGGAAAAAGAAAGGATAACTAATAAGCCATGGCACAGATGAGATGAAATAAGTAATGCTCAAGTCGTTCGAAAGAAGGCAGGAAACAAGGGGAAAAAGAAAACAAAAAAGAATAGATGAGGCAAAAAACAATCGGGAAGAAAAAGTTTGAAATCTAATCATACTAATCATTACACTAAATTTAGATGGCCTAAACATTCTGATTAAAAGGCAAAGATTACCAAATTCAATTAAAATGCAAGTCACAGATATATGTTACCTACAGGGAAGCCTAATTTAAACATACAGATATAGATGTTAAAAGAGAAAAGATAGGAAAAAAATAAAAAATATAGATAGATAGATAGATAGATAGCACGGAAAAACTAATCAAGAAAAAGCTGAAGTAAACAAATTAAGAGAAATAAAACAAATTAAGAGAAACTAGACTTCAAAACATAGGATGTAATCAGAGGTAAAGAGACATGTTGCAATTTATCAAGAAGACAACAGTCTTAATGTGTTTGTACCTAGTAACAGACCTTCAAAATGCACAAAGCAAAAATTGGTAGATAGGGAAGAGAAATGTCAACTACTAGCTTGGTAATTTCACAACTGACCTGTCAGCAAGTGATAGAAAAGGAGGTTAAAAAAAATCAGCAAATATATGAAAAATCTGAACATCGCTCTCAATTAACTATACCTAATTATCATTAATAGACTATTTCAACCCTCGATAGAATAAGACATATTCTTTTAAAATGCTCATAGTACAATTACCAAATTTATGGACCATAAAATAAATTTTAACAAATTAAAATGATTAAATAAAAAATGTTTTCAGAACACAGTGAAATTAGAACAGAAAGATACCTAGAAATTTCCCAAATAGTTGAAATTAAACACATATCTAATAACCCATGAATCAAAGGAGAAACCCAGGGGCCATCAGAAATTAGTTTGAATTGAATGAAAATGAAACAGGTATCGAAATTTGTGAGATGCCACTAAAGCATGCTTAGAGGAAAATTTGTGGCATCGAACGTTTATATCAGAAACTAAGATACTAAATAAATTAAGCATTCACCTTAAAAACTAGAAAAGGAATGAAATTAAACCCAAAGTAAGAAGGAAGAAAATAATGTTAGAGCAAAATATCAACAGCAAAAAAATAAAGCAGCAGCAATGAAATTTTAACCACACACAGATTTCATTTCTTGAAGATCGTTTTTCTCTAAGTCAAACAGGCTTTGCCTAGTATGATGGCATTGCAATTCACTTGCTTTTCCTGCCCTTATCCTCCCACCTTTGTATGCTACTCCCTTCATCATCAAGCCTTAGGCCAGAAAGTTCCGGCCAGTCAAATCTTTTAAGAATAAAGCCTCAGGGCCATTGAACACAAGGATAATACTTCCCTTAAACCAAGGATAATGGCTTGGCTTTAGGTGTGTTTCAGCCCCAGGCCCATGGAGCTGGAACAGCCTCATGACTGCCCCAGAGAGCAGATGGGGTGGCGCCACGGAGCGTGGTGATCGATTACCCCAGCCCCGTCCAGTCATTAGCACCAATGACCCCAACTCCCGTAGCTTCCATGACTAGGCATTTTTCCCCAACAGAATCTATCCCCTGAAAACCCCCAGGAGCCAGGCCTTTGAGCGGTAGCTCACCAGCCTCTCTGGGATGAGCAGCTCTCTAATAAACTCTCTCTTTCTTGCAAAACCTGCATGAACTCATTGACTCAGACACGTGCAGGCAGATGGACCCCTTTATTCCGGCAACAAAATCAAAAGCCGGCTATTTGTAAAAGAGCAACGAATCTGACAAATGTCTAGTCAGACTGATTACGAAGGAGAGGGGGCACAGATTACTAGCATTAGGAATGGAGGGGTGTCACTGCAGATCCGACGTACCTGAAAGGAGGCACGCAAATATTAGGAACAACTTTACGCCCATAAACGTGATGACTTATGAGAAACGGGCGAATTACCGGGAAGACGGAAGAGGAACAGCATTTGCCATCTCCAATTTTGTGTCTTTGGGAAGATTGTTTTAAACTGGTTATTTCTAAGAAACAAAAGACTCGGAAATAACCTTTGGCCTCCCTTCTAACTGCCTAAAAGAATTCAGACAGAGGACCTGCCCCAGGAAAGGAGATACCGTCTTAGATGACCGCCTGTTAGTATGAGCTAGTGCGGTAGACAGGCAGGAGCCAGCTGGGCCGGTTTGATCCAAGTGTCCGTGTGTCACATGGTTAGACAGCCCAGCGAACTTTTATTTACCACACTCCTGCTTTTCCATCTCCATGAGAATTGTCTTCCTGCTCTTTGAGGTCCAAACGGCTACCCTGCTTTCTCCTTAGCTCAAGGTGGCATAAAGGCCTTACCTGCCTAATCTGTCCTCTGGCTTCATATTCTTATGGAACCCCCAACGATGTACATGCATAATCAACTTGATTCTTTTCTCTTGTTAATCTGTCTCGTGGCATTTTAGTTGTTTGATCAGCCAGAACAACTACAAAGGGAAAGGGGAATTTCTCCTCCCCCACATCACACACCACCAAAGTCCACTGAAGAAGTCGCAGATAACCTGAATAGCAGTCTATCCACTAAAATAATTGAATTTGTAGTTAAAAACCTTCTCATAAAGAAAACTGCAGGCACAGATGGCTCCACTGGGGAATTCTACCAAATGCTTAAGGAAGAAATAATACATATTCTACACAAACTCTTCCAGAAAATAGAACACAGATGAAGAAAAGCCTTAACAAAATGCTAGCAGACTGAATCCGGCTATATATAAAAAGGATAGGGCCTCATGAACAATTGGGCTTTATGCAAGGAACGCGAGGTGGTTTCAGCATCCCCAAATCGATGCAATTTGCCTTTTTTAATAGGCGAATAAAAGGAAAACCACGTGCTCAGCTCGGTAGATACAGAAAAATAATTTGACAAGATTTAACGTCCATTCATCGTAAAAATTCTCACTCAAATAGAAATAATAAGAAACTTCTAGAACCTAATAAAGACTATCCATGAAAGCTGACAGCTGACTTCCGACTTACTGGTAGAAGGCTGACGGCTTTTCCTCTGAGATAAGGAACAAGGCAAGGGGATCCATTCTCACCACTTGTATTCACATTATTTGGGAAGTTCTAGTCAGTGAAGTGAAACAGCAACAACAACAAAAAACAAATTAAAGGGATCCTGACTGTAAACAAAGAAACAAGTGCCTTTATTTGTACATGATGTTATCTGCATCAATAATCCACAGCATCTACAAAAGTGCCTCTGGAGTAAGTGAATTTAGCAAATTCACAGGAGACAAGATCAACATAAAAAGAATTGTTTTCTATAGTAGCAACGAACAATTGGAAATGAAAATTTTTAAAATTTATACCATTTATAATAGCATTAAATCAGGAAATATTGAGAAAAGAATCTAGCAAAATATGTGTAAGATGTAAAATACTAATAACACAAATTACTGAAATTTAAAAAGTTCTTAATAATTAGAGAAATATGCTAGTTACACATCATAAAACTTAAAATTCTTAAGATGTCAATTCTCCTCTGATTGATCTATAGATTTAATATTTTATCATAATCTCAAAATCCCAGCAGAATTCTAGAAATCTTCTCTTAGAAATCAACAAGCTCTTCTTGAGATTTACATGGATCTAAAGTAGCCAATTTTTTTGAAAAAGACAAATAAAACTAGGGACCCTCCCATCACTCAATTTTAAAACTTACTATAAAGCTATAGTCATTAAGACAGAATTTTTAAAAAAAAAAAAAACATAGATCCATGAACCTGAAGGGAATTCACAGACAAACTTACCCACACAGAGATAAGCCGACTTTCAGTAAAAGTACCAAGGTACTGTCAAGTGTCCCATAATGACATTTCAGTAAATGACAGACTGTCTGTACGATGGTCGTCCCCTAAGATTATAATGGAGCTAAAAAATTCCCATTGCCTAGTAATGGCATAGCTGTCATGATGTCATCACGTAGCGCATCACTCACACGTCCGTGATGCTGGTGCAGACAAACCCACTGCGCAGCCCGTCGTGCAAGAGTATAGCGCATGCAATGGCAGCAGAACCCTGTGCCACCTCCGTTTGGGTAAGCGAACTCCAGGATGTTCACCCACAATGGAATCACCGAGTGACACGTTTTTGGATAGCATCCTGTCCGAAGCCGTGCATGACTGCAATTCAACAGGTAAAAGGGCGGTCTAACTTCACAAAGGATGTCTAAAGGACTCGACTTCCACAGGCAAAACAACGGATTTTAACGCATGTTTCATACTATGTGCAAAAGATAGCTCAAAATTGATCACAATCCTGGATGTAAACCATCAAGGCATCAAACTTCTGGAAGGAAACGTGGGAGAAAATCTTTGGGACCTGAGTTACAGAGACTTAAGATACAAAAAGCAAAAACTGCTAATACTTAAAACTGATGCTCTGTCGAAGATGTTCTGATGAGTGTAAAACAATTCGCAGAGTGAGAGAAAATAAAATTGACGGTGATTTATTGATAAAGGACTTGCACATTTACACATTAGAATAGTGCTCGGCCATAAAAATCATGAACTACAGACATGTGCAACAACACGCATGAATCTCAAAAGCATTCTGCCAAGTGAAAAAAGTCAGAACGGAATAATATACTGTATAATTCCATTTATAAAATATTTTGAAAAAGGCGAAACTACAGAAGAAAAATATATTGGATCAAGTTGCTAGAGGCTGGAATCGGGGAGAGAACCGAGCTGCAAAAGAGCCAGAGGGAACTTTTTGGGGTGACAGAAATGAGTGGCAGAAGTGTCACAGACTGGTGGTGGAGACATGCCTATACACTGTGTCAAAACTCATCAATCATTTAAAGGGTAAAATTTACTGTGCATAATTTATATGGTCATAAACCTGACCATACCCACTGAGTAAGTGATGGGGAGAGAGAGAGACAGAGAGAGAGAGAGAGAGAGAGAGAGAGAGAGAGAGAGAGAGACAGAGAGAGAGAGGAGAGAGAGAGAGAGAGGAGTTTCTGTAGTTCTATTTATAGAATAGTAGTGCTTTGTATACAGAATGTGTACTATGTGTGTATACATGAAAGGATAAGAATTTTTTTAAAAAAAGAAATTTCATTATGACAATTTAATGGAAAAAAGAGGCAGCAGCAGAAACTAGTGTCCACCGAGAGCTTTCAAGGTGTCAGACACTGTCAAAGGTTCTCCTACAATCGTTCTCCATACTTCCACGACAGAGTAAATGGGGCAATGCTATAAAACAGGGAGAGCAACAGTGCTCACCTAACAGGTGTGTTAGGAAGGTTAAATTCAGCAATATCAGTAAAGCTCTTAGAAACTTCCTGCCGTATAGTAAACAGTACATGTCTGTTAAATAAATAAAAATAATTGCATTGTGGCGCACACTCTGCCCGCGGGGACCCCGGCTTTGCGAGCTTGAAAGCCTGGAAGCCCACACAGGTGCCAGGTGAAGGAGCTGTGGTTCAGCCCTGGCAGTCCTCCCCGGAAGCCACCTGCCCTTCTCACCTCCCTCCACGTCCTCCCCGGCTCCTGAACAGCTGGTCCGACACGAAGCCTGCTGGCGTTGGGGAATGACCCTGAGGGAGGCTTCCCGCGGCTGACCTTTCCTCTTCATCCCGAATTACTATTTTAAACTACTACACCTATCCCTTAACTGGTTTCCAGGGTGTTGTATACAACCGACCAGGTTATTTTCCTAAAGAAGCGATATGGATCACATGACTCCCTACCTGAAACTCTCTGCTGGCTTGTATTAATCAGTAAGATACAAATCCACTCGAATCTATACCATGAGGGACTCTCACTTCCGGCCTCATTTCCCGCTATGCCCCACATCCTCTCTCTTCCTTTTATCTTCCACACTTGCTCCTGCCCCATCGGCTCCAGCCCGTCTGTGGGTGGACCCTTTGCACAGAACTGTTTGAAATGCATCCCTGCTTTGCCTCCTCATTCAGTTAGGAACACCTTTCACTGTTAAGTTACAGAAAACCAGACCACAGCGGATTGGACACGTCGGGGTACATTTTCCTCAGTTAGGACTAAAAGTAGGAAGTTCAGGGCTTGTAGGGGCTCAATGACAGTCCCAGGGACGTGGGCTTTTTCTATCTCTCTGCCCTCCTCTCTGAGGCCTGCTGGCTTCCCCCTCTGCTGCACTCCCTCCAGGCAGATGGAGGTGGGAGAAGCTGACAGTGGCCTCGGAATCCGAGGGCTTGGTCTGCTTAACTCAGGGACAGCGGCCTCTCCAGCCACACTTTGCTAACATCTAATGTGACGTGGAACTGATTCATGGCGAAGCGGGCAGATACCACCAGGATGGGAGTAAATCACTCCTGATACGTCCCATGGGACCAGGATAGAGGCCACGTTGCTTTAAGATCAGGGAATCTCCGTGGAGTTCTTGAAAAAATACGATTCTGTTTTCAGAGAAGAGAGGGTGTCGTGAATGTGGGTCCGCCATTCCCATCCAACTCCTAGTCACCCTTCACAGCCCCAAAGAGACGGGGACTTCTCTGCGAGGCGTTCCTCATCTTGCCTTGAGCAGGTGGTTACTCGGCCTCCTACACTCCAGGATCACTTGGAGTTTTATTTCAACAGGATCGCTTATCATAATTTCCCCCCAGATAACCATCCCTTGCCTTATTTATCCCTCCTGGACTGTGAGTGCTTCAAGGGCCAGGACTATCCAGATTGTTTGTTTGCATCCTCAGGCCGAGACTCATGCCTAGCACAGAAAGTAAACGTGTTGGGTAGAAAGGTGGACTCGAGATCCTAAGAATTAGAAAGCCTAGATTATTTCAGTTATGTAATGACAGTAGCTCACATTTATGTAGCACTTTGTAAGTGCCAGGCACGCTTCCTATGGACTTTAAAATCCGATACAGCCCCGTCAGGTAGGTACTTTTATTACCCTCAATGTAAATGAGAACCTGGGACAGCGAGGGCTGAAGTGACCTGTCCATGGTCACACATTAACAGGCAGCAGGGCCAGTTCTTCTCCTGAGCCAAGGCTCTTAACCCCTATGGTGTGATCTGCAGGAAACTTCTCTTATTCACAGTATATTTCTCATTCAGGGAGGCAGGATAAAATCCATCAGGATCATCTAAGTGCACAGAAATCCTTTTCCGCAGAAATATGGAATATCATAAAACCACAGTCATGTAATCTAGTTTTCTAACCCATGCCATCAATCACCCAAGCAACTACCCAACAAATATTTATTGAGTGCTTACCAGGTCCTGAGAACAAGGTGGTGAGCAAAATAAGTCTGGTGCAACTGATGAATATTATTTGACAAATATGTAACTAAAAATGGTAACAATAGTTTGAAAGGAATATTCACAGTGCATTGAGAGTGTAGTGGGCGTTATTAATTTCGATGGATTTATATTTTGAGCCACTAGGCCAATCATGAGGAGATATATGTAATCGCATGATTGAAGCAAATCTTGAACAATTAATTATCTCGAATGATATTGCTAACTTGCAAACTCAAAAATGTTAAACTCACTGAGGCATGATACATTTTACTTGCGAAGCTGTCTTCACTGAGGCTTTGGGACAGCATGAATCTACCCTTTTAAGATAGCTCGTACCATCTGCCTTCCTGAGCCTTGCCTCTCTCGACACACCACTTGTGGCTGACAGTTCTCTGCCTTGCACAGTCATGAGACTTAGGAAACCATGGTTGGCAGCATGAAAAATTGGGCAACTCCAAGTCACTGCTGGCCTGCTTTAATAAAGTTTTTCTTTACATCGAATGACTCTGTCTGCTAGTCCTTCCGTCTCTCTGGACTATGTGGAAACAGTACTAATTAAAGGCTCAAAGCCTCCGTGAGACTGACTGAAGTTTAAAGGTGGTACTGAGTGACAGAAATAGAAGTGGCAGAACTTCTACCAAGAGGATTCATGGGATGGCATGACTTTGGGGAATGCACTGTCTGAGGAAATCGCCGTGGTCTTGTGGATCCATACAATCTTGTTGGAGTCCTAGAGTCTATCAGACTTGGGAGCCCTGATGTAATTTACTGAATGAGCACTCAAAAGTAGAAGGTGTCCATCTAGAAATATAAACTTATTAACAATCAATGCGAATTTTAATTGTCTAACTACAGCAGTCAGCTGGACCAGGATATTTTTTTCCTCAGGAAGAAATATATGTAGGAAGCCAGATTGCAGCATGACCACGAGGAGTCCCGAGTGACGTAAATGGAGCCAAAAAAGCGAGCTGAACGATTCCAAGAGTTCCCATTGACTCTGCTCCCTCAGCACGTCTTGAACCATCCACCCTGCATCTCCCCTGCCCTCTCTCGACTGCTGGATACACCACTTCTTTTCGGGACTCTTTATCGCAATGGCCCGCTCACTGTCGTATGAATCCGCGCGAACTCACGGAGACACAAATCAGATCACACGACATTTCTGCTGAAATCCTCCTATCGGACTCCGACTCCTGGGGCAATGCCCCAGCTCCTTCGCATGACCCTCAAGCCCCTGAGTGATCCGCCCCTGCACACACCGCCCCAGCTTCCTCTCCTGATCATCCCTCGTTCACACCGAGCCTCGCTCAGTTCCTCTCACGCACAGGTCTGTCTCACTGTCACACACGCCGTTCGCACTTCCTGGACCATTCTCTGCTACAAAGCCTCATCTCCCTGTCGTCCTGGATAACTAACGCCTGTGGGTGCTTTCAGAGTGAGCTTGGTCCTTATCTCTTGTAAGAAGCCCTCTTAGTCTAGCTGAGTCGCCCTGCTGTGTTCTTCCATAGCACCTTTTTTTTTCTAGTTAATTAAATGTCTTTTTCACTGGACTATAAGGTCAATGCAAGCTAAGGTTACATCCTTCTCTGAAGGGTCTGGAAGGGCAGAAGCTGCTTCCATCTCATTTGCCATTGTATTCTAGAAGAATGCACAAGATTCAGTAGATGCTACATAACCTTTTGTTGGGATAAATGCATATATTCCAATATTTATTAGCATCAACTTCTGATAAACGAATTCTACATGTTTATGCTTGCCAAGGAACTTAGTGGTCCACCTCTCAGAGTCTTTCCTCGATCTGGTGCCAAAGTATGACTTTAATGAAGGTGCCCCTTCATTAAAGGAAATCTCTATTTCTCCTCTGATAAAATCTCCTATTTCTTGCTCCTTTCACGACACAAGGAAAATATTGTCTCCAGTGAACATTTTAGTCGGATGTGCTGCCATTTATTAAGGGCTCACTCTGTGCTTTAAATATTAGGGGTCCCCTGCTGTCACCCCTGCCAACAGGCAAAGCCACTGCACTCATCACGAGCACAACAGTGACGAAGCTGGTTTCTATTATGATGAAGTGATGACGAGGACCTTAACTGGAAAGAATGAAAATGAGCGAGGGAGGGAAAGAATGTACTTTAGAAGGATATAAATTGTTCCTGAGCCTTAACTTTCATTAGTTTCATATTCTCAGTCCAAATGGCTTTCCCTTTTTTTTAATAAAAAAAAATAAAAAGTAAACTAAGTTTAAGAGTAAAAAAAAGTTATTTAATTTAACTGAGGTTTTTTTTTTTTTTTAATGCTTAGGACAAATCATAATACTTTCCCATGATACCCAGACAATGGTGTCCTCTTGTTTGAAAATAACTATTTTCATTTCCCTCTAGGGCTGTTCTTAGGTTTCAGGCAGGACTTGTTTATATTTGAAACTTTGAAGATCATTAAATGCTTACTAACAAATGTTTGAAAATGCAGTATTCTAGAAAATAAATGCACAAATTTTCCGTATTCATCAGCCTTTTCTGAATAAACAATCATGAAACTCCAGGGACTTAGAATAACATGTTCATGCCCCTCTCATATTACAGGGGGTCTGCGGGGGGACTTGTGTCTCCTCATTCCAAGATGCGGGCTGAAGGGGCAGTCCCTATGTACTGTCCTCTGGGCAGAGGACAGAACCACAAGATGCTGAGTCCAACCATGCAACTGCTTTGAAAGCTTCTCCCAGGAGAGAGAGCATGCACATCTTGTCACACTCTATTGGCCAAAGCCAGCCATATGGTTAAGCCTGGAACCAATGAGACAGGAAGATAGGTAACTTTCGTATGAGTAGGACCAAAGTAAATGATTAACCACAATTACCACAAAATTGCTATATCCAAATATCGCTTCTGCGAAAATTTTCATTCAGGAATACTTGACGCACAGCTAATTTATGACATAGATTTTACTTGAGTATATACACAATTTTAGATTTCAAATATTTGTTCTATATCGTACTTTTCATGAAAATTATCTTTAATGGCGATATAATATTTCATTAATTAATCGAGAAACCACAATTTCTCTATAATTTGGCCTTTTAAGTTTATCCCAGTCTTTTGTCCTATAATTATATCACCAGTGGTTATGAAAACCTTTGTAATTTTTTTTTCTGGACATAAAATCCTTTCTTCTGATTAGGTGCCCAGAAAAATAATAACTGGATCACAGAATGTGAATTTAGAATTCTTAAAACAATTTGACAAAGTTCTGTCCAAAAATGGTCGTTACAAGCCTGTTGCTCCAAAACCTGAAGGGGAAAATGTGCTAAGTAAGAATAATATCGACACCTCCTGACATCAGGGTACATTAATAAATGAGCATTCTGATTTGGGGGGCCAAGGATGGTAATTCCTACTTTTACTTGCAGTGTATAAGACGGCCTGCTTATACCCAACGCTGAGCAGCTGTACAACTGCTATGAACTGAACTGCTCCTGAAACCCCACGTACATTTTACCAGTTCTTTGTTTTCATCTTTTTTTTTTTTTTTCCTATTTGAGCCTTTCTCTCTCCATGGGGCTGAAATGTCAACTCAAGGAGTCTAACCACTAAATTCTCATCACTTTGCTCATTCCTGATCAATAAAGGCTGGTTGAGTGACTCACCTTATCACGTACTGAATAAGCAAATAACTAAAGGATTTAAAATGATATGTTGGTTATCAAAATTTCTCATTGATGACTACAAGGGAGAACATTTTTCTATATTTTTATCAGCCGCTTGTGTTTTTTTCTTTTCTTAGTTGAGTATTCTTGTTCTTTGCCTACTTTCTTTATCAGATCTTACTGTTTTTCTTACCAAAATACGTTAACTCTTTATATAAAAAATTAATAATTCTTTCTGGTATAACAAATAATTTTCTCCCATGTGCTGTTTGACTTTTAATTTCTCTCTATATTTTTTACTTAGAGGTATTTACATTTTTTATGTAGATGCAAGTCTTTCAGTCTTTTATAATTTCTCTTGTTAGTTTTACATTTAGACATTTCTTTTCCTAAAGAATCGGTGGATATTTGCTTCTGTATTTCTATATTCTTTAATTTTATGTTTAGCTCTTCAGTATATTTAGAACTGGCTCTGTTGTAGGAGTGAGATGAAATTTTAAACTGTTTCTCATAAGTGGCTGATGAAATTATTTCTTTTAGGACTCACAGACTCTTGTTCTGGGATCCGAATGGGGTTACATTTTAATGAGCAACATTAAATTAACGTTGTACATTTAATATTTTAAACTACTTAAATTCTCAAACTTTCTTATATAATTAAGGGCTAAATCACTGAAGATTGATTTACCACTATTATTTCTGATCCTCACAGACTATTCCTGACCCAAGTCCATGGTCTAATTTTTCCGATAAGCTCTACAAGAAGTGGGAAGATCATTCCAAATAGAGAAAGAGCCCTTAGCAAATTCCCTGATCTCAGTGACGAGGAGAGCTGACTTCATGTCTGGAGCAAATACATGGCTCCGAGTTACATAACCCAAGTCACTGCAAGTTGAACTGTGAGGGTCATGGCCGGATGGCACGTGGTGTTGTGACTAGAATGTAATGTGAAGTCATGGCTGTTGCTGATTAAACACTGCTCCTCAGAGCCACTCTCTAGAGTCAGGGCAACCTCTACCCCTCAAGGATGATATCACCCAGGAAGGAGAGTTGGGGCGGGGGGCCTGGGGACAACTGGCTGCTCCAGAAACACGGCCACAAGCACCTCCGTTAATGGGTCAGTTTATGGACAGCAGGGAAGTATTCCTCTGAGAAGCCAGCCTGTAGGACGACACTGTGCCCGCAGTTAACCGAGCTGTGTTGTGCATTGAAAAATGTGTTAAGTGGCCCGAGCTCATGGTAAGTGTTCTTGCCACAATAAACACACACAAAAGTCCACCCAGAGTAAAACCAAAGGAGTGAGAGGAACCTTTTGGAAGTGATGGATATGTTTATTACCCAATCAGGGGTGTAGAGAACGGTCAAAACACATCAAATTGTATACTTTGGATTTTAAAACAGATATGCAGATTTGTTGTGTATGTTAATTATACCTCAAAAAAAACTGTAAAAAAAATCTTTGTCATGAGAATAAGCTCTTGGCCAAGTCTTCACTCGTCCCAGTGGCTCAGAGGAAGAACCATGGTCTTTACGTGACGGTACAAGAGCTGCCCTGAGCTGACCTCAGCCCTAAGGATGCTGATTGTCGGCTCAAGTCAACCGGGAGGGAAAGATCCAGCTGTGTGACATCTGTGCAGAGACCGCCCCCCACCCTGCCGCCACCCCCATTCCACTTCCTCATCTGGTCATTTCTGTGATGAGACGTGTGCCCAGGATGAGCTATGCAATCTGTAAAGGAATCAGGAGAAGCTAACTGCCCGGAGGGGGCGCGGGCCGCACGGCCCCACGGGAGGGACCGTGTGGGCGACAGCGTTCTGCACTCTCGCTCTAAAGCGGTTCGACTCCTGGCTCTCCTCAAGGGCAGAGAGTTGTCAGGACACCCCAGAAGTCTCATTCCTGGGTAAGGGAGTCACCTCCAAAAAGGCCCACACTCCGGATCTGGGAACGGCACTGGCGGGAGCCACTGAGATTTTTTTTTTTCCCCATATTTGGACTGCACGCAGTTTAACTAATAAGTATTTTGGCCTTTTCCTTTAGAAATTATAATCTCTCCACAAGATCAAAAACTCCTTTTTTGGACATCAAAAGTAAGTTTACTTTTTCCCCTTGCTCCTATCAAGGAAATAAAATCTTTTGCGCTTGAACATTGCATGAAACCGATGAAGATTCATCCCCATGAGCATCATCTGGCTCTTGCATCACTGAGCTGTGTGGCAGAGGTCCCTGCATGTGGAGAGAGCCACAGGCGATCATGCTCTGCCCCTCCTGGGCGTGTGAAAGTTAAAGAGGAAGTGAAACATAAAGCACTCTCCCTGGAACACAGAAAGCGCTCGATCCGCATTCACCGCTTCTGTGACTTGTAGTGTCTCACTGAGCATCATACTCGTTGAGAATTCTTCTGACTATGAGCAGTGGCGGTCACCTGGGAGGCTGGAGGCGAAGGCCCTCACGGTAGCTGTTGGCGATGGGATTCTGTGCTTAGAAAATAAACGAGAACTCTTGACCCTAAACCACCCTCGCTGCGGGGCTTTTCTTGGAACTCGTCCAGGTGTCTAATTCTGGACCACGTACATCCTGGCATATGTAACGTGCATCTCACTCAGCCCGCAGACGAAACTCTGGCCCCCCGTATCCAAACCAGCACGAAACGTCGTGAGAGGCCAGCAGTAGCTCCCACGAGCGGGTTGGTCTGTGAATCTCTAATTCTGGGTCTCTTTGGAAAGTGTGTGTGTTGGCTGCCCTGCTAACCCACCGCTACACAAGAGGCCCAGGAAGGTGGCGGCTTGGAATGTGTGTGCGTACCTCTAGGCAGGGCCTCCAGACGGGTCTGGCCTCCGGGTGACCCCTCCGCTCCCAGCAGGGACAGACTGCAGCCCCACCCGGGTGGACTAACGTGCGTGTTCACTGGGGGTGCTGCTGTGGCAGGCAAGGCCAGGAGGGCTTTGCTCCCGCGGTGAGGCAGCTAATCCACAGTGAAAGACCCTTGGACGGTTGTGGCACCAAAGGTTCACGTGGAACTCATGACATCGCTGAGGTGACAAACGGGGTAGCTGGTGTTTACCCAGGAACGAAAGCCAGTCCAAGCAGCACGTCCACCGATTTCCAAAGCAAAGTCAGTTTCCCTTCTTAACCCCAGGCTGTTGTTTTCATAATCAGATTTACGATGATCCCACGGACTTGGCTAACAGCAGAGGAAAAAGGAAATCCAATCTAAAGGGCACCACTAGGCTGTGGTTCTATTTTTAGACCCACACATCACAAATGGATGTCCTATCTGGAACTGCCTACATGCCGAAGTGATACACTACAAAACAGTTAGAATCCAGGCGGGCTGGTGCGCGTCAGAAACCAATTACCTGGGCACGCGATTTCAGGTGCTCGTTCCCTTACAAGGGACGGGCTCGCCACACAGGAACGTGACGGTGCACACCGTCCTCGAGGTGCGATGTGGCCGCAGCCGAGGTAGAGTTAGTTCCCTGCTCTGCCACAGAACAGAAGTTCTCCAACCACTTTTTGTCCTTCACAGGGTCCCGAAGCTTATGAACCAGAGCTTTTCCCCTTCAGAACTTCCAAACAGCTTCGTATTTGCTTGACTTTCAGCCGTCCCTTCCTGCAACTTCTAAATGTTTCCAGCCGTACTGCGTCTGCGGTCATGAAAACCACAGAAATGGCCACGGCGGACAACCACACTTCAGCGTTCTTATCACGCTTGGCCAGAGTTCACAAACTCCTGTCTAAATATAGACCCCAGACATGTTATCGAACATAGTTTTTTTTTTTTAATTGAGAATATTTAAACATCTGGAGTTCAATAAAAATCCACATTTCTGGTTTCTTTAAAAAAAAAATCGTTTTGAATTCCAGGGCTCCCAGCGATCTTCGTGGGTGGAAAGAGGAACCAGGAGCTCGGAGAGGCTCAGCCCACACCTGAGCCTGCTCCGCAACCTGGCCTCCCTGGCCCCTGCAGACTCTGAGACTTGACTCCGTCTCCTTCCACCTGCTCATGTCCTCCTCCTCTTTGGCTTCCAACCTTGACTTCTTCAGGACTGATGGTTGGGTTGGGAGAATTCACTCTAAAGCTGACCTGTCATTCACTAAGGACTCCGTGCCTGATCCTCGCTCCCCACATGTCGGAACAGGGGAGCCTTCCTCCCACTCACACCCTGTTCTGAGGATGGAGGATGATGCCCAACACAGAACTTCTCACTGCTAGGCAGGATGTTGGGAGAAGGCAGTGTCTGGGAATTCTACTTTCGTAACGGAATTAATTCTATAGCACCTGTAAAATTGTTTTGATGTGATGATCTGATTCATGGAAGAGATTCTTTCCAGATAATTAGATATCGTATTATCAAAGATACATTGCACAAAATGAGAACGTTCCGACATTGCTGCAGTAAATGTAATTTAGTACAAGTTTCTTGGAAAACAATTTGGCAATGTGTATTATGTCTTTATAAGTCCCTTCCCCCTCAGTATTACACTATTAAGACTCCATTCCTGGGAGTAATCCAATATGAAGGCAAGAATCACTTTACAAAAATGTCTATTGAAGTATTATTTATAATGACAAGAAACTGGGAAAGATTTAAACGTTCATTCTCCAACTGAGTTATGGTACCACGAAATTGGTACATCCATTAGAGGGGACATTAAACAGCCACTGAAGATGGTATTTGGAAGCAATTATAACTTCAACGAGATGGTCATGCTAGATGCTAGAATGCTTGAGAGCTTTCTTTCTTTGTTTAAGGCTGGTTATACAACTTCATGTTCGGGATGATCTTAATGACATCTCTCTGTTTTTGTAGGTATGTTCTGTGTCTCTGTAGTAGCAGCAGAGGAGTGTAGTAGTAAACTTTGGGGGGCATCTGTCTGGGGCACCCGTTCTCTTTCCCAGACAGATGACCCAGAACCCACACACACAGGCTCTCGGCAGCCATGTTAGATGTGAATGCTGCCTCTTCACCGCTGATTGGATGAGCTGACTGAACTCTTGGCACAAGCTCGGGAAAACTGAATGACTTCTTCAAGAACCTGGGCTTGTTCTTAATAAGTGGGAGAAAAAATACGGTGCCGAGTTGAGACCCCGGGGGCGGCCATGTCTGACCATCTGTATGCCCAAGCGAAGACAGCCAGGCTCCAGAGAGCAGGGGGAAGCCTGCTCACGAGGCTTCCGCCTGCTTCCCAGTCTCCGGTGTTGGCCCCACGTGTGGCTCTGCTGCCCTTGTGGTTCCCTGGAATTTCCCCAGTGTACTTGACATAAATTCTCATTTTTATTTAAATCAGTTTGAAATGGGTTTCTGTCTTTAAAACCCAATAGACTACGGAGTAAACAAACGCATAGAAAACAGAGAAGCAAGAGCTTTTCCAAATGTTCCTAATGGCAAGAAATTGCATCAAATGTTTATTTTCTTCTTTATACTTTTCTGAGTTAACAGTTTTCTAACGGGAGTAATGTCATTTCCATAATAATAAAAAAAAACCCATAAAGTTCACTATGAGAGGGAAATATTTATTCCTAAACAAATCCTTTACAATAGAAAGAGCTTCACTATAAAATATGCTACTCAAATATTCTCCAATATAACCCTATTTTCAGAAGTGGAAAATAGCCCAGAGTTAGAGAGCTGGTAGCGTTCTCATACAGCCTGGTGAGGCCGCAAGCCAACCCAGCCCCAGGCTGAGAGACGGGCCTATCTGTCTGCAGAGAGGGAGGAGCATCTCTTGAGCCAATGATGGGTTTGTGAGTGGCCAGCGAGAGGAAAGAGGAGGCTTCTAAGAAAGCGCTATCCCCGATCAGCTGCCACCATTGTATTCCCAGCCCAAGGGTGAATCTGACTCCCGGAGAGGAAAGGAGCTGCAGTTGCTTAGCTACTCCGTCCTGAGGCCCGGTTCACCTTTGGACTCCAGCTAAGGAACCTAACAACCTCCGCTCTGCTTTAGCCATTTCGAATTGGGTCTGGCTCTTCCGTCTGTCAGAGCCAAAGCTTCCTCGCGGACAGACCTACGACTTTAGAGACAGCGCCATATTATCCCCCTGAGTTATTAAGATCTCAGCTAGCATTTTTGCTCCTCCACTTATCTCCACCCACCCTTTCTGCCTCTAAGTCAGTTTCCCTTCGGTTCGGCATGTGAACGGGGCTCAGCTTGTACGCAGCACACGTGTAGAACCAACTCAAAGTATGGGTAAAGCCCAAATCCGCCACTTGCCCTAGTTCTTGCTGACCACACTGCTATATTCTGCTCGCCCTTCACTGCCTCTCCCTCCCACCCACCTTCCCCACTGCCACTCGCTGCCACCAACAAGCTTCTCTCTGATAGAGGCCACTGCCATTGCACCCAGAATCACTTAGCCCACCCTTTGCATAGTGTCCCCCAGCTCGCTTCTTTGGGAACTGAGCGCTGGGGTGTGTCACTTGCTACCTTGAGTTGACCTATGGACGTCAACTGGAAAGGGAGGTGAATGCATTCTACAGGTCTTTATTCTGTCTTGGTCTGCGCTGGTTTCTTCCACACAGCTTATAAAGGGACAGGTGGAATTTACATGAAATTGAGCCCACATTTTCATGTGCTATAGATCCCAGAGTGAAGTGGTATAATCAACATCAATGACGATGCTTCTGAAGAAATTTTAGCTGTGAGAGCCCTCAGAAGTTTTGATTTCACTAAGTCCTTGCAAATCGGTCCCACTTATGTAAGAAATATTTATTCAGAGGCTTTCTATCAGTTTCACCTGCTAATCAGCTGAAGGGGGAGCTGTAAACGGCCGAGAATGACTGAAGCACAGAGGCCACAGAAACACACCACAGCATATTTGCCCAGGAGCAAATGAGGAAAAACTGTATCTTAGGCTTCATCTCCCCTCCCGGAAGCCCCAGTGCCACAGAAAGAAGACAGTTTTGCACACTAGCAATTCACTTGCTTTTAAGATTTCCAGTAACCCCAATATATGATGTAAGTTTTAGTCAGATAAAGACTTTTTTTCAGAGTCTCAATGATACATGTAAATACTCTGCTTTCTTTATAATAAGATTCTACTTTATCTGCCCAAATATTTCTGGCATTTGGACAACGGAGGTACATGTGTCTAGTACAGAACCTGGTAGGTCACAGTCATTGGGGAAAAATGAGGCCATCGGTGTCAGGTGGGTTGTGGTAGCGCTGCATTAAAGCCGCAGATTAGAGCAAGTTTCTGCCACTTGGAAAAGGCTAGAAAAATGAAGCTAAGTTTTCAGAGCCGATGCGACAGGACCTGAACAGATAAAGCGACGCGTGACAGAAGAATTAAGTGGACTAGGGGAGGCCGCAAGCGGAGCTCGGCACCCGAGTGGCACGCGGACGCTGCGGCCCCCTCCGGCTATCCCCGAAGGAGCACGGGCATCCCCGAGTCCTTTAGAATGACGGGTTACCTTCAGGTCGCAGGTTTACCTCAAGATGTTTGAGCTTCCAGTCCACGGAGAGGGAGCCATGCCACGTCTTCCGCTGCCTTCCGAAGCACACCTGAGCGCGCACACTCGTGCGCTGGCAGACACACAGGGAGGGGCCCGCTCCGGGAGGTCTCACGCTGGGCCTCGCTTCACTTTTCTTTCTCCGTGAAGCCTGAGCCTCTCCTGCATTTCTGTTCCTGCGGCTGGCCTCTTGCTGCCCTTCGATGACCTTAACGCACATCATAGATCCCTTCACTCTTACGTTTCCTAAACCTCGAACACAAGGCCGCCTTATGCCTCAGGGGTTTGTTGAAGGAGTGTGGGGACCGGAGGCAGTCACACTACAGAATGGCCCTGAACCACCAGGCGGGCGTCCTGACGTCTCTGTTCTTTGAAGTCTTTTATCGGACCCGCTGTCGTTCATTTCCCGTGCCTGTCTTTCTCTCCGGGCCCCTTGCCTACCCCCAGTTTGTCTTCCCCTCCCCACCCTCCTTTTACATCAGTCTCACTGCCTCCCCTCCAAGGAGCATGGAAATGTCAAGTCCCTGCTTGACTATGTGAAAAAGTGGACCTGTGTACTGACTGCGTCCACCTAAAGAAGGTCTGAGTAGGTCAAGGACACTCCCCAAGCAAATCCACGTGGGGTCGCATCCTGGCCAAGGGCTTGCGAAGATCCGAAATTTCTCTTTCCTTTCCACGCCCCCAGCAGACTCCCTAAGCGAAATGAAGAACTACAGGAACTTAGGTTCTGCATCTTGCCTCTCTGTCCACCCCCATTGGAGAACACCGATACGCTGTTGCTAAGGGCAAGTGGAGCTAGGCTTAGCCTGGTACTCTGCAGATCTAGGATTTGATTTGTTTGCCGATCAGTGACAGTGAAAGACATTCATGAAAATAATATTTGAGCACCGAAAATCAGGCAGACAAAAACAAACCTACATTCTGAATACATAAGTATAGATACGAATTTTAAGATATATAGACAGCCAGGAAGAAGGAGCCAGAAAAATCTACTATGATTCAGAAGAACTAGAGATGCAAGATTGATTAGCACTTGATCTTAAGAAATAAAAAAATGACAAAGCACATTACATAAAGTGCTAATTTTTTAAGTATGGCTAGGATAAGTTCCATACCCTGTATGTAACGATCTGATGCTCTTTTAAAATTGTAACATTAGTTTTTCATTTCTGTTATTGAGATTACTACGTATGCATTGTATACTTCATATATTTTGGAAAACGTTATAGACTTTGGTATAAACAGTTACACTTCGGTAAAGTTTTTCACACAGTATCTAGTGTGCCGGTTTCTATTTCTGCTTTGCTTACATACACAGAAGAAACCGTGTGGTTTAAAACAATCCTGCAAGGCACAGCGTCTTGTGTAACTATCTCTAGAGCTATGGTTATCCCATTAGAGCATAATTACCTGTTAAGGTAATCGTTTCCTCATCAGACTGTGAGGGCCTTCAGGGTAGGAACTGGACTGAACTCTCCTCTACCCCTGATGTCTCACACAGTTTCTAGCACATGAGCGATGTTCAGTAAGTGTTTGTTAAACGAATCAATGAATAAATGGCCAGTGTGTAACAAAAATCAAAATGAGTCTAATAGGAATTTAGAGGAGTAGTCCATTAAAAATCAGACAGCATTCAAAAAAAAACTACTGGTAACCACTTCAAGGAATAGGTTTGTATTAGTTTTAGACTAATTATTAGGTTAATCTTATCTCACTTGCTTACTATTTCATTACTCTAAATGAAAGAAACTTCTTTGGCTCTTGGTATTAAATCTAGATAAATGCAGAATACCTATATTATGAATTAATCAAAAAGCCCCCAGAAACATGTACTATTTTGATCTCTTGAAAATAAAATTACTATTTTCCTTTGTTTTCTGTTTTCTCTAGTGGAAATAAAAGGCCAGCAAAGAGAAGTCACGAAAAGTATTTTCAGCTCTTCTAGGGGCAAAGAAGCTTGGATCTTGCATGATGAGATTCTGGTCAGCTTCAGAGCGTGAGATTTCTGGAACACAGTTAAAGTGAGCTTATGGACGTGTGGATTGACCCTCTCTTCACATGTCCATATCTGCAAACTAAACTTGAAATTTTAGCTTGGTCTCTTCACAGCTTCCCAGTCCATACCGCTCAGAGTAAAACGACGGTGGCAAAGAGCAGAAAATGTTTTAACTGACGAAGAACTTTGAACCATGCTTTAAAATAAGACAGTTACTATGAAAACATCCACTGTGTAAGATGTGATGTTGGTGTGCTGGGCTCGGCCTCCAGGAACCCAGTCGGCGATGGCCTGTCTGGAGAGCCACTGAGGCATGTGTTTGAAGACTGAACACTTATGTCAGCTGTGGGCTCAAAAGGCAAAAAGGAGTACTGTCCAGGTGGAGTCCCCGGGCCAGCAGACTGCTCAGCGACCAGGCTCACAGCAGAACTTGGGTCAGAGGCACTGTAACGAGCAGGCATGAAGCAAAAGTAGTTCAGGGATGATTTATTTCCCCCTTAATATTATCTGATGAGGGTAATCAAACCTAGCATCACTGAGGAAGAAAATGGGTAGCCACACTGTGCCATCCGACTTCTCGGGCTCACGCTGGGGCTCACCCTACTGTGAGCCTGGGACAAGGTCTCCAACCTTGCTGCGCCCAGTTTTGCCATCTGCAGAATGGGACACCTCCATCCCAGTGTCTGGGATAGGATGGAAACGAGCAAGCATCTTCACGGCACTTAACATCATGCCTGGCACAATGCAAGTACTTGATACGTCTGTGTGTGTCTATACGAACAGAGAAAGTGACAGGCGGATGAATATTCCGTTAAAAGTTGATATAAAGCCTCTCGAGCTACTGCTATGAAATTTCAAATTTCTTTCAATATTTAATTACCCTATTTGTGATATTTCTCCATGTAATACAGCTAAGCTAAGAAACATCTCCAACAGAATGGGAGGAAGGTCTGTGATTAATACCTGGCTCCCACGTTTACTAATTTCGTGAAAATCTGAGGAAGCCACTCAGTCTTCTGAGCTTCATTCTCTTTTACGAATTAAATAAGGATGATCATGTCCAGCAAACAATGTTGTTGAGGAGTTTCAACTGCTTGAAATTGGGTATTGGTAAATGCTAAGCACATGTGAAGGTTATAACTGTTTATTTGATGAATGTGCTTGCACTGAATGCAAAAGAGTTAGATAAAAATATACACTTCTTTTAGCTTTCAGATTAATTTCTTGCAGCTTAGTAGACACCCCCTTCCCCAAGGAGATTTACAGACAGTAATATATTTAGCAAGTCTCTGACTTTTTCATTCATCAATCTTCAGAGCTCACTAGAGTTTTCCTGATAGCTAAGCATATTAATCCCTCCTACAAAGATCTACTGACTGCCTACCAAATGCCAGGCAAGGTCCTCAGGAGCCTGAGATATACCAACGAATATGACGTTCATGGCGTTCACATTCTAATGGGGGAGCGGGCAACACACTATAAATGTAAGAAGAAAGTCAATTACATTATCTTTAAAAAGAACTAAGTATTTGGGGGGGGGGGAGTAGAGCACAAGGAAGAGGTTAGGAAGGTGGTACTAAGGTTGTAATTTTAAATAAGGGGCCAGGGTGGTGAGAAGGTAAGATAGGAACAAAAACTTGAAGAAAAGGAGTCGAATAAGAGTATATCTCGGACCGCAGTGTCCTAGGCAGAGGCAAACGCATGAGCAAAGGCCCCGAGGCAGAGAGGTCCTGGGAGCTCCAAGAAAAGTCACGAGGTCTTGAGGAAGGTGGCGGGAGAAGAGGGGAGGGAAGAGATTACAGACGTGTCAGGGGACCAGGTCTCCAGCACCCTTGTGCACCATTGCAAGGATGTGACTCCTCCCAGGGAAGTGTGGTCCATTGCAGGGTTTGCAGCCCAGGGGTGACCTGATCTGACATACGTTTCAGAAGGGCTGCTCTCAATGCTGTGCTGAGAATAGTTCATAGGATAAAGGGCAGAAGCAAGGACACTTGTTAGGAGCCACTGCCGTCTTCCAGGTAGCAGACAATGGCCCGGACCAGGCTGGCGGCGGGGCAGGCGGTGGCCAGCAGCGCTGACATTCCACATTCTTCTCTAAAGCCAGGGCCTCCAGAGTGCTGGGTTCTCTTTCGTTTCCACCCAAACGCAACACTCCAGCAATTCCCCTCTTACTTCTCAATAGCGAATGGCCACTGCCTACTGGGTCCTTCCCACGAGCAAAGAAACATGCTGTGATGCCTCCGGCTTGAACAAATCTCTCCGTGCCCCACTTACCACCCCGCGACTGCCATTTTCCTTCGCTCCCTCTGCAGTAAAACGTCTCAAAATATTGGTTTTCCAACTGCTCTCTCGACGAGCCCGTGCTAAAAGATCTCTCATTCCCATTATGCCACCACATTTGCTCTTGTCATGGTCACCATTGCTAGATCCAACTACTATTTTTTGGTCTTTGTCTAACTGTTTGACTATTCCGTCTTGCAGGAGTGTGCTCTTGTTGACTCGGTTAGCTGAGGGCTTTCTTTTCTAGAATCCTCTTTCCTATTTGGTTCTGGGTTAGCGTTCACCAAAAGAGGAAGGCAGAACCGCTTCCCACGGAAAGCTGTTGCTCTGAGACGTGGTGGTAGATCCACGCAGCTTGCTTTTGCTCTCCTTTATGCTGCGTCTGGCTCATCTTCCCGACTGCTGGCCCTGCTGCCCAGCACAGACCCCGGACTTGCCACCGGCAAGTACCGGGTACCGGCTGTGGACTCTTGTGGGGTTGGGGGTGACTATACAGGGGTGACAGCTTCTCACACACCTCTCCAGTAGCTCTCCCTTCTCAGTCTCATTTTGGCTGCCAGGCAGAATGAAATCTATAAACACGAATTAAAGGGAGACTGTGCCCCCTATAAGAACAGGACTGAATCCTAACACCTTTCACTAAAGGCTCCTCTACCAGCCACATGTCTCTGAGACCAGCAGGTGAGCATGCATGCCTGGGAGAGCTGTGTGCTGGCTCCTATGATCCCCTATTGTAGGAAAAGGAACCAGCGTTTCAGTCCCAGGTTTTTAAATGTTTGAGCTTTTCCAGAACTCGTGACCCCTCAAGCGCTCTGACCTGAGTTGGAGGCGTCTTTGGGGTTGGGGGGCTCAGAGAAACAGTGACCCCTGCCTGTGTTAGTCCTCAGCCTGGAGGATCCTTGTGTGTGAGAGGAAGGACTCACGGGATCTTCCCGCTCTGAGCAATGAATTCTAAGTACCTCCTTCAGCCCTTGGGGCTGATTGGGGCTGGTCAGCCCAGGAGCACCCGGGCATCCAGGGGGACGGCAGGGGACCACAGTGGCGCAGATGCTGTAGCAGCCCCTGCACCACTGAAGATGCTCCCTGGAATTTGTGAGCATCAGAAACCCAGAGTGGGAGATCTGGCTTCTCATCCTGGCTCTCTCCTGAAACACCAGCCCTGCCTCCCGCCCGTTCCCCCCACCCACTGTGCAGCAACCGGAAAAGCACTTCACAAGGATCCGAGGGAACAGAGCCTCCTCCGTCAACTGAGGGAGCACGAGAATGCGGGGTTCAAACCCCATTCTGAGCCCTGAGTCACCCTTCTTCCTGCTTTCTGTCTGCCCTGTGCAACTTGAGCTCAGTGGGTTTTCTAAATCGTTGTTAATTTTAGCTGTTTTCTAGATAGATAGCTATATTCTAGGAGAATCATCAGGAAAATTGAGGATAAGAGCAAATGGCTCACTGCTTGATTGCGAACCACTTAATGAGCTCTTTAAAGAAAAGATAGGCAGGGTACCTCTTCATTACATGGGTGTTTCTGAATAACGCAGAAAAATATACACACACATGTTGTACATGTGTAGAGTTTATGCGGTAGTGACTGATGATGAAAAAAAAACACTTTCTTTTTGTTCATATTTAGCTTTTCTGTGTCTCTTTTTCTTAGTCAAGTGCAGTCAAAGAACACCTATATGTGTGACTCTTTAGGTAGGGATTTTTTACACTAGTCTGATATTCTTTTCACTTCCTGAGTTGATTCATGGCCATTTTCGGTGCATACGAGGAAGACCTGTGTACTGTCAAAGTGCAAATGTGATCAGGGAGAGACAGAGAGACAGAGAGGGTCACTTGTTCCATCCGTCCCGGGGTACACAATGCAAAAAAACATCGCCCTCTTTGCTCACGAGCCACGGTAGCAGCATTCCCTTCTTTGGGAGACTTTACTGTTTTAGAGTAAGAAATCTATTTTGTAACCTGTTATTAAGCCGAACACCTCCCCCACATTCTGATTACAAAGGGTCGCATTTTCCTGTCCTCCTCACCCCACGCAGTTCTGCCTTGGATGTATTAGAACAATAGGACTGCATTTTCATCTTCCGGAGAATTCAGAACCAGACTCCTGCCATGCAGAGTGGCACTCGACTTGAGGTGGGGAGAATTGGAATGATGAACAGAATGCACGGAAGGTGTCCTGGTATTGCCACTCAAAGGAATGTTTTAATTAGTCACTCATCGTTTCTAGAAAGCCAAAGAATTATTCTCCGGTTAGATGTAAGGTAGCTTTTTGCAGTCAGATACAAATTAGAGATCAGATATCCTACTTTATGTATCTTTGTATCCCCCTGTGATGTTGTAACAATGGTTTTTGGAGGAATGTAAATAAACGGATGGTTAGATAAACCCATAGACTTAAATTTTTAAAAGTGAGATAGAGAAACAAAAATAAGATGTGAAAAAAGACTCTTTTTTATTAGTAGAACAGAGTTTTTCAGCCTCAGCAACCTTGTGTTGACTGAGCCAGACTATTAAGACTGAATCTCATCTGTATTATTGACTGTTTGGGCAGGAAAGTCTTTAGGCTTCTTTTTCTGGGGAGGAGGGGTTGCTGCACTGTGCATTGTGGGATGTTCAGCAGCACCCTTGGCCTCGGTCCCCACATGCCAGTAGCAGCAACCAAATATGTCTCCAGACATTGCCAAATGTCCCTGAGTATCAGGAGGTGGGGGAAAGTGGGAGCAGGGAGTAGGGCAAAATTATCGCTGGTTGAGAACCACTGAGCCAAAGAATCAATTTCCTTTTATCCGTGGGAAGTGGGAATAATTGAAGTTCTTTTAAGATACATGACAGAGGATATAAATGTAGAGTCATGTTGCAAGTAATAATATTAAAGAAATTTTAGTTTCCCAAATTATTTCATGTATGTCAAATTACAGAATCCAGATTGTCTGAAAGTATGTTATTATCAAGTTCAACATGTTTCTTAGAACTATTTTTCCAGTTAGTCAGGTGTATAAGCTATACCATAGCTAACTTGAGATAACAGCCAATAGACCATTCCTCAGGCAACTGTATGAGGGCTTTAGGCCATTTTCACTCTCCTTAGTATAGCTGAAACAGAATGTGAATTTAGCAAGAGGGAAGGTCTCTGTCTTTTACATGAGTGTAAACCTACTTGATAGAATGGTGTCAGGCATGAGGTAGGTACTCAGCAAATGTTAACTGGATGAATAGATGAATGATGAATGAATGAATGAATGAATGAACAAATAGGTCATTCAATCAAAATTTACTGCCAAGAATTCTCTTGTGTGTTGACTGAGCCCAGATTACTAAGACTGAATACGATCTGCATTTTTGAAGATTATCATACGATACAAACAATATGAACTTTTTTGTAGGATTTTAGTTTTCACATCTGTGCATAAAACTTAAGTTTCAACTTCCTTCTGTAGTTATCTATCCAACAATTACTTTAAGTAATCTTTTTATAACTGAAGAAGCGAAAGCACTTAGGGAAATTCCCCTCTTCTCCCAGTGGTATTCTAAGTCTGCCTGATCAGTTACCTGGATGCTAAAAAAACACAAATAAATTTGTTTATTTTAAAAAAAAGTCTAATGCAACTTACAAATGACACTTTTGCAAGAATTTAGATCCAAATGAAATTAGTTTAGAAACATACCCATTAGAATATGTAACACTGTTCCTGATAAATTAGGAGGTTATGATATATGATATTATTTTTGTGGGTCAAAAGTTGTCAAATATGGCAACTTCATCTGGTTCATCCTAACAAGATACTAAAATCACATGTACAGAGGGAGAAGAAGAAAAAAGAACTACCTTTGGAGGATAGACTAGATCATAGCAAATATCAGCAGAGAAAGAATTTAAGGCCAAGTATTCCTAGACAACCTTCTCTACCTCAGCTGTGAACTCCTCCTCTCCAGGGGAGATCATTACTGCATTTCAGGATGGCTGAGTTGCCCAGATTTAAAATTCATATTGGTGCAAAATCTACTCCCTCTTTTCTTAGTCACTCCCTTTCTCCAATTTATACGTGACTTATTGAATATTCACATTGTTCATGGACTAATAGCGAGAAATACTGGAGAGAAAATTCATTGTATAATGCGTTTCGGGTGTAGTACTTTTCATTTCTTACATTACACTTAAAATGATGTTTCTATGACACCATTTTACATTGTTTTGCTTTGATCTTTGGGCTTTGGTAAAACCACAAACACAACAGAATGCCTTTACAAAGTATATTGTCTCTAAAAATAACTTTTTAGAAGAGCAAGGTACTAGTAAAATGAACTATTCTGGCACTATTCAATGCAGAAATGACTTTGTGTTGACGTTAATTATTTATTTTACTATCTGGGACTTCTTTATTTTCTAAGTATCAGGGATTTTTTTTTTTTTACTTATTATGAATGGCCAAAACAGTACACTTATTTATAAAACAGCCAAACAAATCAAAACGATAAAAAAAAAGAAACAAAAATGCCTAAGTCCAACTAAGTAAGAAAGGTGATGACAGGTCATTTTCGCAAACATTGGGAACAAGGCGTTCTTCCATGGTAACAATGGTAACAATCTGAGCAGCAAAACATAAAAGTTACTGAAGGCACCTTAGTGATTGCCTTCTAATTAAAAAATTGCTACTACTACTGACTGATTAATAATTGATTATATGTCACATTCGACTTTCCTTCAATGCTGTATTGAGCCTGGTGAACTTTAGTTCTACCCATCAATCCCCGAGTTCGTGTGCTTTCAAGGGACTCTTCAAAGACAGCCATACGCTCTGTCAGGTCTCGTAGTCAGGTGACCCTCTCTAGAACGCTGGGAGAACACTGAGGAATACCGGAGCACTGACTGAGATGGGCTCTGTAATCATCTGGTCTTTGGCCTTCTCCTCTCCCTGGCCCGGCTATTTTTAAGGCTGCAGAACCTTCAGAAGCCGAAGGCGTATTTCTGAGCTTTATCCGACTGCATTTTGCTGCGTCGTGAGATATCTGGGGTAACTGATTCCCACAGCGCGGTCCCCAAACCAGCAGCATGCCCACCACCTGGCAATTTCTTAGAAATGCAGATAATATCGGGCATCCCTGCAGACTTACTGAATAAAAAGCTGGAGGCAGCATCCAGCACTCAGTATTTTAATACTCAAGAAAGTCTGAGAATCACTGGATTGGAGATAATTCTTGGGAAAATAGTTTTTTCCCCCTCTTGGACCAAAAATTGACATTTATGAGTCAGTCGGAATTTTCTTATTCTGTCATCTGATTCTATGAGGCACCAGTTTGATTTGAGTAACTGGATGGGAAGCCTGACGTCTGTCAGGAACCCACAGTTCTTATCAACAAAGCAGTTCAGATTCAGGGAGCTGATTTCTCAGTCACATAGGGACATTTGGGAGTTCCTAAGAACTTTAACTAGAAGAGCGTGTAGCCTCGCCCTGCACAAATGGGAGCAAGCCTGTGCAGCAGTTACCTGCCTGTGCCATCTTTATGTCTCAGTATCTAAAAACATATTAATTCTGCAGGATATTATGGTAAACACATACCTATGGTTCTGGTCATGGAAATGAAGGCTGGGAAATACAGATTTATTTTGTTTTGTTTTTAGCAAAACACCCTGCTAAGCCATTCAACTGGGGGGTAAATAAGTCTTAGGGAATAGTTGGAAAAATGAGAAACTGCACTAAACAAGACCAAATTCTCTGCAAAAGAAAAGCAAACTTTTAGCAACAGTCTGGAAAGAAGAGGTGAGGCCCAGTGAGTGGACAGCACAAAACCTAGCCATGAAGACATCAGTGAGAGCCAAAGAGAGAGAGAGCTGGCCAGTGAAAAGTTCTCAGTGGCAGGTCTGAGCAGAGCGAAGGGACATCTAACACACATTAAACTAAAAGTTACCTGCCAGGCTCTGCTCGGCTGTGTCAGGATTCTCAAACTGTGGCGGACAGTCCGAAGGGTGGCCACCCTGCGATCCTGAGGCTTATGCCTCTAGTTTCCTCCCCTTGGGGACCTGTGACTTAACTAATAGACTGTGGCGAAGGTGATAGGATTTAGCTGATAATGTGTACATAATTCATGAGCCTAAGACTGTGGCACCTGTCTAGCTGGAGGCTTTCTCCTTCCCTTGCCGGCTCTGAAGAAGCAAGCTGTCCTGTGGGGAGGCCCTGGTGGCAGAGCACTGTGAACAGCCTCTAGGAGCCGATGGTGGCCTCCGACAGAAACCCAGCAAGACCTGAAGTCTGCAGTGCCACTGCCACAAGGAAGAGAATCCTGCCAGCAACGCGAGTCATCCTGGAAGCAGATCCTTCTGCCCCTGAGCTTCCCAGGAGACCACAGCCCTGGCCAACACCACAATGACAGCTTGTGAGACCCTGAAGCGGAGAAGTCCTGCTTGAACTCCTGGGACTGGTTGGGTCTCTCCTTTAACATTTTTAAATATATATTAAAAGAAAGGAGGAGATTCCACTTACAGGTTGGGATCCAAAAGGCTGTTGCAATCGGTAGCAGAGATACACATTATTAAAGAGAGAGCATAACCGCTCTCTTAAAGTAACTGGGTTTGAGAGCTATTTACTGTAACCTCACACTGATTAGAGACCTGAAAAAGGTCTCAAGTTCTCTGTTAGCAAAGTTTAGAAAGTAGTAGAAATAAAAGGGCATATGTTTCAGGGAACGGCATGGCAAAGCAGGGAGCCTTTGTCAGGCAGGAGATGGATGAGGGCAGGAGCTGACATGAGGCAGGGAGCCCAGTCAGGGCTCCAAGGCTGGGTGGGATAGGCTGGTCCCTTAGCCCCCACTTTCAGCAAAGGTCTGAATCCAGACAGATGAAAATGCTTGCTCATTTCCTACAAGTAGGAAGCAGGCAGTCAAGTTACACGTCTCCTCTAAGACTTAACTACAGTCTCTAAGGGACAACCCGGAAATGGACACCAGAATCTAGAGACTGCCTTTATGCCAATGGAGTTCAGTTAAAGAAGCGACCGGGCATCTGGGTTCCACAGAGCCATCCTGTGCCCGTCACTGGACGCCGGCTCAGCGCTGTTCTTCCTTCACACCACACCGAGCAGGCCTCACAGCCGCCTCTCCCCTGGTGACTGGGAGGAGGGAGCACCAGCTAGATCTGCCATTTTCTCCTCAGTGTCCTAGGTCCCAACTCCTTGAAAGAGCCTCGATGGGCAGGGCCTTGATGACGCAGTCTCTACTCCTCGAGGTAAATAATTTTAAATCATGTAAATTAGGATGTGAAATAAATTATAATGATCCACTCTCCTCTCAAAACGACATACTATCTAGAGAATTCAAACCGAGGAGACATCGCAGTTACTTTAAACACAGTCTGTCTGTGACTTTAGGGGCTGTAATATATTAGGACTTAGGACCGTGATAAATTATGGCAATTCTTCCCCTAAGAAATACTACAGAAAAAAAAATGTAAACATGCAATGCATGGAAGCAGAAACATTGTTTTAACCTGCTGTTGTCATTAATATAGTGACTGAAATATAAATAATTTGAATTAGCAAACGATATATCAATCCTACCTTGCAAGGTGACATTCTATCGCTCCACATTTAGTGAACAGCCTGTTTTCTGCAAGGAGAATCCCTTGAGAATAGCATGTGGTTGGCTAGTAATGTGAATGAATCAGGACCTGAACTTTCTTCTCTGGTCAATAGGGTCATTCTTTTTTAACCTTTACATTTATCCTTATGGTTCTCAAGTGTTTTTCGATTCCACAGTACTTAATCTTCAAGATGCCCCTATGAGGTAAGCCAATGTTATCAGACTGAGGTACAGAAAGATTAAGTTATTTGCCTCAAGTTCCAGAGAAAACCAACGCCAAAGGGCAGGATTGAAATGCAAAAGGTTAACCTAATGGACCATTTCTCTCCCCCAGACACGGTGACTGTGTTTCCTCTATAACAGACTCATCAAGAGTTTCAGTAGTTGGTAATGACAGTTTGAAGGTATCCTTGCCCTCTCAAAGAAGAAAATTATGAAAGGTTGGTATAGGACGCTGTGAGGAAGCCACTGTTTTCCTCAGAGATGGGGAATGACAGAAGGTGCATGTCACTCCCACCTCTGCCTCCATCATCACATGGCCTCCTCCCTCTCCGTGTCTCTTCTTTTTATAAGGACTCAGTTATAAGGAAGTAGATCTCCCTCCTATGATGTCATCTAAACCCGATTAATTACACAAAGACTCTATTTGTAGATAAGGTCACATTCACAGCTACAAGGAGGCAGGACTTCACCACAACTTCTTGAGGGATGTAATTAAACCCACATCCAAGGCCAAGGCCATGCAGCAGAATCTCTGGGTAAACGTTTCCTTGACACCCTACCATTTAAACTGGCCTCATCCAGGCATCCATTGCAGACGTTGCAAGGTGAAGAAGACAGTCATGCGCTACAGGTAAGTTGCTAAGCTACTGTCCAAGCACACGGTCCTCCTTTCTGCTGAGGAGACCGATGATGAACACTGGAAGTTTCAAGGTCATATTGAAAAGGAATCACCCACTCAAAGCCCTTTTTTTTGTAGTGGTGTGGGTAGGCGTAGGAAGAAGGCTGACTACCCAGAGGAAGAAATAATCCTATTAATGTCAGAGAAAGTCATTATTTGGAACTTTTCTGGCTGGTCTCCTGCTGGAGATTTTAATTGATTGCTGAAGAGATTAGACATGTCCGATTTGCTCTGGGTCACAGTCTACATTAAAATGAGAATTTACTGTTTAGTTTCCTTAGGAATTAGGACATTTTCTATTCAATAAGAAATAGTGATATTTATCATTTCATTTAAAATACGTTGTGATCCATCCTAGAAAGTAGAAATGATTTAAAAAAAAAAAACGTAAGCAAGCAATTTGAGAAAGAATGAAATATAACAGAACCAGAAACGGTACTAATACTGCTATTCTCACCATTTTTACACAACCTTTCATTGAAGCATTTAACAAGTTAGATATGAGACAACTTGTTGAAGGGAATTATCACCATGTAGCGAAAACGTCATGAAGCTGCATTTACTGCCTCGCAATTTTCTGCTTAACCTTCAGCCACCTCTGTCATCAGTGTCTTCTTCATCAGTGTCATCATCTTATTACTATCTCATCACATCGCATGTCACTTCTGCAGAGAGGCCTTCCACGCACCAATTCTCTGTGTCACTACTGCTTTATCTTCCCATACGTTTTACCCCTTAACCTGCCATCAGCTTCTTCGTGATGTGCTTAAACATCAAAAGTTGCAGTTTTGGCTTAGTTGTTCATGCTGGGTGCCTGAGGACAGGGACTTCTGTCTCGGCTTGCCAGGATGTTTTGAATGTCTAGAAGAGTTCCTGACATATTGTCGAGACTCAGCCTATGCCAGTTGAATGAATGAATTGGTCTGTATCAAACGCTCGTACAGCCATGTTTATTCATTCACACGTTTACCACGCATTTTGGAGTGCTGACCGTGTGCCAGGTGCTTTTCTCTGAATGAACGGGAGAGAAAGAGAAACGAAAGAGGCGAACCCTGCCCTCCAAGAACTTACATGCTAGTGAAAGAGAAAGATAGTCAGCAAGGTAAAAAAGGAAATTATGTGGTATATTAGATAGCGATAAATGGAGAAAAAGAAGGAGGTAAGAAAAATTGTCACTGGAGTAGCATTCGAATCAATATCGGAGATAAGTGAGAGTGTGCGTCATGTGAATTCGGTGGGAAGAACACCCAGGCAGACAAAAGTCTAATGTGAAAATGGGCAAAGCAAGAGACTCTTGGGAGGAGGCCAGTGTGGTGAACAGAGCGAGGTGAGAAGGGCGTAGTAGGGAGAGGCACAGAGACAGTGGGAGGCCGTCATTCTAAGTGTGATGGGAAGCCACTGGGGGACGTAGAGAAGAAGAGTGACAGATGTGATGCAGTTGTAAAAAGCTGCCGTTTGGGAAATATGTAATGGAGCGAGGACAACGAAAGGAAATCAGTTCGTCATCCTGTTGGCAATTCCGCTCAGTCCCTGTGGCTCTGTTGGCCACTGCCCGCCACCGGGCGGCCATTGCCGGCCACCACCAGAGCCTTGCCCACTTGTATCCAGCACACAGAATTCATTTATTCACAAATAGCATTGAGTTCCTGCTTGTTCCTCGGCTCTGTGCATGTCTAAGAACACAACAATAAATGAGAGGGGTTTTAAAATTTATAAATGGGGTTAGCATTAGCGTTTGCTACTTGAATTATTTAATAGACTATTTACAGGATTTAAAATTAATTAAAAGACAACTAGGGGAGAAATTAGTATCGAGCCTCACTTCGATATATTACCTAAAGTGCCCATTTTTCAATAAAATATTATAAGAGAGTCAAAGAAGCAGGAAAGTATGACCCATACTCAGGAGAAAGCAGGCAACAGAAACTGCTTTTGGAGGAACTCAAAATGATAGATTTAACAAGGACTTCAAAACAGCCATGAAAAATATGTTCAAAGAACTAAAGGGAACCATGTATAAAGATTTAAATAAACATATAATGACAACATCTCATCAGCTAGAGAATATCACTAAAAACATATAAATTATTTAAAAGTACTAAAGGGAAATTCTGGAATCGAACAGTAATCAAAATGTAAAATTCCTGAAGGGGCTCAGCAGTAGATTTGAGCTGGATGAAGAAGCAATGAACTTGAAGATACATTGACTAAGAGTATGCGATCTAAAGAACAGAGAAAAAAGAAAGAAGAAAAATGAGCAGAACCTCAGAAATGTGAGGCACCTATAAACGCACCAATACAGGGAGAGAAGAGAAAGAGGAAAAAAAAAAAGTAGAAGTAATTAATTGAAAATCATTTTCTACACATCTGAGAAAGTCCAAGAAGGATAAATGCAGAGAACCACACCCATGTACAATGGAGTAATGATATCCAAAACCAAAACTAACAGAAAATCTTGAGGCACTAAGAGAAAACCTCATCACACACAAGGGAACGACAATACAATTAACAGCTGCATTCTCATCAGGAGTAACGGAGACCAGAAGGCAGCGGGATGACATGTTCAAAGTGTTCAGAGTAAGAAAGAGTCAACCAAAAATCTATAGCCAGCAAAACTTCCTTTCAAAAATGAGGGCAAAACACAGACATTCCCAGACAGGTCTGCTAGCAGACCTATCTTATGTGAAACATTAAAGTTCTCCAAGCTGAAAGCAAGTGATACGATGATAATTCAAACCCAGAAGAGAAAATGAGAGTACTAGTAAACACAATTAAGTTGGTAATTATAGCAGCATAATTGCATATTTTTCTCATTTCTTCTCTTAATTGATTTAAAAAGCAAGTGTATCATACATTTCATATCTCATAAATATAAAAATTTATAAATATATTTACTATATTTATTTACACATTTATTTAAAATACATATTGACTACATTCGACAATAGCAGCATAAACGAGGCGGGTGAGAACTAACAGGCCCTGGAGTGAGAAAACACTATCAAATAGTAATTCGCAGGAAGAGATAAAGAGCACCAGAAACGGCGACTAAAAAGTTCAATATAATGAACTCCATAGATATATACTTTTTTTGCATTTCTTCTCTCAACTTCTTTGAAATTAAGAATATAAAATTATAACGATGGGTTTTCTTTAACATACAGAGACACAGTATATATAGCAATAATAGCATCAAAAAGGGCCGGGTAGGAGTGAAGTGTCTCTATCTCACTGATTTCAGTATCAATCTGAAGCAGAATGTAATAAGTTGATATGTATTGTGAGCCCTAGAGATGCCACTAAGAGAATGTTTCCAAAATGTCATTAAAAATTATTCAAGGAATGACAATGTGACATTAGAAGATATCTATGTAAGACCAAAGAAGGCCATAAAAGAGGAAGAGAGAAATAAAAAAAAAAGAAATGAAAATAAAGCGTACAAAAAGAAAAATGGCAGATATAAATTTCACAATGTCAATAATAACATTAAAAGTGAATGGATTAAACGAGACAATCGAAAAATAAATTATTAGGTTGGATTTTTTATAAACATGCTCTTACTCTATGTTGTTTACAGGAGAATTCCACTTCAAAAATACATACAGATTGGAAATGAAAGAACGGGAAAAAGATAGACTGTCAACGGCAGCCATAAGAGAGCTGGAACGGCTATTACCATGAAACGAAATAGACTTTAAAACAAAAAGGGAGACTGTGTACTAGGTACGCGCACACTTTCACTGTGTCCAAAAACCATCAAAGCCGAAAAGGAGTCAAGGAAGAACACAGAGGAAGTGGCAGGGGACGTGGAAATAACACGGCAGAGTGCAGTGGCCTGAGAAGACGAGGAGAGCAAGCCCGAGCCTGCAGAGTGCTCGTCTGATCTTTTGACAAGAATAAAGGACACTCTTTCGCTGTTGTCCTCACCGTGGGTGAGGGGACACGAGGCAGGGAGGGCAGACCTCGCTGGCTCGTGGGATGAAGGGCTGAAAGGGGTCACACGTATTCTTTAAAGGCGTTTGGCTATGAAGCTGAAGGGAAAGAGGGTGTAGCTAGAAAAGTTCTGGAGGTCTTCAGGAAAACAATGACTATAATTATCCTCACTGTTTTCTAATCATGGAAGTAATACGCGCATATTTAAGAATTCAAAGGTACAAAAACGTACGACGGATAAGGTGATATTCCTCCAACTTTCGACACCAAGAAAGCAATTTAGAGTTAATATAAATTCTTCCAGTTGTGTTTTACGTATATAATTATTCATGTAAGTACAGCCATGATGCTCCTTGGGAAAAACTGAAGTGGTAGGGTGTGGGTGAAGCTGGAAACTCCTACAGCAAACTAGATATCTGAAAAATGCATCGTAATTCAAATATAGTGGTGACTAGAAGCCCGTGGTCAGCAGGCCTCCCAGACTGACTCAATTTTCTAGGGAACCTGTGCCTATGTCCTAAGTCATCCACATCTTTTGTTTGTTTCATTTATTTTATTTTATTTTTTAAGCGAGGCAACCCTTGGTTGACCTCATAGAATGCAAGGACCGTGTCCGCTTACAATCCCTTATTTTTAAATTTTTCACGCCTACAGCACCTGGTCTTCCTAGATGGTCTCCCATCCAAGTACTGACCGGGCCCGACCCTGCTTAGCTTCCGAGGTCAGACGAGATCCGGCTTGTTCAGGGTGGCGTGGCCGTAGACCACTCACATCTTTCATCTCCACCCAGCCAGAGGGACCGAGCTGGCTAGGATAAGAGAACAGAAGTGGGCCTTCCTGTCTGAACGATGCCTGCCACTATTGGGAACACTTACAACAGAGTATTATGACGGCCCGTTTCATTCTGCGACTGACCTGTAAGCTTTTTTGAGGGCGGTGACTATATCTTGCTTAATACTGTATCAAGTAAACATAGAGCAATGCCTGTCACCATGATCTGGAGCTCAATCTTGTTTGTCATTGAATTCATGACTGCGTAGTATATAGTCACTCATGTATGAACCATCGCAAAGGGGTGTGTGTGTGTGTGTGTGTGTGTGTGTGCATGTGCGATTTTGTGTCTGAAATCGGCCTTGATAGTTCCATGTTATATCTAACAGTTCCAATTCATCCAAATAAATTATAGTGTGAGAACTGAAAGTTGGAAATAATGTTGGTTTCTAAATAAGTGGTAATCAAGCTATCAAAAGTGATTGGAAATTTTAAAGGATGGCTCTAGCCTTTAATTTTTGTAATACGTACTGTTAAAGTAATTTGAATGAGGCAGTAAATGTGGCTTGTGATATAGGAATGACACTAGTATCCATAAGCATATATTCCTGGATTATCAGTAAAGGATTAATTTATTATAAACAGCAGATATTAAGTTAAAATACACTTCACTCCTTTTCAAATTCCAGTTCAATTGAATTATAAATTTAAGTTTTATATGAACCAAAAAGGCCACTGGAAAGGCCAATATAATTAAAATCCAATTAATATCTTATATATTTTTCTTGTCTTCAACAAACCATCCATTACATTTTCGCAATGAGTAAATTCCCATTTGCCATTAAATTAGCCATTTACTTTCTTTGTTCTCCAATTTCAAAATCAAGTGGCAGTCTGATTATATTCATTTCTTTCTCTATTGAACTCATATGTATATTTTTCATTCATAGTTTGTGTGAGATTCTTTGATTAATATTTATTTACTAAGGCTTTCGAAGCAGCATTTATAGGTCAATTCCATTAGAGGAATAATTGGGTTCTTTGCCAACATCTGAACACAGTAAGTGATTGTAAATCAGCCTTTTGAACAAGTTAAGATAAAGTGTCTACAATTAAAAAGGGGGTTGCATTAGTTTTTAGACTGCCATCTCAATAAGAAAAAAATCCAGGACTCTGCTTTGTTTCTTTTAGGTCTTGGAATAGATCTTGGGCATTGATTTGATTTTACAATGTTTTAGAGGTTAGAACGACAATACGTGTATTAATAATTTTTTTAGAGCAAACTGAGTAATAAAAATGCATTTATAATAAATATATAATGCTTGCTCTGTATTAATTACATGTTGCCTCATTTAATACTGTACTTACAATTCATCTATAAGACATATTATTGTTCCAATATTTTACATAAAGAAACTAGGGCTTAGAGAGATCAGCTAATTTGACTAAGGTCAGAAGAACATCCTGCTGCCTGGAAATGAATGTAGGAGTTATAAAATCATCACATACTTTTCATTTGCTTTTCAAATGTTATTTTCTTTCAATAGCTTTGTTCTACGCACAGTTGTTCAAATTGTGCAAGCCCAGAGAATCCTAACAAAAACTTTGCAGTCAGAGTGCACAGTTGCCAACTTAACGTCAGCTCGATTTTTTTTTAACACTAAACATTTGTTTGATTATGCTTTGCATTTCTTAGCAGTAATTTCACATTTTAATTATACCATCATATTAACTAACTTATTGGTTATTTTCCCCCAAAGCAAACTTGTACGCGAGTGTGAATCTGTGGATTTGAGCAGGAAATCTCCTTGCGCCCGCGACTGCCCACCGGATGGTCTTGCAAAGAACGGCACAGTGACTAGCACTTGCTGGCAGGCTATACTGCTTTCTCGGCTACCACACTCTGAGGACTCGAACTGCCAGTGGTAGGCAGGATTTCTAAGCAGAAATCTCCCCAGAGATGCTGTGCTCTAGACCAGGGAACCTATGAATATAGTAAGATATCACTTGTATGACTGTTAGGTTATATGACACCCCTGACTGCAAGACAGGATCATCTGGGTGGGCTTAATCTAATCACGTAAGTCCTTCACAACAACGAGCTTTCTCTGGCTGGTGGCAAAAGGGAAAGTGAGACTCGAGGCATGAGAAGAAAGCATCACACTATCGCTGGCTTTGTAGATGGAGGGGGCCACATGACGAGGAGTCCAGGCAGCTTCTCGGAGCAAAGACCAGCCTCTAACGGATGGCCGACAAGGAAATGTGGACCCCGGTCCTTCGACCATGAGGAACGGGATTCTTCCAACAACCTGAATGTGCTTGAAAGTAGATTCATCCCCCCACCCCCCTGGATATTACAGACAACAGTCTGGTATGCCTGACACCTTGACTTTAGCCTTGCTGACCCAAAGCAAAGAACCCAGGTAAGCCCTTATGGACGCTGGGAGAGAAGAAACAGGTATTGTGTTAACTTTCTAAATTCGTAGTAACTTGTTATGCAGCAATAAATAGCAAGTAAGGATGGAAATCCCCCCAAGTCTTCTGCCAGACCTACGACTAGTCACCATGGAAATGCAACCCGCTGTACCTCGCCGGCTTCCGCACTACCAAACGCTCATGAGCTTTATGCGGGACCCAGTAGTCACCGGGCATCTCGGAAGGTTTTGCTCTTCCTTTGGCTTCTACCACATTCTACTTGCCAGGTTTTCTTCACAAGTTTGCTAGAACTTAAGACCACTCGGATCACTTGAAGGGGACTCAAGCGCACCCCCAATGGGATTTGGTCATCATAGGAAACACACACTTCATCCCTGCTCTTGGTAGGGCATGGCTCCCTCTTGGTGTATCGATGTCCCCTCGCTCTGCCTTCGGCGTGGTTGGCCAGCCCCGCCCACTTAGGCTTTCTCAGGTGTTCATCAGGTATCGGCCCCTGCCTCCTCCAAATACTGACGGGCATACACCAGGCTCTCTCAGCGGTATTACCGCAGTGCCTCTCATGGGGTAAGCACCCATCTCCACTCACTCACAGCAAAGGGAGGGAACACACACTCAGTGACAGCCTCATCAAAGAAGTCAACTTCCTTATTCCAGGTGTTATGGAGGTGGCTGCTTTATCAATCCTGGCAAAATCAGTATCATAGTCTCTTAACGAGTCTTGCAAAGCCAGATTGAGCCCTAACATTTTTTTTTCAGCCCCTGGGGCCTCTGCTAAGTTTAGGCAACAGTAAAAGGCATCGATTACCTGCATTTTTAAGGATGCAGTTTTCTCCTATAAAGATGAAGTACGTAATACAATTCATTCAGATTTTAGCTTTGTATACATTTCTTGGCTCTAGCATGTGGGAGGACCTGTAAAATTGCCAGACCATTGCGGTAAACCTAATTTGCAATTCTGAACAAATAATAATATTACACTGTATAAAATCTTTCTTTGTTTTCAACAGACTCAACCAAGGAGCATACCAGCATCACCACTATCCGTGACCTGTTTGGAAGAAACTCACTCCATGTGAATAACGTGGCTGATTCCCTAACGTTCATTCCACCCAGGTGACTGGCCAAAGTCAAAGATGGCCAGTCCATTCCTCTCGCCAGCGAGTGGTTCGATAATGGGCACATGAGCAGCGAGACCTGAGGGGAGGTCTGCAGGACTTCCAGAAATATGTTCCCGGCCCCACTGAGAGACTGCAAAGGAAGGGTGGTCTCTTCTCGATGCTGCGTCAGAATCAGGGAACTAGAACTGCTGGAGCGCTCTGCCCCCAGCCTGAAGTGGGGATCAGACCTGAGAAGGGCTGAGGAGACCTGCAGAGGGCCTGGTCCTTGACGACATCCACATTTTTATGACTCACAGCAGAAACTATTCTCTGATAACACATTCTGAGCACCAGTGACATATGGAAGTCAAAAAGGGCTCTTTCTAGCTAAATTTATGCCGGCATGCCTGGAAAGAAAGTCAGAAAATTTAGGAGCAAATTTAGAAGGGACGAGGTCTACTTTTACATTAGAGCCAAGCTGGTACCAAAATCAAGCTACCAGACCAGCTGGGACAAAACAGAGCGTGAAGAGACATAAATGGAGACAGAGCTTGGAGGTGGGGGTGACTTTCTGGGACCCCAAAGGACAGCCTCAGGCCACAGCAAAGTCCTTAGCAAGCGAGACAGAGATGTCGAAGCCATGATACCAACACAGAGAAGGTGATGGCCCAGGGAAGGCCTGGAAGGTTCTGCCCTCTTCTATGAAGAACAAAGGCCACTGTCCCATCTCCTTGGTTGGCAGGTGACTTAAAAGATACAAAAGGTCCTACTCAACATCCCCCAGTCTTGGGTGCTGGGGGAAAGGGCGGCTGTAATGATCTGGTCCAGAACAAGGGTGGGACACCAGGAAGACCCAAACTCACACTGAGAACTACAGAACATTCCATCAGTTCTTCGTTAAGCCACGATACACGGCAGTGGCATTATTTTAAACATTCGGCGAAAAATAAAGAAGATACGGTCCACAAGCCAGAATTTATCATCCAAATACTGATTCACTCTCACTGTTGCTACTGAATTGTGAGTCTCACCTGCCCCCAAACATACTACATGCAATTAAACCATTTAATTATCGATGTGATGTTGGGCATACATTACGCCGATCCCTTCCTTCAAAACCAGCGCTGGAGAAAGAGTCTACTATTCCATAGCAGTGTCAAAACAGATGAAATGTTACAAATCCAGAAGTTGAGCCCAGACCAGCCAGGGCTCAGATCCCAGCACGGACACTCTCCAGCTATGCGAACTTTGGAATGTTATTCAATCTCCTCAGGGAATGGCGGATAATGTCTCCCTAAGAGGTCTGTTATGAGGGCACCAGGACGAAATGTGTGGACATCACTTGTCAGGCAGCCACGACATCACAGAGACCAAATAATGCCCGTTCTAGTCCCACTTTTTCCTAATAAGGGCTTACACTGGCGAAGCGAGCATCCCCGAGGGGGAGAGATCATGTCACTGGGCAATAAAAATATGTTTTTCGTTCGGAGGATTCGCGTTTGACATAAAGCGCCGACACTTCCATGGATCGACCTCTCTCAGGGATGTTTATCACGATGGGGCCCCAGGAAGTCAGAACGTCCTTCCTTCGATGAGAATTCTGAGTTACAGAGATTAAAACATCACGCTATTTTTAGCTGGAGCATGCTTAACTTTGTGAAAAATAACTGCCGGGCCTTATTTTTGAATTTTAAGAATAAAAGAAGAGAGATTCTGTTTAAATGTCAGTATTTGTCGAAATGCCTGTGAGTCTTTCTTATTTTTAGCTCCTAGTGGCTGCGGTTCTAGCTGGGGGGTGACTCTGAGAGTGTGCTCCAGTATTTACCAACAGAACTAAATAAACAAAGCAAGTGTCTGACAGAAAACTCTTCACAGAAGTCAAGCCACAGAAATCTGGTGTGTGAGAGAACTGAAGGCCATCTTTAACTCTCCCTGCCATTCAGTTCTGTGTAAACACTGCTGGCTGGGGTTCAGAGGCTTGGGGTCCTGGACACGTAGCGACGGCAGGGAGCTGATCTCCTTCCTGTAAGGGCTCTCCAGCAGAAGCCTTGGGCAGGCGGGGGATCGAGGGGGTTGTTAGAAGCAGAGGGACCCCCGAGGAGGGGCAGCGTCCACAGGCTCCGGGAGGCTCGTCTTCATGACCCTTGCAGGATGAGGGGCACCCTACTCATGCAGCTTGTGACCAGGAATTCGAGGGCTGTGGGAGGCAGAAGCACTTGTGCACCTGGCCCAAACATGTTCCGTTTCCTGGTCCAGTAAATAGATGATGTCTTCCGTGCACTTGGAATCTCTCCTCTGAATCCCCTGATATTAGCCTGAATTTTAACAGGAGTTAGATGACTTCTAATTCAATATTTTCTCTGGTGAGTGCCATGGTTCTGATATTGTATGCTGCTGAGACATCCAGGTATTTTGACAGGTCAGTGAACAGGTTGCAAAACAGTCGGATGGTTCTTCTTTCTGAAGACTTTTAAAACCTGTCCCCAGTTAGACTGTATTGGCTCTTTTTCTCTTTTCCTACAGTTGTTTGTGCATGTGTATATCTACAAGTATTTCCAGAGGCTCCTAAAATATTTGTTTATAAGTCTCTACTCCATTGAAGTGCTAATTCCCAGAGTGCAGGAACCTAGTATTATTCATATTTAAACTCTCAGCACCTAACAAGTGTCTGATACATGTTAAGTCCTCGATACTCTCGTAGAGTAATTAAATGTTAACATTCATTTACAACAATGCAAAAATGGAAAGCCACGGATGACTGAAATTTTATATAATTTACATACCCATCTAAACTGAATATACTTGTTTGTTTCTGTTGAAAAAATATTTATTGAATAACTGTATGTACCAGCCAAAGTTTGGGGTATAGGGGACAGCAAGATGATTATGACATTACTCCTACTTTAAAATAACTCAAACAAATGATTAATTTAAAGCATTGGTTACAGAGAAAACAAATACTTTCACATCTTCTGTTCCTTATTTGTATATCCAATGCAGTACCATTGATGATACCATTTTAAATGGGTTTCTTATTCTAACTAACCTAAGAATCTATCATCAGTACTGCCAATAAAACAGAGGGCAAAACAAGTAATTTTTCTTAATTGTTCACTCTACATACTATGTCACTTCGTGAAATTGCACATTTGGTATCATGTATTACTAGAACGCTGTAGTTATCTGTTCTTATGTTTGCTTTGTACTGCACTTTGATTAAGTGAGTCTTCCTACACTGTAAGGCCCTCTTCCCAAAACTCCTGTGGTTTTTGAACGACTGTTGCCATCCAGTGGGAGAATAGGGTATTTCATTAAATAGAAGGAAGACCATTGTCCCAAATAACTAATATTATAACCATAATCAATTTTCATCATCACAAACTACCAAAAGTTAAATATTTTATAATACTGCATTACAATTAAAACTAAGTCCTTTAAAACATTGTAACTATTCTAACGAATCTTGATCAACGTATATGGATATTACAACTGGTCGGGTTGACCTGTTCCATGCTTACTTTGCTGCTGTGTTCATGGCTGTGAAACACATTTCTTCTATATTCTCCCATTTACTATGGTTCGATGATTATTCTTATCTGGTAATTACATATGATTAGTTTTACTCTTCCTATTTCCAAGATTTCTTTTGTTCTTGAGGGTTCTCTATGGAAGATTCAGAGAAGTCTGTAAGGTTCATTTTGGTTCTGCTGCTCACTGGATATCTCTAATGTCTCATTAGCCTTTCTTCTATGTTTTCGCAGATTTCTAATCCAAGCTTCAACCATTTTGGTAGTTGTCAAATCTCTGCTTGGATGAATAAATCTAATTGCATATGCCTGGGTGCATATGCAATTCTTTTAAATCCTTTTTTTTTTTTTGCACGGGTTAAGCTTGAACTAACTGATGTTATAGAAATTTGAGCTTGACCTTAAAATGATTAGACAAGTAAATGTCATAAATACATGCAATCCCTAAGCACAGTCATCGACGACCCGGCACCTGACAAGATCCAGATTTACAAATGAACAAAAATAATGTTTATCTAATCATTGCTTACTGGAGAGTGTGTTGACCAGCATAATTACAAACATACCTTTCAGTTTTGCCAAGAGACTCTGTGCCCTAATCTTTTATCAAAGGGCCAATCTCAGTTCCCTTCAATGAATTTGTTAAGCTACTTCCCAATGTAGATGGTTCTTTCCAGCAAATCACACATTAAACTATTTCCAAACCTCTCCAATGACTAGGCTAAAGAAGTAAATTTCCTACTAGTCTGTATTGTTGTTCCTTTCAGGGTGAATTTATTTTTCCTGTGACTATACTTGACTTGTTTTGAAAGAAAACTTTTACAACTATACTTTTTGGGGACTTTTGAAATTCCATTAAAACCTGTTTCTAATCAACCACTTTTCTTGCAATTTCAGAATTGTTTTTCGTAATGTAACATCTGATCATCTTCCTACCTATATTAAAATAGTTAGTGATGACCGTTTAGTGCTTTCTTTGGGAGATGCAGTTAGAATCTTAAAATGCTAAGGTGGACACTTTACCTGGATTATTTAACAGCTGACTCATCTAAATTTACCAGGTAACTTTTACATATTCTGGCTTTGTTCTCAGCATGATTTCACTACAATTGATAATAATTGTGTTAGTATCTTCTTGATACTGGCTCTCTTTACGTGATATTTTTCTGTGATTTTATTTTCATATCTTTCTTAAATCAGTAGGTTCCTGCTTTCATATGTCTCTGCTCCTTGATTTTAATTTGTTACAGCACCAAGTACAAGACTATTTTTGATGTTAATCAGAAATTTCACAATGATAAAAATTGTCTTTCACATTCAATTCTTCAATCTGATATCTTTCAAATTTCTTTGTCATGTGTTTTCTCTCTAAACTGTAGAAACAGAAAACACCCACCTGTGTAAGCTAACGGCCCCACTGAATCTACTTGAGGAAAAAGCACTATTGGTCTCCACAGTCACACAGAGAGGCTTACATGGAGGCCCTGACATGGGACAAGATGAGCTCGGAGGCCTTGGAAACTGTATATTTTATAGAATGCTAATTCGAGATTAACGGACGTAGTCGAGAAGTTGACAAAGAGAAGAGAAAGAGAAGCTCATCTCAAAACACTGTTTTAAAAAAAAAAACAGAACAATCTGCTTTATATTTTTCTGCAGGGGAGTCATGTGTTTGAGCCCACACGCTGGCAAGTAAACTCAACCCCTCCACATGAGATGGGAACATTAGTGTAAAAATACAACTAGATAGCTGGGGCAAACGAGGAGAGGGAGGGCAGCGCATCTATCTCCTCAGCACAGCCCCAGACAAAACCCACCGAAACCCACAGGCACAGCAGAAGGACTGAATACCACAAGTTTTGGCGGGCGAGTCCAATCCGTACTCACGTTCGATTGCTTACGTTTCTATAAGGCACTGACAAGTATGATCCTTATTATTACTTAAAATTAAATGTAATTACGGCTAACCCTTGAACAATGCGGGTTTGAATTTCACAAGTCCACTTTTACACAGATTTTTTTTCAATAAATAACTGTATTTTCTCATCCTTATGATTTTCTTAAGCACATTTTCTTTTCTCTAGCTTACTTTACTGTAAGAATACATATACAATATCTACAACACACAAAATGTGTTCATTGAGAGTTATGTTTTCGGTAATGCTTCCTGTCCACAGTAGGCTATTAGTAGTTACTCTGGAGAGTCAATAGTTGTATGCAAATTTTTGACTGCCCAGGATGTCAGTGCCCTAACCCCCATGGGTTCAAGAACCAAGTGCACTACAATAAAAAATCATACTGAGCACTTACTATACACCAGCAGACAGAGAAGACGTAAAGAGGGCTGAGGTTAGTCTGTTACCTCCTGAAAGCAGATACAGACAGTGGTATAAAGGCAGAACAAAAACAATGTTTAATTGACTTTGTTGGGCTTCTCTCTCCCTCTTTTAAATTCTGGCTTACAAGCTTATATTTATTATATAAATAAAATACAAGGCAACTGGAAGAGAATGAGTTATAATTTATTCTCTTATGTTCCAATAAACATCTAAGTAGCATAGAGAAGAGAATAGATGTTTTAGTTTCCTCTTAGGTACAGTAAAATGGGGGAAAACACAAAATTGATTCTTGTATTATAAGAATATTGACAATTTCTCAATATTCTACAAGTGAAACTCCTTTAGAGTAAACGTTGTCAAAAATTTAAAACATGCACCATGTCTGGAAATCTCTGAGTGCCGACTGCCTTGATGGGTGATGGCGCACAGGTTTAAAGAAGAACCTGGAAGAGATGAACTGCTTTGCATTGTAATCGCCTGAGGATGGTGAGGAGCAAAACAGAATTCAAGGTAGGCTGGCATCCTCCAATGGGAGCTGGGCTGAGATGTAAAATGAGCACCTTAGCATAAGAAGTGGGGTGTTGGGGAAGAGAGAAGTCTGAGAAATTTTAGGGCAACAGCCTCAGCTTAGTGTGCTTGGAATTGTGGTAGAAACTGGAAAAGAGCTGGAGTTTGTGTTGATTAACATGGGATTAAAATTATCAGCCTTTGTGGATGAGCGGACGGCAGGTGACCGAGTCACATAAGCAAACTTGGGCAACCGGTACCACAGAAAAGGATCTGCTTGGGAACATGCTCCTTTGTGGGTCTTAGTTTGGTGGGTGCGAGTTTCTCTATACTATAAAGACTGGTCAACCGTGATTTCCTGTACTTTTTGATAGTAACCCATTTTACAACGGGACAATTTAATAAATTTAGTAAATTTCTGAAGCTGGTTCACAGGCAAACGAACTCATAAAAGGATGGATAACAGTCTGTTCACTGGTTTTCTCTAAATAGATGCGGTGAGTCATCTCTTCCCCTCAGTTTGCCATCTGCTATGATTTAGAAATCAGCCCTAATTTAAACAAGAATTTACTTCATCCCTGTTTTTTTTCCTTCTTTTGATGGTCTTGCGTGTGAGAAGGATTAGCCTAGATTTGCATTTTTTTTCTTATTGTATGTGATAAACCATATTTTCTGAAAGCCTCATTCTCTTGTATATCAGGTAAGCTAGTGGGACATATTATATCTTTCAGATGAAAGGATGAAGCTTAGAATGCTAAATTTTTCTGTAAAACTAAAGATTTTGTTTGGGTCGGGCAAAATACATTAGAGTTTTAGATTATTAACACTCATCGCAGAGTGTGCACAGGTTATCAGATCAAAACAGGTAGTGATTTTAGTCAGGCCTAGACACCCACAGGTGTTACCCACATAGAGACCTACCTGGGTTCACAGTTCAGCTTGTAGGCAGTGCGAAGCATCAGATTCATCGCCCTAGCATTCTGTTCCATTCACTGCCCTTTAACTATTTAGCAGATATGTGAGCTTTATAAATAAATATGGTCATACTAAGAAGACGAATTTGCTGCTTACCAAATCGAAGTTCCTTCTGATTAGAAATGGGCTGGGTCTACACTTGACAAAAAATTTTCTGATGGTGACCAACAAAATTTATTTGGATCCTTTCATTATAAATCCCTGTGCTAACTTTATTCGAAAAAGGCCAGCACCTCTGTGGCTTAGACTTAACTTAACTATCTGGAGAGAGTTCAGTGATGATACATACACTTAAGGAGCATTGTTCAGTGGTTCAAATGCTGTTCAGAGAAGTTTCACCTGGTTTTACTGGATGTCAATGAGTTGTCATGTTGTCATCATGAAGGATGACATTAGAGTCAAAAAAGATAATTTTATCTTTAGCCAAACTGCTCACTCAGGGCTCAAAGAAAGAAGAGAGCTATAAATCCTAGCTCTTACGCTGATTTATTTGGAAAAGTATACAACCCATTAATCCTAAACGCATATCTATAGTAGGAAGTCACAATCTCAAACATACAGAATTCAAAATGACATGGTCTTTCTTGAGCGTTGTATCAGGAGCTTTGCTTATCTTGTGCTCTGGTCCACCTTTGCATAAAATTCGGTTCTTTTGATATTTCAAGGGTAGGAATTTCCGCACAGTAGGAATTGCACAGGGGAATGAGGACACAGGGGCCAGAGCAGAAACCAAATAAAACTGCTACACGTTTCCAGGGGTCCTCCCCATGGAATGTGGATGAAACAGTTAACTCCTGAAAACATGGTCTGCTTTGGATATCACAACAACTCTGGGAAGGCGGCATCGTCCCTCTCGTCATTCTGATAGTAAGCGCCAAAGAAAGTGGCAGAGCCAGGCCCCAAGCCCGGGGATGTGACAGCAGACCTCGCGGTCCGCACCTGCGTGCTGTGATGCTGTGAGAGGCACACTCGCATCAAAGCCCTGGACAGGACCCCGCCACACGTTACTTGTGATCTCGCCCCTGCTCGGAAGCGAGGGCGCTGCGCACTGGGCCTGGCGGGTGACAGCTCGCTTAACGCTGGCCGCCCTCTCTTCCGTCCCGCCCAGACGCACCGCCTGCCGGTCACCCTCCCAGACGTGACTTAGCATGTCATTCCCCTGCTACAAATCTGAGAGTTGGGAACAAGGTCAAAATCATAGAAAATGAAATGGATAAATTACCTAGGGGACATTTATACAATGAAATATTAAACAGCGAAAAAAAAAAAAAGGGTTGAACCCTGGCTACATGCCACCACCTATAGAGGAATGTTGTGCTAAAGTTAAACAAAAGAAACAAGAACTGACGACCTTTTTCAAGTGGAAATCACGTTCTAGAATTTCTCCTCCTCAAAAAAGGAAAAATGAACTGTACAGCTTCAGAATGCAACCTTAGGTGTAACATGTGCATGGATGTATCTAAATGTTACCATAAAGGAGAGGCCAGCTTTACGTGACGGGTGGAGGGAAGAGGTTGTAACTTAGAGGAAACATATGGAGGCGGCTGAGAAGCTGGTGGCGTTTCGGTTTCTTGATCTGGGCGGTGGCTACCCGGGAGTCGCCTTTTAGTGATTCAGTAATTAAGATGACGACGGGTCCCAGCCCGTTGCCTTAGCTCCACTATTAATAGTGGCTCCTTTTCCCTCTCAGAGTCCCAGTTTGGGAGATGAATTCCTATGGTTATGCTAAGGAAAATGCTCATGTAGATCTTAGACACTTTCCTTGGTGTATAGTATATTTTATAGTAAAAATAATTTTTAAAGAACAATTGCTATGAGAGATGTTTGAACTATTATGTCTAAAGAAATATTCAAAACACTGAATAATATCAGTAATAGACTAATAAATAATCATTATAAATGAGTTATATAATATTGAAGACAGTAATTTGAACATTTACTATGTAACTGGCCCTATTCTAAGCACATGTGTTAAACTGTTTGACCCTCCTAACAACTCTGTGAAACAGGTATTATTTTTATTCATGTTACAGATGGGGAAACTGAGGCCTAGAGGAGTAGGTACCTTGCTTAAGTTACAAATGCAAGAAGTCTAACTCCAGCAACCATGAAATAACTCTACGTAAAGCTGTGTATCTGTGCGCTTCTTGGACTTTCTGGTGGTCTGTGGGCGAGAGCACTGTTGCTTAAAGGAATATTTCCCCATAAGCAATAATAATAACTATGTAAGTGCAGTTGATCTTTGTTTAAAATCCCATAACGCATCACAGTCACCATCTGGAGCACTTTGGGAAAGCACCTGTCTGTGGGACACTCGTGTGGGGCTCAGTTTCCTGGCCTTCCAAGTCTTGCTTCCTGATTTCTCCTTGCTTGCTCCCCTGTAGAGCGCCTAACATTAAATATCCACCGACATTTACTTCCTTCATTATGTTCACTCTTCCCTGTCACGTCAGTCACGTCAGTTCGAGCCCCACATCTTCTATATATCCCCAAACCAACTACTCAAACCCACACTGATTTGTTTCCCCCTTCAAAGGTCCTATGTCCATCATTACTGGGTTAAGGGGTGGGTAAAAAAAAAAACATGCAGGTGCCCTGTGGACTCAGGACAGCTGCTGAGACAAGGAGGGCAGAGTGTGGGATGGGTTCGGATGGGTGCGCATCCGGCCAGGGTCCAATGAACTCAGGTTCCACCTGTGTCTACAACTAGAAGAGCAGCCTGGGCACTGGACAGTCACAGCTGGAACACCAGAAACTCGTGCCTGGTGGATCAGGGAGATCGTGAAGGTCCCAGCAAACAGGCCCGTGATGTCTGGAGACAGCGTGGTTCCCAGGGTTCGGACGCAATGGAGGGTATCTCGACAGCAAGGGTAATGCAGCTCAGCAAGACACGGGCACGTCTCAAGGACAGGGCATTTAGGGGCAACGTGCATGTGAGACGCAGCGCTTTGTGGGTGGGGGGAACGGGGCAGCCAGTTAAAGGGCAAGTAAGAGTGGAAAGAAGGACGGATGCCCGCTGGCAGATTCCTGGCACCGGGAGTTCTCCACGCTCCTTGGAATTTGTCATGTGCATCGTTTGATCATTATCTGTGTAAGTCTATCTCCCTGGCTGAATTATATGCCATTAAGGGACAAAAATCATATGTTTTCTCAAGCTTCTGGAACCATCTAGTCCTGTCTACACTTCTCCAGCCTCAGTCCAGCCACTTTTGCTCGCTGTCCATGCTCCAGCCTCCCTGGCAAGATGAAGGTAAGGCCAAGGTTAGGGAAGTCCTCATAATCAGGCTTTGAACAACATTTCAAAGGCCAACCTTGCAAATTTGCAGCCTGCAATGAGAGTCTCTGATGCTCATACCCGGACCTGCTGCATAGTTTTCTTCCCTTAATCTCACCCCATATAGCTACTACGATGGGAGACCCAGTTCTCACAATTTGATCGTGAGTTTCAGTCAAAACTTTGATAACATTTTTGAGCATCTACTGGGTGCAGTCATTGAATAAGATAAAATCCTTGCGCTCAGGAAGCTGAATGAGAAAACCGGCGACTGTACCTGCAGTGACAAAGATTCGCAAAGAGACTTGAGCAGGTGATTTGGTCCAGCCTGGGGACGGAACGAAGATTTCCTAACAAAACGCTGCTTGCATTGTCCCTAAATAGAAGAAATGAGCCGAAATGGGTTTGGGGTTGGTGGGCGAACATTTCCTGAGCAGGCAGCAGAAGGAACAAAGCCTGGAAGGCATTTGGAAGGCGAGGTGGGAATGCGGTGGTGTGTGGAGTTCTGGGAAGTTGGAAGTGTGACAGGGCAAAGCGTGAGACCAGAGGGGTGGGGGTCAAGGCCGGATGGCTACGCGGAGCAGGTCCTGGGGACTGCCGGACAAATGAAGAGTGTGTTCTTGATCCTGAGGCAACGTGGCAGCCATCAGAGGGTGTTAAACGGAGATGTCTTTAGATGTGGAGTGGACGAAAGGGCTGAGGGCAGACAAAACAAAATAAGGAGACCACCGAGAATAAAACCAGTGAAAGGGAGAACCAGAGAGAATGTGCAGGATGCAAAGGTCGGTGGTCAGAAGCAGCATGTGAATGGGAGGCCTAGGAAGAACAAAAAAGGAACTGTCAGTCAAAGGAGGGGCAGGAGGCATGGGTTGGGGGGGTGGAGGTCGGTGTGGGGCTGGGAGCTTTAAGGAAGAACCAGGAAGATGGGAGGGAACCTGACAAAGAGCTCAATCAGGAGCGAGCATGTAAACTCCCATTAAAAGTTTACTTCTGAGACGGCCTTCTCTGAGTAAACGCACGCAGAGCGGTTGAGCGAGCTTCGGTCCACAAGGGGACATCAGTCAGTCCGATACGAGGAGGAACGTTCTGATCTGTGGGCCAAGTCCTGTGTGGAACTGTGATCTCCAGTACGGTAACCACGGCTGCACGTGACTGCGGACGTTTGAATTAACCCGAAGCAAAAAACGCTGAGGCTTTAGCTCCTCTGGAGCCCTGGTGCACTTCCTGCAGCACCGCCCAAACACCAGCATGGCTCGTGGCTACCGCACTGCAAGGCACAGACAGAACGTTACTGGCGTGGCAGGAAGCCCGACTGAAGACTGAACTGATCTAGACGATAACTGACTGGTCTGTTACTGCCCAAGAGAGGAGCCAGGTCCGAATCAACGTGCAGCTCACCAGCAGGAAAATTAGAGATGCGGTCACAGTAACTACCTAGTCTATGCTCAAAATATAAATATTGTAGTATTAGTCTGAGAAGCCTTCGAAGGTTGAAGTCACCTGCGGCTAATTGTAGGACAGTGGTACTTAGCAGCACTGAGGAAACAGAGGTGGAGGCTCTCCCCGTGGTTAGAGCCCATAACACTTGGATATGCTGCCATCATCTGGTTAGGGGAACTGAATCAAGCCTCAGTGCGTGAAGTTTGCATTTACTTTCCTCAAATCTGCCAAAAGACGTAACACAGCAGATGACTTTTCTGCATCCAGGGATACTCTGCTTTTAGAAAAAAATCTTTCACTATCTCTAGTCCAAACCAGCGACCTAAACTGTTTTAATTATTCAATGTTATACAGTGAGATGTCAGAGGGCCCTGAAATACTGCTTCTCTCTGGGACAAAAGCCACGTTAAAAAGTTAACATCCCTCCTCAAATGTGTGTGCTTATAAATTATTCTTCATACTGCAGAGGAGTAATACTGGCCTCTACCAGCAAGCATGATCAGTAATAACAATAAAACATTAAAAGGAAATGAACATCTATCACGGAAATAACTTAGAAGACGAAGGCAGGAATTCACTAAATAGCTCATTGCTGTGACACTGATACTGCTTTTTAATAATGAACATGGTGGTTGCCCAGAGACGCTGGCCAAGTGGAGGATGATGGCCAGTCCAGCTGACCCAAGCATGGGTCATACTGTGTGGTACATTGCCCATAGATACCGATGGCCAGCTTAACAGAAGAGTAAAAGTGGATGACTAACTTTTAGAGAGAGAGAGGGAGGGAGAGAGGGTGAGAGGGAGAGAGGGAGAGGGAGAGGGAGAACAAACAGGAGAGAGCGAGCCAGCGCGGAGAGAGAGACCAAATCACTGGTCTTGTTGCATGAGGAATACAGAAGGAAAATAAGCAGCGGCACTGAAAAGCTGTTACTCTGAACACGTCCAGCAGGGGGCAGCAATTCTGCAGCTAAAGTGGCATGACCTTTAAGATAAATCCAGCTCAGAGTCATTTGTGGTCTGCCTTAATAACCGTTTCTCTCTCTGACACCAAGCCCAAAGCACAGCCTCAATATCCGTATCTTCGAAGAAATCTGTGCTCATCCTGGGGATGACTGATTGCAAACATAATTTACAGAGAGCGTCCACATAGCCTCAGCTTCAAAGGCACTGAACATGGTTTGGGGGGGCAGGAACAGTCCCAAACATGCGCTAAAGCGGACAGACTATTCTCCACTCGATAGCTCCATTTCCGTGGCTTCATGAAACCCTGTGCACAGCGAGCTGGAAGCCGCTCTCAGGTGGGGATGGAGGGAGGGGGCCCTCGCTGCTGGTGCGCCGTCGCTGGTGCACACGCACAGGCAGCTCGCCTCAGGCCTGCGCCGGGGCCCCAGTGCAGGAGCTCGAGGACCAGGGATGAACGGTCGGTGGGCTGCAGGGCTGCAGGTGCTGAGACAGGTGCATCCAGGCTGGAGCCGATGGCGCCGTCACGTGAGGAAAGCGTTAGGTCCCCACGTGGGCTGCACCAGAGGGTCTCCCGGGCTGGTTTGCAACCCCAAACCAGAAGTAGGACCGAGACATCCGTGTGTTAAATCCACAGGTGATGCCACAGTATTGACAAGTTAAGAACCAGTGGCTTGGGGTTGAAATTTGGGAAAGGGCAGGGGTGGGCGGGGGTGGCCTGGGGCCCGGCTGGAGGAGGCAGGATGCAGGGAGGGACATTCAGGCTGGTCAGGTGGTATTTGGGGGGGGAGGATACAATTTCAACAAAGACATTTGACCGTTCATTCGCTGACTGACGGACACAACTGCATTCCGGCCAGCATGACATTACGCACAGGGCACAGACGGGTGACCACGATGTGGGCCCGTCCCGCGAGGAGGACACAGTCTGGGCCTCGCAAACACACGAGGACCCTGCTGCCGAGCGCGGGAACCGCTGCTGCGTGGTGAGGACTCTGGGTGTCCAGGCAAGCTCTGGGCGCTGTAGAAATGCCAAGGACTCTGGCTGTACCTTGGCATTTAAATGATATAGAATCACTTAAATAGGGTGGGGCTGTTTGGGATTTCAAACAGCGGCCTCTGTTGCAGGCTTTCTCCGGTGGTGCTGAGGGATGGGGCTGCCCCAGCCGCACTCTGGAGAAGAAGGACTGACTCATTTCCAGGGCCTAATAAAAGCCTGAGGGGCCGGCAACAGTGAAAGTGGGCCCAGCTGGCCGGCTGAGCCCCAGGGGAAAGAAAGTCTATGATCTCCACTGAAGGAATAAGAAGCCAAACAAAAGTAACACATACAGAGACTCTCAGCTGATATGACCCACTCTCTTCATTAAGGGAATTTAGGCTGTGAGGTGATCACCTTCAACTTCCGGTCACTCCTGCCTTGACCTGCATCCCACTCTCTCATCCATTCATTCATCGACCAGAGATGTAGTGTGCACCATCCACAAAGACTCAGTGTCTGCTTCGGAGAGCCGCTGATTTATTAGGGGGGTTCTGGCACTCCCCCACCCCACCCCCACCATGCTCAGCAAGTGAGGGGCCCCTACTCCTGTCCAAGACCAACCTTTCCACCTGTGTCCTTGTCTCTGTCCACGACCTCGACTCCAAAGCTTCTGCCTCTTCCGAGACCTTGTTCCAACCATTGCTTCTCTTCCCTTTTTGCCAAGCTCCCCCTTCCTATCTGTTCCTTCTCCTCAGCAGGTAAGGAGAGAACTATGTTTCCACCCCAAAAGACAAACCCTCCAAACCTCTCTCACCCTTTGTTCCCAACGGCCGCCACCCCTATAATCCAACCTTCTTGGCATCACTCTCAGGACTTTCTTATTTATTCTACCTTCTCACCTCTCATTCATTCTTCAGCACAGCCTCATCCACTTCCCAGCTTGGGTCTCTCCGATTCATCCTCCACACAGCCGAAAGGGAAATATGCACACCGCCTCGCATGGACCACATCCTGCCTGAGGAAACCGCTCAGGTCACTGAGGCTGGAGTTCCGCTCCTGAGCGGCACGTGGGCGGCTCACCTGCCCGGCCTTGCCGCCACCGGCAGGTGTCTCAGGCCTGCCGCTGAGACAGCTCTGACCGCGGGGTCCCTGCCCAGCGCGTGCCGCGCCGGGTCTCGGTTCCGCACCCCTGTTCCTGCTCTCCTCTCGCCCGGCAGCACAGTGCCAAACACCGACGCTCACGAAGGCGTCCCGTGGCCGCCTGACCCCAGCACAGTGCCGCTTGCTTTGCATAGAAATCTAACAAATATGAGGACGTGGTTTCCGTACCAGATGAGAAGCACATAGAAGGGTATGAAATGAGAGAGTTACACACACACACACACACACACGCACACGCACACGCACACGCACACGGAACATCTCAAGAAATGGACAGAAAAAAATCAAAAGCTAATAGGAAATTTCAAAAGCACAATTTTGGGTGATATAGTGTAGAAAAAATAACTGTCTGTTTTCTATTGATTCTGGGGAAATGACTGTAATGAATGCATAAGAGCAATTTATTTTTGTACTAATGAACATATTTTCAACAGAATTTAAAGGTAAGTAGCATAACAGATTTTAGTGAGAAAAGAAGTTATATCCAAAGATTATTTACTGAGTTATTTAAGTTTTATGGCTGTAAATGACAATGTTAGCCATCTAGTAATTCAGCTTTTTAGATTGATTTATCCCCCAAGGATTCTAGATAACTGAAATTCTGCCGTTTAATTATTAACTTACTCAGCGTGAATTTAATAAATGCTATTGATATTATCTAAATGGCAAATGTAAAATAAACTGCCACTACCTCTAGCTACTCTAACCTTTGGGGAAGAATGTGAAATAGAAGAAATTTTACTTTCGAGATTTCTTTACTTTAAAATCATAGGTTGCATAATAAAGGGAAACTCTTTGACATACTTTAACCTCATTTTCTAAAATTTCCCAATTTCTCCTATTCATATTCATAAGAACAAGCTGGCAAGTGTGGGAGCTCTGTAGAGTGAATGAGAAACCTATCTCTGAATATCTAAACCGAGAGGCAGTGACCAGTCTGGAGGTTTTACCCGGCAGCATCCCTGTGGACCATGTGGCTGTGGGGTGAAGCTGTTGGTGACAGTCCAGGGAGGCTCAATGGCTGCAGGCAGGATACCTGCCAGGTAGTGTTTCTGGGCAGTGGAGGAGCCCTTCCGGCTCAGTCTGGCACTATCTCCTGGCAGGGACACCGCTCGGCAGGGCAGGATGCCACGGAGCGGACGCAGACAGCAAGTGCGGAGTTCTGACCCGGCCCGGCCACCAGAGGATTCAGGCCACCTAACACGGAACAGGGGAAGGACCCGGGCATCTTGGCTGAAGATGCTGAAGATGAAGCTGCTCTTAAAACCTGGCTAAGAATTCGCATCTGCAGTACAATCTCTGACGCAGAGCAGCAAGCATCCCCACTGTCCCAGGCCACCTGTTACCTGAGACAACAGCAGACGAACAGAGACGGCTAGACGGGATCTGGGAAGCACAGGAAACGAAAACGCAGACACTTGCCTTAAGCATTCCAGGGGGTTCAGTTATATCCGCCACCCCCACCAAAAACAATCTCATGTGTTGAGTCCTGACCTCCTGACCCCCACACCCAGAACGTGGCCTTACTTGGAAATAGGGTGGTTGGGAATGTACTCAGTTCAGATGAGGTCACACTGGAGTAGGGTGAGCCCCTCATTCAATGACCGGTATCTTCCTAAAAAGGGGCAATTCGGACCCAGAGACGGATGCACACAGGGAGAACGCCGTGTGACGAGGAAGGCAGAGATCGGGGTGAGGTATCTATACGCCGAGGAGCACCGAACGCTGCCAGCAAACCGCGAGAATCCAGGGGAGAGGCAGGGCACAACTGTCCAAGGGAACCGACCCTGCCGTGACCTTGGGCTTCCAGCCTCCAGAACTGGCAGGCGCGACATCTCCGCTCTTTACGCCACTCGGTTGGCGGAACTTTGTTACGGCGGCTCCGACACCAAGACACCTGTTTAAGTAGTTCTTCAGGAAGAATCAAAAAGTAACCACCGGACGATCACTGCACATGCAACACTGATAATTAGCGTATTCATGTAACAGATGGATGGATAGATGGGGGAGGGGGGAAAGGAATAGGTTTTAATTAATTCTAGTTGTTTTATACCCACACATACGTGTCTACCTACCTAGTCTCTCCATAATATAGTTAGCTGCATAGAAAACTGTCCATCAATCTTATTCCATGCAGTGGGGACAGTCAGTCATCCTCAGCTGCTTCTGGCTGCTGCTGTAGTATGTTCTAAGCACTAGTAGAGAGTTCTGCATTCGAGATTCTGTTGACCAGGGGGCCAGACCAATTAAAGGTTGCCTCTCACAGAGGCACTTCAGCCACACTCCTGCTGGGGGTGACACAGTCAGATCCGGAAATTAAACAGCCACCTGTTGAGCAACTGCTATGTACAGGGCTGGGGTGAGGCATTTGGGGACAATACATATGTTAATAATTAACTACTAAGCTCAACATTAGCAGGACGACATATATCATGCTTGTAGCTTTGCATTAATAATACCCTGGACAGAGAAAAGACCCTGGATTGTAGGGCCAAATAGCAGGACTCCCTGAATCTGTCACAGATTTTATGCCTCCAAGTCTGGCAACTACAATAGCACCTTCGCCCTCCTCAGAAAGGGATCCATTCTTCAGTGGTCCCTGTCAGCTAGAAACAGAACGGTCATTGAAAACCAGTCCATCCTCAGTTTTTTCTCGGACAGCAAGGGCATTTTAGAGAGTTGAATTCTGGGTGTTTTTTTAATCATAAGCTTTTTGTTTCGTTGATTACTCTCTTCGAATGGTACATTAATCCGTCAGTCCTTGTCCCTGTCTCTCTACCAGCCCCTCCCCAAGCAAACACGCTGGAATTCCATATTCCCAGCCTCACTTATGTCAAACCAGGCATGCAGGATTGAGGGGGAGTTTTCGAGAACGATAAGAAGAGCATCTGCTTACCTGCAAGCCCTGTGACAGTTACTATGTCACCTCTGAACATGTGTTAATACTCCATTTTTTTTTTCTATTACTACAAAAAGAAATGCATTCTGTCATTCTTTAGAACTGTCAGCTCCGTCAATGGGAAGGAAACAGTGTTCGTCGTACGGACATTCCATGTTGCTATAAATCTCTCTCAGCCAACAATCGTTGAAACATAGGAATAAAGAGCTTTCCCTGGTGCTTAAAAAAACAAAGTCGAAGATAATTTATTATCGTATGATTACAAGAACCCATTTACATATACCTCTGCCACGTAGGAAGGGAAGTCTCTTATGATCCCTAAAATGTAGACAGGGGTCCCTCTCCCCTAGTCTGCAGTTTCCCTTCCTATGGCTCGAGTTATCCTCAGTCAACCAAGGTCCAAAAAATTCTAAACGGAAAATTCCAGAAACATTTTGTGAGTTTAAAATCCCATGCCATCCTGTTCTGAGCAGGCTGGTGATATCTCGAGCTGTTCTGCTCGTCCTGCCTGGGAGGGGACTCCTCCCTTTGTCCAGCATCTCCTCGCTGTCCGCTCCCCACTCCCAGGAGTCACTGAGTAACTGGCTGGGCGATCGAATCAACTGTCCCTGAATCTCAGAGCTTGCGTTCAAGTCACCCTTCTGTGGCTTCATCACGGCCGCCAAGCACGAGAGCAGTGAGGCCGGCCGTGCAGGTGTGCCGCAGAGACCCCAGAACGTGTCCGTGTGCAGGACACACAACGTACGTGGGGATCGGTCCTCAGTTTCAAGCATTCACTGGGGGTCTTGGGACACAGCCCTCCATGGATGAGGGGGGACTCCTTACTCCTTATCTCCACGCGTACTATGGAAAATCACTTCCATATTGAGGGATAATTTTATTTTTAAATAGACAGGGTTTTTCCTAGTTACTGGCTTCTATTTTTCCCAGTGACTTACCGGAAGGTATTTTATGAGACACTGAACGTCACAGCCACTGGCCTGTGATCAGGAAGCACACGGGCAGTGAAAAGGTCCCACGTGGGCTGCTCAGATCGTACCAACGAAGGGACTCAACTCTTCACTCCGGAACAAGCTCCAAAGGCTGCGGCTTTTGAAACAGCACCATTTAGCTACAATTAGAAGCGGCTTCCTGACTTACTCGCTAATGAAACTACGTCCGGAAATAATCTGCTTTCTGGATGGGATGGGAAGAAATGCCAACCGCGGGCGCACAGGCAGCGAGGTAAGATTACGAAGATTCGAATGAAAAAGTTATTTTGAATCTGAAGCCTTGCGTGAGAAAGCAGGGTTTTGTTATGAATGGGTGACCGTGGAACGTTTTAAGATTAATAAGCACCCCTTGTTTGGATGTACCTGGAATTAGCTTTAGATAAGCTGAAAATACAACCTGTGGCTCTAGATGACCATTCTGCATTTCCCACAAGACCAAGCTACACATTCACTGAACAGGCTTGAGGCGGACAGGAAGTGGCTCATACGAACACGTGCGGTGACTATTGTGGCCTTGGAAAAAGGCGGAGAACCATTTGGCGACATTTAAAAGCATGAAAATGGTTGACTCTGGCTTGGGGTACAATAACCGGAATTTTAAAAATTCACCTTAACCCACCCTCTTCCCTTTGCCTTCTCTCGCAGGCATTTATTTTAATCTATAAACGTCTTCTCTGTTCCCCAAACAATCTTTGCTCATTGAGTGATGATTCAAAGTAAAATGTCCTCCTAGTAGCCAAGAAATCTTACACCCAGAAAGACGGCGGACAAGTCAACACAAGGCACCGAGGGTAAGTGCTCGGAGCAGGAGAGAGTGGGGACGGAAGCGAGCCGGACACTGGCTGAAGCTGCCTGTACCTCTGGGTCATCCCCGTGTGGGTGTCCCGCCTTTAATGCCAACTTGTAAACCTGTGGATCGACTGAAACACCTCTGTGGGCTCCGAACAGATTCTGGGTCATGGTTTGTGGCCTCCAAGGCCTGACACTCCTTCCGTAGAGTGTCGAGAGAGTATTCCTGGCCTTTGTGGAGATTATAATCATTGAATCAAGCCGGATAATGGAAGTTTCTCTAAGGACACAGAGAAGAAGGAATCTTCACCACTCAGGAAAGCGTGGCGGTGTTTGGGAAGAGAGGTTGGTGACGGAATGCTTCCGGAGGACAATCAACCTGATCGGGGGCAGCCGACATGGAAGGGGAATTAAGGGCGGAACAGAAGTCACGGGGTACAGGTGTGTGGACGAGAGCATGGCAGTAGTGACTGGTTCTCTACGCCTGGCGTACAGGTGGGGTGGTGAGAAGTAGAAACTGTGGCTGGACAGAAGGGTGAGGACGAGGGCCCGTGTTAAAGGACACGTGCACCCACCAAGTAAGCACCTCATCTGAGAGAAGAGCAGAAGCAGGCTGTGTAGAGCTGTGTGAATTTTAAAACTAACAGGAGAAGACGCAGGCTGTACCACCACTTGAAGCCGAATCTGTGTTTCATACTTCTGGCATACGAATGTATTTTTGTAAAGAACATGCGAATTGATCAAGCAGAGAGGACGAGTAATCTGGAATCAGTAAGTGTGGATCTGAATCCTGATCTGACGTTAAAGTAGCTCTCTGGCTGCGGGCAAGGTCTTAGAGTTTCTGGGACACAACATTTGGGGTCATTGCTCTTCCAAGCCAAAATCACGAAGAAAACACTCTCTTTGGCCGCCAGACTGGTTCTGAGACTGTAAGTTTAATATACAAAGTTAACTGATGAAACTTCACAAGAGAGCACTGTGAATTTTTAGCTCCGGTGTATGTTTAAAGTGTAAGTGTGGTGGTCGGTTTTACGAATGTCGTTTGAAAGGATTAGTTACTTTTGCAGTGAGTGCTCTAGACCTTCACTGTCTGGCCACCCTTTATGTCGTTGGGTAGCCCTTCCCTAAAGCCTAGCCCTGCCGTTGGTGGCCTGGCACTGCAGGTCGGAGGCAGGACAGTGGCCTGGTTGGTCTGCAAGAAGGGCCCAAGAGCCAGCTCGCTGGAGCAGCAGAGGCTCACGCTGCTCCAGCCACTGCCATGCCCCCCTGGGAAAGTTCTGTCCCTCTCCCAGCCAGACGCTTTGAGACACTTTCCTTGTCGGGGAAACTCTGCTTCCCTGAATCTCCCGCTCTCCCTTTCTCCTCTACTGGGACGCGCTGAAACTGTCTGAGGACCCATCTGTCTCTCTCTCCCTCCTCTTGCGGTTGGGTCGTAGGCAGCCAGGAGCCAGAGTGAAAGCTTGCTCATGACTTCACACACACTCTGTAAATTGTAACTGCAGAAATGACCCACTATCCACAGATAACAAATGTGCTTGATTTTAAAAATCAATCTTTTATCGAATCGACATAGGGCAGTCAATAATGACTCGGGGTTTTAGAATTCTTCCATGAAGGCCGAAGGCTAGATAATCTCTCAGGCTCCTTCTAGCTCTAAACCCTCCACATTTGTAGATATTGATCTGTGGAGCCATAAAACTTATCACTGCTCACAGCTCCAGGCTTAGCAGTTATTTCTTTATTTCCACCTCTCCCTTCCTATGTAATGAAAATGTTTGTCATGAAATTTGACATTAGGAGTGTTCACTGAATTTTCTTAATTAGTCAGGACAGCAATGTATGCTCTTGGATGTCTACGTTTCTCAGGAAATTTCAGTTGGCACTGTGTTATTATCATTGCTATATACAGGTTATTATATCACTTCTAGTCAAAATTACCCATGTTTACTATTTCCTGTCTCCTCATATAAAGAAAAGTTGCTATAAGGAGAGATATAGGATTTAGAAGTCAACTGGGTGGCAACCATCCACTGGCTCTGGAAATTGATAGAGACATTCATTGTCCACAATGGAAAATGAGAATCATTTTAATTACTATGAGGGGGCTATCGTTTTGGCAGAGGTCAATAGTGCTATAAATATTCTCATATTTTTAAAAATCCTATTGTTATTTTTATCAAACTTATACATGTTTTAAACAATCAAATTTTTACAAGCCTTATACATACCATCACCATTTTCCATCCCACTAAGGCAACAACTTAAAAATTTTTTCACCTAATTATTTTGCTATTTAACTCCATGTCTCCACTGTGTTTCTTGATTATATTTCTTGAGGCTTTTCAGTTTTTGTCCTCCATCGACTGCTGAAAATAGAGGAGGCATAAGCTCTTTTACATTTTCTCACTAGCACACATACTTCCTAAAACTTTAGTGTGTCATAATTCTACATGACAATAACAATATAAATGCTCTTGGAAGCTAAACTCTTCCAAGTACAGTGCTTATTTTTCCTGTTCTATATGGCTTATTCTCACTGGAATTAACAACTGTCCTATTTTTATTTGCTAACTTTTCTAGGTATTACTTTTTAACCTCAAACTACTACTATTTAGTTATGTAACTCTCCTCTCAGTATTTTCAAACACTTTAGGTCTTCTATCAATTTTATCTTTTTGAGTAAGACTCTCTCAGAGATTTCAGCCTGGATGGGTTTTATTAGTCCCGTCACACAGCACAGCGTTGTTTTGAGATCTCCTTTCATAGTTATCCTACTGGTTACCTGAACCTTCCTTCTTGTCAGGAATCTCTTGTTTCCTGGTCTCCATGTCTTCTTTTCCCTCTGTTCCCTTGATATGACGTGGCACATCCTTCTTTAGCGTCTTTAAATAGAAAACGTCGGAGACAACCTTTTGAGAGCTTGCCATCTGCCCACCTAAACATGTCACTGACAGCTGTTCTGGATATAGGATTTCAGTTTGGAGATAGGCTTTCAGGATTTTGAAAACGTTAATCCATCGCCTTCTATCTTCTCGTGTTGCCATGGAGAAGTCTCTTCTGATTTTAAATATCATTTTCCTTCTTTTCATGAAAATTCTTTTAGTTTTTTTTCTCTTGAGAAACTTTTTTTTTCCCCTGCAGTTTTGCTTCACTTTTATATATCGTGCTGGGCATTTTGGTGGGCCTTTCTGTCTGCAAATTCTTATCTGTCTGTTTCAGAAATTTTCTTCAATTATTTCTGTAATTATTTCCCCTCTTTCATTTTCTCTTTTCCTTTTTCTACAAGTCCAAATATCTGGATGTCCTCTGGTTATCTTATCTCATTCATTCATTCATTCATTCATTTGTTTATTTATATATGTATTATTTATGTATTTTTGCTATTTTTCATCTATTTCTCTGCCCACTTTCTATAAGATTTTCTCAATTTTGTTTTCTAAATTTCAATTGAATTTTTAAAATTTCTAAAGTAATCTTTTATATATTATTCTAAGATTTTTTTCTCTGAAAATTCACCTTTCATGGATATATCATTCTTTCTTTCTATAGTTAACCTTATTTTCTTTTTAAATCTTTTTTCCCTCTGTCTTACCACTACATCTTACTTTTTTTCCTACTTGTTCATTTTAGCTTCTTTCGATTCAGAATATTTTCCTAAATGTTTGGTGTTTTGAGCTGTTCACTCACATTGAGTGACAGCTGATCGAAGCTGAGTGCATGCTAGAGGGCTTGTTGAATAATACAATTACCCACTAGAGAGCTTTAGAGAGAAAATCTCACGCCTAGCCAAGGGAATATTTAATAATTCCCAGAGGCCACAAAAGGCGCTGACAACCAAAATAAATGACTCGTTTATATAATCCCCCCCCATTAACAATTCCCCAACCCCAATTCCCTCAGTCCACCATTCTGATTTCTATCTCTATGAATGTGACTCCTCTAGGTACCTCATGTAAGTAAAATTTACCGATATTTGTCTCTTTTTTGTGACTAGCTTCCTTCACTTAATAGCGTATCTGCAAGTTCATCCACATTGCAGCCTGTGTCAGAATTTCCTTGCTTTTGAAGGTGTAATGATATTCCATTGCATGTGTACACATTTTGTTTTTCCACCCATCTGTCCGTGAACACCTGGGTTGCTTCTACTTTGTGGCTATTGTGAATAATGCTGTTATGTACTCGAACATGGGTGTACGATATAATTCTTCTTAATTAATGCTGTTCTTGCTCAGACTCTTTTTCGAAGGTCTCCAGATTCTTCCTATGTATGTTTTGTTGACAATTTCTCCATTTTCTCTATTTTTTTTGATACAATTTCTCTGTACTTTTCTAGCACCCAGTCTCAAAGAGGACAGTAAAGTCCTTGAAGGCTTAGTAGTCAGCAAGATTTAGCTAAGCCTCAAAGAGACCTGTGGCTCTCAAGATTAAGGGATTTGGTCCATGTAAATAAATCAATATGATTTCAGCTGTTTTATGGATGATATAGTTTTATATAGCCTATCCTAGAAACTTAACTGCAATTTGTATTTTCTGTGGTAATGTACGGAATAAATTTGGTGTGTCATTTGCATTGATACATATGTTAGAGATGCAACCTGTATGTAATCTGTAAATTAGTGATATTTGCAGAAACAAAATATTCCAGAAATAGTTTTAGCTATACAGTAACCAAATTATATGTACATAGACTTGAATGCTGCTACAGGTCTACAATTCAAGTCTATGAATATTTTTAAACAAAATATTTTAGGCACTGAATATAATAAGTTCAGCTACCTATTAATACATGCTTTAACTCTTCTGCCATGTTTTAATGAAACTGTGAGGTGAACATGATCACCCCAATTCTCCTAGTGGGGAGATCTAGGCTTAGGAAGATTATACAACTTACCCAAATCACATACATGATATGTTGAAAATCAAAACTGTCTGATTCTCATGCTGGTACTCTTACTACTATGGTACAGAAGCAGATCGGACCCCAAAAGGGTACAAAACTGAGGCAACAAAAGAGAAGTCTTGGGATCACAGGATGGAGAGAGAGCTCGTCACAAAGTTTTCCTCTTCACCTTTGATTCTATGACTAATATTTTAAAAATATGTCTTTTAAAAACAAGTTTAGGATTCTTACATGTGACATGATAGAGTCACCACGGTATGAGTTAGGTGTAGTTCATTTTCCAAGGGCAAGAGAACATCTTCCTGTTCTGTTTAATATATATCATTCCTCAGTCATTTAGCATGACAGTATAACCGCTCTAACCAGGCAGTAGCACAATACACTCAGGTGAAAGACATTTAGAAGTCACAAGAAAATATTTAAGTCATATTTTATAAAGTTTTGTTATAATCTTTAAAAAAAAAAAAAAAATTTCCTTCATTACGTCCAGAAACTCTATGTCCTAAGAACTTAACTTTAACTACTGAAAAGAGGAAAAGCTCTGCTTTCTGATGTAACCTAATTTATGTGACTGAATATTTAGATCAGGTGTCTTTCTAGCTAAAATCTGGCAGAAATTGTATCTGAGAAGAGCTTAAATTGAGATTTCTGTAAAGAGTTGGACCTGGGATCAATGTGGACTTAGAGAAAACTCTTTCTAATGGGCTTAATTGTTACTGGTGCCACTCCCAAAAAGGAACAATGTGAAAATGGCCTGAATTAAAGGAAGGAACAGGGACTACTCCTGGAAAACTAATGGGCTTTTAAAAGCCTCATCCTCTCCATCTAGCGAGTGCCCTGATGGGCAGCATTAAGCAGCTGGACGATGCAAAGTGCTCTCCGGGAGTACGATTTTTATATTATTAAGCTTCTCCCAGTGAACTGACATTTCCTATTCAGAAAAGTGCTAAAGAAACCTCAGCTCTGTTGAGTCTGACCAATGTTGAAACCGGGGGCAGGAGCAGTAACCATAATCGGAAGCTGTTGTATCGGAGGCATAGCAAAGGGTTCACCTCGCAGCATTCGACAGCAATAATCTAGGAAGAAGAGATTTCTCAAAGTGAGCCGAGACAAGAAAGAGATCCTCAAAAAGTTTGACGCATCCCAACGGCCGGCAGGAATCATGCCATTGTGAGCTGCCGTGGGTACGTTTGTCATCTGAAGCCAATCAGGTCTTCTCTGACAGACTAAGCAAGCCCCCTTTCGACGTGTTAGACGGTATTCCAACGCTTTGGCAGCAAAGGCACTTACGTGCACGAAAGAGCACTCCTAGTGGGTATCCCCTTCACGATGCGAGATGAGCTGCTGGTCCAGGCAGCGCGCAATGCCGCTTACAGTCTGAACAGGCCCGGGCCCTGGAGAGGCCGTGGCAGTCACAGCTGCAGGCCCAGCCTCCCGTCCGGGTCTTTTCCTACCCATCCCGAAAACTTGTCTCATGGTTCCCAGGCTCCTCCAAATCTCCGTCCCAACCCCAGAACACCAAATGCTTCCTCGTGTTTCTCCGGGGCCCATTAAAGGAGTTTGACCTTTTCACGAAGGTCAAAGAGGCTGGGAAAAGGCATATGGAGCATATCCGTCTCTATGTGAGATGTTGGTATGCAAGTCCAAGGCAGGCGTAACTGACATGGAATCTTCACTTGGAGGCCTGACTCCCCGACCGGCTTGTATTTACAAACGGCTAAAAATCTCTATTCGAAACTTAAATCCACTAAAACAGAACGAAAAGGCATCGAACCCTCCTGGTTCGAACCTCTCAGACCCCCACAGGTTCCTGGCCACTCAGTCTCAGGTTCCAACCCATTTCCAGTTGCAGGTGGTCAAGGCTGACACACTGAAGCCTCAGGCAAGGACCCAGCTCATCCCCAACTCAGCACGCTTCCCAGGGACTCTGTGGCAGTTCGCTTGGGTTAATTCTCCTCCCCATTCAGTGGTAGCCCCAAAACTCAAGACTGATGTGATACGAGATGATGCCAGCAGATAGCTTTACTCCTGAAGCGCACGGCAACTGACCTACGACGTGTGGCCAGCGAGGGCGCATACATGGACCGAGGCCAGACTGAATGAAGAGCTTCAGCAGAGTGCTGTCCTTGACTGCGTATCTGTAAGTGTTCTCCGCTGCCAGCAACGGAATCGGTTCAACCTAATTTAAGCAGAAAGCAATGTTTTAAAGGGTATTAGGTTGCTCACGTTATGTCTCAAAGTGTCAGATATCCATGCTTGGATGCTGCACAGGCTAGCGGAAGGAGATGTGAGAGAATCCCCCTTAAAGATCTTTAAACTTCAGTTTTGTTCAGTTATCACCTTTGTTTGTTGAATGTCAAATGCACAAAGACATCTTTACTATGCTAAAAGTAGTGCAGATCATTTTCTTTGCTTTCAGAACAAGGGTGAGAACAGCATCACCCCCCTGTACTGATGCTGAGACAGCAAAACTTCATGTGGGGTTGGCATCAAAAAAAGGCTACCACTTCACAAGTAGCTCCGGTAAAGCCACACCGTGCACACTCTATATCCTGAAACGGTATCTGAGGTTTTTCATGAGTTAGCAATAGGGAATGCAACAAGTAGGTTTTTCTTTTTTGGTGAAAATCTGTGGCCTGTATATCATAAATGAGATCTCATTGGTGAAAAAGCAGTTAAAATATGTGGTTGGTTAAAATGTGTGAGAAATATTTCCTATCCTTATAGCAACAGGAAATAGGACTCTAGCAAACCTGTAGCCTGCATTCTTAGGGATGACTCTGAAGGACTGATCCTCAATTGGTCCTGTAGCCAAACCATTCATTAGGAGGACTTCAGTTTTCCTAATGTTGGTTGAATCTTGCCTCTGGACTGTTCTCATGTCTGCCTCAAGGGTGCTAACATGGGGATGGTGGACAGAGCTAGATTTTATAGAGCTTAAATAATTTGTTAATGAATGTCTATAGGCAGGATTTGGTCTGACACGTGCTTGAATTAATAAGCCAGATAAAAGGTTGTGGGGCAGTGGCTAAGCCTTTGTGGTCTTTTTTTTTTTCTTTTTTATGACCATTGTTAACCACCAAAAAGGATGTCAGATTTATGCAATACCAAACTGGCTTCAACCTGTTTAGAACATCATTTTGTTCAACCTCTTTTATTTGTGGTCTTCAGAAAATTCAGTAACTAGTTCAAGATAATTAGAAACTTTCATTTTAGCTATATTGATCTATCAATCTGTAACTCTAACCTAACATTGCCTAAATGAAATATAAAAGCCACATTTGAAAAGTTATTTTAAAAATCCCCTTTGCTATCTTTAAAAATCTGGTTTGCATTATCTATCTGATTTTTTCTAGTTGTTTCAGTAGGAGAGTCAGTCTGCCGTTAGTATATAATTTACTACCTGCTTCATCTACCTACTTTTCTGTGTGTACAATTTCCCACAGTAAGGTATAAAAAGAAAAAGTATCTACAGAAGAGTTGGGTTGAGTCCATCTAGGTATCTGGGTCAGGGGTATTCTTATAAGAAGGTTTTAATACTGTGCTTGAGGGATACTACCCAGTGCTTCATTCATATAGTTATTGGGAATGACCTTCTCTTTTGCTCCCAAGAAACATTAATGAAGAACCAGTCTGCTTTGTAAGGTGTATAGATGTCTAATCACTATGTTGTACACCTGAAACTAACATGAGATTGTACATCAACTGTAACTGAAAAATATATTTTAAAAAAGTCTGTAGAGCAAAAAAAAAAAAAGAAAGAAAGAAAAGAAAGAAAGGAAGGAAGAAATCAATCAATCAATCAATCAATCATGGTATCCAGAAGGATAAATTATGGAAACAAACAAACAAAAAAGGCAAAAAGTGACCTGTCTTACTCCCCAGGAAGAAGTAATGTTTAGTCTGCAATGGCAAGTAAGCAAGCACGGCACCGAGGAAAAGCAGCCGCAGCAGGAAAGATAAAGGTTATGATGGTAACAAAAAAAGGTTATGATGGTAACAAAAAAAAGCTGATAACAAAACCGGCTGATGGAGACTTACAACTAGCACAAGGTTGCTGTTTCTCCAAATACAATCTGCTCCAGCAAATGAAAGCCAGAGCAACTTCTATTGGTCAAGCATGGGTTTTATCTGCAGCCAACCTTTGATCTTATCTGCAAAAAGCAAAGCCAAGTACAAGTGTGGTTGCTAAAGTGAGTCACTGGAGGGTTTGCAAGTTGTAGACACTCCAACCTGAATTCTCTTAAGCAAAAAGGTAAGATACTGGCCCTAACCAAAGCTGCAACTAGTTCAGGCATAGACTAGGAATAGAGGAAAATGGATCCTCAAATAAAAATTGTGTCTATTCTTGAAAAAGGGGAAGGTGGGTGGCTGGAAAGTCAAGCACAAATGTCCATCTCACGATATATCGATGAAACTTGACAATGGCTAAAGTGGTTGTTTTGAATTTTAGTTGAATCATGCACTCCCCTAAGAATCTGATAAAAGCTATACACTATTTCTCTAGGGGAAAAAATCTACAAAAGTACATGAATAAAATCATGCTATTTTTGGTGATTCCCAGACTCCCTAAAACCCATTTTGATCCCATGAATCCATGGGGCAATAACTCCTCAAATTGTATAACAATGAAAGCGAACAAGATAATTGAATTGAAGTTAGAGGGAGATGAGACCTTTCCAAAGTAAAATGATAACAATCAGATGTTTTTCCTCTGGGAATATTGAAAATTCTGAGCATGGGCTGAAGGTCAACTTTAGAATACACAGGAAGATTTTACAGGAGAAAAGAGAGACCAGCAAAGCTTTTAGTGGTTACATGGGGCTAGAGTAATAAATTGGAGACTTAAGGGGTTCCATTGCATGGTAAATTTCCCCATGGGCCATTTTTGGAGTTCTAGGTCTGCATAGGAGCCTGTGGAAGAAAGCAAAACACTTCTGAAAGGCAGAGTGGGACCCTAGGTGGTTTTGCTACCTAAACACAGCCAATATTCCTCAAGATCCTCGGCAGAATATAAAGCTGTGTATGTAGAGAATATGAAAAGATCACCTGGGAGCCTCTGAAGGAAACAAACAAACAAATAAACAAATAAATAAATAAAATAAAATAAAATAAAATAAAATAAAATAAAATAAAATCTCCTACAATGTTTCAAGACTTAGGAGGCAAGCACCAAAAACACCTCAATTAAAATCCCCCAAACGACATCCTTTTAAAATACATTGAATCAGACCTAGAATGAGTCTTATTAAAACTGAAACCTAGCCCTGACTCAGCATAATCCTTGACTGAACCGAGGTGTTCATTTTTAGTCCCTTTCTTTTCAAGTAAGAAAATATGAAAACTTCTTTGGTGGGAAATTACATCTACTGTAGCCTTCATGGTTCTTTAAAATCAGAGCTCCTATGTTCCTTATGGTATTTTTGACTTACATATAATCAACAATTACTAGACAGATGACCAACTTACATATCATCTAGATGTTGAGGTTAAGAGACAAGAACATTAAAATCTCACCAACGGCATTAAGACAGTGTTTCCCCAATGCAAAAATTGGCAAACTGAACAGAAAAACTGAATACTCTAGAAATAAACGTACAGATATTTAGACACCTGATTTATGACAAAGCTGACGTAGAAGTACACTAGACAAAAATGGCTTTTTAGTAAAAGTGCTGGGTCAATCACATGTTCATACGGGACAAGTGTGACACCCCACTTCATCCCATATATAAAAATCAATTCCATACAGACTGTTTATATGTGACAGATAAAATGTCAAAGTTTTTAGAAAGAAACATAAGAAGTCATCTTCTTAACTCAGAGTAGGCAATGATTATTTAAAACACTACACAGGAGGCATTAAAGATAAAGGAAAAAGTTGACACAGCAGAATATGTTAAAATTAAGAATGTCTGCATATCAAAAGACACTGCTGAGAGAATAAAAGCAACTCACAGAATGTCAGAAGATATTCTCTTACGTATAATGAAAGAAAAATGTATCTAGGAAATATAAAGAACACTTACAATCAGAAAATACAGACATCCCAAGAACATTGATTAAAGATGTGAACATATACATCATCAAAGACTATGTCCATATAGTCAGTAAACGTATAATAGGATGCTCAATTTAATTGTTTTGGGGGAATTGTAAATTTAAATCATAATACCACAACACTCATGCCAGAAATAAAAAAATGAAAAAGATGAAAAACACCAAGTATTGCAAAGATATGGATAAACCGAAACACACGCAGGTATGAATATAAATTGCTGTAACCCCTTTGGAAAACAGTTTAGTGGTATCTACTAGAACTGAACATCTACATACCTTATGACCCAATAATTCAATGACAACAACAAAAAAATGTGAATTTTGTTCATCAAAGGACATGAAACAGAATTTTCACAGTGGCAACATTTGTAAAGCAAAAACCCTGAGAATTCCAAGCATTGATTGATAGTAGAATGGACAGGTAAATGGTGGTAGATCATACTTTGGAAAATTGGCAAATGAATGATTTACAACTACATAAAACAATCTCTAAATATCTCATTCTAATACTGAATGAAAAGCCAGGCTACAGAGGAGGAGTGTAAGTTACATAAATAGGCAAAGGTGTGATGTGAGAAGCCAGGACGATGCTCCCTTGGGAAAGTGGCGTTATTATCAAGAGAAGCACAGGGTGGGGGGTCTTCCTAGGCTCTCGTAAGCCAGTTACACAGATCTGTTCAATTTGTGAAAATGAGTAGAGATTTCCCTTACAATGTCATTTAAAACGTAGACAAAAACGGTAAAGTATCCATGTAACCATACTCAGCTACAATGATCAGTTTATGACTCATCTTGTTTCAAATATACTCCCACTTTCCTCTTCCATATTGTTTTGAAGTGAATTCCAGACATCATATCATTTATTTCATCTGCAAATATTTTAGTATCTCTACATCGTAAGAACACTTTTAAAAAGATAGCCATGATAACATTGTACTAAAAAAATTGGTTAATAATCCCTTAATATTGTTTTTAAACATGCAGTGATCAGCATTCAAGTTTCTAAGCAGAGCATATACAGGTTTTTAATGCTAGAGAAGTTCACCTATCTGAAGTTCACTCTCGAGGTTCATTCAATATGGGATCTAATTCTCATATCATTCTTATTGTTTACCTGAATTTTTTTTCTTTTGCTGATATAATCCTATGAGCATGTATGTACAATGTAAGCAATTTGAGTTACTAATGTTTGTTTAATGAATAAAAATTATAATATTCCTTAAATGTTACATACACACACACACACATACACACACACACACCCTTAAACTTGATATTTAAAATGGCCCCTTTCTTATGGATCTCTATGATAAAGTTTTCTAGTTTTGTTAAATGTTTTTAACTATATTTACTATTTTCAGAATGATGCACATGAGCAAATATGTTTGATGAAACTGCTTTTTAAAAATCAATATTTGAATTTACAATTATAAGACGGCTCATAAGATAATTCAAGTGGCAGAAATAGGAAATTTAACTTTCTGCACAAATTATAGCTTTGTGGATTCACGTAACATGTAATAATACACTGGCCATGTATGTCGCTGTGGTTTGGATATTTATATAAAGGAAATATGGTGCCTCGTGAGCACAGGATGTTTAAACCAATAATACACTCTTTTACAATGGCAAAAGGAATTTACATTCTCGTGACTTGTATTTACTCAACAGGTCTTGATGGTAGGAGCCTTGAGTCATCACTGAGCAAGTTGCCTAAGCCCTTGGAATTTTTAATGAACAAACATTTATGATGACAAAAGCTGAGGAGTACATTGGCAAAGCCATCAGGATTCATTCTTTCCCCATGAGAAATGGCCTCAGCCACAGACAAGCAGGACATGGAAGAAACTCCTGCTAGCTGATTTTATTTTTGAAAAAATATAGGTAATAATGCCTCCTGTCTGCAGTTAAAAATCTGGGGGCTGGTCTCAGCTTGATTTTGATTGATTTCTTCTTTTCCAGCACCCAAGAGACATCTTCCAAACCTGTGCCATTTTTAATAAGGAGAAGGGTAGTGATAAGGGCTTTTTGTTGTTGTTTAGTTTTTAGAATGAGTTACTAGAAGTTTCCTTGTGTCATCTTTGGCATTTTAATAAGAAATAGGGAGAGGCTACATATTAGAAGGTGTGATATTGTGGTTTATAATAAGAAATAATATATTTGGTTTTCATTCTCCTTCCTGGCACAGAGTTCCTAAAACCATTGGCATTTCTTAAGTAGACAGAGTTGTAAAGATATGTTTTGTTATGTTAATTGGGTTAACACAATGTTAACATCATGTTGTTACTATAACAATAATGATATAGTAACATAATGAGAATGTGAATGTTCTGTAAACCTAAGGAGTGGACCTTGTTGTCAGTGGAGCTAAACACATGATTAGAGAGGGTTAAAACTTGGGGTTGCACACCCCTGACCCGCACACCCCAGGGAAGGCAGAGGGGCTGCAGATTGAGTGACTTGAGTTCAATCGCCAATGGCCAATGACTTAATCAATCGTGCTTGTGTAATGAAGCATTACGTAATTATGTAATAAAACCCTAGGACTGGGTATGGAGAGTTCCTGGGTTGGGGAACACGGGGAGATTCGGGGCGAATGACAGACGTCTCCCTGCCTCTCCCGGAGCACCTCTCTCTCTCATCTGGATGTCTGTGAGTCACGTCCTTTGACAATGAAGCTGAGATCCAGTAAGGAAAAAGCTTCCCTGAGTTCTGTGAGCTGCTCTAACAAATGAATCGAACCCAGAAGGAGGTGGTGGGATCCTCCGATTTACAGCCAACTGGTCTGAAGTTTGGGGATCCACCTGGGCTTTCCAACGGCACCTGAAGTGGGGGAGGAAACAGCCTGGTGGGGCTGAGCCCTCAACCTGTGGATTCCGATGCCGTCTCCACATTGTGTCAAAATTGAGTTGAACTGGAAGATGCCCTGACGGTGTCCACATGCTTCTTTGTTGGTGTAGGGCAATCGTCCCAAGCACACACCTTAAAAATGGGTCCCCGAACCTAAAGAGTGAAATGTGTTTAATCGCAGCGGAGAAAGAAAGCCTTCATTGTTCTATTAACAAAGAGCGCAGGCTAAAGGAGTTCCGAGGTTGGCTCAAACGCTCCACAGCGGTCACGGACACAGACCCCGCCCCTCCTGTGGCCCACTCGAAGCACTGCAGCTTCCGTCCTCATGAGGTTTGCCGAAGCTCACAGAACAGCGGCTGCGGGCTGGGCACCAAAGCTTCCCTTGACATGCCCAGAGAGGAAAAAAGAAGGTAGGCAAGAGGAAAGAGGCCTTTGATCAGAGGGTTCCCTCCTGCAATCGTGGAGAAAACTTATTCAGAAACCCACTGCTCCCCAGCCCAACTCCCCATGTCTCAAGCTCACACCCAAACCAGGCCCTCGGCAAAGTGGAGTGGGGTGTCTATGATCGTTTACACCTCTGATGGCGTCGTTCCAGGAGCACGTCAAAACTCAGTTGCTATCAAAGAAAAAGAGGGAACGGATGGGCAAGGAACAGGCTGTAGGCAACCAGCAGTCCAGTAGGGAACCCCTACTTGTCAGGTAGGCAAGAGACTGGTCTGTCCTGGGTCGCATGAGGTTGCCTGCCACGCAGCGTTTTGAACAAAAGGCCTCGCGTGAGTGTTCCAACCGTGCATTCTCCAACATGTTATACAGAAGCGCCTCAGGTAGGTCAACAAATATCACGAAAAACATGAAAAGCAACTTATTTCTTAATACGTCTGGTGCACAGACATAGCAGTGTAATACATCCACACATTTTTTGATGGAAGGCTCGTAAGCCAGCTCACTTTAGTAAATTTGCTCTAGCTACATAATGCATACGTTGAAATGAGGAAAACATTTGAGCAGATATTTTCAACCCTGCTACAAGGAACAGTAGAAAGGAGGGCGAAGAGATGAAAGCAAGTCCATCATCCCCGCGCAAAAATAAATAAATGTGTGCGCACCTCTGACGACATTTCCTCTTTAGATACCAGATCATGGAGTTATTTGCCTGAAATCAAAATAACGTGAAAATGTATCAAAGAATCCCCAAAGCTAGCACAAAAGTCCACCGAAAGAGCAAAAAAAAAATCAACAAATGAAGATGGAATTATACGGCGGTTACCATGCTAGAACAAACACATCTGAGTTTACATGCTGCCCAAATATTTATTTCACTTGCTGAGATAGTTTTCCTGATGTTTTCATTTCTTCATAGGGCTAGACACCCTTGTGACTCAGAAACAACACTAAAATAGTGATGAGACAACTTTGCAGAAAATCAAGACAACATTTGGCAACGCCAGGCCACATTCCCACATCGAAACCATTCCCTGGAGCATAAAAACCACCACGCCTTTTAGACGAATGCTTCCCCAACTTCAGAGTCCCCGAGCATAGTGGGAGTCTTGGGCTGGGCCTGACGCTCTGCGTCTCTAACAAGGTCATGTCAATGGCGACAGTCCCTGGCCCACACCGTGAGTAGCAGGGCGTTAGAAAGGACGTGGGCTCCCAAGTTTGCCACTTCGATTCATATTACTCACTTGCACAGTATTTTTTTCTTTCTCCACCAATCCCTACTCATTTATGATATGACCTTGTCTTGCAATCTTTGTTCTACGTATTCCTTTAGGTTGATTTCATTTACTCTAAGGGTCTCAACTGTGCTTTGAGTGAATACTTCTCTTCAGCCTCAAATAGCAAAATGAATGTCGACCTACCCATTTGGTGTTTCACACAACCTATAAGATGAGAGAGCCCTGAACAAGCTCACTACCTACCTACGCAGCCACTCGCCTGTCAGTTCTATGCTCCAAGAATACTGAAAAAGTTATTCCAGACTTTCAGGACTTCGAGCTTCTGTCCGTGCTCTCTTCTCCCTGAAATGCCTTTTCCACCATCTCGTGACTCCTGTAAACCACCTTACAAGCTTTTCTCTCTTAAAAGAAGGTCTTCAGGCCAGAAACCATATCTTCCTTTTTTATATCTCCAGTACCAAGCCTAAAGGGTCCTCAGTAAATGTTAATTGAATGAATGTATCATTTAAAATAGGAGAGTAATGTTCGGCCATGTATTCATTCCACTATTTTATCTCAATGTGTACATTGAGATTTATTTTATACTGTTGTTAGATATACAGGAAAACTGGTATTTCCCTTGGTATTTTTAATCGTAGGGAAGTGAATTTTAAGAGGGTGATTACGTTCACCCTGGTCTTTATTAGAGATTAGCTAGTTATCTCCCTCAGGTCTGCGCTTGGGCTCCTATGAGGGTGATCAATGATCTGTCCATTAATCTGGACTAATACTGTACCTTACTGAGCAAGTGAGTAATTGTAATTTTGTTTTTTGTTTTCTTTAACCACAACGCAGGAAATTTATATCCGGAAGGATTTCCTCGTGAGCAGGCAATTTGGAAGTATTTGTTGAGCCCAGTCAGCGTGAATCAGACTATCAAGTCTCAGTGTTTACAGATGAAAATAATAATTACACGAGGAGAGCAATGAAGGGGGTAGGTGAGGCCATTTGTAGGTGCGTGGGGATTATGAAATGTTAGGATGGACCACCAAAGATGTTACAGAATCTCTATCTCTAAGAGTCCTTGAAAGCCACATACAGTAGTTTCCCCTTTTCCTGGGGGAGGGGTACTTCCGAGCCCCGCCCCCCAGCGGATATCTGAAACCGCGAATACCGAACCCCGCATACACTGTTTCTTTCCTCTACGTGCATACCGATGATAAAGTTTAATTTATAAATTAGGCACAGTACGAGATTAACAACACTAACTAATAGAAAATATAACAACCATGATGTATCATATACTATAATCGAAGTTATGTGAATGTGGTCTCTCTCTCTCTCTCTCTCTCAACACATCTCACGGAACTGTACTCACCCGTCGCCTGACGACGTGCTGGCTCCACGCTGCCTGATGAGGTGCAGGGGGGTGAAGGACGCAGGCCCTGAGACACGGCGACGGCACCGTGAGGGTGGCTTGAAGCCAGGCACGGCCGGACCGGGATCTGTAGAACCAAGATGGCGGGGAGACACCCCGTAAAGGATGAGTCACGTCCTGGGCGGGACGGAGCGAGACAACGCGAGATTTCATCACTCTACTCAGAAGGGTGTGCGGTTTAACACTTACGGATTGTTCCGTTCCGGAGCTTTCCATTGAGTACCTTCAGACTGCCGTTGACTGCGAGTAACTGAAACGACAGAAAGAGGAATCAGGACACGTCGACTTTGGGAAAGTCGCCTCACTGCCCTGTGCCTTGGTTTCCTCATTTCACGTATGAGGACACTAGAGGACCTATTTCATACCTGGTCGTGAAAATCCAACGAGATAACGAATGTGAAGCACTTAAATGAGATGATAAGTCTGAAGCCTGGCTCGTTGTGATTATTAATAAATGTTAGCCGTCAATATAGTGAACAGTGTCCAGTAATTACTATAAGTATCTTGGTGACTCTGAAATAAAGAGGGAGCAGAAAGCCTTATTTCCCTTTTATTACAGTGACTCAATTAAAAATGACTCCGTAGTCATTTCCCCAAAGGTTTATCTTATTTCCTAGAACCACAATAAAGCCTCTTTGACTTTAGAAGAGTCCAAGATTTAATGTTTCTCCACCTGAAAGGCTCATAAATGTTCTTTCTTGTACTGTGCTCCTAATGCTTTCTCGTATTACTGAAATGGTCATCAGCATAATAAATAAGCATTTTGTGATACTGCTCTTAAAACCCAGATGATTGAGCTATATAGCACTTAATAGTTTAATAACATTTTCTCTTATGTTGTCTAATTTGTTTCTAATATAACCCTAGCGAAATTAGTTTTATTAGTTCTATTTTGTGCTTAAGAGATAAGAAATTCAGAGAAATGAAATGACCAACCTAAGGTTACAAAACTGCCGGATGGCAGGTTGGGACCCAAACCTTGGTTCTCTTACTTTAAATTCCATGTCATTGCATGACTTTGTTTTAGTCTCTTGGCCTGGAAAGGTAGTTCAGCAGAGGATTTGTGAAGTCTTCTGTGGATAGATGGTAATTTGGAAGTGAGTTTGCTGATTTTCTAGGGCGGGTAACAGACCAGCTTTTGAAGTGCTCTCTGTATTGGTCTATCATTGTTTTACTTTGTAATATAGGACTATTGTATTTACTTCATTCCTGGTGAGACCACACACACACACACACACACACACACACACACATGCACATACACACACACAGACACACACACACCCCAATCAAACTTAAAAGACAGCTTTCTTTTTTGGTAATATTATAATTTTATGACCTTATAAATTTAAAATAAACAAAGCTCATCCTCCACTTAAGCTTTTGAGCTTCTCAGAGAATATTTAGTGAAAAAAAACATCATTTCAGTTCTTAAGTGGATCAGTGATTGTATAACCAAATATATTCAATAGGTGAATTTCTGAGTAACTTTTAGTTCTTTGAGATTTTGTTATTGAAGATAATGCAGTATTTCATTTAAATTTTCGAGAGGTTATTTTCTTAGTAAAATCACAATTTTCTATTCTACCAACTCCAGTTTTGCTAATTTTCTACAAGCTATTCCTCTTCCTTCCTTCTGTAATTTTGTACCACATATGAAATGTCTGTTACTAAAATATTTATTTTGACAACTAACTAAGAACTAAATTATTATTATTCAGTATGAGGGTTTAAAAAATCCTTTCAGATTCAGTAAACCTTGAAATTTTGTCGTTATAAATGCCACAAGTCATCACTCTTACTTATAGCATCATTTTCGATCATTTTGATATTGAATTATTGAAAACATGATGGCAAACTGCAACACTCAGCATGATGTTTTAGTAGTAATTACCATGTGCTTTATCATCATCAAATTTCTGAACAAATTTAGGCACAGACAAAAGTCTTCCCATGGAGAAACATCAGAGTTGGGGCTTCAGCAGTTCCGTACTAGAGATCATTTTTTCATACACAGAATGGAATCAGATTCATTTTAAACTTTGCCCAATATCATTGTGATAATGATCAAAGCCCTTTCTATCTATAACTGAATCATTTACACACTAAAGTAAGCCATTGTATTATTTGTCATAACAAATGTGACGTTTTATCATTCCCAATGCTACTGAAATTGCTTATTATTAATCAATAGTAGATTTAAATTCTCATACTGCTTAGCAAGGTGACCAGTGAGATTCTAGTTTCCATATTGAAAGGATACTTTTTGGTCCTTATTTTCTTTACTATTTTGCAGATTTTGCAAAGTTAGATTTTTCTACCATTTTGAAGCTCTCATTTCATGGCTCTCTGGCTAATGGAATCTTTTCCTCTTCCTTTCTCTCTGAACAAACCCCACCTTTTCCTTTCTCTGTTCTCTTCCTGAATTTCAGTCCTCACTCACTTGCATGATTTGCACATGCTCTTCCATTTAAAACGATCTTGCTCACGTACATCTTCCTTCAGCACCCTAATTTTTCCTGGTTAGCTACTACTCATGGAATAAGATGGGATCTGCTTCCTTCCGAGCACCTTCCCTGACCAACCTCCCACCCACAGCTCTGGTCCCACAGCACCTGCAGAGGGGGCTACCAACAGACGCACATCCTCATCCTCGTAGGCACTACAGTTCCCAGCCTCCTTTGCTGTCCCTGAACAATGCCTGAGAGCTGGGCCAGGCTCTTCCCTCTTCCATGCCTTGATACACAAGAACAGGGCAACATGGGAAGCTGTGAGATGAAGACAGTCACTATATGGTAGGGTCCTTGGTCTCAGCCACAGCTTGTAGAAGTTTCTGGCTGATTGAGAACACTTGTTTTAGACTTTATATGATTGAGGTACCAACTCTTATTATAGCAGTCAGCCGACCTAGTATGAGTTATTGCTCAATAAACGTTTCTGAATTAATAACTGAATGAGTGAATAAAAATGTTTTAGGGACAGAAAACAGAGAGCATATCAGATGGGGCATCTTCAATCAAGTCGTCATATCTGACGTCCAAAGCGAGCTTAATTTTAAAAAATTACAGCTTTCACAAGGTAATCTGTTAATTACTTTCTTTAGAAATTTATTTTTCTTCAAATTGTATCTGTGTAGATACAGATACATGCTTATGGAATGAGGCATATGTCATATTTTATTTTGGATAATTTTCTGTTGGAAAAGTCAATATTGTCCCCAATTTACTGGAATAAACAGAATGCAACAAGTAAATGACAATGCTGTCATTTTTTTTGGAACTCTGTCTTTTATTCAGTAGGATGGTAGTTAGGTTTTTTTTGCAAAAACTAGATAATTTTCCTCAGCTATCTATTAACTATTTTGATTTGTGGTACTGCATTATAAAGGGGCCGTGTAGGTGAGATAAACGTACATGCAATAATTAAATTAGGCGATTCCTTTTCACTAGCCAGTAATCCAATTTTGAAGCTCAAGATATAAAACCTTGATGTTCCATCATTTACATTATGTAGTCTAATAAAAGGCAATATTGACTCTTAGGATGAACCACCCCTTGTATAATTATGTGGGACTATAAAACTGGGTGCAACCTACTGATTGTGTGAGGAAAGGGACAGTTCTCTCCTTGGATATTTCTGCCTGCATAACATCGGAAATAGGATGTCGATTTCCTTGAATAAAGGTAGGCATAGTTTTTATTCATTATCTTACAGCTGTCATATTTTTAAAGGGTGATACGTATATTTTCAGATGTTAGATGAGTCAGTTTCTGACATAAAGAAACTAATTTAATTATAATACTAGTTATGTAACTGGAAATGACAGTTTGAGTTTCAACTGTAAGGGGTATACGTTCTCATTTTATATTTGATGTTTCAGCCTGACCTGTTCGCATTGTGGACTGGATGAAATACAGCTCCTTTTTATACCTAATTCCATTTGAATTGTTTGTGCTATGGTTGTCCAGAATTCACTGAGAGGCCTGGCACATAGCATGAAAACATATTTTAAATTTTGGCTATTACTTCTTATTAGTTAGAAATAAAAATTCACGATATAAAGTTAATCTATCAAAGTTTCAGCTTTTGCTTCAGGTTAAGTAGTCAGAAATTAACAGCACAAAGATTAACTTAGTCATATAACTAAGTTAAGGAATAAAATATATATGTAAGTTTGTAAGAACTTAGTACAAATACAATAAAATTTATATACCTTATTTATTCTAAAATTTGAAATACTATCTGCCATGACGCAATGACTCGTAGCAAGCTTTTCCTTACCTAGAGGCCAAATTAATTAGCTTTTGTATATTTGATATTTTAAATAACATTATCAGATTCCCATTTTATTAATTGTTCTAATAATCTCTCTAGATCATGGTGGCCAAGGGCCCTAGGAAAGGTGCTGGCTTGGACAGCGTGTGGATGTCAGGTGGCCTTGTGGAAAGTGGACAGGGCAGAATCTGCTTCAGGTTTCTATGTAGCAAAGTACATCAAGTTTCTCTGATTTCCAGGTAGAAAAATAGCAGTTCATCGGTGTCCACAGTAGTGTGTGTGTGTGTGTGTGTGTGTGTGTGTGTGTGTGATTTATCTCACTGTTTATCCATATTAAGTAGAATTTTTCATCTGAAATTCAGTTGTCACCAAACTAACAACACGGCCGAGTAGTAGAATCTTAGGAACATGAGTTTCCTCCCTTCTTCCTACCCCATCCTCTTTTAATACAATTTAAATATTTCAAAACATGCTATATTAAAATATTCTTTTAGGCAACTCAGCAGAAACAGGCAGAATTTTAAAAAATTACAATCTGCTTTCCTTCCCATCTGAAATCCTATGAAAAGGAAAATTAAAAAAAAAAAAGTAATAAAGAGTAAATTCAAACCAAGGAGAGAAAACAAAACAAACAAGCAAAAAAAACAATGCCTCCAACAGTCTAGACATGTTAAAGAATTCTGGAAATATGGAAGGCAGGACCAGATCTACAGAAATATAAAAACAAAGGAAAACTTAAGGTAAACATAGGCAAAGAAATACTGTGAAGGGAAGAATGATGGGGGAGCCAGTGACCACAGAGATACAGAGATGGTCACAAGCGTTCCTCACAGTGTTATTACTTGGGGAGCAGTATCAGAGCGAGGCTAGTAAGTACCTCTCCCCTTCCTGATTTGCACTGAGCCGCAGGCAGCAAAGGAGTTTGCCCACTGCCTAAAACAGAGTGTGGACAATGGGTCCTTGTGAAACAGCATCGTTCCAGCATGGACAGGAGCTGCTGTGCCCACAAGGGATGCTAAGGCACACTGCACAGCCCTCCCAGAAACACATCTGGCCTCTCCCGCACGATCACCAGAGACTGACTTTGGGAAATAGAAGGAGGCATATGAATGGATACACCAAACACAAAAATGAGCAGACAGGGATTCTTCAACCTTTGAAGGAAACTAACACTATTATAAAGAGAAAAGGAGGTTCATAGGACAAGCAGATCAGGACTTCAGAATAAAAGAAAAATGTAAGAATATATTACATTTACAGAGACTCAACCAAAGATTTTGAAAAAAAAAGATTTCTTTAGGAAATTAAAAAAAAAAACCACAAAACTTGATAGATGGACATAACTGAAGAACAAAATAGTGATCTGAAAGATTGAGTCAAAGAATTTTTTCATCATACAGAATAAAAGGAAAAAGAAGTAAAAAAAAAATGATAGTAAGGTTAAGGTGCAAGGAAAACGGATTAGAAAATTTTAATATGTCCCCAGAAAGGCAAACAGAGAGAAAATAAATAAACACGTGTGCTTGCAGGTGGGAGCAGCACTAATCCCGCCTCCTTTTGCCAGCTGTGCTCCATTTTCTGTCAGAGTGATGGAAACCATCCTTTCCCTATTCTTAGTTCATGCAATCTGGGCAACGTCGGTGCCAAGTCTGACCCCGACAGAGGGCAGCACTCAGAGCTGGAAATCAGATCACTGTTTTTCTGGCGATGGTGACGGGCTAAGGTATCGAACTTATAACCCCATGAGAGCCAATGAGATACGATATTTTGCAGAGCTGGTAAAAAATTTGGTGATCTTATCAATGGTCATAAATTCAGAAGATTTCAGACGGGTGATGTCGGGAGACCTTTAAGTAGAGAAATTGCTCTCTCAATGAAAAAAGAGATAGAAGGAAAGAGAGACATAGCTTTGATAACACAGCCCCAGATCAATCTGTGTCTTAAGCCGGAGGTCCCCAACCTTTTTGGCCCCAGGAACCAGTGCTCCTAAGCGAATCTAAAGCCTGATGATCTGAGGGGGAGTTGAGGTGTTGGTACCAGTGCGGGCTGCAAATACAGATGAAGCTTCCCTCCCTTGCCTGCTGCTCGCCTCCTGCCGTGCGGCCCGGTTCCTAACAGGACATGGACAGGTACCAGTCTGCGGCCCAGGGGTTGGGGACCCCTGTCTTAGGCTAGCTAATCATACCACAGGTCTTTTTAGTTCTGTAAACCGATGGATTCCACTTTTGGTTAAGCCAGTTTAAGTTGCATTTCTCTATTTCTCACTAGGAAAAGATGCCTAACCTATGCAGGAATAAATGATGTTACTAAATAAAATGGAAAAAAAAATTCCCAAAGGAAAAGAAAATCACTTGATTAGAGGTGACTGACCACTGAGTAAGGAACAAGTGAACAATAAAAATTACCCACTGAGATTCTGGAAATAGTTGTAAAATTGTATAAATGTACTAAAAATCATCACACTGTCCACACATCAAGGTGAATTTTTCGATGTTTTTAAAAAGACGCAATACAAATTTTCTGTTCTTAGTGGGTTTATGGGACCCTTCCATTATATTATTGAGCTAAAGCACTTAAGGTAATGTAACCAAATAGTTTTACTTCCAGTTATAGATGTTACAAATAATACATTTGGATTAATGGAATTTTTTAAAAATAACAATTTCTGTAATTAATTTGTGAACAAATAGATGTAATTTTTAAATGCAAGAAACAAAATAACTTAAAATGATTTTGATAATTTAGATTTTTTTGGAATTGAAATAAAATCCTCATTATTTTTTCATTTTTCTTAAAGTTCGGTGTCATAGCATAAAGGAATTTAAAAATAAAAATTTCCTTCTGGAATTTTATTCAACAGTTTATTTTCTCTCATGTTATCCCTACTTTGAAATTAAAATTGGTGTCGAAATTGCATTCCACCACTATCCGTCAATAATTCAACGTCATAGGGAGTAAGATCTGGACTGTAAAAGGCTGACTGCCATCTCGTTCCGTCTACACGACAGAGTTGAAAACCAGGACTTGCCGTAACTTTAAAAAGGAAGCCCACGTTCTTCACCCAAGGCCAACACAGCCATCCGGTGCTTACCACCACCAGGACATGCCCTCTACCCAGCCTCCAGCATGACCCCTTCGGACTTGATTCTCTTTTTCTGCCTGAGTGACCCTTTTTAGCTAAGTGTTAGGGAAAAGCAATTGATCAAAGTAAACTGACGGTAACAAGAGGAAACTCTTAATGTTCCTCGGAGGCATTTCCTTTTTAACACGAAGACCTGACAGATGTGCAGTGTCAGCCGAGAGCAGCGACTCAAGAGCTTTTCTCTTTCCTCATCCCTGTGATTCTATATTGGTTTTTCCAAAGGCATTACCTCCTTCAACTAATAATAGGAAGGTGTGCAGCTGACCCTTGGTCTGCCCTCCCTGAATACAGCTATTGATGGAAAACCTGTTCAGATGGTAATAAACTTGAACACTGTGTCCTGCGCCAATCTTTCCGCAGGCCACGTCAGTTGATGATTGGAGATAACCTCAATATTATTTTTCTAAGGCATTCCAGAATTGACGGCGACCTGCCACGTCCACTCCACCCACCCTTGAGTTTCAAGCCCGGGGTTGGGCCCCCATTGCCAGGCAGTCCACCTACCTTTATTTAGGGCAGGCTCTAAGCCAGAGTCTGGATCCACGCAGTCTGTGTCAGGTGCTGGAGACAGGTGCCGGAGGTGGCCAGGTGAATATGACAGTCCGAGGCCTTAAAGGAGCACACAGATTGGCAAAGCTAAGTTTTCTCCTGTGCAAAGTGTATCAGCCTTGGAAGGAACTGTGGTGCTTTCTAACCTTTTGGCCTAGACACAATGGCAACAGTTTTAGGGGTTCCATTGTCCTGGGGCAATGGAACCTCTGTACCTAAATGTAGAACTAGCTTCGAGGATGGCAAGCACACACCTTTCACTGCACAATTGCCACCCCTGCTATTCATTAATAAAGGCAATGCAGGGCCATGAAGATAAGCCTGTCAAAGAAAGCGGACGGTAAACAGGAAACATGGTTCATGTTTAACCTAAACAGTCATTTTATTAGCCATTCTGAAAAATCAAAACCTGAGGGGAGCTGATATTGTTATCCACAGGAAACGGGACCTGTGGGACCTCTTAGCCACAGGAAATGAGGCCTTCCATTAGAAAATAGAAGTTTTCCTAAAAACCTTATGTCCAGATCAAAGAGGTTTCTAAATAAAATGGGCATGGGAAACCCAGGCGCAGCGGTGTTTTAGGCAAAAGTTCTCAAAAAATTAAAATCTTTCCTACGTACCCAGTTATTCTCTCTTATCCCCCCCCCCCATCAGTGTGGGGAGTGTGCTAGGCTGTGCAAGAATTGCTGTGTAGGGGTTAAAAATTTTTTATTTAAACAGGCTATGTAAACCTCCCCAGTTCCCAGTAAAGCTTGACCTAAACAGACTTTAACAATAACAGGAAACTAGGTAGCTTAGACAGAATAACGGCTTAACCGCATCCTGGCATACAGGCCAGAGACTTTCCACTGAAAGCTAGCTAGAAACCTGCTAGAAACCTAGCTAGAACCTGCTAAATCAGCTATATAGTCTCTTTATTTTAGGTTATGTAACCCTTTTTTTTACAATAGTATACAAGAGTGTGTCTAAGTTGAGTCGGGGCTTCACTGGCAACCTCGCTGCGTCGGGGTGCTAGGGAGCCCTGATTCGAATCTGTAATAAATACATTTCAATCTGAACATTGGCTTAGTTGTCTCTCTCGGTGCGCCTACAACAGGGAGGGCGGGCGGGGCGGGGCGGGGGGGGCGGTCTGTGGGGACTCTTAGTGTTTTTATAAGCTGGATCCACCGTGACCTGACACCTTGACTGGGTGGCGCGAGCGGGAGGGACAGGCGAGCCGCGCGTTGCACCGCGCCGGGTGCAGACGGCGCGGCCGCCCCTCGGTGCGCTGCGCGGGGCCGCGAGCCCGCACCCCCGCCGCCCACTGCGCCCCTCCTCTTTACTGCGCTCCAAGTAGCCGAGGCCCGGGCGGTCCTGGCACAGGTCCTCGCGGACTCACGCGCGGCCAGCTCTCCGCGTCCCGGGGCGCAAGTGCCCGCTCACCGCGCTCTGTCGCCCCAGGTGCCCGTGCCGAGCAGGTGGCGAACGGGGTGGGCGCAATGAAGCGCAGCCTGAGGAGGATGCTGCGCCCTGCGGAGAAGAAGGCGCCCCCGTGCGTCGCCTACCAGGGCGTGGAGGACGGCGTGCACGACTCCAGGGACTCGTTCCAGGTACAGGGGCGCCAGCGGCCGGGGGGCGGGGGCGGGTCGGCTCCTCTTGGCCTTGCCCCCTGGTCCGCGGTTCCGTCGGGCGTTCCCGGGGCGCGAGCGCGGGGTGCGTGGCGGGGTGAGCGCCGGCGGCTGCTGCGGGGTGCGCGGTGCACGAGGGGTCTCTCGGAATGTGGGGGTGAGGGTCGCGCTCCTAAGGCACCCGCACGGTGCCTGCTCCGCCCTGCCTGCTTGTTTGCATGCGTGTTCCACTCCTCTGGCTCGTGGATGGCCGCGGTCGTCTGGGGAGACCCACCCCGAAAGTACCCTCGGCATTGAGCGGAATTAGACAAGTGTCTATAATCAGGACGCTTGCAGCATGTGCGGTTTCGCTAGGCCTTTCTGTAGATTTTGTCCCAAACCAAACAGTTAATGGCTGTCCCTGGTAGTCGGCTTCCAGAGGTGCGGCGGCGGCGGCGAGGGGCGCCCTTGTCCCGTGGAGTAAAAAAGAACCGAGCGCCTGCAAGGGAAGCGGGCAGGGCTGGCGAACCCTCCCGGGATGGGGCGTCGGGGCCTCAGTGGAGGCGGAGACCCTTTGAAAATGGGTAGGTGGTCTCCGGCGGTCCTAAGGGCTAGGATGGGGCTTCCATTTCTTGTAGCTTCCCAGACAGTTGACTCCAAAGCAGGATTAGCTCCCGCCACCCTGATGGGCAGAGGCTGGAGGTGCTCAGAACACTCTCTCCACCGGGGTTCTGCATAGCCAGCAGGAGGGTCTCTTTTTAAACGTAAATATAGCTTTACAAGTGTCTCGCCACATCCCCACCACGAACCTTTCCACAGTGGAACCATATTAATAGGTCCTCGTGTATTTTCTGGGAGTGGGAAGTGGGGCCCTTATACCCATCCACACATCCATTGCATCTAGCTTTTTAATTTACGAACGTGGGAAGTCACAGAGGTTTGCAATTTGATTTACTCACGAACGATATTTCAGAATACTTTTCAAATCAGCTCCTGGAGATGCCTCACTCTTTTCAGTCGCTTTAGAGTATTCCCTCACAGGAATGTATCATGCTTTATTTAACCAATTCCGCATCCACGGGTACTTAGGTTGTGTCTGGTTTTGCTGTTTTGTTTTGTTTTGATTACACATGATTGAATGTCTCTGTGAGCTGAGACGTGGCTTCATCTCTCTGTCCACCTTAATGGGTATATCTATACAGTACCGTCCTACCAGGATAAAGAGGTAGAAATTACCAAATTGCCCCCTAAACAGGTTGCATGAATTGACACTTGCCAATCATGTGAGTCAGGCACGTGTTGTAAAACACATAAACCGCCAACCAGGTTTTCCAAGGTGAGTCTATATACATATTAAATTAAACATTGACTTCTTTCCTCCTTCTCAATATTAGCATGTCAACCAGTCTTTTGAGTTAATCCAAAGAACTGAGATCATGATTGGATTTCAAGCACCAGGATATTGCCTTTGGAATTAGTGTTATGGGACAGGAAGAAATTTAAAAATTTTGAAAATTACACCAGATATATTTCCTTTACTTACTTAAGTCAAGTAGAACCATTTACATTGTTTAAGTCTTTTAGAAGCCACATTAGAGCCTATAGATGTGAAGGTTTTTATATTTTATTACCAGCAGTAATTCTAGATCATTCTGTTAAAACTCTCAAAGGTGAGATGAATTAGAAATCAATATATTTAACACTGTCAATAGTTCCAAACTCTAAGGATTTCCTGATTTAAAATATATTGTGTATACTATTTTCTCCAGCATGCATGCATGTGCACACCAGTATACACACATCACAAAACACACAATCCCAGGAATACTAACAAAATGGAAGGATGGCAAAACCTTATAAGAGAAGAAATGTGGAAAAAACTATCTGACTTACACATTTATCCTTTTCCAACGTCTTTCTTTCAAGAGAGTTAATACATTAGCATTTGACCTTTCATTTGTTATAATCTCTCACCCTAGCTTCCCTCCTTTTTGGCCCTATTACCATTATATGCATTTCATTAAAGCAACCTGAAACAGATATATTCGATATCTCCATTTTAAAACAATTAGCTTCTTTAAAGGTGATCTAGTCTATTATGTTCTATGTCTAATCATGTAGTTCAGAATCCAAAAGACTCTGAAATGATCCTGCTCTGAATGAATATATAATAATTTGTCTAAATTGGCTTCTTTCAGAATTTCTGTAAGAAATCGCTTCAAAGCCTGACTTAACATATGTACGAATTCAGACTATTGAGTACACCGGATGAGTTTGTATAAAGTATTGCCATGCTCCTGTGTCATGAGTTCAGCGGTACCTTGTGAGCATCTGGCCTGAGTACTTGCTCTCAGGAGTGTGTACTTGGGTTTGCGTTGGCAGCACGTAGCTAGCTGAACAGACCATAAATGGCTCTTTCTGGCACTGTCTGGGGAGCAGTATAATCCCTTTCTTGTCACTGGAAGAACATATCAAATTTAAGTGCTAAAATACTTCCAAATGGATTTAGGTAAACACTTCTTTGGTCGAGCAAGACACTGAGAAAGAGCCTGTTTCTGTAGGAAGCTCATTTTTAATTTCTTACTGAATATGTGTAAATTTGGAAAGATGGATGCTCATTTTCATATCCTGCATTCATGAAAGCTATGTGGAGCTTATGTAGAATTTTATAGTTGAAAAATAACACATGTCTATTTAAAGGACTACCATGAAAGTGATGTCTTAGGTACTATTCTGTGATAACAGTGAGAATCAAAGATCAAAATCTTAAGAGATTTTGTTTTATTTCATCCTGACATTTATTACATGAATCCTAAATGCTCAATTCTTGATCAACTACATCGAAATACATTAAGCACTGTAAAACTTCATTTTATGTCATAATAGCTTTTACTTTAACTAGTGAGAAATATTCTACTTATCTTTAAGATAACAAGTCAAGGGTTTGACACAGAGAATACTATGTGTCAATGTTATATATTACCTGTCATGGTCAAAGGTAGAATTAAAGCAAATGACTAGAACATTTGGGGAGGTTTCTGCACTTTTAGAAAATAGTCATTTCCTGGTGAGTTCCATGAAAAACTACTGTCTCGTAGAACATTTTGCTTTTGGTCCATGTGATGAAAATATTTGCTAAGAAATCACTTTGGAAAAATTTCAGACAAATGTATTGTTTGACATATTTGCAAAGCGGAAGGAACATTGAGAAATAATTTTACTCTATATTGCCACAGGACTGGAGTGACATTCCATTAATTTTTTCCCATTGATTTTTAAGTTTTTAGGGAAATAAAATGCATCGAGTGGTCCAGGGAAGTTCTAGTGTGTCTGATGGCCTCACCTGCTGCTCTGTAGGAGCTCTGGGTTTTCTTTCCTTTCTTCCTTCCTTTTTACCTCACTCCCTCTCCTCTTTCTGAAAAAAAAAAATATTTACACGTGGAAGTATCATGGAAAGTAAGTATCCAAATGTGCAGAGCACATTTATCGTAGACAGTGTTAGGAAAGAACTAGAGGGTGTTTCTCAAACTTTTTTTTGGGGGGGGGAGTCTCAGAACCCTTTTAAACTTAATATACAGCTTCAAAAGAATGCTCGTTTCTGGGGTTATAGCTGCCAATATTGACCGTATTAAAAGTGCAAGAGGGAAACATGTAAAGGCATAAGGATTCCTCGCACACAGTCCAGTAGCGTCAGCACTGTGCTGTCACCTCCCATCTGCGGCCTCTGGAAAGCTTCACTGTGACGTGCGAGAGACAGAGGAGAGAGAGGGGCTGGACTGGAGGATGGCATCGGTAACTGTCGTGGAGGCCTGGGGGAGGAGGGAAGATTTGGGAGGGCTCTGGGAAGACAGGCGGACTGTAAACAAGGACAGAGAGCAGGGTGCAGGGACGTCCAAGTTTGGCTCCCGCCTCCGTTTGGGGTCAAAATCTGCAATCGAATTTGACTTGGCCTTGCCTTTGGCACTAAACGTCAGAATAGCAAATTTGATGTCATTTCTGGCATCTCTGAACTGGTGCGATCAAGGATACCATCATATCGCAACCTGTAAAAATTTTAGCAATAGAATAAGGTATGTCATTCCTATTCGTTGATAATACCTAAACATTCACTTTCAAATATAAGCAGGAATGCTAGAAGCAACTTTGAATAAAAATCCTATCAGTCAATTGAGGTATGTAAATGATTTTGAGAATTCTTAATTTTCTCTATAAAACAGATATTAAGAACTTCCAAATAAATAACTAGGGAAATAGATTGTCAGTTAATATAGATATTAAGAAAGGATGCATTAGTTGATTGTAGGAAATAACAGTATACTTTTTGATCCAAAATATTTATAAAAATTTAAATAATAATTCAAGGAAGGTCATGGAGGCAAGTTTATGCATGAAGGCTTTTGTAAAACTGTGTTTGCTATAGTAACATTAATAACAAAATAAAATGATTTTTAAAGATTTTTTTAACTTTTTTAGTAAGTTAACTCTATTTAAGTCATGAGCTTTTTAAGAAAAAGACCTACCTGGGAATTTTTCTTCATATCTTGTGAGAATGTATCAAAAGCAGAATATCAACACTGTCACCTTAAAATTTCTAGGAGGAAATATGATGTCATTCGTGATAAATCATCTTCAGTCCAATCAGAATAAACACTATAAAAGGCGCGAGGAAGAAAAGAAAATGTTAGAGAAAAATTAGACTTTGAAATAAGCTCTTGCTTCTCCCCTAACATAAGTGGACATGAGCGTGTTTGGAATTACACATTTACAGGCCAGTGACAGCAGCCAGCAGTGCCCAAACATCCTGGGCCACTCTACAAAGTCCATTCTTAAACTTTATCCTATTCTGTCACATAATTCATTGTATGATGGTGGCTCTAGCTTCAGCTTCAAGCGTGTGTTGGCTTTTGGTATTCCTCATTCAGCCAAAACCCATATTCCACACACCTCCTGTTCAAGTCCTGACTTTACCGCTTACTGTGTGCCTTTTGGCAAATGATAGAACCTCTAGGTTGTCCTGATGTCTAGCCCTAAGTAAGGGCACTATAATGCTAGCTCTTCTTCCTGCCTGGGACGAGGAGGAAGTGAACCCGGCCTCACCCGGTCTGCTGCAGCACCCCAGTGATAGGCATAAGCAACCCTAGGGGATGGAGTGGGGAGCCATTCTAGACACTGGCCATGTGAGTGACGTGACATTGTTCAGTATGATTCCAGCTCCGGTGTCTGCGGAAAGAAACGCTGGGTAGGAGCTGACCGTAACAGGAAAGCCAAAAAGAGTACAGTAGTGTGGCTTCCTGGACCTAATCTTTGCATTTGTGAAAATCTTTTTATATAACCAAACTTCCTCATGCCAGAGTTTATGTACATTTTCACCTGGCAATGAAAAGCCCTCTGTATTTTCACTATACTTATTATTTCTCAGATCATATCCCTTACGTTTACTTTAAGACTTTTCTGAAGGCCTTTATTTCTACAGCATATACAAGTTTATAATCAGAAAACCAAATAATTTGTTTAAATGTATTGATCAATGATTCCTTACTGTAAGCATGATACATGGTTTTGGGTGATAATAACTTTAACAATTATGCTCATTTGAGGTAACTTTTTAAATATATTTCTAGGTGGTTTTTGAAGGAAGTGCAAGTGAATTACACCCCTGTATGAAGAAAAAAAAGAAAGTACGCAAATATGATGATGTGAACGCCTCTCCTTTGCATCACGCTGCAGAAGAAGGTCAAGTTCAGCTGATGGAGATGATCATCAGTGACTCCGCTTGTGAAGGTAACAAAGTGTACAGTGACTGCTGCCTGTCCATCATCCATTAGAGTCACTGGGGAGAGCAGTATGAAGTTATTCTACAGATAGATCAGCTCCAGATTATCAGGGGCCTGAATATCTCACTCAAAGTGTGGTGTTCCCTACAGGCCACTGTTCCTGAATTTTTCCCACTGAAATATTGCCAAAGCTAGTGCAGAGGTCAAGGATACTGTGTGTGTGGCAAGCACAGGTTTTCTTTGAATTGTTTTCTGGTAGGTCATACAATTTCACATACAGTTTATGTATCCTTCTTTACTATGGCCATTGAGGTCATTCTACACTTAAATTGCTTATCATTGGAACAAAATTGACACTCTGAGAAGATGTAGCACGCCCCAACCCCAGCCTCGTACACACAGCCTCATTTGAGAAACTCGGCTGTCGTCAGATAAGAAAGGCGAATGCCACTGAGATGTCAGGAGTGAGGTGGCGACAAGGCCTTTATAATTTGAGATAATTCTGTCAATACTGTGGAAGATGCATTGGAAGTGGCAGCCCCATTAGAAAGCTATTGCAGTGTAAAGAGAAGATGACAGTCCCCCAGGGTTTTGAGGTTGGAATGGAGGGAGGGAGAGATTCAAGAGCTATTTTGCAGGTGGAGTCAACAGTCCTTGAAAAGATCGAAATGTAAGGAGCAAGGGGCAAGGAGTTGAACTGACTTCGAGACCCCGGATTCAAGTGATTAGAAGCATAACCATCCAGAGAAAAGGCATGAAGAAAACAGGAATATGAGCATGAGCCGTGAGGGGATAATGAATTTGGTTTTGGTCACACTGGATTTGAAAGGCCCAGGGGACATCCACCTGGAACTATCCAGCAGACAACTAGAGATATAGAAGGAAAGGAGCCAGCCCTACAGGGCCACTGCAGCATGGGAAGCAGCTGAGAAATGAATGGCAAGCCTTCAGAGGGACCATACAATTGCCGGTAAAGGCAGCTTAAAGGAGAACAGCGACATTAAGGGTCGGATGGCAGGGAGAGCCAGCAGTGATGGGTAGGAGAGTGACGCTACAGACAACGAGGGAGATGTTATTAGGATAGAAGAGACAGAAGATCGGTGGCCACAAAGAGGTCAATTAGGAAGATCACAATACACTCTTATACTTGTAAAAATGATTTCTGAAAAGTGGCGGAGGTAAAAGCCAAACGCAGATGATTTAATTCGTGAATGGAAGCTTATTCGTACGTCTAGGCCCCTGTTTAATTAAATGTCGGTGCTGACTAACGTGCCAGGTAAAGTGCTTCGTCTTGATCAGGCAGAATGTCAGAGGTGGGGAGCGGGGGGAAGGAGAGGGGTGTGTGGTTGGGAATGAGGCATTTGAAAGAAGGAACGAAAATGGTGCAGAGATGAGTTTTAGAAAGGAGGGACCTGGCTGCACCATGGTTCCAGGTACCAACATGGTCCCCAAATCCTTTCTATGAGTGCGTACCTTTCCCTCTCCACAGACTTAAAAACGTACTGCCACTAACTGAAGTGGTTGATAAAGCAGTCAGTCCTGTCTGTTTCAGAATAGCTGTAAGGCCCTGCGGGATGACACGTGTGTGTGGTTGAGCCGAGCTCAGAGGTGACAAGTACATACAATGCATCGAACTGCGTGGAAGCCACGTGTGAAGCCAGGGTCTCGGGCTCTTGCTCGGTCTTTGACTTCTTAGCGGTGTGTCTTTTCTCTTGTTAACATTGTTAAAGCATTGGCAAGGGCCAAGCACCTGCTAAGATCTTTGAAGACATAATTTGCTATCCTCCTAACAACATTGCAAGTATCTCGAGTATATACATTTTTCTATTTTTCTTTCCTTTTTTTTTTTTAACCACATTCAAATATGGAAAAACCAAGGTTCAAAGAGGTAAGGCAACTCACCGAACCCTCTTTACCAGCTGTGATGGCATGCTTTCGAAACTCTTTAGGCCTCAGTGTCTTCATCTTTCTGAAAAATGGTCCTGGCTCCTTATGGGCTGTTGGAGGATGGAATGTAATAATGATACAGTTATTAACTTGCCAATGTAAAGATAAGAACAGAAGTGCTAATTCTTGCTTTCGCCAATTATATGTTAGGCAAGTGATTTAATTCTCTGTGTCTCAGTTTCCTCAGCTATGAAATGGGAATAATTAAATAGAACCTAGTAGAGTGCCTGGCATGTAATTATGGCTTTTATTAAGCTCAAATGTCATAACGATCCCCAAACCCAAGCCACGGATAAAAACATGGAGCAATAGGAGGATCTCTTTCTCATCGATGCTATAGATGGGCATTCAACTTGTTTGACAAAGTCAGTGTCATAATTCTGCGCATCCCTGCGGTGTTCATTAGATGTTTCTTGAGAACCAAAACTGTATTTTCATTTTTCATAAGGAAGGTGACGCCTGTCACAGGAGAGCTTGGCCCTGAGCTTCGAAGGGAATAGGAATGCAGTAGGGGTTCGATCTAATTCCAGCAAACGCTAACCCATGTTTTGGTCTCTTTTTCTAGTGCTGAATGTCATGGACAATTATGGAAATACCCCTCTGCACTGGGCCGCAGTAAAAAACCAGGCTGGCAGCGTGAAGTTTCTTCTTAGCAAAGGAGCCAACCCGAACCTCCGAAACAACAGCTTGATGGCACCCCTGCACCTCGCCGTGCAGGGCGGGCACAATGAGGTGGTGAAGGTAAGCGTGGGCTGGCCCACATCCCGCCATCACAGCCTGGGCCACAGTGACCAACCTAAGCTGCCACCGCAGATAAAACGTAATAATGACGCTGTTGGCTTTAATCTCACCAACTGATGACAATGATGGTGACGATGGTGATGATGCTGATGATGATGATGACAGTCTTATCTTTCTCAAATGGTTCTTATTTACCTAGCATTCTTCTAAGTGCTTTATATGTTTTAGTTTTTTTTTTAATCCTCCTTTAAAAAAAAAACTATGAATTAAGTCTATTATTATTCCCATTTCATAGCTGAGGAAACTGAGACGCAGGGAATTAAATCACTTGCCTAATATATAGCTGGCGAAAGCAAGAATTAGTACTTTTGTTCTTATCTTTCTGTTGGCAAGTTAGTACTTTACCACTTTTTTCCTGACTGATTTAATGTTTAAAAGGAAGAAGGTGATGAGTGCCTCAGGGAAGATGGAAAACATAATTTACTTTGCTATTTTAATTTGAGTGCACGGCATGCAATAGTCTTAGCAGAAGACATTACAATACCATTGGAAAATCTCTTATTTTTTTTTTCCAAGGCTTTTTTGTTTTCGAGAGTGAGTTTGGTCAAATAGAGGGAACCCTGGTAAATGCTGAAAGGGTGAGTGAGGTTCAGGCCATGGCTTTTATACGATATCTCAGTGTCTCACACTAGAAAACACCTATGCTGACTTAAAGAGGAATGTACTTTAGAAATGGATCACGTTCCAGAAGTTCGTTTTCAAGACAGGCAATTTGGAACTTATAATACATTTTTCCTACAGAAACGATATTGCCAAGTGGTGACTTGGCTCTTGTGCCAAGCCACACGTCTTAGTCAGTTTGAGATGCGATAACATAATGCCCTAGGCTGGGTGGCTTAAACAGTCACCATTTATTTCTCCCAGTCGGGAGGCCGGCGAGGCCAACATTAAGGCCCAGGCAGATTCTGTTTCTGGCGAGGGCCTGCTTCCCGGTTCGTAGATGGCCCCTGTCTTGCTACGTCCTCACATGGTGGAAGGGGCGAGGGAGCTCTCTGGGTCTCAGTTAGAAGGGCACTAATGCCATTCATGAGGGCTCCACACTCATGACTTAATCACCTCCCAAAGGCCTCACTTCTAATGCCATCACGTTGGGTATAGGATTTCGACAGATGAATTTTGAGCCACACAAGCATTCGGTCCTTCATACCACTCCGCAAACTACTAAGTCACCAAAGAGCTCTCATGAGCTCCATGCTTCCTTCACCCCCTATCTCAGCCCCCTGAGTCTTTGGCCCCTTTGCGCCAGGCATGATGGGAGCCCTCTTTCTGCGCTCCTGCTGTACCTTGCATATAGCTCTGCCCTAATTCTTAGCACAGGGTATTGTAATCACGTGTTCACTTGCTTCTCCCCACTCCCTCTGGCTGGTCATTCTTGAAGGAGGACGGTGTGTGTGACGCATCTCAAGATCCGGATGGCTCTTGAATGAATGAGTGAATGAATCGGAGTTCTGGCTCCAGGAGAGGGGCAAGGCTTACGTATCATCACTTAAGGAGTCAAGGGCTTCCGGGGTTCTCATCAACGGGACCTCTGGAGGCCTCGCCCGAGAACCTGCAGACTTGCCCGGCCGCGAGTGAACGTGAAGCGGCTGAAGAGTTTAGTAGCTCCCTCTGAGACCCCGGCCACATGTGACTTAACACGGCATTTTGAAAAATCATGCTTATGGCTGCATAACAGTAACGCCCCGAAATGTGCTACAAATCTATGATGTACGATTCTCAGAGGGTGAAGAGAAAAAAAATCTCTGCTCATAGATTTGGGTGGGTTATTTTATGTGTGGATCTAGAGTTTGTTAAGAAAAGAACGTGAAAGTGCTGAAAGTCTCATTTCCCCTTGTCCAGCAGTCATTTCCCTACGTATTTGTACGTGCTAAAATCTCAGTTTATTTCATTTGCTGACACGTTAGCACGCATTCTGTTAAGAGGTGGCTCTGGTAGGAGATTGACTGCTTTTTTAAAGTCAAGGTTTTCAGGAAACAGTGTGTTTTAATAAATTCTTTTAAAACAATGTAATTACAAGCACATGTTATGGTTTTATCATAGACTTGCTGCAAGAGACAAGGCGTCCAGTGGGCCGAGTCAAAGATTTCCCTTTTGGGAGAGACATTTCTATGAGATAATTAGTGTTAGGTTTAATATGAAATAAAGACTGTTAAAGATCTGTAGATTCTTGGCCAATAACCATCTGGAAGTCAACCAGGTAAAGGGGTTATAGGTCTTCAATTAAATTCCATCACAAAAATTGCTTAACTATTTTATCAGGAATGTTAATTTCTTACATCACAGAAAAGGTTTCTGTTCCAGACTATGTTCAAATTAATTGAGTTAAGCTATGCCAGTGTTACAGGAAACTCTCTTTTCTTTACTGAAAAAAAAAAATAGTTTTAATGGACATTTCCCAGAATTCTTGCAATCTAGTTAAAAGAAAAATGACTAGAAGGGCAATCAAAAACCAAAAACACTTCTTCCTCCTTCCTTCTCCCCTTCTCCTTCCCCCTCCCCCATTCCAGATGGCTCCACAGATTTATTTCTTGAAGATATTAGTTGACAAAGCTCACCTAATGCAAGTGAGACCTATGAAGTCAGCTATACGCTAACTAGTGTCTACGATTCTCACCCTATGTCCGGTTCCACAGCTCCGTATTCCCTCCGTGTGGTGTGATATAGAAATTGCCATTATCTCTCTATTTGACAAGTGTACGTGGTACCCACGACGAGCAAAGGTTCCGTGCGGGTCCTGTGGAGAGGGGTGGAGGAAGATGGGTGAGAACACGGTCCCTGGCATCCGAGAGTCATAACCTAGTGGGAGACGAGGACCCTGTTTGGGAGCCTCCAGGTTCACTTTTGACATTGTGCTCTCTTCCGTGTAGGTCTTGACTGAGCACAGCAGTACAGACTCTAATTTGGAAGGCGAAAATGGAAACACAGCTCTGATAATTGCATGCTTCCAAGATAATAGTGAAGCCCTGCAGATGTTGGTTTGTATTTAATCATGTTTTTTCTGCTTTCCTTTTCATTCGTACAACATTAAATTGCTGTTATTTACAACTCTTAGTTTCTCTTAGCAAAATATAAAATATGGGAGATGTCACGGCATAAGTGCTGTGTGCTGTTATAAACGTCCATATCCCTTAAGTCTTGAACGAATCTGAGATTGCTCGCAGAAGACTAACAGGAAAGCGCTAAAGAATAGAAAATGTGGGAAAATCAAAGTGAAAAGAAAGCATGGACCGGAAAAATTAACACAAGCTGGTGGTCAGGGTAGACCACAAAATACAAGTATTATAGCCTGTATGTTAATAAAAGTGGATCATACGTTTGACTCTGAGTTTCTTAATAAGTCAAGGGCAAGATATAGTAAGTGGCAGACTTATTGTTGGACCCATAAAATAAAAGCCAAGAGAAACATAGTCATTCATATTGCCAAGACAAGAAGAAATTATTGCTTGGGTTCTCAAAAAAGGGAGCCCTGTGTGACAATAATAACTAAGGTCCTTAGCCACAGCACTAAAAGTAAGGTCAGCCTCCTCTCTGTGGTGAGATTTCCGAGGGAGGTCCAGTAGAACCCTGATCTTGCCTATCTCAAGGACTGACTCCTGCCCCTTCTGGTGTGGTCCTAGGATTCCAGTAAATAGCTTTCTTTCAAATAGCCCTTAATCACTTGTATGTTATTCCTATATTTTTACCTCTTAATTTTCCCTCTCCACCTTCCCAAAGAATAGGAAAATGAAATAAAAGAATTTTTAGAATAGCTTCCTAATATTTAAATTTACAAATATGTTCTAACATATTTACTGGATGTCTTGGAGGAAAATGCATATTCTTATAAGCTGTCATGATTGGACCAAAAAGAGAATAAAAATAAATTAACTAACAAACCAAGAATTCAGAAAAGAGCCTCAAATCAAAAGAAAATTGGAATAAATAAATGGTAAAGTTGAAAACAAAATATGCTAATTTGGGAATTATTCAATAAATCAAGAGTTATTTCTTGGAAAAAGATAATAGACAAAGATTTGTGAGCCTAACTAAAACAGAAGAGGACAAAGAACAAATAAATAAACAAAATTAGAAATAAGAAAAAGATATGATGGTATTTTTTAAATGACAATCAATATGCATAATCCTGTCCTAAAACATTTGAAAATCCTTTTTAAGTGGATTAATAGCTAAAAGTAATTAAAATTCCAAAATTAAGTAAAAAATTAAAGATCTATAGGGAACCATAATACATTTTTATCAAAAGTGCATTATCAAAGCTCTGGAGTCAGCTAATATTACATGCTGTTACAGATTTACAAGTTCTTTCAAACTTTTAAGGATCATGTTCCTATTTCAGGTACCTTCTTATAGCACAAGAAAAGAGTAAGAATGTGCAGATTAATTTTATGAAGCAAATGTAATAATAATTTAAAAACTTGAGAGCTTCTCCCAAAAGAAAAATATAGGTGAATTTCACCATATAATAGTGCAAAATCTTAAAAATCCTAGCAATTAATTTACCAAAATAATTAGAAGAGTAACATGAAATACATGTTGGCCTTATGCAGAGAATGTATAGATAGTTAGACTTGGATTATAACACATCAACTGGCCTGAGCAGACAAAGCATATGGTTATATATTAAATCTATATATTTGTGTATCTTTAAATGAATATAAATTTTTCTATATTCTTACAAATCTATAAGGAGACCACATTCCGTAGAAAATTGGCAAGGGGCACATAAAGTTTAATTAATTTCTCTGACAGTCAAAGAGAAACATGTTAAAACGATGAGGTATCATTTTTTTTTTTCATCTCTTAAATTGGAAGGATGAAAAAACTTTGATATACAGTGTTAGAGAAATTTTGATGAGTCAAAGAATTTCGTTCACTGTGGGTATAATTACTTTTTGATTCACTAATTCCAATTCTCGGAATACGTGCCAAGGAGATAATTAAAGTGATCACTTATGTTAATATATGTTAGAGGTAGGAAACTGAAAAAAATGTGAAGTTCAATTGAACAGGATTCATTGTATAAAGTTTTGCGTACTCTGAAATTGAACATGTACATAGTAAAATGATCTATTTAGAGAATATTAGGTAAAAACAACAGCATAGTCACACGGTATTCATGTAAAAATTACCTTTGCAAAGAAATAAGACAAAAAATATATTGTCTTCTAAAATGTAAACCAATGCTGTTAGGGGTGAGAGTATGGGTAATATTTGCTCCTTTCACACTTTTCTGATTTTTCACAGTCTTCTGTTTAGTGATAATAAAAGGTATTTAAAACAAAACTGAAGTCCAATGGTCTATAGAAAGTGATATTTGCAAATGATTGACTCAGAGGTCAAAGTGACATATGATTCAGATCTTCTAACATCTTTTTAGTAGAGAACTTCCATTAGTGAAAATAGCTGATTTTCATAGTTAACAAAGTGCTGGTCTAATCATGTCTTAATTTTACATAAATAAAAGGAAAAGAAAATGGGTGTAGGTGGAGTCATATCAATGTTTAAAAATATCTTATTAATCCGATTGAAAATACGTTGACTTTAAGCTATCTGGGGTAGCAAGATTGATGTTTTTGTATCTACATTGTTACCTCGTCTTTGGGAAATATAGAGTCTCTCTATTTCAGACTCTTAGCCTAATTCCAAAATGACCTTCTTTCCTGATTCATATCATTTGAGGCTTTTCTGTGTAGTTCTGCATGGGCACTGATAGTGCAATGGCCTGGGAGGTCCTTGCCAGATGGGGTTTAACTGGTATCGTTTGACTTCTTTGTTGTTATCTTCTTTTCCTCCAGTTAAATAAAGGAGCTAAGGCTTGTAAAGCAAACAAATGGGGATATTTTCCTATTCACCAGGCTGCCTTTTCGGGTGCCAAGAAATGCATGGACATAATATTAAAGTATGGTGAGTACTGTTTCCTACATTATATACCATGAGGAAGCCTATCCTGGTGGATGCTATTAATGGAAACATATTTAGTAGAATTTACACATGGGCTTTTATGTAAGCCTAAACATCCTTTTTTTAAAAAAAAAAAATTCCTTTTACTTATAATTTTGTTATTTTGAATTTCATTTTCTTCTAAAGGCGACGAACATGGATACAACAGACAGAGTCACATTAACTTCGTGAGTAATGGAAACGTGAGCCCTCTCCACATGGCAGTCCAAAGTGGTGACTTGGAAATGATTAAAATGTGCCTAGACAATGGTGCACAGCTGGAACTGATGGAGGTAATGGTTCATATTCCACACGAGACTTTGATTTAGAATTGTCAGCGATTATTTTCCAAAATGCTTCAGAGCTCTTCTACCATTCGTTAGATTGAAATAGATATTTCCTGCTGTTCAGGCAGAAGCAGAACGAGAGACCATCCCAAATCCCGATCTATGGGTACGAGTTTGAGAGCCAGTAAAGATAACGACGCCACTAATGGCAGTCGAAGTAGTGTCAGCTGTCAAGAGCTGTCACTGCGAGGAAGCAAAGTTGCGAGCTGTGGTTTTAGTCCTGATGCTGTCCAGGACATGAAACGGTTGCTGTTCCTCATCTTAGATTCCACGTTGCTCGATTCTGTTGACCCGGGGGCAGACACCTCACCGCTGCAGCTGGGTTGTAGTCCTGAATCGGGACCTAGGCACTGACGCTGCTGTCACGACTCTTTCCAGAGCGGGAAGTGCACGGCTCTTCATTTCGCTGCCACCCAAGGAGCCACTGAGATCGTGAAGCTGATGATATCGTCCTATTCCGGGAGCAGCGACATTATTAATGCGTGGACGGAAACCAGGAGACACTGCTTCACAGGCAACTTTCCATTCTGTGTAGACATTTTTAGTGTCCAGGTGTTAAATTATCCCCTACGCATCAGAGATTCCCTAGTTCAAAAGGAAGGAGCAGAGATAGCAAAGGTCCTATGGTTCAACTGGAAACTGCATGCTCCTCTGAAATCAAAGCAGAACACGAAAGAGATTTTCACAGAATCAGACCTCCAGGGGAGTGTTCTGTGTCAACTCAGTACATGGGATAGAGGCTCAAGATTAATTTCCTCTATGCTCAGGAGGTCAACATACATGGCTTTCCATACCTTTCTGACCTGTTCCAACTCCTCCTGTGTGTCTTATCCTCATTGTTAGAGAAGGTAACGAGCAGCTATATCTGGATGTCCCACTCTTCCTGCTCTCTCCTCTTTCTGCCCACTTCCACAATTACAGATACATGTTTTCGAAACTTATCATTTTAGGAAACGATAGGCAAGCTCCAAACAAGGTAAATATTTTTGTAGGGTTTGATGGACATACTCACCAGAGGAAAAAAAACATCTAACTGTAGGTGTACTAGACACTAGGGCAGGAAACAGGCAGTGTAGACTGAGAGTTCAATTCCTTTGGAAAGGAAAGGACTAAATTCCTATGTGAGTAAAAGAGGTGGCTGCGATGAGCCTTCTCCGTCTCTGTCTCTCTGTCTGTCTCTCTCTCTCACACACACACACAACACGTATACACACACAGTCACACACAGCTGTGAGCATGCTGGCAGCCTGGAAGGGCAGAAGAATTTACACTATTATCCCTCAGGGAAAAAGCAGCTCTAGCTACCCATGTAAGATCTGGTTCTAGACTGGGGACGTGGGGGATGAAGGTACAACATCAGCAAAACCTGCAGGCGCAGTGGGTTACGCCTGGACAGAAAGGAGAACCCACTTAGAGTGAGTTCACAAACTAACATTTCACAGCGTAAAGGAAAACGTATAAAAGACTGCAAAATCAACAAAAGGCTACTTTACTTGCAAGGAATAGACATAATAGGGTAATCTGAAAATAATTTTAAAATAAGGATATTTAAGACTCCGAAATTTAAAGGAATGAATAGTTAGGTAAAAATAAGTAGATTAAGATAAAAGATTACGAGAAACAAATTGGCATTTAGGAATCAAAGATCATTTTATGAAAAAGATTTAGTTAGAAACTCTAAAACTAAAAAAAAAAAAAAAAGCTTTTGAAATAAAACAAAAACTCAATTGACTAACCTCTAGACGGAGATTCTTAAACTACTGCACATCAGAAGTATATGGGGAGCTCGTAAAATCCCATGTCAATTCACATCCGAGATTACATTAGAATCTTTGTATCAGGAATTTAAAAATCTCTTTGAGTGATCCCAGTATTTAGCTGATTTAGAAACACGGTTATCTGGGTGTAATTCAAGTGTCCATGTAGAACACAGCTTTAATATACAAATAGGCATAAGAAGGAATTATTTTAGAAAAATAGATCCATCTACCTGACCCATAAGTATCCTTAGCCTGATGGCAACTCTAGCTAGACAAGCTCAACTTGGATTGGCCGAAGATTTCTTGGACCAGTTCAGTCCAATGCTAATTCGCCTGATAGATCTAGGATCCTGGAATGACCTTCTCATAGCCAGTGACATTTGGAGCTTATATTGAGCTTCAAAGGAATTAAAGGGCGAGAATTCCTTTTGTGACTTTTGTCGCGTAAAGACCTCAATACATTGTTCTGGCTGAAACAAGCTCTGAGGTCAGCAGGAAGTGGGGTCCAGCCCTACCTGGCTGTGCGACCTTGGCAAGTCCTTTAACCTCTCCAAGCCTCAGTGTCCAGTGCCACTGAGACTCCGCATTTCTGTCCAGGCTCCCAGGTGGTGCCGATGTTGCCGGTTTCGCAGCCCGCGCTTTGAGTAGCAAAGCTCCAGCCTGGGGAGATCGAAGAACAAACCAAATGGGGCCTTAATGTCACTTGTTTTCTTAAATTAATAAATGTACCTGACATAATTTAAATAAAACATAACCTCTTTTGAATTTTGGGTGAAAATTGGCAAGCCGATTCCAAGATTTATATACAAAGGGCTGAGAACGGTTGAGATAATCTTGACTAAGAATAAAGACGAAGATCTGTAATAGGAAACAAAGTTTTAAGTCGTTATATTGACATTTGTTATGGTGATGTTTATATCAATAGTACCTTACTATGCTTATAACTCTCTTTTTGCAGGGCCTCGTTATTTGATCATCACGAACTAGCAGACTACTTAATTTCAGTGGTAACTATTCCATTGACCATTTTTTTACAAATTAATATTTACAGTTGAAAATCTTTTAATTACGTAATGTGAATTTGAAAAAGTAAACCCAATTTCGGTTTCTTGCTTCTCGTGCACCAAAAGATTGACACATTTACAGAGGGTCGCGCATAAATAGACCATGGCCGGACTTCACTGTCGTGCAGTTACGGGTCCCACAGTGTGCTTTCGATGCCCGTGTCCGTGTGTGTGAGGTGGGTGGGGGACGTGGCAAGGAAAGCTCTTATGTGACCAGTCGGGTGTGTTAGGCTTGACGACTCTCCACTGATGCTTCTTCAGCACAAGTGGCTTTGAGGCGGCGCAGGACGGTCAGCGCAGGCCACCTTCACGGTTCACTGTTAGCGTCAGCGCCATCTTTCAAACAGCGAAAAACTGAGGAGTTAAAAATTTGCCCAAGGTCGTTCTAAGAGAAAGCATGAGTTTTTTTTGTTTGTTTGTTTTTTGGGTTTTTTTCATTCAGATCAGGGAAATCAGTTGGCTATTGAGTTAAATTTTAATAAGCCTTTTATGTGGGCAAATGTATGATATATTTGTTTAAGCACCACCATATCAGCAATGAATATAGTTCCGTTTGTAGTATTTAACAGGTGTTCGTTGTCAATAGGAACTATTGATATTGTGACATTTGCAGAGAAGAATCCTGGAAAGACTCACGATACATTGTAGTTTTGTCGTGCATGATTTTCTGCAAACGCAGCCCTGTCTCCACCTGGCCGGGCAGAACCTCACCAGCCGCCATCATGCTTTCGATGGGGATACTGTTGCCATCTGTATCTATTTCAATGGGCATCTAAAGAACGAGAAACGTCCACAATCGGAGTTTAAGCTATTTTTATTACCCGCTCCAAAAGATAGGATTTTTTTCCATGAACTTTTTAAAAAGCCTTTGTTTCCTGTCATATCAAATATCATAACCATAACATGTAACGGTAAATATTGACTTATTCATTTAAATGTATGTATATAAGATGTGATTTTTAAATACAAATTAAATAGTTGGTAAAATTTTACTTTATGATTTGAATTATTTCAATTCAGTTATTTAAGTTCATATGTTTCAGATGAAGTAGGCTTTTTAAAAAGTGAACAATTTCTTGCGAATGTTTTTAAGATCACATATGTGATAAATAGGGAAGATTTTATTTGGGAGTTTAAAAATCTTCTCTTACAGTGGGAAATCAGCTATGGTGCAGTCAAAGGATTTTATTTTTATGATGTAGGTAGTCAAATAGATCTATTGCCAGATGTCAGTCAAAAGATTAATATGTGAGGATAATTTTTGTTGTTGAAATTATAAAAGAATTCCTCCATTTCTGATGTTACAACATACAAAGTAGAGGGAAATTTCAAGCAGTTATACGCTTGAGTGCTAGCCATATTATGGGCACTCTATCCCAATGAATTAATATTATTTACAGGTTATAATGTAAGCTTATTTGTCTGTTCATATGCTTTTGGCTGATGACTTGTTTCATTTTAGGGAGCGGATATTAATAGCACCGACTCTGAAGGACGATCTCCACTTTTATTAGCAACTGCTTCTGCCTCTTGGAATATTGTAAATTTGCTACTCTCTAAAGGTACTGTGAGGGACCAAGCCAAGCCTTTAGAACTACTACCCAATTTGGTTAGATAAACATTTATTAACCACTCATTTTGCGCCAGGCACTGGGCCAGGTACTATAACACAAAGATAAATAGATTACTTTCCATGTCTAGAATAGTTTTTAGTCCAGTGAGGATCGATACTTAAAAAGACAATTTCAGAACAATAATAGATAGCATTTATAAAGTGATTATTCTATCTGGACATTTTGCAAAACATTTTATCTCCATTCTCTCAATGGTTAATTCTATGTGATGCAAGTACTCTAACTGTCTCGATTTTAGATACTAACCTGATCTGACAATAAAGAATGGAGGTATTTTCCTGTCTTCTTTCTTGATCTCTAATCTCTTCATCTTTTTTTATGCTTTAAAAGATAAGACCTCAGATATTAATTAACATAATAAATCATATTCTCTCCCCCTTTTACGCACACACACTAAGGTAAACCCATGTTTAAATATATTTAGTTTTCTTATCTAAATAAAGTTTCCTGTAAGTTAAAGATTGGCAGAGTTTTAAGTCAAACATTTTTTATTTTCTTAAATTGAAAATCCACCATAGGCTGTGCTACAAGTACATGAATAGAAGTTATATTTATATTGTGTGTTTTAGGTGCCCTTGTAGACATAAAAGATCATCTTGGACGCAATTTTTTGCATTTGACCGTACAGCAACCATATGGATTAAAAAATTTGCAGCCTGAGTTTATGCAGGTAATAGACATCTACATATGTGGATTCCTATAAACTGAGATGGGCTCAACATAGTAAAATGATTTTGCTTATTATGATTTTTGTTATTATAAAAGCTGATTCTGAAATTTAAAAGCCATCTTAAAATAAAGATGCCATATTTGAGTATTTATTTACAACATAGTGGTGATGATTGTGATGATAATAAATTACATTGGGATTGAATTTTCCAAGTTATGAAGGTTCCAATGTTTCCCCGTTGATAATAAGTCACTTTTCCTTCACTTTTTGACCATTAGGAATTACGTATCAGTGAAGAAGCCAAGTATATACACTGATTAGCAATACGCCATCATCAATTAAGAAAAAACTGCTCAATATACTTGACTTGTTGACACACTGAAAACATCATCTCCTCTCCATATTTATATTCACTAATATTATCAGATTAAGCTGCTCATTTGGCATTTATTCTTTATTTAATATTCAGACAAAAGATAAAGTAAACCTAATTTTAATGACTCATGCCTTTTGCCTAACAGAACACATTGGTGTGCAGCTCATAATCGTTATTTGGGGGCAAAAGTGAAGGAGAGGTCTGGAAGGTGGTCGGTCCTTAGGCAAATACATTTGGAAAAATGCTAGGTTAAAAACATTTTAAGCACATTTTCCACAGGTAGGGTTTCTCAGAGCCTTTGCTATGGTGACGCACATTTGGGGGGGCCAGCGCATGCAGGCATGATCACAGAGTGACACTCAGGATATGAATTTTTTCCCTTAGATGCAACATATCAAAGAGCTGGTAATGGATGAAGACAATGATGGGTGCACTCCTCTCCATTACGCGTGCAGACAGGGCGTCCCCATCTCTGTCAACAACCTTCTGAACTTCAACGTGTCCATTCATTCCAAGAGCAAAGATAAAAAATCACCCCTACATTTTGCAGCCAGGTAAGGGTCAGCGCATGCGACGTATGAGCACGTCTTCTCTCTGCTTCTTGTTTGCCTTGGAAGTAAGGACCCTAATGTTTTTCAAGTTATGGGCGTATCAACACCTGCCAGAGGCTCCTGCAGGACATGAACGACACGAGGCTTCTGAACGAAGGTGACCTGCATGGAATGACTCCTCTCCACCTGGCTGCAAAAAACGGGCACGATAAAGTCGTCCAGCTTCTTCTGAAAAAAGGTGCCTTGTTTCTCAGGTGAGGATATGTGAATGGAATACTGACATATTCTTTTTTTATTTTTAATTATGGTATCTAACTCTATCTTGCTAAGTACTTTTATCCATCATTACTCCTTGAAACATAGACGACTTCCCAGATGTTGAAAGAGAAGTCAGTGTCATTGCCAAGTGACGAACGGAGACGATGAGGTTTATAGAGCTGAAGCCCTGACTTAGGGTCACAGGATAAGTGGCTTTGTGCTCGGTAGTTCCCAGAAGTTTTGAAATATGGTTCCTCATATTTGACTTCAGCATGCTACCACCTTTTTATGCACATACGAAACTGTGTGTGTACCTGTGTGCATACCTCATACACACACACACACGTCCCACACAGAGACTCTATTTTTCATTCAATCCAATGAGTGGTAGACTCAAAAAGCTACAACAACGTGCCACAAAACATTCCTGAATTTCGCTATGCTTCAATTTAACGCAAGGAACGAGATCAAATTAAAATAATTAAGCATAAAAAAAAGGTAGCATGATGAAACGACATCTTTGTTAAAGGAATTTGGAAAACCCAGGAAAGTTTTATAGAGGCATGATGAGCTAAGTTCTAATTTCACCCAGGTGAATGCAAAGAGCTAAGTAGGCCAATGTTCAAAAACACATGTGCCTATCAGACTGCCAACCCAAGCAGTGTCATGATGCATCTGGGGACCATATGCTCTGCTCAGTTCCCTCCTCCTTCCAAGGGGACACCAGGAAGCACCTGCAGAGGGGACCCCAGTGGCCTGGGCCAGAGAGCTGTTACTTAATTACACCGTAATTGAAATAGCGAGGTGGCTTTTGCACCCTCACGCAGTTACTCACTAGCACTGAAATTAAATTGTGCCAGGCTCTCACACTTTTTTTTTTTTTTTGTATGTCCAATTTGGAAAACTGTCAAGCCTTCGTTGCTTTTATTCCTAAATTTCTATGAGAAAGGATAGACATTTCCAAGGGCATTAATTAAGCATCTTTGTGAGCACAAGAGGAAAGATCTCTTGAGACCCCAACTCTCAGAAGAATAAGTAGCCCTAGCTAAGTATCATATAGTCAGTATTATAAGATGATGATGATGATATTATTATTATTATTATTATTATTATTGATAACTAGTGGCCATGAAGACTAATACCACGACGTGAAAATTTTTTGATACAATGTTCGATGAAAGAATAAAACAAGATTTATGTGGTGTGTATAAGCACATTATGGCCTTGAAAAAACTATATGACAGACATGCTAACTAGTTTCACCACCCAAGTGTTTGATAATGTGTTATATACTTTTATATCTTGATCTACTAAATTAAAAGATGTGTGAGCCACATTATAGGGAGATCATTTAAGACCGTTAGACTTGAAATGAGCTCATTTGTTATAAATACATCATACATATTTAGTTGCTAGAACTTAGACACTCATGAGACCTACCTTTCAAATGGGCGGCTTGCTGGCCCACCTCCTTCTGTCTTATAAAGTGAATGCACATGTCTTTTTCTAACTAACAGTGACCACAACGGCTGGACTGCTTTGCATCACGCTTCCTTGGGTGGATACACTCAGACCATGAAGGTCATTCTCGACACTAACTTGAAGAGCACGACAGATCAGCCAGATGAAGAAGGGGTACGTACGGTGGTCCTCGCACCTACCCAAAATCTCGGCGGAGAAGAAACTTCAAAAATTGCAAGAAGCCGCCTTCTGAGCCACCCTCCCCGCCTCCTCACCCTGCCCGTAGCCTCTTATCGGGCCCTTTCCATGCAGACCCTTAGTGTGAGGAAGGTGTGAAAAGGGAACAGAATAAAAAGGACGCCAAGGGGTGGCCGTGCGCGGGGGACAGGGCCGCAGTCTGACAAAGACTGGGCCACGGGCCCGTGCGGGTTGAGGATTCAATTTCCGCCCTGCCCGGGGAACAGGAAACATGAAGAGGGCAGGGTCAGTCTTCGTAAAGCTAAGTGGATTCGATCGGAAGGACCGTCCTTTATCCTGCTATAATTTTCTTCCTCCTTGTCTTGGAGGGCAAATATTAGAGTGTAAATTCTCTCACAAAAAAATGATGGAGATAGGAATATGTCAGTGCCTTTTAAAATGTGGCATACCCAAAGCCTGACAACCTTGGAGCGATCTCTGGTTTAAAAAAAAAAAAAATTACAAGCCTGTGAAAACCCCAAATCTAGAAACTGCTGCTCCACTAAATGATAATTCTCCCAGAAACATTTTCTTCTCTGTTCATTCCAGCATCCTTACCCTGAGAGTTGGTCCTTTGTCCTCGTGGAATCATCCCACTGAACGAAAACAAAGCAAAACACACCACTTGGGATTCACATGTACACGCACAGATCCTCCCCGCCGCCCCCTGTACCCTACCCCGCAAGCCCTGTTGGAACTATAAACTCATGGTTCTGAAGCTCGATCCTGAACACCAGTTTTAACCTTTACGTGTCCGGGTATTGAATAGTTTTGCGCGTAATACCTTTTAAGCGGTTCGACAAGGAGACAGAGCACTAGGTAGCCGAAGGATGATTAGCCGTCATCACCGGGTGTTCCCGTTCTTGTTTTCTCGGACAGAACACGGCGCTGCATTTCGCGGCCCGGAAGGCCACGCCAGAGCTGTCGCCCTTCTTCTGAGCTACGACGCTGACGTGGTCCTGAACAAGCAGCACGCCTCCTTTCTGCACTTCGCAATTCACAATAAGAGGAAGGAGGTGGTTCTCACGACCATCAGGAGCAAAAGGTATGCTGTCTCCCTGTCCACTGTCACCAAGCGCGTCCTCTGGCATGGGGGATGATTCACAACCTGAGAGGAAACAGAGGAGAAAAGGGTGCGTTTCGGCCGTTAATCAACGTTTTCTAAATGTCAGTTTACATAAAAGTTTTCAGCGAACTCTGGGTGACCGCAGCTACGTTGCTTAACCTCTCTGATCTTCAGTTTCCATTTCTCATCACGGAGCACAGGCTGCCTTCTTGGCTGTCTCGTGAGACTCACGGGGTTCAGGCATGTGTAGCGTCTGGCGCTGTGGTCACTGTCAAGCAGAGTGTGCCCTGCCCTACCTGAACCCCGCCGACACTCTCTTGCCAACACAAACCCCAAAACTCAATGTTGGTCAAAATCTTCTACAAGGTACATCTGCGTTGTTACTAGTGCCACCTAATGGAATTTCCTTTGACACGTGATCTTTCGCGGTCCTGGGTGTTGAACCAGCCTACCGGGAGTTTCAGTGATGAAGCTGGCGTGTCATTTGCCCCACTCCTCGTGCATAAACCTTTTTGTATCAGCACAGATGGATATGCGCAAGGGCCCAGTGTTGCCCAGGAGTGGACGCAGAGGTGAACAGTCCATATTCGGGGCAGATCGAGCGTGTGTTTTCGAGCACAGTCTCAGGATCCCCTGCCGCCCATTCTTTTGAAGCACCAGTCAATGGCAGTGGGCGACCAGACATTTTCTACTGATTACGAAGACGTTCCAGATAGAATTTATTGATAGGGTTAACAGAAAAGTTCTCTGCGTAGTTTCAGAACTAGTCTCCTATTACATAGATAGGCTCCCGGAGGTACATGGGCTCTACTTTACTTCCTGTCGTAGATTCATTTCCTCCATGATATCGTAAATATCTTCTTATCTTGTCTAACTGGATGTTGAGGAGGAAAGGGGCAGACTCTGCAAGGTTCTGGCAGAACGCACGCTTGTTAATGCACTTGACACGTTATTTTGCAGTTTTAATTCAATACATGATGCATACATGGATAAAATGTTAAATATTTAGAGAAAGAGAATAGCCATCCTCGAATTTGCCCACATTTCTCATTTCCATTAATGGACAAAACCCTATTAATGAGTGGATCCTGGTTCAAATATTGGTTGCACTGAAACCAATTCAGATTTCTCCTAAAAATACAATCTTGAATATCTGTTGTGTAGAACAGAAGCATTAAGACTTGTGTTTATCATTTTATCTTTACAGATGGGAAGAATGTCTTAAGGTTTTTAATCATAGTTCGCCATGCAATAAATATCCAGTCATGGAAATGGTAGAATACCTCCCTGAATGCATGAAAGTAAGCTCCCCACCCCCCCCCCCAAAAAAATTCCTTCTGGATATATGCTTGACGTATAATGTGAGGATTTATAGTTGTAATCACCACCTAAATAATAGTAATTTCCATCTTTAAATAAAGTTTCTAGTTTTCCACAGGCTATAAGGGAAGTCAGCCAACAAATATTTAAGAAGGACTCACTTGGACTTGTCCTGTGCACTGTTGGAAAATATGGGCAACAGATTTTTTTTAATTCAAATAACCCAAGTCTAGGGCAGAGACTACTAACAGTGGTTGCTGGCTGAATAAATCTTCCAGATGTGCTTTTAATAGAATGCATGCTATTGTTTCACATTTGCAGTAGTGGCTAACATTGAAAACCAGGATGCTCCCCTTAAGGATCAGATATCTGGCTTCCTGGGGAACATCGGAAGATCTGGTGACTGAGCTACCTTCTCCCAAGGCGGGACTGGCTGGGCGAGTGGCAAGCCCTCCCCCTCGGCACACCCCACCTCCTCCTTTTGTGTACTCAGCTCTCATGCCTGGTGTCAGTTGCCATGTGTTGTCATTCTTGTGCAATTGCTTTCCTTGCCATAGACTATTTCTCGATATATGCCTCTGTCCAGAGTGTGAAGGTCAAAGCTGGCTGCAGGGGAGCCAACATTTCGAGGGCGATGGGAAAGTGCTGCTCAGGCTGGCTTAGTTCAGTCATTCACATGTGCGCTTCTCTGTGCTAGATTAAACCCAGCATGTGACCGGACTCCCGCCCCAAGAGGAACATTTACACGCTGTTGAGCTCTAGGGTGCAGATAAGGCACCTCTTGGCAAAGCGGAGGTTTCAGGGCTGGGGCAAACAGGTAATCAAGAAAAAGAGGAAAGACTTCGAATATCATTCACAGGAAAAAATACATTCAGGTACTAGAGGAGGCAGCAAGACGTAGTGACGCGGAGAACAGGGAACCAGTTAGGAGCCTGGCAGCGCTGGGAGTCAGTCCTGGCTCTGCCTTTTGCTGTGCCGCTTTCCGCAAGTCATTTCACCTCTCTGTGCTTCGTTTCCTATTTTTGTTCTTTCTAAAACAGTGACGTTGATACTGATCTTGCAAGGCGGCTACCAAAAGTAGAGGTAAAATGTATATTTAGGAGAGTGCTTGGCCCATATCACACATCCTACTATTTTTATACTGCTTAAGTGGTGATTAGAACTACCACAACGAAAACTGTTTTTATTTATTCAATAAGCACTTAGTATGTGCTAAGTGCTTCACGTGTCTTTTGCTTATAATATCTAATGATTTTGGAGCAGGTCAGGTTCATAGATTAGCATTTGAGGTGCATAAATTTCATCAGAGGGCACATAAATATTCAGGAATGAAGATGGTCTCAGACTTTCTTGCTAATTCTAGTTCAAATCTGTCCTAACGAATCATCAGAGCGACAGACGGATTTATATAGAATATTCTCCATAGCAGCATTATTAGTAAAACATATATGTTAAAATACTCACATATGGAAAACATAGAAAATAATTAAGAAAATACACTAAAATGTTAAGATTTTTCTTAGGTGTGGGATTATGACTGGTTTTTCTTCTTTACGCTACTATATATTTTCTAGTTAGTTTTCTATAATGACTTTGTATTTTAGTATGTTTTTAAAAGGAGGAGAACTTGAAGGCTTTTATGTTTAGCCTCACATCACACAGTTGAGTGACATACACCCTCCCTCCCTGGAACCTCTCCCCTCTCCAGGCTGAGCATCCTTCATCCGCCCATCCTGATGATCTCGACACTCTCCAGCCCTGGCAACCAGCCCCACCCCTCTTTCTGCCTCACATGGCACTGCTCACCAGCTTTGCTTTATTTTCATGTTGCCTACTGTGGCCCCTGGTACTGCTACCTCATCACCAGCAGACTTCCTCAAAACCTTCTAAGGCCCCCTGGCATTGAGACCAGCAGTGCCTTCCCAGGGGGGGCCCTTTCAGGGTGCTGTCCTTCAGGTGGGGTTGACTAGATGCCCCTGGGGTCTTGTGTCCAGATCTGGTTCCAAGAGGGTAGGCCTGGCTGGGCAGTGTTTCTTTTTGGGGTCACGGATTTGAGCTACCTGAAATGTGCCAACACATGGATTTGGGGTAACTCATATCATTCACATTTCACATAGGCGGGGACCCCACTAAAACAATTGTCCCCACACACCCTCTAGGCAGCTCTAATGACCCAGTCAGTGTTCGCTCCCTTTGTGGCGTGTCCGCAGGGCCGTCAGGAATTCTACGTCTCTCTCCACTGTCCTGTCCATGCAGCTTAGACGAATGCTTCGTCATCGCTGCCCGTAGCTTGGGTACAGAAGCAAACACACGGCTTACTCCAGGCTCGAGCGATGCAGATGGGACCCTGGCCAAAGAAAGTCCCCAGGGCTCAGCTGAAAGCTGATTAGGGACAATACATCAGTACACAAAGTGCGGAGCACAGGAATCCTGAATCATTTATATGTTGTTCTCTAGAAGCCCAGAAAGACAGGGAAGACGTCAAATCTTAGCAAAACTAGTGAACGTTTCTTATTCAAATTCTAGTAAATACCATTTCCTTCTCAAGACGTGGTATTTTTCTGAATCATTTAGTTTTTTGAGGCATGCAGTAGTAATTGTAACATTTCGCTTTTTAAACTTTGTTCCTGAATGGCGTGGATTGTAGTTGATCTCTGAGGTGCAAGAAGCAAAGGGAGGGAAAGGGGATATCTCCAGTGTTTTTTTAGAAATGAACCAAATCCTATCTCATATCTCATCTCCTGCCCAACACCTTTCCTCTCTCCAAGGTACTTCTAGACTTTTGCATAATACCCTCCATGAAAGAAAAGTCATGCCGAGACTACCACGTAAGTTTATCTTACCATGATAATTTGAAGCTTATTATATAGTTCTTTAAAGAATATTGAAAGTGTCGCTAGAGTTCCACAGTCTCAGAAGATGGTAATTAATGTCTTCATTTGTCATATTATTATATTATCTACTTTTGAGTATTTCCGCCTTAGATCCTCACTTTCTGCACAATCTGTTAATTGTCTAACAGCATTATGTAGAGTTGTTTCTAGTCTTTATATTTTCTTGGGTAGTGTTGTTGAAGAATGACCTTCTAAAAGGTCTAACTGATCTTTTTATAGTCCATCTTTTTCCATGACTATAAGTTAAAAATCAAACAACAGCTTTTTTAGATTTATTTTTTACACTAATCTGCAATCATTGAATTGACTTTTCTTCACTATGAAATGATTCAACTTTATTTGAATCACTTAATTTTTAGCAGAATTGTAGGCTTGTGTGTATGATTTGTCAAGAACAATTTTGGGGTCTCTATTAGACTGTAATTTTTAACAATTATTTCTACAGATCGAGTATAATTTCAGATATCTTCAGTGGCCATTAGAATGCACCAAACAAGCATCTGCACAGGGTGTAACATATGAGCCTCTCACCACCCTCAATGTAAGTCCAGTGCTTTCATTTTCCAGGTACTTTAGTTTCTACAGGTTCTGTGACATTTTGGCGCAATAGTTCATGAAGAGTCCGGAGAGAATTCCAGATTTATAGTTTTAAGTCTGTCTGCCAGGTGGCCCAACCCTTTATTTTTGTTAGTAAAGAAAGCAATCATTTTCTACAATTGCTATAGTTTGGTCCTCTTATTAAAGTTCCACACTCTTGATCACTTTATCCCTCACAGTCACATTAAACCTGCCCCAACCCAGAATGCAATAAACCATGGCCAGCACCGGCTGCCCACTAAACGTAGACATGCGTATTTAAGAGTTCCCTCCAGTGCACACCAGAGGAAAATGCAGGAGTCCGCATGTTACAGTCACAGCTTCCAAGTTCAGCCAATCACTGGGCTCCACACTAAACTCTGGCCTTTCTCAGAAGCTCTTAGATCCTTCTGAAAGAGTAAACCCTAAATGCACAGTACGGACCCACATTTCCCAAGAGACTTGATCCAAAACAGCTCTTATTCCAAAGAGTGCTTTTACATTTCTAGAGATGAGGCAATAAAAGCCACACAGTTGGTCTACTTCTATCTAAACCAAGGGTCTCAAACTCAAATAACTGCAGAGGGAACAGGAAACAGATGAGGGGGTCCTGGTTGGGGGTCCCAGTCTAAAAGGACCATGGCTATCAGTTTCAACAGATGGATCCCTTGCGGGAGTGGCAGCCCAGGCTTATGCAAACGCTGGCAAATAAAATTGCAATGCGCGCAAGAGAAAACATATTTGAGATTGGATTTGTAAATTGTGGTCTAGGTTCTAGATCCGTGCTGTCACCATGAGCCACATGTGAAAACTTAAAATTAGTTAAAATTAAATAAAGTTAAAAATGCACTTCTTCATTTGCAGTAGCCCATTTCTAGCACTCAGGACGCCGCTGTGTTCTGTGGCTCTGGTATTCAGCGGCAGGACGCAGGACTTTTTCATCATTTCAGAGCGTTCCATTGGGCAGCACTGATGTAGACCAATTAATTTTCGTTCATCTTAAATGAATTCATTTCCCTACGGGAAAGACTTCGGTACAGACCATGGTACCAGCCATCACCGAAAGTGACACCTAGAAGGCTTACCGAGTGCTTGGAGTGGGGAGGAAGCAGAGTCGTGCGGACTTCATGCCCACCTGCTGGTGATGGCAGCTGACTCTCGCGTTTGCCCTCTGCAAAGCATCTTAGCTCCGCTGGGGTATATTTTGTTTTGTAGTTGTTGTTATGGTTCAGACTATAAGCCAAGGGACTTAAATGTAACTATGCTCCAGTTATACTTGGAGATTTTCGTGTAGTATGTTTTTTTTTTTTTATCGTAATTTAAAGAACAGGTAATACTTCTATCAGAAAGAGTTCGTCACTATCACCAGGATGAGAGAATCTTTGTAGCTTTTAGAAAGACACCGTTTTTATATAATATAGACACAGTATAATTTATATGAAACAGGCTCATTTGAGTAAAGATGCCACACGATTGACTGGTGCCTCAATAACACAGCAGCCTTGGCTTAGTTCTGAGAGAGCTGAGTAGGGTTAGAGTCCGTGTTTGGAACTTAAGATCTTCTCGTCTCAGTCTCCTGCTAGTCTGGTCTAGGAAGTTAAATCACTGAGCGCAGAAGTCTGAAGATCTAGATGAACTCATCAGCGCTTAGACCCAGCCAAGACAGAAACTGGTTCTGTGGGAGCCCCCCCCCGCCCCCGCCCCCGGAAAGTTGGAGCACTGGACGCGTGTTCCACTCCTCTTCCTCCCTCCTTGGGGTAGCAGGCGTGAGTGAGGAGTTTTCTCTTGGTCTCACTGCTCTGTGCTGGGGGATGGGCCACGGCGAGTAACAGCCGTGGACTTTCCTACTGTCTGAGATGCGGTTCTTCTTGGCGACAGGCTCACCTGGGTGCAGAGATCTCTTCTCTGGTTTCTGGATTTCTCACAGAGCCAGTTGGTCCACGTGTTGTTGCTAAGTTATATCTCCCATCTCCGTGGGCAAACGAGGGTCTGGGGCTTCCTATCCTACCATCTTGCTGACACCACTTCCTCTATGTATTTCTTAAATAATTAAAAAATTTAATTTTGAAATAGATATTAGTAATTCCTAATAACCCATAAAAATTATAATCTACAGGCTAATTTAACTACTGTTATCCATGCTTTACTATTTAAAATCCTTCTGGAAAGAGCAGTCTGAGTTTCTTCACGGAAAGACCAAAGGCGTAGCTCTTGTTTATTTATTTTTAACGTCCTTTCCAGTTCTAACTTTAAGATTGAGAAGCTTCCGCCAGCTGAACCAATGATAAATTGGAAGGGACAGAGTCAAGTACTTGCTTATAGCTTGTGTGTGTGTGTGTTTTAAAATATATATTCTTGATATAATTTTTGTTTTTCAAATTTTATAAAATAAACAATTGTTACTTTTATAATATTAAATAAAGTTATAAAACCAGCAAACAAAAAGCCTAGTTTCTACTCAATAGTTTAATATGATTGTATTTTTTTGATCTTTCCCTATTTCTCAGGCAATGGTACAGCATAACCGCATAGAGCTTCTCAACCATCCTGTGTGTAAAGAATATTTACTTATGAAATGGTGGGTATTAAGGATTATTTCTTTTTAATGATACCTCCATTAAATTTCCTAAGTCTTCTAAACAATTACATTTTAAGGGTATTTTAATGTTTTATACTTTATTATTTTAATGTTTTACACTTTGAAAAAGAAATGTGTCAAAGGCAAATTTTGGCATTAAAAATGATGATATTGTTTATTTTTGATGTAAAAGGGAATATTGGGGAGTGGGGGGCGGGGTGGACACTGTTTGAGACAAGGAGAAGCATCCGCGGGCCCTGTAGTTCAGTGAGCAATGAAGTGAGGAACGTCTCTGGGAAAAGCAACCAACTTCCGGTCAGCGATAGGAGACAATGTCTCTGCCCTCCCTTAACTGATTAGAGATTTTAAGTAAATCATGATTTACCGGGAAGCTGAGATTCCTTTTTTGAAAATAAAAAAGGCGAATGTGAAGATCTTCTCGGTTCTAAAGTTCAGTGGATTTACAAAATACATTTCTGAGAGAGGCCATAACTACTTTTCCACAGGTATCTCAAGGAAATATTTTGTTGTTGTTGAAATTACTCAATTATGGCTTACTTGTAATTATTTTTTAGGTTGGCTTATGGGTTTAGAGCCCATATTTTGAACCTAGGATCTTACTGTCTCGGTCTCCTGCCTATGACCTTTCTTGTTGTCAATATAAAGCCAGGTTTGGCGTTCAACTCAACTGGAATCATCAATGAAACTAGTGATCATTCTGAAATATTAGACACCAAGGTATTTGCCATTGATTTTTGTATTTCAACCTTTTAAAATAAAGGATTGTCAAAAGCGTGCTTTTTTCCCCCTTAGACATACTAACTCCATAATAAATCTGAAATACCAGGACTTTATTATAAAGAGCCTATAGAATTCATATATGGTAGCAATCGCTCCCAAAATTCTTTATAGAACGAGAGGGAAAATAAATAGGTCAATAAATGCATTTGTAAATAGATTTAAAGGGAATCGACATGTATGAGATGCTTGCTGGAAAGCTAAAGTATAGAACTTTAAAACTGGCATACAAGAAAGGCAGTTTGCGGCAGCCGGGGATGGCGGGGGCAGGTGTGATGCTTTGCGGGGGGAGGCTTTCTGTCTGGGGTGATGAAAGCGTCATGGAACCAGTCGGTGGTGATGGTTGTAGAGCATCATGAAAATACGCGATGCCACAGAATTGTACATTTTAAAATGTATGCGTAAAACTTTTAAATGATAAATTTAATGTCACTTGTATTTTACCACGGTAAAATAATTTTCTATATAGGTCTACAGGTGCACATTCCTTTAGACTTCAGTTGGCAATCTGACTCTCTCTTAAGAAGGACATTATGAAATGAGTGTGTGTTGTTGTTATATTGGCACATAGTAATATTTTGTTTAAAGCAAATCTGGACAGTGCATAGAAACAAAGCAGAAGAAAAAGAAAATAGCTATTTAATAATGGAAATGATGAGGTAAAAGTGTTGTTTTAATGTATATATATCTTCCTAATTGTTTGTCTTACACTTTTTTTTTCAGAATTCCTATCCTATAAAAGTTTGTATGATTTTAGTTTTATTATCAAGTTTATTTGGATATTGCAAAGAACTGGCCCAAATTTTCCAACAGGTAAAAAATACATTTTATGTCTCTAATGCCGTAAATATTTTAATATGCAGAACATAAATTAATTGATAAATTATTACTAGTACATATCAAAATAGAGTCACTACCTGGATAAATATATAGGTTGGAAATACCAAACATAAACTCTTTAAAATATAGAATTCACATGATTTTAGATAAGCTCTCTGCACTGTTATGGTGCCTTTGATATTTCTGAAACAGAAATGTTCCAGTTTTACTAGGCTCCTAGTGTGTCTGCTCAGCTACAAATGAACTTATGACTTCTCTGTTTTCTCTGACAGAAGTTTAATAATTTGCTAACGTAACAGATTTTTAATCTGATTATTTTTAATGTGTTAATAGAATCGTACACTTGAAACCTGTATAATTTTATCACCAATGTCACCCCCAATAAATTTAATACAAATTTTAATAAAAGAATTTACTTGGCTCAAGGCTCTGTTTCAAATGAGTCTTTCTTTGAATTCCTTTCCTAACAGGAATGCTTTTCTTTATTGAATAAAATTTCAAGTTACAATACAATGTGGAAACTTGCATAGCATAACTTTTACTTTATAGTCTACTATTTTAAATGGCTGAGCCAAGTTCAGATCAGACCCAAGAATTATGTAAATTATCTGCAGGTCTTTGATTTGATTGATAAATGGCATCAATCTTTTATTTCTAAGTCTTTTATTATCTATTTTGGGGGTATACTTCTTGTGAATTTGAGGGTATTTTTATTAAGCTATATACCTTTTATACAGTACCTCATTTTCTATGAAAATTTCCTTTGCTACATAATATAAACACATGGATATTTGCATGATGATAATAGTGCTTTGCACCTGTTTGATAATATACATTGCAAGTACATATGTGTGTGTGTATATATATACACATACATACATGTATAATATATACGTACATGTGTGTGGTGTGTGGTGTGTGTATACTTTCAGTAAATTGTCACAGTTCTGAGAGTTAGACTGTTCCATTGTACATTAAATGATTTCGGGCATATTACTTAACCTCATCATTATTTTCATTTTTTAAACATGAGGATGACAGGTAATAGTCTATATTGAACTATAAAATTATGTGATTTCTCTGTCAGATTTGTTTTCCACATTTTCTTATTGAAATTTATGTGGTCTATGCGACATCACATCTTTAAGAACAGGAGGTGACACCAGATCGTTATGGCCACTGAGTCGGGCGCAGGCTTCGCACCCCCTCAGCAGCATCCTGAGAAGGCCACGCGCACGTGGTCTCTAGGGGGAAAGCCCAGACACTATACGCTGTCCTGCGGCATCAGAGTCCCGACGTGCCAGGTCAGCACACGAGGCTGGGCCACCTCCATCCAGGATGTGGCCAGGCCTGTGCGTTCAGTCCCAGCAGGGCAGGAGCTGGCTCCCTGGCGCTAGACTTCTCCCCGGCCGCAACGCCAGAAAAGCGTGGTTGCTGGTCACACACATGTGACCACCCCTAAGACGAAAGGCCCGGTCTCCGCATGTGGTAACTCTTCGTTCTTTCCAACTCCAGAAAAGGAATTACTTTTCGGATAACAACAACGGCATCGAATGGGTGATCTACACCACGAGCATCATTTTCGTGTCGCCCTTGTTCGTCGGGCTGCCGGCTCAGTGCAGTGGCAGTGCGGAGCAGTTGCTATTTTCTTTATGGATGGAACTTCCTGTTGTATCGCAAGAAGGTAAAACTGGCCGGAACGCTTTCCACATCCTTCAGGCATGTTTAATGTGGAAAGAAGGGCATTATCGGTGCCACGCGTGTATAACCCGCTCAGTCCTTTCCCAGTTCTTTCAGGCTGTGAAGGAAACGGGGAGGGAGGCTTGGAGTTCAGAGGGTGGACCAGGGCTTCTCTCAGCCCTGGCGGTGCTGAAATCTGGGGCCAGATAATTCTTTGTCGTGGGGAGCTGCCCTGTGCACTAACGAACGTCAGGCAGCATCCCTGGCCTCTACCCACTAGATACCACTATCGGTCCTCCCGATGACAACAAAAACATGTCTCCAGATAATCGCTAACTAACTTTGGAGTGGTGAAACCATCCCAGGTCAAGAGCCACCAGCCTAGACAAATCTAGATTCACTGTGGGGAGTAAATGGATATAAAAATATTGGCTAATCTTGTTTGATCTGGTCGTGTTGGGTAAGCATTTATCTAGATTAAAACGATCAAAATGAAGTGATAGGTATGGGGAATGATAGTGATACAAGGGAAAAAGTAAACTCAGAGAATCTAATTCTAGAAGGGACAAAAGGGCGAAGCTCCCCTAGCTTCCACAATTGCTAATGTAGATAGAGTTAAACAGGTTATTTCACATAATCTTCGCCACGGCAAGAGGTATGTGTATGAAAGACACTGAAGGACTGTGTTCAGTCACTTGCCCAAGATCTCGGCTAGTAAGTCAGAGGTGGGCATTTCACCAAGGACTTTCCAACCCCAGGGACCACGCTTTCCCCAGCACGTGGTCTTCACTGCCATATCGTGAGCACAGAGCTGTGGGCTGAGCCCCAGCCCCCGGGCAGGACATGACGTGGTGGGAAGAGCAATGGCCTGGAAGGCCAGAGGCTTCTGGACAGGTCCAGGGAGTGCCACTCTCTTGGCTTCATCATTACCAGTGATTTTGGCGAGTCCCTGGAACTTAGTTTCTAAGACCTCTGAAGTCCCCTTCAGCTTTAAGCTCTGGTGACTCCCTTTTGAACAAGGTGTCTTTGCCAAAGGAAAAGCACAAGTTAGAGCCGGATGACATCCGCTGTCTACCCCAACATTTTGCGGTGTAGGCTGCTGGGGGAGAAAAAGGAAAGCTCAGGGAGCTGTGAGGATGGCGGACGTGAACCCCGGGTGTGTGCCCTGTGACGGGTGGATGGGTGGCTTCCGGGGCCTGAGCTCATTCTGCCACTCGCCACCGGAAGCCCCACACAGGTCATCTCCCGACTCCCCTTCCCAAGCACGCGGCAGCATCTCTGACCCTGGGAAGCTCTGGTTGCTCCCTCCTACTGTGGTCGAAGTGGTCATATGTCCAGTGGTCAAGGGGCAAAACAGTCAAGGATAAACGTTGACAAGAAGGAAAAAAAAAAAAAGAAGAAACCAAGCAGGTTCCTGAACAGCTCGAAAATAAGACTTGACTATCCATGAATTCTCATGAGTCCTTTTTGGAAGTAACTGTCAATGATCTCATCTGTGAAAACTATTACCCGGTGCGTGATAAATACTGACACTGATCGAGGTACACCTGGACCGGAAAAGTAAATCAATATTTTAATTTTTCAAATTTTCCTAGATTTGAAAACTGTGGCATTTTCATCGTGATGTTGGAGGTAATTATGAAAACGTTGTTGAGGTCTACGGTCGTGTTTGTCTTCCTTTTTCTGGCTTTGGACTCAGCTTTTACGTGCTCCTGAGTATACAGGTGAGGCAGTGTGTCAGGGGCTGATTTTGTTGCTATGACTATTGGGAATATATATTTATACTTAAATGTTAATGAGGTAGAAAGTTATTAAGACAATATTTGAATATTTCAATTTTATCTATTACCATTTAAATAATTTTTATTTGGGGAAAAAGTATCATCTTCCTAAATAACTTTGTCCATAGTCAAAAAGTTTATGTATAATGCACGATGACTTGTTATATGTGCAGAAAAGATCTTTTTGATGACTTTGCCACCAGTAGTTTTTATCCCTGTATTTCAGGAGCTATAGTGCTATGACTTTGTATATTTTAGGCGAGGCAACCCTTCGTTGGCCTCGCAAATTGCAAGGACCTTGTCCGCTTACAATCCCTTATTTTTTTTATTTTTTGCCTACAGCACCCTGGTCTTCCTAGGTGGTCTCCCATCCGAATACTAGCCAGACCCGACCCTGCTTAGCTTCTGAGATCGGACGGGGATCGGGCTTGTTCAGGGGGGCGGGGCCGTAGACTATCGTGCTATGACTTTTAAAAATAACTGTGAGTTTGATCACTTTTACGCTCCAGGAAAAGTTTTCGCCTCACCTGCACTCTGCATTTCGTTTTTACCTGTCTTCTCAGGATGCTTTCAGCTCTCCGTTGCTCTCCATAATGCAGACCTTCAGCATGATGCTAGGGGATGTAAACTACCGCGACGCCTTTCTAGAACCGTTTCTGAGAAACGAATTGGCATATCCAGTTTTGTCCTTTGCACAGCTTATTGTCTTCACAGTATTTGTCCCAATCGTCCTCATGAATTTACTTGTAAGTAATTTATTCTTGTATTTCCTGTTTGTCGATCATTTGGGGCATTTAATAGTAATTATTCTTGGCCTTCTTAATCTTCCTCCATGAAGGGAAAAAGGGACGCCTAGAAAATTCATTTGTTCAACATTCATTTAGTGCCCAGAGTATGCCAGGCACAGTGTGGGGCCCAGTGACGCAAAGATGCAGTCACTTGGCAAATATTGACCGAGAAGTTCTAAATGTCAGATACTGATCAGGTGTTGGGAGACAGTGGTGAACAAAACAGATCAATACTCAGTTCTTACGTGATAAACTAGTCATGAAGTGATGTAGTAAACAAACAACTGTGTGGCATGATGTCATGGGGTGGTAAATGCTATGAAGAGCTGCAAAGCAGAATAAAGCAGTAAAGGTGAATGGTGTGTGCTGCTAGAGTTTAACTCTAATGTAGATAGAGTTAAACAGGGGAAGCAGGGGAAGTTCAGAGGTTAGGGAGCGACCATGGAGGAATCATCCCAGGTCCGTGGAGAGCCCCGGCCGGCATCACACGGCCTGTGTTTTCTTTATTCATTTTCTCGTATGTGTGCACATTCAATACACTGTTTCTGAGTCTGACTGTGCAGCAGGGACGCTGTTAGGCAGAGTTTCTGGAAAGAAAACAATGCAGACCGCTTAATGCTTCAATTCACCTACTTGATACAACTCCCAAGTTTTCTTTGGGTGACCTAGGCAAATAACAGATGCCACTAAGAAGAATAAAGAGCGACGTAAAGCCTACACTCGTCTCTTAGAATCCCGTTTTGGGAGATATTTACCTAGAGGAGACTCTGGCTTAGCAGGACAGGTCAGTGTCATTCTCATGATCCACACGTCCAGTGCCTGCCAAGCAGCCCCACCTGCCCAGCCCGGAGGAAAAGCAAACCCAGCAGAGCCAAGACCCACCACATTCTCTGTCCTTTGAACTCTGACTCAGACTGTTGAAAGATAGTCTACATCCGCTCACCCCCTTTTCCTCCGCGCTTCCAACAAGTGTCTGCCTCTGAGCCTCCTTCCTGAGAGCTTGTGCACTCACGGTTCCACACCCGTCCCGTGCCGGGAGACCGAGGAGTCTCCATCTCGGCTCACTTCCCTGTCTGATCCTTCCTGCAAATTGTCACCGAAGCGATGTTCTATTAATGAAAAGCTGGGCCTGTCTGTGGCTCTTTCAGATTTCTTTCTATGACTCTTCAAAAGCTTCTGCCTGGTCAGACCCATGAGCACAGCGTGCAAGGGTCATCATGGTCCAGGACTCGCCCCGACACGACCCACCCCTCGCTGCTGGCCGCGTTTGCCTGGACACACGCCACACATACTCACTGGGCGTGTCAGGCTCTCCCTCCCTCTCCGGGAAAGCCTCCTGCCCTGGGGTGACCCTTTCAAAGCTTTCAACTTTCAGCTCAAGCGTCCTCTCTCCTGGGCAGACTTTCCTAATCAGCTTCCCCACCCCAGAAGCACCCCGGTCTGCACTGGGTGCCCCTTTCTTGTGTTATCATAGTTTTGAGGACACCGATCAAGAGAGTAACAAAACCTACTTCCTAGGTGGCTGTGAGGATGCAATGAGCTAATACAAAGCACTTTAAACATGATGTGCATTTAACGTTAGCTATTTTTAAACATTAATAGTATTTGATATTAAGTAACTTATTGATAACTGACGTTAATAAATTATAATGAGACTCATAAATTCAAAGGGCCGACAAGCGACAAGTCTATGACTCACAGGCCGCAGAGCCCAGACAAGTATCTTTGATGTGTGAAGCAGACATAACGAGACAGTGGGTTCTGACGGGGGCTGATCTAGAGAGAGAACGCATCTCAAGGCTTGTCAATTAGAAAACAAAACAAAAACGTCCTCTGCCAAACAAAGCCTGTTGCTGACCGTAGGTGGCCCTTGGGGCTAGTTTGCACGGGCCGGGAGCACACGCCCTGTTCATGCGGCAGCTACTTGGTGCGCCTGCCGCGTGCCTCGTTCTACTCTAAGCCCTGCGCGTCGGGTGGTGACGCGGGCAGAGGCGGCCCTTCTCTCACGGTGCTTACTTGGCTCTGAGCTCCTTTGAGAGCAGGCATGGCTTTTGACTCGGGCTGCAGCGGGCCGGGGCGTGATCAGCATAGGCAAGTAAGTACCGCGTGTCGCACACACAGACTGAGGGAATGCAAGCTCATTTAATCTGGACTGAGCACAACCAGGCGGACCCTACCCCTCACCTAATGCCATCTAGCCCTGGATGTCTAGACGGGGCATCTTTTACCGGCGCCTCACTCATCCTTAAAGAGTAGCACTTCCTGCCAAACGTAGGTAAGCTATCAATTCCTTCATTCCCTCATTTCAACGTTGTGACCTTCCTGTGTCATCAAGTGCCTCTTGTTCAGCTTAGATGCTAAACTCCCAGAGTTTCCAGCCATGTTGCCTGGCTGTACCAATTGCATTTCATGTCACATCACCCCTGTCCTCTCCGAAAAGAACACGTTTGGACTTTAAGATGAATGTCAGATTAATTTGTGTGTCTTAACCTTCCAGGATGACACTCAAGGATACTGGAACCTGCGGGTGTGTAGGCTTTGCGGCTTTCTGTAAGGTGTTTTGAGGCCAGTGCTAGTATATTCCATGACACTCCCCCACAGGAGCCATTCTAGGTGAGCCACGGAACTGGTAGTGATTCAACGCCCTGTTGTCCTTCAGATTGGCTTGGCGGTGGGGGACATCGCTGAGGTCCAGAAGCACGCGCTGCTGAAGCGGATTGCTATGCAGGTAAGTGTCATCCTTATTTAACACTTGCTGAAATGAGCACCACCTAGTTATTCTCGTGTAAGAATGGCTGGTTTCTGAGAACGCAGCTGTTGAGCATGGCGCATTCCCTCAGAGCTGAGAAACACCCGTGCGTGTTCCCTGGTGTGCCTGCCATAGTCAGAGGACTGAAAATGGGGGGAAAAAATTTCCTACAACGATCTCAGCCGAGAACTTGGGGAACTAACTGCTTGAGCCTCTTTTTATGTCAACACGTGGCCCACCAGGTAGCTAGGCCCTGTCTCGTTGGGGGATGAGGGGAGAGGCCGGGGCCAGTGGCTGGGCGCTGGTGACAGAGGACACCTGGCCAGCCCAGCTGCTTGCGCGTAAATCAGGACACGCGTCAGTTTTCGATGGGCTGTGCCCTGACGACTGCTTCTCCTCCGCAAACCCGCAACGCGCGCTAGGTGGAGCTGCACACCAACCTGGAGAAGAAGCTGCCGCTCTGGTTCCTGTGCAAAGTGGATCAGAGTTCCGTCGTCGTGTACCCCAACCGGCCCAGATGCGGAAGGATATTCGTGAGTACGCGGGCCGCCCCGGGCGCCCTTTTTTACAGACTTAGAGCCGCGCTGCCTGTGGGGAGCAAATCATCGTGGTCTAAAGAAAAGAGCATGATGGGAACGCGGTGGGCAGCGGGGGCGGGGCGGGGCACACCTGTCGGGGGCGCCTCGCAGCTCCGGCGTTAAATGCGCACCAGGTGCCTGTGACCGCAGACGGGTGGGCGGGCCGGCGACACCGCTAAAGTATCTTTTATACCGCGCAGGTTTACCTTGTTTTTCCTAATCACGTGTCACGTAGGCCTTCAGCGGGGTGACTCAGAAATAAGCTCACGCTCTTCACTCGCCCCTGTGCCCCTCCCTCCCGACACCCCTACAGGGGAAGAGCGGAAAAGCCCCATCCTTACCTCGATGAATGCCCACACGGATTCGTGTGCCCGTGGAGGATGTCGGCCTTACATCTGCACCTCCCCGCCTGCCCCACCCCCTCCCCACCCCACCCCCTATCCCGGGCCTTTTGCTCCCCCTCCACTTCTGGTCAGTCCCAGGTCTGGCCGTCTGACTGCCTGGGTGGCCTGTGCAAGTGGCCAGTGCAAGTGGCCGTCTTCTCTTGCCGGGACTCCTCATTCCTGGTCATTTCACATCTGCCTTTGACCCTCTCAGAGATTTCTCCATGTGTAATTCAGTCGTGTTGGATAATGGTGCAGAACGGTTTTAGAGAAACAACAACTAATCCTGTATGAAATACCATCATTTATGATGGACATTTTTTTTTAATTGGCTTTTCTAGTTTGTTTTTTTCTTAATGCCTGGAAAAAAAAACCTTTTTTCTTTTTTATTAAGTTTATTAGGGTAACATTGGTTAATACAATTTTCAGGTGTACATTATAATTTGACATCTATATATTCAATTATGTGATTACCACCCAGAGTCCAGTTTCCTTCAGCTACCATATATTTGATCCCGTTTACCCACTTCGCCCTCCCTCTACTCCCCTATATTTGGCTCCCTTTACCCCGTCTGTCTCTCCTCTTCTCCCCCATCTCCTACCCTCTGGTAACCACTAGTCTATAGTCCATGTCCCTGAGTCTCTGTTTGTTTATCCTGTTCATTTGTTGCTTTTAGGTTTATATCCCACATGTAAGTGATAGCATGTGATTTTCGACTTTCTGTCTGGCTTATTTTGCTTAGCGTGATTATCTTGAAGTCCATCCATGTTATTGCAAATGACAATATTTCATCTCTTCTTATGGCTGAATAATAGTCCATTGTATATATGTACAACAGCTTCTTTAGCCAATCGTCTATTGTAAGACACTCCAGTTATTTTCATGTCCTGGCCACTGTGGATAATGTGCTATGAACATCGATGTGCAAATATCTTTTTGGATATGGGTTTTCAAGTCTTTGGGGTAAATACCCAGTAGAGGGATTGCTGAATCATATGGTAGATCAATTCTTAGTTTTTTGAGGAAACTCATACTGCTGATGAACATTTTTATGAGACAATATTAAATTATTCGTTAAACCTTTTCCTAAACAACCCTTCACCCCAGTTAACCCCTCCTATATTATTTATCCATCTTGTACTTCCTCTATTATAATATGTGTGATTTTACTATATTGCTCTTACATGTCTACTTCTTTCAAGAGATATGTGAGCTCCATGAGGGCTACGATGTGTCCTAGAATATTTGTGCTAGCGTGCCTGGCTCAGTACCTGAATTATAGCATGTGTTTAAGAAATAGTTCCTTAATTGAGTTTAACTCAAGTAACTATGAATATTTTTATCCCATAGCATATATTTAGTTTTCTCTTTAACACCCAAGAAGCAAGACAAGAAATACCAAATGTCGATACATCTTTAGAAATAGAAATATTGAAGCAGAAGTACCGGTATGTATTTTTCCTTTCCTCTGTGTTTGAGAAACTTAAAACTCTTAAATGATGATGCGTAGTATAAGGTCATATTGCATATTTGAGTTTATCTCATGTATTAAGCCATGGTTTAACTGACCGATATTGCTCTAGATTGAGAATCATGAGAGATATTTTTAGACCCAACAACTTATTTGCCAACTAGTAGCGTAAGCTGCATTCCTCATAAGCCATGTGAATTCATACATCGAAACTGAAAGTTTTCGAGGATCCCCGGAGGAGCTCTCTAGTATACAGTGGTTGAGCGCGAGGTCTTTGGGATTCTTCTGTCTGAGTTCAGAGCCCTGCTTAGCTATTTGCTAGCTGTCTGACCCTACATAAGCCACTTAACAATTCTGCGCAACGGCATTTTAATTTCTATAATGGGAACAAAAGTAAACCAGCCATGAACCAACAGCACAACCATGGGAAAACCACTTCAGCTTTAAAAATATATGTTCTTTAGAAGGATTCTGACTGCATGAGGCTGTCACCTGAGCACAGGTAATCTGATACACGACATATCTAGTGCTGAGGCCTTTCTGCACTCATAAAGGCTAAAAGGATAACCAAAAACAAACTCATGAAACACCTGTGTCCTTTTAGGCTGAAGGATCTGACTTCTCTTCTGGAAAAACAGCACGAGCTTATTAAACTCATCATTCAGAAGATGGAAATCATTTCGGAGACAGAGGATGAAGATAATCATAGTTCTTTTCAAGATAGGTATAAAAAAGAGCAGTTAGAACAAAGGAATAGCAAATGGAATTCTGTGCTGAGGGCAGTAAGGGCAAAAACTCAGTACCCTTAGCAGTAGCCACCTTAATGCAGCCGTTTCCTGTAACACGGATATAGAAATACACACACTGGGTCTAATTTCCAATTTGGAAAGAGTAAAAAGTAGAAATCTGATTGCATTTCACTACATGTAAAACCACGGTTCCTGCAATCCTTTGTAAGAGTAAACTCTCTCTCTCTATTCATATGTTCTGCCGGTCACTTTGTATTGGGAATACGCCAATATGTTCAAGCTGATATGTTCAAGTTGGACTTTACCTCTCATTATTTGAATGGGTAGAAAGTAATTTGCTAGAACACACATTTTCAATGATAAGGAGTAATAAATGAAACTGGTAAGCTAGAATACAAATGTCAGTACTGGATTACAGCTTGGTAATTGTGTAACATGTGATGCATTAAACAGGTGAGACTTAGATTGGGTTCTCCCGTTTGGTATGCCTTATTTGAGCTGGACGATCCTGCAGGTGGAACCCTGTATACTCTGTTCTGACCGTGACAAATGGCCTCGCCCTTCTTGCTGCTCCCAGCACACTTTGAGCTGAGGCTTGAAATGAACAGACCTTACGATATGCATGAATGTTACTGTAAAGAGCAAGTGTTGAGTCTGTATATTTTGTTTGTCAATGATCGTAATAAATGTAAAACCTTTATGGTCAGCCCAGTGATTATTGCGTGAGCCAGTCTTTGCATTGAGTTTTTGAGATTTGCAAAAATGTGTCTACAGTCACATGCCTCATCATTGATCTTTCCAAGGTGCTTCCCCTCGTTTATTTTTTTTCCCCTTTTCCCCGATTCCTATGTTAACTCTCTCCTCGCCCCCACGAGGTACACACTCTAACGAATCTCTTCGGCCACATATGTCTTCCGTTATGGTGAACAGGGTTGGTGTGGGTGTGTTTTTATTTATATAGGTGTTATTAGGCTATGGTTCTTATTCTCTTATCTCTTTCTACTGGACTTTATGTCTGCAAGGTATGACGATGCTACCATCTGTCCATCTAGTACAGAGCATCTAACAGCTGCTCACTGTCACGTGGGCACCCCTCCCTGGACTCCTCTCCCCTTCTGAGAGCGACATCTTGGTGGCCTCTGCCTCCTGCTATCACACATTCTCAAACATACGCTCATACAAACAGGCGGAGTGCTGAGTGACAATAGGTAATATGAGAAAACCGAACATCTTTTTTCATTTGTGGTCCAGTTTGGCTCCAGAATTTCTCGGATATAACTTATGCACTTGATAGAAGCTCACTATCTTATCAGATTATGGGTGACCTTTTATAAGTTGTATAAAAACTCAAATAGGCAGATTCCTTCTTTTAACATGACTAAAATAGAGGTATACTGTATACCTAGATAGTTTTTTCACTAGTCAAATGGATCCGATTTCAAGTAAAAGTGATTTATAAGAAGATGGTGTAAATAAAACATCTGAGGACTGGATAGAAATATTAGTACATATAAGAATTTCCCAGATTTTCTTTCTATCTGCTAAATGTTTTTAGGCCATAGGTTTATTTTAAAGGCTGATTCTTAAGGTGATGAGATTTAAAAGGCAACCTGGAAATGAGTTGCATCCTTCCAAAATAAATAATAATTGGCTACGGTGGGAGCAGTTTTTTTTTTTTTTTAACCTATCGAAAGTATATTTAAGAAACATTTAACTTTAAAAACCACTTGGCCAGCTCACGCAGTGCATGCAGGCCCAGTGTCTGAGAGGGGCCAGTAGCCCCGGATCCCAGGTGCCAAGCCTGCCATGGGACCCTGCAGAGTGGCACCTTCTTGTTGCAAGGTCCGAAGCGCCATTACGGGGAAATAGCAAAAATTGGGAGCTGGAAAACCTGATGACATTGCAGAAATGGGGTCTAACAAGCAGAATCAGAGCCAAATGACAGAGGACCACGGTCACAGTGCTGTTCGCTAAGTGGCTTCATGATGGGTAAACTTCACTCTGTTACAGCTGAACCCTCGGGTCTGAAGTCCCTGACCCTAGTGTCTTTGACATTAGCATGCCTTCAGCTGTTCGCAGGATGCAAATTCTCCTGGAGACCTGCCGCAGGCGTAGGCCAGGGACGGAGCAGGACCCTAGGTTTAAGTGCTCACCTGAGGACTTCCACAACATACGGAAAACACGGGAGGGACAGGTCAAGCGGCTTAACCAAGGCAATTGTCTTCTTGCCTTCAAATCGACTCAGTAACCGCAAAAGCCCCAGAGATCGATCGGTCAAGAACCTGTGCTGGGCCGACACGCAGCACCGATTCTGAAGAAGCCAGCGCTGCCTGAGGAAGTCACCGTGGAAACAAACCAGGAACGGGGTTGAAGAGAGCAGCCATCTCCCAGACACATGAATTTTTCCACCAGACACAAGATTTTTCCAACCAGGGAAACCTGCGGGGTGGTGTCACCAGCCTTGGAGATATAGGTGCGGTCCTATGAAGAAATGAAACCAGTAAGCGGCACTGAGTCTTCAACAGGGGACTCCACAGAGACAGGCGGTCCTCGGGCAGCCTGAGGATGTAGAGGGTTTTGCTTCTTCCACGGCTCGGTGTGCTGCAGAGACCGGGAAAATCCCAGAACTGCCCGCGCTGCACTGGCTGTAGAAATGCGTGAAATGCCACCATCCAGTGCCACTCGGAAAACGCTCCCAGTGATAAGTTTGCGGGAAAAAAAAAATTTTTTTTCAACCAAATTTAAATAAGATGGGAAATGCATCGAACCAAATTGTCCCACTCACAGGAGTGGAAAGAGCCTCAGCTCGCGGCAGTGGGAGCACCGCCACCTAGCGGCCACCCTGTGCCTTGCCCTCTCTGCCGCTGCAGACCTAACACCCAGCTGGGCTGGGGCGGGGGCCTTGGCCACCCTGTGGTGGCTGCGCTCCATGCCGCGCTGTGGAAGCGACGCCACCCAAGCTGGTGGATGACACCGCCAGAAAATGGCCAGGCGGATAAAGGATTTCAGAAGTTTCCAGAAACTGGTGAACGGCAGTCCGCAAAACCTTGAAACGTGGAATACGTTAATTTCATAGTTGGGAATGTACTGACTGTGTGAAAGGTCTTTTTCAAAATTAAAAAAAAAAATTAAAGTAGTTTTAACATAGATATGTATTTTTTAATTATGAAAAATAGCCAGTGAGAAAGAAGAAAAAGCTATATTCTCTGAAAATATTTGGAGTTATGTTCCATGCTGCCATTTTGAGCCTTAGGATGTATAATGAGAATCATCGAAGTCTGGCGCTTTTCCTTCTTAGTAAGATAATACCACGAGGGTTTCGATGATGCCCTTCGCACGTGGAGATTCAGAGTTACCTGTCAAGAGCTGATTGGCTGCTTTTAGAGTCCCAAGGGCAGAACACGGTCACCACACACAACTTTGAAACAGGAAAATGATGCCGAAAAAGTGCTGGGTTGCTGGGTGGTTCTGTTCTATTTTTAATGTTTAAGTTTGTTTAATTTGAAAAGCGTGCTAATAGGTAGTGGGCCTTTCAGGCTGGGCCCAGCTTCACTGCTTGGGTAAAATGTTTTCTAAAATTTAGTCCTTTTCTACTTGGAAAGCGCAGGTGGGAAAAAAGTCAGGACGGGTATTTTGATTAAACCATTGAGTATGGCAATTGGAAAAATAAGTATGATTTTAAATATTTTCGTTTATCGTTAATACTCTTAAATATTTTGAGAAACTATTATCATAGAAAATAGTACATGTATATATCACAAAGTATCAGAAAACAGTAATTAGCTGCAGAATTTAAGTTCATAGGGATATATGATATGTCAGTATTCTGAAAAAAAAATTCTAAGAACTATTTACTAGTGAATATATTGAGAATTACTGCTGAAGATAATTTTCAAAATGTAGAGTCTGGTTTAAACAATATGTTACAAGTGACAGAGTTTGATGTTAGTTACACAAATCAGATGGGCAAATGGGAAATTAGGACCATACATTTGGGCTGTTGTGTTAATATACAGTTTTATGTGTATAATTTCAAGTTTTTACAAAGATAAGAAGTATCAGATGCTTTTGAATTAAAGAAGAGATGCATCACTGATAAAAAAAAATAACCACTTAGTCACGAAGCAGTTATCATAACCTTCAAAGAAGATTTAAGGCAACACAAACAAAAATACACCGATTTAACCTTACCACGTTAATATTCTAAAAGTCGGCTCTAGACAGCGGTTTCAACTCTGCACTGCTAATGACACATGTGACCCACAGAATTCCCAGCTGGATTTGGCCTGTCTGCATTATACTTTTAAAATGAGTTAGTAAAAGGCAAACCCTTGGTTCTTCTGGTGCCGTGTGTATATATTTTTACCTATTTCAGGATATAAGGTAATGGGGGGAAAGCACCTTTTGTTTCATTTTTCACCATAATGAGGAAGACCATTTAGCACATGTGACAATTCCACTAGATAAGAGCAATAAAGCACAGGCTGAATCATTAAAGGAATGTTCCTCAGGTTCTATTGGGCATTGGATAGTTGGCTGTGATATCTTAAAACATTTTTAACTGATCATGCCTGAGCCTGCACTTGGGACAACTATAAAAGGAGCCAAGGGTGGTGAACAGGGCATGGAAAACATGGTAAACATACTAAATCACTCATTTTCCTTAACAAGGAGTCAATTTTATTCAAATCAAAGTTAAAGGTACTGTTTCATACCTGGCATTTGAAAATTAGAAATATAGGTTAGATAATTTCATTGAAAAATTATAACCACAAATATAATTTTAAAAGAATACATACTTATCATACATTAAAAAAAGAAAAACAAGTAATTTAAAACTTTAAATAAAGGAAAAACATTGAGACCCACAAATCCAAAACTATAAACGAGACTACACAGATATAAAGTGAAACCTATAAACTTTGACAACAATTATAAACATCAGTAAAAGGCAAAATACTCCTCGTTTGGGTTAAGAAATTTATTACCAGAGAATAATCTAAAACTAGCATTACCAAAAAAAAAAAAAAATTGAAAAATGTAAATAGCAAGAGTGACAAAATAAATACAAAGAACTCAAGGGAAAAATTATGAAATTAAACAAAAAATATTGCTTTATACTGATAAAGGTTTTGATCTATTAGGAAGTCATGAGTTATTAACCTTTTTGTTTCACATAAGTTATCAAAATATGTCAAAGCTATAACTGGTAGAAATGAATCATCGGTAGAAATATTGTGGGAGAATCTTATACCTCCATTAGGCTAATCCCAGCTCTACATTTATGAATTGCGTGATCCCCAAAGGTCATTAAAACACAGTTGCCAAGCAACTGAAAGAGAAGAGTCCGCTAGCCCAAGGTGGTCAGCAGAGAGAAGCAGCTGCTATGGTAGCACAAATGCCAGAATTAGGGCCCTGGACTAGAACCGGGTCTGGTCAGAGACATGGGTCTGTAGGGGATGGGAGGGTGTATGGGCCTTTAATTATCTGGTTATATTTTATAGTGTTACCTCCTCACCTGATCCAGTTTAACCTCTTTTTATCCCAGTCCACTTTTCCCCCCCCTTCTAATTTCTGACATTAACATACCTTTTTGAATAATAAAGATTTTAAAAATTTCATGACCCACGCAACTTGAGTTTGTGGGGTAAAGAGAGATAATAGTACCTAATCTGAACCGATACCGGGCCTGGCTTTCTTCCCCTCATACCTGAGCTAGAATGACAAAAATTAAGCTACCTTAGTCCAGATGCCACTTGAGGGGCCATGTAAGCAACCCTGTGTCCCTTCCCCAGTGAAGCCACCATCAACCTTCAGCTGCATGACACCGGCCCTGGAAGCTGTTCACATTCTGCGTCCTCTCTCTGCTCCCTCCAAAGCCCGCCCTTCGCATGGCTTTCTTCGTCCCGTATTCTCCCGTCCCCTCTAAACACACTCTTGTTGCAACAGCTCGTCCTCGCAGCGAGGAGGAGAGGAGGACATGCTTCACTGGCGTCCTTTGCTCTTTGTCCGGGGTGCCAGATATTTCTTCTCCACGCACGTGCGAGCCGGCACCTAGCTATTCAAAGCGTGGCGGCGTGAGCGTCCCCTGAGAGCTTGTTAGAAATGCAGAATCTCAGACCCCACCTGAGATGCACTGAAGCCGAATCCGCGTTTTCACAAGATCGTCTGGTGATTCATACGCACATTACGGTCTGAGAAGCCAGCTCTAGTGATCGGTTCACCCCGTTCCCACTGAACACGCCGTTAACAAATCTATGGTACAGTACGGGACATGGGACACACTCCAACAGCCCGCCCCGGGTTCCCAGCGCACGCCGGCTCCCCAAGGCTCTCGGGACACCTGCAGTGAACAAAATAACTGTGGGACTTGGTGGCTCTTTAAGACGCCACCCCCAAACTTTAAGGTAGCTGAACCAACTTTTGAAAAAAGAGCCAATGGCTTGTTCATCCTCCGGACGTAGCTATTGAGGGTGAGCCTTAGCTAAATGGCACGAAGAACTTTGCTCGGTCCGGTCTTTGAAGTGGCACAAATATCCACAAGGGTTTGTAAGGGCGAAGGGCTCGTGAGGAGATGGAAAAGGCAGGCGGAGGGCAGGGCCGGGGCCTCGGACGGGGCGCTGTACAGTGATCTATGGCTGGGCGACAACAGCACCCCGAACTCAGGGGCTTCATCAACACACGCGCGCACACACACACTCACACATAGTCTCACACACACACGCGCGCGCACACACACTCACACAGTCTCACACACACACACACACTCTCACACACACACTCACACTCACCACATAGTCACACACACTCACACATATTTCTCTCTCACACTCACACACTCTCACACACACACACTCACACTCACACTCACACATAGTCTCACACACACACACGCACACACACACACTCACATAGTCTCACACACACGCGCGCGCGCGCACACACACTCACACATAGTCTCTCACACACACACACTCACACATAGTCTCTCTCACACACGCACACACTCACACTCACACTCACTCACACACGCACACACACACTCACACTCACACATAGTCTCACACACTCACACGCACACACACACATAGTCTCACACACTCACACGCACACACATACACACTCACACTCACACATAGTCACACACACACACACACAATACACTCACACTCACACTCACACTCACTCACACCCTCTGTGCATGAGGAGTTGAGCCCCAGCGGGTGCCCCTGCCAGCGTCTCAGCGCATGGGGGATGCGGTCGGCTCGCCGGGGGGTGTGGCGGGTCCCTTTGGATTGAGGGCCTGACTGCCGCTCTGCCTGCTGGGCCACACGGGCCTCTCCAGATAGCAGCTCACAGCACGGGGGCTTGTTCCCCGAGCGAGGGGCTGGGAGAGAGACAGAGACTGAGAGAGAACCCGGGTCAGACTGAGCAACTGGTCAGGCACCGACTTTTCACCACCGAACCTTGGAAATGACATTGGATCACTCTGCCATCTCCTGTGGAGTCCCTAAGGCAGTGTGCACTCACTGTCCACCAGGAGGTGGTGACTGTGGGGAGACCCTGAGGGAGATGTGGAAGGCCCCCGGGGTCCGTGCCTTGCCCGGAATCACAGACTGGTCAGAACGCACAGCTAGGTGTGAACCCAGCTCTCTCTCCTCAAAGCTGGGGCGCTGGCTGCACCCGGACCTTCCACGGGTCTGCAGAGAGGGCTGTGTTGGTGACACTGTGCGTTGCATGCAGAAGGGGTGAGCGGTCAGCAGCCCGGAGGACCATCTGGACAAGTGTCATTTGAGAGGGTGACTCAGGTAAGGGACCCCAGGAAGTGAAGTCACTTCCTTGACCATACACCCCAACGGAACGTGAAACCTGGTCACCAGACCATGTGCATCTAGGGACAGCGCCATGGCGTTCGGCCGGAGATGCCCGAGAGCAAAAGGTGCCCTCCTGCTGCGTCCCGACTGGGCTCCATTGCAGGAAGCCCCACAGCGGGAACATTTCCACACGTCGCAGACGTTGGTCCAAACCTCGTCCCTGACGTCTCTGGCCATTTTACAGAAGGTACCCTAAGTGAACGCCAGGCAGCCTGGCCACCCGGAGGCCACCTCTGGGAGCCCTCCCCGGGCAGCCCCCATCTCCTCCCCTCGTGGTGGGGTGGGTGACATGAAGGCAGGACCCAGGCATGAATGGGGTGGTGAGCGGTGGATGACCTGAGGGTTCTGTCACCGTCACCCCCCAGGGCCAGGCTGGCAGGATGCGGAAGGGCTGCCTCAGGGCCTCTTATCTCTCCTGGGAATCCAGGGTCCTCCAGCTGCCACGCCTCTTCCCTCCGCAGTGGAGGACGGAGCAGACCATGGCCAGTGAGTGTCTGGGGTGGAGAGAGTCACAAGGGTCTGAGAACCAGCAAACGCAGGCCTCTGCGGCCTTCCGCCTGGTGGCTGGGACCCATCCTCACAGAGCTGCACACAGGACACTGGGCAGGAGCTGACCCCTGGGGATCTCAGCTGCATCTCCCTGCAGGAGGCCGTGTGCCCACATCACCAATGGTCCGGAGTGGGCTCCGGGCAAGCATAGGCGCAGAGCTGACCCGACATCCAGGACCTCATCCGGCCAACAGGGAAACCGGATGCTGCCCTGCGGCTCCCCCGGGCTGAGTCCGTCCTGGGGTTCCTGCCTGGAAGGAATGTGAGTCCCAGCTCCTCCCCCACCTGCCCCCACTGCCCCACTGCCCAGCCCCAGCCTGGCCAGATACAAAGTCACTGTCCACATATTGGCAGGAGAATCAGAAAAGAGACTTGTATTATACCATTTCCCTCACGCTCAGTTAAGAACATCCTGGCATTCTTCTCTACAGACTCTCCTGTTTCCGTGCCCTGGCTTGGTGGCCAGGATGGCCTACGATCCTTCCGTAGCTCTCCCAGTCTTCCGCAGCATCGCGATAAGCAGGGAGCTTTTACCCCAAGGGGCACGGGCTCACGGTACTATGTCTGCTGCTCTGTAATTTGCTTCTCCGAGAACACACACCCTCGTGGCCCCCACCAGGTCAGGAACCAGGGCCTCAGCTGGGCTGCACAACACCCTCAGAGGTGGCCCGGTCCCCAGGGCGCCCCAGCCCTTCACCTCGGGGCGACCCGCACGTGGTCCCTTCTGCTGCCATTGCAAAGGTGCCGCCCTGACCGTTCCCACGCGTCCTGACACCCCGATCCTGCCCGCCGCCCCAGGCAAAACTTCTCCTTGCTTTGGCACGGGACGTTTGTCAGAAATCACATGGAGGACACTGGCAATCCGGCCAGGCGCCGTCAGCCCGCAGCTAACAGAATCACCCCAGACACCAACGCATTTTGTCGCTCCCCACATCAAACGCTGCTTTCGATGCCAAGAACTGTGTTTCTTCTGCAAAAACTCTTGCCCCACCTGTTGCCACCACCAGTCCCTGAAGGTATGGGGGTTCGTTCCGAGCTCCATCCCCAACCCTCCTGGCCGTCCACGGTGCTGCCTCTGACTGCGTGTCTGCCCTTTGTCCCACCCCAGGGGGAAAACGCTCCACCTGTGAACAGAAATGAGACTCGCGTGGAGAAGACTGTGCAGATGTGCCGGCCGGACAAGCTCGGAGGACACCTGGGGCCTGCCTTCCGGGCGGCAGCCTCACCTTCGTCCCCAGTCTTCTGCCACCACCTAGCAGGTGCAGGGACTCCTACTTACAGGGCGAGCGCCCGGCGCCCCCGCAGCGCGCGAGGACTTGGCGCCCTGCCAGCTTCGGTCTTCATTCAGGTCACTGTGTCTCTCTCAGTCTCGGTCAGCTCCTCTGATCGGCAGAGTGAACAGAGGACCAACCTCGGGGAGTCACTTTAGGGACTCACGGGGTCCTCCCTGGGTGCCCGGCGCCTGAGGAAGGTCTGCTGCGGGGGCTGTGATCGTGCTAACTGGCCATTGTCCCCCTCCCCGCGATGACCCCTCTGCCTTATCCCTCACTGTCCCCGGAGCCTTGCGCTGGCCTGTTTTCTCGCTTGAAAAGGAGATTTGACATGCCATCCAGCGGCCCTGTCCTGGAGGAAGCCGGAGCAGAGATCCCAGGGGAGAGCAGTGGGGCCCCGGGCTCGTTCAGATATCTGTGGTGGGGCTGGTGGGGGTCACTCATTCAGCAAATATACCGGAAGCCACACCAGGTGCAGGTACTTTTCTGGGCTCTAACCGTGGTCCAGCGCCCAGAGCAGACAACGACCCTGCCCTCCGAAGCTTCCATTCGAGTCGGGAGAGAGACAGTCACACGAGACTTGACGGCAGGTAGTGTTCACAGGACAGCTGACGTGATCCCCTTCTGCCCGCCTCTAGCTAGGCACGCGTCCTTCTGTTTTCTGATGAAGACGGTGGGCCTCTGGACCCGCGGAAAAAGTGAGTGGGCTTTGCTTCAGAACCGTGAGTGGAGTGTGGGGGCTGCAAATTGGCGGTGCCAGCAGAACCCCGCATCCTGCGCATCATGGGAATTTTGCGAGAGGGCAGAGGTCAGAGGGCTCCTAGAAACGAGGAGAAGAGTCGACGAGAGCTGCGGACGAGGCTCTGGGTGCTGTGAGAGACCACCGGGAAGGTGGTGGACGGAGCTCCGAGAGAATCCATACCCATCTCTTCCCTGGCCCAGCCCTGCCTCCGTCCTCCCACCCTGGGGCCCTGGCGGTGTGGGGAGCATCCTGCTCACTGATCCAGTAGAACCTGGACGGTGGGTCCCCCGCTGGTGCTCAGGGGACTCGGAGGGAACTCAGAGGCCGACTAGCCCCAGCCCCAGGAGGAGATGAGCCAGTGGCCGTGTGCCAGAAGATTGACACACGGTTCCTAGTGAACCGGGCAGCCCCAGGCATAGGAGTGGAGCTGGAGGTGTGAGGAGGGCCCTGGGCAGGGGGCGGACTCCACTTGTTCTCTCACTCGTCAGATATTCGTGGAGTACCTACTTTGTGCCAGTGAGAGCAGTGAACTGAACAGACAGCATCCCTCTCTGCCCTGTGGACTTGACGTTCTAGTGGGGAGGGGACAGGAAGGCTGGCAGGGGAGTGTGCCAGGCTTCCTGAAGAAGGGGACAGGCAGTCAGTTACAAAGGCTTTTTCTTGCCAGCCCCCCGCTGGGTGACCAGGCTTGTCTCCTCTCCGCCAGGACTGCAAATGGAAGGTGGACAGGGGGTGGGACTGGCTTCTGGACGAGCAGGAACAGGCCCCCAGGACCCCACAGTGGTGCTCAGGGCAGCAGGGTTGTGGGGTGGGGGGCAGTGTGGGAGGAAATGCCAGACCTCAGCTTCTGCTGTCTATCCACAGGGCTATCTCCTCCATCCTGGGCACCTGGGCACCTGGAGGACTTTTTCCAGCCCCTAGAATTTCCATGCCTGAAGCTTCTATTGGCCTATACAGAGCTCAACTTTGTAGGATTGGACCTGGAGCCCGGGGCCAAGCTCCTTTCAAAGCTGGAGCACTTTGAGTCAGAGGTGGAGGGTGAGGGTGACGGGGTAGGCAAGGTGGGCACGTGATGAGTGGACAGGGCTAGGCCACATAGAGAAGAGCTTCCAGAGGCTGGGGTAGGCCAGGAGCAGTGAGTGGGCTCAGATCTCTAACCCCATGGCCTGCAGTCCAGGGAGACTTCGCCGGGGTGGGTTCTGGAACTGAGACCTCATTAACAGGTATGAGAGACTGTGTGCCTCTGGAAGGCACACAAAAGGAAGTCACACGGATAGTATGTTTTCTTCTTTGGAGACACAGGACCAGCTGCAGAGCAAAATCAAGAACCACTTCAAGAGCTAATGCAGCTGCAATTCCAGTGCATGGCCCAGTTGCAGACCCACAGCAAGCTCAAGGGGTAAACAAAGCATGTGCGCCGTCTCCAATTTCAGAGCAGAAGCAGGCTCAAGCCACAGCTCTTGCTCAAGCTCAAGAGCCAGAACAAGTACTCGCGTCAGCTCCATGCAGAGAGCCAGGGCGAGCGCAGGCAACAGCTCTCATTCACACCCCAAAATCAGAACAGGCGACTCCACCGGCTTCAGCTGCAAAACCAGAGCAGGCTCAAGCCGCGGCTTCTAGTCCGGCTCGAGAGCCAGAAGAAGCATCTCTACCAGCTTCACGTTTGGAGCCGGGGCAAATTCACGCCACGGCCCTCCCTCAAGGTCACGAGCAAGAACACACGCCTGCACCATCTGCGGCTTCAGAACCAGAGCAGGCTCAAGCCGGAGCTATCTCCCTAGCTTAAGAGCTAGAACCAGCTCACGTGCCAGGGAACCAACTTCAATGCCAGGGCCGCGGCAGGCTGCATTCACCGCTCTCACTTACGCCCCAGAGCTAGAACCCCCACCTGCACCACTTCCAGCCGCAGAGGAAGAACAGGCTCAAGCCAGAACTCTCCATCAGGTTCAAGAGCTGGAACAAACACCCACACCTGCTCCAGTTCTGAAACCAGAGCAAGCTGAAGGTGCGGCTTCCCAGCAGGCTCGGCCACCGGCATCGTAGCGGCAGCCAGCCCGAGCTCCTGCAACGCCTCTCCTGCCGGGCCCTGCGCCCAAGGTGTGCCAGCTGCCGCCCAGGGTCCTTTCCCCGCCCCTACGACTGCATTTGCAAAAACGTGTATTTTTATCTTACATAGAAAAGTGTACTATATCTTTCTTATATTAACTTAAACGTTACTTTCAATAAAATTTAATACAATTTAAATTTAACTCTATGCTCCTTCAGAGTGTACATTTAAGTGGCATTAAGCACGTTCACAGGTGTTTACAGCCATCGCGTCCCGCTGCTGTCTAGTTCCAGGTCGCTCTCATCAAAGACAAACGCAGCACCTACTGGCCATCACCCCTCCTCCTCACTTTCAGTCCCTGGCAATCACGCATCTCTTTCTGTCTCCCTGGATGGACCTATTCTGGATTTTTCACGTAAGCGGAATCATACCTTATGCGGCCTTTCGTGTCTATGTAATGTACAAGGGGACTGATTGGGTTTTGGTAAACATGATGTGTAAAAAATGAAGCTGCAATATAAATATTTTCATTACCTGGAAACGGGGACCGCTTTTATAATTATGACACAAAAGCCAGAAACCGCAAGGGAAATCGAATCTCTGAGACACCTTTAAAATCTTTCTTTTCCTGGATTGGCAGTATTTAACTTTTTCTAATATACATATTAGAAAAAAATTTTAAATCACGTTAAATGTTTCCCTTTATTACCAACGTATTAAAAGTAATAATGTTATGGGTTTTTAAGGTTTAAACAAAGACAACTAATATTTATTTAGTAAAATGCTGTAAAATAATAGTACAGTAGTGTTTATCTAGTAAAATTGGCCATGATCATTGTGGCCAGGGTAGGAATAACTCTGATTGGCCAGCCTGGTCTGTATGCAGCCTCTATGGGGAGGGGGAGACCCTGTATGTAATTAACGTCTGTCGGAACCAATGGGTTGCCAAGCAGGCAAAATGACAGCTTCTGCTTTCTCGCCTACACAATGTGTGGACGGATGAATGGGCAGACTAGTAGATAGGGAAGAAATAACATGCACACATTTCTGTTTATGTCTCATTTTCACAGAGATGGGTAGGAAAAGGACTATAAATAACTTATTGTACTTCAAGAGTAAATTTCCCCGTTTAACAGTTTTTCTATAATGAGCATGAGTCACATTTCATCCCCTTTTGAGAGAAAATACATATATTCTTAATGACTAGGGCCATATGTAGGAAAAGACGAAACTCCCGGATAAGCCGAAGCCTGCCCCCAGTTCTCAGAATGCTCAAAGGACTTTATGTAAAGTTATATTTGTAACTTAGAGATGGAGGGAGGGACAGACCAGCTGCCTGGGGCCCAGCGCACACCACCAGCGAGCACTGGAGAGAGACAGCAGGACTTCAGACTGTGTCTTCTGGCTCACACTGCCCGCCAGTCTCCAGCAGAACCCAGCCTGAAGGAAGAGCGATGGAAACCACTTAAGTACTCCAGGCAAGGTCCACTGTTCTCGACGGAGGTCCACGGGGATTGGGATAACAGCTGAAAGCCCTGGAGAGCAAGCACTTTTTTTTGCAAGCCAAATTATTTCGTTTTATGACACTCTGCGTGTTAATATCTCTTCTTACTCAAGAATTTACTGTAGTTTATTTTTGGACATTTTATTCCTGTTTCGGCTGTGAGCCAGCTATTGAGTCAAGGGGCTTGGCTCACACTTAGGTCAGAATATTTAAATGATGAAGCAGAGCCCACCTAAGGCCAGTATGGGAGAGGTAGCTGTGCGTACTCTGACTGCAGATGTGGTGCTCCATGCTCCATCATCCCCTCCTTTCCAACTGGAAGTTTGGAGGGAGTGAGGTAGGGAAGGAGAGAGAAAAGGGGATAAGGGGGAGAGAGAGAGGATGGATATATGTGTGCATGTGTGATTAAAGAAGCCTACCTCGCTTCACTGTGAGTAAACAGCTTCCTCTGTCTAATGCATACATGTTTACTCCCAGAGCTCGCTCTCCCCTTTTCCCCTAAGCTGTGGTGGAAGTGTTCAAACCACTGATTTGCTCACTGATTTGCTCTCTGCTCATCCCCTGAATTCAATACCTGCTGGTCCACAGCCACCAATCTACTTAACCAAAAAAGAACTAGTTAGTAACTTTCTTTCTGATCTGATAACCTCAGGAATCGACATCACAGAAAAAAAGAAGTGTGTGTGTGTGTGTGTGTGTGTGTGTGTGTGTGTGTGCGGGGGGCGGGAAGGAGGGAGAAGTAGATGCTTGTAAAACTCCTGAAAATTTGACATCAGGTCTAGCATACTACCGATTGCTGAACTAATGGGTGACAAGAAGGATTTACTCTGGATTCTAGTTGCGTCAAAATCCAGTCTTAAATGGCTAGAGCCAAAACAGCCTTAGAAATATGTCAGAATGAAAAACAGTTTAGGGTAGCCATCAGAGAGAGTGTGGATGAAAATCTCCAGGAAAGCATAAAAATCATGAATTGAGACAGTGAAGAGAACAAGGGTTTTTTTCCTCCTCCGACACGTCTTCTGTTAGAACATGAAATGTCTCTCAAATGCCAAGTTCAGCTTCCTATCCTGTCATCCTGAGAGAAGTTAATTCAACCTCCAGGCGAGGTTACTTCTGAAGACACGGGACACACAGCAATCACTTTCATCTCTCATAAAATTTAATTTTGAATATTCCATATTTTAGTTTCCTACTGTTAAGGGATTATGCAAATTACTCAAAATGAAGTTTGAAAAATAACAATGCTTAAGGTTTTATAAATATAGATGATTTAAATTTGAATAGTATGAGCAAATTGTTTTCTTTTTATTCTATTTCTAAATAGTCTAAGCATAGCATTTTGCTGATTTTGTTGTTTAACAAGTACACACACACACCACACACAAAACTGTAACAGGAATTTTAGAGGAGCAATTGGATACATCTGAAGGAAATCAGAGATATTTGGACAAAGAAACTGGAGACATTTGAAACAAAGGCCATTTCTATATATGTCCATAGATATTTACTATAGTTGTTTAAGACAAATATGAAAGCAACTTGGTATTTGCCTAAGTAACTTTTAGCTGGTTTTTTGAAAATGTTTCAGAGGCTTGGGAACTGAAGTATTCAGTATAAAGTTAAGAAGCTTCTCTTGATTTGGAGCTATTAAAGTGAAAGTTTAAACTCACTCCCCAAATTGGAGAAGTGTTTTTTCTTAGTCATCGCCCCATGTTATCCCTGAGTTATAGACTTTCTCTTTCTGCTACAAACTTTCTGCCCAGCAATTAACGCATCGAGTCCTGTGATGAGGAACTTTCCGTGGAAAGAAGGCCAGTACCCTGATGGAGGTCAAAGCAAGACAAACCGAGAATAAGCTGAGACTCTGGCCTGAGCCTGGGGCCGGCAGGAAACAGGGTTTTCAGGACACAGACATTACTGCCCAAGCCCAAGTCAGAGGGATGACCTGCACGCTCCACTTTACTCTGAATGCGTAGGGCTGGGAAAGGAGGTTAGGAAAGCAGTATGGGAAGAAATGCATTGATCTGGGTACCACCACACGGCCGTGAATGGTAGCACTTACTAGGGGACCGACAGGACTTGAGCATCACTGATAATAGCACTAGGGACGTGTTTGGACTGTCTTGGGTCTGACATAACGACAAAATCACTTGTTCCACTCTTAGCTACAGCTGAATGAAAAAGGCATTATTTTTCCGTTCCCTAGGGGCGACTACAGTCTTGTCTCGGTCTTCTGCACTGCACCCAGCTTCCCTGTTCTTCATTTCATTTTGGTGCGGCCTTGTGTCTGATCTTTCAGGTGTCTGTGCCTTAAGGTAAATGTCTTTAACTACATATGATAAAGACAGTTCGGGACTCTGTTAAGCTCTCTGCACAACCACACGCTGTCAACACCAACGACCTGGGGGCGACTAGCGGCCAAGTCGGTGGATGCGACGCGTAACTGACTCCAGAGACCGCGCGAGGCGAGACCAACGTCCTGCCCCGCGCGCGCGCAGTGCCCAGCCGCGCGCCACCTCCCGGTCGGTCCCCGTGTGCCACCGCCCCGCCCTGGGGCGGCCGATCCCGCCCCCAGGGAAGGCGCAGGCAGGAGTGCTCCCCAGCTGCCAGCCGCGGCTCCCCTGACTCTGAGGGCAACTCGCGGGAGCGAGGGCCCAGGGGACACCGAGCGGGAGGGCGCGCTGCGGCAGGCGGCAGCACTTGAACCACGAACACACACTTGGCTTTGAAACTGTGGAGCCGCGCAGGTCCGCTGCTCAAAGGAAAAGAATACAAACACAAAAACCCCTCAAACTTCCCTAAACCTAAGAAATCTTTACGATTTAAAGGACCGAGGCCTTTGTGGGAATTCCTTTTAACCTCAGATCGTCCGCCAATAAGCATTAGCCAGTAACTATGGGGCTTCCGCTAGGTGTCAGGACCCTGGTGGGGGGTCATCATGGCGAATAAGACAGATGACGTTTCTTCGCTCCTGGGGCTTAAGGTTTAGAAGGAAATACAGACATGGGGAGCCGGGCAGTGGTTATAAGATCAAATACTTAGAGTGGCGGGTGGGAGTCTGCTGGTGCTGGCTCCCCAGAGGCCACTAACTAACTGGTAAAGCTTTGGGAATTCGACAGCCCCCTTGAAACACAGCCACTAAAAATCAGCTAAGGTGGGAGCATTAATGACCACTGAAATCAGCCAAGGTCACAGACAAGCCCCTTATCACCTGCATGCCATCTGAGACAAGTGCAGTCTCCCGGGGAGGGGGCTCCCCCTTGCTAAACAGCAGACAGTGGGTATATCCAAAGACCAGCCCCGCTGGGGGAGCCAAGAGGGGGACCAGTACAGGGTGCCGCAGCCACCACTGGGTGGCATTTCCTTCTCTCCATCAGGATCGCACGCAGGAAGGATTCCTTCCTAGGCCACCTGTGCTCATCGGGTGGCCAACTAGTGGTGGTAGGCACCCACATTTGGCATAACATCTTTCTTGAGAAGAACATTAGCATTATGAAGGTTCGATGTGTTCAGGTAAATGCCCCAGCGCTGTCCCAAACGTTAGACATAAGCCTTCCACCATCAGGATTTTGCCTGATATTTGTATCCCTTCTCCTATCAATAACTTCGCTTTTCCCTTAAATCGACTGGCTTTATACACATAAATGTTATTCCAAAGGAAACTTTGAGCACCACCATTAATGACAATCACTATTGTTTCTTACAAATAGAAAGTGATCATAAAAATAAATGCAATGGAAACAAAACAGTGCTACTGAACTGCGGCTCTGAGCTTGAGATCTGCTCAAAGGTTCAACACCGACAGGTGAACAAGTTGTGCTAGGACCATCCTGGCAATATCCTGAAGGTCATCAGAATAACTGAAATCAACTGAAAAGGAGATAACGTCATCAGCGTGCGGCCTGTCATTGTTTGAGGTCTTATCAGAGCATCATTTAAATTGTCTTGTTCTATCACAGGGGATGACGATGAGGACACGAGCTTGTGGCTGTGCCGTCACCGCCACTTCTAGAGAGGAGGGTGGGCAGTACTGTGTCTCATCACTACGGGATGCAGGATAAAGACGTTCGAGGAATGTAAGCGGCGAGAGCATAGCATCCAGGAAAACGGGCCATTTACGGGAGAGGAAGCCAAACAGGGTGGAGCTGGGACAACCTTCGGGCCATCTGTGGACAGAAGCCGATATTTGTTCTTCTTTAGGGCATTTTATTTACCTATTGAATGTCTGCTTCGTTTCGTAACGGCAGTTTAATGCAGGATGTGTGGTGTTTTCATTTAGTTTGGCGCTCTCAAAGTTGGGAACATGCCTGTTGCAGTATTGAAGGCCTGGTAAATGAGAAGCTGAAAGCAATTTTAAGTCTGACCCCACACACACACGCTGAGGACTCCTTTCTTTCCGCCATTGGTGAAAACCTTCCAGTAACTTTTAGGTATGAAAAGCTCACCCTGCAAACTGAAGGTTCTCACCTAATTTAACACGACCCCCTCCTGTCCTAGCCTGGCTGGCCTCAGAAGCCTGCAGTGTGGAGCGGATGTGTCATACTTTGCCTCTTCTCTTTCCCCCTTCATTCCCTCCTTCCACATTCAATGTTTGCCTCTGGCTCCCACAAGGAGTGGGAAAGGGAAGTCGTCATTGATTAGGGCAGCCCTGATCTAACATGGTCCCCTTTGGTACATCCAAAGTGGATGCCTGCCTAGGATGCTACTGTGAGTTCTTGCTGGGGACCTCCAGCTACAGTTCGCGGATGGGGGCCGTGTCTCCTCTGCTGGTTGCTTTTGTCTCTCACTCCTTATCCTTATAGTCAACATCATAATGCAGGGTTTTTTTTTTTTTTTAGCTGAGGTGCCTCCTCCCAGGCTGCAAGTCCCCTAGGGAGGGTCCTTTACAAGATGGGTAGTGGCTAACGCCCTTTTGTAGGGTCTACATACGGCCCATAGGAAGTGCATACATTTACTGGCTTGGTGAAGATGCAGCTTGCTCATGCTCTGCTCTCATGACTTCAGAAGTATAGGATTAAAGTAGTGGTACTCAATGGGGGCAGAGAACGAGGGACAGAGGTAGTTCGGTTGTCACAACCGAGGTGGGGGAAATGCTACTCGAATCTCATGAGTATGAGGCCCAACATCCTACAGCGTACGGGACAGCTCCCACAGCAGAGAATTATTCCCCAAACACCGTAGCTCAAGGCTGACGAGCATCGGATTAGAGAAGCAATATCCAGGTCTCTGTAAAGTCTGTAATATCCACAAGAGTTAAAACTGAATCAGAACGAAAACAGAAACTGAGACCGTCATCACATAACTCTCCTCTAGCATTTCCAGAAGATCTGGTCTATTTATCCCGTCCCTGTGCATGAGATCATTCCTGCATCTAGTCATAAAATTATAAGATATCCTCACAAAATGTGCTCTAGCTACCCACAAGGCTATCCCTCGATGTTAGATCAACTTCTCATTAAGGCAATTTTGCTAACCTTAAGCTATCTCCCTACTTTGCTTTTCTGCGAGCCCACTTAGCATTGCACCTGAAAATAGGAAGATGAGTCAGCACTGCCTGTGAAAATAGGATGATGAGTCAGAAAGCAAAAATGAGCATTTCTTGGGTACTTGATTGGAGGGCAAAGGGATTGATTAATCACCAATCAGAGTTGCATTTTGAAAGACATTATAGTAAAAAGCAGGGCACAGAGGTACTTGTAGGTAGTCAGGAACGCAAGGGCCCCCACCCGTGCTGCTAACCGTGAAGGCAGAAGGAGCACAAGGCTCAGCCCCGTTAGTCAAGTCATTCCCGCTTGGGCTGGGGAGGCTGACATTTCCATTTCACTAAACTTAACAGGTAGGGTGGGAGGAATGGCATTACATTGAGTTGGGGATGCAGAGAATTGTCTTATTTTATAAGTCTAGTCATTGTCATCTCACTTTTATTTCAGTTGTTGCCAGGCAATTGACAGGCAGTGAGCAGCAGAAGAGAATAGATTTGGCAACGCCATCAGGGAGCCATTGCGGGATGCTATCTGTAAGGCAAAGGTGTTACATTCTAGGGGAAAGAAATCATAATGTGTGTGCAGCTGCAACCACGGGGTTTTTGAGCCGTACGTAAATAGAGCAACCAAGCATAAACATGATGAGGAAATGGGCTGGGCTAGACCCTGCAGAAGTTAGAGTAAACACGGCTTGTTTAAAAAACAGAGATGATCCTTGTAACCTCAGCTCTCGTGGGTGCAACCGGCCTACGTCTGATTTCAGTCTGTGGTAGCAAGACCCTTCTTTACCTTAAATAAACAGGAAATTACAACCAAAGAATGCACTGTAACAGGGCGCAACCCGATCTGTATCGGCCCCGCGCACTGCGCTCCTGGATTTATATAGAAATGCCCCAGAGCTTTCCACGGTCAAAGGCTAGATCTGTTTATCTCTGCGCTGGGTACTTGGGAATTAAGACAAAATTAAGGAAATAGCTTACTGTTACAGCAAAGGCTCTGAGTGTAATGTTTATAATATGACATTCCTTTCCTTAGAAAATGTGGGAAGCTGTGTTGTGGGAACTTGTAAAACGATGCACAGAACAGAACGTTCATTCTGCAGGGCACCCGGCCGTCCCTCCCCCGGACCTCTGGCTTGGAGCAGCCGTGTTGCATCCAGCGGGCCAGTCTGAACTGAAGGTGAGGGCCTTCCCGAAGGCTCCGCGTGCCTGGAGTTCACCAGATTCACTTTCCATCCCTCTTGAAGAGTTTGTCTTTACAGACACGGGCTCACGAAACGCTTGCCCTGAACCCCCTGTTCTGAGGCTCTGTTCGGGGCAGCTGTGGCTCTGCTCACACAGAGCAAGCATCTGGGGCACTGTTTTTTAGGGAGCCCCTGAAACATCAAAGGCAGAAGCCAGAGGTGACCTCGAGGAGGCCTGAGACCTGCTCCGGGCTGAGCAGATCGGAAGCGAGCTGTGACTGGGACGGCAGGGGCCACCCGGACTTCCGGTGCTAGAGAGAGGCTCAGGGCCCTGTCTGCCCCTCCACCGATGCTGCTGGTCCCAGACCGCCCCCAGCCGTGCCCAGAGACCCACATGGACCCACGTCAGTCTGAGGGTCCTCTCCGTCAACCTAGTAATAGAAACCGAGCCTGAGGATACCGATCTAAAGGAAAAAAGAAAGACAGTCCACATGCACACATTTTTCTGGAAGCCTCGGAAAGGCAGCCCGAGTTCCCAATGCACCCTTCAGAGCAGCCTAATCTCACTTCAGCTTTGAGGATTTGAAAACTTGTGCAAAGAAAACATGCAGCTTAGCACAGAAACACAAACAGAACTAAGACCAACTTAGAGTAACAAGCGAACCCTACAATCCCGATGTTTGCATCGAGCAACGCCACTCACTACTGGTTATTTCACCTTCCGGGACTCGGTTACATCTTCCGAGAGAGGGATTGAAAGCACCGCCTTTCTTGTTGGGATACAGACCCCGAGTCCCACTCTTAGAGATGGGGCGTGGGGGTGGTGATGGCCCAGGAACCTGCGTTTCTGGAAAGTTCCTCACCTGATTCTGAGGCACAGCCAGACAGACATAGGAACCACCGGAGACAACCGTTCCAAGAAAATAAAACTACTCCCTAAGGAAAATAAAGCGTTCACACTCGGCATGAACTCAGACCTGGTATCAACCTGGAGAATACTATTTTAATGCAAGAAAGGTTTAAATTTAGCATGGACTGTTTTACGGGCTGAGATTAAGAGGGGAAAAGGTAGTAAACTCTGGCTGCTGAAAGGATTTTCTCAGCTCATTGGTGTGAAGTCCTCAGAACAGCGCTGGGCGCACAGTGAATGCCCAGGAAATGCCAGCAGTTTAGTATCGAGTAGAACTTGTATTGGTTAGTTTAGGAAAATTGTGGTCATTAAAATGGGGAGTGATCAGCTCGTTCTGCGTCAAAATGTCTTTCAGAAATTATAACACATAAGTATGTGAGCATATGAAAACTTCATCCAGTATGTTAACTTCTTATGTATATTTTTCCGCCAAGCAGTTTTGGATAGTTCTCATCCTCTCACTTTTTCCTTGTTAAAACTGATCTTGATAAACCTTTCTACCCTTCTGAAAAGCAAATACCAAAACTTGTCTGGAAAAGGTATTTGTCCTCCTTCAAGGAAACTGGAGCTGGGGAAATCCTTGAGCTCACCTGGTCTGTCTCTGGCATAAATGTCAGAAGAGTATTTGGAAACACACACCCATTCAACACACATATTGATACTAAAATCCCACCACCTTTTCCCACCTCGTAACTGTTTCTAGTACAAGGTCTATCTGAAATAGGCATGGTGAAGGTAGTAAGGTAAGACGATGTAAAATATTTGCTTCTGATTGCTTCGTTTACCTAAAGGACCAGCTCCTTGGAGCCTCAGGGTGTCTGTACTCTTCCAATAAGCCTTTTGCACTAGCAGGCATCAGCCCGCTTCTTCCCTGTTCTTAGCTGGGACAAGGTGACATTTCTGAGCAGACATAAAATGACTAAGTTACTTCTAGTAATATCAATCAGGTGCTGGGTCATTAACGCAAGATCACTTGGTGACCCTGCTCAATTATTTCAATCCTTTCTTCTCCCCAAGGTGTCCCCTAGCCAGAGCACCGTCCACTATCAAAACTTGATTATAAATCATGGTTATTTGCCCACTGACCCTTCTTACACAGCCAAAAAGAATCTGCAAGCTCCAGGGGCTCAGGCCTAACTTAGACAGTGTCCCTGTGGGTGATGAATCTTTATGGACGCCTTATCTTATATTTCTAACAGCACAGCTTGGGCTCTGTTTTACTGAAGCTGTTTATATATCTAATCGGAGTGGATCAGGAAACGTGGCTGACAGCACAGGGCTGCCTGAGAAACATAATATTTGCTGGCCGGCATGAAGGCAACCTTTCCGTTTAAAGGCATGATCGATGAAGTGTGCCTGAGGCTCTGTTTAGAGCAAGAGAAATAACGCACTGGTGGCCACATTCATCCCGGCCGAATCCGGTTCCCTCACACGAGCTACAGTGAAAAGCCGTCCAAGAAACCGATGACAGGATTAAACACGACCAGCTCTTCATGTGCCCCTCATGCGGTCGTTGGTCCCGGGCTGGGAAGGGACGTGGGCTCTGGCGTGACCAGGAGGAGAATGGCCCTGCGCTCTGCCCTGCCACTAACAAGGTGTGTGGCCCGTGGCAAATTATTTTCTCTCTCTGAAACTTTGTTCCACCAATTGTAAAGTGGAGATGCATTAGTCAGAGTTGTCCAGAGAAATCTCTGGGGGGAGAGGCAGGAAGGGAGGGGAGGGAGGAGCGGGGAAGGAGATGGAGATTGAAGGGCTGGCGCCCGTGCGGCCGGGGGCTGGCGCGTCGGAAGTCTGCAGACCGCACCTGCAGGCTGTAGCCGAGCCCGAGGCAGTCTGCAGGCAGGATGCCTCTTCCTCAGGAACTTATTCCTTAAGGAAGGTGCTTTGCTTTACTCAAAGTCTACGGATTTAGGTTAATCTCATCTAAAACATACCTGCGCGGCTACATCTAGGCTGATGTTTGGCTGAAATCCGGGTACCAGGCCTGGCCAAATGGACACACAAAATTAACCATTGCAGGGGATCATAATAACACCTTGCTCAGAGAGGTGGGACTGTGACGTGCTAACGCCTGTGAAACACTTTGCACGGGACTGGATCACTGACTGTGTGTCCCAAGACTTTAGGCAGATTCGATTAACGCTTTAAGATTAAATTTTAGAACAGTGGAAAATGTGACTTATAATTGGGTATAATTCAGAGTTACCACCTCCCAGCATCTGCTTAAATCCCTTCTCAGCCACACTCAAGAGCCCCCAGCAATAAGCACTGGGGTCCCTGGAAATTGAGGGGTGACACGTTTGGAGCAAAGGCATGTTCATCAGCTCATTGACTTTTTAAAGACTTACCTGCCGCTCTTTGAAAAGCTATAAAGAAGCTTTGTGGGTACGGTCAACTGTTTGTGGGTGTTTTCACCCCATGTGGCCCAGCCCCGGAGCCAGGAGTAAGTCACTGGCTCCTTCATTGTCTCGCGAGCCCTCGCCCCCAAAGTTAGAAAAGGGGGCTTAGCAACGTGCCTTCCACGGATGTCTTTCTCTCTGCGGTATGAAACACGACCTCGAGGAAAGCTTTGTTGTTTCCATTTCAAGGTCCTTTTGTGAGCGGAGAAACCGGGCAGTTATTGGTGGAATGCTACCTTTCCAAGATTTATTAGGAGTCTGGAGGGCTCACTACACTCGGAGGTAGCTTTCGCGTCCCACAGCACTCAAGACTGATTTAATTTCATGTCAGTCCTGGAACTGCAACCACAATATGAACTGCAAGTTTATAAATTGCTCCTTGGAGCAGCTGCCCTTGCAGGTGAGGGAGGCAAACAGGGTGGAAAAGTGGAGGAAGCTGGAAGATTGAGAATCGGTACACACACGGAGCGGGCGGATCCATGTCGCCAAAGCGCTGGCGTTCGCATCTGCCCCCAGTTTCACCCCCAAGCCCCTTATTTCCCTTGCGTTTGTCTCCCGCTTAAAAGATTCTCATTTTTCCAGAAGGATGTCAGATGGGATGGTGAGGGAGGGACTGGATTGTGCTACCATAGTAGGTAGGGTCTTTTGGATTTTCAAAGACTGTTTCATCAAAGTTCTGCTCATGAGAAACTCAGAATAAAGACGGTAAAGGCTAATTTACGTCTCCTCTCAAACTAATGCCACTGAGAAAACAAAGCGAACACTCAGAGGCACCGAATTCTTACAGGCGCTGGAAAGTGTGGTTTGGTTTCATTACGTCTTTTAAGTCATGCCTTCAAATGAGCAAGCCACAGACAATGTTATCGGAAGGAAACCACACATCGAGGATCCAGATAAATCTTATAACAGGACGTCGCTATGGAGCGCTGTCTTTGAGGGTGGTTGGAGCCTGTCCCTTTTTGTCATCTGAAATTATTCGGGCCAAGCATGTGTGAACAACGTGGGGGCAGCCCTACCTTGGTGCCAGGATGGTCGTATGTTTGAGAGGTGTGTCCATGCATCGGGATGCATGCCTGTGGTTAATTCTAAAAATTAAATTGAAAAAAAAAACAATAAATTTCTTGCAGAAGAAATGTAATCGAACAATAAAAGTAAAAAAAAAAAAAGACAAATAATAAACATCAGCAGAGGTTACAGATGTAATTTCCAGATTTGAGGTGCATCCTCTTAGACCTTGCACTGCATTCATTGTGATGCATCAACTCCCACAGAGCCAGATAGTTATACGGTCTCAATATTTTGTAGAGAAATATGTTCTCTGTGCTAATTGCATGACAGATATTTAGATTTCTAGACTATAATTTTGTATGCTTATATTTACCCTAGCTTATATTTGGTGTCTGCACAGCACTATATTGGGTATTTTAATGATTAGAGAACGAGAAGATAGAATCATAACTATATGTTTACAAATGTCTAGACTTACCAACATCTACCACCCTTATGAAGAGAACACACTGATGTAAATTAGAACACATGTGTGGGCGCACACACACACACACACACACACACACACACACACACACGTATAACTTATGCCAGGTAAAATCTGGCACAATTTCGCATAACTCGTGTGCTGTGCGCTCATTGCTGTTCCCTTCAATAAAAGAACTTCCTATGTGTTATCTCTGACCTGAAATCAAGCACAGAAGAGCCACGATAAATATTATTTCCTGTCCCAAACTTCAGAGTAGACATGTGGGTTTCTTTCCGTCTGGATCCACTGTCGCCCACCCAACCTGCGTTTCTCAGCATCGCCCAGTGACATGAGGGTGGCTCCAGGTGGGCTTCAAGCCACGCAGGCATTCGGACGCATTTCTCACACCTGGGCTGCACGCTTGCTTTGAGGCTGAGCGTGAGGCGAGCCAGGCCCTGTACACTCACTGCAGGGATGGCAGGGAGGGCTTACAGCGGTGTATTTATCTCGTTTCAAAACACTTCCATCACTCCTGGTTGGACAATACTGTACTAAATGCCACTGAATTTTTCACTCTAAAGTGGTTACTTTGATGTTATGTGAATTTCACCTAAATAATTTAAAAGCACCTTTGTCCACAGAGCAGTCACCTAAGTGTCCAGGAATGTCCTGTCCTCTTCTTCCCTCCCCTCTGCGTCTTTTGGTCAGTTTTGGCTATTTGAAGTCTCCCAGTACTGGTCACACTGACCAGGCCTGGTCCGGATCCCACCGTGAAGTGTGGCCGCCAGCCTCCTCAGCCCTGCCGTCCTCCCTCTGCTCCATCGGGGGTCCCTAACCCTGCTCCCCACCCCAAGTCCCCTTGCTACTCAGTGCTCCAATCCCAGAGGAACGCACCTAATGAACACAGCCTTTAGTCAGTGGCTTGATGTTTTACTCCCAAATGTTGGAGTTTTGGCTCTCTCATTTAGTCACCAAACGTATTTTGGGCACATTGTTTGCTAAGGCAAGTGATATGGGAGGCAGCCATGCCGGTGATCCAGGCGAGGTAGGAAGTCATCCCTGTTCTCAGGGCAGCTTGGTCTAGTAGGGGGAAGGGTGCAGTAGAAAATACATCTTACAGCTACGTGCTGTAAGAAATATGCTACAGGAGCCCAAGATCCAGTCAGGGAAGCCTCCACAGAGGAGGTGGCATTTTCGATGGCTATTGACCAGTTTTTCGTTTGTTTGCTTGTTTGCGTTCGAGGATAAGCAGAAGAAAAGTATAGCCAGGAAGAGGGAGTCGTGGAGATGTGAAAGGGCCAGAAGTGTTCCCAGGAAAGGTGAAAACTTAGTATGCCTGGAGCACAAGACACGTGGCCAGTGACTGAGGCCATGAGGGGCAGTGAGCTTAGGAGTGTCTGTCTGACAACTTAGGTGTGGCCACGAGACTGTCTGAGGCTCCAGGAAACAGTCATAAGAGTGGAGCAGGACAGAATTTGGGAGCTATTTGGGGGCAACTGAGTTTGAAAGGCCTAAGTAGGAGAGAGGGTCCTAGGATACACCAATTGCTAGCAAGGGAGGATCAGTGGGAGGCCCCCTGGTTTAACTGAGTCATTGTTTAAAGTAAGGAGAGAGATCTATAATGACAGATACCAATTGCTGTGGCAGCTTGGGTGAGAGACAGATTGGGGGCGGGAAGTTTTCCCTGAGACCTTTTAATATCGCCCTTCATTTTAATGACTACTGTGCCCATTTAAGAAGTCAATCCGATAATAGTAAGAAGAATTTGCATCAAACCCCACAGGCAAAGTTAATTTTGAAAGAGAATTTTGATCATAGTTACACACTGTTTTCCACATTCAGTTATATCATTTACATTTAAAATCCAAAATAAGCTTTAATTTTTGACCCCGTGTAAGTTCATCTTCAATAAAACATGCTATTTCAGTTCAGTTTGATGGAGAATTATTTTGGCTATTTCAGTTCAGTTTGATGGAGAATTATTTTGGCAAGGACCTAAGAAAAAACATTCTGTTCAAAGTCAAAAATGGCACAGAATAACACCTAAGAAATTCATTAGAAGCACTACAGTTTTTTCTGGAATAATTTTCCTTTATTAGATCTAATAGGTCAAATATGAAATGAGGTTAACTTCCTTCAGTGTGAAATTCCATCTAGATCAAGATATGCTCATCCTATGTGTGCAGGTGTGTACCTACGCCCCGCCCCCCAAACACCCAGTCATTTCCACAGCCCACACCGCCTATTCCAACAGCATCATAAACCTTATAGTCGCAAATGGTACAAGAGGCAAATTTCACATAAAATGACTTTCATTTGGCTTTTCTTTTTTGTTATAGCTTAATAACATTTTATTGTAACCATCTTATTTAAAACGTGGGGAGAAAAGTAATAGTTCTACATAAAAAACTAACTTAATGAATGCTGATAGGAATTCATTGAAGTGTATTTACTTGTGAGAATTATGCTACAAATGACCGCATTTAACAGTAATATAATATTTAGAAAAAAAATTCTAGTTGTAAAAGTAACCAAGTAAAAACATTTGCATTCATCAGCATTTAAAAACTCAACTCGAATATTTTTAAAATGATCGAATTACTTATAATAATGAGATAAAGAAACTCCCCTATTGTGAAAGAAATTTTAAAGTTAAAGCATTTCATTCTACGGTATTATATGGAGTCATTAATAAAACTAATGTTGCTAGATATGTCCTAAATATTAAGAATAAGATCAATAATTCTAACCTGCTAAGTTACAGTCAGAACATTTGGACATTTGGATAATGGATCTGAAATTTTTGTCCCCAATTTCCAGTTATGCATTCTCCTTACGTACGCATAATACATTGACTGAGAAAGTATAACACTAGCAAAGTTCCAACCTAACACAATGAAGCACACTGGGAACTCAGCTTTGGATTTTAGAAAGTCAGTATGACTAAGTCAAAGATACATTTCACTACTGTAGCCTCTACTTGGTTAACCTTGTAAATGAAAAGGAAGAATAATTGAGTGCCCGGCAGAGAATACAAGTAAACTGAAAACTTTTCCTTTATCCACCAGAAGTTTTGGAATTTTACTCCTAGGATTTAGGTAAAAAGTAGACAGATGTATTTGGAAGGGATCTGAGTCATCTCGATTCGAAACCTTCCAGAGAAAGAATTCTCATGTTTTTTGTTTGTTTGTTTTTTTTTACCACTTTAGACTCTAATGCTGAAATGCACGTGTCCTGGATTTACTGAATAATTTCCAATAACATATTTTCCTAAAAATATGTTATTAAATGTTTTAAAGGTAACCTAGAAAATATGTTAATCTATTAATAAAGGATAAAAACTTACCATCCTAATTTAATTTTGAAAACGTCAATACAAATCACTAATCAAATATTTTTTAAAGTGTCAGTTGTTTATATAAGAACTAAGTATATAGTCTATTGCATAAAGGGAAGCTTACAGCAGATGCTATTCACTTTCAGATACCCATGAAAAACAAGGTTTTGCTGCAATGTATAAATCACGTGTATATGTGTAGATACGCTTTAACAATTCTATGAACATTTACTGAGCCTTTTTTCCATGCCTACTGTGACATGAGGGAAGAGAAATTACTTCAGCTGAGCTGCTTTTATTTTCCAGGCCCTGTGATAGGGCTTTATATCTGTTTTCACATTTAACCCCAACCTGTGAGATAGCTGTTATTCCTCCCTCGATCACACCCACCATAGAAATATTATCTTTAAAGATAAGGTCTGCCAAACATTTAAAGAAGAATTAATGCCAATCTCTCTGAGTCTCTTCCAAATAATCGAAGAGGAACATTTTCAAACTCACTGCACATCCAGAAGCATATTCACTAGTTCACAGGACAGTAACCATGTCTTGCAAAAGTGATGGCTTTAACCATCGAGATGCCCTTACTCAATGGAAGTGCTGGGATTCTGAAGGCAGATCACAGAGTATTCGTACAGCTGAAGATAAATGGGGAACTAAGGGCCCAGCTTGCTTCCCTGGTGTGCTCGGGAGGAACTCAGCAGACTGTCTTCCAAAGGGGCAAGAGAACTGATGCTCACTGGGCACAGAGGCCGACCTCGAGAAAGGTCAGGGTGCAGATGCGTTAGGCAGTGGCCTTCAAAGCTGCCTTGTCCAGAACGGCCTGGAGGCTCCAGGGGCTGAGGGGACAGAAGGATGATGGAGAATGAGGATGAGTGGGGCAGAGGTTTGGGGCTGGTGTGAGTTAGCACAGTGCAGGGGACCAGGCAGGGAGGCTGACTCGGCGCATGGGATATTTATCAATCTTCTCAATTCCTAGCATCCATCCCCCAATTCAGCTTCTTATGTCTATTCCTGGGCGAATGCAATGCTTCCTTACTGGTCACTGACTCCTCCAAACCATCTTCCACATGTTGGCAAGGTAGTCTTTACGAATAGCTTTGGTCTTATTACTTCATTGTTCAAAACCATTGTGGCTTAACAATCGCCACGGAAATCAATTATAGAGCTTAGTTTGATATTCAGGAGCTTTTAAAGTTTGGCTTTAGCCTACATCTCCAGGCAGCTTTTCTTGTTTTTCTATTTTTAATTAACATTTAATGTGCAGCAAGCACATTTAAACCATCTCATTGCGGGTCAGGGCAGCAACCTGAGAAGTTCGTGAGGACAGAAGCATCGGTCCTTAACATCCACCACTATTACTCCAGGAGCCTTAACCCTCAAAAAAAAAAAATAGCAAGACCGGTTTCTGATTTCGGCTCTTTGAATGCTGGTTGCTAAATATTTAAAGTTCCTTCTGAAACTAAATTTACTCTCATAGTTCCTGCTCCCTTACCTAATTTAGAAGTTTACTCCTTCTTAATGACAAGTATCCGGTTTTGTGTAATGATGATTTCTTCATCCCCAAGAGCTGTCACTCTTCTGTCCTTCCACTACCTCTAGTGTGCAAAATTGAACATCATTCTCTTTCAACGAACAAGAGCCAACGAATGTAACACGAAACATGTTTTAAAACAAATTACATGTTTAACTAAACGTGAATTTCTCCACGCAAGCCTCACAAAGGGCGGACCTGCCTTCTCAAGGTTTCAAATGTTTTCCATGAGGCATCCTCAAACATTTTTTGATGAGGAAGTGCCCGCAGAATTGTGGGGGATGCTGTAAAGGTGCGTCAGAACCTGGGGTGGTGGGTGCAGAGCTGCGGCTGCCAGCTACAAAGCCTCTCAGGCCACGCTAGGAGACTGCCACCTGTTTCATGTCCCCCTCAAATTCATATGTTGAAATCCTAATCCCCAATAATGGTGGTACTAGGAGGTGGGGCCTTTGGGAGGGGACTAGGTCATGAGGGGGGAGCCTTCGTGAGTGGGATTAGTGCCCTCATAAAAGACACCCCGAGAGCCCCCATGCCCCTTCCGCCATGTGGGGACGCAGCAGGAAGATGGCCCTCGATGGACCATGAAGAGGGCTCTTACCAGACACCAGATCTGCTGACGTCTTGGATCTGGGACTTCCCAGCCTCCAAAATTGCAAGAAATAAATGTTTGTTGTTTCTAAGCCACCCAGCTTATGGTATTTTGTTATAGCTGCCTAAATGGACTAGGACAAAAAAATTGGTGCCGAGATGTGGGGGTGTTGCTATAATAAATACTTAAAAGTGTGGAAGCAGCTTAGGACCGGGGTCATGGGCAATGGTTGGGAGAATTTTGAGGTGCGTGCTGGAGACAGCCTACACCGCCATGAACGGACTGTTAAGGGCGTTTCCAGTGAGGACCCAGAAAGCAAAGAGGAGAACTGTAGATAAAGTCTCAACTTCTTAGAGAAAACCCATCATCCTGAACAGGACTTGATGAGACGATTCATCAATGATGGCCATCATGATGAGGTCTCAAATGGAAATAAGGAACATGTTATTGGACCACGGAGGAAAGGCCATCTTACCCAGAGAGATGAGGCCGCCCCCACTCTGGCTGAGAGAGCCAGGAGCTTGCAATTCCAGAACCAGAGGGCAGGGGGCGCCGTGCCCAGCCAAGCCAGGGGTCCAGACCACTGCCAAGGAGTTTCTGGAAGTGGGAGACCCTGGCCCAGTGGGCCTGGAGGGCAGAGCTTTGAGTTGAAGCCGATTGTTCTTGATCCTGAACGTTCTGGACCTGTTTGGGGCCTGTGCCTCCTTCCTTCTTTGCCGTTTCTCCCTTTGGGGATGGAAGGATCTGTTTTACATCTGTCCTGCCCCTGTATTTTGAAAGCACACAACTTGTTTGATTTTATAGGTTCATGGCTGGAGAGGAATTTGCCTTAGGATGAACTGTACCTCCAGTCTCACCCACACCTAATTTAGATGATATTTAGACAAGACTCTGGAATTAGGGTTTTGAGTTGTTGACATGTGAGAAGGACATGACTTTTAGGGAGCCAGGGGTAAAATGCTATAGACTGAATGTTTGTGTTACCCCAAACTCATATGTTAAAAGCCTAACACCCACGGCAATGGTGCTAAGAAGGGGACCTTTTGGGGGTGGGGGTTGACTAGGTCGTGAGAGAGGAGCCTTCATGAACGGGGTCGCTGCCCTTCTGGAAGACACTCAGGGAGTTCCCTCTTGCCCCCTCCACCTCGTGAGGAAGAGCGAGAAGGCCCCGTGTGAAGAGGCGACCGGTCTGCCAGGGAACAGACGCTGCGGGCGTCACGGTCTTGGCCTCTCAGACTCCAGAACAGTGAGAAATAAGCGTCTGTTGTCTCAAAGCTACCCAGGCGATGGTGGTTTGTCACAGCGGCCCGAACAGACGGCGACAGTCCCGTCCCGCAAGCCGGGCTTCTGCATATTTTCATGATTTTTATTTTCATGAAAAAGTCACTTGGTCCACAGAACAATCAAGTACACAAGAGAGATGAACAGCATGTAGGGGAGCCTAGAGGAGATTCGACCCGGATCTCTTAACTGAATTTGGATTTTTTTTTTCACTCTGTCTTACGCACAAGCAGCCCCGTACTCTGCAAGGACACATCTGTTTCTCATGCAAAGCTTCAACTCACATGTACAAAAGACATTTGTGTATACAAATGAGACCAGGGCAACCGAATAGCAATAGCCACATGTACACAGGTGTCACCGTTTTAATGGAGAGTTGCTGAAGAGCACACTTAAAATGTCACTTTTCGTGAAACTCTCTTCCATCCAAAGACATAGAAATTTAGCTAGACTTATTTATAACACTGAAATTACTCTCGGAGAGGCTCCGCTCACCTTCCCATGGCAACCAAAACAAATTTGGAATTGAAGGGACATGAAAGTGACGATAAGCCTTCTTCCAAACATCACATTCATGCTGAAGGAGGCGCCGGCAGCCACGGCGTGCTTATACATTCTAGTTTTGTCTACCCGGCCTCCAAATTCAGTTTGCTGTCAAACTCGAACACGGCTCACACCCGAATGCGTTTTTCACACGGGTACAAGCAATGCCTCTTGGGTCCAAGTGGGGGGAAGCTATAGGGAGGGCCCACGGGATGTTCCGGGCCCTCGCCTTCAGTGTTTGCTGTAAGGCCAGAAGTAGCCGGAGGGCGAGGAGCCGACTTCGCGGGTTCTCCACCGCACGCCCACCCCACAACCCCCAACACTGCAGGCATGTCGTCCCCGTCACATGGCATTGGGAAAAGCTCTTCACCGCGATGCTGCGTCGCACCGCCTGGACAGCAGCGTCAGTGCGCAGACAGCGCTGCCCTTCGCGTGTCGTCGCGGCTGCCCGTCTGTCGTTAACACGGTCAAACCCGTCCTCACGCCGCAGGTGGATGCTCGGGTTTCCCCGCTAATGCGTCCCTGCCGCGCCCGCCTTTCATGTTCTGACTGTGCTCTGAGCGAAAACGCCCAGGCGTCCCCACTCTGTATATTCTGAAACTAAAAAGAATCAATTAAACCAGCCGTATTTCCATCAGGGGGGCTACTGCGGTTCCCCAAACAGCTTAAGCTGTCTTCTCATAGTTTATGATGTCAGCAGGATCTCCCGTCTGAAATACGGCCTTGAAATCTCACCCTGCCCCCTCCCTGGCCCTCTGTCTGCAGTATATATTATTCTTGTAGTTTTCAGAGACAGCTGTGTGAATTAATGAACTGATGTGAGAATCAGAACTGGCCTAGAGCCCCATTTAAAAATCACGTCGATGACCTCATAAAAACAGCAAAGAATGCTTACAGCTTGCTTGTAAAATAAATCCATTTCTTAATAACTTGGAATGCCCACATAATTCAGCACATATTTTAACCCAAAATGATCCTTGCACAAGAGAATGAAAATTTCCCATGAAAAAGACATTTAGCCAACCCAGGCGACTATAAACTTTAATTGATATTTCACAGTATGTTCTCGCTTGCTCTCTAGGGAGTGTAGAATATCATTCTTGCACCTGCACCTTAACTCCAGAGGTATAGTATTTCGACCATTAAACATTTTTCATTAAAGCACTCCATATAGAATTAGTCTAATCTGATTTTAACAAAAGTATTCTATATTTAGTTTTTCACACTGGATTAGCCCAAACCGTTAGAACCAGCAAGCCTGGGCTTTTGCTCACTGGCCAAAGCAAAAGGGTGGTCTGTCCACTCCGAAAACGGCCCTTCCTGCGTTTGCCGCCCTTTGAAACAAACGCAGCACTGCTGAACTAAGTCCCTCCTGGGCACACTGGGGGCTCCGAGGAACCTGAGACCCATGGTAAGCCCGACGGGCATGCAGAATCTTCTCCTTTCCCTGCGAACAGCCGTAAAATCCCACGCAGCAGCAGCTCCTAGCAAGCAGGGAAGGAGGCAGGACATTTCTGCTGGGCTAGAACTGAGAAAATGTGCAAAAAAAACTTGCATCTTGCGGTGTGAGTTTTATAGCTGTTATCTTGCTGGCAATCTCGGGCGAACAGCTGCAGGACTTTAGGGTGTGTGACGTGAACAAGAAGGAAAAGGAGCTTTCGGAATGTTTCCAGTGAGAACCGGAGAGGAGCGAGCGGCAGAGGGGCTCACCGTGGCACCCGAAGCTAAGTAGCCTTCACGGAGAACCGTTCTCTTCCAGAGAGCTTGTTTTCCCAGAAACGCTCAACCCTATTCTCTCCCTCACTCAGCACATTAATTTCTCAGAATTGAGAACACCTGAAGTAAAGTAGCTCTTTTTGAACACTCACTATAAGTTTTTTTGTTTGTTTGTTTAAGGAAGTCCATGAATAGTTTCCCAACTTAGTTTCTCGGGTGTAGCATTTACTTGAGACAATTTCAGGTTATTTCTTTTGTCAATGTTTCAACTTGACATAACAGCATATTTAATGTGACATGCGACAGTGTATAGTGAACTCCACTAGGCAGGCACTGCTGTGCTTGGCTTCAGCAGAAACAAAAACAAAAACCTGCCGGGCCGAAGAAAGATGTGCTTCCTCAGGTCCTTATGCGTGTTATGAAAGAAACCTTGAAGTGATAGAAAGATTTGCATTAGGTTTATTAAAATATGAAATCTCCCGGCACGGTTCTGATGAGAAGTACAGGGGCTGGTTCCTCCCAGCATAAAACCCCCACGACACTCCCTTGGGCGTGGTAAGCGCCAGGTACTAGGATAAAGCTTGCCCATCAGCCCATCGTTGACTTTCCACCTGGGAACACGACTTCTTCGCACGCTCTAACCCGGCACTTCCAGGCCTCTGTGATCGTCACCTGAAGTGGGGACCAACCAGGAAGGCCAGCCCCTGGAGGGACGTGAGGCAGCGCAAAGGGAGGGGGGGTCCCTCGAAGGGGTCCGAGGTTACCAGGGGCAGGGGACGCGAGCACCAGCACGCGAGGCCGCCTGCCCGCACGGAAGACAAGCGCCCTTCGCCCCTCGGAAGAAGCAGAGCGCACGCTGCGGGCCGCAGAACAGCCAGATGTCCTTGCTGTGCGCCGTCGTGACCGGTGCTGGAGCATCCATCCCCCGGGCCGGGCAGGCAGGGGCAGTGGTGGCCCTGGGCTGCTGGGCGGGGCGGGGCGGGGCGGGCCGCGAGGACCCCCAGCTTGCCTCAGAGGGGCACGAGGTCAGAGAGGAAAGGTGAGAACCCTGACCTTGGATGGAGGTGAGGCGGTCAGAGCTGGAGACGCCCCGCCCATCGAATGGACAACAGAGCACCGCGTTGCCGGGAGACTTGAGCGACCAGAAGCAGGTGAAGCACCTGGCGGGGTGTTAGCGAAAACTGTGAGCTCCGTTATGGTCAGGGCCCGCAGCAGTGGCGATGGAAGCCCGAGCGGGCGGGTCAGGCCCCGCGGCCGGCCGGCGCACGCGGGGCAGTGGGCGAGCTACGCCCATGTGCGGGGGGCACAGGTCAGAGGGGCCGGTGTGGGGGGCGGAGGAAACGCTGCCGCAGCCGCCCACGAGGCTCGGGGCCCCCCACGCCGGGTGCGAAGGTCTCTAAGGCACCGTGTCAGGAGAATCGGGGTAAGCAGCTCCCCCCCGCCGCGCCCGCGTCTCCCGCACACACACGCGGACACTCGCGTGAGTCGAAGAGGAGTCTCAGGGGAGGGAAGGGGGGCCTCGCGAGGACCCCGGGGTGTGGGGAGCATCAGCCGTCTCCTCCCACGTGGCCTCAGCCACCCGGCCCCTCCTGTGGCTGTGGCGAGGCTGAAGGGTGCCTGACCCGAGGCCGCCTCTGGTCCGAGAGCGGCCGCTCCGCAGAACCCGCAAAGCCCTTCCTGGGGTGGCAGGAGGGGGTAACGGCGGCGGGGCAGGGCCCTGCCGGGATGGCCATCTTGCCACGAGCCGTCGAGGAGAATGGCGTCTGTTTTTCTCTTCGTCCTCCCATCCCGACCTCCTGCTCAGCAGGTTGAGGGAGCTGGGTTAGCGAGCCGTCTCACCTGGCTGGGAGTCTGAACACGAAGTGCTGTCAGTTTTCAGGTATCTGCTCTCACCTGGGCTCGGCCAAACCCCCTGCCCGCTGGCTTCCGGTTTTTGTTAATGATCCTAGTCTGAGTCCATCTTTTTACGTCGGTCACTTCAATTTATTAAAGGTTTTATTTTAGTTCTTAAAGTGTATTCCAATTGTTGCTTTGTTGTTGTTGTTTTGTTTTGTTTTTTAACTTGAACCTCACATTCAATTCAAGCTTTTCTCCTCCCCAAACCAGCACGGGCTGAAGGGGCCTGGAGTGGAGGTGGGATGGACTCCCCCTTTTCCATATCTATGCCTTTGAAGTGGGGTGCAGAGGAGGAAACAGGAGACCCGATAGCGTCAGCCTGCTCGAAGGCCCATGATGAGGTTGCCATCTCTTTCTGTCCTCGATCACAGCTTCTTTGCGTGGTCCTGAGTGGCTTACAGTTCCCTGTGGATCAAGTGGCTAACTATGGAGTAGCTCAGGGCTCTGGAAGTAGAGGGCTGGTTCCTCGCCCTGCCGACAACCCAGCACCAGCCCTGACACCTGGCTCCCTGAGAAAAGTAATCCCTCACAACCCCCGGGCTCGGTTCCCAGTCCTCTGGCTCCATTAAAACCCCGCTCACCGTGGTGACAGGAGAGTGGAATGGTGACTGGATTCGCTGCACTCGGCTTGGCCGTCAGTGTAGGCAAGTTGGGGTATGAAGGCGCTGGTCCCCATAAACCAGAGGCGGCACTAAGAGTAACACCTTTGGGGGGAAAGTAGTGAAATAGTCCTGTACCAAACTGAGGTATTCGAAAGTAGTGGTCTTTGAAAAGAACCATCTAGAACTGCTGCCTCTTTCTGTGGTCTCACCGTTGCCATAAAACCACAGCGAGAGGAAAGGAGAGAGAGAGAGAGAGAGAAGGGCAGGGGTAGAGACTCAAACATGGGAAATCGAAAAATAATGCAGTGACCTCTTTGACAAAGAATACGTTCTTGATAAATTTCCTCAGTAATGACTAAAAGGAGACGCAAAAGAACACATCCCGGGAAAAGCACGTGGCTCCTCGCCATCGCTACACGTCTGGACCACAGGGGTCAAAAGTGTCAAAGCTCTCCCTGTGTGAGGAGCCGACGTGGGCGTGGGGAGGACCCCGGGAACAAGCATCGCTGTACTCGTCCAGCAGTGAGGACACATCCATTCCATCCACGAGGCTCTCTTTTCGACCCCAGTCACACTGGACACCGTCGGCTGGGATCACGCATAAAGCTTTTTCCTTGTGATAGTAACGAACTGAATGCGATGCTGCGTTCAGTGCTGCAGACCAATCGACCACAAAAATCTCAGCCAAAGACAAAGGTGAGCAGCGAGGCAGGGGACAGCTGGGCACACGCCCCTTGCCTCTGCTCCCCGCACGTGTCGCCCTCCTGCAGCACGCTAGCTTAGGCCACGTTTCTCATGCACACGGCAGAGGCGCAAGGGGCAAGCCGAACCGTAAACCACTGTTCAGGCCTTTGCTCCCGGCCTGAACATTTCACCTACCAAAGCAAGTTGCACGGGCGGACCCAAATACAAGGGGCGGCCAAAATGTTCCTTTTTATTGGGGAAGCTACCAAACCACATGGTGAAATGCAAAGAATACAGAGGTTGGGTGAATAATTGTCGATATTAACACAATCTGGCAAAAATAGTAGCTAAACTTTTGGAAAAGACAGGCAAGGATAAATAGGAAATAAAATAAAACTTTTTCCCTAATCCCACCATCCACAGATAACTATGATAAGTTTTGACTATCATTCCAGTATTTTTTCTACAGATCTAAACAATTATTTTTCAAACCTAAGATCAAACTGAGAAGAGCTATAAGGTTTTAAAAAACTTCACCAAAGTATGTTGGAGGCATTTTTCTATGTCATTCAATACTCTCATACAATTTGCTTTTGCTGTCTACCAGGTAGTCTAGCAAAGAGATATGATATATTTTATTTAACCATCCAGTTTGTGGACACTATTTTTCTTAATAAATAGTAGGGATGCCCCCCCCAGTGATAACAATGACATTACTCTGAGCCGTAGAAGTGTGCAGAAGCATGCTGAATGAGCAGGTTGTACAGCAGGTGGGGAATGAAAACCTGGGTCTGATACACATGGTAACACGCTTGTCTGGATGGACTCGGGAAATGTGCTCCATCTTCATGAGGCATCAGCCAGCTCTTAGTCTTTAGGAAGCTGTATTCTGGATACGAAGCAACGACAAAAAACTGTGTTGCAACATAGAAGTAGCACATAGTAATGTATAGTGTCAACACACATCAACCTAATTTTGTAGTTTTGCTTTACACAGAATGTTTCCTTAGCAACAGAAAAATACCAACGGCCAAAAATTTTAATGCCTGGGTGATGGGTCCAAGTGGTTTTCCGATGGCCAGCCATCCATCCAGAAGAAATGTGCTATGAGTGGTTACTTATTTTAAAGATTGAGGAGTTTTTCTTTATCCAAAATAGTGGCAGACCTATTAACCCATCAGATCCCTGTATTGATGAGTAGATTGTTGTCTTTTGAAATTTAAATACATCTTGGGAAGAGAAGGGGTGAAGTCAATGATCAGTCATTTACAATTTAATATGAGTATCAGGTCAATTTGAAACAGTCAAATTTAAAAGGAAAATATTTAAAAACATGAGACCTTAAGAATTTACTGAAAGGAGGTGAGGGTAGGGCTTAAAACTAATTACTGAAGAATCATTCTTCACTCCCATCTGACAGTGACACGGAGGCTGGTAGAAGAGAGCACATCCCAGCCAGCCCTGTATCTGGTGCTTCGATGGCTCTGCTTTTATTTTATGGTTGCGGGCATGCAGTTACTCAGGCTGGTCACTAGATGGTGTTTTGTGCACAGTAACTCCTAGCTTTGCAACCTTTGTTCCTTCCCTCCCCAAAAGCGATTGATTGGAAATTAAAGATTTACCTCCACACTCTTAACTAATTAGCCTTCTATTAACAAAGTTATAAACTTTATTTCTTATGCAAAAAGGTAAAATACGTTGTATCAAATATGTCAAAACAATCAGAACAATTTTCAAATATGCAACCTACCCAGAACTTCTCTATAGAAATACAGTATGAAAACTCTTTCCAAATGAAAGGGCAATCTACCATCAGCTTCTGCTTCTCTAAACCAACAGATTTGCTGGGGAAAAGAAGTGCAATTTGTCTGGAAGCACAACTTTGTAAGAATTTTGGCTGAAAGGAATATATCAAAAGTTTCATTCTTCACACGTAAATAAAGAGTCGTAGGTTGCAAACTTACAACATAATTTCTGAACTGAAAATTCGACTGATTTACTCTTCCTTTTTGCACTCAAGTTGGGGCGTCCAAAGGGGTGTTAAACACCCCTTGAGTGAGGATTTGCTGTTCCGTAACTTCCACCTCCTCGACTCCTTTTCAGGACCCCGGAGACAAAACGCTTTCATTCAGACACCCAAACCGCTGTGAGGCACTCGGGCAGGATGAACGCGCAGCTTCCCTCAACAGCACTTTGCATTTATCCAATAAAGACGTGCTCAGCTACTCCTGGCCGCCTGAATAGATAGATAGATATACATGCAATACTGCAGCTTCCTGGAGAAAGCCCGCCCTGCCTGGGCTGTGCCCTCTGGAAAGTTCCAAATGACAACTGACTTCTGGCGTGGGGGGGGGGGCGGTGGGGGCGGGTGAGACACGCCTTTCACACCTATCCCATCCCACTGACTCTGGTTAAGTGCACCTCCAGGTCTACAATTGAGGGTAAAGACTAAACAGAAAGGCAAATACAAATCAGTCTAGATTAAATTAAGATTATATACATTAAGATTTAAGGGAAAAGGTACTAGGAGTATTTGGGTGTTTATTTCTTTAAAAGCTCAGTTTAATTTGGTTTATCATTCAAGAACTGTTTTGATTTACCCAATTCTGTGACTGGTGAACTTCATTCGAATAGCAATTTGTACCCGTTGACAAATCACAATCATTTATAAATTGTGTTGCACGTGATTTCTTAGTAATAACATGGTTCTAGTTTAGAAGTTGCTTTTGGAATTAATTTGAGGCGCTTCAAGTTTCCTTCTATCATAAGGCCAAGTTCACTTGTACTTTGAGATGCTTGGATGGAACAGAAGAGGAGTCATAATTGTTACTGCATTAGAACTCACGCGTGGGTGTGGGTGGGCTGGGCGTCAAAGTCAGTGGTCACCCGCGACACAGGGAAGGTGCTGGGGACTGACAGTGTGGAACATGCTGGCAAAGGCCCGCCGCCTGCTTCCCGTGCTTTGGCGAATGCCACCAGGGTAATAGCAGAGGCCCACCTACTCCGAAGTCGCTTTCATACAGGAAACCTTCGCGAGCTTCACTTCTCATGATGCGGTGGGCGGCACCACTGATCAACTGTTAGGAGAAACTGTTATGCGAGCATTTTACCGCTGTGTGTAAGAGCCCAAAGGTGTCCCAGCGTTCCTGCCCCGTCCTGCCCGCAGAGGCTTTGTGAGATACTGTGCTTCCTTTCCCGTCAGGCTCCCCCTGCGGCCTCTAGAGGGCGTGTGCCCCACTCTGTCACCGAGTGGTTCTTTCCAACTCCAACGCCGGCCACTTTACACATGGGCTTCGGTTTATTCTGTTCTGTGTCAGATCTGGTCTGAATGCCTTGATTTAATCTTCACAGTGCTGGATGACCTAAGGACTTACACTGTCCCCATGATGAAACTGAGAAACCGAGGCTGAGAGGGATTAAATAACAAGGAATCGGTGGTGGTTCTGCCGGTGAGCGACGGTGAAACGCACAGTGAAGCAGTTCTGTCTGGCTCCACGGCCTGAACCTATAGCCGTGGTGTCTGATTACCTTTCCGGGGATGCTGGGAAGTGGGGCGGAGGAGCAGGGGAGGGACCGGAGGCCAGCTCCAGCAACACCTGCGCCTGACGCCCTGCAGGCGTGCTCCTGGCACTCAGGCCGCGTGGCGACGTGCGTCCTCCACGGCGGGGCCTCCCTCGCTCCCGCCGAGCAAACCCGGGTGCGCCAGGAACCGGACAACCCGCTGGACGTGTCTGGAATGTCGCGTTCCTCTCGCTAGAACACAGCGATGGCTGTTTGGGGCACTGCTGTGTCCAGGTGCCGAGGAGAGGGAGCCCTTGGCGTCCCCCGAGCACGGGGCACTTGAGTCACGTCCTCTAAGTTAACACTGCAGGAGGAGCCTGTGGCTGCTTGGTAACCGGGGAAGAGCGGGCGGCCGGGCGATCGGAGTAGAGCTGTGGGCTGGTGCCCACTGGGTCAGGAGGGTCGGGGAGGCAGGGGCAGCCTGGGAGGGCCCAGGATGGAGAGTCAGAGCCCCGCCGGGCCAGCAGGGAAGAGACCGGGGTTCTCAGAAAGCCCCAGCACCGCCTGGGGCAGGGCCCCGTTCTGAGTCACCCGAGGAGGGAAGCTCACAGATTCCCTCCGGATTTCACCTCATTCCCTGGGCATGAGGGAAGGAGAGAGGTTATCCACCAGCTCGCTGATAAAACGGGATGGATGATTAATACGCAGTGGGTATGGAGCAGACGTCAGGCCCAGCTCCATGCACTTCGATCGACTCATTGAATCCTCGCCCCGACCGCTGATTCAGGACAGGCGACATCGGCAGGTGAGCCAGGGAGTGGCGGGGCCTGGGCTCAGACCCAGGCAGACTAGTTCCAGGGTGGCCGGGCTTCATGATGACACATCGGGGCTGTCACAGCTGCCATCCTAGGAGGGCACCTGGCTCAGGTATGATGCTGATGGTAATTTAGACCAATGCAGAAAAACAAAGATTTTCCACACACAATGAAAATACCATTTCCCTAAAGTTCTCGCACAGTCTCAGGGCCATGATTGCCTTCGTAGGGTTTCCTCCCTTTTGTTATAAGAAACACAGAATCAATTACATGGGGTGCTTGGGAGCCCCGCCTGCGTCAGGGGTGTGCCTTCGGGGGTGCATGGGCACCCACAGTGTGACAGGCGCTGTTCTAGGTAAAGGGGACGCCCAGGCGAATAAGACAGCTGGCCCTCAAGGCCCTCTCGGGGCAGGGGGACCCTCTGCCCCTCACACACACACAGACGCAGGGCCACGGAGAAGCAGGACATTCACACAGAGGACACCTTCTTCCTGAGAGGCTCCTGTGACAGCAATCAAGAAAAAGGTCAAATCAGAAACAAGGAGTTTTTACCAAAACCAACCTGAAGGTCTTCCCTGGACCACAAGTATACACCAGACCCCCACCCCCAACACACACACGCTACCTCCAGCCACATGCACAAAAGTCACTCTGGCTAATAATACTCATTCAGCCTGAGAAAAGGACCGTACCTGGGTAGATGTAGAAATCAGGTGACTTTGTGACAAACACAAATTAGATTTTTCTTTTTATAGAAAACACAAATTAAACTTGAAAGCCCAGTAACCATACACCTAAATGGAAACCACGATTTTCCGACAAGGCACTGCTGCTCAGAATCCCTTGCCAGCTGGCCGGGGCGTGTGTGTGAAAACCCTAATACGTCGGGGGAGTCCCGGCACCAGACATTTTTCTCAGCACCGCGGGCCGCTCGCCCGGGCACCTGCAGGGCCAGCGCGCTTGCTCCAGCAGCTTCCCAGGCGAGTGACGTAGCTCCCCTCCCGCCGCCCCACGGACCGACATCTGTCGGGGATCAGCGTGTGCATCCGCGCGCTAAGGCCGCACGGTTCTGAGGCCCTGCACTTAATTTTCCCTTGGGTAAACACAGCCAATAATGGATAAATACTGAAGGATTGAATGTCCTTAAACTAGTGGAGCGAGCTTTGAGTATAGACTTTAATCCACATCAGAAGTGAGAAAAGACAGAGAAGAGAGGGAAAAAAAAAAAAGACACGCCAGAGTCTGCAAATCGAGGAGGAGCCTGGGAAGGGGTCCACACCACCAGCCGCGTAACCTCACGCCTGGGGGAGGCGGGGGGAGTCTAGCAAAATGGTGGCAGGGAGGGGCTTTACGAGTTCATGGTTGAGTGTGTTTAAATGTGAGATATGCGGCGATCCAAGTGAACAATCTCTCTTCAGAAGGTGGCCTAGGTCTTCTTTGCTGCCCTCGTCCTCGCTGGCCCACACCACCGGATCCCAGCCAAACACTTAGAGATGTGGACACGTCCTCTAATTGCGTTTTAAGGCCAGTCCCACCAGGAAGACGAACTCTGGGCAGGCTGACAGCCTGGGCCTTTGAGTCCACGGTTGGCCTAATGGCTGAGCCAGGCCCTCTGGGAAAACACACAGCTTGAGTTTATCTTTCAAGTATAAACTTCTAGGATGAACATTTCAGACCCTCAGGACTTCCTGCCCAATACACGGGCATGATGGATTTCATAATTTCTACAACTTTTTCTTTGAAATGTTCTTACCTTTCTGATAATTATCCCTCAAAAGACTATTCTATCCAAACTTCATCACCATATGCAGCCACACTTATTTTATGATTTGTTTTAAAAACAAAACAAAACAAACCCATTCAGTATTCCAGATTAGAGATCTTCTTGTAACTTTGAAAAACAAAATTAGAGATGTTTTCCTGTTACTTTTTTAAAAAGTATAGAAATTAATCTTTCAGTCTTGCCATGGACTCACTCATATGGCGTTGTATCTACCTTACCTAAGCCATCTGGGCCTACTTTTGAACTATCCATATTCAGAAGCCTCAAAAAGAGGTTATATAGATGGCCGATAACTGTGGCCATAACTTGCCGGTGGGGAGGCAGACAGAGAGGTTTCAGGGAAGAGCTCCTGGAAAACCAGGCTGACACCGCCCACAGCAGAGCCGCACGGGGGTCTGTGCTGGATTGTTCTCAGTCTCCGAAACGGCCCCTGCGTCCTTTCCAGGAGGAGCTGAGGTCTCTGCTCTTAGCCTGCAGAAAAGCAGCTGGGTCACCTTCAGAGTGAACAGGCAAAATATCATCTGTACTTGAGAAAGAGAAGCAGGGAAGCAATCAAGGGATTTCGTCTAATGCAGACTTGGGTCCCCAGCCCTCTCCTCTGTAAGAGGGAGCTGTAACCCTGCCAGAAGGAAAGAGGAAACAGGGCACCTAAGAACTACAATTATTTCCCAATGGGGTAAAGAATGTTGAAGCCTTGAGAAATCAACGAGGGAATAACAACACATAGATCCTACAAATAATAAATGAGCTGGATATATAATCAACTGTGTTAAAACTGCATTAATAAATTACCAATAACTGAGAAGGCAGAGACAGCCAAAAATAAATAAAATCACCTTCACTCATAAAAGCTCTTCATTCTTATTGCTTGTGTTTTTGCAAATGGGTCCTTTCCATTCATGTAGGAAAGAAAAACAAACAGACACGCATGCCTGTTTAAGAGGCAATTGTGATAAGACTGTCGTTTTTGAGCCATTTGACAAAATGTCCCCTTCTTTAATTGCATGGCTCCATGCATTTGTTCATTTCCTCCTGGAAAATTTATTTCTGTGCTTCTAACTTCCTCTGAACTAGAGATCTTCAAACCTCGTTTTGTATATATTTTTCAAGTACATTCACCATCAGTTACAAGTTGCGTGTGATTACTTTAGAATGAGCACTGGAAAGGCTCGTAGGGCCTAGGAAAATTGGCCGGGGACAAGATGGAGTTAGACTGCTGACCCAGAGGTACCTGAACCCTGAGTCAATTTTCCTAAAATATCCTGCTTTCTCCTAGAAAAAGGCCTTTTCAACACCAAGAGCCTCTTTTTAATTTTTCATTTCTCTCCCATCGAACCCAAGTGTTGCTATAATTCTGAACAGCAAATGAATGACAAAAATTAAGTAACGGCCAGTTCTCTGTAATCATAGAAAATATTTATGAAAATGCAAATGAGTATCTGACCAACGTGAGATAATACTGAGTAGACATTTTTATTAGTCTGTTCATCACCTTGGGTTTAAATGTTTCATCTCTATCATCAGGCTTTTCGGAACACCAAAAAGAACCGTCCTGTGTGTGGGTCTCTGGGACTCTGGGGACCACTGGTCTCTAAGCCGTGACTGTGCTGTTTGTGAGAAAGCAATACCTGGGGTCAGAAACCCTTTCATATGCCAGTCTCAATCCCTCCCTCCGGAGTAAGCCCATTTCCTCTTCCAGCCTCAGGAGACAAGGGAACAGCTGCTGGTCATCTTTTAACTCTCCCTCCGCGACCCAGGCTGGTCCGTCTTCAGGGTCCCCGCACCTCACTGGGAGCCACGCTGGACAAATTCCTGGAGGTTTGTCACCCCACTCTCATTTCCCAGCAAGTTTGTGTGTGTGTGTGTGTGTGTGTGTGTGTGTGTGTGTGTGTGTGTGTGTGTGTGATACACGTAGGAATTTAGATTCTGGGGATCCCGACGCAAAAGCCCAGGCTTGCGAAGAACCTCCCGGGGCTGCCTGTGTTGTTCATGCAGCACCAGGCCGGAGGAGAACGAAAACCTGACACCCTCATAGCTGAGACTAATATCTGCTGCTGCGGTTCCGCCTGCATTTCGTACTTCTGGAGATTCTTGCCGTGGGTCACAGTCCTATTACCAGCTGGGGTCAAAACACAGCAGATGAAGGGTTCACATTTCCATCTAATTCATTATACTGATGGCTTTTGGGAAGCATCTGGAACCGGGCATGCTACGGGGATTCAGAGAATCCGTTTGGAATAATGACACAACTGTCCCCCGTTATCGATCGGATCCTGCCCGATCACCAAATGGCTTTTCAGTTCTCATCAGTTCCATTTTTCATGTTCCATTACGAAATAGGAACATAGATATAAAAATAATATTTAACCCCACTCTTAGAGAATCCTAGGGGGGAACTCCAAGAAAAGATTTGATCCATCTCCCCACATACCAAATAGCTCAAAATCACATTTTCTACACAAAATCTTTTTCTCTTGTTGTGGCGCTATGGGCCTCCAAGTTTGAAACATTGGATAATGGTAGTAACAGTATTGAACATAAATTTCACTCTTTTGTGCAGCTACTTCATGAAACCAACTTCCCAGCTCTCTTGGCTATCTCACTAAGGAAAGCAAAACAAAGCAAAGCAAGTACTCCAAAATGTATAGGTTCTAATTTCTGGGGGGAAAAAGAGAAATAAATCACCCAAAGTAAATGACATCAGTGGTGTTATCTTCAGACAGCCTGGTCCTATGAAGTCCACTTTCCAATAAGAGCTATACTCATCCAAGGGCAGGTGACAACATCATCTGTACTTTAAGAAGCTTTTATTACAAAGCTACCCTTTCTCCACAAACTTAAATATTTATGACAGTTTTCAAGTCTTTTTTTTTTTTTTGGTCACTATTTCCCTTTGGCTTTTGAGGGGATCTTTCTACAGTCATTCTCTTGCAATTATTAGAAATTGAAATATTCACTGGCAGAAATCCACTCAGAAGAGACACTGAGAGCTGGCTTTCCTACTGAAAAACATCTTTCTAAGGACCAGGATTCAGCATGGAAATCCAGTGAATTCAACCTGGCTGAATTTTCTAAACGATCTACAGGACTTCTACAAACATTTTAACGAAGCAAATGGCAAGTCTATTTACATTTCTAACTCCATCTAATCCCAAAGAGAAAGTTTATGTTGTGTGTTTTTATAAAAAAAACAAAAACAACAAAAAAGTAACATTGGTTCTGCTGCCAACTAAAATAAAACAAGGATACCACTTAATGCATATATAATTTTATGACCCTCCAATGAGATAAGTCCTTGGGATACTTAGAAGAGACAATTACCTCCTTCCATGGACTGAATGGTGGCCCCCCAAAGATATGTCCACACTACATTCATAGAACCTGTGAATGTGACTTTATTTGTAAAAAGAGTCTTTGAAGATGATGTAATTAGGTTAACAGGAAGCCCTCCTGGGTTATCTGGGTGGGCTCTGAATCCAGCGACAAGTATCCTTTTAAGAGACACTCCAAGGGAAGACAGATGAACAGAAGAGGAGGAGGCCATGTGAACACAGAGGCAGAGGCTGGAGCGATGCAGCCTGAAGCCGGAGGAGAAGGTGATGGTGAAGAGGGAGTGATGCCCCCATGAGCCAAGAGCTGCCAGAAACTGGAAGAAGCAAGGAACCGAGTCTCCCCGAGAGCCTTCAGAGGAAATGCATCCCGGCCGACACTCGGTTTTGGACTTCTGGCCTCCTGAACGTGGGAGAAGAAATCTGTCGTTTTAGGGTACCAAGCTTGTGGTAATTTGTTATAGTAGCCACAGGAAACTAACATAATGATTTTTAAAAATCGACTATCCTAATAACCAAATCTAATTATATAGCCAAATCTACACAAATCTATCGTACATAAATTAATAATGAGATTCTGAAAAAAAAAGATTCAAAAAAGATTCACCTGCAGCTGTGTCATTCCTAAAATGAATACTTTTTTTTATTTTTCAACTACAGTTGATATTCAGTATTATCGAATATTAGTTTCAGATGCACAACATAGTGACTAGACATTTATGAAATTCGTGACGTGCTCCCCGATAAATCAGGTGCCCGCCCGGAACTGTAGAAACTTATTACAGTATTATCGACTATCTTCCTCGTGCTGCACTTTACATCCCCATAACTAGTTTGTAACTACAAATTTATACTTCTAATGCCTTCCCCTTTTTCATCCACCCCCACCTTCTTCCCATCTGACAACCATCAACTGATGGTTCTCTATCTATGAGTCTGTTTCTTTTGTTTGTTCGTTTATTTTGTTCTTTAGATTCCACATATAAGTGAAATCATATGGCATTTGTCTTTCTGACTTATTCCACTTAGCATAATACCCTCTAGGTCCATCCGTGTTGTCGCAAAGGGTTAAGATTTCATTCTTTTTATGGCCGAGTAATATTCCACTGTGTGTACGTACCACTTCTTCTTTATCAAATTGTCGAATGACGGACGCTTAGGTTGTTTCCATGCCTTGGCTATTGTAAACAATGCTGCAATGAACATAGGGATTCATCTGTATTTTCAAGTTAATGTTTTAGATTTCTTCGGATACATACAGAAAAGCAGAATTGTTGGGTGATTAGCTAGTTTTAGTTTCAATTTTTTTGAGGAACCGCCAAACTGTTTTCCACAGTGGCTGCACTAACCTGCAATTCCACCCACAATGCAAGAGGGCTCCCTTTCTCCACATCCTCGTCAACACTAGTTGTTAGGTGATTTATCGATAACAGCCATTCTGACTGACAGGCGTGAGGTGATATCTCACTGTGGTTTTAATTTGCATTTTTCTGATGATTAGCAATGTTGAGCATCTTTATTTATGTCTATTGGCCATCTCTATGTCCTCTTTGGAAAAATATCTATTCAGGTCCTCTGCCCATTTTTTAATTGGCTTGTAAAACGATATATACTCAACTCCTATGTGCCAGGTTTCAGGGATAAAATCGTGCGTGAAAACTGACGTAGTCTAGATACAGAGGCCCGAGGACCATCCTACACTTCTCTTTCTTCGCAGCACATCCAGACACCAAGTCCTCTTCCTTTTACTTCTAGGTCTGTCTGCAATGCATCTCAGCTCCTTCTCCCCGCCCCTGTGTTTCCTCAGGCGCCCATTATTTCTCATGTGGATCCCGGACGGAACGGCCTCCAGGGGAGGGTCTCCCTGCTCCCACCCTTCCCCACTCCGGTCCATCTGCAGCACCGCCCCAGAGGAAACCCGATCAGATAACTCACGCCATCCCCAGCAGAAATCCTCCTGGGGTTATTACAGCCTTCCTCACAAAGGCGAAGCTTTCTCACCGCACACGAGGTGCTTGCTGCCCTCCCTCTCTGGCCTCTGTGTCCCTCTCTGACTCCCACACTGCAACAGTCTCTATGCTCCGTCCGCCCCTCCTTTGGTCAAGCCTGGGTTAGACTTCCCTCCTTCGTTTCCACAGCTACCTGCGTTATCATGATTTCCTGCCTTTTCTACCAGAGAGAAAATACCCAGAGGTCAACACCCGACCAGCTGTAGCCAGAGGAGCAGGTGAGGCAGCTCTCGAGGACACCCGCTGCTCTGGAGAGTGACCTCTGCAACGTCTTCCAGCACCGGGAGTGACCGCCTATGCCAGGGCAGGGTGAGCCACCGCCTCAAGCTCTGCAGGTCCCGGCACGCTGCAGACCCCAACCCTCAGAGGCATCCATCTAGATGCCCCCAGCCCATGTTTCGGGGTACCCGGTTTCCTTAACCAGGGCCCTGACCCTCACACCGCAGACCTGCCTCGCTGGAGCACTCAGACAGCTCTGGGCCCCCTGACACTGTTAGATGGTCAGATCGAGGTTCAGCAGCCTCCGCCCTTCCGGCGCCAGACAGCAGGGAGGAGGGGGCAACCTTTGCAAGCCCACACCTACTTCTCGGCGGCCCTAAATTTCTCACCTTCTCTCTGAGGGGCACCTATACTACTGAACCACAGCTGCCAACTCTGCTGTCGCTGTGCATCTTCTTCCAAACGTCCTGACCATCACCTCTGCAAACATTCTCTGTCACCTGCACATTTTTCTGAAGCAAGGCGCTGTCTGTCCCCTACACGCCACTCACAATGGCATCCTCTTCACCTGCCACATGGCGACAGACCCGACTCTCCATACTACGCTGTTTTCTAAGACCTCCCTGGATTACTGTTCTGTGTCCATTCGGAGAAGCAGATGCCACAGCGAGTTAGATGTGCACGAGATCTTAGGGAAATGCCTGCAAGGAAAAGGGCCAGAGGACGTGGGGGCAGCCTGTGGACCACAGTGCAGGTGAGACTCCTCTGAAGGAGAGGGGGAGGAAGGACGGTTGGGTGGGAAGGGCCACAGACTGCAGAGTGGTTCTAAAAGGCTCCACCCAGGCCAGTGGGGAGTCCTTGAGCCAAAGTCACCCATTGGTCAGGAAAGGACCTTTTCATCTGTGCCACACTCAGTCTCTGGCCAGGAGCAGCTCCAGGGAAGCACGGCACTGGGGGACACAGCGGTGGTTTCAGAACTCAGTACCTGGAGCCTTTCATCGAGCACTTCCTGCGGCAGAGATGCGAGAGGCATATTTTCATAGTCACGACACCCACCCCGTTGTCAAACAACTGGCTGCATTATAAAACATAGACAGGCAGCCCTCACTCTGCACTGTTCCAAAATGTATGAATTTCAGTTAGCATGATATAGTTAAATAACAGCAATTCTCTGACAACATGGCTCAATTTCATTTACCATGGTCTACTAACCGTGAGTCAATTACATAAAATATGAACTTGGCTGCTAGCTCTTAAGCCCACAAATCACTATATAAGCAACAGATCCACATTGCGATCAGGGACGAATCACATCACTTCTTTCTAAAACTGTTGGTGATCGGTCACTGCGCATCACTTATAAAGTTCATGCACAAGTAGCGAATATGTATTTATTTGTGTTGTCTCTTTGTCTCCTAGAGACAAACCCCTGTGATGTTTACGTAAACAGGTAATCAGAAGAGGGGATTAGCCAACAAAGATGAAAGAAAATTAAAAGGTGACAATGCCTGAAATGAAATTTGGATTGAGTGTAAACAGAGTTAGAGAAGAACGCGCTGACCGGGAATGCTGATGACGGCCACGAGGACTCTAGCTACGCCACCGGAAGAACGTCGCGAAGAGGGAGCTACTGCCGTGCGGCAGGAAAGCTGGGACGGAAGGAAGAGGACAGCCCAGAAGAACTGGCGCCATGACAGATCTTCCCGCCAAATGGACTCCCAGGGATACGCCACCCACAACACCGACAGAGAGTTTTCATGCTTGACAAAAAAATCTAAAGGTCACAGAACAATGATAATTTTTCCCTTTGATTAATAACACTGCTTTGTAGGGTTTCGGCTCACACAGCCAGTTTTGCAGTCCTGTACAAAGCAAGGACAGCCTATATATATCCTTGACTTGACCACACTTGCATTTTCTCACTGGTTAAATAGTCACTACACAATTTGAATAATTAGGCAATATAAAATATGTGATGACAATTAAATATAGAAAATGAATAAAATTATGACATCCAGCGATCTAATCACATGCCATTTATCCAAATGTCCAATTAAAGCATGTGAAAAATTTCCTAACATTTTTATACATTAGGAAACTAATAACCATTATCTAGCTTCAGTGGAATTCTGAGGTTCAAGAAAAAGATTTGTCCCTAGCTAATTAATAATGTAAAGCTACTTTTTTAATGAGAAAATGAGATCGGGCAGCATATAAAAAGAGACCGTCCTCAGAGGTACAAGTTAGAAATCCTCTCACGCTTGCCTATGACTTTCAAGATGGTAAACACATAGCTATCTCCCTCCCCCAAAATCGGACCTGAAGAAACGATGGATGCTAAAGAGAAGCACGGATTCCAGGACTAGAAACAACAGAAACCACCACAAGAAGCCCGCAGTGACCCACTGAAGCTGCAGGGCGTCTTAGGTCGATGCGGGCGGAGCCGGGTGACCGCGGCCGGAGCAGGCGGGAGTCAGAAGCGACAGTGAAAAGACAGCCAGAGGAAGTCAGTTCCTTCTCTCTCCTCACCCCGTGCTGGCTTGGCACAATCACCGCCCATCCGCTCCCTGGAAGTGGGCAGAAACAGCCCTCTGTGTGGGAACAGTTAATGAAAACGTAGTGGGTGCTGACCAAGGCGGTGCCCTGGACACTCGGTTCCCCAACCCCTTCCATCCGAACTTGCACGGCTGGTGGGACGCCACCCAAGGAGACTGCCTGCCATAACGCTCTATCTTCCTGCACGGCTGGTGGGACACCACCCAAGGAGACTGCCTGCCATAACGCTCTATCTTCCTGAGCGGAAGAGGGAAAGCCTGCCTGAGAGACCTGCTTGGAGCCTCGGTAGCAGCAGGCATCACCAGTAGTGGATTTGGGGGTTCGGGCCTCTCCTCCTTGAGGCTCATCCTGTCCCTTCTCTTCAAACTCACCAGAACCCGTACAGTGTAGGGCATGGACTTCAGTTCCTGCCCTACATATGTTTTCTGGCTGAATACCTGATACCTTCAGGAAACACCACAAACCCAAATAATTCAGAAGAGAGGGGGGGGAGAGAGAGAGACAGACAGACAGACAGACAGACAGACACACACACACCTGTGCCACTGAAGCAGAAATTTGCATGACTGATCTACTACATTGTAATTTTGAATTACTATACTGATTTACAATCTTGATTGTTGAAAGCTAACATTTAATATAGCCTGAAATGTATTTAAAGGAGAAATAATGAAGAATATTTGTAACATAATCATGAACAAGAAGTAATAAAAAATGAAAATAATATATATGTAAAATACAAAGGCTGATATAAAGAACATAATAGATAGGACAAACAATAGGATGGATACATCGAAGAACTTTAATAAGGTGAAAAGCCTGAATCAGTAATTTCCAAGAAAGCATTAAAAAAGAAAATATATTAAAATGTAGACATGCAAGATGGAAGTAGATGTGCTGACCTAGGAACAATAAAGCCCAGCGGAATAAAGTATATGAAAGGGAAAAATTTTTTTAAAAAACATAAATTTTTCCAAAATTAACAAAAAAATAAAGACTTTAGCTTAAATCTGTTTAACAGTACAAATGAGGAATAGTACAATAATGTAGTGAAAGTAAAGAGTATCACAATACAAGAAAAGACTCTTAAAAGCTTACGAAGAAATGATAGATTATCTACATAAGAACAGTCTGATATCAGATTTACCAGTAGCAAATACTGGATGCACAAAATGATAATATTTATAATTATTAAAAAAAAATGTAATTTTTCCCAGAATTTGATATCAAGCTAAAATGGCCATTAAAATGTTGCAGCTGTAATAAAATATTCAGTGAACTATCAAGGTCCCCAGAAGATTTTCTATACAAAGATTCACCTTTTTGCCAACAATTATAGAGAAAGTATTCAAATAATATAAAGAGAAAAACTTGGGAGGTATTTCATGAGTTATGGAATATAAAAAATAACTCATAGTTTCTTGTTCATTGAAAAAAAAGCAAAACAATGATGAAAAGGACCAAAATAACAAAAGAAAATATATCTATTAACAAGCTGTAAATAAAATTCTAAATAACATGAATATGATATGGTATTGGAAGAGAAAATATACCAGGATATCTTTTGAAACTGATGAACTTAAGAATTCAATAAAAGTGACTAAAGTGAATATGAATTTGAGTCAAGAATAACCATCATTAAGGATAAAATTATTAACTTTTAAAACTATAGAAGAAAACGTAAGCTATCCAATGGAAAGCATACAAAAGAAAAATAGAGGAAAAAATATGAATGAATGAAAGAAAAAAGAAAGAAAAAAGGGGAAATATAAAATAAGTTGAAATTAAAATATTATTTAAATATATATGGTTAAATTCACCAATTAAGAGACAGTAATTCTCAAACTGGATTAAAAAATAAAACCCAACAATAAATTGTCTAAAAGTTTTTATATTGAATGAATAGCAAGTCAAAACTAGTTTTATAAAACTCAGCAACAAGAATGCATGTAATACTTGAGAATTTGGTCACTTGTGAAACTCATAAGGACATTTTTATTCTTCGTATAGGAAAAAAAGGAAGAAAGTGAGAGATAGAAGGTGGGTGGGCTACAGAAATAATACCTCGGAGATGAAAGGAAGCATAAAACAGGAGGCACTAAAATAATAGCACACAGAGCAAGCTGGATATAAAATATTATGTAATTCCTAAACACTATTTTTTAAACAAATGCCAAAAGAAATCCTACATAGCGTAAAACCCTAATGAGATCTGTATTCATTCATTTCTCCTTCCTCTCTCCCTCTCTCCTCATCTTCTCTCTCTCTCTCTCTCTCTCTCTCTCTCTCTCTCTCTCTCTCTCAGCACCCCCACCCCATCAAGGACATTCATAGTTTCTTATAAAGCAAAGTTTACTTTTCCTGCACTTAGGCGAGTTATCTAAGTGGGAGATTAGGCTTCAAGATACAGTTTAAAACTGTGTACTTGCCTTGGCCACAAATCAAAAAATAGAGACTACATTGTGTCTTTAGTTTTCATTTGAACTTCAGGCTTCCTCACCTGAACCTATGGTACAGCCCACAGGTTACTAAACCAGGTGAATAGAAGGTCTTGGTTTCACTGGTATCATTAAAAGCAAACACTGGTGTTTCACAGGTATAATTTCTTGAAAGGCAGTCAGTAGGCTCATTTTGTGACGGCCACATACAAGTGAGAACTGAGACCTGCTGAGATTTCCTTTTCAAATAAATACCTGCTGAGAACCATAAATCACCCATATTTTAGTTTGAGTGTGTGTTTCTTTCAAAGGCCGACAGGAGTAGCAAAAACAGCTCAACCAGTTTTTTTTTTAAATTAACAATTAGACCCAGCATTAACCTTCTTAATGCATCGTAGACCATATGTTGGACCCAAATATGACCAGAATTTATAAGCTTTTTTGGATTCATTTCTATTTTCAAACCATAGAGCCTCTATATCATTAATTACAGGTGCCATACCATAACTTGAGTGGCTTGAGTTATTATTATTTTTTAATGCTTAATAACCAGGAAGTAATTTCAGTACAGAACCTTGGGGGAAAGTGATTTAATTATATTACAAATAAATATGTGTTATTTTTATGCAAGTATCATATAATATATGTGTGTGCATGTATATATACATACATACATACATATATATATATTTACATATATATATGATTTCTACCTCCCACATCTACTATCTACTCTTCAAGGGTTATTTGAACCCTTTAAAAGTGATATGAGAGAAAAGTCCTTTGCAATTTATCGAAATAATTTCTCGATGGTTATCTGCAGCTGTCCTAGGTTAAGGAAAGCAAATGATCTCAAACAGTGCCCTGAGAATGACTCAAAGTTACAAATACAAACCATACTTTCTCTCTTTTTGGAAGGGAGAGGTGGATCCCTCCACCCCGCTACCTTCCGTCTGTCCTCCTTTTCCAAAGAAAGCTGAGGGGCAGAAAGATCCAGGGTGTATATTTAGGATTCTAACGTAGACCAGGCAGGAGGTGTGCCCCCAAGTTACTTCACAGAAGAGCAAGTCACTTGGGTCTCTCTGGGGCACACTTGCCCTGAACATGGGAAAACCAGGGTATGGAGCCATCACTATCCTGATGGTGAGCAGGGAGCACAGCACATCTGGGGGGCCCTCTTAGTTCTGCCTCGCCCACTGGGGCAGCCATATAAACCAGCACCCCAGAAAAGGCCACACTGGGGAAGACCTCTGTCCACCTACCTCTCTGGACACTAGAGTGCACGTAAAATAAACAGATTTAGAAGCTGGCTCTTCTTGCTACCATCAATTACTCTGTTCAATGACAAGGGGCTATTTGCAGAACGTATTTCATGTTATTTCCATGTGAAAATTTGTATTTCCCATTAAAAGAGACTCAGCATACAAATCCACACTAGCTAGAGGGCACTGAAGATCACAGACTACATGCCAAGTGCATTTGCTCCCGACGTGCACCAGGATGTGGTCCGTCTAATATCAATAGCTACATGATTAGTGATTTTGAAAATGGTCTTTACCCTTTCTCGGAAAAGTTGAAAGCCCACGTCCTCCTCTAGGTATCTGGGGACAAGGCTCTGTCATCTTAAACTCTCCTCATCTGATGTAGAAGGCGGAGGTGAAATTTATTGCTTCTCTGCCCCGAACCCCCACGTGGGGTTCTGGAATCGTGTTTATTCTGCTGTTAACGTGCTTTAACTTTTTTTTCACTCTACCTTTCTCTGACCCCCTCTTTTGTGCTAGAGCCACAGGTCGTCCCCGCCTTATGATATAGGTTTACTATTATTACCCGTTTCCCCAAACCGTTAAATCGCGTTATTATCTTAACGTCTGGCTCACCGATGTGCTTCGGCCTGGAGCATCCGCGTATATTTGGCAAGCACTAAAACGCCATCGACTCGCCCTCGGACAAGTTGTGGTGCAGTCTGGGGCAGCTTTATATCCTCAGTTGCCAGCACTGCCGTGATTTTAGGAGAAAGTCTATGACACCGAAACAGTTCAAGCTCAGGGCTTACGTTAAACCGAAGAGGGTGTCGTGGCGCAGTGAGGGTGGACGTCCGCTCCAGCTTCAGAGACCCGCGCTGGGGAAAGGCGGATACGAGACGCCAAGCAGATTTGGACAGTCGAGCTCCCCCTGCACGCACTTCCACTTCTCTCACTGAAACCTGCTGGAAAACAGGAGGATGTTGTGCATAAACTTAAAACTTTTTCACTTAAACATGTTATCCTAATACTCCAATTGGTCAATAAATCTGTTAAAGGGACTATGAGAACTGTCTCTTATTTAATTCTTTTAATATGGCAAGACAACTTTAAAAAAAATACTTTTTCGAATTTAAGCAGCTCAAATTCCCATTAACGAAAGACAAACAGGCGATAGAACGTGCGGTCTTAGCTTTTACCACCAGCCCCTCGTCTCCGTCTAGAGCAGCAGTGAAGACTGAGCTAATTCAATGGAACCAGAGAACAGGTTGCATTTGTGTGGTGTGAAGGGGATGGGTTTTCAGATAAAATCAGTGTAAGGAACACCTGGCCTGACTCCCAGCCACACATTAGTTAGAAACTGGAGAAAGAACCACTTTTAGACCACTAATGAGCCCCGGGTGAAAACGCTGTTAACTAGAAGTCCCCTTTTTTCAAAATTTCCATGTTTCGATTGATGAGCAAATTGTTTAGGATTCCTAATTTTCCACTATATTAAAACATAACCATAGTTTTTTTCCCCCAACTAAAACATTTTGTCTCTGGCTACCACAAATAGCTGTCATTAGTTACAGAAAAGGCCAGCTTCCCTCTGGGACATCACTTGGTGAGACAGACGTACTTATAGTCGTTTGAGTCTGAAGAGTGTTTATGATCCAAAAAAGTAAAATAGGGAAGCCTTGGAGCTTAAGGTGGCTAGTTAATGTAAGCATATACTCTTGCATTTCCTTACATTTGCAACATCGTGACATTTGACAAGATTTCAGAATCCTCTAGTATTTTAAAAGAAATTGCCTGTTTAAATTAATAATTAAAACGTGTAAATATTTAGTTACTGTTAAATCTCAGGTGCTAAGAACCATTGGCTCTAAGGAAAAAGAACCAAAGAGTAATTTATTCTTGTATAGCGTCATTCATCCAGCTTACATTTATCATGTACCCTGTGTTATAATCTACTAAGAAGAAATAAAAGCATACATAAGGAATTCCGTCACACTCCACATTTTTATTAAGACCAAAGTTTTGTAGGTAACTGGCAACATTTTGAATTTTTTTACTCTGACCATTATTTATTTTAAAAATTATTCAATACCTGTCATGTGCACTTGCCAACACAAATGAATAAAATAAATATGGTTAACACATTCATGGAGTTCATGGTCTAAAGATGCTGATAGGCACGGAACAAAAATATGGAAATTCCTATAATTGTGACTGAATAAGCCATAAAGGAAATGTCTAGGGTACAATGACACTGTATGTAATAGAAGAACCTAATCCTGACCAGAAAATCAGCGAGGACTTCCTTGAGGAAGTGACATTAAGTTAAAACCTGAAAGACACGCAGAAATTAGCTGCGGGAAGAGAGAGGAACAAAAGACCCTTACATGTAGCAGACAAGGCTCGGAGGGGAGGCAAACTCCCGGATTAGAGAAAAGACAGGAATCTGAAATAGTCTGCATTTCCCCACCTTCGTAACTAACTGTGCCAAAGGCGCTACAAGCTTTTCTGGCTTATGTGGCTCCTCACTGCGATCACCAATGAGTGCACAGCGCTAAGCAGAGGCATCGCGAGGAGCCACGGAGCCGCAGGGCTGTCGCCCTGACGTACAGGGTTCCACGAAATTGTGCTCGAGGCCTTGTATTTGATGAATCTGGTTTTCCTTTTTGATTTTTTTGCCATCAACCATCACTTTTGACTTATGATAGTGCTTCTAGTGACACTGTTCCTATTGTCAACTTTTAGCTTATAATTTGCTGTCGGCCCTGAACTTCTCCCTCCAGTGAGCTAGCTCCGGGCAGGCAGCCCCCTCACCCCTTCGGTCCTCTGTGTGACTCGCCCTGGGGTTCTCACTTAGGCACCATTTAATTGAAAGTGCCTGACCTCTAGAAAAGATGTTACTAAAGTTAAAACATAACATTTCAAGTTCTCAGATGGTTTTTATGTATTCACCGCGGGTGTGCATAACTGGACTAGCCAAGCAGGCTGGCCATAGCACATTTTCCTGAAGTGTTGGTGCTACTAGTAGTTAAAAAAAAAAAATAAAGAAAGAAAAGAAAAGAAAAGAAAAGAAAGCTTTTGTCATATATATGTGAAAGAAAAATTAGCAGAACCTTCCTTTTTCACATCTGTCAATCTTGGGGGTTTGGGGGTGGAAGAGTGAGATTGAGTGAGACAAGCCAGGAGACTTTTCACTTCTATGAAAGTTTGTGAATTAAAACTGGTAATTTTGAGCATAATGCTACAGAAGCCAAGACCATGATCAGATCTTGATGTAGATGATAGAAACATGAGAAGATAATAATACACCAAGTTCATAATACAGTGAAGTTTAAATGAATTCGTATTTGTAAGGCTATCAGAACAGTGCCTGGCATAGATTAAGCATGCTTGTTACTTTTAATAGTTTCGCACACCTCACATCTTCCACATTCTCCCCCTTGTTAATTCTGTGAAAAAACAAAAAAGCAAGCCCCCCAAACAGTCAGTCTGGTGAAGGCTGCAAAGAAGGGAAAAAGGGGAAGGTAATTAAGCAGTCAGTCTTCCTTAAGAGATAGAAGATCGGAATTTGGCGACGCCCCTGTCTTTCTAGGTAAACGGCACCAGGCTGCCCACAGCGCCAGCGTTCTAGCGGGTCACAGGGCAAACTGCACAGGGTTCAGGAGGCCCCAAGGTGTCCACACCAAATCGACTCTCTGCTACAGTTGCACCTAACAGACTATTTGTAAACATCTGGGTTTGGGATTTCAAAGTTATTCTTATTTGCGCTCTTTAGACATATAATTCTAAAATTACACTTTTATTTGCTAAAATAGATCAATGTTTGAAAAGAATAAGGTGTTAAGATCAAAAACCTGAAAAAAACAAAATAAGGGAAATTTAAAATCATCTGATTTTTATAATGTTGTTTACAAGCTTCAATATAACTATTTTGACAGTGAGGAAAATTACAACATTATCACAAACACAATTAGTGAATCAGAACCAGGCATCAGCTCACTTACAAACATTGAGTATAAATAGAACTTTAAAATATAAAATGTATTTTCAGATATGCAATGAACCTAATGCTTGATATTTCTCTTGGGGGAAAAACATTCCTGAGCAGTAATTCCATAAAACTATAAAACATGTCCTGCTGTTCAAAAAAAAAAAAAACTGTTACAATAATTTTGAAAGATAGTTGGAAACATAATAAATACAATAGGATAATTTTCATATAGGAACATGACAATGAAAAAGCACAATTAAAGTTAGAGAAAATTAGAAAAATGAAACAAGAAAAGCATGATAGCAAACTGAGACCATAATTTTCCTCTCACTGTAAACAACAATTTTTAAAAGAGACAAGATATCTGAAACACATTATTTTAAATATTGATAACAGATGGCACAGGACAGTCATTTTTAAAATAAAGTAAATAAATGAAGTAAGCTCTATGGTCACTCAAGCATACAGTCTGAGGCACTTTTTGGTCACTGTGCAGGAAAGGGCCCCCAAGTGGAACAGATGGGTCTCGACGAAGTTATAAGGAGGAGAGTTCACGAGATGAACCAACTAGTATTTGAGCATCAGAGTTTGAGAGAAGAGAGAGCTTCAGAGAAAAAGTTCCAGAATTCTCCACATCATTCTACTTGCATCACTGGCTGAATACCAACATATACATGTATAGGGTGAAATTCCATGAAACTGGACAAAGAACAAGAAGCCATAAGCTGAACGATTCCCAAAGCTCACGTGGGGCTGAGAGATGTTCAAATTCTGACTGGTAAGAGGAGGAATCCTGGTTGAATATTCACAACATTTAATAAAATACTCCAGAAGGACCATGTCCCAGAGGAAAAGCTACCCTAAACACTCACTAAAAAGATTATAAACAAACCTCAAAAGGATCAAGTGGACTCATGTAACTTAACTGCATGCCAAAACAAAGTCCATCACTCTTTGGGGAAAGACAGCAAAACCCAGCATGCAACAATCCAATAACTACAATATCTGTATTCTGCTTAAAGATGACTTGACATGTGAAGAGGCAGAAAAATGTGACCCATCACCAAAATGAAAATCAGTCAATAGAAACAGGAATGAAAGAAATGATATATTTTACTGCAGAGACTTTACAAAGCTATACTATTATAAATATGCTCAAAGATTTAAATTAAAACAGAATAATGATAAAAATTAAACATATAAAAAGAAGCAAATGAAATATCTAGAGATAATATATACAAAATGAAAACTAAATCATTGGATATGAGGAAGAGCTTATTAGACTCTAAAGAAGAAAAAAAACCAGTGAGCTTGAAGACAAACAAACAAAGTTTTTAAATGTAAAAACAGAGCAACAAAAAAGACTAAAAAGCTTAATAAAACCTCAGAGGCATGTGGACTACCTAGCGGTCTACAATATTTGTATTAGAGTCCTAGAGGAAAGAGATAAGCCTTTTTCCCCTTCATTCTAAAACTTCTGAGTAGGAAAATGACTGCCTAAAACAAAAATAATAACAATGTTTTGTAGGTTTATGTCATATGCAATGGTAAATGCATGAGAACAGCACAGACAATGGGAATGAACTGAAATAAACTGTTGCAAGGTTTTTCTACTATAAATAAAGTGTTATAATATTGTTTAAAGCTAGACTGGCAACATTAACCAAAAAAATTGAATAAAAACATATAGTGAGTAATAGTGGAGAAAATAAAGACATAAATATTTAATCCATGCAAAAGAGGCAGGAACAAGGAAAGAAGGGAATTAATAAGATGAGAAAAATATAAACTCTTTAAACTCAATAACACAGACGATTATTGTAATGTAAAATGGTACAGTATGTCAATTGAAAGTCAGAGATTATCAAACTAGATTTAAGAATTGGTTTAACCAATTCTTATTAAAATCCCAGAAATTTTTATTGTTGTATAGACAAGATTATTCTAAAATTTATATGGAAAGGCAAAGAAACTAGGATACAAAATTTTTGAAAAGGAAACTTAAGTGGGAAGAATCAGTCTACTTAAATTCAAGACATTACACAGCTATAGGAATCAAGACAGTGTGGTACAATTGAAGGATAGACACATCGATGAATGGAACAGAATAGAGTTCAGAAGTATACTCACACAAATATGTCCATTTATTTCTTCTTGTAAAAAAATATACGCAAGACATAAGATTTGTTATTTTAACCATTCTAAGTGTGCAATTTAGTGGCATCGATTGCATTCGCCATGCTATGCAACCATCACCACTATCTATTTCTCAAACTTTTGCACCCCTCCAAAGAGAAACTCTGTGACGACTAAGCAGTGATCCCCTCTTCCCCTGCCGACAGCCCCTGGTTATCTCTAGTCTACTTTTTGTGTCCACAACTTTTTCTCTTCTAGCAACCTGCGTTGCTTCCAGGTTTTGGCTATCGTTAGTAATTCTGCAATGAACATTTGCATACGAATATCTGTTTCGGTCCCTATTTTCAAATATATATATATATATATATATACACATATATGTATATATACATATAATTAAAATTAAATAAGAGTAGCAAATACATAAGAGTAGCAAATAACCCAATAGAGACTAGAGAAAAGAGAAAAAAAATCACACGATTCTTTTCATTAAAGAGTAAAAGTAAACAGCAAATAAAAATCACAAAAGGGCTTAGCTTTACTAATCAGGGAAATAAAAAAGAAAATAAGGTCTCGCACGTGCACACACACACACATACACACACACCTGTGCATGCCGTTCCTTCTACTTGGAAGACTCATTTTGTCACCTACAAACAGATGCACGCTTCCGACTGGCTACTTCTTCCTCATGTCCTTCCGCTCCCTGAAAGGACCTCAAGCCAAAGCACGCCAGTAGCAATGAGCACATCCAGCATGAAGGTCTTGGTTTCTAAATTCCATTATTCTCTGCACAAAGGAACCAGAACCTTTTGCGGAAATGGCTAGGTGAGCAAGGACAGAGCAGCAGGCGGGCTCTGGGGAGGCATCTGATATTCAGTATGTTTCAGTGTTTCCAGCAAGAAAAGCAAAGGTTCACAAGGCGAGTATAGGCAGCACTCTACCGTTACGATTAGATCTTACATTTACGTGGGACTTCACAAGTTTTAAGGCTATCTTGATTTCTGTATTGATTTTAAGAAATGTGCAGGTTGAGAGGTTATTCCCATTTTGCAAACTGGGAACAATGAGGCTCAGAGAGTCAAGTAAATTGCAGAGATGGAATTACAGATGAAGACTTCTAACTTGATGTGTTGTTTGAAGAAACATGTTCTATGGAACTTTCGTCCTTAGAGAAGGAGCATTTACAATAGTCAGGTATGTTTGATCCATTTTCACCACACAGTAGCAGCAGCCAAGCCACGCATGAGGCCATCTGGGCTCATGACCTGGGCAAGTTTAAAATTCAAAGGCCATGCTCCATTTCTGCCACTAATTTGCTCTGTGGTCAGTTACTAACAGCGTGTTACTAGTTTTCTTGTTTGTTTTACAAATAAAACAGAGTTCCATAATGTAGACAGTTAGGAAAAAATGAGGTTAAATCAGAACCTAGGAGCATAGAGAGAATTATTTTGCTTTTGCTCTTCTCACTAACACTTCTAGACTTTAAATAAGGATTTGCATGTGGCTGTTCGAATCTTGAGTCTGGATTATTTGAAACACTGTGAGTGAAGAGTAAAGTTTACATTTGCAATGAGATCTTCCTCTGAAAGGACTGAGCTCAAACTACTACTTAGTTTTTTATGTTTGGAAAAGGAACTGAAATAAGCACTTAAACCCCTTTCCCCCATTTTTGTAATATGAGTCAAACTTCAGGAGAACTCTCTTCTTTCCCCACACAAAGGAAATTTTTATGCTCCTATCTGGTGTAGAGCTATCTAATGACCAAAGAAAATCCCAAGATCTCTTTTCCTGGAAAAGCTACTCATTTTAATGGAACAGTCAGCCTCGCAGGGAGGACACAGCAAACGTAATTGTCAGCCGCAGAGCAGATGGTTCTCGGAGTCTGTTGAGGCGCCTGGTATGGCTGAAATAGTTCTTGAAAGGCCACCATGTGGTTTTTAAATTGCAGGGAACTGAAGATTATGAAAACTCCAGTCTTATAATTTGTGGCATCATTTAGTATTTCGACAAACTGTTACTTCCCACATTATTCTGTGAATAGACTTCCCAGAGAGGAACCGAAAATGTTCTTTATATTTGTTCTGGACACAGTTTCTCAATGAATTCTCGATAGACCCTCAACTGTATAAAGTCAGAACTTGTCAAATGTGTGCTCTCAGCATCAGTATTCTAAAGTATAATGCTTTGCATTCAGCCAAGTGTTTTCATATTTACTGTTCACTGAACAGATACTGTGCATCTCCGAATACAAGATACTGTGGAGAAATTCAACTATTGACACTCTGTTTGCTTATGGAGCTGAAAATACAGAATAGGGGCAACACCAGCGTTTCACTTATTTGCAAAACACAGGTTGGTATAATAAGTGATAGAAGTACTCAGCACCCTGCGGAGGCAAAGAAGGAAGGGAAGAGGTTCCCGAGGCTGGGAGGAAGCTTCTTGGAGGAGATGCACTTGATGGTTGGGAGACAAAGCTGCGGGGTGGTGAGACGGCAAAGCATAAGCAATGATGTCCAGACAAAAACCCGTGTGACGAGTCCACTGACAGTCGACCTAATCAAAATGGCAGCATTGATGACTACGGCAATCTATTGCTGCTCGAATTACATTAAACGATTTGGTTTCCTATAACATACTGATCCCAGCATTCCAATAATTTTTAATGGTTAATGGTTACATGCTTCCTATTAGAACTGAATAAAACAATGGATAATATAATAATGTATGCTATTATCTAATAACTAAACAACCTTATTTAGAATGTAATAAAAACCCATGACTACTTTTGTTAAATCTTTGATAGAGCCGAAATTGAAACACATAAACTTTGCCTTGATGGACCATTTCATGACACCAGGACTTCTGTATAGAAAACTGAGGGCCAGTGAATGTTCTAGGCTTTTGTTTCCTAATCTGCAAAGCAGAGGCTTAGCTCGCTTGATCCAAATAACTCCGACTAGCTGTATGATTCTTTAAACACAGCTACATATTATCAGTTGCTATCTAGATGTCCAAATACAATAAATTTTCAAACATCAATGCCTGAATCTGCCAGAAAATCTAATAATTTTTAAAGAAAATACTTTTTTTTTTTTTTTTTTAAGTCAGGAGACAAAAAGTTGCCCAGACACAGAAGTGTCAAAAGCAGCCATCTGGAGGCTGTGCTGAGAAGACCAGCCAGGACACTTGAGTGCTGGCCTGAGCGGGGGAGAGGAAGCAGGTGTGGTGGACAGAGAAGTGCCCTGACTGGGAACAGGAAGTGTGCTCTGTTCCCAGCTCTGCCACGGACTAGCTGCGTGACCTTGGACACGTCCTTACACCAACCTGGGCCCCAGTCTCCCTGGCTATAAAGAAATTGATCCAAGTGGTGCCTTAGATCTGATTAAGCTCTGTGAAAAATCTATGACTCTGCGTGAGACATATGATTCAACATCTTGGTGCTCAAGCACAATAGTAATGCTCAGATTCACCCAAAGAATGTCTATCATTACTTTACGCAGGCTCTTCTGAAAATTCAGGAAGTCTTTCCTACGACCCCGTCTGTCCCAGCCCAGTTTTCTGCTTTTAGCGCTGGGTCTTCTGATTACAATCAATTGTTCCCTGTCGTGTCAATGCCCCTGCTTATCCCCCGAGCTCTTCCAGGGGGCGTCTTAAGCCTGGGATACCCAGCTCTCCTGTCCCACTCAGTTTCGTGGGAAACAAGACTCTCCTGATACTTCTCACTGCTAGAAATGGAATGTATTCAGCCTCAAGCTCCACGTTATTAGCCTGTAAGATAAGCAGACAGATAATCGACACTCAGAACAGCTGCAGCCCCTGCAAGGTCCTTAAATTTCTAGTAATTAGGTGCTAGAGGGAACTTAGCCAATGTGAGTTTTTCATTTGTTTGCAAAGGTCATGAAAAAAAAACTTTTAAAAAATGAGGGTTATAACAGTTTATAGAACACATATTTATGAAACAATTATCAGTAGAAAAATGTTCTGCTTGGCTTTAAGTTAACTTTTATTCTCTATTTTATATGAATTATATCCCTGGGTAAAAAAAAAAAAAAAAAAAAAAAAGGAACCAAAAATTAAAATTCCTATTCGTCGATAGAATTCAGCTTTGCTTTTGCCGAAATTATCTTTACAGTGCAATTCATGCGCTTTAATGCAAGGACATTATTTTTGGCTAAGCAGACCTGGTGTATATATTTTTGCTTCATTCATTCATTCATCATTCATCCATTCATTGAAAGAAGGCACTTGGCTTCAGGAGCACTTTGCTTCCTGCTAGTTCAGATCCCCAGGTAAGAGTATAGTCACCAAACAGTTGCAATAGAAGATATGGAAGGTAAATAGTATAGCCTCCTTCTGCCCATGAATTTACTTATTCATGACCTAACAAATCATTCCCTCTCATCCGCTTGAATCCACACACACAAAAAATGCTTTCTTAAAGAATTTTAGAAGCTTTTATTATCACATTACTTACTTAGAAGAATTAACAACTTACATTTTCTTTCCCACTTCATGTATCACTTGGTTAAAAATGACTATAGGACACCCTGGAATGAATTCTAAGGCAAAGAAAGATATGTAATACAGTGGATATGTAGTAATCATAGAACTAAAGAATCAGCCTGTGAAATGAACAGGAAGGAAGCAAAGGTAAGTTCCAGAAATGATCTAGGATGGGCAAAGGCTGGTGGAAACTCAGGGCCAGACTTTTGGAGGATTAAGGAGAAGGACAGTACATGACTGTGTGACAGAGACCGTGATCAAAGCAGTTACTTAGAACATGGAGTGCTCCTGCTCCTGTGTGACAGAGACCGTGATCAAAGCAGTTACTTAGAACATGGAGTGCTCCTGCTGGTGGCCAGCGATTCTGAAGTCACCAGGAAGGAAAACGTGGGCTTTGTATGGGGGTTGGGGGGGCGGGGCACAGAGGACACACGGAGGTCTATTGTTCAGTGCTGTACCATAAGAGGCTCCAACACTCACTGGGGCTCATCTTGCATTAACCCTTGCTGCAATCCTGGAAAGCAGCTACTATTACTCTATTTTTAAACAATAAAAATATTTTAAAATTATGCTTATGCAGTTGAGTAACTTTCTCAAAATCTCAACGCTCGTAGTGCCTGAGTCAGGGCCCACACCCAGGCCCACTTAACTCCAGAGCAGATCTCAGTGACCCAGCCTCCAGGGACAGGCAGCTGCTTCCTCTCTGATGCACCTGCTAAGTACTTCCTGCTTCTGATGCTCCTGATTGTACTGGAAACATGCAAGCATCATGATTCTCTATTTCCACTGACCTCTCCCACTAAGTGCTGTAAACTCCTGTAAACTTTGGGTCCGACCAAATCAGTGCTAAAGGCATGTAACAGAATACAGGCCTTTGGTATCATACCTTGTGAACACTGGCATCTTCCTATTTGGCTTACACTTTCTGCATATTTACCAGTGTTGCAGGTAAGTCCTTTCTCTACAGTCTGCATTCAATATCTAAAGAGAAGGGCAAGATTTTGAGTTTAGTTTAGGTTCTTACCTCTTCCCCCTGTCCCTCTTTTCCTCCGTCCCTCTTTCCCTCCGTCTCCCTTCCTTCTCTCCTCCTCCGCCTTTCTTTCTCTTCTTTCCTTCTTTCTTTCTCTCTCTTTCTTCTTTTTTTCTTTCTCTCTTCTTTTCTTCTTTTCTTCTTTGTTCTTTTTTTTCTTTCCTTCCTTCCTTCTTCCTCCTCCTTCCTTCCTTCCTTCCTTCTTCTTCCTTTTCCTCCTTCCTTCTTTTTCTTTCTTTCCTTATTTTCTTCCTTCCTTTTTCTACGTTGCCCATCCGTAAAACAAGCATCTGAAAATAAAATGGCATCTAAAGAATATAAATATTGTGTGTGTGTGTGTGTGTGAGAGAGAGGAGAGAGAGACAGACAGACAGACATGTGGGTTAGTATGTAGTATGAACTTCAAAGCTTAATTTATTATAAATTATTCCAAACATATAAACATGAAGAATAATACAATGCCCATATACTCAATCCCCATCTTAAGAAATAAAATCTTTCAAATACTGTTGAATTCCTCTAATGGTCTACTCCTAAATACTTTCTGATGTTGCAAATAGAAATTATATTACCTGCTTCCATTTCATTTTTAAATTAACTTTTCGTTTTTAAATTAACTTTAAATTTCATTTTTAAATTAAGTTTTGAAAACCTTACTTTCTTTAGTAACAAAAGATTCTATCTTCTGTGACCTAATTCTGTGTGTACTTCGATATCTCTCTGTCACTCCACATTCAAATCACCAAACCCAGAAATCACCAACTTCCCCACCAAACTGCCACCCACTGTGGGTTTTCCCGTTCTGCAAACAGCATCAGAATTTTCCCAGGTCACCAGCTTAGACGTGCCGGATCACTCGAGGTTCTTTCCTCGGCAGCTCGCGCCAAACCTCATCGGTCTCCAGATGCCGCTGCGGTGGCTCTCCACGTGGTTCCTCTGCCTCCATCTCTCCGGCCGCACGAGGCCGATGATGGGTCTCAAACTGTCATCCAGGGGCCCGTGGGAATCCCAAGAGTCGTTCAGGGTATTGTGAGGTCAAAATGATTTTCGTGGTAATATTGAGAAGGTGTTATTTGCCTTTTCCACTTTCTCTCACAAGTGTATAGTGGAGTTATCCAGAATCCACATCTCACGTAACATTTAACACACCGAATGGATGACGATTGAATGTACGACACTCCAGGTGGAGTCTGTTAAACCAGACAGGAAAGAAATTTGCCAAAGTGTAAAACACTGTCATTTTTTTCCACTGTTTTTTGTTTTAAAAACATATTTTCCATGCCAGTACCTTTATGTTAATATTTACGGGTTTAGTATAGTTATTTTAAAATAATTGAATACAATACTTTTAAATTTCTCTGTTTTAATTTCCAATGGGTAAACTCTGATAAGGTCCACACAGACAAAAGCACTTCGGGGTCTGCCATCATTTTTCAGTATGCCAGAGGCCCAGCAGCCACAGCTGGAGAACGGCTATGCCAGTCCATGTCTTCGTAGCCTCGTCTCTCTAGACTTTGCAACGCCATCTCCAGGACTTCCCAGCCTCCGCTCCTCCCCTCTTCTGTCTGTCTACAGATGACTGCTGAGTTCACCTTCTTAAGCAAATATTGTTTTTCATAATATTATTTCCCTGCTCAGAATCCATTAAGGTAGTGATTTTTAAATCCTATAACTTTTCGACCTTATCAATCCCCAGGTTTATCAGTCATAAAAACCATTTGCTTTAGGCCATCCACAGGTCAGGCCAGTTGTACTGACTCCAGAAAACACTTTCACTCACCCCCAACCTGCGTTTAGATTGCTCTGTCTTCCTTCCCCTCCCTGGACTGGGCACCTCTCATCCGCCCCGTCTGAGGCGCAGAGAAGTGTGGAGTTAAGAGCATGTGCTTTAGCACCTGGCTTGAATTCAGCTCCCTCTTATTAGCTATGTGATATGGGCAATTTACCTTCTGGAATTTTAAAACAGAAAAGAAAGTACAATAGTACCTAGTTCAAATGGCTGTTGAAAAGATTACGTGAGAGCATATTTAATAAAGCAGGTTATTCAATAAGTGTTAGGCACTGTTCTTATCCAAATCCTACTAAGGAAGATTCCAGCGTGACCACGAAGCCTTCTCAGTCTTCTTCACCCAACACTGTTCCCCTTCTTCTACTCCATGGGGGGGTCTTGGCCTACGCATCTTGACTTCCCAGGCAAGAAAAGAAGTGGCCATGTGAACTACCTCTCCCCTTCGCTCCACAGAGGCACATATTTGTTTTCTTAGACTACGCAGTGCTGTTACACCTGATTCCACGAATTCAACATGTGTGTCACTGTCCCTCTGCTTTCCATAAAATAACACGCACACAAACGAATGCTCGGCTGACAGCACCACAGATAACACGTCTGATCTACAACCTTTCATTCATCCTTCCCTTCCCAGAACAGTTGGGCCAAGTCTTCCTGCAGGATAATAAATCTACTCATCTGAAAAAGGAAACTCAAACAGGAAACATTTTATAGAGAGAGGCAGATCTGATGATAGCATCATCCAAACTACACAAAAACGAGGCCAAAGGCTGGTTGATTCTGGCTGCAAATCACTCCCACTGTGAAATGACTTCTAATTGTCCCCAACTTCTTAGAAGTGTGCTGGGAATTTACGAGGCCTGAAATCTTCAGTGAGGGCTCTGTCAGTCGGGGCGAGAGGCGTTGTGACAGGGTGTGGAAAAGCCTCCCGACGTGGCCCGACTTGCTCCGAGGTCGCGGGTGGCGCTCGTGACTGAGTCAGGCCTTTGGCCTCTGGAGTTTAGCTTTACGGTCTACTAAACGGACCACGGTCATTAAGGAAACCAACGAGATTACATACATGTATTTATTTACATTTATATAAGATTGGTGTATAATTCTGAACTCTGCCTAACGTGAAAATACTTCAGAAGTTAAAATTCAGAAAGATTTATATGTTAGCCTTAAGATAGTCCAATACGTTTCTTTAAAAGCTATATTCATAAATGGCCTAAAAACACAGACGCATTATAGTTTAGCATAGGTACGCAGAAAAAGCAAGCATGTGGAACCACTCTGCAAACAGCTGGGCATTACCTATCCTCACTGTACATGGACGTACTCTATAACACACCAAGTCGATTGTCCAGTTTATACCCAAAAGAAAAGCAAGCGCATGGTCACCAGAAATGTACAACCATGTTCCCACCAGCACCATTCATTATCCAGACACAAAAAGTACATGTAGGATAATTCCATTTACAGAAGGTGCAAACCAAAATGAACAGAAGCAAAAAACAAAACAAAACAAAAAACAAGACCAAAACCACAGGCAGAAGAGGTTGGTGGTGGTAGAAGCTAGGGTTCTGGTTACGCCTGAGGGTAGGAAATGGCATTGACTACAGGGAGCAAGTGGGGGCTGTGGGATCAGGCTCCGCTGAATGTCTTTCTTGAGATGAGTGCTGGTTAGTGGGTGCATTCAGTTTGTGGAAAATCTTCAAGCTGTATTACTTCTGAATTGTGTATTTTTATATGCATATTTTCCTTCAGAGAAAGGTTTACTTAAAGAGCATAATAGGTACATTAATTTTCCATTTGTCTTTTATCTTTCGCGGTTTTTAAAAACAATAAAATAAATATGACATTTTCTTGAAACTTTTTTCATTTATAAAAATTTCGCCTACCAAGATAAACTAGTGTATTGCTTTCATTGTTGCATTAACTAAATATACTTTTTCAAACAAATTTATTTGCACGTGAAAAGCTTCCTTTTTTAGGAGAAGGAAGAAAGGGAAAAAACTTTTTACCTTTTTCTAAAATGGAGAAGTTGGGTTTTTTGTTATAGTTTAGAATCCATTACTTTTTACACTTGGCAAAGAAATAGTCCAAGAGGAATTTGCCGGGACAACCTGAGTAAGTGATGATGGAGCTGGAGTGAATGTTTGGACTTAAAGTGCTATATATAACCATAACCAATGTGTCTAAACCAACCCTAGAAGCACTGGGCGACACCTGCGGTGTGTGTCTCTTTGGATGAAAGTTGTGGCTAACTTGTTTACTCGACCGTATTTCCTGACCTTTATTTTAACATGAGCCTTGAAGGGAAAAATGTTCCTTGCAAAAACATTTTATCTAAAGTTTTAGAAAAAAATTCTAAAAGATATTTCAACTATTTCATGACTCCATGATTAGCTTTAAGCATTAAAGCTTAGCACTAAAAATGCCTTCCCAAAAAGTCTATAAGCAAACCCAGACACGTTTGCCTATCACACATAAATATTTTGTGACAAAAGAGATCTTTGATTTACAAAAGAATTCAGATTGTAAGAACTGTTACTTTTTATGATGCTGTATTTTTATCTGAGACCATGTAGGAGAGCATGCTTGGACCTTTGAAAAACAATAGCCACCTACTATTAGCCATCAAGACTGCATAACATGTTATAATCACGCTCTGGGAATTATGTCAGCTAAAAAGTGTCTTCCCAAGCTGTCATACTCAAATGCCTGCCTTTCAGGTCTTCTGCTGGGTATGCCAGAGTCTGTCTGATGCAGGATCCTTCTCAGATGGGTGATAAGGAATAGCTCAGGGGTTCTTCTTGGGCCAGCCTCGGTGAAAGGGATCTGGTGTAAGAAGTGCCTCTCTCCCTGCTCTCTTACCCCTCAAGCATTTTATATTAAATGATATAGAAGTTTAAAATCCAGTATCTGAATGGTATGGACTCATTTAACCAGTAATTCACTGATCCACTAAAATTCTCTTGACAAAAGCATTTTTCTTTGGAATTCTGGAAAGAATTCAAGAGATCCATTCAGTAATTTTCTAGGTTTCTTGTACATACCACTAACACAATGTCAGTCTTATGCATTTTTACAATTTGTATCTCTAGAATCCGCCAATTTCCTAGCACATAGTGGGTTCTTAATAAATGTTTGATGAGCACATTAACAAGTGAATAATAAGAGACCCTGAGCCATAAGGGGATAAGGGGGGAGTCAGAGCCCTTGACAGAGCTATAGGCTGATATTATCTAATAGAGTAGACCTGGAGAAGATAAACTCAGTCCTCAAGAGGGACTCATTCCAGGGCATCGACTGGACTGAACACTTTCAACTGTGCAGATCACTCTCCAGGCCAAGCTGAATCCACTCTCCAAGACTTCAGAACCACGACTGAAAACTTCACCTTCACAGCCAGACCAGCCTGAAGGCCGCAGCGCCCTCTGGCCAGCTCTGCTGTCTACTCTGAAGCCTATGGCTTTGGGCAAGTCTTCACTCCTTCTGAGTTCAGAAATATGTACTAAATGTGTGTTACGAAATGTCTGCTATGTGCCAGAAGTTGAAATTTTTACATCAATTAATCGCTTAAACTCGTTTACATCCATAAAATAAGGATAAACATATCTACCATACAAGGTCATTGTAAAGTTAAATGTGTTATAGTATGTAAATCCCTTAACATTTAATCTGGTGCACAGTAGGAGTTCGAAAAAAGGCAGCTATTAATATTTAATATAACAAAATACAATTTAATCCTAGTCAAAAACACAACACGATTTGGGAAACAGTACAGCACTAATAGAATATTTTCTGATTTCTTCTGAATAGTTGCTCTTACTAGTAGTTTGTGATTAAAATTGGCTTTGCCTTTGTATTTGACCCAAAATGTTGAACAATAAAAATGGATATTCCGGAACTGTAAAACTCTAAGTAATGATGATATCACCGTGGCTCCCCGATGCACAGCTGAGTAGCACCTAGTTCCCTCTTTTAAGCTCTGTCCCTGTTCCTCAGGGTAAATAGAGCTCAATGGTAACAAGACCAGCAGTATTTTCCAAAGTGTCTGACGACCCACGTGTACGAATACTGAAAATTAGCCTTAGGCCCTTTAAACCTAACATAAACTTCCTCTCACCTGACAATATTACAACTTTGTCACTGAAGCAAAAAAACTTTTTACCTTCTATGATGGAACAAATATTTCAATATAAATCAACTTAGTCATTTATACCTCAGCATCACTAGACTTGAAAGACCTTTTTCTAAGCAAGTTTTGAGGGGTATGGAGTGAAGGAAGTTTCTGGAAGAAAATGGTTTTCGAGTGGTGGAACCCAGAAAGGAACGCGAGGTGGGTGGGCGGGTTACACGCAGGACCTGGAGAAACGGTGATGAAGTGGAGGCCAAGACACTGGAGCCTCTGCGCTGACACATCAATTTTTTTTCGAAATTTCTAAACAATCAGATTAATGATCAGCAGATCCTCTGTCCATCACCGTTCATTAGGTCATGAGACCATCGTGCCAAAAGTGGTTCTGTGACACTGACCAGTGATTAAAACTATCTGGACTTCAGATCCCTTATCCACGAAATGTGAATTGCATCAGACAGTCCTCCGACGATCTATGATTCGTCGATCACCAGCCTATACTAATGGTTTTCAAACTTTCCTCGATCATTGATGGCTCCGTAACATGCAAAGCACTCTCCCCGCCCCCGCCCCAGTGATGTTCACGGCACCCCACGGACCACTGGCAGTCACTCCACCTGCCACTGTACCAGACACTGTCAGTGCCCCACGCTTGTTCCTTGAGCCCCATATTCAGTTGCTGCGGGCACCTGTCAATGGCCAGGGTCTGCCTCTAACTGCCCAGGGCTCTTACCAGAAGCATGGAGGTACAAGTGCCAGGAAATTAACTCCCTGGGAACAACCTTCAGCCAGTAATGACGGGAGCTGGTGTATAAGGATTCGGGCTTCCTTGCCTCCTCAGAGGAATTGTTCCGAGAAGCACACGCCATTTCCCAGAGCTCCCCCCGTGGAATCCCGCTCCAGTTGTCCACACTGGTAGCTGCCTTAGTAACTCACCCTTTACTGTCTGTCTCCCTCCCTGGATTTCATTTCCCAATGTTCCATCCAATACAGATTTCAGATTCAGAAGAAATACTGGAAAATCTAATTCTTCAGCATTATCTGACAATGCAAACACACCTTCCTATCGGGCCTGAATTAACTGAGATTTAGGAGGCACTGCATTCGGGTGAGTGCCTACTCTGATGCGCAGAAATGAAGGGCATGTGCCTTTAAAAACAAAGTCAACAGCATGACAGAAAAACACAAATTCCAGTTCCTCAGAATGAACCTTTACCCCTAGAGTAAAGAGACGTCCAGAGACGGAAAGTTCATGAGCTCTCACATTTTTCTATAAAAACTGCCCCTTCCCCAAATTCCCCTAATAAATGTTCTTGTAACATAACAATATCTGATACCAAAAAATCCCCAATTTCATACTTTCATAATCACATCAACAATCCGATTTCTACTGTGTTATGTTCTGTGGAGTGTGTATATAATCAGAAAAAATGTTTATCATTGTGTTTCTTACAAATATAACATTAATAAGCTGATAGGGACTTAGATTGAAATAAGCCTTCAACCTGCAGATAGTATATTAACTCATAGAATAGAAGATAAATATAAGTAGGGACCTTAAAATTAGCTATCGAATCTTCCTCCTCTCAACAACATGACTGCTATGTGCCACGGATGTTTCCTCTGGTAGCTCCGAGCCCCATCGCAGGCGACACAAGCAGTTTTGACGTGATTATGACTCCTGGCACATGGAGCCTGAAATACAGATAACCTGAGCAACTAAGAATCTAGCTCTTCACCTTCTTCCTCTCCACACAGGGTTTCCAAAACCATCTCCCGCTGAGCTGAATGCCCCATCGTCCTGAGAGAAGTCAAAATAAGAGCCTGTCTTCAGGGTAACGGAGGTGAGAGCCACTGGCTTTCGGCGAAACACTCTACCACCCTGCTCTCCACACGGGTGTGGCCCCCTCTGTCTTGTTCCACCCAGCTTCCAGGAACTAGGTCAGCCACATTCGGTGAGCCTCTTACAGAAGTAGCAATGACGAGTCCAAATCCTGAGCTGACAGAATGTTCTCCAGTTTTCTGGGTAAGGCAGCCACTGTCAATGCTTCTCTCCTAAACCTAGTTGGAACAGAGCATCCTTTCTGAAAGGTGTGTTGTATGTGAGGATACCAGAGAGCTTTTTCCGGGCATGCTGCCTAATTCAAGTTCCAGGCTGAAAACGGCCAGTATCAACTCTAAATTATGAAGCAGCAAAACTAAAATATATATTAGATATTGCTGGAGGATAAATCTTGAAGTGGCAATGTAGCTAGGAAGCCATTTCCTTTTTCATTTTAGGAATGTTTAAAGACTCGTTAAAAACAACAAAGTACAGAATGATTCCACATTTGGCAAATGTCACCATTCCAGAGCTCACAGAGGTGGCCTTTGCAGTTTTTAAGTACTGAACCAGGTTACTGGATGTTCAGGCTCAGAGTTCTCAGGAGGCAGAACTAATAACCTTCCTGGTAAGCACCGTACAGATTTAAAACACATGCACTGAGCAAGGATATGTGAGGGCTTCAAAAAATCATTGAATGAACATGAAAAAAATTGTGTTTAAAATGTGAAGAGTTCTGTAGATTTATTAGGAAAAAAGAAATAATATAGTTTTAGAAGACACTTCCAGTCAATTTTAACGTTCAAACTTCATTCACATTCAGTCTCTAAATCATTTCCCTTCACAACAGCCTACATACATGAGAACTCAATTTCTAAGCTCTGGCCAAATTTGACACAGGTAAAAAATATCACAGTGAAGTCGAAGGAAAAAAGCTTTGTAGATTCAGACCTTCATTTAAAGGGCACCTTTTCAAATCTGTTTTCATCGTCTTAGCAAAATGTAAAATTCAATGAACACACCTTTTCTAAAGGTTCCGATCATCTAACTTTAACCTCGACACTTCTGCCGGAAAATGGAATGACAAGCTTGTGAGATTAGCCATATTTCAGTATGTTTCTCGTCCTTTCTAAATATGGGGGTGCGGAGACAAGAGACACAAATTTCAGGGAAAAAAATGTCCTTTTGGGTAATTAGATTTGGGCTTCGACCCTAACATAAACCAAGAACGCAGAAATGCAATTGTTTTGAAATTAATACTAAACAATAACTGAAACGTCACTGAAAATTTTAAGTGAGAAGAAACACAATAAATTAGAACATGATTTTTTCATAGAACTTCTGTTCCAACATTCCCACGACTCCGACTCCTTCCTTCTCTCTCTCTCTCTCTCTCTCTCTCTCTCTCTCTCTCTCTTAAGGACTTTGTCCTCCCTCTCTACACCACGCGCCCCCCTGACCTCATCTGAAGGACCTGCCAACTTCGCTAGCACCAGGGTCACAGACTATAACCCAACTGTAGGAATGCAAATGACGTTATAGAGGACGGATCATAAATGTATCAAATATTGAAAAAATGATTCAGAGTCAGGAAGTTCATTTTTGGATAACGAGCCATGCAGGTGGCATCTTATGAACTCCTCCAGGTCGTTTAATGACACATGGTTGAGAGGAACAAACTCTGCTGCCTTCCCTCGTCCACCCGGAAACACCGAAACACAGGACGACATTTGCTGCAGTTACACGCGAAGTTTCCACGAAAACCCAGTATACACGTCATGGAGTGAGGAGCGTTTCAACGGCCAGCATCAACGGTTTTGCTGTGGCCTCAGCAATGAGGGTTTCATTTCTCTCATGTAACAAGAATTCCTCAGGTAGACAAATGCCGGCGTCAGCTGAGCAGCTCAACAGTCAGACGGTGCTTCTGAAGTCCTTTCCCTCTGTGAGATAGTTGCCCGGCTTCTGGGAACACATCTCCGCTTAAGAAAGAAGAAGGAGGGGGTGGGGCAAAGAAGCCACATCGGTCCTTTTACTAGGAAAGCCAAAGTTTTTCCATCATCCCACTCCTCCTCCTCCCCACCCCCACTCCCCCAGCAGTCTGCTGCCCCCAGCTGCAGGGGAGATCGGGGAAGCAAGCATGGGGCCCTCCCAGCCGCGACGGTAGAAGCAGGCGATTGGGACTCAGTGGTGGGTTACCCAGCGCACGGTCTGCCCGCGTGTGAACTTTGAGTGAGAGGACAGTCGTGGTCGGCACTGCCCTTTCGCCTTGGCTGTCTGCCCTGGGCCCTACTGACTTTGCCCAGCAGGCAGGTGGGACCCTGCGGTCACTGGATCCTGTGTCCGGCTTCCCAGGTGCTGGGACCCAATCTGTGCACTGATTCTTGAGAGCGACCAAGAGTTGCTGTGATGCTTCATGCCCTCAGCATTTGCCACCAAGTCCTGGCTTATTGCTTCTCATCTTCTAGCAAGGGGCAGACTCCTCAGCGGCTAAAACTTATCTGATCTTTTAGCCCAAGGCTCATGTGCCATTAAGACTTCTTCAAAGGGACACGACTTCTATTATTTATTTTAATCATGGCCCACTTTTCCCTCTTTTCCCTCCTTGCTTTGCTGGAGCACCTGTGCCCGTTACTGCCACCAGGGCACAGAGGATGGAAGACCTGGCAACTGTCTCCCTGCAGTCGACAATATCTGAGACATGTCATCGGACATATGCACAGGGAAGGAAGGCAGAGGCAGAGAGCTGGCTTGTCTCCACCACGGGCTGCAGAGTTTTTTGAGTGGAATTCCTAGGTGCACATCATGAGCTGACTGGTTCGCCTGTGCACTATGTTATCAGCTTTTTAGGACTTGGGCACGGCCTCCAGCTGTTCTGGATGCCTTGAGAGTAGATTTAAGAATCGCTCTTTCCCATAATTGTTTAGGAACGGTTTCAAGTTGTTATCACCCACTGGGGAATTTTTTTTTTTTTTTTTTTACTTAATGTAGCAGATAAAATAACTACAAAAAATATCAGAAATCTTACAGCTATTGCAAAGGGAAAAATAACTTTAATGAAGCAGTTTGGTCAATACACCAATTATCAACTGCGTTTGCCTGTACTATGAACTAAGCGATCAACAAAACTGTTTCCTCTACCAGGTTTCGGCCCCCTGAGGCTCCACCAGGAGAAATGTCTGAGCGCTCCTCCCCTTCTCTGGCTGTGCTAGAGCATGGCGGGGTGGGGGGGAGGGTTGGGGGTGCATAGCAAACCACTAGCACTCCAGTGTTGTCTTTATCTCAACCCTGTCAATCAGAACACAGGGACCGGCTCAGGATGGGGTGGAAGGACGGGGTCAGTGGTGACCAAGGTCCCAATGCCGACCTAGCTGGACACTTGAGCAGAAACTCGGACTTTTCAGCCTGGTTGGGCAAGTCTCCAGCAGCCCAGCAATGTCATCCTTTGCGACTTAAGTGGACCCACTAAGACACTCTCAGGGTTCTGTGGACTTCTGTGAAATGGTGCATGAGAGGACTTTGCAAAAAGCCTTTTGTGAATGCCAGCTGTATGCCTGGCATGGTGCTAAATTAACAGATAAATAAAATGAATGTCATTACTCAAATATTAATCTGTATTAGACATAAACTCTATAAGCTAAAATGTACTGTTTTTTTTCCCACCTTTTGACTCATTTAAATAAAGCTATTTCCTTAAAACATAAATGTGAATACTCGCATGATTTTATTAACACCATCAGTTTTAAGAACTCAGAGTCAACTGATGGAGCATACTCTGCATGGAGAGTCCTTCCATTAGTGGGCAGTAATTTCAAACAAAATAAGGAACCATAATCTGGGATTTAAATGGTAAAAGGTGCTATAGGTTGCATTCCATCTGTGAATACAGATGAAACTTTATGGAGCTAAAAACCTCTCGACAAGTTCTAAATGAAAATTTTTTTTCTTTTTAAATGACCAAACTGCCAACAGAGCCAGGACCCAAAACCGCCTAACTCCTACCAGTGTTATTCCCCCTTTCCTAGATCTTACATGCTGCTCTGCAAAATGGGATACTGTTACTGGAAATCCTTTCCAGGCAGCAGAAAGGACCCCCTGATGTTAGAATGCATCTTTTCAAGCTGGATTAGGAAATCTTCCCCAAACAGCCCTTCTTAAGCTCCGGTGGAGGCCGTACCCCTCGGAACCCCCAGGGACGCTGTGGGCCAGGGTGCAGCTTTGCCATCTTCTTTTCTCTGCCTCCCCTCCCCAACCAGCTTTGTGTGAACATGTTTTCTGTTGGCGAGTGGCCAAAGAATTTGCCATAAATAAATTAGCTGCCTGTCTGCAAGAAGATAACTTAACTGACTTCCTTGGTCTTGCTCATTTGCCTCAGCGTTGGGAATCGCTGAGGTTTGGGATGTTGCAAACCCTGAGGGATTGTGTGCATGAAAATTGAGAAATCCTACACTCCTGAACCTTCCACATGCCAGGAAGAGGCACAAGTCATCGAGTGCAGGTTCCTGTGTCCCAAGCCCCTAATTTACCACTAGTGAGTGGCACGTTCACATGAAATTTCTCATGGATTTAGAAGCACGAGTGAAAGAAGCAGATTATTCTAATCTCTTCCTATCATTTTTCATTGAAGACGGTGGGAAAATGGAGGAATTCCAGGTTAGCCGAAGTGTGTATGGAAACGGCAGAAAGACGCCACCCGCAATTCTTTCTGTGTCGTAGCCTCGAGCCCCGGGAGCCCAGAATCACGCATTTCATTTGCATGCCGGCGCTAACGTTTGTTGACTCTGATCAAAACCACAGCAGAATTTTTACAACTACAGGTTTATGCCTTCCATGGCTAACTACTGATCCGGACAATCCGAATCCCCAGAAAAGTCAATTTGGGATCTGCACTTCCGAATCCAGTTCACTTTTTGGTGTATACATTGAGCACGCATCCCTTTTTGTTTTCTAAAAAGAAAGTCTCATAAACTAAAATGCCCCGAAATGGAACCTTCCGATTTCTTCTGAATGTGTTTTTTTATTGACTGAGTAGATTCGCTCTAATTTGGATGATCTGTGATGAGCTTTAAAATTGGGTCCCTGTTCAGTTTTCTATTATTAAAGACATGGAATGTAGTCAACCAGAGAATGTAAAAATATGAAGATATCAAACGTTAGCACAGGTGAGTGAGGAAGGGGGCACGCTGCTGTGGCTGGGGGTGGGGACGCAGCTCAGCCTGCTGGAGAGCCACGTGGCACTGTCTCACGTGACTGGAGGTGGGAACACGCTGCCGCCCAGCAAATCCATTCCCGGTGCTCGTGCGCTCTTTTTAAAAACTGCTGGCTGACTGATTACGACCCATTAACAGCTCAAGAAATCAATATAGAGGAACATAGCCAGAATTTAAAAAATAAATAAATAAAATAGAATGGAATAGAAAATATCAAAAGGCATTCCTTGTAATCCAAGTATTGTCTTGTAAAAATTTTGCAAAACCAATTTATATCTTATGAGATCGTGATCAGAAAAGCTTATAAAATACTATTCTAATGGAACTCTTGTATCTCAGCTCACGTTTATAATAGCAAAATAGCATTTCTAACTTATTTCACATTCTATGTGTTTATAGCTACTAAGAGTAGCCCCCGAAATATATGTTCATTACAATTAGAATGAATAAAAATATCGGTGGAACAGTATTACAAATGAACACTATATAGCAGTAAACATGAATAACTTCAGCTCGGGTATGGACATGATTGAAACTTGAATAAATATGAGAGAAAAAGGAAAATCATAAGAGGAACACATACAATAGATTCCAATTACATGTGCTTCAGCAGTATGTAAAATTAAAAACTACATCTACTGTGTATGGATACATACATGTGTAATAAACACAAAATTCACCTCCAGCTGGGAGAGCAAAGAGACCCAAGAGGGAAAATGGGGATTGTAAAGATATTGGAAACATTTTATTTCTTAAATTGGGTGTCAGGAATATGGCTATTTATTTTGCTATTCTCTAAAGTGTGCGTATACGTTATTTATACTCTTATAGGAATGATACGTGTCATAATAAAAAAAAATATGGGTTGTAACATGTGTTTCCAAGATTCGTCATCACGTTTGGTGATTCGTGTTGCTCATCTCAATGATGTCACAAATTAATTCCTTAATATAAGTTAAAATACAGTTCTCTTTGATCTATTAACTATATTTCAGATGTTGCTTTAACCCCTTTGTATAATTTATGACCTGATAGAGATTTCATTGCTTCTAGAGCTAAGTGAAATACAATATTCAATGAGGTCATAACATTCCACATAGGAATCCACTCTCTGGCTTCAGTAGTTATAATAAACATGCTAAACTACGTCTGTAACACGTGAAGAAGTTCTTTACAAGTTTACTTTATGCTCCTTTCTTTGATACTGCTCCTTACCTCCCGTAAGCCCAGCACGGGTGGGTAGGTCCCCTGGGAGTGATGGAACTCCTGCTGGCATCATCAAATGTACACTTCCACAATTTCTATCTCCATCTTGTTTTACAACTGGATTAACACACACACACACACACACACACACACACAACAAACAAAAAAACCCAACAACACAAAACATGACAGTATTTTTAAGGAAAATTTAAGAAAAAAAAGCAATAATCAACAGGACAAGACAAACCATGGGCATTGCCTGGTATTAACACGTCAGATCGCATCCTCTTCCCCAGCCCCGGATGTTTAGTCCCATCACAGTCACCTCCGCTCTCCCTCGGGGCAGACAGGAGCACACTTTCACAGGTCTAAGGTAATCAGACTGCGTAGAGTACAGGATCTATCGTCTACTATTTAAAGTGGGTAAATATACAGGTAGTGAAAATGAAGAGAAAGATACTCCATGGACAATATTGTGGTTTATTTAGATAAGCATAAAACCAAAATTCAGCCAAGTGGCTGTTCAATTTAGATTACAATCTGTCCAGATGCTATTTAATTTTAAAACCTATCTCACATTCTATAACCTCCACGAAGCTTTTCCTGATCTCCTTTCCCCATCGTCACCCAAGTAAATACACTGTTCTCCCTCTGAGCCTATATACCTGTTCTTATATACTTAGCACTGCTCCACATTATTAGTAGTTCTATATGTTTATATATGTTAAATATTCTACTATATATAATTACTGACTAAAATCATTTAAATTTTAGAAAGCAAACATTATAAGCCAGGATTCTAGGTTGTAGGCCACAGGTATCTGGCTAGCAGAAGCAAAGGTTAACTTAGAAAAAGCATATTGAAAATCTCCTAGAAGGGTATTTGGAGAACCAAGGCTGGCAATAGGAAAGAACCATGGGCACTGAAGAGGGGGAGCCATAGCAGGGAGAGTGGTCAGCACCCCATCCCACAATATAGGGCCCCTGCCTTCCCGTCCATGCATGCTCCCTGGCTAGGGACAGGAGCCAGGAAAATAAATACCCATGAAGAAAACATGGGCATGCACCTGAAAATGCCCTCACAGGAGAAGTCTGTACACCGAGAGAGAGAGGTAATTCTCAGAATAAAGGGGGAAAAAGGACGAAGGGAGGGAAAAGGGGAAAGAAAGAAAAGAGGGAGAAGGAGAGAGAGAGATCAGAATGGCCAAAATGAAAAATAAAGACAATACCAAATGCTGGCTGGGACACAGAGAAATTGGTCTCCTCATGCGTTACGGGTGAGAATGTAAGCTCTTACAGCCACTCTGGAAAACAATTTAGTTCTTGTAAAACTAAACATGCAATTACCATGTGACTAAGCGCTGGCACTTTGGGGTATTTATCCCAAAGAAAATGACATGTCTGGTCACCTAAATATCTGCACACAAACGTTCATAGCGGCTTTATTCATAATAACCCCAAACTAGAATCAGCGCAGACGCACTTCATCAGGTGAGCGGTTTCACAAAAAGTGATAGTTTGTGGAATACCACTGAGCAATAAAAAGGAATGAAATACTAAAATGTGCCAGAACTTGGATGAATCTGCATGGAGTTACACGGAGTTAAAACAGCCAACGTCAAAAGATTACATACTGTATTATTCCATTTACGTAAGATTTTCGAAATATCAAGATTGTAGAAAGGGAGGACAGACGAGTGGTTGCCAGAGGTTCGGGACATAGTGGGCAAAGGGGGAGGAGGGAGGAGAGCACAGGTGTGGTCACGAGAGGGCACAGGAGGGGGCCCTGCGGTGTCGGAACCATTCAGTATCACGCCTGTGGTGGCACGGACAGGTATCTACACGGACGATACATGTTCACATAATCTTTACATGCACACGTGCACGCACGTGCACACACACACAAATGAGTCCAAGCGAAACTGGGACAATCTGAATAAAATCAGTGGATTGGATCAATGTCAATATCCTGGTTTTGACACTATCCTATAGTTTTACAAAATGTTACCATGGGAGAAAAATGGGCAACGTAATACAAGGGATCTCTCTATTATTTCTTATAACTGCATGTAAATCTAAAATGATCTTAATAGAAATTTCAACTACACACACACACACACACACCATTATCGAACACCAACTCGTGGCAAAAATTCTCCCAGCTGGCAGTTCAGGATAATGATGGTATAGTGAAAGAGACAGATGAATCACTATTTCCAGAGAGTATGGAAAATGCTATAGTCACAGGTTTGTGCCACAAGCAGGGAGGATTCACAGGGGGGTTCGACATCTCTGCCAGGCCACGATACAGGAGCCGAAGCTCACCAGATGGATGGATGGAAAAAGAAGAAAGGGGCACTGAGGTGAAGAAATAGCATGGGGAAAAGCAGGACGCCCGGAAGGATACGGAACATTTCGGGAATGGCTTTGTATGGCCGAAGCTTAGAGTGAGCGCCAGGAGATAAGGCCGGGAGCCAGCTGGGGACAGGATTGCATTCTGCCCTGTGAAGTTGCTATCAGGTCCCGTGGACAATCTAGAGCAACCAGTAGAGTGAACTGGTTGTGTCACATTAGCTAGTTATGCGACCCGAGGGACTCTCACCTACACGCCTCAGTTGCCTCACCTGTAGAATAGAAAAAGAACTGTTGCGAAGATTAGCTGGACACGATTCATTGTTATTAAGTACTAATTAGAACGTGAACATACATCTAAAAAGTGTGACACTGTATCCAATCGATCCGAACTCTGAGTAGGGAGAGCAGAGAGGGGGAGGCAGATCGCTGAGACCTGAGGGCATCTGAAGGACCACCGATGACAGCGAGGGGAAAGGCAGACAGGGGAGGGACCCCCGAGAACAAGCCGGAGCGAGGGGTGGTCCTGCAGACGGAAGCTGAGGTGTCGCAAAGGAAGGGGACCTGGAAGGTACTCAGCGCCTACCACGTACTTTACAGTATAGCTTGTTTCATCTTCACGACAGCTCTACTAAGACAGGTATTATTATCTCCATGCTATAGGAGAGGAAGCTGAGACTTGAAGAGGTAAACTCGCCTAAATTATGCAGGCAGTAAGTGAGGAAACGAGGTTCAGAACCGGGTCTGGCTGTACAATGTCCACCACGCTCTCCCCACTGCCCCAGGTAAATCATTTCCAAGTCTCGGTAAACGGCCCATAAAAACAGCTCACCGTCAAATAAGTAATTCTATACCTCAAATAATTCTCTGTGACTAATGGGGTTTTTACGCTTCTAGCCCCCCCCCCAAAAAAAAACAGAAGAAAAAGGGAAAAAACACATAATTGATTATGATTATGGCTGGCATTCTAGATGCGGAGAAGAGAAATGACCATGCACGCCGAAGCTGGATGCTGGATAGCAGCTTCCACCGTCTCCAGGAGTAGTTACCCCTCAGCTCTCACCTTTCTCCAGTGAAAATCCCCTCAGGGTTTAAACACAATCTCCCAACCTAAATACCCAATTAAAAAGGCAAAGATCCAGGAGACTGAAGGAGGAAATCCATGAGGAGTAAGAGAATAACGGTGGTCAGCTCCCTGCCTTTACCCTTGCTGGGTTCAAAGCTTTCATTTCATATGCCAATTAACCATTTAGAGCCCCGTTAATAAATCTACTTCATCTCTAGGTAACATACAGACAGGTAAAATATTCCAGCGATGATTCTCTGAAATCACTTCCTACTACATCAGGAACATCTGTGATTTGTGATTTATTATTTTGCTCTTCTGGATTGCAGAGATATATGTTCAAAGTATGTTATTCTCCTTGATTTCAGATATATGCTATTTAAACACATACAGATAAAACATCTATCCATTTTTGATAATTGTGTTTTATCCTGTCTTTACTGAAAACAGTGTTTCTCAATGCTGGTTGTATTAGAATCATCTGGCATCTTTTAAAATAAATACTTATACCTGGACAACCCTTCTCTCCTCCTGTGCGCTAGACTGGGGACTCAAAACGGTGGCTCTGTTGACTCCTTTGTTATTTGAAGCTGTGCTTTTTCTTCCTTCTTCGTACGCCTTACGTGTTCATTGAAGTTGGACATACTGTACAAGACGATAGATATTGGGATAAATAATCGCTGTGTTTGGGGGTGAGCACCCCTTTCCTCCTGCACCACTGCAGTTCCTGTCAGCCCAGGCAAGAGCTAGGCTGGGTTTCGAGCTGGCTCCCTCCTTGGCTTTGGCTCTCTCCACTTGGCTTAGGGTTTTTCCTTTGTGCGAGGAACAGAGAATCTGTCTCTTGCAGCTCTCCGAGCGTATTCCACTCTTAATTTTATTTGACACTTGATAGGGTGACGGAGGTGGGGGAGTGGGGGAAGGAGGTGTTGTCTGATGTTCTTATTAAACCCCAGATTTAGGCAGGCATTGTGGACCCGGGTCTTAGGGCTGTGACATTCTCGAGTATTCCTGCTCCTTCCTTGGGGTAACGCTGGGCCGACACAGGGTTCAACTCACCTCCAGGGGCCTCCGTCCACACTCTTGTTCCTGTCCCCTGCATGAAGGCTTTGGTCCTCTGAGATGATCCAGGGGACGAGTCTGGCAGCGTTCCGGCAGTGACTTCTGTTCTCTCCCAGGGCCCAGCTGGGTCAAAGGGTAAGTTGTCTTAGGCCTCTGCCCAATCTTCCCTGTGCCTTCCTAGAGTAAAACCCTTTGAGAGGGTGTGACCCCTGACACACACACACACACACACACACACACACACACCACACACACACACGTCTGACGCCCCCGGGGACTTCACACTCCCACTGGCCTTCAGGAATTCATTCAGCACTGCCAGCTGGGTCTTCTGTTGGGCTCACATGGAGATGGCGCCATCTTTCTTTGCAAGCACTTGTCTCTCCCCATATTTCAGGGGACTTGTTTGCCCTACGATCTCAGTTCTCTCATGGTTCAAGGAAAGGCATTAATTTCCAGCTCGCCAGCTTTCTTTCTGGTTATTAAGGTAGCAAATGAATAGCCTTTTCAGCGCTCTTCACTTCCAAGCTGAAATCAGACATCTTTTTATATCGATTTGACCCAGCCCACATATTTCTCATAAAAACAGTGAGTAATTTTAGGGCAAAGAGCCTACAGATTTAAAAGAAAAAAAAACTCACTAGTTTCAACTTCCTGCCATGAAATTAATTAACCGGGGGTATGACTTCAAATAAGAGCAACACTAAGAAGAGCCACTACCCGAAAAGGATCAAAGGATATAACGATATGAAAACGATCTGAAAAGTAAAAAGAAGACATGGGATAAACGCAAAGTCTAGCTAACATTTTATTCTTCAGTTGAAGGTGTGTGGTTAAAAATCAAGAAGGTGTCTGGCCACGTAGAGACTCAGATGAGCTCAGCGACATTCAATGAGCACCTAAATATACCCAAAGCTGTCCTAGTCGTTACTCTCTCTGAGGACCGACTAGGATACAATCTGCCCTCAAGGAGTTTTTAGTCCAGCAGAGAAGATTAATGTGTGTTTAAGTTGACTCAATCATTTAATTATAAATATCTGAAACTAACATCTGGCCACTTCATTTTTAGAAGAAAACTGATTAATGCAATATACACATATGAAAATAATTCTTTACAATTCCATTATTCCACATTAGGATACTATTTTAAATTAGAAGGAAATGACACCCAATTTTCTTTCAAAATATTAACCTGATTACAACTTTAAATGATAAAGTTCCTTTTACAACGAAAGGAATATTTTACCTTTAAACAATTTCTACCTCAGACATTGCAGTAGCATTCTTTAAAGAGCTAAAACTTGTCATCACCAGGAAAACTACATTAATAATACTTTATCTTTAAACAGACACAACATTCTTATATACGACTTAAGTAGCTCCTTCAATGATTTACTCTTTTTTCCAATAGGTCATTTATAATTGAGGGGTTCCCAAGCTGAACATTTAGTCGCAGAAACATGTGCTCACAGCTGAGACAGAAATGGCAAATGGCTACATTCTTAAGATCATGTCATTGAGTGAAATAGGGAATTCAATACCTCAGCAGATGACAAGTTCAAGGATGATCCTGTTTTAGCAAAAGCTAAGTTGGAACACATGAAACCATCTGATTTTGAGTTTTCATGTGAATCATTTTGGAGCACAAGGATTAATGAATGTATGAGAATGCGTCCTTGGATTAGAATGCATTCCTACAGGATGAGAATAAGAAATATGAGAAATATTAAAAACAAAACAAATACAGCATTATTAATTTCTTAGTATGTGACTAAAAGACTTGAAGCAAAGGATTTGTGTGACTTCATTGGTGGGTTACTTACTTTCTCACAATGCACCTGCATGCAAAAGACAACTGTAAGCAGTGTGATCCTGTTTGGAGTTAGAAATATTCACAAGCTACTGCCAAACTTGGCTCAGTATTCTTTGTACAGGGCTAGGTTTGTCTTCTGGAACTAATAAGATAAAAATCAAATCTGCTTATGTTTTGGGCTAAAGAGTAGAATTATCTAAAAACAGGTATATGTATCTATATGTATATAGATTAAAATTACAATTTGAGAGCATTTGGGTAGTTAAAATGTTTAAATCAATTGTGTAATTTAAAACTCAGTTGGTATATGGAAGAAATCTATCTTCAGTTTATGTGAATTATTTCATTAAACATAACAATAGATAATGAACTAATTACTTAATATAAGTAATTCAGACCCTGCTTTTTTTTTTTTTAATAACAAGGGTAAGTCAAAGGTCTACAGAAATTTGAACTTCGCCATGGTTCAAGGTCAATCTTAACAAGGGTACCAGCTGTTCTATTAGATAATATATTGCATAGAGTCATTTCTGAATGAAAAATTTCACACTCTGTAATAATAATGCATCACTACTAAAATGAAAAAGAAAAAAAAAAAGATGATGACAAATATCTGAGATAGTCCAGAAACAAATTCTTTTCCATGACCTAATTTATCTTCTAAGCCAGGAAAAAATTAGCATTTTGCCGAACTTCATGCCTTTGCAACAGTTTAGAAATTAACAGTACAATCTTAGCACAATGAGAACATATTCAAAGTGCAAAAGCAGTTTATCCACTGTGATCTTACCTCCCACTTCAAGGAGAAATAAAAATGAATGAACAGCTACTTTTAACTTTCAGACCTATTTGACAATAACTTGGAAAAATGAGGGAGCTCGGACAATGAACGAATTGCTACTGGAATTGTTTCTTGCTCCTTCTTCTAAAGGTCATTCTTTCATCTTCCAAACACCTATCAGTTGGTACCGAGAGGAGAGAAAGAATACTCTTGCCCATGACAGAAACACATGGGACTTATTCTGATGGCCGCAGCTCTTGTGGTGCCATGAGGGTCCATGAATATACTTTACTTGTGCAGCCGAAACATGCTCATCAGTTAAAATGGTTAGCTGTAGAATTGAGAGGCTATTTTTACGTTTTCCTTTTATAGTGCAGATTTTCTTTTTAGATGACAAAAAAAATCCTGCAATAGTTTGCTAAATTTCCTTTGCCCAAGTCATCATGATTGCTGGGAACTGAGGAGCAGTGTTGAAGATTTGCTAATAGTAAATCATGTCTTTATTCCAACTGTGGCTTTACGGTGACTTGAATTATGCCAGGATTCTGTTCGAGACAATCGAAATCAAACATGAGCATATTAATTTGCAACCAAGACATCTCATACCACAATATGATACGCATGGCTGCTACACGGTAATAGGCGAGCAACATTTCTTAAGCAGAGAGCAGTTAGTGTTCTTTTTCAAGGCAGATGTTTTCCAGACTTGCTATTGTCACTCATTAAGCAAGTAAGAAGTCTGTGAGTTATGATAATGTGAGGTACGATATAGTATAAGCCATCTCAGCCATAAAACACTACCAATTTTCTCAGCTAATTCTTTCCTTTGCTTGCTTTAATTGGTTCAGTATGACTCTTTTTCTGTTAGTGAAGAAATACTTATTTTGTCTGTGTGACAAAACATACCCAAATAGGGAAAAAAGGTGGGCAGTGGAAAGGTTGATAAAGTGGACAAGGGGTAGGTATTTTAGTTAACATGACTCTCGATACATTCAAAAATTGTGTTGCTTCACAGTAATTTTGTAGGAAAATTATTTTGTGTGTTTTATGAGACTTATTTAGCGCATGTACTTGAATTTGAGGAACAATATGTGTATTCTGGAGGGATTCAAAGCACTGTACGAATATCACCCAATGAACATTTCCATGGAAGAGCACAGAGGCGCTATACTGCGTCCACAGTTTATGGCATAAACTCAGTTCGAACGGCTTGAGAGTGACAATGAAGCACTTAACGAGGCAGAACAATGAGGTAGGACAAAACCTGGATTTCCTTTCCCTCCTAGAATTTGAGTTTAATGTCTGAATTATCAGAAAAATAATGTGGTAATAAGCCAATAGGTGACCATAATTTTCAACCTCATAAATACCTTCTTGGACCTGTATTTACCTAAGCTGATCTCAAAATTTTAAGTTAGGTAGAAGAGATATGTAATACCTTGTTTAATACAACCTAGTGTTGCCTGTTGACATTACTGTCAATTTTTAAAAATTATTATAATATCATCTTTCTTACTTTCATTTCTTCCGGATATTTCAGTCAAATATCTTCATTAAAAAAGAGAGATTTTCAATAGCTGCTACTAATAAATACACATATCTTTTTTCTTTGAATTTATTGAATCTATAGGGGTCATTTGTGGTGAGAGAGGTTTCTGTTTTCCCACAGCAGTGAAGCATGATATCTGCGCAGGGCTCCCAGCTGGCCCACGGCTCAGAACAGAATTTACAAACCCACATTCCAGATTGCCTCACTATTGCAACATGAGATGACTTAAGGAACTAAAAATACGAATATCTTAAGAGAATTGGTGCAAACGAATCATGACTATTTTACAAACCTTAGGATGTGAAGCCTTTCAAAGGCACTGCTTTTCTCAAACAACTGAAAAATGATGGCAAAGCTCATATACTACTCATGACTCTCCAGCGGTTGTATGCAAAACACTGAATAAAGTATCAAGTCTTTCGGTACAGAAGATTCATAATTCATTAACTGCACCGCCTGTACATAACTTTCAGCAATAGCACTTAGGAATTTATACACTGGATGCAAATCCACAGACTCAGCTGTGGGTATTATAGTAATGGATCCCAGAGTTTAGTAATTTCAAGCATGAGTATTATGCAGGTCTCTTCTCTTTTCCCATTATGCTAGAACCATAAAATGTATCTCTATCCCAGGGAGCCAGCATGTTCAGTCAATTGATTATGATTATAAAGACATAAAGGGAGGGGAGATTGTAGCTCAAGACTAAGTGACTTCACAAATGTGGAACGACTTTTTTTGCACTGACATCCATACCATGGGAATTCTGAGGCTGACAGGGGACCCCAGATATCATAAATGACATTTCTATTCGGAAGAATTGCTAAGCTCTAAATGGGATTTTCTAATGCCTTCCATGAGAGCCTGTGGCTGAACTGTATTCAGCCCTGATCTGAGTCTAGTTTGTGGCAAGGACAATGGGGAGCTCAGAAATCCCATGTTGAAAGAGAACTGGAATTCTGCAGAAAGATATCGAATTTATTCCCTTTTGACAGCACTGTTCTTCTACAAAATAAATAATTCTGGCCCCAAGCCGATGGATATTATCTGCAACAATCTGCAATAATGTTAACTCTAGAACCAAGAAGAGGCAGCTATGGTTCATGAATTAGCTTTGACCGTCTCAAATACCTCCAAAGAACAGAGTTAAGAGATGAAGATAAAATCTCAACACACTTAATAACCCATCACATTCGAGAGAGACTCCATTCTTGGCATAAATAGAACTAACGTCATCAACAGATAAATCTCTCTAAAGAAATCAAACTACAACTTTCTGAGTGATTACTATGCACCAAGCATCGCCCTAAGGCATTTCACACATATTATTTCACTTAATCCTCAAGTCTATGAGAGAGGTTTGCTCACCTTCTAGTCCAATGAAGGCTAAGTGGACACAGCTAGGGGGTGAGGAAGTCCTTCTTAGACAGGTTTATCCAGGCCCAAAGCGCAAGTTCTCCCCACTGTTATCCCATCCAATGGCAGATTAAAGACGGCCGCAAATACTCTTCTCATTGAAAGATGGAGCCTAACCGTTTAATTCCTTTCCGCCTTAAATCTGGCCTTAGTAACTTGCTTGAGCTAAAAGTAATCCTGGATTTCTAAGTCTAGGTTCTAAGAAGTCTTGCAGCTTACATCCAGGATCTTCTGAAATAATCACTCGTGAAGTCCTGAGCCACCATAGAAGAACATGTGAAGAAGCCCCCCAAATAATGGGAAGGCCCCCAGCTGAACCAGCCTTGCAGCCAGCCCCACCGGCATAAGCCATCTTGGACTGTCCAGACCAGGACGGCCACCAGCTGAACATCTCCAAGTGACCACAGTGGATGCCATTTGAAGAAGAAAAATCATCCAGGTGATCCCGTACTTTGAACCTAAAGACAGTCTTGGACAAAAAAACACAGGCTAATATTATAGAAAAACAGAACATTCTCCTGACCTTTGATGCACAGAATATGATCTTTTGTTTCATTACACAGATTAGGATATGCTGGGCGAGTAATGAAGAGAAGGGAGGATGAGGAAACAAGAAAAATGTCACTCACATGAAACATGTTTGACAGACACCAAAGAGGAGGTGCATTCGTCAGGATTCGTTTGACTTCAGGTTATAAAACCTTACAGAAACTATTTTAGACAAAAAACAAAGAAAAATATGTATTGGCCCATATATTTGAAAATTGTAGTATGCTGACTGTGAACATGGCTGATTAAAATGCTCAAAAATATGTTCTTTCCATCTTCCGTCTTCGTTTTCCTCTGGGCTGGCTTCATTCTCAAGCCAATGCCCCCCTCACGATGGTGAGCAGCTCTAGGTTTATATCCACCGTCTCAGCTGCAGACCCTCTGCCAATGGGAATTTTCATTTCCAAGACGTCCCTTTAGTCTGGATTGGGTCACATGCCCCTCCTTCCTGAACCAGTTTCTGGGGTCAGGAAATAAAAGGTTTAGGCTGTCTGGGTCTGAGTCAGCAGACCACCCGATCACCTCACCTTGACCATGACCTGAGGGTGCGGTCCCCGCATGGAACCCTGGGTACTGTTCCCGCCCCAGGAATGGACAGTAAGTACTGCAGAGAGGAAAACACACCTTTAAAGGGCAGGGGGACAGAAACACCTTACTAACTTGATGTTATCCTCCTTATCTAATCACAGCTGTATTTCTGCATTTGAAGACAATGGCTTTTCACAAAACCATGACCTTCATCTCTCCCACATCCACTCTGCCCCCTGCTGCGTGAGTTTGCTCCTTGCTCCCCTGAGGACCCCGTGGCCTTAATGCTGCTCTCTGGTGGCCCAGACCCCCGCGGAAGCCCCATCCTCCTGGGGGGTGTCCTGTTGTCTTGACCTAATCTTTCGGAGAGCGAGACAACCGACATCAACTAGTTGAGCCAGGCACCACCAACCTGCCGCTGTCCCCATCTTCCTGAAAAATGAGGGGACTGTCTAAGTGACCTTCAGTGTAGCTCATCTAGCCTTTTCAGACTTTTCACTGAGCAAACCCTCTAAAACCAAAACCATCCGTCTACCTCATTGTCATGGCTGGGTGACAGCAGGGGACTCTTGTTCTCCCCACAAACCCACAGCCAGGGACTTCCCATCTCTTCCTCACTCTGAGGGTGATGAGGTCAACACTCACAGTCTCCTCCTCCCTTGATGGTCCCACGGGAAGGAAAGGCGCTGATCTGTTCAGTAGGAGCCTGACTTCCACTAGCACCTGTGGCCCTGCTCGAGATCACAAGTCGCTGTGGCATGACCTTGAGTCCTCTTTAATGGTCCTGTGCCCACGCACTGAGATCCCTCTCTGACTCTGGCGAACCGTGGCACTTCCTGTCTCCGAGTCCGAACCCACGATGGGAGGGCCTGCTCCGCTCAGTGGGGAGGCTCGCCATCCTCTCCGTGGTCCTCCTGCCCTCCAGGCTACCCTTAAACTTGCAATGGGTGGACTCTCGAAGGCTGCAGAGCAGGCTAAGCTCTCCGCGGATACAGAGGTTCTTATTTGGGCTGGGCAGGAGGGCCTCAGGTCTAATCCACATTCTCCAATCTAGGTTTCCCAGAGCCTGAATTTCATTTGCCATTTGTCTTCCTAAAAAGATGATACTTTGAACCCCCATTTGGCTAGTGATTCCTCTCTCTCTAGGTGAGAGCCCTACAGGTAAGATTCAGCTCTTGTCTGCCTCTAGCAGCCATTTCTAAACAACTTTCAATGAATTCTTAACATTGTATTCTCAAAAGACTGCCAGGCGGGGATTATTAATTTCAATTTAAAGCTAAGAAAATGGAGATTTTCAAAAATTATTAGTCCATGGTCTAGTTAGTGGTGGACTGGGACTAATTCTAGGTCATCAGACACTGGAGAGAGAATCTCAAAATCAGAGGCACATTCTACAGCTTGAAAATATGACCAGAAGAATAACTTGTCCAGCAGTTACTACCTACCCCTTTCACTCCTTTGGCAAGAAACTGTTATATAAACTTAAGAGTTCCCATCTTTATGCCATATGTAGCGTATAGGCAAAAAGAAAATCATACAGATATCAAAGCATCATAATATGAGGTGCATGATTTAGTTCCTAAGCTGCTGTGACATTGTAACCACGGAGATCACAAAAATAACACATTGCAGATGTTTCATCCATGTAGATCTGAGTGGACATTATGGAGTTGTATGCCCTGGGGACTGTGTACAACTGAGCTGCTCCTGTTGTTTCCAGGGACCTTACTGGATAGGATATTGGATAACGGCAGAGATAATGCAAGCCTTAAAGCCTGTCGGACTGAAGCGGTCTATGCACCTGCATCCAGCCGTCCACCAGAGCAGCCGCCTCGGCAGCTGTCAGTGTTCCCATCCTCCCCCACAGGACTGGGAGTATCGAGCCACATGCAGAAGATGCCTGCTTATGTGCAAAGAGGAAACAAGGTGACAGACAGTAAGCAGGAAAACCTTGGCAATCTTTCTTCCTCCAATACTAAACCAGGAAATTCCAAACTCTACAAAGTAAATTGATGAAATATTTTTTTTTAATGATACCTTGCAAACATTTGATGTAGAGGTGAAACCTTGCAAGAGGAGAATTTCCCCCACAATCTCAATATCTCAAGATAGTATCTGAATATGTTTCTGGACGTTGAGCAAAGCCAATGAAAAAAAGAACTGATGATCATTCTCTAGTATGCCTTGTCTCATACTAGAAAGTGGCAGAGCTTACAAAGTTATTTTCACTTAACATTCCTTGGTTTTACAGGTAGTTTTTCTATTTCACTGTGTGTGCAATGGGAGCAGAGAATGTTGACTACATTGTGTGACATCTGGATCACTTTGTTCTGTATTTATGGAAAACACAAGGTAAAAATAAAGTCATTTCCACAGTCCATGGTGCACAGTTAGGATCTGGAAGGAATAGGAAAGTCCTAGATTCTGGGAGTTTGTGGGGAAACATTTAATCCCATGCTAGCCCACAGTAGCTACTCACCAAGTCTTGATAAAAGAATAAATTTTAATCAACTGTGTTTATCAAAGAATTTATTAATTAAACATTGCTAAAATGGCTATCGGTAGTAGTGAGAAACTTGCGCTGGCATGTGAAAGTCATAGGGAGATAAGAATTAAAGAAATCAAATATGGTCCATTTATTTTTATTCACCTAGGAACTGTTTCACAAAAGTATTAGAGAATGTTAACTTATAATCATCACAGATGCAAATGGTTAAGCCCACCCCCTCCTCTAAGTAGTTGTCCCTCTTGGATGTAGAGAGAGGCTGAGCCTTTTAAAACAGCTGTTCCCAGGCCAGACTCTCTCATGGGAATGATTCAGCCCCTGCCATGGAAAGTCTAATCACGAGAAGCTATTGAGGAAGATGGAGAGGCAAAAATACAAATGCACAGAAGTATGGTTTACACAGGAGGCTGTGACAGACCAGCAACGCGAAGTAAACTTGTTGAATCCCAGCAACCAGCTGCTCCTTGGTTCCCCTGCTCTGTTCTGATTCTTGCACCAAAAGAAGTTGAAAATGTCAGAAAAGACTGAATGAGAATTTCTCACCATATGTGGAACCTCTTAACATTTTCCTTCCCATGTGTGATCAGGAGAATTAGCACTTAATCTACTGTTCTTCTAATTGGACTCACCATGTATATAATATGCATCGATATCCGGTGGGAAAGGAGAATGTCAGCAAACATGGCAGAGTAAGGACCTCCCAAAATTCTCTTCCCCATAAAAGTCATGTCAAAAAAAAAGTACTGTTAAAAATTTTATTTTTCAAAAGTAAGTCTTGGTAAACAGCGTGTTTTCTGGCATTTTAACTTGCCCTGTTCCCATGCCTCCTCTCTAGCTCTACAGTAACCTTGAAGACTGACAGCTCATGATCTCAGTGTGAACCGCAGCCACCAGAGGGAACAGGATGGGGAGGTTCCCCTTTAAAGCTTCATTCCAAGATCTGCCATTATTTGACAGTTAATTCTGTCAATTCCCCAGAAGACCTACTGGTAAAGATGTCTTTATTTAACCTGACTTAGAGCTCACCCAGTGCAAAAAGTCTCCCCAGGTATTTGTCAATTGTTTAATTTTGAAGCTGCCTAAGGTGAAAAATAACAATTGGGGAAAAAACAGGCTTAGCAAAAACTTTAATGGGAAAAAACTGAAGAATGAGATTTCCATAGGGGCTTTGACGTGCTCCTGGGAACTGAGAAAGCCACAGACACTTGTAGGTTTGTGCACATTCCCAGAGCTGTGCACATGCTTAGGAAAGACAGGAAAGGCCCTAAACTCTGGCAGCTCTGTGCAAGCAGGAGGTGAGGCCTAAGGCAGAACTGCAAATAGTCTGGCTAAGTGTTGGGAGTTCAAAAGGAGAGAAGAGATAACGAGGAGGAAAGAATATTTAAAGAAATAGCAGCTGAAACTTTCACACATTGGATAAGAGGCTGAATCTACACCTCCCCAAAATTCAAACTATGGTAGATAAATTCAGATTTCCACGCTGACAAAGAAGGAGTCATGGAAACAGCAAGAAAGCACTGATGCATCACTTAAATGGGATTCCCAATAAGATTAATAGTTAATTTCTTATCAGAAACATTGAAAACCATGAGGCTATGGGATGACATTCAAATTACTAAAGAGAATATTCAATATCCAATGAAGCTATACTTTTAAAAAATGAAAAGCAAAATAATTCAGTCTCAGAATTTTTTAAAAAACCGAGAAAATCTGTCACTAGCTAACCTGTCCTACAAGGTATACTACAGGAAGTCCTGCAGTCTGAAAAGAAAGGACACTAGACAGTAATGTAAATCCCTGAATCCAGATGAAGCAAAAAAGGAACACTGGTAAAGGTAACTACAGGCGAATATAAAAGATGGTATAAATGTTTTCTGTTTTTGGTAACTCTCCTATGTGATTTAGAGAATGGCTGTACGCAGCAAAAATTATAAACCTGTATTGATTGGCTTTCAATATATAAAGATATTGTTTTATGAGAATAACAGAAAAAGAAGGGGAATAGAGCAGAGCTCTAAGAAGCAAAGTTTTTCTATGCCATTAAAATCAAGCTGGTATTAATCAAAAAGATTGTTATAAATTGATATGTTAATTGTAATCCCCAGGGCAATCAAAAGAAAATAATTCTGAAAAATATATAGTTAAAGAAATGACAAGAGAATTAAAATGGTACACCATAAAGTATCTATTTAACATAAAAGGAGGCAGTAATGGAAGGAGCTAGGAATAAAAGAGACAAAAGATGTGTAAAAAAAAAAAAGTAAAATGGCAGGCACAAATCCTACCTCATTGGTAACTGCACTAGTATAAATGGGTTAAACTCTCCAATTAAAATCAGAGAATAGCAAAATGGATAAAAATAATACGACTACATCCTTTTCACAAAAGGCATGCTCTAGATTCTAAGATACAAATAGTTTTAACATTAAAAGATGGAAAAAGATGTACCTTGCAAAAGTCACTGAAATAGCTAGAGTGACCATTATTAGTATCAGATAAAATATACTTCAAAACAACATTTATCAAATTAAAGAATGACATTTCAAAATAATGAAAGGATATATCCATCAAGAAAATACAACTATTATAAACATACATGAACCTAACAACAGCGCCCCAAAATACATGAAGCTAAAAAAGTCAGAATTAAAGGAATAATTAGAAAAATTCAACAATAATAGCTGGAACTTCAATATCCCATTTTCAATAATGGATAAAACTAGAAAGAAGATTGACAAAAAGTAGACTACTTGAACAATACTATAAACCATGCTGACCTCGCAGACATCTGTAGAACTCACCATACAACAATAGAATACAAGTTCTTCTCAAGCGCACATGGAACATTCTCCAGATTAGGCCATATGCTAGGTCATAAGAAAAGTCTCAGTAAATTTAAAAGAATTGATAAAATACAATATATTCTCTAGTAATTGATGATATTTGGGAACTCACAAATATGTGGAAATTAAACAACATGCTCCTAAAAAAAAAAAAATCAATGAATCAAAGAAGAAATCACACACAAAAAATCAGAATATACTTTATGAAAGAAAATGAGGACACAACAACCCAAAACTTAAGAAATACAACAAAAGGAGTCCTTCGGGAAAATTTATGTCTGTTGTATGAGAGTTCTCTAGAGAAACAAAACCAATAGAACGTTCATTCATTCATTCATTCATTCATTTTAGAAAGTGGCTCACAAGGAATATGGACAAGGAAGCTGAGAAGTCCCACAATTTGCCATTGCAATATAGAGAACCAGTAAAGCCTGTGGTATAATTCAGTTCTAGTGCTAAAGATCCCCCAAAATAGAACAGCTGATGTTCAAGGGCAAGAGAAGATGAATACCTCAACTCAAGCAGAGAGAGTGAATTTGCCCTTCAACCATCCTCTTGTTCTATTCAGACCCTCAGATATTAAATTATGCCCATCTAAATTGTTGAGGGTGATGTTTGTTATGTAGCATACTGATTCAAACGTTAATCTCTTCTGGAGACAGACATCTTCATAGACACATCCAGAAACAGTGTTTTCCCAGCTATCTGGGCATCCCTTTGCCCAAATTGACATATAAAATTATCCATTACACCTGTGCCTATATTAAAAAAGAAAAAAAAAACTACTCCAAATCAATAACCCAACATTTTACCCTAAGGATCATGGGGGAAAGGCAAACTAAACCAAATGCAAGCAGAAGGAAGAAAACAATAATTTTTGTGGAAATAAATAAAATAGAGAATATATAAATAAAGGATAATCAGAATCAAATCTGGCTCTTTGAAAACCTCAACAAAATTAACAAACCTTTAGCTAAACTGACCAAAAAGAAGAGACAGGACTCAAATTACTAAAATCATGAATTAAAGAGGGGACACAAATATTGATTTTACAAAAATTAAAAAAAATTATAAGTGATACTATGATCAATTGTATGACAACAAATTAGATAATCCAGATAAAATGAACTCATTCAGATTAAGACACAAAGTACCAAAACTGACTTGAGAAGAAATAGTTTCCGAATAGACTCGTAATTGCATTAGTAATCAAACAACTACTCACGAAGAAATGTCCATGAATGCACAAGCAATTATACTAAACATTTAAAGATAACTAACTCCAATATTCACAAACTCTTTCAAAAAACAGAGATGAGGAAATACTTCCTAACTCATTCTATGATGTCAGTATTACTCTGATTGCAAAAATAAAGACATAACAAGAAAGCCAAAATCTCTTATGAATATAGATACAAATATTTTCAATAAAATATTAGCAAACCAGATCTAGCAACACATTAAAAAGATTATGCATCACGATCAATTGGGATTATTCCAGGAATGCAAAGTTAGTTAACACCCAAAAGCCAGTTAATATAACACCATATCAATAGAATAAAGGACAAAACCTACATGATCATCTCAACAGCTTCAGAAAAGCATTTTGCAAAATCTAATACCCCTTCTTAGTTAAAACATTTAATAACAAGAAACAGAGTTATACTTCCACAATCTGATAAAGGGCATCTATGAAAACCCATAACTAACACTGTACTTACTGATGAAAGAATGAATACTTTTCCCTTAAGATCAAGAATAAGAGAAGGTTGCACATTCTTACCCCTTCTATTCTATACTGCACTGGAGTTCTATCTAGGGCAATTAAACAAAAACAAGTAATAAAAGGCATCCAAACTAGAAAGGAAGAAGTAAAACTATTTGAACATGATATAATCTTATAGATAGAAAATCCTAATAAATCCACTAAAAATCTATTGGAGCTAATAAAGTGGTTCAGAAAGGTTGCAGGGTACGAAATTAATATGCAAAAAAAAATTATTTCTAGACACTAGCAATGAACAATCCAAAAAGAAAAATTTAAAAATCCATTTACACTTGCATTCAAAAAATTAAATATTTAGGAATAAATTTAACAAGTGAAGTCCAAAAGTTACCCCAAACACTACAATGCATTGTCAAAACACAGTAAAGTACACTTAAATGAATGCGCATCCATGTTAATGGATCAGGAGATGTAACATTGTTACTACAATACTCTCTCAAATTAATCTACATATTCAATGCAATTCCTATCAGAATTCCAGCTGATTTTTTTGAAAAATTGACAAACTGGTCATAAAACTCATATGGAAATTCAAGGCACACAGAATAGCGAAAACAATTGTGAAAAAGGTTCCCAATTTTGAAATATACTTGAAAACTACAGTAATCAAGACTTAATGGTTTGGGTGTAAGAATAGACATACAGATCAATAGAATAGAATTGAGAGTCCATAGATATAACCTTAGATTTATGGGCGATTCATTTTTGACAAGGGTACCAAACAATTCAATGGGGGAAGGAATAGTCTTTTCAACAGTGTTGGGACAGTGGATATCCATATGCAAAAAATCGAGTTGGGCCTCTGTCTCACACCACACACAAAAAGTAACTGAAACTCAACCAGAGAGCTAGACATATAAAGCTAAAACTATAAAACTCTCAGAAGAAAACATAGGGATGAATCCTTGTGAGCATGAATTAAACAACGATTTCTTAGACATGACACCCAAAGCTAAGCAAACAAAGTAAAAATAATTAGACCTTGTCAGAATTATAAACTTTTGTGTTTTAAAGGACACTACCAAGGAAAAAGACAAACCATAGAATGGGAGAAAATATTAGCCAATTATATATTTGATAAAGTTCTAATATCCAGGAAAAAAAGACTACTTACAAGTCAATACAAAGACAAAAAAATCCAATGGAAAAAAATGGGCAAAGGGCTTGAAGAGACATTTCTTCAAAGAAGATATACAAATGGCAAACAGACATGTGAAAAACTGCTGAATATCACTAGTCATTAGGGAAATGCAAATCAAAACCACAATGAGCCATCACTTCACATCCATCAGGATGACTAATCAAAACAAAGGACAATAAAAAGTGTTGGTAAGGATGCTGAGAAATTTGAGCCTTTCTACATTGTTTCTGGAAATATAAAATTGTACAGCTGCTTTAGTAAAAATCTTGTAAGATTCTCAAAAAGTTAAATATACAGTTACCTATGACTCAGTATTCTACTCTTAGACATACACCCAAGAGACTTAAAAACCAATGTTCATACAAAATCTTGTACATAGATATTCATGGCATCATTATTCATATAACCAAAAAGTGGAAACAACTCAAAATGTCCATGAATTGATGAATGGACAAAATTTGGTATATACATGCAGTGAATATCATTCAACCATATAAAAATAAAGTACCAATATATACTAAAACACATATAAACCTTGACAAATCTTACACTTAGTGAAAGAAACTAGGCACAAAAGGTCCGTGGCTTATTATTTGGATGGATTATGAACAGAATTAGGTGATTGCATTTATATAATAATATCCAGAATAGGCAAATAGAGAGAGACAGAATGACTCGTGGTTTCCAGGAGCTGTGGTGGGGTGGTTCTCAGGAGGCAGGGAGTGACTGCTAATTGTTATCAGGTTTTAGTCTGGATGATAAAAATGTTTGGGAAATACCTAATGGTAATGGTTGCACAACCTCGTGTATATACTGAAACCACTGAAGTACATATTTGTAAAGGGTGAATTTTATAACATGAGAATTGTATTCCTATTAAAAGATACAGTGGTTATGTTCACCCAAGCAATATGAAAAAAAGATTGTAGCTAAAATTAACATTTTTCAGACCAAGTACCACAATAATATTAAAAGCAAATACGAAAAGTCAATGTGTTGATATTTTATAGTTACTTGGGGAATTTTTCTCCTTGGCTAGACAAATTTTTCCATGAATTCTAAACTTAAGACTAAATTTCAAGCACTATGAGATTCACTGTCCCCATACAATTTAAATATTCCCAATTTAGGCACAGAGTACCTAGCATTACACATTATTCTGCTTACTAAATTCTCTAGAATTTAACATTCTCAGCCAAGAGTATTTTCTGCAGGGTAGAGGCCAAAGGCTGTAGGCAGAGGGAGAGTTGGAGTCCAAATCTGAAGTCATTCTCTTGGCAAAATTTCCTCTTCTTCTGGGGAAGTCAGTCGTTATCTAATAAGACTGTTGACTGATCGGATGAGGCCCACTCACATTATGGAGGATTATCTGTTATACTCAAAGCCTACTGACTTAAATGTGAAGTTCATCTTTTAAAAAATACCTTCATAAAAACATCTACATACTGTTTGACCAAATATTTGGCTATTGTGCCTTAGCCAAGTTGACATAAAATTAACCATCATAGGTATGACATGGTAACAAGACTCTTACTTTAGACATCTGAATTCCCATCATCTATCTCTGTGACTCTAGACAGGTATCTTTACCTCTCTTAACCTCTATATCTTTATCATGAAATTTTGGAAGATACTGAAATTTAGTATACAGAATGAGTAAACATGGGCCATGAGGAACCAATAGGGCCTACTCCACCATCCCCCCATCAAACTATACATCACATGCCAGTGAGTGCCTTATGGCTAATATTGAGAAATCAGAGGCTTAGTATTGATTTAAAATACCCAATATTTGCTGTGTTCCACATGGTTGTGGGATATATTGAAAGAAATCTAATTCCTCCAGGTAACCTAAATTTTGAACAATAGTTCATATGTACATATACATGCATTCATGGGGCTTTCGTCTTAAGAATTTTATTTAAACATGGTACAGAAAAATATAATATAGAGATTCTTCTACATTGTATTCTGCATCAATGGTACCCTCGAGACTTGCGTAACACAGCCGTGTTGCATCTTTGCAAATCCTTCCCTCTCTACCTACCCTGGAAAGAAAAAAAAAGTACACCTTCATTTTGCATCTATACTGCACACTATAGAAGCTTCATCGAAATCTTTAAGAATGTCTCCCTTAAACTCCTAAATTGTCTCCCTCTTCCATCAAAACCTAATGAACCCATTAATGGCTCCTTCTTGCAAGTCCTGTACCAAAGATGTAAACGGGTAATCCTCTTATAAAGATTCAATTATTTCTAACTGAAAACCACCACCTAGCAACCACTATGCTAGATAACTTCACATTCAGTCAACCTCCTCAGGGCCCTTACACTGCTTTGGAATACTTTTCCTCACAGCTAGTCAGACTGTCCTATATTCTCCAAGACTGTTATTCCCACAGTTCCCTTCTGTTAATCTAGATACCTCACGCCCACTCATCCATTCTAAGTCAATAACCTCAACATACACTGCACTCAGAAAGCAGACCATTGGGTGCTAACGTCCCTGACTTCCATTATAAATCTGTACTGACCCACAGTGGTATCCTGTCTTATTCACCGTCATCTCATTTCAGGCTAAGAGTGCATCTCCTCTTCAAAGCTAACCCTCCATCTCCTCTCACCTTCTCTGGGACCTTGGCCCACAGGTATTCCTTTCTGTTTCTCATATTTTAAATATCTTTAATCTCTTCCTCAAAATACAAGTATGCTTAAGCAACTCATACCCTTAAAAACAAACCAAAAGAAAATAGTTTCCTGCTAAGCTGTAATTCCAATGATTTCCACTTGTGGCCAATATTGAGTACAGGAAATAAGACTGACCCTTCCACCCGAAACCACCACAAAACTGACAAATTACGTGAGACAATGATTCTTCAAGCTTTGGGCATGAGGCAGTGAAGGACACTGGACCCTGAGAGATGGGGAACAAGCAAAGCAAGCCCAATAATTGCTACAACTGCCCCAACTATCACCATGACAGAGGTTTCCAGGCAGAGGAGCAGAAAGGGGGAACCCAGGCTGATTCCTGAATTGAGAAGATGGGAGATGAGAGATCAGAAAAAAACGAGGCAGCTAGAATTCACAAAGTACCAGAGAGAGACTTCTGGAGATGTGCAGGGGGTCCCATGGAGTATTCGGCTGATCGACATAAACATATAATGAAACTACCAGAGGCCGAAGGAAGACCCACCAAAAAGAATCAACGGGAACAGTGCTGGGTATTCACACTGGGCCAGGAATAATACCTGTTCCAGCCAGACTGGAAAATCCCCTGATTCACAGAGCACTGGGTTGACTGTTCAGAAGAGTCTTGCCTCAGTAGAGGGAATAATTAGCCGTAGGATGAGACTGTTTCAATTCCTTCTACCAATCTTAAAGGCAAGACTGAAAAAGATCACACCATTTCCAAGTAACTTACCTGCATCCCATAACACAGTTCGATCATATTTATAGGAATACAAGATATCCAGGACTCAACGGGCAAAATTCACAGTATCTGGCATCCAAAGAAAAGTGACCAGGCATGCAAAGCAGCAGGAAAATGTGACCCATAATTAAGAGAAAAAAAAAAAAAACTGAAAGTGACCCAGCCACAGAGCCGGTATGCTGGTGGGGTATCCCTCCGCTTCTGTGGTGGCTACATTCATTAAGGTGGCCTGCTCCAGCATCCTAATTTAAGCAGTGACCAGGTCAGTCTCGCTCTTCACATGGGCCAGTGACAGCTCTCTTCCTTATCTGCAGGAACTCAACTCCTGCCCGGAGGAGGCCCTGAGGACCCACCAGGAGCTTCTTTGGCCCCACTCGCATTTGGCTACTGTTTCACTGCTGGTCCATGAGGAATTTCTCTTGGTTTTGAAGATGGCGATGTCTTTTTAGTGTTCTGTTTTTACATCTTAATTCATTGCCATGTGTTTGGTGCACAGGGGAAGCTTCAAAACGTGACCTTACCATACCTCTCAACTGGAAGTCCCCACCCATTATTTCCTGCAAGCCCTCCCTTGTTTCGGTAACTCTGCTCTGAGTTTCCCTCTCACCTCTCTGATTGCTGCCTTTCTTTCTCTGAACCCCTTTCTCTGCTCACCCACTAAATGTGTGCACCTTTAAGGGCTCCAGTCTCTCCTTACTCTATGATAAAGGTTTAGTCTGAGGCTTTGTAGTTCTGTGATCCCTGCAATTTGATGAAAATTCTGAATTTTTTCAATCAGTAAGAAAAGTTGCATACAGTATTTAAAGCTAGATTTCATTTTTATAAGGACTCGTCTTATTGCCAGGATAGTTATAATAACTAAAATTCTTTAGTTATTTAGAATTAACTCTAGGGTTGTGGCAAGCATAATACTGTATATAAGTGGATAGACATGTAAAAGACACTTGAAAACAGGAAATATTCTTTAGAAGTCCATTCAATAAACAAGAAATGTAATTGGGTCCCTACAAGTGTTATCAGCAGAATAAAGTACAGAGGAATCAAATGAGTTGGTTAAATGAAAGGCAAATAATGGGTTGAGTGTGTGTCTCCCATTAATTACAGGTGCACATTGGATTGTGTTCATGTGTTTGTGAATGTTTCCAATCATCAAACACTCAGGTAGTACCCTTCCTAAGCTGCCAGACATTGGGAAGGCCCGGGTGAACAAGACATACCTCTGCCTTCACTGAGCTTACAGCTTCATCTTTTCATTTTCTTCTTATTTACTTCAATTCTGCTCCTCTCTTCCTTAAAGGAAGTTGCCTGAATGTGGCAGTCTAAGAAGGAATAGAGGAAATAAGGCATGAAGATACCTTATTTAGTTCTGTTTGCAACATCCTCTGAGACTGAAACCTAAAGAGGAATGTGGCAGGGCGGTTTGTTTTGTTTTGTTTTGCCTTTTTCCCCCTGCAAGCTAACCAGCTCATTATCCCTGCTAATTGGGCAGAGAAGCCCGAATAATCCAAGGGGGGTGGGGGAGGGAGGAGGGGAGGATTAAGAAAAAGCAGGCACAGTTCCCCAAACACCTCCCTGTTCTCTGATCATCTGCGAGAGCTCTTTTAGAGCTGGAGGTCACAGGGGCTTGGGGCTAGGGAAACAAAGTTTGTATCTAGATAAACCAGGTCCCTCTTTTACAGAAGAGTTGGCTGTGGGGACTGGTTGCCGTGCACAGAATCCCTGCCCTCTGACACCACAAAGTTATCTGTTACATGAGCATTTCCTTTTGGTTCCAGGAAGCACTTAATTTTCACTTGGTGTTCTAAGGCGGGTATTGGGGTGCAGGGGTGGGGTGGAGGTTGGAGGGCTGCTAAAACGAGAGTGACTCTAAGCAGGGAGTACTACTGGGAGACGGGCAGGAAAAGAATGAGCCCTCAGGAGAGAGAACAGGGACAGTAACTAAGATAATCACTGACCTGGTACAATGCTCTAGGGTTTCCAGGGGAGCCTGCACGCCAGCCGTCTCCTTGACCCTCAGACTGCAGGCCCACCTGGCAGGTGGGCTGCACACAGAGAAACAGCTCCAAGGAAACGAGCAAGTGGCCCTAGGCCACACAGCTGATCAATGCGGAGAACTAATGTCCGCAGCAGAGGGGGCCCTTTTGGGTCGTGCCACATGGCAAGATGTCATCCTCTCCTAGGTTAAGTCAAACGAGGCTTGGGACGACATACTGGGCACCAGAGCTCTGTGCTACATTTCAAGGGATGTTTTCATAACTGAGTATTTTCACATAATGGAGTATTGCCAAGAAAAATCAACAGTCAAAGAAAAATCTCCGGACACAGAAGTTTCTTAGCTTCTGCATAGGAAGGCTGCTTCAAGGGATTTTTAAAAATAAGACTACTCTCCAGCTAGAGCCACAGCCCAGACTGTCTCCGAGTCAATGAGGTCCAGGCTTCTGCAAACGGACTCTGCGAGCATTGGGTCATTTGCTGAAGCCACACAGCCTTCCAGTCAGAATCCCGGGTCTGAGGAGCAGTTACGCCTTGGTGTTGGCTCCTTAGCCCCAAGGACATGACTTAAAAATTCTGTTCCCAAGGCCGCCTTTGTTTCTAGTTGTCAAGACAATCGTTGAGTTTTTTTTCTCCTCTCCTGAACGGCAGAGGAAGTCAGGTCTCTGCGTCTCATCACCTTCCGTCGCCCTTTTTACATGCTTAGCCCCGGCTTTTCTACCTTTGGCTTTTTGACCGCCAACCTGACGTGTCCTGGCACCGGCTGCTCTGCGCACTGCGGCCTCACCGAGCTGCAGGAGACAAAACCCTTGCCGCAGTTCTTGACATAGGCAGCCTCGTGTGGAGTACGACTGTTCCCACCGGCGCCTGACCACGTGGCTGGCGGGGTCCAAGTTCCTTATTATCCTCCCAGGCAGGGAGCACGGGGACCTTCCAAGACCGGCACATCCTGAACGACCCCAGACAGAGACTGATCCGCGGCTTGCCATACATGAAGAACGAAAGGCCCGCCCCACGTGCTCCCACGTGACCTGCCCCGGAAGTGGCCGGCACACCACGTGACTTGCTCTCCACAGGCCCAGCAGCCTTTGTCTCTGTGGCCTGGGCATCCTACTCCACCAGGGGCTGTTCCGAAAAGGCTCACGAACCGGGCATGGGACCCCTGGCCGATGTCCGCGGTGCCCATCCTGCCTGGGAATCAAGCACCACCCCTCTCTCTGCTGAAGATGTGGGTTACAAAGGGCTGCGGAAATCCAAGTCAGGAGCATTTCTCGATGTGTACTGGGGCTGGGATGATTAGATGAGGTTGGGTACATTGGTGAGGTGGAGGTGCGATGGCGGGGACAGGTGAGAGGAGACAGATCTAATGTGTGCTCCCTGCATTATCGTGCTTTTCCTCACGAGAATGTGCCTTCCAGTGGGCGGGAGTCGGGCTCACCAACCCTGCCACAGCAAACAGGAGACCTCAATGCACAGTGGCAGGTTAATCCCCACATTATCCAATAGAAATATAATGCGAGCCACATATGCAATTCTACAGTTTCACTGGCCATTTGTAAAAAGAAACAGTGAAATTAATTTTAATGACATGCGTTCAACCCAATGTATCCAAAATATTATTGTCTGACCTATAATTTTTAAAATATTAATGATATTTTATATCCTGTTATTCATATTGTTTACATCATCTCGTGTGCTATTTTACAATACCGTACATGACTCGCCACATTTAAGGGCTCAGCCTCACGTGGCACCATATTGGCCATGCTGATCTAGACTGTTTTTCTAGATCAAAGGTATGGGCAATCCTTCAGCTGGCTGGACAGCTCAGAACATCAGGAGGCTTGGGGGAAGGCCACTGGGAAAGTCATACGAGTAGGGCTCTAACCATTCAAATGTATTCCCACAACTCTTTATTTCTTCTTCTTCAATATCCTAGTTATGATATTGTATTGTAGTTTTGTAAGATGTTACTATTACAGGAAACAATAAAGGATTTCTTAGACACCTACTTACCACTACATGTTTTGACGTGGCAGCCCCGTCCTCTCCCCAAACAGTAAACCCACCTGACCTGCCCAACTTCAGACTTCCTCACCCAGTACTTACAACAAAGACGGAAGGGGGAGTGGCAATAAATGTCCTTTTCTGTGGTCTGCAATTATCAACCCACCTTATTCTCCCTTAAAAAAAAAAGTCTATAATTTTAATATATGAAGCACACTTTGTTACACTTGAGTGTGCTCCTTTCACAGGTACCACATGCAACCTCATTTAATCCTTCAGTAACTCTGATTTAGGGGTTTTATCCTGGTTTTCAAATAGGGGGAAATGAGACTTGGAGACATGCTGTGACTTTGTGGTGACAGAACTTGAGGGGAAAGTTTCTAATGCAGTCCCACAGATTTTACCTCAGTCAATGGGACCTGTGGAAAATGTCAGATGATGGGACATTGGACCCCAGAAGCCTGCAGTCAAAGCAAATGAAACATCCTGGTACCATCTAAAATTCAGAATAAGCCCTGGAATACAAAACCTGTGTCAGCTCTGGGCCCTGATACTTACAAGGCAATTCACTGTATAAAAATAACTAGCAGTTATTGATCTGCTCCCATGAACCGGGCTCTGGCCCAGGCAATTGCTTGTATACTTCCTCATCCTTACAAGAGAAATAGTTCATTTTAGAGATTAGGAACCTGGGCCTCAGGTAGAATGTGTTGCCAAAGGTCATACAGCCAATAAGCAGGATAGCCAGGATTAGAAAACATTATTAGATGTATTGTTTTATAATGTAACTTTAACCCTACTCCACATTCATACTTAAAAAAAATCTTAAAGAATTTCAAGACCATCTATAAAGACCATAAACAACTGTCTGTTCATGTAACAAATCTAAAAGGCTGTGAAACATGGGCAGATAGGAATTGTTTTCAATGTGTTTTTTTTTAAACAAAAATAAAGTCTTTATTATTTATTTTGCAATATGTGGTAACTTGCCAAAAACACTTAAAACAACTGGGCTTTCAAAAGAGATAGTTTACTTGCACTGTTTGGCTCATGGGGGCTGTTGTAATTGAGAGAGAAGGAAAAGTAAACGTGTTTTGAAAGTGTAAAGAGGTGACAAGTGTCAGCCATTACATATTAAAGCAGACTGCAGAGCTATACTAATATAAAATATACATGAAAATACACTTTCTAATTTTAATCAGGAGGCTGCAACTTGATAAAAAGTAAAAGAATGAAAACATAAGTAGAAAGAAATGGAGGGAGGGTGAAAATGAAAGAAAAAGACAAATAGAGAAAATAATTCTTTCTCGAAAAAGGACAAAGGGAGAGAGGAAGGAATGGAGAGAAGAAAGGAAGGAAAGAAGGAAGGAAGGAAGGAAGGAAGGAAGGAAGGAAGGAAGGAAGGAAGGAGGGAGGGAAGGAAGGAAAGAAGGAAGAAAAGAAGGAAGGAAGGAAGAGGAAAGAAGGAAGAAAAGAAGGAAGGAAGGAAGAGGAAAGAAAAGAAGAGAAAAAGGAAAGAGCTATAAAAAATATACCGTGAATTGTTGGGGTCGGGCGGTCCTTCAAGAAAAAGAAACTGGCCATGACCCGCTTAGCGTTGAGGCTGGGTGCAGTTTTTGCGACTGTTTAGAGAAAAGCTAGCGCTCTCCCCACCATTAATCTTTCTAAAGAAAGACTTTGTTCTGCACCTGTATAAACAATCCAGTTTTTAAGACCTATATGCTTGCTTCTAATGTGTGAGACTATGTATTTATACTGATAGCTTCAAGTCATCAATAGGTGATGCAAACAGCTAGCCCGAAATCACTCCTTTACATCTTTTTGCTCTCCCATCTCTTTTTGCTTTACTCCTTCCTGCGCCTAGAGTCAAGTTCAAGTTCAAGCTCTCCAGGAAAGTTTGCTATGCTGTCGTGTACTCTGCGTCTTCCCAGCCCAGAGAGAACTGAAAGCCAGAGATCTTTCTGCTCAACCGATCCCAGAAGGAACCCCCCTCCCCCAACAAAATGACAACACTTCTGCAAAGGGGGGAAGTGGGAGGGTTTCTGTGAACCAGCCCCCAGGAGAGAGGCATGGCCTGGGAGACGAAGGTGGAGCGATGCCTGAGTGATGAAGTCAGCCCCAGCCAGCCACCTGTTGTGGCACTTCAGGCGCGGAGCCGGCACATTTGTTCTGCTGGAGGAGCAGGCTGAGGGAGGCTGGCTTCTGCCCACGCTGTCCTGGGCTGACTGCATGTCGCTCAGCTCCGGAGTCCGAGGGCTTTTAGGGGAAGGATAAGTAACCTCCTAAGCCGGGGGTGAAACTCACCCATAACCCAGTAACCGAGTAACTGTATTGAACCTCACAAGGGTTCTAATTATTTTGTTGTTGTTTCAGGGTTTTGTTGTTGTTGTTTACATAACTTAGTGGGCAGCCACATGGTGCCAAACCTAGTGGCTGCTTCTCAGCAGGCGCTCAGTAGCTCTCTATTGTGTCCACCTCCAAAATGAAGTACACATTCCCAGCCCACATATTGCAAAGGCCCTTCCACTTAGAAAATGAGATCTCCTGCAGTTTTGTTGTTTCCTTTGGGGGGTGGAGCAGGGTGTTTAATTTTTGGCTGGCATGGGACATGATAATTCTGGGTGCTGTTTTGTCGTTTTTTTACTTTGGACTATTGTGCTGACTTAGCATTCTGCCTTCGGGAGCGCTTCAATACACATCTAAAATAGCAGGATTCCCTAGACTATAACCACCGATGAGGCAGGGTCCTCCACCTTATACTCCGTGTTACTGAAAAACCAAATCGTGCATGGGACTCTCAAGACTGGAAAACAAGAGATACATCTTGTGAGGTACCGGGTGGGGGAAGGTGGTGGTGGTGACTGGAATACGGAGGGCCCAGGATTCTACCCACGGATTTTGAGTCCATTTCTACTTACCCGTCTGGTGATTTGGGGTCCCTTAATATCTGCCCGTTGCGTCAAGTCCTGCAAAACGGAGATAACAACATTTTAGTCACAGATATTGTAGTAAAATCAAACGAACCAGTGTAGATAAAAGTGCTTTGTAGGGAGATCATAAAGCGCTGTCAGAGGAGGAGGAGGAGGAAAATGAGAGTAAACTTGCGGGCTGCTTGGTGTTGCGTCCGGCGAGGCTTGGACAGGCAGTCGCACGTAATAAGTGATGAACTTGGAAAGCAGTTCTGCGGAAAAGACCGGGAGGAAAGCAGACGTCGCATCTTGGGGTTTCTAAGGGTCCCCTCCTTCACTGCCCAACGCACATTCATCTCGCTCGTATTGACAATCTGAGGGTCCCTCAGGGCCCCGGGCCCAAATCTCTGTTCATCAGAGACTTCCCCTTCCCCGCCCCCACAAGCAGATCCTCTGCGTTCAGAAAAGCGGTCCCCACCCCTTCCACGCCCCGCCCCACCTCTTGCCCCCCTTCCCAACCCCATCTTTTTTTTTTTTTTTTTTTTGGCCGAGGATGGTGTGTTCCAAGCAGGACAGATAAATACTCTTGTCAGAAGGCGCGGCTCGCGGTTGTGCGGGCCGGATCTGGGCCCGGCGCCGACTCGGCCGCGCTCTCCCGCGACAGCCAGCGGAGGGCTCGCTCCCGCGGCTCGGCGCGCGGGACCCGCGTCCGCGGCCCTCCTGGGGGCTCGGTGACCCCCGCCTCCGCGAGCCCGCGGAAAGCAGAGACCGCGAGGCTGGCCTGACGCAGAGAGGCGGGCGCGCGTGGGCGTGGGGGACGCAGCGATGTCCACCGGCTCGGTGAGCGACCCCGAGGACATGGAGCTGCGGGGGCTGCAGCGGGGGTACCCGGTCCCCGCCTCCCACCGGCCGCCTCTGCGCGGCGCCGAGAGCAGCTACATCTCGCCCAGCGACAACTCGTCTGCGGAGGACGAAGACCCCGACGGCGAGGAGGCGCGGCGCGAGCTGGGCGCGGCCCGCGGCGCGGGCGGCTGCAAGAGGAAGCGGCCCCGCGTGGCCGCGGGGGGCGGCGGCGGCAAAAAGCCCCTCCCGCCCAAGGGCTCGGCGGCCGAGTGCAAGCAGTCGCAGCGCAACGCGGCCAACGCGCGCGAGCGCGCCCGGATGCGCGTGCTGAGCAAAGCCTTCTCCCGGCTCAAGACCAGCCTGCCCTGGGTGCCGCCCGACACCAAACTCTCCAAGCTGGACACGCTCCGCCTGGCTTCCAGCTACATCGCGCACCTGCGGCAGCTGCTGCAGGAGGACCACTACGAGAACGGCTACGTGCACCCGGTGAACCTGGTAGGAGGCCCGGGCCGAGCGGCCGCGGGATGCCCGCGCGCCTCCGGGCGCGGGCAGCGCCAGCCCGCCGGGGAGAGCGCGAGCGGGCGGTGCTGGAGCGGGTGGCGAGGCGGCCAGTTTAGTGTCTCCCAGGCCGCGGGACGGGCCGGCCCTTGTCTCGGAGGACCGTACTCCCTTTCTGCATCATTCTGCTCGCTGTGCGTGGTGCTGCGTCCAGTGACAGCTATTGGCTAACATCCCACTTCCGGGGGGAATGTGGGGTCCACTTGAGTCCGCTACCCCGTTGCAGATTGAACGGCAAACCTCCCTCGCCCAACTTTCGGAAGCCCTACTTTTGAAAAGAAGGAGGGAAGCCGAACTCTACTACCAAAAAAAAAAAAAAATCTTTGGATTTTTAACTTCTTGTGGAATAGCAGAGGTTTCTCCAAACGGGATTTGTCCGGAAAGTCCCTCTCGGACCTGCCAACTCTGGGGTTTGAGAAAGATCCTATCCCAGTTCCCACTTGGAACAGGGGGAATGGGGGAGGGTGTGCGTGTGTGTGTGTGTGTGTGTGTTGGAGGAAGGGAATTAACGACAAAATCCCCAATTCCTGCCAAGGATCACCAAATCATGGTGAGACACAGTCCCGTAGGAAGCGTGGATGGACCGCTCAGGTCTCACGCCATCGAAATTCGGTCAAAGTAAAACCCTGGGAGAAAACATGCACATTTCAGAACACTGATAAATTCAGAGCTCAAAGCCAGGGACATCCCAAGGTTCGCTTAGGAGAGCGGTTTCGGTTTGAAAGAGTTGTTTCTTCTCCAATATCTGACGCTCTTTTTGATTTTACAGACGTGGCCATTCGTGGTCTCGGGACGCCCCGACTCTGACGCCAAGGAAGTTTCCTCTGCGGGCAGACTCTGTGGGACCACCGCTTAGATCGAACTTGAAGTCGATCGATGGAATTACTGGTTAAGCGTGTGCTTAGGGGGTCACTGAGAGAAAGGAGACTGCGTGAGAACCCCCAGAGAATGGGAAGAAAGCCCCATTGGATTCTCCTAGACACCCCACCCCGAACTGCGAACCAGACAGATAGATGGCGGGCGTGGGGGGCAGAGCTGAGGTCGGCAGCCCGGCTGCCATGCGGGGCGCCCACGGCCACGGCTGCCGCGGACCTGGCGACACTTCACCTCTCCAGGAAGAGCCTCCTTAGGTCCCAGGAGCGCGGACCCAGATCCAACGTCTGGCTTCAGGGGTGTAGACCCCATCGCCTTCAGAAGCCAGCCTCAAACCGCCTCTGGTTAGTGTCCAAGCTGAGCCAGGTATATGTGCCTTATCAGATGGCGCGACTCTGCACAGCGCGGGCCTTCCCTGTTAGGAGCGCGCTCCCCTGCGCGGTCTGCTGCACAGACAGAAGTCTTCACGTGAGACCCACGTCGGCAAGGTTTTTCAGTTGCAAAGGAAGAAGAGTGGATACCTGGGCAGGGTTGGTATCCCATTAGGGCAGCGCCTTGCCCGCAGTGGGGAGCCGTGGACGTGCGCTGTGAGGGAACCCCCCACCCCCACCCCTGGGCCGCGTTTGCCAGCAGATCTCCGGCTGTGCAGCCTCCCAGCTGCAGGCGGGCCCCTCACTCCTGCAGGCTCCTGCCCCTTCCTAACCAGGCTTCGGTCCACCTGCACCCTGCCTCCCCGCAACTTCTGGCGTGAGCATCCCACCCCCACCCCGTCTTCTTTGGGCCTCCCTTTATCCTTCCTCCCGCACCTCCTTGCAGAACCCCTCGGACTCCTGGCGGTATCCACCTGACCCCACCACAAGCTCCCATCGCCCCCTCCTCCAACGTTCCTCTTTTGCCCGTGTTCTCGTTTTTCTCGCTCCGGGCCGCTGAGGCCGTTAGGTACTCAGCGACTGTGCTCTTGGGGAACGCACCGCTGCCGAGTCCGCATTACCACAGTAATTAGCAAATGTAAATAAATTTATTTTTTTATGAATAATAAAACGCATTGAGAAAAGTGAGTGTCGCTGGGCGTGTCGGAATATACTCTGTTGTCCTTTACTGTGTCTGGTCTGGAAGTGAACATAAAGGTGTCCCCTTGGCTCTGGACAGAGATTGGGTCATTGTCCAAGGAACTGTGGTGGTCACATTTGGATCCCTGCATTTTTAAATGTAACTCTCCTTGACTTCTATAATTCCGATTCTTCCTGTCCAGGCAAGGATTGCTGGAAAGCAGAACAGGAGGCTTATTAAGCCCTAAGAGTCTTTTGGGGTCATAGTTCCATGAAGGATATACTCTTCAAAATAATATAGATGCTCATTTCTCTCCCTCTCCCCTCTGTCTCCTCTCTGTCTCATCTCTCTCTCTGTCTCTCCTCTCTTCTCTCTCTCTCACACACACACACACACACACACACACACACACACACACACATTCAGCCTAAAGCACACTGCAGTGCTTACAAGTGCAAGGAATTCAAGAACCCCCTACAATCCACCCACGGTGGGGGGGGGATCTTAGTCTAACTGGCAAAATAAAACTATAATACAAGACTCCAATCTGTATTTCAGTGCAGTTTTTTTCAAATAATGTTTATGTAGCGTTTAGCGTTTTTAATGTACACCATCTCATTTTCCTTATTACTCTCTTCTATTTTCACTGTAATTTTTGTGGGTGGTAATAGCTTGTGAAACCTCATCATACAATTTGAAAAGCAACATTCTCTTGGTAGAGCATGTTTACAAAATTCAGAAAAGTGTGAAGGATGAAACTACCTAAACAACTGCCACATTTGCGGTGTATCCTTTATTTTTTGAAATTGGAAGGCAGTTTTCTTGAGCAGAGAGAGAACATACAGCTGGAGTTTAAGAGGTGAGAGGGAGATGGGAGAGCATGACTTCCTGTTTGAACTCAGCCAACCCAAAGCCCTGGAGAACTGCTTTCTGATACCATTTTCTCAGGCCAGGAGGATTCCAGCCCTCTTAATCCAGTCCTCATCTTCAGAAGAAAGTGGGCTAGAGGCTTACTGTAGTTGGCTTCTATGGCATCAGCGGCTCTCTGGTTCAATTAAAAAAAAAGAAGGGGGAGTTGGGAGTAACCAGTGACAGGAAACTCTAGCTTAGTCAAAGGCACTTCAGCTGGCCCTAAGTTCTGGGTGGCCAGCTTCTTGGGGGTGGGCTCTCTGCTGGAAGCAAGCTCTGAGTCAAGGTTTTTCCAAAGCCTCTGGAAAATGAGGTCCTTTCAAAGAAGGAGGCACCTGCTACATTATGGTGAACCTAACCTGAATACAGAACCCAGCCTGAAATCAAAGTTCTGCGAGTCCACAGACCAGTGACTGTATGCAACCCCTCTCTAAGCCTGTTTCCTCTTCTACAAAATGGGTAACAACAGAGCCTGCTTGGGAAGGTTGTTGTCAGGAAAAAATGTGATAGTGGTATTTAAGCAACCCTTCTGAAAGGCAGTGAGCAGTACCCTAAATGCTGGCAGTTGAAGGAGAAGGGTCGGGGGGCATGCTTTGTTTTTGGCAAAGAGAGATGTCTACAACAGGTGGGACATTTCAGGAATCCAATCTAAGACGGAGTCCCATTTTGAGGGGCCTGGATTCCAACTGTAAAACAAGAGAAGTGTCCCACAAGAGCAGAAACAGACAAAGAAAGCACATGCTATATTTGCAGTGACTCCAGATAAGAAGCAGCATTTGAATACGCAAGAAAATATTAAGGCAAATTTTCATAGAGAGATTTAAAGCATTTGTTTCTATAATTATATTTTCTCAGCACACTTTAGGGGTAAGCTCTAATTTCCCACCCCTGCTCTGCCCCCCCGCTCCCCCCCACACACAGGTGGTGCTGTTCACTGGCACACATGTACACTGTTGTGCTCAGCAAATTCATTTTTTCTGCTGCTTTATAATCCTATAATTTATAAAAAAAAAAAAAGAAAAGAAAAAAACTTTTTAAAGAATTGTTTGCTTCACGGTTTCTGTAAAAAGTACAATCCCAAGAATTGTGTTATTTAAAAAATAAGAAAAGAAGAAAGGGGCTGATTTCTAGTAAGTCCTGAAAGATCAGTGTAAACTGCTGAGCTTCCTGGCAGAGGCTGCTGTTTGGGAGAGGCCTTGAGCACCTTGAACCAGATTTTTCTTGATATACCATGACTATCGTGTCCTCTAACTGGAAGAAAAGCATCTCAAAGCCTTCCTGATGTTTTTATTTTTCATCATTTTTCTTTAGGAATTTGGGGGAAGACATAGGAATTGGGTCTGGGGAAGGAGGGTAAGAGAAAAAGGGAAAGAAGTCTGTCCTTGGAGTCATTTCAGTTTGATTATATATGCTGCTGTGAGAGAAAAGTTAAAGGAAAAAAAGTCTAAGAAATATAATGTAAAAGGTACTGAATCACAAATCAAACGAGTAGATCAAAAAATACTCTTCAGGGGGCTTTTTGAGGGAACCCAAGCATTATTATTAGTGATACTGACTCAATCAAAGAGAACAAAAATCCCCTTTCACGGGCTCTTCCTAAGATGAATATTTTAAAAGAAATGCTTTCAGCACTGTAATTTTGAAACGTTCAGACGTTTTTCTTGGTTTGGACGTTGAATTTATTTGATGCCTATTCTTTTGCCCTGGGCTTCACATTACAACTTCACTTTCATGTCATGGCTCCTTTAACAGACAGTGACAATGACCATTACGATTTACAAAGCAGGTATTTTTTTTTTTTGACATGCACAGTTCTCTCTCTGGTTATAAATGCCTTATACATTAACGAAATAATAAAGACACATCTCCTCTATAAAAAGAACTAAATGGGATGCATCCTATTTTAATACGTAATAGGTAAATAGTTTGGCTAATACTTTTGAAAAAGATTAAAACAATAACCAAGAAAGTCATTTTAGTAATGTTTGGAAGGGCAAAAAATAGGTAAGGTTATAATTGACTTCTTACTGCCACGCATCTAATTTCTAGGAAAACCTGCGAGGGGATATGCAGTGGCTCCCTTTGGAACAAGCACCTGGCGACTCCAGTTCCCGGGGCACCTCTGCTTGCATCTCAGTGTGCTTGCACCTCGGCACTCACTGCTCACCACTCACCTCCTTTTCTAGTGATCTTCACTCTCACAGCACTGAAAAATTGGTCCAGGGAAATCCTTGGAACCGATGACTCTACGAAGGTCTAGAAAGCGGCCAGAACCTGAAAATCGACTGTATTGCGTAAATCCAACAGCACTAGGGTGCTAGTCATCTTGAATTATCTCAGCTCTTGTCCGTTCTGCCATCGACTCGTGGTAGCGAGGACCGTGGAGCCGCTACAAGCCGGGCCTGGCTTTCGGCTTGGTACCAATACGGCATCTGTAGTGACCTGACTCCTGGCAATGGAAATGGGGAGAAGCGGGGAGCGAAAGGCTGTTATCTTTTGCTTTTTCTTGTTCATTAAAAAGTTCATAGGTTATTTTTAAGTTGAAAAAAAAAAAACCTCATTTTTTAAAAGACTGCAAGTCGCCATGTCGGACGTACCTGGTTCCAGTCTAGTCCACCAGTTCATATAGCTGTGCAACCTTCTGGAACTTTAACTCTCTTCCGTGACATGAGAATAATACATCCTACCTCACAGACCTTTTTGAAAATGGACTAAATGAGAGAATTCTATTAGGCACTTGGGAAATACTCCATAAGTGCTCATTTTTAAAAAATTGTAGCCTTAATTTTCTTTCCTATAACAGTAGTTCAGACATTCTTAATCCTTATCTACATGTTTTTCCCATTATTCCTTTTCTGCCATTTGTCTTGCCTTGCTCTTTCAAGCAAAATCTAATTTTCCTATATTGATTTGTCCTTTTTTGTTGTTGTTCTGAAGGAGAAACTTATTTTGTTTCCTCTTAAAAAATGAAGATCACAACACTCAACATCAGAAATTATCCATGGGATAAGAGACAGACTCATGTAAGAGGGAGAGACAGACCAAAGGATTTTGGTGTAAGAAAGTACAAAAACCTTGTCTATATTATTTCAGATTGCACAGCACACAGCCACCATTTAGAACCTGTGCTTGTGGAGTCTTGGTGTGGTACCAAAGATATAGCCACAGCGACCTCAAAGGACCACGAAAATACTCCTTCCCTGTCCAACTTCCTATCTGTGAGGCTGGATTGGCTTCATATACTCTAACTCAAGTGTCATGTGGCCACAGATTGATGTAGAAAGCAAAAACAAGAATACAGCTATCTTCTATTAAGTCAAATATTAAAGAAGTTTGCATAAATATAAAACTATCTCCTCTTCCCATTAAAATGTTGTGGGAAACATATTATTTTTCATTAAAAATATGTTTATTTATATTTACATTAGTTTATTATTTTTAAGCAAATTAATCATTATTTTTGTCTCATTTTAATTTCTAATCCAGTAAAGATCGACAGATACAAGCCACATAAACAAAAACTTTTTTGGGATCTTTAATAATTTTTTAAAAAGTGTAAGAGACCAGAGACGGAAAAGTTTGAGAACCACCAGCCTAGGTAATTTCTAGGGTCCTTTTCACTGAATAAGATTCCACGTTGTTCTGATGTGGCATCTCGTGGGACAGGAGCCTGTAGATCATGTCTGGGCTGGCTACAGAAGCAAACACTGGATCAGAAAGATTCACTAGAAAAGCTAGGATGGTAGCTTAGGTGGGGAGGGCTTTGTGCGACACTCCTGTCCCCAGCCAGGCAGGTCAGCAGGGCCAGTGCCTGAGCCTGTCTCCCAGAGGATGCTCTCAGAAGAACTTCTGCGCTGCTTCCTGCTCGTCCTCCCCACACGCACCTCTCCCCTCTCCTTCTGTTCTGGGCCTTTGTGGCCTCAGGGCCAGACCTGGCCTTCCAGTGAAAGAAAAGCGCTGCCCCAAACCCAGACCGTAAAATCCCATTTCTTTTGCCCACATACATGTTTTCTGGGGGCTGTGTTAGAATCATAGCATTGTACAGTCCTAGTAAAGAAACTTATTTAAGGAAATGTGGGGATCATTGCCACTGATTTTCATAAAGAGCATTTTATCGATAGGTTTGCCAAGCAGCAGACAAATATATTTATAGGTGATAACGTTAACTTTATATAGAGTACATCATTGAAGTAACTAAATGCCTTCCCATGCAGTTTGAGTGCAAAAGAAACAAAAACATACAAAAACAATAAAAAATGCTTTGGAAGCAAGCATCTTCAAATGCAAAGAAAGGATCCCATAAAATAAAAAGCTCAGTGACATAGAGTCTAGGAGTAAAAAGGTGAAGGGGTTAAGTATAAATTGCCCATTATAAAAAGTCATGGGGTTATAAAATATAGTATAGAGAATACAGTCAATAATACGTTAATAACTATGTATTGTGTCAGGTGGGTACTAGACCACTCTGTAAGGTAGATAAGTGTCTAAGCACTTGGTGTTGTACGTCAGAAGTTAATATAATATTGTATGTCGACTGCAATTGAAAAATAAAAAAAATTCAAAAAAAGAGAGCTATAATGATCCTTAAAGAAACTGCTCCAAGACCTGGGGGTGGCGATGAGTATCATTGGGCAAAAACAACAGACACTTCTCAGACTAAAGCCAGGTAGGGATCATCTAAGTTGCAAAGGAAAGTGCCCTCCGAGGTGGAGGCCAAGGCCTCAGGGGCCCGAGGGAACAGGGTGTAAACCAAACACACAGGGAGACGAGGACGCGGCTGCAGGGGAGGGAAGTCCACGGTTATGACACACGCCTCAAGCCTCCGCACTGCAGGCCTGAGCTGTATGCTGTGCCTGAACACAGCATCTTAGGCGTTTCCGACCAGGCACTGCACCGCTGGCCGTTTACACGCACAGAACTCTCTGGGAATCCCTGACTTTTATGTGTTTTAATTATAGGTTTTCCCTCAAATTGTGGTGATGAGATAGGCTGAGTTACCCACCTTCTCTGGTTCAGCCTTTGTCTGACTAACACCATTTCTTTGGAGACTTGGGCTAAGATGGAATTGGCCCCACTAGATTATGGGGTCTAGTCACCAAAGATCCCCAAGAAGCCAGGCCTCCCATTACCTATGCCCTTCTGTAGGGCTGGGCTGGTGACCCGTGATAACCAATGGAAGGTGGCAGAGGTGACTGACAAGTCTGAGGCTAAGCCTAAAGGACTAGAAGTTTCTGCTTTTACTCGTTTGGAATGCCTGAGCTTCCACACGAGAAGTCCAACCATGTTCCGGAAGAGACCGCGTGGCGAGGCTGCGTGAGGAAGAAGCCCTGAGACCACACACAGGAGAGCTGAGGAGCTGACAGTGAGGGCTGAGGCCCCAGGAGTGTGATCCCGGTGGAGCCGTGACAGCCAGCCATGGAGACTGAAGAAGCTACAGAGGACAGATCACAGACGTGAGCCACTCCTGTTGGACCCTGTCCTAACTCCTGACCCACAGAGTCCCGAGTGATAATAATATAGTTGTCGTTTAAAGCTACTAAATTTGGAGTCATTGTTACTCAGCAGTAGATAACCAATACACATTGTCAAGTAAATTTTCACAGCAGCCATTTATTCAAGAAACACATATCGATCATCTGCTATAAGCCAGGACAGCGCTGGATAGAACAAAGTCGCCTCACCTCAAAGTGCTATACAGGAGGAAATGAACAATGGACCAACAACTGAAGCACAGAATGCCAAGTGCCGTGCAAGACGGTGGTGCTCTGGGAGGCAGGGCACAGGCACCAATCCTGGCCCTGGATAGTTACGGGAGGCTTCCCAGACGGCTGACGGCTGAGACAAGTGTCAGAGGACAGCTGGACAAGGCAGGACAAGGGCGTATCAGAAAGAGCTGTAAGTCACGGAGGGCTTCCGATACCAGCCAGAGACTGGGGTTAACGCGTACCAGGTGGGTAAGAGCATGGACTCTGACAAGTGACTTAAAATCACTGAGCCTCAGTTTCCTCATTTGTAGAATGAGGATCTAAAAGGAACTGCCTGAAGGGGTTGTGAAGATTGCAACAGTGAATGGGAAACACTTAGCAAGCACCCATACTGCAGGGCATAGTAGGTTGTCAACAAATGTTAGTCCATTACTATCATCATCATCATCATCATCATCATCGTCATCATCGTCATCACCACCATCATCACTACACTGAGGTGACCTCCATGTTTTCTTGGCATGTTCTGATAAAGTGCTAAAGGGCACATCCCTGACCAGAGTCACTTTTCCTTAAATCTGAAAAATCTGAGCCTTTAACTGATTGTTTGAGCTCTCCTCTAAAGGGGTCAGCCTGTTTAGAATATTGAAATCTTCAAGGTATTGATTTACATGACTAGCTACATTTCTCATATTGGGGTAGGAGAATAGATTGTTAAAATATATTCATATGGCCAGGACAGCTGGATAGAAAAATGTGCAGGTTAGTTCCATGGTCATAACAAAATCGGGCTTGCAAACAGAAGGACGCAGGGAAAGCACTCATTTTCAGCCCCAGAGTCTCTGATCTGAGGGAAATCGAAGCCCCTCTGACCGGAACTGCCTGAGGTCAGAATTCACAGACTCTGAGTTCCCCCTTGGCATTCAGCCCACCCGGTCTGCAGGACACTCGCAGATAAGTATTTGGCAACATGACACATATTCTCTGCAGCTGCTTTCGAGGTGCACAGACCCGGGAGTCTGCCTGGGGTCACAGTGCAGCATCTAAGGACCCAGCTTGTTGGGTGGCCGTGGGCAATCGCTGGCTTCTTCACCTTTGGTCTCTCACCCAAAATGAGAACCTTGGGGTCAGGGGACACCTTAAGTCCCCTACAGTTTCTTAGGGGTCTGGACGGTATCACGATGCCCCCTGCCATTTGTCTGTGCATCACACGCAGGGCGGCGGGCGGCCTGAGCAGGACGTCCATCTCGCTGAAACGTGCCCCTTCCCTAGCTGCCCAGAGCTGTGCTATTTCTATGTGATGTTTATTGTTGCCACAGACTCTTTGTTTCGATTATAAGTACTCAAACTTAACAAGATATAAAAAGGCTCTTCGATGTGATTTGACCTCAAATAAGCACAGCGATTATGGTATTTAAAAATATTTCCTTCTAAAGGCAGTCTGTCATGAGTATCGAACAATGGTAAGACAAGATTTGTCAGACCTTTTCAGAAGCATTTGCCAATTGTGTTCGATTTGCCCTGGGGGGGGGGGGAGAGGGGAATCTATAATGGAAAATGTCAGATCCAAATAAAAGGACCCTCAACAAAAGCTATAATATATAAACAACTGTTGTTTTTTCAAACGTTTAGAAGCCTAGGAAAAGCTGAAATTTGATCTATTGTTTCAAGAATCCAGTGGGGTTTTCTCCCTTTAGATGGACTACTTTCTCATTGCTTTCCTATTGTGACTTTTTTTTTTTTTCACCTCTCCCCATGATTTCTCAAAATGTACTGGGTGCTTTAGAATTCCACAGTGAAGAGAGGCTTTCCTGCTAGAATCAAGTTGGCTGGGTTATGCACTGGACGTGGGTGATAGAGAGAGAGGAAGAAATTCACAGCGACTACAGGCTTCCAACTTGGGCCAGACAGTGAACGGGAAAGTCACCATGAGTCACCGTGTGTCACTGAAGTTTAAAAGGGCAGGTTTAAAAAAGTACAGAGTTTAGACACTGCCATTCATTTGAGAACTCTGCTCTCCTTTGGCCTCACAAGATGCTCATCAGATCTGGTCTTGTTCTAGGGGTTCAGATGCAAAGGGGTACACAAACAACCAAAAGCTTAGAGAGAGACGAGGACCGTTCAGCTCAGAGTCGCAAAGCTTGGAAATGGTGACCTGGCCTTGTTTCTGCATAAGCATGCTTTTTTTTTTTTTCTGTCTCTGGACTGTAAATGTCTTCAGAGCAGGTCATAGTTTTTCATTTTGTATCTTTATGAAATTATAACCCTCATCTGTTGGGTACAAAGCAAGTGTTGATAAATATTTAATAAATCACTCCGATAGAAGATAAGTTATTGTGAACCTTTGGGTTAAATTATTTTGCTGTCGTGAAATGATGGTGATTTGGGAAAGCCCATTCTGTGAAGCAACCTGAGATATGTAGTCATAACAAAACCAGCAAGGCACTGTTTGAATTCGTCACCACTGCTGCTTGACAAACTAAGCTAATTCCTGCTGCACACGTAGCACACCAGCTCTGCACAAAATCTGATGGTTCTCAGGCTTCCTCAGACAGAAAAGAAATGAGTTCAATAAAGGACAGAGGCTTTAAAATTGGAAGAGGCAAATTAATACTGTAAACATGCTAAGCCTCATGCTAGATACTTTACAGATATTATTCTTGTAGGTCTCTCATTAGACCATTAGTAGGTCTGCACTTTTTTTTTCATTTACAGATAGGAAAGCAGGCTGACAAAGCTTCAGCGACTTTGCTGGGGGCCACACCAAGAATAAGTGGTAGAGTCGGAGTTTAACCCTCTTTCTCTCTAGCTCAGGAACCAAACTTTTAACCAGCTCCATCCCATTGCCTCCCCAGGGATGTCTCCCAGGTAGAAAGGAAGGTGGTGGGAAAATGGCACCCACCAAGGATGCCTTGGCCTTGTTGTTAACTTGGGACAATAGAGGAGCCACAGTAACACCTGGTTCTGAGTGCTTAAAATGGTGTAAAAACTAAGAAAGGAGCCAGGATCTGTCTGCAGTGCCAGCCAAAGTTCCCCCAGGGAAAGGCACTCACCATCTATAGACAGATGCTTCTTTTCATTTTGTTTTCTCCTTTATCTCCTAATGAAGATGATTTGAAAAATGCTGAGCTAAAGAGAGGATAGATCTACCCTCGCCCAGGATGTTCAGCTCTGTCCAAACTCAGGGAGCCCAGCTGTGGAGGCAGGACGTGGCTAGTCTGAAGATCAGAGGAGAACTGAGGTGGAGAGAGCCAGGCAAAGCCGTGACGGGGGGCGGGGGGGGGGCTCACCACACGTGTCATGTGTTCTCTGATCGTCTCCCCTCTGCTGGAATAGCTAATCAGGTTAGATGTGCTTAATAGACACTTGTTTAAGTGAGCTGAGGAAGGCACAACTTTCCACTAGCAACGGGTGATTCACGATTTTCCATCTTCACGAGGACAGGATGAGAGGCAATACGTCTAAATTGAAACATGAGAATTAAGTTGTCTGAGAGAGAGGTTTTCTAACCATCTAGGATTAGGGATTAGGAATTTGTGGGATTAGGGATTGGGGATTTGTGGTGTAGATTTTATAGATTCATAAAGCCATACAACTTTAGAGCTAAAAGGTGTTTCATAAGTGATTTACTTTGTGTTCATTATGGCATGCTAAAAATAATGAAAAATAAAGACTAATCTAAATGGTTATCATGATTACCTAATGACAGGTTGTTCAATAATTAAAAATTATGATCCCCAAACTAGGTAGCTACGTAGGAAGGCTCACGATATGAGCATAATATGAAATAATTATGATAATCAAAACCAAAAGACGATATATTCATTTCACAGATAAAGAAAAATGAAGCTGCATTTTGGAGATCAGATAAAGCTTCTCATCTACCTAGGATTAGAGAAAGACTCTGCTTGAAAGTTTGGCTTTTACTCCCTTATCATTCATGGTCGTTTTTTAAATCTGTCTTTAACTGGCTTGCTTCTTCCTCTTTCTCACCCCATGCCTTTTACTCTGATGTGCACAATTAATTCTACCTTACCTATATTCCTACAACACCTTATAAATACCTTCATTTTTAAAAGTTATTGAAAAGTAATAGGTACTTAGTGATGCAAGGAGGTTTAGCATAGGAAAACCAATCAGGGCAACATGTCACCTGAAAGAATGAAGGAAAGACCCCACGTGACCATCTCAGGTGATGCAGAAAGAGCCTCTTACAAAATCTAACACCCTTTCACGATAACAACATTCAGAAAACTAGAAAAAGAAGGGAACTTCCTCAACATTATAAAGGGGTATTTACGAATAATCCACAGCTAACATAAAACTTAATGATAAATGGCTGAATGTTTTTCCCCTAAGATCAGGAATAAGAGACAAGGATGCTGCTTTTCACCACTGCTTTTCAACACTGTACTCAAAGTTCTAGCCAAGCAATTAGAAAAAAAAATAAATAAAAGGGAGCCAAATTAAAAGAGAGAATTAAATCTATCTCTCCTCACAGATGGCATGATCCTATATACCCACAAAAGAATCTACAGAGCCTCCATAGAAAGCTACAAGGGCTGATAAATAAATGCAGCAAAATTACAAGGTATGAGATCAACCCGTAAAAGTCAGCTCTGTTTCTATATACTAGCAATGAAGAGTCTGAAAAGAAAATTAAGAAAGCAATTTCATTTACAACAGTATCCAAAGTATAAAATACCTAGGAATAAATTAAACCGAGAAGATAAGACTTGTACACTAAAAACTATAAAACATTGTTGAAAGAAATTTAAGAACAGCTAAATAAATGAAAAGACATCGACATCCATGGAACGGAAAACAATGTTACTAAGATGATAGTACTATGTAAAGCAATCTAAAGATTGAATGTACTCGCTACAAACATTCCAAGGACTCTTTGTGCAGAAAAGGAAAAGCCAATTCTTAAACTAATATGAAATTGCAAGAGACCCCAGCTAGCCAAAATAACCTTGAAAAACTTACTACAAGGCCACGTTCATCAAAACGGTGTGGTATTGGTATGAAGAAAGACATAGAGACCAATGGGCTAAAATTGAGAATCTGGAAATAAACCCGAGCATCTATGGCCAGTTGATTTTTGACAAGTGTGTCAAGACCACTCAATGGAGAACAAAATGTTCTCTTTAACAAATGGAATTGAGACAAACTGCATATCCACATGCAAAAGAATAAAGCTGGACCTCTACCTCACACTATATACTGAAATTAAGCCAAAATGCATCAATTGCTTAAATATAAGAGTTGAAATCATTACACTCTTAGGAGAAATAAGAGGGGCACGTCTTCATGGCACTGGGTCTGGCAATGCATATAACACCAACGGCAGGAGCAACAAAAGAAAACATACCTTTGACCTGAACGAAAATTAAAAACTGTTGTGCACCAAAGGATATTATCAGGAAAGTGAAAAGATAACCTACAGATTGGGAGAAAATATTTGTAAATGATATATCTCATAAGGGTCTGGAAACCGGAATATCAAAAAAAAATTTTATAACTCAGCAACAAAAGGGCAGACCACCCATCTTTTTCAAATGGACAAAGGACTTGAGTATTTCCTCATAGAAGATATACAAGGGGCCAACAGGCTCATGAAAAAAATGTTCGATATCATCAGTCATTTGGAAAATCAAAACCACAGTTAGGTACCACTTGATACTCACAAAGATGTCTATAATAATAGTTTAAAAAGGACAATAGCAGGTGTCAGTGAGGATGTGGAGAAATTATACTCCTCCTACATTGCTGTAGGAATGGAAAATGGTTCACTTGGCTGCTGGGAAAAAGAGTCTGGCAGTTCCTCAAAAGGTTTAAACATAAAATTCTATGGCTCAGGATTTCCACTCCTAGCATTGAAAATAGGTATGCAAAAAGTACATGCATGCACAGACACATTTATAGTAGCTCCATTCACAGTAGCCCAAACATCCTGAAAAATTTTAAAAACTGGTATATCTGTATAATAGGATATTATTTGGCCATAAAAAGGAGTTAAGTACTGCTACCTATTACAGCATGAATAAATCTTGAAAACATTATGCTAAGTGAAAGAAGCTAGGCAGAAAAGATCACATATTGTGTGATTCAATTAATGCAAAATATCCAGAATAGATAAATTTATTGGGACAGAATGAAGATTGGTTGGTTGCTAGGGCTGGGGTAAGGAGGAACAGGGAGAAGTTGCTTAGTGGGTAAGGGGTTTTAGTTTAGAATAAGGGAAATATTTTGGAACTAGATAAAGATAATGATTGCACAACAATATGAATACACTAAACGTCACTAAATTGTTCACTTTAAAGTTGCTCATTTCGTGTCATGTGAATTTTACCTCAAAAAATTTTTTTGTAAAACGTAATAAATGTTATCAAGTTTAAGAAAATAAAAGTCATTTGAAACCCGCATTCAAGAGCAGTAAATACATCTGTCAATGGATGTTTCCACACTCTATTATATGTTTACATAACCACTATTTCTGATATTTTGGGAACTCTGCAGCTCCAGCCCTAATCACAGCATTCAATGGAAAAATGAAGCCAAATTTCTGAGCTCTCTGCAGCGTGTCCTAGTCAAGAAATGATGGAGTTAGCGCGCCACCTAGCAGTCAATTGATAAGTTGCGGCAAACCCTTAGCCAGCACATATTAAGCTTGAGGTCACTTTCTGCTTTTGAGCTCAAGTGGTTTAAGTCACTGCTCATGAATACGAAGGTTCGAGTTACGCGCCTTCTTGAATATTTCAAATTCTGAGATAACAAAACACTGTCTTATCCTGGATCCCCGAGGAAACACAGCTTGAAGCAAAAGCATGCATGCTAACTAACACCTTATAGGTAACTGTGCTCCCAGGAGAACAAAAGTGGAAGGAAATAACCAGTGAGGCAGGGAAGGAAGAAGAGCAAACATCATGCGGCACACAGCTAAGCTGGTCACAGACTCCCTCGAAGAGGCCGCGGGAGTCTCCCAGGCCCCCAAGTGGCTGTGGTGCTGGTCTGGGTCCTGGAAGGGATGGGCGGAGATTTCCCTCTTTCATTTCCTCAAAGTCGCCCTCCCCCCGCCCCCAAGGTGGGTCTCTTTCTCTACACCAGCTCTGGACACCGTGCAGAGCCAGGCCCCTGCTCTCCTTCTCTGACATGGCCCTGCCACCATGACATGACCCCACCACATCGTCCTAATTCCCTCATGGCGACATGGTCCCTCCATGAAGGCAGCCATGGGGCGCAATAAAACTTACTTTCCTGGAGTTGGAACCAGGTCCTTTGAAGCCTCCGAGAAAGCGGTAGGTGGAAGAGGCCTGTCGAGAGCCAGAACCCTGCTGGAGGGAATCCAGGAAAGTGTGTAGGCTGGGTCCGCACGCATGCCAACCTCTGGAGCCCGCGCATGCGCGCACACACACGGCCACCACTTTTTCTGTCTGTGGGCCCATTGAACGGATCCTCAGGTTCCTTGTAGCAATTCTGCAATAGTAGCGCATCGCATCCTTTCCAGAAAGTAACTCTAGGAAGTTACGACTACCTTATTGACTAACGAGACACAGATGTAGAGCTAGCTTCTTGCTGTGTCCTCGGGTCACATTTACAAGCAATTATAGTTGTTGATCCAAATTAAATTGAGGCTGTAATAAAGAATAAAGAGCATTTAGCTGAGCAAAAGGAGCTGCGGCCTGGGAAACACAGATTCAGGTTATCAACCTAAAGAGCAATTGAATGAAGACCAAGAAAGCCGGAGTGTATCAAAGCAAAAAGAAAAAAAAAAGAATAAACTATAAGAATTGGCTGTTTAACATAATGGATGGTGAATTCAGACGATTAGCCAAGTCGCTGGGCGGCCGCTGTGACGTAACAGAGCAGGGGGCGGGGCGAGGGCCAGGACGAGCTTTACGGCAGGCGGGAAAGTCCAAAAGGCCTCGCAGCGCCGGGCTGACGTCAGCTGGCGTTCTGATTGACCTCCTAGCTCCATTTTACGGCTCCATTTTAGCTAGTTTGGTTCATTTCGTTCTGAGAGGATTTGGGGAGAAGTGGTTATTTCAAACAAGCGCCAGAGAGATTCGTTTGAACCGACAACTGTCCTGTGTGAGATAGGTCGAGAAGGTTATAATAATTATCTCCATTTTATACAAATGTTAGACTCGGGCCTCGTCCTTAAGAGTAAGTACCAAGTGGAAGAGTCACTTGCTGTGTCTTTTAAAGACCCTGAAATCATTCTGCTCCCTCTCGTGGGAAACCCGCATCCACACATGTACGATTGTTCCAAGTCTGCGTTTTAAGATGAAAATTAACGTTTTAGTGCGGTACCCAGTTCTGTTTACTTTTCCTGTTTTGGCTCTTCGCTGCAGCTGCATCGATTACGGATGAAAACGTAAGCATGAAAAAAAATGTTAACATATATTTTTGCACTTGAACGGTTTTAACTAATCCAAGAATAGGTAAAACTGGTGATTTAAAATGAATACACATTAAAATGAGTCTATGCTTCCCCCTCGTGGTCAACAGTAACATCACAGGACGTGGGTGTGCCAGTGAGAGAGAAATGCAGTTATTCTGGGAAACGCTTGTACTATGGTTGCTATTACTACGGGACAGAACTTAATTCTTTCATTGTCCCTTAGTTTCTCCAAACTCTCAGAGTCCTCTGCAACGTGGGGTGAATGCGAGAGCCTGCCTGAGAGAGTTGCTGTGAGCGGACCAAGCATGAAGACAGCCCTGTACCCGGTCCAAGGTAAGCACAGAGGAGGAGACACCCTCATCTGTTAAACTGGAATAATCTCAGCTAAAACACTAACCGTGAGAGCTGTTAACTGAATTAGTACAAGTCTTCTAATTTATTTGATTCTATATTTAAAATGTACACGTCCTACAAAATTTAAAATGTTTTCAAACAATAAGGAATTTCTTAGGAAAAAGTACTCTCCAACAATAATTTTAGGTTCCTGTCTTTGAATTTAAAATTTTTATCTTATTTTTCCTTCTATTATAATCTGGAGGCCCGGCTTCCAGATTTTCAGATTTCCCAGAAGAAATTTTTTTTAAAAAAATCACAAATGGGGTTGTCAAATTTTATTTTGCCCAATCAGACACTTTAAAAAGTCAGTTTCCAAATATGATCATGATTTCAAAAAAGACAGAGCATTTAAACACTCAGAAACAAACAAACAACAAAAAAAAACATGTAGGAAAGAGGTTGTTTCAAAATGAAGGGCATCCTTTCGGTTGAGGAACTTCCTGCCTTGGCCTTATTTTCCTCACCTGATGGCCCTGAGGGACTTTGTTCACATGCGATCAGCAGCAGTAGCAGTAGACGACCATTTAGGAACCACTGAGTAAAGGAGAGTGTAGGTGTATTGGGTTATTTTTCCAGATAAGCCAAAATCAAGGCCATATAGATATGTGACAAGACACAGAATGTATATGTGGGAGCATTCAAACATTCTCCCTTTCTAGAAAAGTCCTATATCTCCCTCTTCGTATTTCAGTTTCTGTTACCTCGGTGACTGTCAGTCCACTTCTTGCCATGGATGTCTTTCCACATGAGCACTGCCAGGCCAAGAGCTGTCCCTTCCCTTCTGTGACACTTGGTTTCCCCACCTCCTTCTCTGGCTACTTCTTGTTAGTCTCTTGCAGGTTTACCCTTTTCTTCCTATACCCAGAGCCAAATTCCTATGTCTAATTCCTGACAGTCACTTGAAGGCATGAATTCCTCATCACATTCATTCTAAAGATTTTCTCCAAGCTGAGAATGAAGTCTTCAATTTGCTCTTTCTCGCCATTACTGTTACACACTGGAGCCCTAGTTGCCCTCTTTGGATGAGTTCAAGTATGCAGATGTTGCTCTCAGCATGGGGTTGGTTCCAGGAATGGCATCAGGCAGAGTAGACCCAGCCTGTGCCTCCTTTGCTCTTACTCATTACATTGTTACTAGTGCAGCCCGGATTGTTTCTGTTGACAAGCACATCCTTTTCCATTCTAATTGATTTAGCTTAATCGTTTTTCCACTGCTAACCTATTTAATCTCTAGTCATACAGTCGTACCTTTTTATTCTGAATTAGTAACTCTGCGCATATGTCCATTTAACATTAAACTAGAAAAATTAGCCTATACATTTTTTAGTTGTGGGCCCTGATTAAATTATTGTTGGAGTATCTAGCCATGGGGTGTGAGGTTGTATTAATTTCTCAGATTTGTTGCCCTGTTTGAGAGACTGAAATGTGCCCACAGTAGACTCAGATAGCTCTGCAGGTGCAAGGGTTGATAGAGAGCAGAGGAGGCCAGCTATCTTTAAATACTGGAAGTGGCCTAATCAAAACAAACAAACAACAACAACAAACAACAAAAACAGATAATGAGACTGTAGTAGTTGGCTTTCTGATAGAATATGGGTGTATTAGTTTCCCAGGACTGTTACAGATTATTACCAATAAATAAATAAATACATAACGAGAGATAGCTAGATAGATAAACTTATTTATCACTTACAGTTCTACAGGCTGGAATCCAAAGTCAGGGTGTCAGCAGGGCTTTGGGGGAGAACCCTCCTCTGCCTCTTCCAGTTTCTGGTGGCTCCAGGTGTCCCTTGCCATTGGCCGTATCACTCCAACCTCTGCTGCTATTCGCACATGCCTTTTCTCCTGTGTCTCCCCTTTTGTCTCCTGTTAGACACTGGCTGTTGGATTTCGGGCCCATCTGGATAACCCAGGGTGATCTCATCTTGAGATCTTTAATTTAATTACATCTGCCAAGACCTTTTTGCAAGAAAGGTCACATTTACAGGTTCCAGCAGGTCCAGGGGTTAAATACTAGAATTGGCCTAGTCAAAAACAAAACAAAACAAACAAAAACAAACAGAAAAACCTAGATAATGAGAAAATAGTTGGCTTTCTGACAGAATATGGGTGGGTAGAATGTGGATATATCTTTTGGGGTGCCATGATTCAGCCTTCTACAATGGGCCACCCATGGCCTCAAGTTCCGTGATACTGTGGACTCTGGTTGATACCTCGGTTGGCTTTTTAGTTTTACTTTTTAAGCTTTCTTTATAAGCTGATAAGCTCATTGGTCACCACCAGTTACTCACTATCAGCACAGTTATTCTTTTTTCTTCTGTCAGCTCGCTGTCTAATCTAGGTTGGGCGGAGAAGTTGGATTTCACAGCACATTTTCCGGGTGGTCTCCAAACATGTTCTCTGAACTGGATCTCAGTTTCTGATCTGTTCTCATTACTGAGCAGCTGTGTTGTGGCAGGAAGGCTGTGTGGGTCCAGCGCTAATGACCGAGCCTTTGAAGTGTAGGCTGCATTTGTACAGAGGCCTGAAAAGTGAATGCTATAGATTCAAGTTTTAACCTGGCCTAAATTATGACCTTAGTGTCTGGATGGTGATTCTTTATTAGTTATGAGTTTTACAAATATCTTTTCTGCATCTGAGGTTTGTTCCTTCTGCCTTTGGGATTGATGTCTTTTGATAATTTGGACATTTTAAATTTTACTATAAGCAAACTTATAAACCTTTGTCTGGATATGCAGCAAAAAATATATAGAAACGTATATCAGAATGCCACTTATATAAAGTTTAAGTACAGGCAAAGTAATGCTATGTGTCACTTGGAGATACACATGTATGTAACAAAAGTATAAAGAATGTATAGAAATAATAAGCACCAAATTCAGGATGGTGGTTATCCCTTGGGAGAAATAATTTGGTGGGATTCTGGAGAAAAACACAGAAGTTCACAAATTTTGTTAGCAGTAGTAGTATTTTTTTAGTCGAATGGAAGTTATAGAACCAAAGTTGTCTGGAACCTACCCCTTCTCCCTCTGTTGGTTTTTTCTACTTAGAGAGAATGATCTACAGAATCTTTAATGCCACTTTCAAGCTCGACATTGGTTTAACCATTAGACACTCAGCAAGAGCTCTCTGTCTGTAATTCTGGTGGGGCTTGTGCACTGCACTGACGTAATCACAGCACCCCTCTTTTGTGATACCAGGGAGGGTTGGGGGGTAAATAGGAAAGGAAAAGAAAGTTTTGCTCTCTTCGATAAACATTTTCCAGGAATTTTCCATTCAAAATATTATATACTATATTTCAACAGGGCAAGTGGAAGTGATCCCTTGTGAATTTTACAGATATGTCCCAATAATTTTTTTCTTGTGTTTTTAGTCATTCCCAGCAAATACACTATGTATGTTATTGAGACACTCTCATTAGGATGGATTCTCATCCCATGTCTTTTTTCCCGACTGTAATTAGGGGAAATGGGGCTTGAAAACACAGCCCCCTCTGAAGACTGAGCAGGAACAGTCACTTCTATCCTCTCTAAAGGCCGAGTTTCAGGGTCATAGTAAATTCGACCCAACGATTCCGTAGAAATGTATCGAGTCCCCACGACTGAGGTGATGAGCACGAAATTGGCTTTCTGTGCTCAGGAGCTTGCATTCTAGTTGAGGAAAAATGAGGGAAGGGTACCGTGCACCGCGATTCCTCGAAAGGCAGATACGCTGAATTGGAGCTTATTCCATTTTATTTTATTTTTTCTACCCTCCCTTCTTACCTAAGATCATTCCCGAGAAGCCCATACCAACTCCTCTAGAGGTAGTAAGGCTGGATGATTCTCAGGCGCAGTCAGGTGCTTGCCCAGCGCCCAGTGAGTGACCTGCACTTTTTGCTTCTCAGAGGGCGGGAGCCCAAAGCATGGCACGCTCTCCAGCTGTTCTTCACCGTGCCCTCCTCTCCTCAGATGCCGCTCGAATTGCTGGTGGGGCAAATCGGATGCAGCTTCAACTCGGTCAGGTGGCTTGCTCCCTGGGAATAACTAGAGGGATTTCCTATGGGTTGTAACCCAGTTGGAAGACACCCTAAGGTGAAAAACGTGCCGTGACCTGACATACGGTGCAGCTTTGGTGATCCTAGAGGTGATCCTAGAGAGGCAGAATGGCTTTGGCAATGGACGGGCCATGGCCAGACTTTCCCATGCACATGTGAGACAGATGTGTTATCATAGGCCACGGAGAACCGACCACAGACGTATTTTGGTTAATCGAAGTATTTTGTTAAATGTATACGTACACATATAATGATTGAAATAATAATAGTTAATAAATAATGAGTGCTAGCACCATGCTAAGGCTGTTCCATTGAATCTTTATAATAACTTTCTAAAGTGGAAATTATCCACATTATTATAATGAAGAAAACCAAGATTCAGGGAGGATAAATAAAGTGCCCAAGGTTACGTGACTGATGAGTGACAGAGTGGGATTAAAACCCAGGACTTCCTTATTTTGCTTTGAGTAGCACTCTCCACTGCTTCCAAAGCTTTTCTCCCCAAGAAAGCTTTGTTTGGTGCACAGCCTTTAGCTCAGAGGGGCCCTAGGGAAGAGAAAAGTCCTGTTTACTTGTTAAAGAAGTTATTGGAAAATCTACATAACGTCTTTAGCTACAAGGCTAAAGGAAGTGTATTGCTCATTAGGAAAAGAAGAATTAAAATAAATTACGTTGGGCAACACTATCTTCCCCCTTGTCTCTGCATGGTTCCCTGCTCCTTGTTGGAGCCTGTTCCCTCTACCCTCACTCACTCTGTCCACCTCTGAACAAATCACCATTAATTTTCCTTGAGACTCAACACTTGTTAAGAGTCCCTGCCTTGCAGCTAATAAGTTTTATGAACAGTAGTCACTGGAGACCTGATATGCTTCAGTTCAGAGGTGGTACAGCCCAAGTGTTTATGAGCCATTTCCATAAAACAGGAAATGGCTTGTTGTTTTCTGAACAGTTGCCCTTGAATTAATCTCCTTGCCAAAAATCACAGGGTGTGTAGCTGCTACCTGGTTTCATAGATGGAGGACCATAGTTTTTGCCTCCTGTTCCCAAATTTCAATGTCATTTCACAGAAGACTCCCTGACAACGGCGGTTCCCATGGATGTTGTTATTTATTTATGTTTCGTAAGATCCCTGAAAATTGGGCCGTGAGACCTGGAGACGGGGTAAAAATCACTCCTCTTCTCCCATTCTGCTCGACCACTTGTTCACACAAGGTTACATTTTAGTTTCTGTTTTAGTTCGTGTAGTTTTCCCCTTGTCCGGTTAGTCCAGGGAAGCGTTGTTGTCGGGGAGTTTGGATCGCACGAGCTGCGTGAATGAAAACGAGCCAAGGCGTGGCGAGTTCGGTGAGAGGAGGAGGAGAACGAGCCGTGCCATCCGGGCCGCTGTGCGGGCGGTTCTGGGCACGTGGGCGTGAAGGAGCTTTGCTAGACCGCAGTGCAGGGAACGAGGGAAATCAGGAAGCAAGTGGGGGGACGAGGATATAGGGCTGGACCAAGCAAATTTGTCAGCTGCTTCTTAGGACTTCCTCTCTCAACCTTTGAAATAGAATGCTTACTCTCCGACCTTTGCCACACTGATCCATGAATTTCATTTACTCTTTCAGCATGCATCTTGGCACAGCTGTGACATGTGCAGTACTATGCGTGGCACTAGGAATACCAAGAGGAATTAAATGTGTGCCTGACATAAGGGAGCTTATTGTTTGGTGGGGGCGGCCAATGGAATGGCATTGTAAGGTGGTGACTGGTAGCCTGGTCTGTGGACCGAAAGGAAATGGTTTACACTGAGCTCCACACACACAGGCTGTAGGACCACAGGCAAAGCATGTAATTCCTCTAAGCCTCAGTTTCCACAGCTGTAAAACTTCACGTTTAATAGGAGCAGAAATAATTCATGTCAGATATACGAGAGTTCGTACCATGTAAAAAATGTTGGTGGTTATTATTATGTAAAGAAGTAATTGCCTTTCATTATAAGAGGTGCTATAATAGAGGTGCGCTTTATGGAAATGAATTCTGTAGTGATCACGGAGAGATTCCTAAGTGTGTAAAGACTGGATCCAAAACATAAGTGATTACAAGTTTGGCAGGCAGACAGTATGGAGTTGGGGAGGCATCGTAGAAAGAAGCAAAGGTGTAGAGATTGCAGGGAGCGGTCAGTGTGTTTAGGGGTCTGCAGTTTGCCTGGTCGGAAGGAGGAGAAGGTGAAGAAGAGGTGAGTTTGGAGAGGGAGCTCGAGGCTGTCATCTTGAGTCTCATGGGCCTTGTAAGAAGTCTCGTTCCTCACACGTCGCTTGAGATCACTGAATGAACGAAATCACAAAATTATCTGCTACGCCTCAAAAAAACCAATGGGAATGATTTGGGGTTGACAAAAGATTTTTAAAACCACAAAGATGGTTATTTTCCGAAAAGAAAGTAATCTATGGCAACAAGCTTTGACTACTTGTCAAAGGATGAAATATTTTCCGTAGTAAAGGAAGGAGGAGAGAGAAGGCCAGATGTCTATTGTTCAAAACATACTCATCGTGTTCTTCTTTGTATTACTTCTCTTTCTCTGTGTGATTTCTTACCCCCAAACGGAAGAAAAATTTAAGCCTCAGCAAGCAAAACAGGAATGATGTTGATGCGTTGAGAATTTTTCTCTCTTTTTCTTTCTTCTCCTCTCCTCTCTCTCCTCTCCTCTCCTCTCCTCTCCTCTCCTCTCCTCTCTCTCTCCTCTCCTCTCCTTTTGCTAAATCCACAAAAATCGTAGCACTTGCAGTGTTTCTGCTGTACTTACTACCTTATGCCAGACAGTGCATTGGATCACAGATGACTTGTGACTGAAGCAGTACTTTGGGAGGCCACAAAATAGCCCTGGGGGCGGAACATAACATTTATTGCCAGTGCAAAGTCATTTCCCCTCCCACGAAGGACCAGGAGTCGCTCTGGTTCTCTTGGACGGTTGGCGCCAGCAAGGACAGGCTGAATTGCTCCTGTTTATCAGCACCAGAGACGTTCTTCTGGCTGAAGGCGTGACATGAAATCACATACAAGAAAAAAGGGTGAAATTGCATTAATCAGATGGTGTTGAGGGATGGGGTTTTCTTGCTGAATCTTCGGCTTAAATTAAGGTTTATCCAGCTTTTTTTGGAGTTAAATATAAGTTGTTTTAACTCTCATTGAAAATCTTCCTGAAATGTGGAAGGGCCACCTTGTGACCCCCGTGGGAGAAGGCACAAGTGGGTCACACAAAGCTTCTGAGTCACTCATCACACCCGAATGCTCGTTTCACCCAGCTGCCGCCCTAAATGGCAGAAGGGCAGCCAGTCAGCGATGTGTGCCAGGGGACGTTTTTGCTCTTCTTGCGATGGACTGAATTGTGTCCCCTGCAAGTGACAGCATTGGGAGACGGGGCCTTTATGGAGGTAAATGGCGTCCTTATAAGAAGAGGAGGGGACACAGAGCCGCCTGTGCATGTCACACGCAGAGGAAAGGCCACGTGGGGACACAGCCAGAGGAGGGGCCGCTACAGGAACCAGCCCGGCTGGGCCCTGGGCTTGCTCTCCCAGCCCCGGGACCCCCGGGAGACACGTCTCTGTCGTGTAAGCCACCCAGTCTGTGGTGCTTTGTCATGGCAGCCCCCGCAGACTCTACGCTCCCGTGGATGCGATTGTGATGAAGATAAGGAACATAAGGAAAGCTTTGATTTGTTAGGCAATAACTGTGCGACGGGCTTTGTGCTTGGGTGCTTCGCGTCTGTCATTTAATCTAGACCACAATCCTGTGATGGGAACTTGGCTCATCAGTTGGCACTTTTCTTTCGACAGGAGAGTAGGAGAACGCACTGGCTAGTGGCTCTGACCTCCCGTGAGGTATGGCCATTTAGGGCATCATAAAGTGAAAAGGTTATTTTTAAGGCAGTCGTGAAAATCATGTCACTAACTTAATTCATTGGTCTGAATCCCCGCATTCTGATTTTTAGATCTAAGGCAATAAGTTTGTCACATACTGAGTATAAAAGTTGCGCTTAACACCTTAAGCTTGTTTTGCCCAGCGCGTCTAATGCCAGGGTTGTGCTGCTGTACAAGCTCACTCCTGACAGCAGAGGGCAGCCTCCGCCTGTGAAAGGGATAAGATTTCCCCTCCCTGTCCCGGTCGCCACCACCCCTCACAGATCTCAAAAATATGCTAATGTTTCCCCCTTATTTCTAATATATTTTTTTTGAAATTCTATTACTGAAATGTAAAATTGTGTGGTTAGATGAGTCTCGGTGAAAAATCATCTTGAAAAAAATTATTTTTGATAAAGTAAATCCTGCCAAGGAGCTTTTGACATGGTCCTTTCCTGGAGAAGGATTCTCTAGTGTTAGAGAAAAATGAATCCTATTTTATTTTTGTTTTATTTTTGCCATTGACTTTTAATTTGTAGAAAATGTCACATATATAGAAAAGTACAGAAGACATTAGAACAGATAAAGGAATACCCACCACTGGGAGATATGAAGCAATTTATATTAGATTTTAATTTGCATTTCCTAAGCACTTGGAAACTTGTCATATTCACTAGCAAAATTGAATGAAAGTGATGAATGAAGGAGGCATGGAAGAGACGTCAGAAGTTTGGAGTTGTCATTCATACATATTTCTAACTCATTGAAAGATGGTGAAAACATAGCTTTACGTGCATAATAAAGAATATTGTTAGGTCAGACAATGTGGATTTTAACCCTCATTCTGCCTGCTCTTTGCTTTATGCAACTTGGGCAAATTATTCACCCTTCCCAAGCCTCAGCTTCCCTACCTATGAAGTGTGGACTAATCAGTGTGCCCACTTCATAGGGTGATAAGGATCGAGATGAATTGCATGTAAAGTACTTAGCACAGCATCTGGCGCATAATAAGTGTGCAAGGACATTATTAACCACCTTAGGCTTCATTCAACTTCTTCATGTTTGAAATGAGGGACTTAGAAGGAACCTCTAAGTCCACGATCAATTGAAGACGCTAAGCTGTACGCATGTCCAGCTTTTATTGCTAATGCCCTGGTGGGCTGGAGGAAGCGGAACAGAGGGAACCCTGTACTCTCCCTGTCAGGCACATAAGCGATGACAATCGTATGTGACACAAATCTGCATTATCTGGTTGGTAGTAAAATATCTCCAGGGCAGAAAGGTGATGACTCTCACTCTATTTTGTTCTTTCTTGTATTTTTCTCCTAAATTCTTATAAGGGTAGGGGACTCTATTTCTCTGTTCCAGCCAATTCAATTAGAATCATTTATTGGGTGCATAACATGTATAAGCACTTGCTAGCTCTTGTGGGAGAAAGACAAATGAAACGCAAATTCTCCCCGTTGTGACACTGTAACCTAGTAGATGAAGATAAGATATGGTTACAAATACACAAAATGTAAGAAAGAAAAGGTGGTAAATCCCATAAGTAACATTTACTCTGAGAGGACAGAGAGAAATATTAAGACTCTATACAGATGAGCCTTCCGAGCAGGTAGCATTTGAATAAGATGCGATGGGCTGAGCTTGGGCGTGAAGACGGGAACTCTGTAGACGGAGAGAAGGGTCAGGAGCCGGCAAGGCTGTATTCGTGGCCTGGACTGGTTCAGGCAGAGATTTCAGGATGGGATGCAGCAGGAGACAGGGCTGAAAAGCTAAATCGGAGTCAAAATGTGGAGGGCTTCAAATGCCAAGGTCAGGACTTTAGACTTCATGAGGGGTGCTGAGGTCGGGCAGTGTTTGGGGGTACAGCGCAGAGAATGGAAGGAGGGGGAAGGACGTGGGAAGAAGAGACTGTATCAGCAAGTGACTTCCGTGGTGTACTCGGAGGGGTTACAGGCCCACATCAAGAGGGTATGGATGTGAGAGACATTGGAGGACGAGTCATTCATTCATTCATTCATTCATTCATTCTTTATTGGATGCCTGCTCTAACCAGGTACCTGCCTCCTATGGGGAATTCAAAGAGAAACTAGAGGATCCCCGATCCGAGTTGGGGGGAGATAATTTAATCACTACTTAGAATTTCAATGATGTTTGTCATGCTGGCGGGAAAAGGGTAGCTATTGAGGAAATGCAAGAAGTGGGGGACAATAATGCCATTGACAGAGATGGTCAATAATGTGGGGGGGAGGACCTAAGGGAGGAAGATGCCATTGAATTGGAGTGGGGTTTGGCATCTGGATCCTAGCAGGCGGATGAACACATGGATAAGAATGAAAGCATGCGTTAATGCCGGGAGGAATGGCGAGGAGCGGGAACTTTGCCGCCCTCCGTGACCCGGATGCGTAAGCAGTCTATCATCAGCCTACCTATGATTAAACCTCTCAGAGCAAAGCAGTCTCTCGTATTCTAAAACATGTTCATAATCAAGGGCAAAGAACGAAGAAAAGCAAGATTGAGAGCTTAGGTTTTAATTCTATAGACCAATATGGCAAAGTTAAGAATGACAAAATCGGCAGCCAAAATATGTAAACAGAAATGCTCTGTGTTTTTCTAACATCTTTTAATATTTTTGCAACTTTTAAATCAAAATTCAGTTGCTCTGGACTTGTTTTTTACCCAGTGTTTTGCCTTTTTTTTTTTTTTAACCTCTGATGTTATGCCAATTCTGTGTAGAGAGTGAGGGTGAGACTAACTCCATGTTAGACTTCTTTAAACAACTGCTTGATTTACTGTCAGAGCAACTTTTTTCCTTAAAACATTTTTAAAACCCCATTTGTTTTATTATGCCACCCTCTAATTTTTCTAAGCATCGATGTGGGTTTTCCCTCAAGAGAGCTCTAGAGGTTAAGAATGAAGCTTCTGACCGGTCTTGACAACTTGATTTCATCTGCGTCAAGTCTAAGGATTTGAGATTAAAAGCATCAAGCTGAATGATATCCACAGACACAGGTTATCCTTCACTTTTGAGACCTCGGGATCCCAGGACTCCACAGGTTGCCCAGCTGTACCCTCTGTCGTTTGGGTGAAAGAGCCAGTCCGAGACCCCGCCTCAGCCTTGGAGCCCCGCATCCTGCCCTTACAGAGGATTCAAGGCCTTCCCTGCGGCACCAGCACGGTCTCCGTGTGGTGTCAGTGGGTCAGCACGCCAGCCGACCCTGGGGGAAGTCGCTCCTGACTCGGAAGCTTCGGAGAGAGGCAAAAAATCTGAGATCCTCTAAATCACACCTAGATAGCCTTGTCTAAAGGATATGGTGTTTTCCAGCGTAATTTGGTTTTAAACAGATGTGTAGAATTATCTCATCTAAACATCTGTCCCAGAAAGAAGCGGAAGATGAAGTTTCTGCTCCAGATGATGGTGGCTCTAAGGAGTGACCCTGCCGTGGCTTTGTTCTGCTGGGATCAGGCTTCTCTGGCCACCTCCATGGCAACGGTCCTTGTCCCAGGAATAACGGGCACGGGGTGTGGACTGTCGTCCTCAGGGTTGCACTGCTGAGTTACTGTCCTGCCCTTACCTGGTTCTGTGAGGCTGAGTTCCAGAACACTGAGAGTCTGCACCTTTTGCTTATGTGGTGTTGAGTGTGCAGGGTTGCAGCTGGGCAGCCTCCAGCTACACAGCGTGTAGCCAGGTGGTGCCCTGGAATCTCAGTTCTGCCATATTTTGTTGGACACAAATTTTCAACCCGTTGTTAAACGTCTCTGGGCTTCCCAGGGCTCTTCAGGTGGCAGAAAGAGCCTGCACGTTCTAGGAACTGGAGACCATTGCTTTTAAGAGGGACAGCCTGTTGTGAAATTAGAGACGCCTCTGGGGCACGGTAGGTTTGTGGGGAAGCCATACCTAGGTTCCAGCCCAGTCTGCCACCGAATCGTCAGTGTAGTGTAGAGGAAGTCACATGACCTGTCTAGGCTTTTAAAGTGTGCTTCCCAGACGACCTGCATCAGAAGTTTCACCATCTTGTTACAGTGCGGATGTCCGGCCCTTCCTCTGAGAGGCCAGTCGGGATCTCTGGAGCTGGGCTGGGAGAACCATGTTTTCACCAGCTCTCCAGGCCTTTCTCGGTGCACACAGTGTACCGAGTGGGAACCATTGGACAGGACGACCTTTCAGGTTCCCTGTGCCCGTATAATTATAGGGCAGACTAGACCTGAGACAGAAACAGGAAAGCAGCCTCAGACAGGCTTCTGTTACCCACTCCCTTTGGGGCACCCCCCCTTCCCCGCCCACGGTGATGCCTGGCTGACCTTTTCCACCTGACCCACCGCCACTGGCCACCCTCCCACTACCAGGAGATAAGACCCTGCTTGTCGGAGCCGGTTCTCCCCTTTTCCTGCCCTAATCAGCCGTGCCTGCAGTTAGCTCCTCACACTCTCTGCATCTGCCCATATGGGCAGGGGTCGACCAGTTGAAAGCGTTTTGGAAACCGCTAAGCGTTGTGCAGATGGGAGGCGCCCTTCTCGTCAGCTCACCCAGGCTGGGAGAGGGACAAGCAGAGAGCGCGACTCGGGCTGGAACCCCAACCCGTTCCCGTCAAAATGCCAGTTTTTCTAGCGGCAGCAACCCATCCAGGGGGATGATGCCTCTGGGAGAACTTCAGACCCGGTGACAGGTGGGGAGGGCAGCCTCCTGGCAGGTGGGCGGCGAGACTTCTCTGGAAGACGTGACTGTTGTTTCTGGAATCTCATCAGGAGGCAGGTGCTGCCGCGTAGTATCGGTTCTCTCTACAAAAACGCTCAGAGCTTCATCTACATGGCTTTACAGGAGGAGATGCAGGCAAAATGTCTCGAACCTGGTGAAGAAACTCGGAATACCTAGAGGCCAGTCCAGATCTTCAGCCCCTCTCCCCACGTGCCTCAGCTCTGATGCGTGTGAAAGCATGAGGATTTCTAGGATCCTAACAAAACATGGTCGCCTAGTGTGCGGTTCTCACCTGTTACCCCATTTTTTTCAGGGTGTTTGAAATTGCAAGAATCATGCGCTAGAGGCTATTTCTCCTTGTTTCAGGAAGATGAGGGGCTCAATCGAACAGTGAGACATTTACTCTGGGGTTCTCTCATGGCCTGTGGCCTTCGATCCAACCCTAGTGATTTAAGGGATCTCAAAGGCCATGGCGAGCAGCCGCGGTCTGCAGATTATTTTCTTTTTAGTTAAAGCAAAAACGTGGAGACATAATTGTCTTAGATAAAGTATCGACCGAGCCAGTTTGGTGAGTGGTGGGGTGGGCTTGGAACCCTCATTGAGAAGTGCTTCTGGGACACCCCTGGCCTACGTGGTCTCTGAGCAACACATACAGATGAGCTGGTAATCACAGGTCTCAGGAAAGCCTCTGTTTCACCAAGTACACACACACACACACCCACCCACTGCATCAGTAACAACCACAGCACTAATGTAAAGCACTATATGGGTAATCGCTAACATTTATTGAGTGCTTACTGCGAACCAGGACCCGAACTAAGCTTTTTATGTACGTAACCTCATTTACTTTCCTCTAAGAGTGGATACTATTGTTATTTCCATTTGTACAAATGGAGAAGCTGAAAGTTAGAGAAGCTAAATAACATCCAAAAATCACCCAGCTACGGAGTGCCGGCCGCGGAACTGAAGTCCGGCATCTGCTCTCTTAATAGTAGAATGTTCGGACAATAGACACACACAACGAGCCCAGGTCCCACTCTGCAGCGAACTGTTTGTCACATCGCCGTTGTGTGGCTTTCCAGATTTTCCCCTCCCTGTCATATATAAAATATATATTTGACCTGTTTTGTTTTGTTTTTGTTTTTTTTTGTTTTTTCATTTCATAGCCTAGAAATATGTCTGTGTGATCGAAGTTTCAGTGACAGGCAGTGTAATGGTCTGGTCACTCTGGGTCCTCCACAGCAGAAAAGCGCTGAGCCAGCTTGGTGCCCGCAAAGTGCACAGGCGACGGCTTCGTGAAATGCAGAGCTGGGCACCCGAGTGGATATCAAGACCACAGAGTCTCCCGGCTTTGAAACCTCTTCCAGCACATTCTCACATTCCTGTGTTTTACAGACAAGGGTAATGAGCCCAGGAATTACCGCCCTCCAGCTTCAGGGGGAGTGAAAAATGAAGGGTTGTTTTGCGAGTAACGCGATGCCAGACAGCTGGCCGACAGGCAGTGGTGCCAGGCCTCCTCCGAAGGCCAGTGCCGGCCCCCACCTCGTCCTCACCACCAAATGTCACGGCGCCCCCCAGGCTGGGGAAATCTGTCCTTCTACAGGATGTACGGCTGCAAGAGGAAAGCGGATTTTACTGGCTTGTGGTTTCTTAGGCTCCCAGAACGTTGACTACAGCCTGTGCATTGGCAGCTGACGAGCCCAAGAGAAACCACGAGGTTGGAATTGATTAGTTCCTGTTGGTCCCCCTCTTCCGCCAATATCAGTACCTGTCTCTTGATAAATAGACACATGGACACGGTCCAAACACAAGGTCCTCAACAGCAAGCAATAAAAATGTGCCTTGACCCACTGAAATAAATTGTACCAAATGGAGTTATTGTTTCCATTTATTATTTATTAGTCATGTCCCATGGAGCGGCTAGTGGAATAAAGATATTTTTTTTTCCAGTGGAAAAGGAATATATGACCCATAAAGAGTAACTGCACAATCAGATGTAATAACGATCACAGAACAAGTATGCCTCCAAGCTTGGGCCAAGCTTAATTCTCTACCTGGAGGAAAAGTCCTCTTGCATATTGAGGTATCTCTTTCGCCACCGAATCCTTTCTCAGCCCGTACCTCAGAGTTGTCTCTCCTGTTCTTTCCCTTTCTGCCACCATCACAAATTTGCTAGCAGCTCCTTCCTAGAGCCATAGTTCAAGAGATATTGATGAGGCCGAGAGGCTTTGAAGAAACCGAGTGGTCCAGGATGGGTTCTTCATTGATTCAAAAGAATGGCCACTTTGATACAATATTTTATTTGGAATGAAAGAAAACGTGTCACCGAGTGACAGTAGCAACTTATTCAGCATCACTGTCACATTAGGATGTCTCAAGAACGTATTGAGAATTTGATGAATTTGCCTCACACCTAAAGACGACCTAGAAGAAGATGGAATAATTTACATTTATTATTGCCTAGCATTTACTTGATAATTTAGCAGATATAACAGCAGTGTTAAAGATTAACACAGTGGTGAACACTGGAGCTAGATTCCTCTTTTAGCCATAGAAGGTGCTGTAGCGAGGAAGCACGCATTAGTGTCCCAAGCCTTTTCGTCATTAAAATAACGCATGCAGGACCATCTCCCTTGTTCTGTTTTATAATTATCAGAATTCAGAGTACCATAAAAATGTGGGTGTGGGCTAGGTGGCTAGGTAGTGGCTTCCCCAGAGAGCCTGCTAGAATAACGCTGAGTTGCCCTCTAAGGTCATGGTGCGTCTGTTGACCTCAGACTTCATGACACACAGTTTTCAATCAGAGCGATTTTTCTGAATGGTCGCCAACCCCTGCTTAAACACGTCAGTGGCTCCACTTGGCTACGAGGATGAAGTACAAAGTCCAGAGCGTGGCTTAAAGAATTCATCTCATCCTTGCTCTTTGCACTGCGAACCACCATGAGCCCCCCTCGTGCCGTGTTTGTCATCGTACCCAGGCCAGGGTACAGGCTGGCCCTTCTGCCTGGGCCCACGGTCTCACGTCCCAGTCCCCGGCTTATCTTTTCTTAGGTCTACACTTCGAAGCCACTTCTCAGCAGGTGCCTTTCCTGCCTGTGGTTGGGGACTCTCGTGTGTGCTCTTTTGGCCCCTGCGCCTGCCAGATGTAGTCATTACAGTACCTGCCAGAGGGCCACGTCCCTCCTCCTCAGGCCACCTCCTTCTTAGGCTATGTCTCCGCTTCACTCTTAGCTCCACTGCTGTTCATCTCCTGCGACCCTGGACCACGCCTGCCTGGGCATGGGCGAAAGGGAGGGAACGTAGGGCAAGGCATGGGCCTTTATTCTTCACTGAACTACCACATAAGGGTGCATGAGAGTATCTGAATTTACCAAGATTTTGGAGCAGTGTTAGAAATATATATCCCAGCAATAGAAACGACCTGTACAAACAAACATCAAACAGCCCTGGGCGAAAAGTCCTTTGGCACCTTCCCTCCGCTGGGAATTTCTCATTTTTCTTAGAAGTTCGACCTCCTTTTAAGGAGGATGTCTTCTTTCTCCCTCTGCCCTCTACTCATTGCCTTCCTTCCCTCTGAAATCCCGGTTCCTTTTTTTTTTTTTTAACTTTAAAAGAATGATCGCTAGCCAGTGTGAGCCTTTCCACACACAAGTCATGGTTCCGTATACTCAAAACTTGACATCTCACTCAGCATAAAAGTCAAACCCTTACAGGCCCTGATAGCTCTGGAAGGTCCTGTGACCTCTCGGATGTCACCTTCCACTGCTCTGCGAGGCGTCCCTCCGCTCCCCTGGCCCAGGTCTCCTTGCCGCTCTGAGGACCTGCAGGCACGCTTCCTCCTCGCGTCTCCGCACTGCCCAGCGCCTCTTCCTGGGATGCCTTTCTCCGATGGCCACGTGGTCATTGGCCTCGCCCCCAACGAGCCTTTTCTCAGCTGTCTCCTCCTCAAGGAGCCCTCTCTGACTGTCCTCATGGACGGCACCCCAAGCACTTTGGTCCTCAAAATCGTCTGTGGTCATTGTCTCGCCTCACCAGACTGGAAGCTCCAGGGAGCAAGGGTCTTGGGTTTTATTTACCGATGGATCCCAAGAGCCAATATAGCACACAGTGGGCTCTCCGCAGATACTTGTGAGGTGAGCGGGCCCCTGCTACCTCATACCCCTTTCCTGTCCTCACCTTCAGGGTGTTTTCCCAAACGAAGACAGTTCCCACCCTAACGGTCTTAGCTGATACTTTTTTGTGTCTTTTATATTTCATTCTATTGAAATTGCCTATTTTCTCACTTATCACCCCCACTAGACTGCCTTTTAGTCCTTTGAAGGTGGGACCTACCTACACATCTTATTATTGCTGACAGTATCTTAATAATGCTTGGTTGGCTTCTAAGAGATTCTCACTAAGTATTTGTTGTTGAAAAAATAAATACTAATGCTCAATAATTATGCAGCGCTTTATTTATATACAGAGGATTTTTCATCCTCCCATGGAGCAATGATATCATTCCCATTTTAAAACTAAGGAATTGAAAGCTCAGTGAATTTTAGTAACTAATGCAAGGTCATGCAACAAGAAGCAAACCGAAGTCGAGCTTTTTACCTCTCCATCCCGTGTTTGCCCGTTATTCTGCATTGCTTCCCCCTTCTCAGACCCATGATGCTGCCGGGACGCGAACTAACTGTATTTGTTACTGTGTTCAGAACGACGCCAGGAGGCTCGCTTTGCTAGTCCATTAGCATCAGCATCAGAAACTTTTCCTTCCCCTTGGGAACCATAAGCAGGCGTGCCAGCGGGTCGCGTAACCACGTCTCCCGAGGCAGGTGTGTGCGAGGTGTGTGCGAGGTGTGTGTGAGGTGTGTGTGAGGTGTGTGTGAGGTGTGTGCGAGGTTTGTGTGAGGTGCTCTGCGTTACCCGAGCGCACTGACCTCCCCAACGGCCAGGTTGTGTCCCCATACTTGCCTCTTGGCCGGAATCGAGAAGCTCCTCACCAAAAGGTCACTGTGCGGGGGAGGTGTACATCAGCAGGGCGTTTTTCACTCGCAAAAGTTACTTTTGTCATCTCGGTGAAAGTTAGCGTATCTTTTTGTTTTTGGTGTCATTTCTAAGACTTCCTACTTGTAAACCCTATCTAGTTCTGCAACTACCTCTTTTTGTAAACATGTGTTTCATTGTAATACTCTTGTTGCTTTTATTTTTTCACAGACAGATATTAAAGAAAATTTTGTTGAGATTTTCTCATTTATTTACACCGTGCAGATCAACATATTTCTTTTTCACAGTCCTTTGGCATCCAAGCGATGCGCCCCAGGCCGAGCACAAGCCGACGCAGAGTCGGGATTCCAGAACATCAGCTCTCTAAACGTTTGGCCACGGGTCCTTAAGAAACAAGCCTTGTGAATGTCAGTGCTATGGGGGTTGACCTTTGTTTGGAGACTTCCTCTGCACTGTCCAGTACTGCCAATGTGTGTGTGCTGTTTCCTTGGCTTGACGTAGGAATCAAAGCAGCAAATTTTACTTCTAAGAGAAGAGAAGGGGTCTACCACAGGGGTTTAATCATAGAATTGGCAGTTGCTGGCTCTGCTCATATTAGTGTTTGTTTCTTTGGCACGTGCCATTCACATGTAAGCGCTGTGGCCACTAAAGAAGTTGACGAAAGCTTTTGCGTGTGTCTCCTTGAAACACCTGACCCATAGAGGTAAGTCACACTGTGCAGATCAGCCCTGAGCTGTTGATTCTCTGAAGCATTTCTTAGTATGTAAGGCACTACAATCCTGGACTTTTATTGACTGCTGAAAGTTTCCTGTGTTCTCTAACTTGGTTTAGTCATGGAAATTGAGAGCAAATGTCTTCTTAATTGTTGAGAGTTCTTCAGAAATATTGGTTCCCTGTCTTCTTTATGAGTACAAGGATATATCCCAAACTAACGACTCTGTATACATTGGTGGGAGCTGCTAAAGGGCGTAGGGTGTCTTAAATGCAGTAGGAAGGTTGAGAGGTGACCCTGGAGCAAGTGGCAAGGAAGTGGGAGAATAGGAAGGAAAGTCCTGAGATGCTGTCAGGTGTTCCAGCTGATGAAATGGTTCCTGGACTGGGACCAACAAATCGTTTGGCTGCAAAGAGAAGGCCACCAACCACTCCTTTGATCATGCCATCCACTTTGCATATACCGTGAATTGCTGCAGGCATATTACTGTAAAACTGTATTGAGTTTATCATGTAGACATAGTCTGAACTATTTTATCCTCTAATAATCTCTGATATAATCAAAATAATCTTCGTGCGTGCATGTGAATGCTTCTAAGTTCTTTTTTACTGAAAAGTAAACTTCAAAATCTTTAGTTAAACAGCCTAATGGAACCTGGGTATTTTGCCACGTTAACATACCTCACGCTAAGTCTGCTCTGGAAGACAAGGTGCCAGGTCACATACAGATGCATGAAATACCTTATGGGGTCACAGTAATTATTCTTCGGAAGATTCTTGGGCTCCATTTTATTTCTCAAGATCAATCTATACGTCTGAGAGCAATTGTACTGCACCAAGTGTATGAAGCACTTAAATACAGGCAGGCAAGGGGAAAACAGGAAGCTTTAAGTGTCATGTCAGAGTAAATAACTGTGTGCTCACAGCACAGACCACTGCACATCAGCGTGGATACCGACACATGGAAGCAATTAATAGAAATATTTTCAGTGAGAAATAGAAACATATCTACGGCCAGTACTGAAATGCATTAAGCAAGATGAACTTTTTGGAGAAAGTGAAAAAATAATATTTGCTAAAAAAATAAAAGCTTTTGGCCGTCACACAGTCATGTGTAATACTAGTGTTTCCGAGGTTCCCCGTCCTTCGGTCCCCTTTATTCATGAGTGTGTTGGAAACAGCAGACTCTGATTCAAATCCCCTCAAATTCAAGGACTGCATTAATGTCTGCTGGCCTCCTTGGGAGATTTTCCTAGAGTGATTGTGCTGTCTGGAATTTAATTTATTTGTTTTCAAAATGGAGGAAAAATAACTCAGAGCTGGACATGGATCACACAATGTGTATATATACATGCCTTTTAAGAAATTGTTTGCTGAAAAATTATTCACATTCCAAAAAAAGCAAAATTATACCCACCCCATTTCTCTTACTCCTTAAGCCCCAAATGACCTAAGCTTAAAAATAAAAGTCCCCAGAGGAGAGTCAATGTGTGAAATGAATTAACGGGAACCACAATGGCACTGAAGTTAATAATTACATAGTAAAAGAATGAAAAATCGGTATGCTTCTGAAGTTAACATAACAAATAAGGACTGTGGAAGGAGCACACTTTGCCAAGATCAAGCCGTGTTCAAAAACAGGAACTTTGAACTAGAATTGTCCCTATTTTCTGTGTTAGTTTGCTCAAGGATGCTGTTTTTGTTTTTTAAGAGGAAAAGGTCTAAAAATATATTTTTGCAAGTGACAAAAAGCTGTTGGGTATGAAATGGCTCTTAGAAAATAATATATTTATGATTCAAGTGTAAATGAGTCAGAAACATGTGGATTAAATTTCCCTTAAATCTGTTCAAATATTAAAAGGTGGTGGGGAAAGGGACTTGGCAAATGTTTTGGAAGTTTTTCAAAACTGCGATGTCTAAATGTATACTTTGAAACTGCTATGAAGTCTGAATTCCCCATAGACTCTGTGATTGGCTTAAGCAGGTAGATCTTATAATCATAGGAGGTTAATTTAAATCATTTCTTTGACATTGAAATCCTATGCCTTTATGTAAGAATTATTTACCAACATTCAACTGAGAGCTCTGGAAAGATATTCATCTGCAAAACAAAAGATTAAAAATCTCATGTCTAAGTGGACTTAGCAAGGCCAATTTTAGACATTAAATTCTGAATGTCTGATTTTGTCTTGATCTTTTAAAAATCTAACATGCTTTCAGACTTCTGATAGGTATGTTGCACTAACAGGTTATGTTGTACTATGCAATCACTCAGAGTGGTTTTCAAAATATTTACTAACCCGCAACTCACGGACACCATATTCAGAAGAAATGCTAACATCCCAGTGTACGCTGGTCAGCCCTCACGGAGGCTACCTTTTTAGAAGTGCGAGTTCAACAAATGTAAATAAAATATCCTTTAGAACTTGGGAATACAGTTGTGTGGAAGCTGCTGTCCATTCCCTGTGATGGCCCATCTGGTTGGGGCCCCATGTGGGCATGGCCAGGACCGGTTTGGACCAACAAGCCAGGCCCCTTATTCATGTTCCAGATTGCGCTCAGACCCCACCCATTGTTCATAAATTCTTGAACCCTCATCATGAGGTGGCCCAGACAAAGCTGTGTGAGGAGGTCAGTGCACATTCATCATCATTGCCAGAAAAACGCATCAAGATTTATGGCCACAACTGTGATGTGAAGGACAGATTATTATTTATGTAATAAGTCCATGATTATCTATTTTGGCCTTTACTTCACTACAAGATCTTTTAACTTAGTTCTTGACGACACTGGCACTATTAAGAATTCTTTCCCAATCAACTCACTTTTATTTTATCTGGCATGAAACAATAGGCTAATGAGAGTTTTCACTATATTATGGCTCCATATGCATTTTTTTTTCTCATCATTGCAAAAACTGTCAAAGCCGGCTCTTGTCCAGCCTTCAGGAAAATATGTATATCTCTGTATGTGTAAAAATCTGGGGATCCTCATATTTTCTTTCAAGGCACTATGGATGTTTGGATTGTTCAGATTTATTTTTAGGCTTTTCCTTTTCAATGGAAGAAATTCTCCCTAAAAAAATGTTGCTCTGTAGTCTCCCCATGAGAGGTGAGAAAGCAAGTCTTTATAAACCAGTGGTGAAATGTCCTCCAAAAAACATTTTAAAAGTTTTAAAATTTTGGATGTGAGATGACCAATTTTAGAGTAGCTTAAAAACAACTTTTTAAAGCCAAACTGCCCCCTTGACATTTAATGATGACTCTAAGTAGAGAAAAGTAGCATAAATTTTTTTTTTCTCTTGAGGACCTGTTACTTATTTCATGTAAAGAGGAAAAATCAGTTTCTGGGATTTAAATTTTGACATTCGAAAATGGGTATAAAAGTTAGGCATAAAAGCAGAGTAAGTTCCAGAGATCCTCTATGAAACCTAGTACTTATAGTTAATAATAAGGTGTTATAATACATTATAATAATTATAATAAGGTATTGTGTACTTAAAATTTTGTTGAGAGGGGTAGATCTAACATCAAGTGATTTTACAACCCAAAACAAAACAAAACAAAATAAAAACCCAACAAAAGGACACGGGAAAACTTTTGGAGATAATGGATATGTTTCCTCCTTGGTCGTGCTGATGGTAACACAAGTATATACATATATCCAAAATCACCAAATTGTCTGTGTTAATTATGTGTTGTTTTCATATACCAGTTAGTCTCCCATAAAGCTGGGGCTAAAAATGAGAAAAAAAATTTTTAATGCATTTCAAAATAAAAGTTTAAAATAATACATATTTAAAAAATACAGTAGTCTTCTGTTATCCATGGTTTCACTCTCCCTACTTTTAGTGACCCACAGTCAACCTCAGTCCAAAAATGTTGAGTGGAAGTCTCCAGAAATAATTCATAAGTTTTAGATTGCGGGCCCTTCTTCACAGTCTGGTGAAGTCTCGCGATGTTCGCTCTGCCGCACCTAAGATCGCACCTGAGAACGCGACTCACCCCTTTGCGCATGCTCTCCACGCCGGACACGCCCCCTGCTGCTGGTTGCCTAGTAGCCATCTTGGTTATCAGACTGACTGTGGGGCTATCGCAGTGTGTTCAAGTCACCCATATTTTAATTCCAACGGTGCTAAAGCACCTGAGTAGTGATGCTGGCAATTCCGATGTGCCACAGAGAAGCCGAAAGCGCTTCCTTGAAGGGAAAAGGAGAAAGTTCTCGACTTAAAAGAAAAATCATATGCTGAGGTTGCTAAGATCTATGGTAAGAACACACCTTTATCCGTGAAATTGTAGAGGAGGAAAAAAGAAATCCAAGAATCTGGGCTAGTTTTGCCGCTGCACCTCAAAGTGAAAAAGTTATGGCCATTGCGGGTAATAAGTGCTTAGCCGAGATGGAAAAGGCATTAAATTCGTGGGTGGAAGTTGTGAACAGAAATCGTGTTCTGACTGAGGGCAACGTGTTGCACCAGAAAGCACTGAGCCTGTCAGAAAGTTCCAGCAATGGACTCCCTGAAACAAGCGAACGCAAGCCAGGTACAGCAAGCGAGGGGCAGTTACCCGGATGCAGGAATAAGTTTGAGCTGAAAAATGTGAGAATACTGGAGAGGCTATGCTGACGAAGAAACTGCTGCTACGTTTCTGGCAGAGTTGAAGAAGTTGATTAAGGAGAAAGCATCCCAGCAACAGCAAGTCTTCAATTGAGATGAAACTAAGCTTTTGGGAAAGAAGATGCCCGATGGAGGCTATATTCTTAAAAGTGCAAAAAAAAGCATAAACGTGGAAGGACAGATGAGCTGGTTCTTATGTGGAAATGCTGAAGGCATATGATGAAGCCAGGAGCAGTGTGTAGAGTGAAGAACCCACGTGCTCCAAAAACAAAAAAACAAAAGATTATCTGCCTATTCTGGCAACGTACTGGAAAGCGTGGGTTACAGCCATCCTGTTTATGGAAAGGTTCCGCCAATACAGGGCCAGAAGAAAAAGGGTGAGTACAGCACAATAAGATATTTGAGGAAGAGAGCGAGACCACATTCACATAACTTTATTATAGTATTGTAATCTATTTTATTATTGCTGTTAATCTCTTACTGTACATGATTTATAAATTAAACTGTAGTGTGATCTATATGTATACGAAAAAACAGTATATATGGCTTTCAGAACAATCTGTGGTTCAGGCATCCTCTGGGCATCTTGGAACGTACCCCCCAGCAGTTAAGGGGACTGCTGTATCCAGTCCCATCATAAGTGCCATCTATTAGTGCTAAGAGCTGTATCAGACACTGTGGTTACTACCTGATCCACAGGTCCATTCCATGAGGTACTTAGGCAACTTAAAGTACTTCTACCTCAGTTTCTTTATTTACAATCAGGCAATAATAGTATTGAATAATAGGACTGAATGAGTCAAAATCTCGATACAGTGCCTGTCACACAGGAACTGCTAGATAAATGGGAACTATTACTATCACTGTAATTTCCTCTTAAGGGAAGGCAATTGATGCTTGGAGATGTTAAGGTCACAGACAGATTCTGATCTGCCTGACTCCAGAGTATATGTTCTTAACCACTAAGCTTTAACTGTCACTTTATTGTGCATGCACATGTATCAGTTTAGAAATTTTTCTTTTTCTTTTTTTTTGTTCTTGTTCTTTTTCTTTTCTTTTCTTTTCTCTTTTTTTTTTTTTTGTCTGCTGGTTAATGTCTTCTTTTGGTCATATTTCTAAGAGCGTGTGTTTCTTCTGTCTCCTTGTTCCAAAGGTAAATATTCTAAAACTGGGAAGTCCCTTTAATTTTTGCCCAAATATGATTCTCTGTATGTTGAAAATATTTCCAGGTAAATGCTCAGCCCAACATTGTGAGGTTGTACCATGGAGATCAAGTTCTGCACCAGTGCAGATTTCAATTAAATGGACCATGCAGTTTTCTAATCATGCATATATCTAATTTACCTGAAACCTCACTTAGTCTCTGTGGAGGCAGAAACCAACATCTGGCTTTACTTGAGAGTCCACAAAAGGGTCTTGTTTGTGAGTCCACCGTATGACGTCATCCTCGCCATAACCGTGCACGCAGGAGGAAACTTAAGAGCATCCTTCTGCGGAAAGTCTGAGTGGCTCTCGTATTCACTTTGTGAAGACGCCCTCAGAGAGGGAGATACAGCTCTTCCAGTGTGGAAAAGAAATGTCACCTTGAGAGAGGCACGGCGTTTTCTACGTCCTTGCTTTGCTCTAGCGATCCTAGTTCTCTGCTCGGTTTGAGAACAGTGTTGGGATTTTATTGTTTGCTTCCATGTGGTTCTGGCTGCTATGGGAACCACCACTTTGGTGTTCTAATGGGCAGCACGTCTGACTCACTTTGGGGAAAGGTACAGTAACACTATGGCACACTTTCAGGAAAAAGCATGGAAAGCAAAACAGAATCTATGACCCCCTTCAAATAAAAGGGTACTGTCTGACATCCAAATCAGGCTCAACCTGCAGGCCTGGCTTGGCAGTGTGTAAAAGAGCTCAAAGATGCTGTGCCTGGGAGTCTGCATTCCCCGGGTGGTGGTTCTCCATTCACACCACCAACTTCTCAACTACATTTAAAAACATAGAATCACACAGGACATGACCCCAGACAGCAGTTCTCAACACTTCACTTGTGCCATTTAGCTCTGCGTCTTGAAAATAGCTGAGAAAAGAGTGCAGATTATTCCCTAATCGATTCAGCTAAATGTCTTCCAGGGAGCTCAGCTGTGGCTCTTTGGTGACCCCAAGAGCTTCTCCCAGCTTGTCTCCAGAGTGGCTCCTGCCATAACTCAGTCTTGGACTTCTTTGGGGACAACACACAAGCCATGGCACTGGCTCTTCCAAAAGACCCGGGAGAAGATTTGTTTCTTTTCAACTCTTTTCTTTTAATAGTGCTGCCTAGTCAAGTCACTAGAAACACAGCTGTGAAATATGAGCTCTCCCATTTTTAGATGATCGGCCAATGAAGTGACATCTGAGATACTGTTAAATTTCCTGATCCCATGAGTAATAGTCCATGATAAAGGAAAATGTAGAAGCAAGATTTTAAAGGCTATTTATTGTATGAGGGTAAAATGGAAGAGTAGGCAACGTAGAATATATCAGTACAAACAAAGATGCTCTATCGACAGACGGGGAAAAGAAATGGCTTATCAATATGTCAGTAAAATAAATAAATAAAAACAGACTTTGATTTGACACTGCACTGTGTTCAAGCTAGCCTTGGTCATAAATGAACTACTGGGAAAGCCAGCTAAGACCTCTTCAGCCACCAGGAGGCCCACAGTAGCAACCCAGGTCCTTTTCTAAGCCATGAGGGAGCAAGTTCAGTGTTTAACCCAGTGATGGTTAAAGAATCGAAAAAGTGGTTCCAAGAGGAAGTTGTGTCCCCAATAAATGAACAGAGATGGAGAAGTCATTATGACTTGAACTCAGAGAGATTGAACTCCTTTTAAATTCATGTTAAACAAGAAACTCTAGCCCAGATGAACACTCAGAAAAATCAGAATAATTGTATCAACAGTCATCTGCAAACAGTAAAGGGACATGTGGGCTAAAGGTTGGAAATGTCTTTCTAACATAAGCAATTCATGGAAATGACTAAATGACTTCTATTTATTTATATGTATAACATACATACATACACACAACATGCATACATACATACATACATACATACTCGAAGCTTCCAGGAAAGACTCAGTAAAATTAAGTATGGTCTCAACATTTAAAAAGTGGTTTAGATGATTTTTCAAAACAACAAAACCTCACATTTCTATGAAGCCATGTATGAATTGGGTAATGTGCAGGGTTCAGAGACGCCTGTTGGTTTTTTGACAGAGTAAAGGAGCTTTCTTTTTAACTTTGAATGGAAATTCAAAAATCTGATAAAGACCTTTTAAAAGAGGGGCCGCCATGTGTAAGGGGTCCCTTACTTCCTCTGAACAGTTTTGACTTGCCTGTTTCACTTCCCACAGAGATGTTGGAAGTGCTTCATCCTAGTCTCGAGTCCTCACCCTTACCCTTCACGATGTCTGTGTTCCCATGGCCATATCCTCTGCCAGGACTTCTTTTCCTCTGTAGGTCCATCTGCCAATCTTCTTTCCATCTCTCGAGACTCAGGGACCCAGGTCCTAGAAGTGTGAAGGAGTGAGAAGAGGACTCGGTGTGACCTGGGAGACAGCACAGGAACACAATGATCTCAGCAACTTCAATGGCCTCAGGAGCTTGGATCTTTTGATTTAAAAGTCCCCTGATGTTCTACACAAATGTAAGGGAAGAGGGCAGATGTCTAACTTCAGATCCAGCTCTAAAAGGCCACACCGCTATAAGTGTTGAGTGTATTTAATACTTCTCCAATGTGACAGCTACCCGCCACCCTTCTCTGCACCTGGCGGAGACAGACTTGGAGTTTGGAGTAGTTCACAAAGCAGGCTGAACAAATTCCCATATTATCAGGCACTCCAGAAAGATTTTCCAAATAGAACAGATAACTACTGCATCTTCCACTGCACACTGAAAAGGTTCAAGATGACCAGGTTACCTAAAGGTTTATCTATTTTGTTTGAGTCCTGTTCAAAAAGGCATTAAAAGAAGGCAGATGGACTATATGCACACGAGTGATGAGAGTGTGTGTGGGTAACAGTTTGATGGCTCCTTAGAAAGTTAAACTTAGAATTACTGTGTGACCCAGCACCCCCACTTCTAGGTATGGAGCCGGAAGAATTGCAAACAGGTATTTACATACTTATACACAAATGTTTATAGCAGCACTGTTCACAGTAGCTAAATGGTGGAAACAACCCAAATGCCTACTAATGGATGAGTAGGTAAACAAATGTTTACCCATACAAAGGAATATTATTCAGCCATAAAAAGGAATGCTGCGACATGCATGTATGAATCTCAAAACGTGGGGCTGAGTGAGTAAAGCCAAGCACAAAAGGTCACATATTGTAGGACTCTCTTTATATGAAATATCCCAAATAGGCAAATCCACAGAGACAGCCGGCAGATTACTAGTTGCTTAGAGGTCAGCGGGAGAGAGGAGTGGGGAGTGACTGCTTAATGGGTGTGAGATTTCTTTTGGGAGTTACAACGCTTTGGAACTAGGTAGAGGTAATGATCACACAGCACTGTGGGTGTACTGCAAAGCACTGATTAATTTTTTGTTATGTGAATTTCACCTCAAAGCCACAAATACAGACACAGAACCCTTAACACTTGAGGGTCGCAGAGGCCCTAAAACACAGAGGACCAGCACGAGTACACGGTGCTCTAGCAGTCCCAAAGACCTTCTTCTATTTCAATTCAATGCCAAGACACAGAACTGTAAAAAACATCTCCAGATTTAACTACCAGAAACTCTGTTCTTGAAAGAGATCTTTGTCGGGCCCCTGGGCTTTCTCCTTTGTTGCTCGGGAGGAAAGTGTCTTACAGACAGCAGATACATCAAATTTTTTCAATAATCTCTGGGCAATTTCTAGTGCAACCTAAGTGAGAAAGAAGATTTTTTTTTTTTAAGTGGAAAACAAGGGAAGGAAAAGTACTCTCTCAGAGCTCCCAACAGCTTTATTTAAATCAAAGTTGGTTCTCATTGCATTTGGATTGTTTCTTTCATCCCAATTTTCATTACAGGAAACTATTTGAGGCCAACCCTCAAATCTAGTCTTTGGCTCTGGTTCTCTTGGTTTAGTTAACAAAACAGAACGCTTTAACTTCTATTTTTTTTTTCTTTACAATGTTTCAGTCTTTACATGGAGGCAAGTATCTCTCTCTATTGATATTTCACACTGTTTTTCTGAGAGATTTTTAAATGTCTAGTATGTTCTGCAATTCTCATGAATATATCAATCACAGGCAAGTTCATCTGCAAATAAATTTAAAATGATTTACCCCACCAGGGAGGCTTACACGAATCCATAGATCCTTGACAGTTTTCTCTGGGCTAAACGATAGAAATCAATCCATAGTTGGCACATACCAAGGGGTGAGCTATTCCTCAAGGTCACTGTAAAGAACATCGCTGGCTTTGAGCTTCAAAGAATTAAAAGGTTTCCTTCCTGACAAAAGTGGACGTGATGGAGGTGTCATTCAGGAGGACGATAGGGTTACCAGCCTGGAGGTAAAAAAGTGTTTGGAGCACAGTGTCTTTTGTGTCTGAGCTGATGTTTGGAGGTCAGGCTGAGGGCTAGAGAATGACATGTCAACTTCCGGCCCATAGGGCTTCCTCTCATGCCATTTGAAATCCAACAACTTGTCAACTTGCAAAGGTTGGGTCCCTTCCCTGCACAATTTCTCATCATGGTAGCTTTTCCTGTTCTTGAGTCTGATATAACTGTCACGCATAAGTAAAAACAAGAGTCTTTCATTGTACCCAAACACTTTGACAAGATGGGGAATAAGCCTTTGCTGTTGACATAATTTGTCCTATGAAATAAAAAAAGTCATATGTCTTAGGCTTAAAAATCACTTTAAGAAGTCAGACCTCAGGGTAATGCAAGCCAAAGATCAATGTTTTTCTCACTCTGACTTAGTTTGGAAAGAGATTTATAGCATTTGAAAAGAAATATTAATCGTGAATTGTGTTATCTGTATAATTTCTAATGCTGATATGGAATCACTATGTATACTATACACATTGAACTTTCCATTTTGCCCAGTTCTCCACTGGAGCTGGCTGGAGTCCCAGAATGCAGCTCTGTTTGTCATGGGGAAACTGCAGAAAAGTCTTTCCATTTCTATCTAGGAGAATAATCATCCTAGTGGCACAGTAGTTGTAAATCTGTTAAAAGTCGATTTTCTCATTGCAATTAAATGTAAAACTTATAAAACTTTAAACCCGGGATCATGCTATTACAAATGAGGCAATTGTAACATGTTTTCTCTGTGCCGCATTAAAATATGTTAAGGAGATGAATTAACCTTGCCATTTTAAATTTAATATTAAAATGTGCTCAGTGTAATGTCCACTAGGAGAGGCAAAGTATTTGAGCTGCGTAACGGAGGAAACAGTTTCATAGACATTGTCACATACTTCATCTCACTTGGTTCCTGTGATAGTCCGATAGGATAAACAGGGCGTATTTTTCTTGTCCTTATCTCATAGATCATGAACCTGAAGCTTCGCAAGATGAGCGACCTCCCCAAAAGGATGCTGCATCAAACCCAACGCCTTCTCCACTTCACCGCAGCAGGTCTGACCTCGGGAGCAGCATTTTTAGAAGGTGAGCATCGAAGCACAGTAGTAGAAAGCGACAATCCCATATGGGCCTGTCGAGGAGCTTTTCAGGGTGATGTTCTTCCCCCAGAAAGAAGAGGGTGCCTTTACTCTCCTCCCTCCCTTTTTAAAAACAGTGTTGTGCATTTTGCTTCCGTGTTAAACAAAGATACAGGGAAATGCTTGGAAATGATTAGAAAATAATGTCACGTTTTAGAAACATCAGTGTGGTTTCTACGAAGATAGTAAGTGTGGTCGTGAGTCCTCTCAGTTTGTTTGTTCATTCATTTCAGCCAATATAGAAAGGTTAGGGGACAGTCCCAGGCAGTGGCAGGGGGTCAGTGCCTCTCCAAGACCCCTGAGTACCGGGGCGTTTGAAGAAACTCTGCAGAGGAGGTGAAGAGCTTCAGATCTATGGACTCTGAAGTGCTGGTGTGCCCATGGCAGGTGGCCAAACGAGGAGGAGGAGAACCGAGGGTTGAGACCAGGTGGTCGGGACCTGGGAACGTGCCCGTTTTGTCACAGAAGGCATTGGACCAGATGTTAAAGATACTGTGGCTGAAGAGCCAGCAGTGAGTCATTGCCTGCGACTCTGGGCAGGTCCCCCTTTTCCCGGCCCTATGCACCCTTGTCTCTAACACACATAGTTTCCCCCACTTCAGTCATTTACGAAGTGCATGTATAGTCATATGACTGTATTTGACACATGGCTTGTACAATTATTTATTTATTTAATATTGCTTAATATTTTCTCTCAGTCTATGCTTTTACTTATCTTTTAATTTTAATTTTAAAATTGGCATTTTGGGAAAATTGCTTCTCAGACCTTGCACCCTCATTCAAGTGCTGTGCCTTTGGGAAAGCGTTTATCTCTTCATCACTCTTTAGCCTCATGATGGCCAAGGAAATGTACTCAGCAGTTTGGACGACATCTCCAGAAGCATTCTAACAATATATGTTCTCCCGACTATGAAACTCCCGGGTCTGATAATGAAGGGGAGACCACGCCAGAGTTTGAACTCAGATTTTCCTGTGGTTAGTTCACTCGGCTCAATTACATCTACTTTCTTCATGAATTCAAGGCCCCTTGTCACTTCAGACCAACAGGGAGGAAAAAAAGATGAGGTAATGGAGAAGAATAAAGAGAAGTACTTAAAAAATCAAGAGCAATGCACCACGTACTGGAAAGCCAATTAGATATGGAGTAGAGTAAGAAAGCGTTCTTTAGCACCACCAAAGTGCAATTAATTAGCTGGCCTATCATTTAATGGTATGGGCTTTGTATTGATTAAATGAACATAATAATCCTATTTTACCAGTTAATTGGTTTGGGAAAAAAATATTCATTGATACCATCCTGAGTTGCAATTTTTAAAATTAAGCATAAAAATGCTTATTTAACATTGAAAATAGAACTTTCCGTTTTGTAACTTGTCCAGAAGTAACCTGCCTGTCAAAGGCGTATAACATTCCAAAGAGAGCTATTGATTGAGTCTGGAATTTTTCCCTTGTAGGCATTTTTTTGAGCACCTAGGGGAAGAGTTTGCATGGATCGATTCTTCTTTCTGACACTTTAAAATAATGTTTGAGGAATGAGCCTTTGGCTCAAGCCTCACGATTGGACCTGAAATCAATTGTGGGAGACATAGGAAAGTCCCGGTAAAGACAAAACAGTAGAATGTGACATTCGAGAATCGATAAAGGGAAGAGTGTATCCATATTAATTAGGTTTTTAATTGAGTATAAATGCTACACAAAAGCTCTGAGGGCATGAAGACAGTTTCATAGGTCATCTAAGACTCATGTGGGTGATAACAGTCTACAGGAAATGAATGTTTTTCTCCGAATCATAGGAGGTAACCAGATAGTTTACAGGGCTGCTTATGTATAAACTAGTAGGATAGCTGTGTTTTAATGGAGAGGCTGACAGAAAGTCACAGCCTTTTATCTTACCAAGTAGGAAATCTTTAAAAATATTTAACATTTACCATTACTGTTGTTTAAAAAAGAAAGAAAGAAAGGGAAAACAAAAGATGTTTTAGGTCCAGCTGCTGAGGGAAGAGGTAACCCCATCCAGCAGTTCTCAGGCATTGTACTCTCGGAACCCCTTTTCATTCTTTAGAACTGTTGAGAACCCCATTAGATTTTATGTGGATTATATCTATATCTATTTACAAGTAATTGCATAAGAAATTAAAATGAATTTTAAAACATAAGACTATAAAACACGTTCAGAGTGATGATGTCATCACATGTCACGGAGCCTCTGGAAAACTCCACCATACACGAGTGAGAGCACGAGAGTGGGAAAGGAAAACAATACCCTCAGTGTCATCATGAAAACAGTTTTGACCTCAAAGACTGCCCGATGGGGTCTTAGAAACCCCCGGGTGTTCCCTGGTTGTTCTTTGAGTGCAAGTGATCTAGTCCAGTGCCTTCATTTTGTTATTGAGGACATTGAAGCCTGGAAGGGCAAGTGACAGGTTGAAAAGTGCCAGAATGCCCTTGCACACACATGTACACAGGTATGCACGTAAACATTTAGTCCCATGTCGTTATGCATGCTCTGGAACCCGCCCCACACAGATAGAATGACGAGCCCCAGTGCCAGGTACAGCCCTTTCTACAAAGACAAAATAGAGCCTAAAATGGGCAGCCCGACCTTGAGACAGCCCGTATGCTTCTCATGACCTCGCTGTGAAAGGTAGTTTCTCTGATGGCCGATTAGAATAGCAGAGCTGGCCGGGAGTGGCCTTCCAGACGTCCGGTAGTCTGAGGGGACTCTCTAGGTTCAGGGAGCAGCCTTCTGCTGGAATGCGGTCTCTCTGACTTGGAAGCCTAGCTCCTGCTCTGCAGAACAAGAGGGCACTTTGAAGAGGGAGGTCTTGATTTGTAGTTTGTTGTGTTTTGAGTTTAAGCCAGACCCCAAGGGGAAGTCCACAGTGCCACTGGAATTACGTAAAAGACACAGTTCCTCAGCAATGCCAATAACAGAGCTTGAATAGAGTCAAAGCAGATTCTGTTCAAATGGATGGTGAGGAAGATATCACTTTTAAAGTCAATGTCATTTGTGTGGTTTTATTTGTTTGTCTTATGGGTAGAAGAAACATATAGGTTTAGAACATGACTGCTTGGATTAAGCTATTTTGGCTTATACTGACCAAAAAGGAGGTGTTTTTGAGGCTTCATAATCTCTGTAAACTTTATATTCGCAAGTCCATTAAACCACAAGACTTCCTTAGCTGGTCTTAGCTCAGTCATTGAACATCTCTTCTTGTCAAGGGAGATGTCATCTATATTCTTAAGCTTTTTATGCTACCTAAAATTGATAAAGTATTTGAATGTGACTGTAGCATATTTATCATATGAAAGGAATAATGTTAAGTTCAAAAGTCTGAATTTAAGTGCTGGTTTTCCATTTATCAGCTATATGAGTTGGACTTCTCTCTTCTACAGAAAGGGAACCCTAGTAACTGTCCCACAAGACTCTGATATTTGGGGGTGTAGCCTAATTCTTAGGCTCCCCAGCAGAGCCCAGAATGACCTGTGTCCTTGTGCTGACTCTGCTATTACAGAGACTTGGGCCAACTGACCCCTCATCACTCTGGATTCTGTAAAACGCTCATCCACAAAATGGGGACAGGGCTGTGAATGTAAAGTCTTAGTTCAACTGAGGATAGTAGGGGATAGTAGAGGCTAGTTTCCTGGGGCAGTCTGAAATCTGTTTCCATCCAAACCAACAGTATTTCCAGGGCTGAGCTTTCTTAACTCTGCTGGAGCCTGGAGCTTAGGGAAAGACTTGTACTTCTTTCCATTATACTAAATAAGAAGTAATGTACATAACACATATTTGGAGTTGGAGGGTAACACTTTAAAACAGTTCTTACTTACTTTGGGTGCCCATAAGCCTTACCAGATGACAACCTCACTTTGACTGTCACCCTAGCATTCGTTAGGCCATAAGGTCAACACGGAGCAACCTGGAAGGTAGTTAACTATGCTGTTTCAAGCATTTCAATATATATAGTTTGCCAAATGGATGGCCATTTAAAAAGTTATGTTAGAACAGTTCCACTGTTTGGATGTTTCCAGTGTTCAGACTCCCAGATCAAAAAGCTTCAATCATATGTATATTAATAGTTCAAGTATATAAGATAAGTTAGCTACAAAAGTGTTCACAATGTGTTTGTTGAATTGAAAGGACAATTCATTATCACATGCCCTTAAATGTCATGGCAATTATCATTATACATTTTATTAAAGTCAGTTGGGAGAAAATACTGCCTTAAAAAATCTGAGACCTAATTCAGGCACAAGGGCCACCAAAGACCAGATTTTTGATTGTCTTAAATCTACTACGCAGATACAGACTTGTAATTTGCAATGACACAATCAGGAAATGTAGTTTATGAATGCAAACTTACTGTGCAAACTTATCATGAAATCCCGAATTGGCAGACATAATTCTGGGATTTGTGTAGAAAAATGTGATGTTCGAATTTCTAAGCAGAGAAGACTGAAGTTCAATGAAATGTTTGTAAAGTTCTGTTTGAAGTTTGGCCCTGGATTCTACATCAATTATATAAATATCAATTTGGAAAACTGATGAGTACAGCCACATTTTGAGTTTGCCAAATCATCATAGAATTATGGAATCATAAAGATAGAAGCAGTGGCTAAATTAAAAAAAAAGAGAGCAAGGCCTCCCATTTTCCCTTATATTTCACTATTAAAAAAACAGCTCCCCCAGAAAAAAAAAAACCCAAAAATAAAATTGAAGCTCACCTGCCCTTAGGAGTTTTTGTTACAGGAACCTATAAATTCTCTTTATTATGTATACCCTTCTGGTTAGGTTTTTCTTTTTGAAGTTAAAGCATTCTAACTCATAGGACGCATTTTCTCTTAGTTTCTGTTTTCGCTCTGTAGTGGATACTATAGTTCCCTATGATACATCCATGATTCCTTTTTCCTTCCTTGAAGGAAAAAAAGGTTTTATACGGGTATCCATCTCTTCCCCACACAGCCATGTGCTTTAAGGAAAACTCATCCCATTGCTAGCTCCGGAGATAAGCTATTCCCCAGCTGTGGTTTTGGCTTTGCATCTTCTGTGAGTCGTCTTCTCTCATGTATCCAAACAATGCCCAACAATCCTTCTTGTCGACATCAAGAGAGAACAAGTATTTCTAATTCTGTGCTCCCCACGGGAGTCCCTAGATTCATTTTGATGTAGGTCACATGCCTTCCAAATAACCAATCACTTTGACGAAGAGAATGAAATGTGTTGATTGGCTTAAACCATGCCTCGCTAATCTGGGGTCAAAATCTATGTGCTGTTAGGAAGTGGTAAATGGAGAATAAATGCCGAGTAGGTAGGCTTGCCAGATTTAGCAAATAAAAATGTCAGGCACTCAGCTGAATTTTAATTTCAGATAAGCAACTAATAATTTTTTTTTTGTATGAGTATGTCCAAAAACTGCATGGGACATACTCATACTAAAGAGAATGTTATTTATCTGAAATTTAAATTTCAGATCAAATTTAGTGGGGTGCCTGGCTACCACTGCCCCTCTCTCCAATGCGTCAGTGATAATGTAGGTAAACATCATAATATATGAAATGCAATACAGTAAGTATAAAATAGCTCTGGGAATGTGAATGGACAGATGGAATAACGCGGCAATCTGAGTACCAGGTACATGTCAGGAGTTTGACTTAAATCCACGCCAATCCTCTTATCATTGCCGCACAGTGGATGTCAGCATCTCCATATTGCATGCTGTAAAAATATTGGGCTCAGAAAGGGTAATTCCTTCAGGTTCACAGGGCCAGTTAAGTCACTAATCTGGGGTCCACAGTCGCTGATTCGTTTGCCTGATGCCAGTACTTCTGTGCCTCTCTTCCTTTGTAGGAGGGTCCGTGTGAGGACACACCTCCCACCCTTCCCGACCATCTCTAAACCCCTTTCCTTTACTCTGATAGTTCCCTTCAGCTTTAATTATGACCCTGTTTTAAATTTGGCTCCAGAGCTCAGGCGAAAATGAGACAGTGTTGAAAGCCAGCCGCCTGGAAGGTCGTGGGTGCTCGTGCTTTCCTTGGAGATTGTTTTTTCCTTTCGAATGTACACATGCTTTCCAAGAAGCCCCCATCGGTGATAGTTCCAAATTCACATACCTGTAGTATAGTTGATTTCAGACATTCCAAAATGCTCACATCTCCTCTGAAACTTTACAGCAGAGTTCATTATCCCGATAAACAGTTCGTTTGGGGAGGTCCGAAGTCTAACCTAGACGCGTTTTGCTGCAGAGCAAGGCTCTTACGTGTGCAGGGAACAGCAGCTAACCGTCACAGACAATCCCCTTAATCAAGCCCCCGTCAGGATCCTCTCTGGTCATTACATACAAACAGTTCATTTTTCTTTTCCTCTCCAGATCAAGTTCCCAAACCCATAATCATACCATTAAAAAAAGAAAAACCCGCTGTTGAACCTTTTCCAAGTTGGTCCACCACACGCTGAAGCTGCGTCCAGGCCTCCAGTGACCTGCGTGTGTGTTCCAGACACCTGCGTCCCAGCTCATGCCCTCCATGCCAGGCAGCTCCCATCTCATGCGTGGCGTCAGGAGGGAGGCACCAGCGATAGTGGGGGCTGTGCGGCATGAGGTTGGAATGGAAATAGGACTCATCATGCTTTGGCGAGTAGCAGAATCATTGTTCCAGCTGCAGAGGGTGGCCCAGGTGTCGTTAGCAAAGCAGTCGGATCAAAGAGTTAGTTCCCCAGGTGACTAGGGGCTGTTCTTCTCATGAAGCGCCTCCTTCTCACTAAATCTTTACTCTCACATAATTGTGACGTCGAACATTAGGAGAGAATGCTCAAGACCAGTGGCCACCATCTCCCCTGGAGGAAGTGGGCACTATGGGAAAGCCTACTGTGAAAAAAAAGGCCTTTCTCCAGGAGACCCCAGCAGTCGAATGGGGTGGGCTCGAGTGGCAAAGGCCGCTTGCTCTGGCTGGTTGACTTCAACCGTAGTGCGATTTAAAGCACAGAGGAAACAATTCATACATGAGCTCCCCTCACCCTCATGTCTCTATTCATGAATTAATGCTAATAACCGCTTTCACAAAACACTAAGACACTTCACGTTACTGATGGGTATTTATTTTGCAGATCACTGTGACCCTCAGATCTTGTTCTGCCTGGTTTGCACAGAATGGATCCTCCTCACCCACCTCTCTTACCCTCTTCTCATTCCTCTTTGTTGATTCAGTTCTTGTCAATTTGTGACTTAACTTTCAATCCTGTCTTATTCCAATACGTCCTCATCTTCTATTTGAGAATTTAACAAGCTTGCTTTGCTATTTTTAATGCGGTTCTTTATAGCACCACAGTGGCTTAATTTAGGACATCCATATATTTAGTAACTATTTTCAATTAGATTTTCCGCACCATTGATTCAAAAGTTAAAATGTCACAGGCCCACACTGGAGGCCTATGGAATCGTAGTACACACATTTCCTCTGGCTGGCTGCCCTCAAGCAGTGATTGTAACTCAGAAATATTAGGTGGCTGGTTGCATGTAGAGTTTTCAGAACACATTCATATCTCAAGTTGCTTCCTCTGTACCATGTTAACCTCCAGGGCCGCTTTTCCCTGCCATCAGCGTGAACACTCACAGACAGTAAAGCTCTGGCAATATTAACCTGATCGAAATAGGAAAGTCAGTGTTCTGGAAAAAGACATCACGTCGTGTACTGCGGATACATTTCGATCCTGACCTCTATACACAATCTTAATTTTGGAAACTTCCAAATAATTGGTAAGACATTTGTCACATATTACATCACACATTTATGTTGCCATCTAAAAAAAGCACATAGTGACGATCTGAGAAATAATATGTTAATGGCTTCTAATAGTCCATTATGCCTCTTGCTTTTTTCATTGCAAAGTAACAAACAAACTGAAAGGAGGTTCACAGTGCTATGGAAGACCAATAGCAGGGGCATTTTTTGGTAGGGAAATCGCTACAGCACTCACGAATGGCCGGTCCTTGCCCCCCGCCCCCCGCCTCCATTGCCCCTCTCTCCATTGCGCCATCCTAACATAGAGTCCCTTCCTAGATTTTTTTGCTTTGGCACCTTTCAGCTTCACCTGACAGCAGCGAGCCACCTACTACAGCGATTCTTCATGCAAGTTTTTCTGCTGATTCTCATCTCTTTTCCTGTATTTATCTCTGCCTCATTCACAAGCTCTGGGTATTTTCCTTGGAGTGCCTACTGCATTGCAAACAGTGGCCTCGGCATTGGGACGTCAACAAGAACAGTACAGAACACCTGCTCTTAGGGGCTTACGTGCAGTGGTGGGGTTGAGAGGGTGGATGCTAAGTGAGTATAGGATGTCAGGTGGCGATGAACGAGAGAGCGGTGGGAGATGTGTGAGGGGGCGGGGGTCGGTCGCCCGTCTTCTGTCTTCTGTCCTTGGCCCATGTGTCCTCTGTGCTCCAGTACTTGGGGGATTGATTTATTCATACAGTTCTTCCTTAAGGCTTATTTCTAAATTTATGTCTATATCTATTCCTTTCTGTTTCTGATTTCATCATTTTTCTCAGGGGTGACTTCATTCTTCTGGTTGTTTTTATCTTAAATAGACCTTATTATAGTTTCCCCATAGGAAATTCCACTGGATCCAGAGAACACTATTACAAGGAAGTTACTATATCTATACTTTAGTGTATGCGTGTTTGGATATCGGACAGGCTGAAAATCCACGGAAATTTACTGCATCTTTTAGTTTTTATTCGGGTGTTCACCGTTGGGTGGACTCAGGGCAGTCACCAAATATCTTTTCAGCTATCAGCCATGAAGGAATTCCCCCATAGTACTTCTCAACAGATTTATTAATCCCCAACCAGGCAAATATAAGAAATAACTACCATGGTACCTCTGAAGCTGTGATAAGTGTCAGCTTTCAGTTCCTCAGCCTTTTACAGTCCATCCGAGTGCAGACGTGCGGGCACATCCTGCCTCTCGCTTTGGCTGCGCTCAATCATTTCCAGATCTGGAAGTGCTCGGCCTCTGGGAATGACTGGGGAGGAAGGGGCAACGCTGTCGCGAGTCAAAGGTGAAGCCGCTTTGCTTCCCTTTGAGGAGGGAAACCCACAAAGTCGTTCATCTCTCTCTGCTTACCGGTTGTGAGTGTGGAAGTGCACACTTCTCTCCGCTTCGCCCAGCGCTTTCCATCTACGGGACGGCTCAGAAGGAAACGCTGTCATTACCGGATTCTGCTTTTCCTGGCCAGGTGGCTCTAAAGGAGTCTGGAGAAAGGGCTCAGCTCGGCCTCTGAATGTAGCCCTCCAAATCAAGGCTACGACCTTCAACTAAGCAGTGTCCTAAAACATTTTTTTCCCCTGTGTGATAATTTTAAAATTTCAATAACAATTTTTTAAAAAATGGCTGCGAAACGAATACCCCTTGTGGAGGTCGGGGATTTTGCTTTTGACTCCAATTAGAGGTAATGGGAATCATGAGGACTCTTGCTGTACTTCGCCTTAGTGTAGGTGTTATTTTTGCAATTAAAGCACTATGTATGTCTCTGTAGGGTTTTTATTTAATTGGCAAACATGGTCGGACATACGTCAAAGCTCATCAATCCTTAGGCCTTTTCATAAAAATTGCTTCGAATTTGCTGGTGTTTAACATCTATAGCTCAGGCCGCCCACCCTAAACACCACTGCAAATAGTTTCTGCTGCTCCACTGTCAGAGGTTCTGAGCCTTGCAAACAGGTTTATGAACGACACCCATTAAGCAACAGCTGAGGGATAGTCAGGACAATTTCAGAATTTTTTTTTTTTTTACTTTCCTTTTTTGTTTTTTTCTGATGCCAAAAGTTACATACATACGAGTCTTGTCTGAATGAAAGCCATAACTGTGCTTGAGCACATCTGGAAGTAGAATCCATTCAAACATTATTTTTCACTCATTATTAACATTTCTACTTATATATTATCCCTGACTATTTATTCAAAGCGACACTTAAATAAACCTTGGTTGCCTGAGGGAGAAGAAAAGGCCGGTGGATATAATAGCACCTCCATACTCCTCTCTGAGAGCATCGTCAGTCCAGGGGCCCCACTCTCTCCTGAGCCCACCAGAGGCCACTAGTTGAACACCTTCCTGGATCCAGTGCTAAGTTGGGGCAAGCTTTCCAAAGAGAAAAAAGAACTCCCACCAGCCGTTCTGAAATCACCTCAGGAATAAGCCATATGAAATCTTTTACAACGTCTAAACGTTCATCACCACTAGAGAGAAGGAATGGCGTTCACAAGCCGTCTGGGCTCATCTCTGCCCTTTACAGCCTTTCGCCTCTCGGGTTCCAGGCCCACCGTCTGACCCCTGGCCTCTCCCTTTGCCTCATTCCCCTTCCTTAATGGCTAACTTCTACCTCTTCCCATCTCCTACGGGGCCATGTTTTCACACTCATCTCTTCCTCTTTTAACATCTTCAATCTTTTCTTTTTCAGTGAATCTTTTGCCCTTGTATCTTACATTGCCAAGTCTATCCCCCTCTTTAAAAATCCACCTCTTGAACTTGAAGCCCTATCTAGCAACTACCTTAGTCTTTTCTTATCATTACCAGACTTCTTACAGTGTGGTTATTTAAATGTCAAATTAATATATTGTTGACCTAAGAAAAAAATTAAAGTAGTTGCTAGATGGGGTAACACTTTTGCTAAAACAGCTCATTCTAAAGTCAATAACTTCCTTTAACATTAACTGTGTTTGCCATCATCTGCTTCTAGAAAGTTTCTTGTCCTTTCCCTTCCATGACTCTACATTTTTTTGGTATTCTTTCTGCTTCTTTGAGGTCTTCCCTAGTTTTTATTCTCGTCGTCTTTTTCCTTTGTGCCATACCAGCTCAAAAACCTTGAGTGTTTTTTTTTTGTTTGTTTGTTTGGTTACTTTTACTCTATTTTTTAAAAAATGTGCTTGCAATAAAATGAACTCTTTTTGGCACATAGGTCTATAGATTTAGACATATAGTTTAGTCATATAATTATGTAATAACCTCCACAATCAAGATACAGAAATTTCTATCACCTCCCCAAATTTCCTCACAGTGCACCTTTGTAAGTAACCCTTTCTTCCATCCCAACCTCCTGGCAATCACTAACCTATTTTCTGTTCCTAAAAACTCGCCTTTTCCAGACTGCCATTAAATAGAATCATACAGGAGGTAGCTTTTGAGTCTGACTTCTTTCACTTAGCATATTACCTTCATGTCATCTACGTTGCTTCAGCTATCAAAATTTTTTTCCTTTCTATTGCCAGTCGAAGGGTGTTTGGGGTCATTCCAGTTTCTGTGTGTGTGTGTGTGTGTTGTGTGTGTCTGTGTGTGTGTGTCTGTGTGTGTGTGTGTCTGTGTGTGTGTGATTATGAATAAAGACACTATAAACATTCATGTACAAAGTTTTTCTGTACACATAAGTTTGCATTTCTCTCATGTATAGTCTTGCTGAATCCTGTGGTAAGTATATGTTTAACTTTACAGGAAACTTCCAAAGCCTTTTCCGAAATGGCTGTGTCACATTGCATCCCACCAGCAACGTACGAGAGTTCCAGTTGTGCCACATGCCCTTCATCACTTGGTACTGTCAGTCTTCTTAATTTTAGTCATTCTAATGGTTTGTTAGGGTATCCCATAGTGGTTTAAATTCACATTCCTCTAATAACTAATGATGTTGAGCATCTTTTCATGAGCTTTAGGGTCAACCTATTATCATCTTTTGTGAAATGGCTGTTCACATATTTTGCTCATTAAAAAATAATTAGTTTTTTCCCCTTATTGTTGAGTTTTGAGAATTCTTATATATACTGCATAAACTCTTTTGTTGAATACATGATTTGCAAACATTTTCTCCCAATCTATGGCTTTTGTTTTTATTCTCTTAAGGGCGTCTTTTGCAGAAGTTTTTAATTTTGATGCAGTCTGATTTATCAGTTTTTTCTAGATTTTGTTTTTGGTGGCATATCTAAGAAATTGTTGCCAAAACAAGGCAACAAACATTTTTTCCCTATGTTTTTATCTAAATGTTTTAATTTTATAGTTTTGGACTTTATGTATTTGGGTCCATAATCCATTTTTAATTAATTTTTGTATATATGCAAGGTATGAATTGAAGGTCATATTTTTTACCTATGGAGAGTCAATAGTTTCAGCACCATTTGTGGGAAAGATTTTTTTTTTTCCATTGAATTGTCTTTGGCCAAATACCTTTGGCAAAAAATCCATTTGCCAAAGTTAATCATTTAGATGTATGTATTTCTGGGCTCTTTTGTCCTATGGCATTGATCTGTGTGTGTCTTTTTGCCAGTACCGCCTGTCTTCATTACTGCAGCATTGGAAATGTATTGAATCCATGGATCAGTTTGGAGGAAATTTACAACTTAATAATATGAAGCCTCCCAATAAGTGAATAAGGCATCTCTTTCCATTTATTTTGGTCTTTAATTTCTTTCGACAGCATTCTGTGGTTGTCAGAATGTGGGTCCTGCACATACAGGTATCCCCGACTCTTTGAAAGATTGCCTTATACCACTTTGCCTTTACGGAAGACCTACACTAGTTCTTGTTTTTTCTAACTTAAAGAAAAAAAAATCCAAAGAGGACTTTGCTTTTACAAAAAAAGGCAACAGCGAGAATGGCAGCATTTGCTTTTCAGTGAGCCACAGAGAGGCAGCACACACTCCAAGCAGTGAATGTGTCACTGCTTCTACTACATGCCAGTGTTGTCTAGGTTTTCTGTGTTATTTGGTGTGATTCGGTAGGTTATTTGGGGGGTCTGGGAATACTCGAAAATTTTTCCATATAAATTAATGGAAGGCGTGTCTTTGCTTTATGCCATTTTGGCTTCTAAAAGTTTTCGTAGGAACATTCTACTTTTAGATAGTGGTGGAAACCTGTATTTTGTTAGATTTTTTTCCCTAAATATTTTGTTTCCTTGTGCTATTACAAGTTGTACTGCTTTCTCAGTTTATCTTCAAGGCTCATTTCGTCAAATTATGTATCCATTTTCACTTCGCTTTCTCTGATGCCTGCCCCCTGCCCCTCCAGGTAACACCTGGATTATTCTAACAGACTCTGCCACTGGCCAGTGTTCTCAGAATGTTATTCTCAGCCAGCTTTCCTAAACCACAACTTTCCTCCTGTTACTCAGATTAAAGATCCTTGCATTCAACCTCTGCAGAGTAATATTCAAGGCAGCCTTTACAAACATTTTCTCCTATTTCATGGCAGAAAATTCCAAGTGATCTGAATTCATCTGCTCATTAGTTATCTTTTTTTGAGTTCTGGAAGTTAGGATGTAATGGAAGTGAAAGAAGAACAATAGTAGTTTAACAGTTAAACAATAACAACAACAACAATGACAACAAAAACTGAGGTTCTTGAAAAATACTATATGCTTTACCAAGTAGCTGTGAGGAAGACTTGGATAATGGAAAATTAGAAGCTATAGGACATTAAACATTGATTCTGTTCCAAGCTATCTGCTAAGCACTTTACATGCATTATCTCATTCCTCTTCATGAGAGCCTCTGAGAATGTGGTAGGTATATTATTACTTATATTTTCCTGATGATCAAACCGAAACTTAGAAAAGTTAAGTAATTAGCTTAAAGTCACTCCACTAGGAAGGCACAGTTGGAACTTGATTCGTAGCTCGACTCCAGAGTCTGTGATTAACTCTGCTGTAATGCTGCGTGTCAACCATCAGGTGATGTTCACCAGTGATGAAGTGAATGCTTGGCTGAATCCAGCCATCATGAAGAAATGAGTCTTCTGTTCTTCTGGAACATCCCCAATGCTACCGATTCATATTCTTTGTGTCCTTTTCATTTTCCCCCCTTCCTTCACTATATTCAAGCTTCTCAAGAGTCTGGAAGGTGAGAGTAGGTAAGGTTCAGGTTAACAACAGCAGTATTTCTTTCCAGTGTTAATGGGAATCTCCTCATATTCTGTAAGGTTGAGCATTCCTATGAACTAGGAAACTGGTTTTCTGGGAGCCACAGCCATGTAAAGGATGTCAAACACTTTAGGGAGATTGCCCATAACATTTGTCAGTACCAATGAGAAAGCCATTGCAATCCAAGGAAGACCCTTCACAGCTCCTGGTCCAGTGTGTGAAGCAGAGGAGAGGCTCAGAAACTATTGTATTAAGAAACTATTGGCATGAACGTTGACAATATGAGTGTCACAAATATACATGTTAATGATGTTAGGGCCTTGGCTGAGCACATGATACAGCTATAAATCACTCCCCAGTTGAACAGGAAGGATTGTTTACATAAGGTAAAAACATGAATTTACCTGCTCAACTGAGTGCAAATCCCAACTAAGAACTTGATAAATGCAATTAGAATCAGGTTTGAAAAAAATAGAAACCTTAATAACTATTATCAGAGAGGAGCGAACATTTAATGCTCAGAAAATTTTATTTTGTTCTGATAGGAAAATATCAATTCCTTCCCCAAAATGGAAATTCTTCTCCATCTTATTCACATATTGTAGAAAAAAATAATTCATTTTGTCCTTTGTACTAATATGCCTCTAGATGGCCTCTTATTCAAAATATTTGATCAAACAGTTTACTATTTACTAAAAAGGGAAAGTTTTATCTGCCCATAAAATACAGACTAATTTTTCTTCCTTTTGTTATTAGTAAAGGATCACTTTCATTTTGCAGATACTTAGTACTCTTGAAAGAAAATGTATTAACACTTATATAGAAAGTAAGAGCACTGAAAATCAGCCTGTAATGCACATTTATCTCCACTTTTTTAGTTCCATTAAGTCTATAAGTTGGCTCAGCAAACTGTCTCAGGTTGTTACTACTTGATAGACAATCAGTCTACCTGAGAGACTGCCTTGTCCACGGGGCCATTTGTCTGATCGGATATCAAATGGCTTGTTGATTATTCTGACTTCAAAGGCTACTGGCAGCCAGACCTTCAAGGTGGTCTGTAATGCCCCAAGTGTTGAGGCCACCTGTCAGTGTGCTTCCAAATTAAAGAGAATCTGCTGGGAAACGAAGGGTAAACTTCCTCTCCTGCAGATGAGGCTGATTAACCTTGAACAGTTTTACTTTTTCAATAGCAGTTGGGATGGGGAAAATAGCACCAAAAATTTCAGTTCCCTTTATTGTTGGGATGCATGCGTTTGCCTGTCCAAAAAATGTAAATATCCATTTGCAGGGTTGCTGAATTTTAGTGAAATTTAGAGTAACAGATTACAATCTTTTTATTTGTTTTTGGATTTTTTTACTATATTTATAATAATAGTAATTATTTGAGTTATAGACATATATTTTGAAAAGAAAAAAATTGTAAATACTTGTCAGCCACATTTTTTTTTTTTTGCTTCACAAAACTCTAATAAATATTTGTCTTTTTTACTCTTATATTTCAGACGGTACTGCTTCCCAAATATAAAATTAAGTCACTGTGGCAGCTGAGAATAGTTTATAAAACTTTTATATTTGGCTTGATTCATGTCATAAAATACAAGCCTTAGGGTAAACTGTTAAATTCTGTACTTTTTAACCTTTTAATAAAGTAGAAAATTAAACACAACTATTTAATAGAAATGATAGAAAGGTAACAGCCCATAATGAATTAAAGTAACTTATATGGTTATTTTGGACATATATAAACTTTTTTGGATGTTTTTCTTTTTCATAAATCTTGCATATGAATTCATGTGTGGGAACTTCATTTTCTTAGGTACATGTGGCTCCTAGATAAGTCTAATGCTAAAACTTGCTGAGGTTTGTGTGTTTTATTTTCAGGAACTTGGAAGAGAAGAAAACGCTTCCTATTTATTGGCTCTCTGAAACTAAGCGTGTTGTCAGAAGTCAGCTTAGAGGTAAATATTATAAAGCAACTCTTCACCATTATTTTTAGATACAACCTCAGTGGCACAGAATTAATTCAGCTTTTTTTTTTTTTTTAATTATACCTCTGAGCTGGAACTGGATAGAAATGGATAAACATCTGATGCTGACCGTTATCATGTACTTTGATGTTTCAGTGCTCGCATTTCTCTCTGGTTTAAATAATTATGAAATGTTGCCTGGAAGGATCTTCTAACATTTTAGAGGACCAAAGTGGCATTGATTGTTGCTTATGGCTTTACGCTTATCGGTAGAGAGTTTTAAAAAACTTTATTTTGAAATAATTTTAGACTTGGAGGAAAGTTGCAAAAATAGTACAGAGTTTCTATATATTTCCATTCAGCTTCTTGTAGCTTTCTCTAAAGTTAACACCTTGCTTAACCAAGGTGCAGTCACCAAAACTAAGAAATCGACTTTGGTATAATACTGCCTATTAACCTACAGACTTCATTCAGATTTCACTGGATTTTGCGATAATGTTATTTTTCTGGATCCAATCCAGAATCCCACATTGTATTAGTTATGTCTTCTTAGTCTCCTTTAGAGAACTTTTAAAATACAATCTTAAAGCACTTTTCTATCGGATCTTCCCCTCATTGTTGTGTTTAAACTTTGGTTCGTTTTCATTGTTACCATTTAGAGAAGTTTTCTAGAAAAATCTTAAATCATTTTCTTTATAATATATCTTTTCAACCCTCATCTTGTTTTGGAGAAAGTAAACATCACAAATATTTACAGTGATTTAAATTAGTACAGGTAGTCAATTACCATACCATTTAGCAGTACTGGTTGCTGGTCCAGGTGGTATCAGGAAATACAGCTAGGCACAGAGTTTGAAAGTGTCCAGCTGAGTAGTTAAGTTGAGACACATTCAGCAGTAACTATTGGTAGAAAACCGAATCAGTTGTAAAGTGAAGAATCCAAGCATCTCCTCTCCAGCTCAGTAGAGAACTTAAAAGAAGCTCATTTTTAAGTTTATTGCCTTAAGGATTCCAGAGAGACAGTTTTAGAGTGTATTTTATTCTTTAAGATCCTACAGTTACAAATTCACTGAATTTTAACTTGTATTATATTTATAGCTATTAACTGTCTCCTACCTCATTAATTCCATTAGTTAAAATATTTATTTTGAATAAAAACAAAAATTATTGAATTGTCATTCTTTGAGGTTATCAAATAGATATTGTAGCTTTATTTATAAGGCTATAGAATGGCATACGAAGCTTAAATGTTCGATAAACTCTGATTGGATGAGTGTACTGTGGTGCATAAATATGCACTGATAATAGAGTATAGAAGAGCATTTAATGACTTGAGAAAGATTCATTGTATTTTGTTAGGAGAAAATCGTTTCCCAAACAATGTGTACAGGATGAGTCTGGTTTGTTAAGAAAAAAATATGAAACATGGTGTGGGTAGGAAAAAAAACGAAACGTGTACACCCACCAAAATGTTAAACCTCTGGATAATGGGGTTTGAGGTAGAGTTTATTCTCCTTTTTTTGTTTTTCTATAATTAAAAATCTTTCAGCAATAATTTCATATTTCTTTTGGTTTGAGAAAATGTTATTAAAAATTATGGGCTAAAAATGCTTATTACTCTTGGTATATATGATACCTCTAAATTATAATCTTAAAACTAAGATTTGTTTTTCTAATTTTGGCAGCATAGAATAATTGAAATTATTGGTAGTACCTTTACGTTTTCAAATGTTGAATTAATGTATCTGGGAGATAGGCAATAGATTTTTAATGTTCAAACATGCATGTTTTGGCTGATGACATCGGTTAACATTTTTCTTAAAAATTGTTTTTTTTCTAATTACTATTTATTTTTTCTTGATTTTTAACTACAATAGTAAGATCGATCTTGAATTAAATATCCTTAGTAACTAAGAGTTTGTGTAAATACCATCCTGAACTACCATTATCAATAGGTACCTTTATTGATACCTACTATGTGCTAAATTTTACATGTCTTATCCCAGTTTGTATTCAGATTATTTGGTGAGGTAAGAAATGGTGTTATTCCTATTTTAAAGATGAGGAAATAGAGACACAAATGGTTCCCGTAACTCATCTGAGATGTGTCAGCTGGTAAATACCGATTTGGGCTTTGAAACCAGGCAGTCTGTGCTCTGAAAATATTGCTGTATTACTTCTAATTAAGGATTAAACACACACACACACACACACGCTTTACATTAAAGCATACTGATATAATTATATCTTTTCCTCAATTACGCAGACATGATAGAGAACATTTCAGCTCTAGGCTGTCATGAGAATATCAGTTAGACTGCATTGGTGAATAATAGAAGTGCAATTCAAGTGTTTCAGTGTATGGAGCTGGGCACAATTCAAGTGTTATTACCTGTGTCCACTTATGACTAGCGCCACTAACATCGCAGCTGTCAGTTGCTGAGCTCTTCCTCATGCCAAGCACTGTGCCTCACATGCATCACCTTGGGTGATGCCCAGAACAGTAATAGGTAGGTCCTCATGTTGTCATATGGTTTTCTTCATGCAGAAACTCAAGCTTCGAGAGACTCATTAACTTGCCCAAGGTCATAAAGCAATAGTACTGGGAACTTGCCAATTTGTTTCTCAAAGTCTCCTGTATAGTTGGATTACACTTGCCTTATCTTTATCAGAAATATTCTTGTATATTAAACCTGAATGAGTAATGAGAAAAAATAATAATGTTTCGATAGGTTTAGCAGAAGGTCAAAGACCTTTAACACCAACCACCTTTACATCTGTAACCCACAGGTGGGATGAGCAGTTTAGCAATGAACGTCCTGCGCCCCAGGACACCCTTCAGTCCTGGGCAAGCCAGACACGGGCCAGTTTCAGAAGTGAATGTTTAAGGTTTAAACACCATGTCCCCAGTTCCAGCCAAGCTAAGCATTCATGTAAATATATTCTGTAATAATAATAATAATAATAATAATAATAATAATAATAATAATAAAATCTTAAAAGAAACAGAGAGGGAGAGGGAGGGGGAAGAGAAGAAGAATGTTATACCCAATGTGTGCTATTGAAAGAGGAACATGAATAGTGTAGCTATAGCGTTTGCCTTGTATTTGCAGAGAGGGACAAGCCTTGTGTTTTGCAGGAGGGTTGCTAACCTGGTCTTCCCACAATGGGTCCAAGGTCTTAACAGCAATCTTTGTCTCAGACAGAAATTCATAAGATTTGAAAGAGCACATTGCCACGTGACAGAAAGATCACCTGAGAGTGACCTGACCCGAACTCCGGGACTGCAGTCATGCAGCAGGGAGTGCAGAGGACGGGGCGTGCTCCCATCACGGTCTCAGTCTCCACGGTGTCCCGGACTCCATCCCCTCCGGCTGTGTAGCGATGCAGCTCCTCCAGGTTCCCCCATCTCTCCTTCATCATCATTCTCTGCTTCTCTATTGAAGAATATCCCTCTTCAAACTCTCTAGTGTCACCCAACTTAAAAAACAACCCACAATCCCTTGGTTCTTAGTCCTTCCCCAGTAATCGCTCTGCTCCTCTCCGAAGTCACACACGCCTTTCACCGAGGTCTTCAACGTGCTATTCGCACTTCCTCACCCTCCATGCTCTCCTCGATTCACATCAGTCAGCTTCCACACCAGCAGTCGGCTGAAACTGGTCTTGTCCAGGTCACAGGTGACCTCCATTTGCCAAATCCAATGGATACATCTTTGTCCTCAACTTTCTCCATCTCTCAAAAGCATTAGACAAGTCGACTCCAGTGATGCCAAATGCTCTCCTCTCTGGGCAGCCCTGACATACCCTCCCAGTCTCCCACCGAAACCACGGGCCTCGTCCCGTTTCCTCTGCTGCCTCCCTCTCATCAGACTGGGCAACCTCATGGCACCCAGAGCTTCACTTTCTGACTAGCCAATTACTCTCAGATTTGTACCTTCAGCTTGTACCATTTCTCTATATGACTTTTTTCCCCATTCACATGCTTGTATAACCATGCTTTTAGATATCTCATAGATATTATAAACATATTTCCCAGGTAGACTTCTGATTTCCTAATCTATTGTTCCATGGTCTTCGATGGTCCCCTGTGGCCCCATCCTGATTGCTCTTTTTCTGTCATTTTCCTATATCAATCTAGAAAGGTCTAGAGATTCTACTTCCAAATACATCTCAAACCCAGCAATGCCTACCCAATATTCCCTTCTTCCTTACAACAAGTGAAGTACGGGGTGGCAGTGTGCTCAGCTGAGAGCTACGGTTTTTAGCCTCTCGGGCAGATGTGGGTAGCCAGGGTCCTGGTAAACAGAATGGAGGCAGAACCGGGTGGGGCTTTCAGTAAAGATCTTTAAAGGGGGGTCACCCGTCGTGGAAATCTTTTTGCTCTACCCCTCTTTTCCTGCCAGGCATGAAGATATACAGTCGAGGGCTGCTCTGCCATGTTCCCATCATGAGATTATTCTGAGGATGGAGCCTACTCTAGGGAAAGTAGAGGTGGGAGCTGAAGGAGCTGCTGTTTCAGCCCTAGAATGCTCTTTATGGAAGAGGAAATTCAATCTTTGCATTAAATAACTTATTTTGGGTCTCCGTCGCTTAGTCACATGCTAAGTACTCGCTAATAGGAGCTGTCCTTCCACATTCTTGCTGCATCATCTTCATCCACGCCGACCCTCTCAACCTTTTAAAAAATGAAGTGGAGGATTCACATCCTGCCGAAACGTTTACTAGATTGTCATTAAGCTTAAAATGAAACACAGTTCTTCAACATGGAATGATGGGGCCCTTATTTAATTTTCAAGTCATCTCATATCACGTGTTCCTGTCTTTATTCCCTGCCAGAAGGAACCGTCTTTGAACATGTTCATCTCTGTCTCACCCCAGGGCTTTTGCATGTGCTGTCAGGGTACCTTAGAATATCTATTCCTATTCCTTCTGCTCACCTTCCTTCTCCTCTTCCAAAGGCTAGTTCTTTCTCTTCCTTTCACGCCCAGGTTAAATGTCACCTCTCTGACCATTCTGCCTAGATTTGATCATCCCCTCATATTCTGTTGTTGCTAATCACTGCACCTTTCAGTTTTCGTCATCTCGCTTATCACAGTTTATCATAATTTGTTTGTTTGTAACACGTTCTTTGCCTCTCTCACCAAATCTTAAGTTCTGTGAGGACAGGGGTGGTGTCAGATTTGTTTACTGGCTTTGTTCTCTGTACATGAACACTTAGCAATAGGGCCCGGTATTGGTTTGTTCACAACCTTGGCTGAACGTTAGAATCGCCTGGGGAGATTTCAAGTACTGATGTCCATGTCCTACTTTCCTAGAGTTGGATTTAATTGGTCGGTGTTGGGATCTAGGATCAGTATATTTTAAAACCTCTCTAGGTGGTTCTAAAGTATACCCACTGTCCTAGTGCGGGGATCCTCAGCGCTTGTCTGTACATGCAAGTCGCTACGTGAGCTTTTAAAGCAAGACTGGCAGGTGTACCCACCACCAAGACTGACTTATTTGCTCTGGGGTGGGGGCTCTGACTCTAAAATCTTCCCAAATGATTCTGATACTGGCAGGGGTGGAAACCATTTATATTAGTGCTCAATACATATCTGTTGCCTGGATGAACACAGTTCACGACACAATTTAAACAAAACCATACACAAAAATTGTATGTGATGGAGTGTTTTTATATTGATTTCTGTTCCTCCTCGACAGAAATTGGTTGAACCTCTTTTCTAGCAGTTTTCTCCATTGTAGCCTATACCAGAGTTTTCTTAACCCCCTCCGCCACCTTCTCCTCCTGTTTACATCACTAATGGCTCTTGGTCACTCTAGGACACATGGGATTCTTGCTTCTTTTTATCAGGACCCTTGTAGCTATCACTGGATAATTCAGTCATGTATCTGCAACTATACCAAGTTCACACTTTAAATTCAAAGTCAGTTATATTTCTACTTAAAATCATTACTCCCCCAACCCAACCCTCACTCAGCACCTGGAACAAAGCCTGTCATAATAAAGGCGTCGGATGAGTGTTTGTTAAATGGAATGAATTAATTAGCTGCATTTAAGAAGGGTTGCCATACCCCAAGCTTCTCAAAATGCTGTATGCCCTTTTTATTTATTTGAGTCCATAGCCACTTCTTCCAGAAGCTTCTGTTCTGAGCCATGCTGGCTTGGGTTGGGGGTGGAGGGGGAGTAAAAAAATCAACTTCAATTTGAAGCTACATGAAAAGGCAGGTCACACAATGTGGAAGTCATGGACCCCACGATTCCTGTGTGCAGAGGGGCTGACACCCTCTCTCCGCCTCTTCTGTCAGAGTGTTTGTTACCTCTCATAGTTTCTGAGTTTAATGTTGATACTCTGCTGGGCGCCTTTTAATATTCCGGCATGACTTTTATTGGAAGACGTGCTTTTTTTTTTTTTTTTTTTTTTTTTAGTGAATTTAAAGGAGTCGTACTATCTGTAGTGCTATGGAACATTCTGAGGACTTCTGAAATAGAAAGCAGAATAAGTCTTGTTACAAGAATGCCAGACTCTGCAGAGATAGTACCTTCTACTGGAAGGAACAGAATCAAATGACAGGACCAGAATGCTTTACATATTGTGGAGCATGACACAAATGATTATTGGCATCAAAATTAAACTACTACCAGAGAGGAGACTACAAAGTGTCCTGTTTACCCTTATAAAACTTTTCATCCAACTTGCAAAGTACTGGCAGAGCCAGACCACACAGTCAGAAGGGTGTCGGTGCCAGAGGTCAAGGACTTTGTCCACCCAGCACTGAGAACAATAAGCCCTCGATAAATATGTGCTAAATATTGACTTAAGGAGCTAAAATTAATTACATGCAAGGAAGCAAAAGATCAACAGGTAGAGGATTTTAAAAATGAATTATAATAGACAAACTAGGAGCCAGAGCTTATTGTCAGGTGAGGGTCTTGGGGGCCGGATGTCTAGACAGGAGAAGTCAAAAGAGCTCCCTCTTCTTTTGTATGTGGGCCACTGTTTCAGAGACACAGTTCCTACATGGGACAAGGACATAATTCATCCCGCTGCATAAGGCACCAGGAAGAAATATGACCCGGGTACGTTATTAATTGTTTTGTTTGTACGCTCCTAACCATGTAATTGTTTTAACGACTAGCAGGTGGGTAAGAGTTCCAGGTTCAGGACTTAAAACTGTTGTTAGGAGATTTGTGAGTGAGTGAATCAGGAGCAGATTCAGGCTGAGACCTCAGGAAAGGTACTTTAAAAACAGATGAGAGAGATGGCTTGCCAGGAAGAGGAGAGTGTGGAAAAGCAGGCAGCCGTGGGTTCGGTTCCAGCTAGCCGCGGTAAGAACTCCTTACTGGGGAAGCTTCTCGTGTTCCAAGGCTTAGCCTATCAGGCGCTGTGGGCCTGACCCCTTTCTGCCGCGTCTCCAGCTGTGGGGTGCTCGCCTGAGAAACGCAGTTCGGGCTTCACCCAGGCCTGGAGAGGGGCCGGCTTTCTGGGGTCTGCCCCCGCACCACGCTTCCCTCGTTCCAACGAAGAATTCACTTCTCACGATGCACGCACCCTGGTGCCGTCTCTCCTTTCCTCTAAAGCCGGAGGCTGATTGTGTAGCTGCCCCCCTCCCCCTAGGCGGTCGACGGTGAGCTTTCCCGAACGTGGTGTCCACCCCGTCCACGGGAAGGGAGAAGCCGCCCTTTAAGCCGCATTGTCCTGCAGGTTTTCCTGTCACGAATCTGTCCGCTGAGTACGGATGCTGTCGGAGGAGCACGTGAAAGCTGCACGATGCTCCCCGGTGGCCCTGTGTTTGCCATGCTCAGTGGTCGTCTCGTGATCAAAGCACCTGCTGCGTTAGCTTTACGTTAGCTTCGGGTTCCGATTCGTCCTTCAAACCCTTCCAAATTCCATACCTTAGTGGGACCATCTGGTGAAGATAGACGCTGGCTTGCAGCCGTCTCCTGTTTCTCAGATATCTGTAGTCCTACTGCGCTCAGTCAGACAGGATCCACTGGAGTCTCCTCAGCAGTCAGGCTGTCCCTGGGTCATAAACGTTTCGCTCAGGAAACTGCTCTGAGCAGGGGAAGTAAGTACCTGATACCTTGGTTATGCAAGGAGTGAGGTACCTCCCTCAAAACCCAACAACGAATAAAGCAGACACTAGAAAACTCTAACTGGCATCTTTTCTTATTAGTACAATTTCCAGTAGATTCTGAGAGCCATGAGAGAAAGCTTCGAGCAGCCTCTGGCACTGAGAAGAACGTGCCCGCCTGACCCCTGGTCTCCACGTGGCAAACAGCCACCGAGCATTGGCGCGGTGCCAGGCAGCTCTCCCAGCTTCACACACCCGCTCAGCCCTCGCACCGAGGTCTGCTGTGGCCATTGGGAAAATGCAGAGGCGGTTAATGTGCTCAAGGCCCCTCAGCTAGGAAGCGGCAGAACCGGGGCTTGAACCCAGGCTCCCTGGCTCCCAAGTCCAGACTCTTAGCCACCATATCAGCTGCCACTTTATCGATAGAAAGTGGAGCAGGATATTCTAGTAGCGTGACTTCGTCCTCATTGGAACCCTGCGCCTCGGGCAGTGTCCCTAGGACAGTATCTGCCTTCCTGCTGCAGACAGACGCTTCTCAGACTGGATTAACTGAACTCCACGTTTGTTTACGTCAGGCCGTGCTATGTATAGAGGTCTTGTTCCCTGTTCCTGTTTCCAAGGCCCATCAGCTAACCACTCTTCCACGTCAACACTGCGACTTCCCCTTCGTATTCCTTTTTGAGCTGCAGAGGTCATGTTATCACGCACAGCTACTGTGTCTCCATGAGTCCCAGCTTTCACTCGCAGCGCTAGCCACTGAGTGGTTTCCAAGACACGCTCTCAGAGAAGTGTGTGTGTGCGTCGGAATGTAGGTAGATATTTGGGACAGCACGTGCCAATATGCTTTGGAATATAGAAAGCACTAGACTGAGGTTCCATATGCGTCATCTCTCGTTTAATTCTCATGACAGCCCCACGAAGCATGTACTCTACTGGGGCCCGGGGAGGGCCATGACTTGCCATGGCCCGTGGCTTTGGGCTTGCAGGGCTCTCTGCCTGCAGGGCCCTCGGCGACGCTGCCTCCATTATCGCGAGGCGAGCAGAGAGTCGCTGTGACGCGCGTCTGGCAACTGAGTGGGGCTCGCCAGTCCGTCCTTTCTAAGAGCGTCGCACAATATTTACACATCCGTTTAGTAAAGCTCATCCATTCCAGTCCGTCTCACCAGGGGGATGTCACCTCCAGGGAGTCACACTCGGTTTCCGTTTTTCTTTGCAACTCACTGATTGATCGCTTGTCATGTTTGAAAGAGAAATAGTATCCGCCTCCTAGACTCGTGGAGATGATTTGAAATAAATATGGCTGAGCACCCTGCACAGTGCCTGGCACACGTGGGATGCCTCGGGGTGTGTGAACCTTCCACGCCAGGTTATTACGCAGTGAAGTGCAGCGTCGCCATCATTATTAATGATCTTGGAAAACAGCTGCAAAAGAATTGATTATATCTTAAGTGAAAATTTATGCTTTTAAAATCTAAAGTACCTTTAGATATTATACTTTTTTATTGATTCATTTCCAAACAAGGAAATATTTTCCAAGTCTAAATTCCACTCCAGTTTTAGGTCCCACTTCCTTTATCATCTACTTCCTTTCCCCATTTGTGTACGAATAGGACATTACATCAATAAATTCTGCAAGTTTAGAAAAGCCAATTATATCCACAATTTAAAACATGAAATTCACAAATGTCCACTTTATAATTGTGCCTTCTGACAAACATTCAATCTTCGTGTCAGTAAGAGACAGTGAACTAAGTCTCTGAACGCTCCATTTTAGAAAGGCAAAATGGCACACAAGCCACAGAGACCAAGGGCTCTTCGTTGTTGGAGGGCCACAAAACAAACAAATGGGAGGGAGGACAGAGTAACAGTGAGGAATGATGATTAGATGTGACCTGAAGAGAATAAAACTCAAACTGAAATAGACCAAACACATAAATTGCTATTAAATCACAGCTTTTATTTTTCCTGCTTTTACCCTTCGAACGTTTGGTTTCTCAGTAAATGAAAGGAATCATTTGAAGTACGGGCCTGGAGAAGGCAGGCCTCTGACCTCTAGCTCGACCACAGAGATCAAAGGCAGGCCCCATATGTGTGAGATATTATCTTTTCCAGGCAAGTGGGCATGGTGTTTTGTGATGCAGTAGTGTGGAAACAGACAAATAGCCAGGTTAGTGACCGCTGGGAGGGACGTGATTGACGTGGGGACTGAGCACAAGGAATGAGAGAATCAGAAAGCACATCACCCTCATGATTTGTTTGGTTTTTGTTTTAGTTCTCACAAATCCTGTAGCATTTTTTTGTTGTTAATTATGCTGCTCGTGGCTTTAGTCCAAACTACATTTTCATGTTTGCAGTGAGTGTCTATCTCTGCAAACATGTTCCTTTTTTATTTTTTAACCTCCTTAAGTTTTAAATGTAATTAGTTTATTTTGTTTTGCGAGGCAAAGCTCTTGGATACAGACTTTTCATGCAGATAAATTATATGACTAGATCTTTACGAGTACAGCTTATATTTTAAACACCTTTAGTTAAATCTCTGTATGAAAACAGGTAGGATCATTCAACAGCTACAAAGGTTTTCACTATATGGGGAAATGCTTCTCTTTTTCTCTTTTGTTCTCTCCACCCCCAACACACACACACACACACACGACACACTCACACACTCACACTCACACACAGAATAATTAATCCTCTTTTTTTCTGGGGCTAATGCCACATTGACAGGAGGACCTGTTGTCAGTTGTGGGGAGTCACCACACAGCTTAGAAGCTTTCGGGCGCCCTAGCCTACACACCATCCTTCAGCAGGCTGATCATTAACGGTCCTCAAAAAGAGCTGGGGTGTGATGGAGTTCAGCGCATGTGGCCGAACTGGACCTTCACATCATTTTTTCTCGTGCACACTTGCTAATAGTTCCATGGGAAAACCAGAGACGTCCACGGCCCCGGTAGTGATGCTGCCCCCCACCTCGTCAGGTTCCCTTCTCCTCCTCTCCTCCTTCCTATCCAGTCCTCATTCTTGTTCTTGCTCGCTCTCAACTTATCCCTCTCTTCCCAGCTGCTTTGCCCCGGTGCTTTATTGAATAGGTCCAGCTGGCATTTTCATAGAAAAAACTAACAAGTACACAGGACACAGATTTCCTTGATTAATATGCTTATCAAGTTTTTTATTCCTCGTTGTTTTATTCTTGCCCTTGTTTTTATACCACACACAATGACACACACACACAACACATGAATACACATATACTAGCACATGCACATACCCAGACACACACTAACACCCACAACATACACACTAATATATACACTAACACACAATACACTAATACACACCAACACACTAATTACTCACATTCTACCATATGTTAACACACACTAACCCATACTAACACGCGCTAACACACACACATGCACAAACACGCATGCATGCACATACAGAAGAGAGTCCCTTGCGAACCCTGGAACATATCACTGCCAATCCTCAGGAGTAGATTCAGATGCCAGGAAGTTTGCGAGGCCATCTATCACGTCCACTGATAACTGAGCTGAGAAGAATTCTTGTCACTCTGTGAATAAAAATTCCTATTAAAATCTTGTCGAAGCCAAAAATCTCTGCCAGCAGTGTGGAATCAAAGCCCACATCAGCCCGCACCCTGGAGTGCACCGACCAGGCCCCCTGCCTTCACGTGGGCTCCCAGCACTGGAAGTGCACCTGTCCTTCAGGGCTTTAAGAAAGAACAGATTTTAAACCTTGAGATAGTCATCATAAGCCAAGTTGGAGATGATTCCTGCTAACATGGTATTCATGTTAGGTGCCTCCCGATAATGGACAACTAAGCACCATAATTTTATCTAAATGAGTGGATTTATATTAGCAATTTTTAAACTCTAGTGTGAACTGTGTGGAGTAAGTTAATACGGCATCAATTATCTTATTTAAGAAAAGCTATCTGGTGTTCCCCCTGCCCCTAGTATCTGTCTAGACGATTTTAGACAAAAGAAACACATTCGCTCTTGGAAGTGATGAATGAAAAGTCACTTGGGGTTGGCTGAGGGGCGGGGGATGGAGAGGGAAGTCAAAGGACTTGAAGCAAAGAGCCTTGTGCTCCCCAGGTTCTAAACATAGGAGTGTGCTGTGTGCAGAAACCACGTTAGGAATAATTGAGGGGGGTGGTGGGGCTCAATAGCTAAAGTGAAAGGAAGAATTAATTTTCTTCTAAGTTTTTCTCATCATTTCTTTTCTCCAGTAGAGTTAAAATGAAACAACTTTATTAATTAAATACACTTATATTGTATCATTCCTAAAAAGAGAAAATTATGCAAATATACTTTTTATTTCCAAGTCACTTTAAAATAATATTTTATTCCGAATTACTAACGCAGAGTCTTATTTCAGTAATATCCTCAGGAGCCGTGCTGTGGGCTCTAGGGCCGGATGTTTTATACGACCACCTTACAATCAGGGCCATTTTTCTACTTCTAAAAATAAATTCCTGCTGACTCCAAGATTGACCTGTGCTATACAAAGCATTACACCAAAAATTCAGCTGTGCGTTTCCGAGACAGTTTTTTAATGGTGACTGTCATTCCATGTCGGGCACAGATACTTTGTTATTAGAACAGTTAATTCAAAATTCTTATTCATAATAAAAAGCAATTTGAGAAGAAATCGATTACTAGCTAATAAAGTATTAAGGATGTTTTACTTGGCAAAAACTAGCAAGTAAAAACGCAAACTCCATTTTAATGAGTTTGTCAGCTCACGTCTTTGACTTTTATGAAGCTCTTGCTGGAATCTCTCCTTCGTAGTTCCATTGTTTGAGGACAAATGTCTGTCACAGAAGCTGTGGTGCTTCGTTTATTCACTTGCCTCTTTTCCCAATGGGCAGGGAGTTCCTGAAGAGAGGGGATAGTTGTCTTTATGTCCTGGCACCTGGTGTAGTGTCTGGAGCACAGTAAAGAGTCAATAAGTGTTTCCTCAGGTACATTTTATTTCGTTTCAGAGCATGTGGAGGTAAAATCAGTTGATTAGATTCCTGGTAACCTATTATTTTATTTTTAATCACTGTGTACCAATTCCTACAGGTATAAAATGTGGAGAACATAGAAGTAAATGATGTATAGTGATTTATATTGTAATTTGAGATACTGATATAACGTATGGGATTCATCAGTTGCTCATTAGCCTTAAAATAGTCTATGATACTCCACTTTGGAGTGGTGTTCTCCAAGTGGGACTATGCAAAAGGCATGTCTCCAAATGGCTTGTTAACCTTGATGATCTTAATCCATTGAGGTGTGTCTGTGAGTGTATATTTGCGGAGGTATCATAATGCCTATTGTATTTATTTTTATCTCCTTTTAAAAACTTCTCATTTGGTATATTTTGTGATAAGCGTGCACTCGCGTGTGTGCGCACGCTCTCTCTCTCTCTCTCTCATCTCTGTCTCTATCTCTGTCTGTAGCTCTATCTATATTTGTGGTGTACTAATGGAATTAATTGTGTGACCAAAAATGTATGATCACATTGGTTTTGAGGATTAGACTAGATGACACAATTTTTGGCGTTTCTTCTTATGTTTAAAGTGAATGAAAGGAAATAAACATTCATTTATTTAACTAATATTTATGAGAACCTTCTATATGCTGAACACTGTTCTAATTACTAGGCCTCAGCACTCAGAGATAAATAAGGCACATTTGCTCTCCAAAGAGCTAGCGATCTAAGAGAAGAGATGAGACTTTGAGGTATGTAAATGCATGCCACTTCCCCGTGAAAGCTTTTCTGGTTCCTCTTTCCCCTCCTTGGACCGCTGCAGTGCTTAATGTCTCTGAGAGGGATGTAACGCTGTGTCAGTTAGCATTTGGTCGCATGTAACAATGTTTAACTAACAGTATCTTAAACAAACAGGACTTCGTTTTTCTCACAAGCCTGGCGGGAGGCCCTTGCTAGTGTTCATTTGGCTGCGCACTGGTGTGGTCAGGAACCAAGACTGCCCTATCCTTGCTATGTTGGTCCTTCGTTCTTGTGCTCATTGCCTCTTGACACCAGATGGCTGCTGCACCTCCACATACCATGTTTCATCCCACATAGGAAGATAAGGGAAGGACAACAAATGATTATGGCTGTTCTTACCTAGAAAGCAAAAGCTTTTACAGAATCTCCCTCGGCACACTTTGCCTGGCATCTTTTTAGAGAAGACTGTGTGACAGCCCACCCCTAACTGTGAGGAAGGCTGCCAGTCAAGCATTTGGCTTTCCAGCTTCTATGACAGAACAGGAAAACAAAGTAAAAGTGCCTCAAAAATGGGTGTGCTGAAAGAGCCAATATGTAGTATCCACTCCAGGCACTGAAATAGGTTGCCTAATATTTTTTATTTTGGTGTGAGCTGATTTTTTTCTACTAAACCAAAAGCTCTTGAGACAAGATATGGCTTCACTTCACTTGAAATATTTGTTGATTAAATGTATCATTAAATAAGATTAATTATATTAGGACAGAATAAAAGTAGGTGCTTTTAGTTTCCGATGCACTGAAACAAAAGAAGGTTGGTTTATAACCTCACAAGGGAAGATTTCTATTTTAAATTTCGTGGATCTCATAGAACCTAACACTTTTCATATATAACATAGGTGCTCAGTTAATTCTTGCACAGTGCTGAACAAATGAATAAAGTGAAATAGCTGATTATCGGACAATTCCATATTTCATCATAATGAGGCCACCAATGATGTCTGAAAGTTTCAGGGCAAAAGCTGAAGCTTTGTCAACTCAGACGCTTGATCCTAGGTAGATTAAATCAGTAGATACTTAACTTTTGAAAACTTCGTTTTGTAAATTGGCACCAATTTCAGCTGTTTCTGGTTTAATAGTATGAATTTTCCCTTAAAGTTTCAATTTATAATCCCTGACCCCAAATTAAAAAAAAAAATCCCATTGGATGCCATATGAGCAGATAATTCTGCATTGTTACTCATATTCTGGATAAATATGCTGTGATTATAAACCTCTGAAGGTGTTTTACTAACAAAGTAAACAGATCATAGGATTGAGCACATAGCACATTTGCAATGAAATAAAAGATGTTCGCCGAAAAATACTTTTTCATTATCTGATCCATGCTCATTATTCAGTGCAGAGGTTGAGGGCACTGGGGAGGTCACAGAGGCCTTCGTCCTGGACCTCCTCTCATGACTTCCCACAAAGCATTTCATGCTACTGAGAGTAGATCTGTCCCGATGGACTTTTGAGAGGGACACAGTGTCTTTAATTAAAGTTAGTGCAAGACTTGTAGAGCTCAATTTCAAACGATTGCCCTTACTCCTAACAGAGACCCCACTTGCTGCTGCATTTCGTCCTTTATTTTGCTCTGGCGATGGAAGAGTTGGGAACTAGCCTCCGAAGTCTCAGTGTGAACAGTTCTGCATGAGCAGTGCTGCCGCTTTCCTTGTTTCTGAGGCTCAATCCTATCAGTTCACTTGACGTGTCTCTCAAGGGTTAATTTTCAATCCGTCACTCATCCTTCAGATTGATAGTCCCTGAATCTGCTTCAAGTTTTCTTTACCTGTTTGCGGTGGTAGAGCCAGAAATGGACACGCTTTTTCTCTCGGAGTGGACATTCAGCACAGTTCTTGTGTTACTCCTCCAACAGAATTTTGGAATCTAAGTCTTGGGCTTTAAATTGTCATTGACCTTCTTGGCACCCTGGCTTCATTCATATCTAGTAAAGATGTATCCAATGTGTATTATTTTCATCATTGCATTGGGCATTTTATATTTTATCCTTATGTTATCATAAGCTTTGTTTTCCATTACGATATTAATTGAAAAAGGTCACTTTGTTTTTATTCTCTTTAGCAATATGTATATAGGTTAACCCCAGATTCAAGATATGTTTAGTGATATTTATAATTATCTTTCTCTTCAGTCATTCATATATTCATTTACTCATGCTTTCATTCAACTTTCTGAACTAATTATATGCTGGTAAATTAAATTAAGAGCCAATTATATCCTGAACACTATGCTAGGTACTAGAAATAAAATCATCTACCTCATAAAGCTTTCAGACTATTGTGGGAAGAGACATTAATCAAATAATCTCATTTATAAGTGTAAAATTGCAACGTTCATTATGACAGTGGCAGAATAGGTAGTTTTAGGTGAAGGAAGGCTTTCCTGAGAAAGCCACACTTAAGTCAAGATCTGAGGGGTGAGGAGGAGTTAACCAAGTGAAGAGAGGAGGTAAGAACATTTTCCAACTCTAAATTATCCCTTCCCTTAAGAAATATTTGTTGAGAGTCTTTTATTTGGCAGAGACAGTGTTCAATACTGGAAATGCAACAATAAACCTTCACTGAGCGTTCAGTCTGGTGGGGAAGACAGATATTCAGTGCATCATCACACCCAACAGTGGTTTAAATTGCAGTCAAGACCAGGGCCATGAAGGGGAGGCAACAGGGCAGCTGTGAAATCAATTAAGGTATGGCTAGGATTCTCTGAGAAAGCAGACTGCAAAGGTCATTTGAAAATGGTACCAGTTTAGCAACACCGGTCTTTGCCTTAACTCTTGTGATGCTTCTAAGGTTGATACAAGATTTGCTATTAACCCATTTCCTCAGAGAGAAATGCTTTGTGGGTGTGAAAATACTAAAGAGTTAGGTTGCCTGGAGTACTTTTCTGCGTTTACTAATGCTGAGTGAAGAAGTGTGAAATCCTTAGCCATGTGCTGGCTTCTCATTTTGTGGTAGGCAGGTATTTGCACAGCCTGACAGAATTCATTCTTGGTGATTGTAGACCCTTAATGTCTGTGAGTGCAAATGGATTTTGTTTTGATTCCTGTTCCTATTTACCCAGCAATGAAAGTTAAAGGTGTTTCATTTGCTTCTAAATTATGCACAGTGCTGATTCTTTCCTGTCCCTGTCCAATGTCTTTCCAAAGACATTGGCCAATTATTTTTAACCTAGATTTTATCAGATGACTTCCTACACACTGTGGTTTCCTGTCCCTTTAGAAAGCATTGTTTGGCCTCAGTTCCTATTTTTAAGGTAAATATTTTATTTTTAAAAAGTATGTTTTCTTTTTTCTATGTAACTGAGTAGAAACACTGGTATTTATCATACTTTTTTCCTCCTACATAAGCAGTGCTTTCTATTTCCTTTAACTTTGCTCTTACATATCTGAGCTATCTCTTTAGATTTATCCATGAACAGTCAATGCCGACCTTTTTCTTTTGGGCACACACATTTGCATTTCGGTTTCTTGGATTATTTGGGATTTTTTTTGTTGCCATAGAAATTGTTTTTTAATTTTTATATTTTTCACATGTCCTCAGTGTTGTGTCATAGTTATTGCTGTGTTTAATGTTTAGCGCCTCTAAACATTTTTGCCATACATTATTTTTGCCATACATTATTTTTTTAACTTGATAAGCATAGGTAATTTGCATGATTGAAATAAATTTTCCTTTTTTTCACTGTTTTCTCCTTCTTGTTCTGGGAAGTTCCACTTCTAATTATTATAAATTATAAATATAGATATTTCTATTTCCTTTCAAAGGTTAATTTATAAATTTAGATTTTTACATCCCCCCACTTTTTTACAAAATCAGATTAAGAGATGTTTTAAATAATTCACTTATGATCTATTTTTGAAAAGAGTCTCCAACAAGAAACAAGGCTAAGTTTATTTGTGTACTCACTTTCACAATTACTTCCTCATTCATGCATGCATAAAGGCAAACATTCGAAGCTTTGACACAAACTACGTGCTAGACATTTCGAACACTAAGAGTTGTGTGCCTAACTCAGCCTGCAAGGTGGGTGAGAGGGTAGAGGAAGAATCGAGACAAATGTAGATATTTCCTTTATATTAATTAATTTCTAATAGTTAAGGTCTTTGTTATTAACTAGTTGATTGCCTTAAAAACAAACACAGTCAAAGAGCTCCTCTTGCTTGGGAACTTGCAGAAAGTAACACAGAACAGGATTTTTCTTATTTATTTATTTTTGTTCATTTTTACCATAGGTCTTGCAGCACTAAAAAAGTAAATACGTGTTGAGTGGAGAAAGAGAGTGAGAGAGCGTACATATGAGAATGAGATCTTTATATATTTACACTCTTATGGAAATGGTCAACTGTCCACTGAAGACTCCTGCTGGCTTTCATAGTCTGGAGTTGCTGAAAAGTAGCTGCCAAATCAGGGACTACATTTCCCAGCATTCTTTGCATCTAGGTCAACAAGTTCTGTGTGAATGAGTTCTGACCAATGGTATGCAGGCAAATGAGATGTGTGCCCCAAATATCTCCATTCTTTTCCTTCCTTAACGGATGTCATCCTCTAGGGTTACTTTGGGAGCCACGTGTTGAGGATGGTGGAATCGCAGGACTAAAGAGTGCTGGGTCCCTGAATCATCACTTAGGGTAGGACCACCTGACTGAGAACACCAGTGTTGGACTGTGATGTGAGAGGAAACAAGCTGCGTTTATTAAACTGTTGAAGTATTAGGGTGTATCTCTACAACGGTCAGTGTTACTTTGTAAACGCACAGCCTTTATCACACTGCAAACACTAAAGCAGCGAAGGAAGGCACGGCTTGGCACAATGTTGGACACGGGCCATCTTACCACTCCTGTGATGATATTTATGTGAAATCTATGTTCCTGCTCTGCTGCTCGTAACTATTTGGTAGTGGGAAAGGACCCTTCCATATCTAGAGGAGACTGAAGTTATGAATTCGTGTGAGTATTAGTACAATATTGTCTCAAATTTGAAGTAAGTCAGTCTGAAGCTCTTAAAGTCCTTTAGAATGATCATGATGTGAGGGTCATTATCCAGAGTGTTAAGAATGGCCCACAGGGTTTTGTGAGTGAAATATGCAAACCTGTCTCTCTAGTTAATTTAGTAATGAAGAACTTTCATTTAAAGCCATTTATATTAGATTTTTTTAAAGCAATAGATATAATTGCTTCAAATAGACATTTTTATAGGAAAGACCTTGCAAATGGACCTTTTCCCCTCTATCCTTGATATTAAACCCATCTGCTTCACAAAACACAAACCTCACACAACATATTTTATGGTATATTTTCCCCCAAATTTTATACACTGGATACATCATAACTGGAACAAATACGCTTCCATGAGGCCACTCTCCACCACCCACTCTGCGTATAGCTGGAAAAGTCATAAACAGCCCTTAGACACTGCAATGTGATCTTTCGATCTGCAATAGCTGATGGCAATTTTCTGCCTGATCGAGAGCATAATGTCCTAAAGGAAATTTCAGAGCCAGCCTTGGATAAACTCCGCTGTTGGTGACATCGGCCTTATTACCAATAAAAATGATGTATTGTGCAACAGCGAATTACTCAGCAAACAATTCCCAGAGATCACCTTTGCTATGGAGTGTGAAACAGAACTACTCCCTTTCCTGAATGTTGGGAGTTTCACAGAGGAGACATGACCTACCGACAGTTACTCAACGGGACATGTCCCTCTTCAAGCAGATATACGATGTTTCTTCTTACACGTTGGTACCCATGGAAAAGGTAAAACAAAACCATCAGTTCAGTTCTTGCAGAATGTAGAAGAATATAATAGTGTTTATGGTGAATATACATATGCAGCAAATATATATAATAGATATGCAGTGACTATATATGTTTAATATGTGCAAATGCTTTGAATATATATATATATATATATACATATATACACGCTTTGAAAAAAGTCACATGCAGTCAACAAAGCCTGCTTCAAAAAGATGCTCTCTCAACAACTGTGAGTCTTGAATAAACATTATGATTGCAAACTGGTTTGAAATATCCTAATGAAGAAAAAAATTGAGATAAAGAAGTCCCTGAACTAACTGGGATATCTCACTGCCCAAATATTGTCAGAATAAAATACAAGCAACACAAAAAACTATTAAAAATTTTTTTCTAAATTCTTGTTCTATTGATTTAGTTAGGGTTGGGAACCATCACTAAATAAATTAATCCTGGACAAATATATTAAATGTAATAAGACCTACCTTGAAGCAATTAAGATTTGCCAGTTTAAACACCTGAAATTAAAGAGCTTCACTAATCTCAGTCACCTCACCAAATATGTGAAAACTGCTCACCAAATGGAAGAGTTTGACTGCCTTTGTTTTTGTGCACTGCTACTTGTTTCTTGCTCATAGTGGGAGCACTTTCCATTTGTCCATCTAAATTTTTAAGTTTAATGACTCTACAGAGTAGCATGTTCTTTCCCAAACCTTGGAATGCACTATTATGGATGTGTTGAAGAAAGTGTTCACACAGCCTAAAAGGACACTGGCCCTTTAACTTTTAACACACTTTCCCAATTAAGCATTTTAGGCTCCAGACTTTAACAGCTGTCTGCAGCTGTTGAAAAGTGATTTATCATTGTCAGAGTTCGTGACCAAAACATTAAAAGAATTTTTTTTTTTTTAATGTTTGGCCGAGTAACTTTCATCTATAGCCATTCATCCTCCTTAATGCTTTCTTATTCACAGTAGCACTAAAAAATGAAAGAAAAATATTTTACTGAATAATTTTGAATTTTATTTTCCTCATGCAGAATACTTAAATGATTTGTAAAATCTTTTGTGTAAGAGAATATTGCTCTGAAAAATATTTGTTTTGTTTTATGGAGAAAAGTATGGAGTTTTGCTTAAAAGCCTTTTGATGAAAATCTGATTTTATTCATGCATGGGAAAGTCTTTTAAATTTTAAAATGCTCAAGGAAATCCAAAACCATTTCCCTGTTTTTGAAATAATGAAAGAATGTTTTTTTCTTTTTTTAACTGATGTTAAAAAGCCTTCCACATCAAACATTACGTGTTTTCTCAGTGTTATACTTTGTTTTTAAAAGAAGCTTTTTACCTTAAGAATTGCAAGTGGAAGGAACTTGGAAGGCTCTACAACCTCAGGTTTATCTTCCACCATGGATCCTGTGTCCACTTATCTTGGAGAAAGTCGATTGAATGGAGAGGGTTTTTTTTTTTCCTACTTCTTACTTTCTTCCCTTTTCTATAACCATTTGCCTGCACTTATTGGGGATCCAGTCCTAACTCAGCTTGCTATTCGGCTGTGTAATCAAAGAAGGAGGTATGCCATGCCTATGGTGCCCAAAGGCAGAAATGCATCCTAATGAGGCAGGAGCTCACACCCCACAGAGAACTCACTGCCATGCTCCTTTATGCTCTGAGCAGATGGTTTGAACCACATTTTCCAGTACCAGTAGGCCAATGGAGACGTTGATTACAAAATCACTTTATTGTTTACTTTTCCAAAGTTCTGCAAACTGAACATTTTCAGTTTTACTCTAGAAGAGATTTTAACACTTCATCTGTTGACGCACTTACATGAGTTGATCTTTAACTCATTTATATCCTTCCAAACTTTGGTGCAGAGACTCTAATATGCCCCTCAGTGGAGCCTCCCTGGCACGACATTTCTGTCACGGGCTATAAGAAATAAGATTCAGGAATTTTCAAGCCCCTGAATCAAAGCAGTAAAAGAGGAACTGGCTAGAAGTAATCAAAATGTCTAATTCCTCACCGTGGCACTCTGCTGCCTCCCCCACACCCCTGAGGACCAGGAGCCGGCTTCATGGGCATGCGTGAGTTGGAGGCCTCGGAGACCACTGAAGTGGAAGGACGAAGCAACACTTGAGTGAAAAGCCTTCATGAAGCTCGCCGCTGAACCCTGGGCAAAGCGGGGGCGTGGAAGGAAAGTGAAGAGTGTGTTTCTAACCACTTAACTCGCTTTGCTGAAAAATAGAAGCTGACCCAATTGGATACGACAGCTCCTCCTTCACAACTTGCCTCACGCGACTCTTAGTTTTCATTCAGCAGCGGCTTCTCTGAGGAGGACGAGAGCCGCGAGAGAAAGCGCGGCCTCGTGTGTGTAGTTCTGCGCCTGAATGCTCCGACTGCCTCCCTGAAGGAGAGGCAGCTGGCCTTGCGATGTTTTGGCCATAGATCTGTCCTCCTAAAGATAATAATTTGCTTGAGCAACTTCCTGTTTTAAAGACACTCTCGGGGGAGTTCGTAGCCCTGAATTGTAGAAGAGACAAATGCCATAAGAATGTTAAAGCTACAGACTCCAAATTAACCATGATCTGGAAACTTCGCAGGAACTGGAAGGAACATTAAGAGAGGCTAAAAGAAACTCTAATTTTAGCTCTCGCTTTTCTTCTTCCGTTTTCCAGTTTAGGGTCCGTACCACAGGCGTCGGCTTTGTTGCTTAAGGGGAGAATTAGAGGTGCCAGAATCAGGACTGACGAGTGATGATGCCATCGCCGTATATCCGGTGACCTTACAGGCTACTGTGAAGTCACTTGGTCATTTCCTCTTTCTCAGAAGGAGATCATGACACCTAGGGAACCCTTTTCGTTGTCTTACTCCAGTGGCCAACTATGAACTGATGTCAGGTGCAGTGGGTTAGGCTGGGGGGAAAAAGGATATTATCGTAAATTTGCCTGGTGAGGTCTCGTTTTGAAAGTTGAGGAAGGTTCAGTTTAAAGAGTCTCATCATGGTAGAAAGCTTTACAAGCTCAGCTGGAGCACCTGGAGGAGTTGTGTCTAAGCGGAAAGGCATTGAGGCATCAGGCTTTTAAAAAGGTCAGAAGATTTTTTAAAAAGAGAGAAAAGTCCCCTATAAAAATACCACAGGAAATGTAGTAAATTTCATCTGTAACTTTCTCTGAGGATCAGCTAAATTGTCAAACTACCCCCACCTTTTTTTTAAAGGAAGGAATTAGAACATTAATATCCTCAAAAAGAATACCTCTTAAGAAGAAGCATCTTATAAGTGACTGCACGTTTCTGAAATCATCAGTAAATTGCTAAGAATGCATATGTGAACTTAGGTGTACATAAGTTCAGTTGTTTGAATACCATTTTGGAGGAAGAAGTGTTTGTAGGCAATTCCTAAATTGGAGGCTTGTTTTATATATCTGTTTTTCTAAAGGCTACTTCCATTGACCAACTGTGTAAAGCCAAAATTACCTATGTAATTGAAGAAAAATATGAGAGAAAAATGCTCTGAAATTTGTGGATTTCAGATATTTTAAAAATATCTTCAGAAAGACATTTTTAAAAGAAGGTAACGAAAAGCCATAGTAAGATAATAAGAATCTGAAGAGTAATTTAGTCCCATAAACCAAAACTCTAAAATCCTCTAATTGCATCACAAAAGGTTGCCTTTGGTCAGAAAGAATTTTACAAATATATGGATGAATATTTTGCACATTGTAAAGCATCCTGTAAATGAGCTATTGCTGTTATTACAGACCCTGGGGAGGGGGTGTCGTCTCCAGAGGAGAGGATTGGGCCTGCAGTCTGAGTGTGAAAACCGAGAGAGAGAGAGAGAGAGAGAGAGAGAGAGAGAGAGAGAGAGAGAGAGAGGGAGAGAGGGGAGAGAGCGAGCGAGCAGTGGAAGCGAAGGGGGACATGCTGGCCTGAAAGCAGTGAACGCACATGACAGAGACTCATGCACGTGGATGGTGGGTCAGTGTTACCATAGGGAAGGGGAGGGAGGAGGTAAATGGGGCAAAAAGGGTCAATATACGGTGACAGAAGGAAATCTAATTTTGGGTAGTGACCACACAATGCAATATATGTGTATGACATGCTGTTCAATTGTACACTTGAAACTTGATTTTATTAATCAATGTCATCTCAGTAATTTTTAAACCATTTCCTGTTTGCCCTGAGAATACTGTCCGGTGACGCTTGCAGCTGCAGTGTTTCCCCTGCAATAACCTGCCGCCTACCGTCCTAACCTTACCCCCAACGTCCGCCACGAAATATCTGCACTTATTATTATCTTTGCATCGCTCTAATAGATCAATAGTCTTTGGAAACCACATCATTCTGTTTCTAGCATTCTGTTTTTAGTAGTGGTATTTCCATTTACAAAATTTAATAGTTCTCAATCTCTGAAAATATCAAATCCTAGAAATGCAGCATTCTTATATGTGATATTAAATTAATTCTACCAGCGAGCTACACTTTGTTTTTTCTAAATGGGAAAAGGATTAATTTAAAAAATGAAAGAAAGAAAGAAAGAAAGAAAGAAAGAAAGAAAGAAAGAAGAAAGAAAGAGGGAGGGAGGGAGGGAGGGAGGAGGGAGGAGAGGAGGAGGAAGGAAGGAAGGAAGGAAGGAAGGAAGGAAGGAAGGAAGGAAGGAAGGAAGGAAGGAAGGAATGCTGGACCTAAGCTAGAAAACAGAAAGTTAACCTATAGTAAAAGTGAAATTGTAAGACCTTGTTATTTAAAAAGTGTAAGAAAGTCTTCCAATTAGTGATAATACTGATGTTTTCTAGATGGTAGAAACAGTCAATGGGTATAATAAACATTTTCCAGGGTTGATGGGAAGTGACCTGTCAAACAAAGCATGGAAACATTTAATTCAAGGTAACCCACAGACCAGCGATAAAAGATAAATGGCTTTCATCTTGTACCCCAGCTTCAACTGATTGATTTGATTGCTTAAGCACCAGGCTGAGAAAGATTCTGAGGCAGTGTCTTAGGTCATCATGAAAGAGCCAAGATCAATTTTCTGATGCCTGCCTTGGGCAAAGGAAAGGGAAATGTGCAGGAGCTCAGACTTGAGTGAGGGGAGTAGAGTGAGGGTGAACTGAGAGTGGGATGGGGCTCAACCAAGTGGCGAGTGGCCTGTTCTCTGCTTTCTTTTCCAGAATGTAGATGGACATGTGAGGGATTGCTGGAGATGTCCAGGATTGTGAGGAACATACACTTATGTCTAGAACCATAAAGTCATGAAAAGCGCACCTGATCACTCATGGTGTCTAAGTCAGAGATTCAGTACAGTATCAAAAGGGCAATAGGAGCATCTGTTGACAGCTTCCCCTAGACAGAGGGTGGGTCAGTGGCAGAGGGTCTGCATTTGCCCCTGCAGATGTACGTTTGTTCTCCCCTTCCCCACCCTGCTGACCTGCTGACGTCACCCTGGAGGCTGACCTCTGACTGCCTCAAGGGCTTCTCTGGCCTTGAAGCTTCCTGGTGGCTTCACGTCCCATCCATCCAATGGGAGGTGATGAGAGGAAGTCGTGAGGTCAGAGATGATAAGGAGGAAAAAGACCTCAACTCTCTCTGTAGGCCACGGGATGGCAGTGACTAGATTTCTCTATCAACGGCCACGTTTCCTCCAGTCTGGGAGTTTTCTTCTACTATGTCCAGTAGAGCTTCCCTCCCTTCCCTGCTCAGCCCAGGGCCGTAATTGCTAACTGCCAGACACTCTTATGCCTGTTGGCTTCCCACATTTTGTAAATAGTATTTTTTTTTTAATTAAACTCTCTTCCGTCACCCATTGGAATGTAAGATCTTTTTTCCTCCCCAGATTGGTATAGGAGCCCAAAGATACATTGTGCATCCCCTAGAGCTGTCGTAGCTATAGGGCATCAGGGAGCTTTAGACCCCGTCCCCCATAATTCCCACAAGGCCCCTGGCATGACATTGACAATCGATGTTATCTCAACAAGATGGGAAGATGCTATAAATGAAATTTCAATATCCTCTCCTTCCAACCAGATCTCACACACACACACACACACACACACACACACACACCCCAGCTCATCGTATATGAAAATCTAGATTAGCAATGCCCGCACACGGGCAATGTTATCTGCCTTTCCTGCCAGCATTCTTGGGCTGGTAAAATCCAGTTACAATGTTCATCGAAGGCAATCTTGAAGGAGAAAGGAAATCATAACATGCAACGTAAAATAAGTTGTTAATGCAACAGTGTATTGAGCAAAATTTTTCTATTGCCCCCAAATCAGCGCATTGGACCCAAAACTGAGACCAAAAGGGTGTCAAAGTATCTACATGATACAGGAAGATAGAAATAATTAGCACCAGAGATCTCTGCCAGGTTTATTATGCAGCAGCCTCGTCTTAACCTCAGTCCCTCCAAACCTCAGTCTAGATGAGCAGAAAACTAGAAATTGAGAGGAAGGGAGAAGGAGAAAGTGTGGGGATCGCCGGCCATTGCCTTGGAAGGGGAGAGCCGGCCTTTTCTCAGCCTTCCTTGGCAAAGACCACGCCAAGTGTCTGCCCTCAAACAGCTTATACTCCGAGAGATCGCAGTTTCCCATGAAAGAACAAAGAAGGGTTGGAAGGGAAGTGGTCGAAGGGAATGAGTAGACCAGTTGTAAATGGTTCTGAGTAGAATGTGAACAGTAAAGAGACTAGGAGGACATAGGATTGAAACGAGAGAGAGTTGTAAGCCTCTTTCTCCAAAGCTTTTTCTTTCTCCTTGTTAAAGGAAACTTTGAACAAGGAATCAACATTATGCATTTTAAATCTTTTGTCTCCCCTTCTTTCAGTTCAATTTCGTATTGAACAAAGTCCGGATTATTCATGTCGCCCTCTGGTTTAAGCCGCCGTAAACGTGAGAGGCCTGGTACAATGGGAAGCTGTGCCTCAGAACACACTGCTTTAGCGTAATGACTCTTTTCCTCTGAGAACTGGTTTTGAAACCCACCCAAACTTACTTAGAGGAAACTAATTTTGACTGTAATGGGTACATGTGTAATGAGATTAGGCTGACAGAATCCTGCTCTTTTTTTTTTTTAAACAGACTAAAATAGATCATATTTAAAAGCTTTTTTTTCAATCTGAGACTAAAACAGGAATCATAACTTTGAGCCAGTGGTGGTTTACAAGTGTACAAAACTCACAGTTTTATTTTCTCCACACAAAGACGGCTGTTATTACCAACCGTATGCTCTGGCTTGGGAGTATCGATTCTAGAGTCTAAATCTCCAGGTAGAGGCGTTTCCTTGCTCAGGGGTCTAATCAGCATGCCAGAAAACCACACGGAGCCGAATGCTGCACGCCCCACGCTGGCCTGGGACCATCATCTCGTTAATTTCCTGGTGCGCATGTGTGTTTTGGTAATGCATCAATTCAGTGGTTTCTGCATATTTTACGCTTTACCATATATGTCAGAATAATGGTACACTAGTGGCATTTGTAGGCAGGAGGGGAAAGACTTGTCACAAACAGGTCTTTGGGTTTCTAAAAAAGGGCCCTGAAAGAATTCTTCTTGAATAACAAACTCTGATGGCACCCTCTGTTGTTCTGGGCAAAAACGTGAAAGTTTCTACTTTCTTAAAGTCCTGCATGGTCCTGTTTAATGTGTGTTACACACACACATGCACACACGCACGCACACACACACTAATTATTTGAACACATGGTTCTCTGAACTCCTTTAGAACAGATATCTGCATAATTCATTTTGACCTTAATCATTTATGCATTGCTACATAATAGTTTTATGTCTGTAAGTTCTGTTGTCTCAGAATAAAATACTTATAGAGGACTGGGATTAGGTTTTATTATATTTTTAAATTATTGTCCTCCCTCCCCACCCCTATCCCAGTGCCCAGTACATTTCTCTGTGCATAACTATTGCTAAAGAAATACAATAAACATCTGTAGCACTATCATTACTAGCGATAATAATTGTCAATTATTAAGCCATGGGCTTACATGGGTAGTTCACATCCATAATCTCCTGATAATCTTACAAACCTTATGTATGTTTTAGCCACATTCTAAATTTATAATAAAATATTTTAGACATTCTAAAACGATACAGTAAAAGCCCATGTGCCCACTATCGTCACTGGAGTCGAAACCTCCGTGATGGACATCTTCATAGTTATTTGATACTGAGGCTCAGGGAGGGGAAAGCAACTTGCCAAGATTTCACCATTAGTAAGGAGTCACTTCTAATTAAGTGTGGGACTCTGGAATAAAATGCGGACTACACAGAAATGACCAAATTTAGCCAAGGAGATAATAAAGGCATGGTTCCTGAAAAGGTTAAAGCAATTTCCAGAATCATCTAATGTTTGGCCAGAAAGTCACTTCAAGTTGTGAAAAACTAGCTGAATCTTTAGGAGAATTTATTCCACAGTCAACCCAAAGGCCCTCACTGATCACCCACTCCTTCTTCTTCCTTCTTATCTTATGGTTTGGTGATTTTCATAGCATGTTTTTCTTATTTTCCATGAAACATTTATGAGATCCTGCCACTTTAAGATGTTGCTCTAACTCCAGAAGGGTAATAATCTAGAATTGCTCTAAGTGAAATGCTACTTTGATTTTATCAGTGCTTCCGATACATAAATGTCAAAAGAGTTGGATTTCTTTCTTGGAAAAATGTTGGACTTTGGGGGGAAATTATCTTAAGAATTACAGTATCTTCAAGCTGTAACACTCAACTGGAAAATACTATGAAAAGGATCTTTCTAGTAAGACTTTTCATAGCCTTAATTCTGATGGTGACTGGAAATACCACAGAATAATTAGAATGAAAATTATTTCAATATTTTTAGGCTCCCCTGGAAAATGTAGTGAAAAAAAAAAACCCACAATAGTTCAAACACTTAGGACCTCACAAGCATTTTAGATAATCATAAGGAAAATGTTTTCATTTTCGTGATAATTCTTTAAAACCTGTATCCTTTTACTAAACTTAAAAGACCAAGATTCTGATTACTATTACTCCAACTGTGTCTTCTGAAATTCCTTCCTAATGTTTTAACTGAGTAGAAATCTGCAGAAGTAATAGTTTACCCATAATCAAAATGACTTATTTTCCTAATAGACTCTGCTCTGTATTTAGCATTTTCTGGGTTTCTTTAACTCATTCTTCAAGTATTCTTTCATTAAACTGGTATCTGTTGAACAACCACCATGCATCACATTGTACTAAAATTTAAGTGGAATACCCAGAAAAATTAAGCTGTAGTCCCCAAATTAAGAAGCTTATTATGAAAGATAAGGCATGTACCTATAAACTATGATCCAAAAAATAAAGAGCTAAGTACCACAGAGAAGGTACAGGTCAAGTTTTACAGAAAATTAGAAGAGAGATAACTTTTTAAAAGAAACAAAGCTTTTCAGAAAAGATGGAGTTTAATCTGAGCCTTAAAATAATGATAGTGTTTGAATTTTGGATCTAGAAGGGCATTGCAGGCAAGAGAAAAGTGAATAAATGTGCAGAGGAGGAAAATATGGAGCAGGTACCATGACTCAAAGTAGAACACGTCAGGGTTGGCGAAGTGGTTGGAGAAGATGACTATGGCCAATGCCACCAGCGCTAGACAAGGGCATGCATCCTTCCTGAACACTTTCAGTGCCACACCCAGGAGCCCATGCTTCACTCCTTCACATGCAGCCCCATGCGGAAGAGAGACCGCTGTGGGATGCGCGAGGTGCATGCGAGTAGAGCAAGACCGAACCAGGAGACAGGCTAGGAGGCTGTTGTCTTTTTCCAGATAAGTGGTAATGGACACTAACTTTCTTCAGGAAAATAGAGAAGGGTGGGGCTGAGCTAGAAATATAACAAAAGACTACCTGATACTTTGGAAAAGTGTGCTGTTACAGGGAGGGAGTTAAGGAAGGTTGACTAAGCATTAAAGATATCTTGGGTGTTTTAAAACAGTGTGACTCAAAGTACGATAGTGCCCACAGAAGTATAAAATACTGCATAGAAACAGGGTTGTCAGAAAATATAAGAAAAATTTGGAACAAAACAGTGCATTTCAATACTTGGCACAGTGCCTTTTCCTAGTAGGGGTGACAGACCACTAGATGTCCCCCCCCCAAAATATGCTCTCCACTTTTTTCATGGCAGTAGATTTTAGCAGAGAGCAGGGACATCCAACTAAAGACTCAGCCTTTCTTACGGGTTAGGTGTTGTGACATGACTAAGTCAGGGTGACGACACTCGAGTGGGAGTGACATAGACCGCTCCGGGGCTTGGTTTTGAAACACGGGGCATGCGGTCTTTGATCTTCTCTACCTCGTCCTCATAACGTGGCAGGACAGTGGTCGAGCTCTGGCACACATCCGCAGACAGCACTCTGGCCGGGTGGAGCCATAAGCCGAAAGGGCCTTGGGTCCATGAATGACTTTGTAGGGTACAGATGCTGTGCCACGTTGTGAAATAGAGAAATGCTCCTTCCTCATCTAAGCCACTATGTTTGGACAGCAGCTTAGCTCTCATCTTCGGTGACAAAGTGGACACTTAATACTTACGTCTTGATCGAATGATCGAATACATAAATTAATGAATGAGTTTAAGACAAAGGAAATCTAGGAGCTTAAGAATGATGAAATCTAGGAGACAGATGGAGATGCATATCCAGAGTATAGAGAAAAGGTTACAATCAAAGCAAAAGATTTGGTATTTATCAGTATGGATTAATAGTTAGGACTAAATGAGATTACCAATAATAATAACAACATAACAATAATTATGATGATGATGACGATGATGATGATGATGATGATGATAAAGAAAGGAAGAAAAGGAGAAAAATGACCCCAGAAACTGACATGGAGAAGCCAAGGCAGGCCACTGTGGACGCTGCTCATGTGGGGAGTGGGTGGTGGAAGGGGACACAGAAGCCACAGGCAGAACAGTAAGCGAACCAGGAGTGACGAGTGAGAGTCACATGCACCAAAGTGAAGGAGTTATGGAGTGAGATGTTGCAAGAAGTTGGGAGCATCAGGTCTGTGGTCTGAGTGGGCACTGAGTAACTGTGGTGGACAATCGCCTTTCCAGAAGTTTGGCAATGGATGGGAGAAATGAGAGAAGTGTAGAATAGTTCGAGGGAATGACAGGATCAAGGAAGAGGTAGGTTCGAACAGGAAAACAATAGCATGTTGGCAGGCTGAATGGAAGGGACTTTGAAGAGGGGGATATTAACAAATGTTAGCGGGGAAGCGGGGGGCCAGTTAATTGATTTAGCAGTGTTTCAAGATGGGAACAAGGGATTAAGTAGAAGGATTAGAATGGAATAGGAGGAAAGTGGTAAAGTGGGGAGAAGTTGGATAAAGATGCAGGGAAATTTTGAGAACAGGAAAGCCAGGAAGTGAGGAGGGAAGCTGAGGGAGTTTGGTCTCTAACATTTCACTTTTTATCCACCCGCAAGAACAGGGCTGACTACAGTATTCCCTACAGCGCTCCATAATGCTCTTGGCAAACCGACTTTAAGCTTGTGTCTACAGCCACAGAGCAGTTCGAATGCTGTATCAAAACAGAAAAAAAAAAAAAGAATAATGATTTCTGTACGCTGCTACCCTATCAAAATAAAAAAGAAAATGAGTTTTACCAAACCTGTTTCTTTCACTTTCCTCCAACATTAAGATAAAATGTTTGCTTTTGTATTTTCCCCCTTGACTGTGTTATCTTAGCATTAAGTAGTAATGAGAGACCATGTCGTTTTGGGTTCAATTTCTTTTGATTGCTTGTAAAATATAATTTAGTTGACAGTTACAACTGTTTTCCTTTAATTTGACAAGTTATTAGACATTTATGCTTGCATCATCATCATCATCTTCAGACAAGTCCTCTCTTTCTTAACAGCATTATTAGTTGAGAGCATTAGTCATACCCGGAGGAATGTATGCAAATATTTTTTTTAACTAAGAACCATAATAACATTAAATAATAAGAAACTATCAAGCAGGTGCAAAAGTAAAAACTGGAAGAGGAAATGTACTTTTTGTAGATCATATTTTCAAATCTTTGAACAGCATGTAACTTAGCCATGATGCTAGATGGCCATTTGATTTTTAAGTTTTACAATGAAATGAATGAATGAATGAATGAATGAATAGAACATAGATACTTTCAGTGCATTCAGTGGTTCAAAGTACAGAATGTTTCTTGTAAGCCCATTAGATGTTTCTTACGTCAGCCTCACATAAACTTACCCACAGGCCAATGGCTTTTGACTATAGACACATAGTTCAATAAGAACACAAATGTGATAAAGTAAAAGATGTATCATTCTTTTATGGAGCAGGATTTGAAGTCTGAATATCTATGGTTCGCGTGTGTGACTTGACAATTTATTTATTTCTGTGTTTTACTTTCCTCGTCTGTCTAAAGAGGACTTATTTTTATGATGAAATAAGCTAAAGCTAAATTTTTTGTATTTTCTCTAAGTTGTAAAAATTTCATTTAGCCATCCATTTATTGATTAATTTCTTCAAAAAGATTTCTCAAGGAACTACTGAGGCCCATACCCTGGGCTAGTCTCCCAGGTGATTGACACATTGGCAGAAGCAAGCGGCAAAAGGTCTTGTTTATCATATTAAAGTTAAGGGCCTGACCCAGAAGACAGTAAGGAGCAAGTGATGATAAATGCCTTTGGGAGATATTGTCCTGGCATAAAGAGAACTAATCTAGTGGTGAGAGTGACTGAGACCAGGAACCAGACTTCTAGCACATTCCTTTATGGTAGTATCTCCTCATTGCAGAAAATTTGGAAAATACTCATTAAAATTTTTTTGAGTATATTATTATATTTTCTTGGGGCAACCATGTGTCCTAGGTTTTCTGGGATAGACTTGATTTCAGATTCCCAAAGTACACTTATATTGGTCAGGCTTGTCCAACTATAAGTGAACTTCAAATTCCCAAGGATAAGGTAGGACCATGTTATGTTTAAGTTCAGTGAAGGCAGAGTCTGTGTTTTATTCCAGGAGGAAAGTCAAGAATTGTATTAGTAAAAAAATAATGAGAAGAAGCACAGTTGGTCAGGTGCTAGAAGACAAGGAACCAAAAAGAGAGACATCAGGGAGGAATTTGTATCTAAAATACCAGTGATTTTCAGCCATAGAGTTGAAAAACATTGTTTAGCACTATCACTGATGAGTTGAACATAATATACTGCCAACAGAAATAGTGTAAATGACTTACTTTTATCCATGAATTGAAAGAGGTTCAATTAATGAGAAGAGGTGTGTAGTTAGTCTGCTCATCATCTGGGCACCCCAGGAAGCTGTTGTCCCACAGTGAACTCATCCATCACATGTGTTGGCAAAAAAATGGAGGGCTACTGCCGAGATAACAGGTACAAGAAGGATTTGAAAGAGGAGGAGGATGGTAAAATTTGCATTTTACAAAGGTCACTCTAGATATTGGAGGAGGCAAGACCTGTGAAGATGCCATTGGAATAGTCAGCTCAGTGGTGAGAGGTTAAAGATCTGAATGAGGACTGTGATAGCTGAGAGGGAAAGCAGAGGACAGGTAAGAAAATGGGAAGATCATGTCCACCCAGAACCTGTGAGCATGACCCTATTTAGAAGTAAGGTCTTTACAGAAGTAATAAAATCAGGATGTGGCCATACTAGATTAGATTGGCTCTGAGTCCAATATGAATGGTGTCCTTATAAGAAGGAGGACGTTTGGATACAGAGACAGAAACACAGGGAGAAGACCATGTGACAATGGAGGCAGAGACTGGGTGATGTAGTTGCAAGCCAAGGAATACCAAGGATTGCTTGCAACCAAAGAAGCACGGAAGAAGCTGGGAAGAAGCTGAGGTGACCCCTCCCCTCACACCTCCGGAGAGCACGGCCCTGCTGACGCAGCGATTTTGGACTTCTGGCCTTCGGAACTGAGAGAATGAATTTCTGTCATTTCAAGCCACCGAGTTCATTGTAATTTGTCACAACAGGCCTAGAAAACTAATACTGGAGATAAAATAACCGTGACTCAGTCCTTTGTTTGGATATGAATAAGGAGGAAGAACTTTGAGCATGAGGAGTGAATGGATGGCCATGGAACTCCTGAGCAAGAACATCAAGCAAGGATGAGCAAGCTGCAGCCTCGATCAAAACCCCCCATCTCCCGTGAGGGTGGCCGCAAATTCTGTCTGGTGTCTTTGAGTTCGCTGACTAGATACTGAGAGCAAAGCTTACCCTCCCAAGTTGAAAAAATTTATGGACAAGAAGTTTTTGTTGAAATTAAATGGGACAGACACGTCCAAGGAGTATCGTAGATCCCTTTATGAACTTGATAGATGAATATGTACATATGACAACTAGTGGGCAGCAAAACACTGAATGGCAGTAATGAGAAGAAATAGCATCATGTTAGAAGATTCGGAACGAGTGTGAGGATAGCTGTATTCACCAGGGAACCAACTGCTTACACATGTCGCTTCTCCACAGCACCTGTTTTACTGCAGCATAAAAATCGGTTTGTGCACAAATTGAATTTTTTATTGAAACTTTTGTAATACTCAAAAAAGAGATACCACTGTCTCCGTCAGCTGCTGCCGCGCTGTTGTTAATAAAGGTTTATTAGAACACAGCCAAGCCCATTGTTTACGTATCATCTATAGCTGTTTTCCTGCCACAGCGGCAGAACTGAGTTGTTGTAGAAGAGACTAAAACACAGCCTGCAAAACCTAAAATGTTTTCTATCTGGGCTGTTGCAGGAATAATTGCCAATTGGGTAAATTCGTTATGGCTTCATTTGGAAATAAGCTTGTGGAAATATTTCAGGAAGTCTTGCTTTGATCTGACCAATCAGTGGGAAAAGAAAACCATGAAGGAGACCATGTAACTGTGGTAGTTACATTAAGTCACTGCCCCACAACGTTTGATATTTGCCTTATTCCCGATAGGGAAGGAGGGGGTCAACCACAGTGCGTCCTCCTCCAAAAGCAAACTAAGCACATCATGTCCTGATACTATTTAATTTCTACCATTTTTCTTCCGCAGAAGGTCACCATTGTAGAGCCTCATTATTGCCTACAGGAAAAAGGCATTTTTGTGATGTTGGATTGCAGTCTAAGCATAGTTTTCTAAACTGCGAAGTGGTCATTCACATCTAAGTCTGTGAACAGACTGAGATTTCTCACCATTAGTACTCTACCATGAAACAGTGCTTCTCAGCCTTTCCCAGTAAGCAGCCCCGAGGTCACATAGATCCCAGGTCAGGGCCCAGCCAGAAGTGCTGCGTGGTAAGGTCAGAATTTCTTCAAAATCTCATGTTTCCTCTTTAAAATGTATTTAAATTTTGGATTTTATTCTGTAATAATGTTTTAATATAAAACAATATTTTAATGAACACTGATGCCCAAAGAAGGTCCCACAGGTAAAATTTATGGCTATCAGTACATTTTAGCATAACCAAATATTCTTAAGAGGAGTCTAGTGCTAGTGTGTCAGAAATGTGTTTTGTTACACGATACTAGAAAAAAAATGTGTATTACTCATCATTCAAGAAAAGAAGCAGACAGGCTGAAATCACAGACTCATCTAAGTTGACAAAGCTATTTTTGTCAGAATTAAGAAGCTCTATAGATACTCCAAGGCCTTGTCTTAAAATTCATAGTGATCTAAAATTTCATCTGGACTATTCCAGCCTCTCTACTTACTGTATCTTTGTCAAAGGGCTTCTTACTACAAAACCAAATGCAGTATCCAAATTACGCTGTGCCACCATTGCTGGTCATTTTAATATGAAAGTACACTCTGGCCCATCTCTGATGCCAAACCAAATCACAAGATTATTTGAAGTTCCAGATTCTGTATCTGACATTTTCTATGGAGACTTCGTAAAGAAAATGCCCCGAGAAGTTAAAGCTATCTCCAAATGATAAGCGTGGGTGACCGAGGTCATAAAACATCCCATTTGTGGGTCAGCTGCATTGGCTGGAGGTGATGTTGCATTATCTTGATCTCTGGGATTTCTTAGCTTAAAAGCGAAGATTGGAAGCATCTTTACTGTGTCAAGGGCATGTTCTTTTCCAGGAGAGTGACTTAAGAAACCTTATGACTCCATATGAGTGTTGCAGAACGAATTTGTGTTCTGCTAAATCAGGTATCATGGTTCACAGTGCTTCTCCTTCCACCTCAGATTTAAGATACTAAATTGAAATCAGGGCCAGTTATTCACACCATACAGATTTTCTGGTGTCATTGTTTCTGACAATCAAGTAGATTTGGGGAATTCATAGATAGAAGCTTGTCCAGGTTGTCTCTGTCATACCTCATCTTTCTGCAGTAATAGCCAGTTGAGAGTGTCACTGACTTAAGGATACTTTGAGAACAGTCATTGTGAGAGATGGATGCTGCACCTCTCCCCCCACGAAGGGAAGTCTGTTTTTGCTGAGATGCACATCAGAACAGACCCCTTGGCTAACTCCATCCAGACCGATGGCTGCAGGAGCGTGTAACACAAGAACGTTTTAGTGAATACTCTCTTGACTAATTTTACCCATCTTTCCAGGAGAGCCATTGTTGTCCATGATCCACCAGCAAATGGACATTTTGACCAATAATTTTTGGGGACAAATAAGAATTATTCTTCAATCGAACTCATTTTTGACATTCAGTTGAATAATATAAAACATTCCCATTCTACATGTTAATATATTAGTTATTCGAGGATGGATTCGGGGCCAGTTATTCCTAGTGGAGGCAACAGGATACTGTGCAAAATGAAGTGTTCACTGGACGTCTCATTGTTGAGGCAGAGACTTGCTAATGCTTAGGCTAAAAATCTCTGACTAGGGTTATTTCTTTCGTGCATTAAACTAAAAACAGAAATTTAGGGCTCAGTGAGGTAGTCATTTAAGCATGGGATAAATCCAAAGCTTCTATTTAAAGACGCCTTGTAAGTCTTACTTCTTGTAAGCAGTCTGGTAGGTCTTGACTGCCAGCAGTTATGAGGTAAAGGCATTAACCTTCCTGAATGTTTGTGTAAATAAACAGGGCTGGAATGGAACTCAGAAATTACTGATTTAAAATATCAGATTTTGTGGTAAGTAGCAATTTAGGTAGGCTTGCCCAGTAAATTCTATATGTAGTTAATACCCAACTACCAGCTGGTTGTGTTTCAAAATTATATTTGTAAGTTGATAGAAAGAGAGTGGATTTCCAAAAACAGCGGTGTCATAATGGTGTTAAAAATGGAAATTCCTTAATTTAATATTTATTTAATCCATATTGAAACTCGGTTAGTTTGTTTAGTTTACATCAAGACAAATCATTTTTATTTGCAATTTCTTTAAAGTGTATGATATACGTTATTTCAAGCACTATGTCAAGTAATGAGCTATTTAAGGGCTGTGAGGTCAAACTGACAGAAGACTGAGCCTAGCTGCTGGTACCGATAGTGTGAGCTCGGGCAAATCCTTCCCGTGCGGTATCTCAGCTTATACAACGATACAATGGCGGGGCGGCAATAATATGTATTGAGAGATTTTCCTTTTTAAATGGCATAGTGAACAGTTCATAAAAGACTGTGATCTCATCATGCACTAAAGCATGTACTCTCTCTGCTATGCAATACCACCATGAGATGTTAGAATCAGGAGGGATCTCCTGCCTCTTTTTTGTGGGCCAGTGTAAGGGCCTGATCATCAGTTTGTTTGTTTTTGGTAAAATAGCCTCCTTGTGAGAAGGAAACATGTATCTGAGAACGTCATTCCCTCCTCCTGTCCCTCTTCCATCTCCCCCCCTCCCCGCCCAGGCATCCTGAATGCTACCAGGAAGAAAAGGTGGATGGGCTGGGCCATGGCGGAGAGGATCTCCCTGTTCCTTCATATCATGTGGGACTGAGCGAAAGGCCCCAGGTCCTGTGGGCTTCGTGTAAAGGTTTCTGAGGCACATTCCTTTGCGTCTGTCCCCACTTTTCCCAGCATGAGAAACCTGGTTTCAAACGACAGCAACAACACTGGATGGCTGTCAGTTTTTGTGACGTGCGAGGCTAAGGGGAGCGTTTGTTCCCAGGGAAGAAAAGGATGAAAAACAGACTAGCAAGTCTGAGACATAAAAACAATCGTTTGAATCGGTTCCTGTTTTCAAGCTCTGTCTTAGGATAGAATCGGGGGCAGGGACAGGGACAGACGCTGCACAGTGGGGGACAGGGGCAGGGAAAGAGAGTTGGAGGAGAGTCTGAGGGGTGCTGGCGACCTCCTTGCCACTTTTCCCCAGGCGGCCATAGACCTGGTCTGTGTTTAAAAGTCCCGACTTTCCTTTTTCAGAGGCCGGATCACCTGTCGTGTGTAGAAGGAGCATATCGTTGTGGGCTGGGTGTTTCTGGGACAGAGTCTCTAACAGATTTTTTTTTAATTCCTAAATTTAACTTAGAACTCCAGCCCTCACTGCCTGCAGCATCCCTGCGGCTGCTCTCGTGTGACCAGTGGCTGGCTGTGCGTGACCAGTGGCTGTCTGCGTACCGCAGACCCCTTCGGAAACCTGCCGCTAAGCTAATCACTGGGTGGCACCCAAGAGCCAGAAAAAAGGCGGATCGAATTGCAGACACTCTCTAATACACATATTTTAACAATTTCCTCCATCCTCACTGAAATTATGCTAATATTTTAGTTGCGTTTCCTCAAGTCTGGAACTCAAATTAAGTCTGTCTGTTTCATTTTTATGATAGTGCTTGAAATCACTTGCAGACAAGGGGTTGTTGGGCCATGAGATTTATAGTGGCAGTGCTACAAAGGTCAAACACATCCTGAGGAAGAGGAAAGCAATCTGTAGAACCAGTGTTTTCACTGCAATAAAGTTTATAGCTGCATTAAGGGAATAGTTACAAATCAGCTGGATGGTGTTGATTTCATTGAGAATAAGTGTATTTACACTCGTAAGCTTTCTCTCAGTAATATTCTGAATGTTTTACACAATGGGGTTAGTGAAGGTTGGATCTGGGCATATTTCATGAGTGACAAAATTTGTTTTTCTTTTTTTCACCCATCCCCATCCTTCTACTTGTTACTCTCACAAAATGGGTTTATAATGGCTCTGTTGGTCTGAGTCAAGGTTCAGCAGTTTTTGAGACTTCCAGCCAAGTCAAAGATGCTGTATACATTTAAAAGTAAGACGACTGTTCACGTGTGTGTTTGTGATTAAAGACGAGATAAATCTAGAGAAACACAATGCCCAAAAACTGCTTCTTTATGTGATTATGCTAATCAGTTCTTACTGCAGCTGCTTATTAAAATTTCTCATCATCATCCAATCCCTGTGCAAGTCCAGTCCCCAACACAAGTGCCCCAACCTATAGAAGACCTGCGAAGAACCGTGTTTTTGCTCAGCACAGTCTCCGTATTAAACAGGCTCCTCCTGTAATCCTACGTCACAGCGCCCATTTCCTTCATGGAGATAAGCACTAGTACTTTTTAGTTAATTGTAAAATGACTTTGCGATTATGCTATTGTTTGTATTAACTGGGCAACTATTATGTAATGATCTTAGCTGTTGTTTATTTCTTTCTTTATTGTCTGCCTTGTCCACTAGTCTGTAGGTCCCCACGAGGGCCTCTTGTCTTATTTCCAGTCAGGTCCCAGGGCCTATGCCTGTGTCTGGCACTAAGCCCTTAAAAATATTTATGAAATAAATGAATGAATGTTGCTACATTCTCAGCATTCAGCTGAAAATGCTTTCTTCCCCTCAGGTCAGTTCAACACCAAGTAAATATGTCCTAACTCTATTAGATCGTCTTCTAGAACCTTCTGTTTCTGTCATGTGTTTTTGTTCTCTAAGAGCTGCCGTGGCTCTAACAGATGTGGGGTGGGGGGGGGAGCAGGGATAGCAGTGCTGGTGACCTCCCTGCCACTCCTCTTCACCAGTGGCCATAGACCCAGTCCGTGTACCACACGTGGCACCCCTCCTGCTCTCTGCAAGAACAGGGTCAAGCAAAACAGGAAGAGGAGCAGTTCTGCTGGGCTGATGGAGATCAGATGGGGAAGGAGCTTGGGAAAGGCCTGGCCACGGCCGACTCCAAGCCAGTGTTTAAGAACGAGTGGGTGGGGTAAGTGGAGGAGGCTTGCAGGCAGAGAGGAGGACACGAGACTGGAAGCTGGGAGGCGTGACAACACTCTGCACTGTGAGAAAACTCCAGGGCATCAGGGTTGCTAGGACACAGCTCTGTAGGAGCCACGAGCTGCCAGCCACGGATGGGACATGATTCACCACTATGGACAGCAGAATGAACATGAAATACCCTGCCACATAGGAAGAACTCAAAGATATTTCAAAATTACAATAACCATCTTCCTGCATTTTCTTAAAGAACAGCAGAGGCTCTAGCAAAACCGGGCCCTCCTTCCTGTGGGGCAACAATGGATGAGGCTGACCAGTAGCCACGCGTTAGACACAGCGTCTTCTCCATGTTCAGCCATCTCTCAGACACCGTGCTAGTATTAATTTCCCTGCATCGCTTGATCCAGGCGTGTTACCTGAAGAGATTGCCGGCGTGCGAATCTGTCACCCATGGTAGACAGTGAGGGCAGACAGAGGCAGTGGGGAGGTAAGAGCCAGAGTTGAACTCTGTTCTGTGGTCAGTGTAGCCCCAACAAAGCTGTCTAAGTGAGAATGACGTGGATAAAAATCATTTCCAGCAACCAAAGAGCAGGCACCTGCTCTATCTGTAAACTGGGCAACTGGCGAGCGCCGTTACTTCAAGGCTGAGCAGACACTCGCTGAACACACACCACGTGTAAACAGACCGACGGGGTGCTGCCCATGCTTTTGGGGTCTGTTTGGGATATTTGCAGGAATAACAGGCAGGAAGGGTACCACATGTGATTTTAAAAAACAAAACAAAACAAAAAAACACCACTGTAATTTCTCCAAATCATCCAACTCTTATTATAATTTCATCACTGGAAGAAAAGTTGTTTTCTGCAAAGTGTCTTTGAGGGACAAACATTTTAGTGTTTTCAAAAATGAAGTAAAACATAAAAATATGTACTAAATAATTAATGGTATGCCCTACATTATTTTTTAAGTTACTAAGAGCATAATGATTTATTTTGTTCTCCGAATATTAGGGTTATCTTCTTGATTTACTGGGTACTCTCGACCTAATTTGGCTTCAGATAGACATCAGTTACAATGGTAACATGTAGAGAAAAGTAAGAATGAAGCCTATAGGTGGAAAAAACACAGAATTTAGAAAAATAGGAATTAGGAGCCCAGCACTCATTGTTGGGATGCTATTAATATACAATTTCTGAGTTCTAAACCTACCTCTGCTCTGGGAATTTAAACTTAGCTTCTTTGCCTTTAAAATGAAGACAATATATTTCAGAAAACAAAACAAAACAACAACAACAACAACAACAACAAAAAACACCGTCAAAATCTCTACCTTAAGCTGCAGTTCTTATCCTGGACCCTCAGAACTTCAGAGTGAAAGAACTCATTGATGCTTATGTTTCAAGCAAAGAAAAAATAAGATTTTATTCTTTGTTAGGGCTAAATAGACCCCAAGGAAAGTGACTCCAGCCTTTTCTAGAAACTTCCATCACAAAGGGGCAAAAAAGAGATGCAAACATCAAATGAAAGGTAGGGAAACTGAAAAACAAAGCTGGTGAGTGTCTCAAGGTTACTTAAAGTTTCCCTATCTGCCCAGCAAACAGGTAATGCCCACGTAAGGTAAAGCTACAGGGTACCCTCTGCAGGCAGTTTGAAAATATAAGGCATTTAAGCAATGGAATGTTTATTGCCAGGCTCAGACTCTGTAAAGTAAACCAATTAGAATTACTGAATGGCTAGACATCCCAATCAGAAGTCCAGATACTCAAATATTTCAGTTTTGAAAGTTAATGGAATTGGATAATGCCGACTAATTTTTTTGAGAAGTATCTATTGCCGGTTATAATGTGACTTCCAAAAAAAAAAAAAATGTCAGAAATATAGCATTAGTTTTGTCCAAGAATGAAACGCCGTGTGTTGAAAATGGCTTCAGCTAATTTCAAAAGCTTCGTAAATTCTTCCACTGTGTCTCTTTTATTGGATTGTCAACAGCAATAACACTTCGTATTCAAGAAATATTCTTCCCCTGGAGAGTTTATCAGTTTAGTAGTTTCCCTTTCCCAACTATAGATGAAGTTTGGATGAAATAAGGAAGGCAGTTTCCAGAAAAATCAATGAGGAAGAAGTCTTTATTATTTTAGTAATTCTGCTTTGTAAATAGCAATGTAACTTTAAATCTAAAAAAAAAGAAAAAGAAAAAGAAAAAGAAAGAAAACTTAAGAGACTGCAACCTGTATCTGTGGGAAATATTTTCTTACGACATAAGAGAGAAAAGAAGACATATTGTCAGTAACTTCAAACCCTTTACTAGGAATTACAAATTATTTTTAGGTATAGGGATTTATTTAAGCTCGTCTTCCCAAAATATAAGCTTTAATAAATCAAAGTTTATGTCTATCTTGTCTGCCATTGCATCTTGCATCTAAAATATAGTTTTGGATAAATTAATTAGTATATGTATATAGGTTATTTCAACTGGTTTCATTGATTTTTCTAATACAAATCATGCTTTTATATTTTATTCTGTTTTTAATGTACTAAAATCATAATGGAATTTTTTTTTTCCTTTTATCCTATCCATTGATCAATCCTAACTGGTCTTTGCTTACACCTAACCTAAAAAGAGCAATTTTACACTCCAGTGATTTAATGTATAAAGTGCAAAGCCTAGATTGTCAGAATTCTCAAATTCTAAATTTGTAAATGATTTGTATTGGAGAAATGAATTAATTTTCTAGATATCTACATGTGTCCTATAACCTTTTGATTACCTACTCTTTAGCTTGCTTTTTCTCAGAACTCTGACTTATGCTAAGCCTAAAATGATCTGGAAATCACTCCTGATTTCCCATGTTTTGTACTTTCTGAATAATTTGTCACTAAGCCTGGTAATTCTACTTGGGTTTTCCCAATTTTCCCCATTTTTTCTGCTATCACCCTGGTCTCTGTCGCCATCACAGTGAACACCTGATGCTCAGTACACCTGGAGCACTCCACGTAGAGTGTCTTGTGGCCCAGAGTGCCATCCTAATTCTAACTTCATTCTTGCTTTCACTGTCTCTCTTTTTTCGTCCACTCCAACCCATCGTTCACACCACAGGCTTTTATTTTCCCCAAACCTTGCTCAGGTTCCACGTTTTTAGGGAGCCATCCCAAGATGCCAAATCGTTCTTGTATTCATTTCTTCAGCACATGTTTTTACCACTTTCTTGGCAGATATTTTCGTAATTGGATTCAATATAATGTCATTTGTTCTTCATTTATTTATATCTTCCTCTTCAAAAAGAATTTAAGATCACTTATAGAAAAATAAAATAAAAGCAAAATTAAAACAAGTAATTAAGGAAAGTAGAATTTATCCAGAAAATGTATTCTGTAAGTCTTTGTATATCTAATAAAGTTAGAGCGCATATTTGAGTCTGAGATTTTCAGTATCCAAACAGAAAGCCAAGAAGAAAGATGTGTTTACTGGATTTACAATATGTGGAAGTTTACATTTAGACAGTAATCAAAACTGGTTGCTCAGAAGTACAGTTCTTTTCCTATGAGATCAGAAAAAAATTTCTTCTGTAGGTTTTTATCAAGAGAACACATGTATTATAATAAACAATGCCCTCAACAACACCCTTAGGATAATAAAGCAGCTGGTTTTATAGGGCTATTTCCAGGAAAGTATCTCAGTGTTTGAGAATTGTGTAACATCAAATGGTGGTTCAACAAAAGCATTTCTAAGAGCATGGTTAACTGTGTAAGTCTCCAAAACTTATCATATGTATAGCATAACACTGACAACAACGGCAATTACAATTACAGCTGTTTGAACATTTATATAGATCAAGTCAAATGTGCATCACTTTATTGTTACTTGATCCTTACAGTGACCTCTTGAGGTAGACATAATCCCATTTCACAAGTGGAATTTAGAGTGCTTAAGAAGCTTAGTCACGAACACCCAGTAAGTACTGGTCAAGATCTAAGGCCCTGCCACCCCTTTAGAACCCTTCCTGCTTGCTCAGCCAGGCCTTTCTCCCGTAACGTGTCCATTATCCTGACGTTTAGCATTATGGATGCGTCTACCTATTTTAAATTTAATATAAATGAAATCATACAGAAGAATTATTTGGTATCTGGTGTCTTTCATTCAATATTGTTTAATGGAATTCATTCACGATAGTTGTAATTTATTCATTTTCAATGTTGTGTAATTTTCCATTATGAATATGCCACCTTTATTCAAACATTGTCCTGTCAATGGACATTTTTCATCATTTCCAGTTATTTTATTATTATGCAAAGTGTTGCTATACGTATTCTCATATCTGGCTCTTCCAGTACATGTGCACACATTGTCATCGTGTATTACTCACTGCTTGAGAGTAGAATCGTTGGATCACAAATGTCTTCAGGCTGTAGTAGATAAAGCTGTATAGTTTCCCTCTGTGGGTGCCTTCTCTACCTTCCTTCTCTTAACTTCATTCTTCATCTATTTCAGAAATATAGCTCAACTCAGTCAAAGGCATGTCTTAATGAAAAGATTGTAATTAAATAAGTTTCCATTCCACAAAAGCTTTTCATTTAAAAATGCAGAAATAAAATTGTAGCAAATGATGACTAAATTTTCTTTGAAAAAGTTTAGTACCACAAAGAAGTAAGGGTGACATTTTATTCTACTTTAATTATAGGATATGGTGAGTGAGCTATTGCATGCCTATTGCTGTAGGCAGGAAGCCCTCTCAAGGGCTTCTTGACACCACCTATCAGACCAAAGCACTAAAATTTCTTTGAACTTGAATTTTAAGTGCCTTGAAATACTGTAATCTTAATTAGCTATGACACGTAAATTACTTCATTTTGCACCCACAGCCATTAGCATTCAGAATTGTGAGTGGAAGTTCCTGAGTTCTCGGGTTAATGTGAATACCAGGACAGCTGCTACCGCCCCAGGAAGGAAATATCTTTCGCCTTCAGTAAGAAGTACAGAACAAAAGTGATGCCTTCCACTTGGTAGCTCTCACGGAATTTATCAGGAAAATTGCTTACCCATTGTCTAACACTGTTCCTCCAGCACGTTAAGAAAAGATTATTCAGTTTCAACAAAGGTTTATTAAATTAAACTTTCTCTACCGAAGGCCACGCAGCTCATTTGGGAGGTTTACAAGCTTTCCATGAGATTTTAATTCTGTGTTTTCATTTACTCAGATGGTTATCTAAGTAAGTGAATGCAGCCTTTTCTGTCTCACCGAGGTGACCGTCTCTCACTGGGCGTTTGCCTCTCTCAGCTTCAGCGTTCGTGTTTGCTTTCATTCATACTACAGTGTCAGCTACCATTGTGTTCCTTCTCAATTTCAGGCCAACAGGAAAAGAGGAGAACTTTCTATGTTAATGAGGTGTTCAGACATGCAGTTTTACAGTAATTCAGATAGATTTTAAATAAGGGAAGAATTGAAGTATCATGAAACATTTGATAATTAAGGCAGGCCAAACTCAAAAGAATTTGTGCTATAGCACCTAGTCCATTTTCAACAAAACAACATTAAATTGATACTAACTTGAATTTTATTGGTTTCATGGGTTTGCATTTAAATGTAAACACATCCTTGTTATAGATGTGTAATAGCACATAAATACAGAGTTTATATCTATTTTCATACATATTTGAAAAGTATAAAAGTTATATCAATAAAATTTTGGAGTCTATTAGAAATGTTTTCCTTTAAAATGGATCTTTACAGTTTTTTAAAGTTTGAAAACACTGCTCTTGTAGATCAGTAATAAGAATAACCAGTATGTGTTGAGAACTCTACTTACATCATGTTTTTTAATCTTTACAAGCACCCCGTAGAGCAGAGAACTACTACATAGGATGTATTACTCCATATAATAGGCTACTACTGTATAGTAGGTACTGTCTCTGGCCCATGTGACAGGTTAGGAAACTGATGTTAGACAAGTCATGCCCACAGCTCACGAGTGGCTGCCCTGAGCGTCCCACCTCTAATCATGACTGTACACTGTAAGTTACATTAGAATTCACCAAGAGCACCAAGTTTTTCCCAAAAGCGTAGACAACGGTAGTCATTGTCAGAAACGTGAGCCTCACCAAATCTCATTGATTGCCTGGGCAACATTCCAATCTTGGCACGTCATTTAGACCTTGACCTCAGCTGTGTAGTTTTAGGTTCTATTTCTATAAGTCCCCTGCTCTCGCTACCATCCATCCACCTGGCTTTCGCCTTGGAGAATTGTTACTGTCACCGACACCATACGCTGCATTCTGAACCATTTTTGAAGAGTGGTGTTGTTTCTTGAGACATTAGCTGTGCATTTGGTCACAGACGGCTGAGAAAAGTTATCCCATCCAACTGCCAGGAGAACCCCCAACTACAGCAAGGATCTGGAACTGTGCTTCTCTTGTAGGAGGGTGAGATCACTCAGGCAGTGGACAGAGCAGAAACAAAAGGCAAAAAACAAAAGGAATTCAATGTCTGCTTAAGTGGACACTTCTGCCTCCCTGAGAGGGAGGAGGTGGAGTTTGAATGAAAACAAGAGCAACCTGGTTAGTTAGGTCTCAATTCTGCACAACTGCAGCCTCAATGTGCTCAGGTGACAGAGGACAGAGCCAGGAGAAGTCCAGCTCAGAGGCTGGAATAAATGCCACTGATTTGATCTGAAAGAATAATGAACAATACTGCAATTACTTTTTTTATTTTTTACAAACAATGCAATAAGTTGTGTTATAATGATAATGTAATTAGATATACAGGAAAAAGTATTCAACAGTAAGTAAAAATAAACACTGGAAGAAAAGCCAAGAAAGATCCAAAACGGCAACACTAAAAAGAAACAAAACTCGTCAAGTTTAGCTCTTCATTTAGAACTGAAAATAGTTTTGTTTTATCCATAACTCTGAATGTTTCCCTCATAAATTGAGATTCCCATGCTCCAGTAATTCTGCCATGGTTATTTTTCTCTGAATCTTTTTTAACTTATAGTTTTCCTCTTTTAAAATTTATTGTGAAATATCTTAAAACACATGAAAATAAATGTAAATGTATGTACATATATGTGTGTGTATATATATATATATATATATTATATATGAGAGAGAAAGAGATATCTGTGCATTCACTTAAGAAAAAGAACTTTGCCCATTACATTTGAAGCTCTTTGTGTAAATCACAGATTTCTCCCACTTCCTAGATATTATATATATATTAAGTTGACTTCTCTTAAATTCAACTCAACTATTTCTGTATCAGTGTAGGAGACAGATGAAATGTTTATTACATACTTATACATAATTTTATGGTAGGAATATAGACAACTTAATTATCTATATAATTATCCACCCTAAAATGAATGAATCATGAAAGGAAAATGGTTGTGTAGTGTATATTTGCTCATTCTTGGCAGGCAAGTACTTACCAACAGTACTCAAAAAATTGTTTTCTCATTTTTTTCATATGCTAAATATAATGAGGCAGTATAGCAAATGTGATATTTTGGTGATAAATATAAATTAAATCTATATTCTGTATCATTTTCTGCTTGAAACTAAAACACAGGCTGTAAAGTTACTACTTAAATAGCCAGAAGATTAAAAATATTATCCACTTTGGATCTACTTAAGCTTGTCATATTTAGTACACACAACAGAACAGAACAGCTTAGCAATGTAAACTCTTCTGTACTCAATTTATCCCCGCCAAACAGCTACTTTGGATGAGGTCTGCGCTATGCAATTTCTGTTTAAAAGAGACACCCAGACTTAACAGCATATAATGTGAGCATCTTGGATCCTTCAGAAGAAGATAAAACGCAGTCAGTGACATTTTAAATAAATAACTAGTCTGTCGGTTGATCTTTATAACAGAATGCAGAGTATTTATTATAAACTGGGGATCTTTCACATTCATATTGTTTAAGTCTTATTTGATATTAATTTTTTAAACAGCAAAGTAACATTGAAGCATTTGTCTGAAAGAACATAACTTTTTTGGATATAGAAATACATTGTTTATGTAGAACAGTGGAAAATAGCCTGATAAGATTAATAAAGCTGATATTAAATTATGTATGGAAATCAGAATTATAAACACAATGTACTTGACAGAAGATCTTAACTAATAAGATTTTACTACTCACTGTAACCTCTTTCTTATTCTTAACCCCAGCCACTAAGTGTGCCCAGAATGGTAATTGCTTAGCTATTAAAAGCAATTTTGCTGAAATGAGACCTAAAAGCATGCAGTTGACTCATGTATATCTTGAACAAGTCGAAATATCTGTTTGCAGATCTATCTTTAGCTCTTGTGACCCCGCCCACTCTGGTTACACAGGACCTCCATCTGTCTCAGCACAGCCGCCCGTTGCTGCCCTGGACAGCAAGTTCAGGAGCGAAAGCCCTTGTTGAAGTCCCACCATCTGAGAAACTATCCAGTCATTTGTTGAAGATCTTTTTAGTGCCCATTACATATCAAGGCCATGCAGGACATCAGAGAATCAGAATGTACACACGGCTGCTCTGAAGGCGTTGGGTAGAGCAGAGGCAGCCGCCGGTCCTCTGAGTGAGTGCAGGCCCCGTACAAGCTTCACGGACTGGTGGGCGCCCGCAGGGAGGGAGCCGCGCGTGGGGGAAGCCAGGTTTTCTCAAGTGAAGGGATGAGTGAACTCTTTTTTTCTTTTTTGAGAGATTAGTAAGAATGGCGCTTACAGCCACAAGGAGGAAGGACGAGGGACTTCCAGAAAATGGGCAGTACATGCGGAAAGGGGCAGAGGCCTAAAATGCTCGTGTGTGCGAAGTACTGTTAGTGGTTTGGTGTGGCCGGAAGACAAGGCGTCAGGGAGGAAGCGACGGAAGATGCGTTGTAGCGGTGGACAGGGCACCGTGTGCACCAGGGGAGCAGCCCGGCTTGCTTATTATATTCCATTATTTCTAAGATGCACATGCACATTTCACATTTTGACATCTCTGAGATTAGGACGTACCTTTCACATGATGGCATCTGGCAGTCACTGTCATTTGGGACATTGTTATTGCCAGCATAGGTACAAACTCAGTCATAGCTGCTCCAGGCTCCAGCTGAGTTATGTGCAACATGTTGGCATAATGCCATTAAAGTCTTTAAAAAGATTATATATCTTTCAAGTGTCAAGACGAAAAAGATTATTGTTTATGCAGAAAGGTACAGAAACAGAGTAGGAGGACTTATATTTGATATTAGAGAGGCAAGTAAATCTGAAAAGATTCTGTTAATAAACACAAATTAAGCATTCTACGTGATAAAAAACATTATGCCACAGTTTAATCGGTATTTTTTTTTCATAGTAGGACATAAAGTAATGCACCTTCTAATCAATAGTATGTTTGGTTTAATGAAGCATCCGTTATTAATAATTAAATGTTGAAATACTGTGCTTACTTCTGTACTTCTGTTTTCTGGTGTGTGTGTGTGTGTGTGTGTGCATGCATGCGTGCTAGACTAAACTTTCCTAAAACATAAAAAGGTAGGTTACTTCTCTCTCAAAGAATAGGTAGCTGAGTCTTGTGTTGTTGATTCTGGGACACTGTGCCCTCTGGGAAGATAATAGTAAGTAGAACTGGCATTCCAATGAGGTGGACAGCCCTGAGGACACAACGCATACACACAGATCTGTGCACAGCAGACGTCTTGACTCTATGACTTCAAGGTAGATGGGATCAGTGGACTTTTCAGAGGGAAAGCAGCTGGAAGGATGGAAGGTCCTCTGAACACCAGAGTCTTACTTCCAGGTCATCTCCAGCTTTCTAGACAGGTCAGACTTCCTATAGGGGTGGATGCGCATGTCTCTGTGGAAGCTGGGTCCAAAACCAAGGCCACGAGGATGCCCTGGAGGCCAATCTTGGTGTGGAGCAAAAGGAGTTCCCAGTCCTTTAATGGCCTGTGCAGACCTAGACAGTGAGCGTCTTCAGCAAGACCAGGAAAATTGATATTCACGTGCCCGAAACCATTTAAGTCCTAGAATCCTATTACAATGCAAGGGAGGGGTGGGCATGAGCCATGAAGTATGAAAAATTAGGGACCCTAGATTTCTTAACAGCCTTGGTCCTGTGGCTCAGAGACTGGTGCGAGTCGATTAAAAAAAGAAATAACTATAGCATCCCATGAAGCATAAGTGTATTTCTCTATCATCAGGCCAAAGAATTCTGAAAGCAGAGAGGATCCATTGACTGGTGTTTAAATTAGGAGAGTGGGTTAATTAGATCTTCAGCACCTTCAATATTGTTCTGACAATGATCAAGACAATAGAAGTAGAGGAGGGTAGAGATGGGGTGTCACCATGCAAGTAGGGTGCGGATTTTGCAAACAGACATGGGAGAGTTGAGCATCTGGAAGAGATCAGGACAAGGAGGGGGTGTTTTAATTTAGAAAGTCTTTGAGGAATCCCAAATCATAATGTGGAGGCAGCCGATTATTCTAATGATATGCAAATCTACAGTTTATGTAAAATATTACTCTATCTAACAAAGCTGAACATTAGTTATTGACTGAAACACTGTTTCCCCTGTGTTGTGTCACAACCAGGAATTCCGTGTAACATAGAGGGCATGTGGAGAAAGAATGGGCTTTTAACCAAACCCATTCATCAGGTAAGACGGGCACGAACATGGATGAAAATGGCTGTCCTCGCCACCCTACTCCTTTGAGCCAGCAGGGTGCAGCCATATACCATATAATTGGATATGAGTAACAATTACATTTTCTTGGAACTTTGAACTCTTGACATTGCAACTTTATATCTTGGCTTTGGTTTTCTTCCACAGAACTTAGTTTGTCTTAACCCTTTGGTTCCAGGTACATGGTAAGGAGGACCCTTTGCCCAGAGTATACTCCCCTCCCTTTTAGGCTGAGCCCATTGGCACACAACTCCTACTCTAACCGCATGCCTGGTGACTGGCTACGCCGTCCCAACACACCTCAGCCCCACCCTTAGGGTGAAGGAGGGAAGACAGACTTTGTGTTAGCTACATGTTCACCAGCGAGGAGCTTGCCAGGCAAAACCTGGCTTCCAAGGCAATACAGCTGATGCCCAGGTGGACAAGAGTCAACAGAGTTTTCACACAATATTTGGATTTTCCAGCAAGAAGACAGAAGCCCCCAAAAGATAATCATGAGGAATTAGTATCAGAAATCCAGATGACTAGTCAGCATCAGAAGAATCAGTCAGTGCATGAAGTTGGTAGATTCAGGGAAGGGGACTAGACCTGAAACTCAAGAATAGTACCCAGGTCCAAATCAGGCAAAAGGACTGGGTACTACATCTCAAGAATAAGACAAAATAGAGTTTCCCACCAGGGCAAGAGCTTTGAGTTATCCTAATTATTGAGGGTGACTTGACCTTGGAAAAGAATAGAGGCTAGACACAGCTCTACCATGGTCAGCAGGGATGAGCAGCCCACGTGAGGGAAGGCTTTTGAGCCCCAGGCTGGACAGGCCAGGGGAGATTGTGCTTCTGGGGCCCATGCAGCATCTCCTGTATAAGGCCACCCTGCAGGACTAGAAGAGGTAGCTGTTTTATTGAAAAAATACTTAGATCGGCAAAAATCCAAAAATGTAGCATTATATTCAAACATCAGAGCATGCTCATACGTTTGTGGTACAAATGTGAAATGATATAACCGTTTAGAAGGAAATTTATAGACTCTAGAAAAAGCACATTCTTCTTTTACTTTGATTCAGCAACCCACTTTTAGGAATCCATTCCACAGGCACAGTAGAAAACTATGGAGTACATGCACTGTTTAAATGCAAAGAGCATGATGGAGAAATTACATGTGATGTGCACCTGCTCACCTAAGAAAGTGGAGAATTGTGGCAGGCCAAATAATGGCTTCCCCCAATACGCCCAGGTCCTAATTCCCAGAATCTGAAATAAGTTACCTTCCACAACAAAAAGGGCTTTTCAGATGTGAGTGTATTAAGGGCCTTGAGATAGGGGACCATCCTGACTATTCAGGGGAGCCCAGGGTCATCCCAGGAGCCAAGATGGATGCAGAAGAGGGGAGTGAGAGGGAAACGTGACCACAAAGCAGTCAGAGAGAGGCAACATTGCTGATTTTGAAGATGGAGGAAGGAGGCCACTAGGCAAGGGATGCGGATGGCCTCTAAAAGCCATCCTTCCTGCAAAGGGAAGGACACAGACTTTCGCATCGAATTTCCAGAGAGGCATGCAGCCCTACTGATGCTGGCTTTCGCCCAGTAAGAGCTGCGTCATGCTTCTAACTACATAACCAGAGATAACAAATTTGTGTTGTTAAAGCCACTAAGTTTATGGTAATTAGTTATGGCAGTCAGAAAACTAATACGGAAAAGAAAACAGAAAATTAAAAGTGGTTGCAGATGGGGGAGGAAGGAGGAAGGTGGGGTAGAGTGGTCAGGAGGAGAAACTAGACTTGTCTTATTTATAGATTTGACATGGGCCATGTACATATTTTACATAATCATAAAAATGAAGTAGGTAATCAACCTATAAAAATGAACTAAAACAAATTCATTAGCAGCATAACCACACAGAAGTTCAAAGTGACTTTAAAATAGTTATTTGGCCATAATCTCTTATATGTCTTAAGGACAAATTTTTTAATTGCAAGGAAAAACCTTACATTATTTTCATGAATAATATAGTTGCCGGTACATTTTTATTATTGTTCTGAAAATATTATGGCTGTATTGAGGATAAAGCAAATGAGAAATATTTGATATTCTAATTTTATCATTTTGCATCATGAGAACTCAGATTTGAGCATGGGGAAAATAGATTCAGAATTAATGTCAAAGAGGTAAATAAGAATTCTGCACTCCTCAATTTAAATTTGGAAGTATCAGTCTAAATTTGAGATGAATTCTATTTAAAACAAATTTTTTCTAGCTTCGTTTGCTGAAAAGACCTAGAAATATTAGCCAACCCAGTAGCAATGAGTACTCCTAGCACCCAGATTTTAACCTCCAAACACAATTTCTCACTAGCAGGAACCCAATTTTAAAATTGTTCAGGTCTTGGAAAGAAAGGTACATGATGAATCTTATTCACTTTAGCATGCTACATTGCAATGAAGCTGTAAAAGAAGACTAAAGTCACGTGAAAGAACACAGGAGTAACTCAAAGTCACCCACTGGTCAAAAATGTGTGAGGCTAAAAAAGGGTGATAATTGCAATTGGACTGAGGCATTTCAAGTACATTTAAATATATGAGTTCATAAAGGTAAATGAATTGGCCATTGTTGAATGATTCTCAAGTATTAGCTCCTTATTTTGAATATTGGTCTTTCCTATGTGTGTGTACATAATAGCTTGTGCAAGTTCTCATACCTAGAAAAAAAGGAAGCTGAAATTCAAATCCTGATCTGATGTTAGGCTCCTACTCTTTACATTGACTACACTGTACTGTCTCTAAACGAAATGAGAAAAGTGTTCTCTCAATGCCTGTCAATTCATTCTACCTCACTGACCCATCAGCTACAGACCCCAAAAGGCAAAGGACACCTTCCCTGATGAAATTTACAATACTAAATTGCTGAAAACACAGGCAAGGGTCTGTGGCCCAAAGCCTACCCACCCACGACTGCTGAAAATCAGGTGATGTCCTCAGAGAGAAAATGCATTTTGGCCCCCCTGGATCCCCAACAGTGGGTATACTGTACCCAGATCTTTTATTAACACTGCTAGACACGTGTGAGGACCGGGACATCACAGGGCAGGTGTCTGCACTGAGTTAATTCCACTGCGTATCTGAGAAGTGGGAGGTCTAGAGGGAGGCTGGGGAAGGTTTAGAGCCTGCAGTGATAAACAGCAAACTGTAGGTTTTTGAATCCGAGGTGTTGTGGTCAAGGTCAGTCAGAGCACAGCTGGGGCAGTTGGAGATGGCACCGTCCATAGAAGCCAGGAGGAGCCGGAGGAGCCTGATCCACAGTTATTTATGCTCTGATTTCCTCTTTCCACTGGTTAGGGCTAGTTGGGCCCAGCAGGGGGCAGGCCACAGAGGCCTCATTCAGCCTGTGGGACAGTCAGGGGACAATAGGATCAACACATTTCTGTTTAAGCGGAGACCAAAGAGCCAGATTTGGCTCAGGAGCCTTTTTGAAAGCCGGGATCATTGGTGAAGAGGGGACAAGCTGCTGCCTGTAAACCTAGACCTGGGAGCAAGTGAAATGGGCTTTCATAGGCCAGATCAAGAGGGGAAAACGCGTCCTGGGCACAGCCTGTACCTGTGTAAGAAAACAAACATCTGGTTCAAAGATTTAAGAATTAGCAGCCAGCCATTCAGACACTTGCTCTCCATGACATCCTCATGTTCGGCATGGTTAGACCAACATCTGGGCAATTTAAAAAGCTTCACTTCTCTCCTGGTCGTTTTGGTCTTTTGGAAGATGCAAGCTCATTAAATCACGTAGTCAAGAACTGGGTGGGGGTGGGGGTGGGAGGTGACAACATAACATGTAACTAACAGGGACTCAGAAAACGGACCAGATTGCCTACAAGATGAGAAAAAGGGCCTTGCTATTCAAAGTGTGCGTCATGGACCAGCCCCACGGGCCTCACCTGGGAGGGTGTTGGACAGGCAGACTCTCGGGGACATTACCAGCCCTACTGAATTGGGATTCGTTTTGACTACCCCATGCGACTCATTTGCAGCTCAAGTGTAAAAGCACCTCTAGAGCATTCAGCACGCCCACCGCCATCGCTGCTACCATACTCTTAGCACTCACACGTGCAGATCCCGTTCTTCACATGAGGTACCTCATTGCCACTATGTGAAGGAAACACTCATTATTCCCATTTTAGAAATGAAATAACTGCCATGCAAAAATGTTTTTTAACTTGAAAAGTCACATGGCTTGTAAATGATGGAGCTGGGATTCAAACTCAGGTCCTTAGAAGCCTAAAAAATGAGTCTCCATTACAATTTTCTTAGCCTCGGAAATGGTCGTACCCACAAGTAGAAACACCATTGGTAGCATTATGTATGATCGTAAAAGACGAATATATTACAGAGACGAGGAGGGAAGAAGGGAGAGAGATTCATCATCTCTGCCAACGAATTTGCAAAGTGAGTTAGGACCAGATTTAAACTGGTGAGGAGGAGCAGAAAAGTCCATAAGTCTTTCTTCACTGATTGTTCCAACATTGAGAGATTCCATGTTCCACAGAATTTTTTTTTACTGGAGAGGAAAACAAAATTAACATTTTATGTTTCATCTGTTTTGACAAATACATAATTGCTCTTAGCCTGGCAAAGATTTTCCCTGTTGTCCCAAATGAAAACTGACTAAATGTGACATAAGTTTAGCATTAATCCCTACTGTAGTTAGGATTTGCTATAAAGCAGCTGTTTCTTGTTCTTATTTCTTGAGAATCATGTGCTGATTATGACAGACTTATTAAATGTCTTCAGGAGGCTATCTGTGAAGCTGTTTTGGGCTTTTTGTAAGCAGTTCCTGAGTTTTATCACAAAATTTCTACCCGATTCTCTTGATCTAGGGGTGGTTCATATTAGGTAACAGAGATAATAATCAGAAAGAAACAGCATGCCTTAAAATCTGAAACAGGGCTATTTTAATCAGTGTATTTTAATTTAAATTACTTTTAACTTATTTTTCAAAGAGAGATTCCAGATTTCTAGTGTTTATAATTCTTTCCCTTTAAAATATTACTTTGAAGTGTGCACAAAACACACAGTGGCTACATCTGCACAATGCGATTAGAGGTTAAAAAAAAAAGAGGACGTTCTGTCAACCCTACGTCCTGCCAGTGTCCCCAGCACCCCAAACCCCTGAACTGTGCTGCCCGCCATCGCAAGCCCATGTGGATGTCAGCCCCCGTCCGCTGTGAGCAGTTCCTTCCTCTGGTTCCCAAACCTCTTCACTTTTTTCCCAACTCTCCATTATTGGCCATTCACTTTCAATCCTTTCTTATTCTCTCCCCTCGACAGAGAGCCTAATCCAGATTGCCCCCACTTTTTTCAGAGTCCCCCATATATTACTAGTGCTTATTCTCCATTTTATTGTCATGTATCCTGACAGCATTTTTCTTAAACAGGGTTAAGAGACTTGTTTGCTTCTTAGAGGCCACTGTGGCATTTCTGCAGCTTCATTCTAGTTGAACTGACCACAGTCCAAGTTGGTCTGAGACTTTTGTCCCCAAGTCAGTGCATCTGCACATGGTTACCTACCTTTCCCAGTCCCTCTGTCCCAACAGAGGTCAACCAGCCCAATGGGAAATTGTAATTATTTGCCCCAAAGAGTACTATTATAAAATGAAGCTGCTATGAACATTCATATCCAAGTCTCCTTGTGGACATCTATCTGTATTTCTCTTCGGCCTGTGATAGAATTGTTGAGTTATTATAGGGTTACCTTTATTAGGGGAATTGGCCCAAAACTGTTTTCCAAAAGCGATTGTATTATTTTTTTACTTCCACGAGCAAGTTCGGAGAGCTTTGATTTCTCCTTTTTCTTGTCAATAATTGATACAGTCAGTCTTTTAAAATTTCAGCCATTCTTGTGGGTATGCACTCTTATCTCGTGTGATTTTAATTTGAATCCCCCTCATAAATAATGATTTCATATGCTTGTTGACATTCATATTCTTATTTTCTGAAGTATCTGTTTAGACCATTATTTTAAAATTCTTCGGGCTCACTATCTTATATCACTGAACTGGCAGGAATACATTTCCTCTCAAAAGCCAGAAAACTAGAAGTTTTCCTCTTCTACAACTTAAAGCTATGTAACACTACCAGCCAACTGAGATATTTCTTTAAGGGCAACAAACGAATCTCTTAGAGCAGCGGTCCCCAACCTTTCTGGCACCAGGGACCAGTGCTCCTATGAGAATCTAATGCCTGATGATCTGAGGTGGAGCTGAGACGGTGATGCTAGCGCTGGGGAGCAGCTGCAGATGCAGATGGAGCTTCACTTGCCCGCCTGCAGTTCACCACCTGCTGAGTGGCCTGGTTCCTAGCAGGCCGCAGAGTGGTACTGGTCCATGGACCAGAGGTTGGGGACCTCTATCTCATAGTGGTCCAGGGATATGCAGGGGCTGTGATGGCCTTGTGTTCATTCTCTCCTGTAACCAACTATATTATTTTTAATATACTTTGGTTATTTTTAGTAATTAAGATGAGTAATAAATTGACAGAATTTATCAGGTAGGCACTAATTCCCATCATATCCCACAGCTCATTATGGCTAAAACGAACAGGGGTAAATTTGGAGTGCACTAAATGCAAACTGGAGGTTTTGTGAACAACACATGAAATATAAAATATTTTAGCAAGGTTGTAGCATAATATGCAGTTAAATGTTTGAATAAGCTAACATGTGGGCACAGCTTTGGCGGTAGACAGCAAAATTTGGTCGATGTCACTCATTAACGTCACTGCACAGTTTCCATTAATAAATTCATCAGGGGTTAATGGGAGTCTCATGTGAGTAATCAAGACCAGGGTTTTCTTTCCTGGCTGGGTAACTGATGAATCTTAACGTTTAAGCAGCAATCAAATTTCCTGGAAAAACAAGGCTGCCCCCAAATGGTCTGGTTGAGTGAAATGTTTAGCAGATGTCTGTGGTTGTCGCCTGTCTCCCTCTGGTAACAGTGCCACAATTCCCCCTTGAAGACACCCATCCCCGATTCTTCGTTTACGTGGTTCGAGTGGAACTGTACCCAGGGGTAGGCGTGTGACTTAGACAAAGTTCAAATAAAACACCGTGAACCATTCGGAACCCACTGGACTCCACAGCAGGGCTTTGTTGGCTTGTTAAAAATTTAAAAATCTCTCTTCCCGCCTGGGTTGATGAGTGGATCAGCTAAAAGGCAGTCGTTGCTGGCGACCTCTGCGCCATCATAAGCAAGTTCGCTCCCGGGAACATGGAGTCCTCGTGGGAGGGGAGCCTACACCGAGAGGGGAGGAGAGGGGACCAGCGGGGCAGGGGCAGACCTGAGAACTCGTGTAGCCCTTGGGTCCAGCTGTCCTTCAGATTCGCCCTGGCGGTTTTCTGTTACATCAGCATGAGCATTTTTTACCTTTCAGTTGAATTCTTTATCACATAGAATTGAAAGAGTCCTGATACAATAGCTATTACCTTATAAACGCATCAGGTTCTATTATGTTCTGAAGCACTTGTGTCTTAGATGGCGGCAAATACATTTTCTAAGTCCTCGAGGTTATTCCCCCCTCCCTCCGCCCACACACACAGCTCAAAAGACCAGTTGGAAAGTTATATTCAGTGGGTCTGCTAGAGTGACTTATATTTCGTTGTCATTAATAATTTGGTATTTTGGAGTTACAGTCACAATTTGCACTCTCTTGTTTGCTTTTGTATTTTTGTTGCTGTAATTAAATTACACTCAATTAGCCTGATTAAGTTAATATGATAGCAGTTAAATAAAAATGACTAAAAGTGAACTCAAAAATTTAAACACTAGCAAGTCACATAGAGAAAAGAAAATCATTGTGCTAGGAAATGGAGTATAGAATTCTAACACTTATTAAACAATAAATTTAAGCGTAAGCTTTCTAGCAACCAAAGCCAAAGGAAAGTTATAACAGATTTCATAATTCTCATTGTCTGTTAAAGGAAGCTTGTCAGTTATTCAGAGGAGATAAACTTTATACACCATCTTTTATTTTTTTAAAGTTTTCCTCAGAACCGAGTCATGGGCTTTTAACCTTTTTTTGGAGTCTGGGCTTTTGTTAGAGAAGTCACATTTTGTTTGCTTTGTTTCTATTTTTTTTTTTTTTCCATTCATCATGAGACTTGGTAGCGGCTTTAATACAATGCTATGATAACATTTTCATGGCTTGCCTAATGCCTAATGATTACAGAAGAAGAGATAGAAACCAGCTGGTTTAAGCTTCAACCAGGCCAAGACTGAAGTGAGGTATCTTATCAGACAATTGAAACCACGTGCTCCAGCTCAGACCTCCTGCTCAAAAGGTCAAAGAGGTAATGTGCAAATTCGGGATGCTTCTGAAAGTCTTTTAAAAGGACTTCTGGGTGGTAAAAGCTTGGCTGAAATGACTTCTTCATGTTCTCTGGAAACTCAAACCCAGTATTTTTGCACAGAGTCTGGGCAAAAGTGGTTGAATTTGACCTTGTTACTTCAAAGCCTCTATTGCACTCTTAAAGATAAAGGAAAAAATCACTGCCTCAAAACAAATGGACCACTGGCTCCAAGCAATCATCTGAAGGTACTTAAACAGTCAGAAGCCATTAATATTATCACAGAGCTGTGCCCCTCTTCTTGGGAATCTCAAAACTGCCATTCGGTTTCTTTTCCCGGCCTCTCTGTTCGGCTCCATTTCCTTCCCTTTCTTCAGTCGCAGGTCTCTTGTCCTTAAATTGAGTGCTCCATCAAACAGTTTATGGGACTCAATTAGTCCTTTTCTTGTTCTTACAGAAACCTGTACCCTCTGTGTTGAAAGTCTAGGATCAAGAAATAGCCCGTAGTAAGAGTTCATTGTGCATACAACAAGGCAGTTCTCCACCTGGGAGCTTTCAAATGTAAAACTGATGTGATGCGCAGGGCACAGGTCCCAGGGCAGCTTATGAAGTGAGAATGAGGAAGTTGTTTAATCTCTACAGCGATTGGAATGTTATTAGAATGGGGGTTTTCAGATGGCAGGAGATTGGTTAAGAGGATTATCTCATACACGTTTTAGGAAGATGACTTAGGTTTCTTTTAAGACTATTAGAGACATTTTTATGAAATAAGCTAAATTCGGTTCTGCGTGTGTTCATAAACTATCAGTTTGATTTAAGTGGAGAAATGTTTACGTGGGCAGGTTGCTACAACAGACACCGCTAAGAAAACGTCTTGAGAGTATGGCATCCAGACTCTGGATCCCCACAGCTTAGATCCAAATCCTGGCTCCCCGCCTTGTGTGATCCTGATTTAACCTCTCTGTGCCTCAGTTTCCCATAAAATGGGAATAATGAAATAATGAGGTAATGAAAATGAGTGCTACTCCTGGTGCTGTGATGAGGGAGGGATGTTAATGTATAATGGCTTTGAACAGCCCCTGGCCTATGATAAGTGCCTATGCTTACATAGTGATCACTATCACTGAGCCTGCCCTCGCCTCACTTGTGCAGCGAGGTCTGTGACATTTCTGTCCTGGGAGGGGCTGGCACGGGCAGGCCGTGGGTCCTGGCGAGAGCCTCAGTTTCATGTCTGGGCACGGAGCTAACTTACAGCAAAGGTGCGAGGCCTTAATCAGTCCAGCACTGGCCCTCCTGGAGCATGCAGTGGGCCCCGCCGGGAGAGCGCCAAGACTCCCCAGAGACTGCTGGAGACCCTGCCCTCTGGGTCCAAGCACAGCGTCGGTACCGGCCTCTTAAGATTAGTTAACAAGGCCTTGAGCCCTCGATCCTTTGAGTCGCTCCTCTCTTGCTCTGGCCCACTTCCACGTCTGGAAGTGTGCTGTGGCTTTACCTCTCCTTCTAATAAAGCTATTCTTTACTGCTGTAAAAAAAAAAAAAATTAACAAAATCATGCAAATCAGTCATGCTGCAGACCAATCTCTGCTAGGTACATAAACTGAAATTTGTTCCATGGCTCTTAAACCATCTGCTCATCCTTACACCTTCTCCATAGGAAAACTGAATTGATTTAACTAAGGGTCTGTCTCTTCCAATTCCCACCTCAGCTGCAGGTCCTATGCATGCGACATGGACAGTTAATTTAAAGATAAACCTTACACTTGCTTCCCACCTAATCTTTCCTTCCTTCCTTCTTTCCCTCCTTCCTTCCTTCTTTTCTTTCCTGGACAGCCCAGCAAGGATGGATGTGAGAAGACAGTGTCACATGTTGCTACCAAAAGGTGAATCAACATAGCATCAGAATTACAGACGTGCGGCTTCTTGGCTCTGGCACGTTAGCTTTCAGGAATGGATCTTCCAGATGCGTCCTGACATCCCAAATGCTAGAGAAGATTAGTTTATATTGTTTTAACAAGTATTTATTAATATACGCAACATATGTTTAATGTAGAAGTTAATCTCCTTTAGTATAATATACAACTGAGGTACCTTATTTAATACTTTATAAGTAATTTTATAACTGAAACCAAGCACTTTTGCCACCCTTGAGGAGTTGCAGCGATTAAAACAGTATGAATTCATTTTTAAAATTTCCTAGTCAGCACACTTTCCTTAGTGTACTAATGTCAATGGTGAGTGGTAAACACTAAAAGCCACTCTGTCCAATAATAATGATGATGGTCAGGGGACTCTTGGCTTCGCAAAGTGTAGTCACCTCACAGATCTTTACGCCTGGCAGTCACTATTCACATTTCCTAACTGTTCACGGATCGGGCCTGTCCCGCAGCATTGGTACTTAGTACTGTGGCCTGCCTTATCCTATCAGCGATCTGTGAGCAGTTTGGCGAGTCTTTAGATTGGACAGATGAGTTGTTGGAAGGACTCCCTTAATATCTGCTTCCCGGTTTTCCACTTAAGAGGGGCTTCCACTGCATAGGGTACTCCCACACTTGTCCCCTTCACCTTGAGTTTGACCCATTCTAGTAACTGACAGCACCATTCAGAAACCTGAGTCACCTTTGCCTCTTCCCTTTTCCTCACTCCCACGATGTTCAAACCATCGGCAGGTCCTGACCTCTCTACCTTCAAAATATATCTTAGATGTCTCCACTTCTCTCATCTGTAAGCCTCTCACATCTCTCCCAAGATAACCACAGTAGCTTTCTTAACTGGTCCTCCTGCTTGAACCGATCCCCCCTAAGCCCTCACCCAGTAGCTAGAGTGAGCTTGAAGCACGTGGATCATGTTACTCCCCTGCCTGAAAGTCTCCAGTGGCTTCCTGTTGGATGGAGAATAAAATCCAAGTCCCTGTCCATGTCCTGCAAGTTTTATACGCTCCAGCCCCAGCCTCGTCACCTTTCCAACCTCATCTCATCAGGTTCTCCCTCTCGAGAAACAAACTCCAGGCCCAGGGGCCTCTGTTTGTTCCCATGACACCCGCTGCTGGGTCCTGACCAGGCACTCTGTGGCTGACATGCTCCTTCCCTCTACCCCGGGCTGGAGCCTTCTCACCCCTCCACGCAGCGTCAGTTTGAAAGGCTTTGATGGCGTAAGCAAGCAGGCTTAAAGGGGAGCCTCCTTGGGCATTTTATCTTCCGTTGGTTCCCCATTTTATGTTATCAACAAACCCTATTTTCTTCCTTGTGCTGTTAACAAATTATCATCGTCATCATCATCATCATCATTATTTTATTGTCTGACCCCAAAGCAAAGCACAATTCTTTTGTTTTGTTCACCACTTTATCCCTGAAACATAGTGCTTTTCCTGGCACACAGTAGCAACTTGAATAACTGAATAAACAAGTGATGCTGCTGTTGATCTAGCTCTTTATGCAGCAGAGCATTCTGAGATATTAGTTCAATATTAACCATCCCTGCCCCCCCCCAACTTGATCAAAACTCTATTTTAACCACGGAAGCATTTAACAAAACACCAAGGGTGGCCCAAGGAAAGCAGTAGCAAAAGCCAGAACATATGAAAGGCATCGACAAGAATGTCACCACCTCGCAGATCAATATTTTCAAAACACACAGGTCACACAGGTTTTGCAGTCACTTTTATGGCCCCTGCTCGACTCCAGTGGGTCACGTTCGCAGAGCCTTGCCCCCTGAGGCTGGGTAGTTGCCCAACCTGCATAGTCACACGCACATCTCCTGGGGGAGTGGATTCATGTAGTTGCTTGAAGGGTGGAAAAAGGGAAGGAGAAAAAGTGAAAGAGGAGAAAAAAGAATAAAATAGTAAAAAAAGAAAAAGAGAATGAAGAGACCAGGAAAAGCATGAGTAGGAAGAGGAAGGGAAACTGGAGAAGAGAGAACAAAGAACTGGCGAGGCCAATGGCGGAATGAGATCCGGCCCCGCACCTCACTGCCCCCAGCTCCCGGCCTGTCCTCCAGGACCCTGTACTGCTCTTCAGCTAATTACAGATAAAACCTGAAAGTCAGCCAGCCGCTTAGGCCGCTCACAGCTTGAGGTCTATGTCTGATATGTGCACGTATACGTACTTTTAAAAGAATACTTCCCTCCCACTGAATTTTATTCATTTATGGAATGCCCACTCTTGATGTTTTAGGGTGACCATGCCTGTAGCCGTGTGAACAATAAAATAAGACAGAGAGAGTAGGAGCAGGAGGACCAACTAGGAGATGGTCAGGGTAAGAACAGTGTCAGAACCGGCGGTGATCGAAGCCAAGGCAATAGCCATAGCAGTGACAACGGGCATGAAATACACAACCAAGAGATGTGGGTGAAGAAATAGCAAGATTTTATAATAATTAAGTGCAATGGTAGAAGGAATAAAATAGGATCCCAAGTTTAGGGACCTGGACAAGGCTGGTTCATGTTATAAAACTGATATTTGATGAGATTATAGGAGCGATTGGGTAGAAGGTGGAAAATTAGTTTTTACATGCGTTTAGAGAAAATTAATCTTTTGGAATTTAGACTGAGTCCTACTGAATGGAAAGATTTGTTAATAAAACAGCATACGATAAAGGTATCTGTATAAAAATTTATCTTCATTTTTATCCTTAATTATGTGAAGATAATTATATAAGAAAAAAACACTTTGATTTAGACTGCATCAGTTTTCAATTCCCCTTCCTAATGAGGGCATACAGGCAAAACAGCAAAAATACCAAAATTTGAATGTAATTTGGAAAGCAAATTTTTAAACTAAACTTCGCCATTTTCCAGAGATGTTTAAAGAAGGAAAAGAAAGAAGTTGTACATGTTTCCTTTGGTTCGTAGCCCCCAAAATTGTATTCCTCGCTTCATAAGAAATCAGAGTAGAGGGAAACCTGAGAAAACCAGAAATAAGACAGGGATAGGGAGATTTTTCAGTAGATATAGCTTGGTTAGAAATTTTTTTAAAAAACTAAGAAAAGAATAGCATTTTATAAAAACTAAAATAGGAATGAAAACTTTAAACCTCATTTAAAAAACGGGTGAAGAAATGTGAAGACTTAACTCATGAGGATACACAAAGCTATATATGCCATTATCACTTTCTGTTAGTAAATCTTAAACCAGGTTATCCACTTATGTATAACCAGGTGACATGGGACAAGAAGAATATCACCTCAAAAGTTGTAAAAATTTAAGATAATCCACATGAAGACCTTAGCACAGTTTCTGCCACTTAGAAGCGCTTCAGTAAGCCATTGCTATTCTAACTCTTTGCTGGTTCTCAAATGAGATCTCATCATTGCTAAAAGACTAGATACTGACTTTTCATCAGTTTGTCCATTGATTATTTAGGTCCTGGGCAAACACTCTTCCAGCTTTAGAGCAGAGAGCAGAATAAAATGTCTGACCACCATTCCAGTTCTTATTGTCTGTTGGGCATTTATCAAGAATAATTATGCTCCTCTGCATAGAGTCACTTCTCCACTCTTAGTTTCTGAAGTACGGAACCAAATATTCAAATATTTCAATCTGTAGTACATACAGTAGCATCTTTCTCTTTCTACCTATCCTTTCTGCACTGTAGTGTTGGGGCCGCACTAGCAAGAAGCAGTGACTCTCCCCATTCAGTCTCCCACCCCACCAACTCCTACTGCTAACTTTATGACATTTTGGGGAGCCTCAGTCTCCCAGTGGCTGTGGAAGTGTTGGGATGGAGGTGGCCAGGAATAAATAACAGTAGGAGCCAAGAGCACTGTGTGCCAAAACGTGTTCTGAGTATTTTAGATACTGCCTAAAAACCTCATTTAATCCTCATGCCAACCCTATATGGTAGATTCTATGAGTAGCCTCATTTATAGATGAGGAAACTGAGGCACGGATTGTCAAGCTCTTTGTGGCAATAAGCAAGTAGTGGAACTAGTACTTGAACCCAGGAAGTCTGGTTCTAAAGCCTACTGTCTTGCTACTACCCTAGCCTACCTCTCTAGAGAGTATTCTAGTATCTAGGTGGTAGAAGGATGGCAGCCACTTGTGCTGTATGTCCCTGTACAGGGCCAGGAGGCAGAAGGTGCCTTCTCTATTCTTCTGTTCCACAATGTCCTCTGCTCCCAATTCTGCCATCACGATGCTATCCACATGTCCCTCGCCACGGGTTCCAAGGCTGGGACTGGGGCCGTGCAGAGTTGTGCGTGTTGGGTACTGCATGACCCAAGGAGGCACCACACTCGTTGACGTCATAGATACACATATTTATTACAACAATTCTTCAGCAGATGGCAGTGAAGTTACTTTGTTCTAATAGAATTTGTATGCTATCACAATTTTCTGACAATTGTCCCTTCTTCAGTTTTTTGAGAGGGCATCATGCGGGCTGCTGACAGTCCCGGCAACATTGGCTGTGTTCAGGCTTCTCAGGCAGATTTCTTCTGAGCTCCAAACAGCCCAGAGCCCTGGCCCGTTCCCGCCCACTCTAGTCTGTTGAGACTAAACACACTATTCCCCCCTCCCCCCACGCCTCCAACTAGCCTAGTCCTCCAAGGGGTGACATCTTTTAAGAAACTTTACTTCCACCTGGCCCTAAAATACAGCTATCCTTTTGATATGGAAATCTGGCTACTTCCTGGGAAGAAGGGGGTAGGGGCATGGGGTAAAAAAAGTACTTTCATTTTTTCTAGTGAGTATAGAACAAGAAAAAAGATAAAAAGACACAGTTAATCACCTTTCCTCCAAGGAATTCTCCTAGTGGATTAATACTTGCATTCTCTTCTGCCTGGCCTTTAAAAGAGATTGAGTCCAAAAACATTTTCTTTTGATTGGCTGAAGAGTGAACTAGGTAAGGATGCAAATGGGGGAGGCTGCTCAACAGACATTTCTGAGCTTGCAAATCTTAGGAGGAGAAAATCTGAGAGGCCTCATGGCGGGGGCGCTGGTTACAGAGGACCGATTTGAGAGAGATTTGCAGTGACACAACGAGGCATTGAATTTTGGAGAAAAGAGAAAATTGTAAATTGGATTTTTAGAAAGTTTTTCTGTGTTCCATGCTTTGCAACTCTCTCCTCAGTTTCCTTGAAGAAACACACGTGTGTGTGCGCGCGCACACACACACACACACACACACACACACACAGCATTTGAGTATTTGATCTATGTCTTAAGAATGTGACAGTGTGCTGGGAGGAGTCTTTGAGGAAAAAGAAAACCCAGAAGTGTTTGTGTTATGTTGCTTTTTGGTGTTGTGTTAGTTTTTTCATTATCTTTGTTGTTGAATCTTTCCTAAATGTTGTTACTTAAAAACTTGTTTTAGGGGTGTTAATAGGTGACAACAAGGAAAACCCATGATTAAATAAATAAGTGTAGGAAATCTCATTCAATAGTCCTTTGTTCCTCTTGGCATATAAAAAGTACACAGCTGTCCAAGTAAAAGAATTCGTAAAGGCTCGTTACCATCCTTCAGTGCCCTATGGGATGCTGATTAGGAAAATGTAATAGCTATATTAATAGAAATTAAAAATACATCAAGGGCTACTACCCAACACCATCTAAAATTGGAAGACAGTTTTTTTTAATGGAGGGGTTATATATTTTTTTCAAAACACTATGGCCGAAAATTATTGACTTCAAGATGTCGCAGCAAAACAAGTAAAAATGAGAAATTTCCAAATAACTATTGTGTTGAAGAGTACTAAATAGTAGAAGATTATTGTAAATTGAGGAAACCTGATTTGAACAGAAAGAAATTTATATTAAATTATCTATGGTTCTCTTAGAGTAATTATATATGCAATGATCAGGTTTGTCTCATTTCATCTAGTAGCAATGCTTTCTTAAACGTACTTTTTAAATAATAGTAATGCAAACAAGCAACATGGGTCAACATTCTATCATAAGTGGGAAGTGTTGACAAATGTTGTTCCTTGGTAAGTTTAATGAGGCATTGTCCTTAGCATAATTAATTTTGAGTTTTCTGTGTTGAGCAAATCTGGTAAGTTTCTGAGGAATTACCCCAAATTCACCTATAAGTCCAAATGTTTATGTGTCACCTAAATGCACATATGCAGAAGATAAAGGAAGGGGGAGAGGAAGGATGACGACCTTAGGGTTATGAACAACATTTAAGCTCATTTAAATCAATGGCTCCTGTTTATTTTCCTTCGGGACTGTGAGCTGTATCAGATTTCATCACATCACACACCTGCATCTTCTCGGTTTGTTTACTTTCCGCCCCTTGACTGCATTCAATAAACAGTACTCAGGGTGAATAACAACAGGGATGAGGCGGTGGAGAAAATCAGCCACAGGAAATCCATACTTGATTCTTAAACTTATTTTGAGTAAATACAAAATTTCATTATGTTAATTTTAGTAGCTAGTTGAAATTTCGTATTAACTTTACAATGAAATGAATGCATTCGAGAGGGTGTTTCTTGACAATTCTTTTTGCCTGTAATAACCGTTGGTTTAATTTACTCTTCTCTGTAGGAAGCTGAAATCTGTCACCATGTCCTTTCTCGATGATTTCTTAAAGAGACATGTTTCCTTTTATTCCTTGCGGTTTAGCAGCTCTGTGGATTACGGCAGCACCCATTCACGTCCACAGAGGTGCATCAAGGTAGCAAGTAACTCTTTGGTGACGACACAAAGAGAATGTCTGAACCTTTCCCGTCACAGACACTGCGCGTTTCGGAATGTACCATTTCTGTTTTTCGCAGACAGCATTAAAACCAGGTTGAGGACACATCTCATTAACCAGTTAGATCTCTTCTGAGACTGAGAGCCTGACGTGACTGCGTGGAGCCGGTCTCAGTGCCTCGTGTAGTGCCTGGTACACAGCTGGCAAGCAGCACGCATTTGCTGAATTGATTCGAAGCTCGATCCTGTAAAATCATCACATATAGCAGGTTATCGGAGCAGGAGATTTTAGAACTGGGAAAGTGATAGTGATTACCTGAACTTGTCTTCTCATTTTATTCGTGGAAAACTAAGGCTGTGAGCACGATCAGAACTACTAATTCAGCATTTAAAAGCCTGGGCACGTGGATACTCACTTGCCTTCTCAAGTTTACAGACTTGTGGAACCTCAGTGGGCAGGTCTGAAGGTAGCGACAGCCTGTGGTACACGAATCTCCTTTACAATATCTCTTCACACAGTCCCCCAGATGAGCTTGTTGAGGTGGAGGCTAGGTCACTTCTTCAGAAGCAGTCCATTTGATTTCTCAATGGCTAAATGTTTTCTTTAAATTGAGTCAAATCTACCTTCCAACAACTTCCATTCATCGTCCTTTTTCTGCTAGTGACATGAAGTGGGGAAAAAAAATGAAATCTCTTTTTCACTATTTTAGTTCAACAAAATAAGCATTGCTTGAGTTCATGATCTGTGCCGGGCACTGCTGGGTGCTGGAACCTTAGAAAAAAAAGGCTATGTCCATATTTCTTTCAGACATTCCTTCAAGAGTACACATTCAAAAAGTCTTATCTGTTTTAAATGGCAAATACAGTAAAGCAGTTACCAATGATAAAACCTGCTAAATGCGATTATAATTTGTGTAGGGAAAGACAGCTCACTCACTATCAAATAGAATTATCCTTCACTGCTAACCAAGATTGCTGTCCTCCTCAGTGGCAATTAGGAAATTCATTTATGACACATTATCTGACTCACCTTGCATTTTCAAAATCCAAAATTGAGGATCAGCTTATTTTTGGATAAAAGGATATGTGCTTATTATAAAAAACAACTCTAGCAGTATAAGAAAATACTTCTAAAATTACATGGCCAGAAATCACCATCATTAACATTAAGTGGGCATAATTCCAGATGCAGTATTGTTATGAGATATTATGTATTCCCGGAAGAGTGAAAAAATGGTGGGTGGGAGTAGACTGAGCAAAATAAGTGCATAAAATGGCATTATACAATGTACACATTTTTGTAAGTTTTTATTTAGCAGAATATAAATGAAAGTAAACTTGCAAAAAATCACTGATCTTAAATTAAAGTGTCTTTACTATAACTATAAATGTGATCTGAGACATTCCTACTAAGGTTAAACAAATATTTTGGTAATACATGAAGAAATTGGAGTCATTATATGTATATTTCGGTTTCAAACTATATCGCTTCATTACCTATCGGTCATGAGATGACAAAATATTTTCTCTAATAGTTACTCTAACTCTTCCTCATTTTTTTCCAATTTTTTTATCTTCTTCATCATCTTATTATTATTGTTATTTGTAAGGTATGTAACATTTCCATTCAGTTCTAGAAACATAATTCCAATAGCTACTTGGTCTTACTATAAATGGATTCAGTATTGGCCATGAATAATTTATACCAGCTTCCCTACTTCTGAGTTTTTTACTTTAATTCACTTTTTGGTTTTTGATTTTTGACTAGTTGGATTTTATTGTCAAGTAGGTTTTCCACAACTAACTCCCAAGCATTATATTCTTAGGGTCATTGCATACTTAAGCCTCTGTTTTCTCTGTGTGAATGACCCGTTGCCTGAGCACATTTGGGATCACACCAGAAACATACGCCACAGCTTTTGGCATTTGCATCTCATACGTGTTCCTTTATTATGTCCTGACTGTATCAGGACACTTTAGTGACTTTTTTCCAGCTACGCAGTCAGTAGGTGCTCGTAAAGAAGATCAGAGTAGTTACAGATAAAGTTTCCTTGCACAATTCGATTGTAACACATGTACATTGGGACCTTGTCGCCAATATAATTCTCTTTTGGGAAGAGCGAAACAAGATATTTGCATGATTACCATATTGTTTTTAGTTATCTTCATATTTTAAGGGGGCAGCTCAGTTTAGGACTTCTGAAAAGTTTGATACAGGTGGAAAATTTCTCTGTACACCACTGTTTTTTTTACCTGATACCTGTTTAATTCCCATTCCAAGCAACCATTTGTGGACTGGGAAATTATGGTGTTACCTATTTTTGATAAACTGACCAACCTCTGTTGGACAGTTTCTTTTCTTCCCTGAACAGATTCCGTGTCATCTGACTCCTAGCCCCAGGTGAGGTGTACCCGGGCCCTATACTGCTGCTTTGGATCTTTAAGTTTGCAGCATGGACTCCTAAAAATTGCTGAATGTGGAATTTGCCCCCATCCCCAGCGAGCTGCTGCTGGTGGTAGCTAGGGGCTCCTGCTCTGAGAATGTTTCCTCTGGCTGTCTAAAAGTGCACACTCATCCTTTTAATCCACTTGCTTTTAGATGGGGTTATATGCAAGAGGGAGTTCTTTGGATTTTCTTGCCTCTCTTTCTTTCCCTGATTTGGAAGCACGGGGGTGAGAATGGGAACCACATGCAAATATTCTATTATTTTCTAAATTGTATGTCATGGACTCTTACCAGCTTTCTTTTCAGTTTGCTGTTGGTAACGGGTTTTTTTGTTGTTTTTGTTTGTTTGGTTCTTTGGCCGTGATTTTCTTCTTTTGTTCGAAGTTGAGAGAAGATCATTCTGTGAGGTATCAGCAGAGGAATTATTAGAGATCAGGTTTTATTCTGCTCTCTTTACTCAAAAGCCTGAGCATGAGATAAAGGTTTTGGCTACAACACTACATATGCGTTTCTGAATAAATCCACATCCTGCAAAATTGTACTAAAAATAACAGGACTAATGGGGGGAAAAAAGTAAATAAAATTAGGTATAGATAACCCAGAACCCATGTGACTTTGTAATCAAAGCATCAATAAAGAAAATAATCTAATACACTGGCACAGTTAAAAGACACGTTGAATTTTTAAAAGTGGTGAGTGTAGCTTGATGGGAGGAGAAATAAGGAAAGGTTGAGACTACTGAGTTATGAGAGTCAGGATGAAATGCCCACGTGTTGGAAGGACATGATGACAAGGACTTTGAAGGTAGAGCACGTAGCCAGAAGCACCCTAAGAGGGAAGCGGTGGGGTGCACAGACATCACGCGTAGCAGCGATGCCTCTGCGGCTTGCAGTCGGGGGTGCTTACGTAGTCTCAGTTTAACTGTTATTTGATGGTGTGAAACATGACCATTCTTGAGAAAAGCTCATGTGAAAACCCTCTGAATGTCCGCATCATTCCCGTTTCCCCATCAGTATGAACTAGCTTGGACACTGAAAGACACATGACAGCAAAACCGACCGGCTATTCATGTGTGATGTTTCCTGAGACAATCCTTTCGGCAAAATCCCTATCCAAATATTAGCTTATAAACATAGTGCTGCATTACATATTTAAAAAAAAAAAATCTTGCCACTGTTTTAAAATTCTAAAACAGGAACAATTAAAAGAGAAAAAATAATGACTGTAACATTTACTGAACATGCTTACATTATCATTATATATGAAAAGATTGGAAATTATACATGCAACAGGAAAGAATTTAATAAATTGAAGTATTGTGGTTCACTGGAATGTAATGTGGACATTAACAAAGATTTAGAATTACATGAATTTATCATAGAAAGATATTTAAGTAATAAGTAAAAGACGTTTAATATACATAGCTGTGCAGACATGTGTCAGAATATTGACTGTGATGATCTCAATGTCACAGATGCCAGTTGACTTTTATTTTCATTTTTTCCCCTTTATCTGTATTTTCTCTTGTTTCTATATAAAATCACATTACTCTTGCGATAAGATGAGGGGAAGTTAGTATGAAAACTCACCTGAAAAGATTTTGGCTCAGAATATTTTACAGCAGGTGCAGCGCACGAAATGATTTTGAAACCACAGGGAGCTGGCTTTAAAGTCTCTTCCACTCCAGCTAGTGAAGCGTGGTGACATGGGGACGTGGCATGACATGTGATGTCGGGGTCTGGGGAGGTCATGCCCACACCCACGCAGAGGTCTGTTGGGTTCGGTCTGCTGACATCCTATGCTCATCAACGTATTTTATTTTCAGGGACCATCCACCTCCTACGGGGACACCATTCCCTTGGAGGCACATGTAGACGTCCCATAATCCAGGGTCTTTGTTGGAGGGAGGAAAGTGAGCACAACCACAGGAAGGCAGTTTAATACTGCAGCCTGAATCAAGCCACCAAAAAAAAAAAAAAAAAAAAAAAGGAGCTTTCTTGCACTTGCAAACGTGACCACAGTTTGGGTCACTAGGGAGCAGGGAAGATTCTGTTGGGTCTCCCTTGTTCCTGAGACCCAGCTACCAGGGCTGGATTCCAATGGCTCTGACATGGTTATGGTCCTTCACGTTACTAACACCTTATAACCCTGAGCCAGTGACTTAACTCCGGGTCTCAGCTTTCCTAGCTGCAAAATGTTTGTGATGATTGCACATGTTCCCCTTGGCTCCGAAATTTTTGGTGTTATAATGTAGGGGAAAGCAGTTAATATTAATTGAGCATTTACTATGCTCAAAGTATATGCCAGATATTTTTAAGGATAAAAAGTTGAGTAACAATGCAGTCTCTCCACTCGGGAAGCTGATAGTCTGCTGGGTGATACAGACATGTAGATAATTAAGGCAAAATGGAAGTGCCACTCGGGTAGATACGTGCAAAGCTCTGAAAGCCGGAAACAGTGAGCATGCAGCCTCAGTGAGAGCTCTAAAACATTTCCTAGACTGCCTTCTTCAGTCATTTTCATTAGTTAGGCCCTCTTGCTCTCTAAAATATAAAGAAATTCTTTTTTAAAAACCCCAAACTGACACTGTAACTAGCCAATTAAAACAGGAAACAGTTTTGTTGCAAACACTGAAGGAATCACTCCAATAAGACAGAAGAAAAGCCCAATAATTCAGACCGAGGAAATAAATTAAGATTTAATGCAAAATCCATATAAGATATGGACATTATGTAATTTAATAAACTATAAATACCCGGTGGTGGAATTGCTAAATCGCATTAGTTCTATTTTTAATTTGTTTAGGCACCTCCACACCGTTTTCCACAGTGGCCATACCAGTTCGCGTTCCCACCAGCAGTGCACAAAGGTTTTCTTTTCTCCACAGCCTTGTCAACACTTGTTATTTCTAGTCTTTTTGATGATAGCCATTCGGACAGGTGTGAGGTGACGTCTCATTGTGGTTTTGACTTGCATTTCCCTGATGATTGATGATGTCGAGCATCTTTTCATGTGCCTGTTGGCCATCTATATGTCTTCTTTTGATAAATGCTATCAATCTTCTGCCCATTATACAATTAAACTTTTTTACTGTCGAGCCATATGAGTTCTCTATATATTTGAATATTCGCCCCTTGTCAGATATGTAATTTGCCAGTGTTTCTCTCAGTAAGTTGCCTTTGCCTGTCGATGGTTTCCTTGGCTGTGCAGATGCCGTTTAGTTTGATGTGGTTCCATATATTTATTTTTTCTTTTGTTTCTTTTGCTTTTGGTGTCAGATTTTTTTAAAAAATCATCACCAAGACCTATGTCAAGGATCTTTTCATTAACATTTTACTGTGAAAATTTTCAAATATGTACAAAGTAAAATCAAAAGTATGATTAACGCCCATATAGTCATCTCCAACTTCAGCAATGATCAATGATCTTCTATTCTTGTGTTGCTATAGCTTTACCCATTCATTCTTCACTCTTTTATTAGGTTATTATAACTTGTCAAAGTTTATAACATTGGCCTTTTCGACCAGTATTTTTTTTCCCTTGAGAAATAATATAGTTCTAGCAAAAAGTTAAAAAAAAAAAAGTTTCTTTATTTTTTGTTAGCCTGGATGGACTATTTGCAAATGGGTGTAAAAATTCTGTTAGTTTCTCCGGAATGATGGACTTAGGTACAGCCCCTTATGATTACGATCCTCATCTCCTGAGTCCATGGTTCCAGTCCAAAATTCCCCCGAAAAGCCCCTTTTCCAATAGTGTATGTAAGATTCTTACAGCTCAAAAGCTGTGCATGGGCCGTGTATGACCGATGAAGCATCTCAGCAAGATGAAGCAGTTCACAGAAGGGTTGACTGCCGGGCTAAGGAGTTTGAAACGCAATGGAAAATTTGCCCGATAAGGAAAAAAAAAAAACTGGAGAGTCAGTGAGATCTAGTATTTTTCTTCTGAATTTCTCCACCAGTGTTTTCACATGTTCCTTGTTTTATCCACAATCTTACATCAGTTTTAGATTCAGTGCCTACATTATAGAACAAATGTATCCTCTGCTCCTGTTGCCTCATATTTAACTTTCAGCAGACTCTTCCGGTTCCTGTCATGCCACCTCAGAGCCAGAATCACTTTATAATTATAAATCTCCTTATAAACATCGAGTGCCACTGTGATATGTAAATATGGCGTTGGGGGGGGGCAGAGATCTGTTGGGAGCTAACGAGAGCCACTCAGGAAGGGGCTCTCCCAGTCTGGCGAGAGGGGAGAGGATGAGGACCTCAAGGTGACTTCTCGCTTCCCGCCTTTGCTCCTCCCGGCCTCCCTTCTCGGTTGCCGAAGACTTCTCACCTGCCTAGGACTTTCATACTGTCCTTTGGCTTCTGAAAACTTGATAAACCACATACTCCATGTTTGCAATGACCTTTTGACGGGTCAGCTTGGCTAGGCGGCAGTCCCTCGTCATTCAGTCAAACACTACTTTAAGTGTTGCTGTGAGGGGTTTTATAGATGTGGTTGAAACTCATCATCAGTTGACTCTAAAGGAGATTATCTAAAATCCAGTGGGCCTGATTCAGAGGCTGAAAGGCCTCTAGAGCAGAGCCAATGAGGAACGCATTTCCCCTTTGGATGGCAGCTCCAGCCCGCACAGAGTTCCAGCCTGACAGTCGTCCTACTGATGGCAGATACCGGGCACGCGTTCACAACCATCCAAGCCAGTGCCTTGCAATAAATGTCTTATATATCATCATCTCCTGGTCCTGCTTCTGTAGTTGGATGCTGACTGACACTGTAGTCTAAATTTTGCCCCAAATTGCATTTGTTCCTGGAGTTAAACTAGGACTTGTGTGTGAAAGTTACAGGGAAGGCTCATGATGAAGAGGCAGATGGCAATCTTTTAGAGAAGCTGTAGGCACCAGTGACTGTATAATGCTTTGACAGAGAGTCCTGCTGACCCGAGTGGAATTTTGGCCTGGCCTATAGTAAACTCTGCCATGAACTACTTAAGGAAAAGTTGCAGAGATAGAGGAGGGAAGAGTTCTCATTCACAAACTATATGCTTGGGAGAAACATTCTTGCAGAGACAGCTGAAAGGGTGAGAAAACCCAGGTCCCTTGAGCTGTCCCCCAACTTGACTCATCTTTGCTAATGAGAACAGAGCCAGAGGCCCTCCCTTTCCTCACAAGGCTTTTCCTGCTCATAAGACTATACACAGAAGCTATGCACATTTGAATCTCAGGGTGTTCTGGGAATCCCCATATTTCCACATCTAATCCTGGACTTTAGGAGAAAAAAAGAGAATCAGAGGAGGGCAGAGCAGGAAAGCAGTCTTAATTGGTTCACATTAACACTGCCTGTGAGAAATACTTTTAGGCCTTTGAAGAGAAGGCATGAAGCACAGGCTCGAGAGCTGCCCTGACCAGGAGCTTTAGCAAGCTCTCTGAGTTCTTCCAGGTCCAGCTTTCCAGTTCGTAAATGGAGTTGCTACCTACGTTAGGTTTTAAAGCAAATGAAGTGTGTTAAGTTCTGAGCACATGGAAATGTTTCATCAACCTTAGCCTCTTCCATTTTTCCAGTGTCATATCCTACTCCTTCTCTCCTGTATATGTCTTTGCTAATGTTTTTGATGATGGTTTGAATTCATATTATGTTCTTCTTCTGTTTGTACATGAAAATCATTTAATCCTCTGCTCCGGGGTAAAGTCCCTAGATGCTGGGAGCTCAGTAAGCATCATTTACAGAAATAAATGATGATAGCCATGATGGCGCAATAATTTTTTGAAAAACAGAAACCGGACTTTCCCACTACCCTGAGTCCATGACAGAGTCAGAAATCGATTCTAAAACTGTGGGTCCATTGTCCTATGGTCTGCTGGCTCGAGAGATCTTACTTTTAATGCCTCTGTGTGTAATTAGGTGCTCAGTTCTTCAGCATGTATCTTCCCTCTGCGTGTAACGTTTTTCTGCTGATGGCCAAGGGTGTTAACTCCTTCCTTCCTTCCATAGGCAGCAGAGCCTATGGAAAAAACTTGGAGAGAAACTCTATCACCCTGGGAATATACCACAAAAATGTAACCAACGAGACTTTTATTGGCTAATGATAGAAAGCGTCACCCAGCAGGTTTGAAACTGAAGATGGGGCTCTAATCTCAGCGACACATCAAATGCAAAAGCTGTGTTTCCAGATTCCTGGAAATATCACGTTTCCCCGTGGTCTTCTGCTGCTTTCTCTTCCCTGGAGACTGTTTTTCCCTATTTTTTAAAATGCGTTTGCTTTCCCCCTGAAGACCATTGTAAAATTACAGCATTGTTTCATAGTAGAAAAAGTTCTTGGATCAGGAGGGTGACAAGAGCAATATATCATATTCTTATTCAAATCACACGGACTCCTCAATACGTGATATGAAATTCAAGAGAGATACACAAGAGATTCTTATTTTCTCTGTTCTCCTCCTGTGGAAAGGGGCTAATCTCCAACTCAAAGCATTTTCGAAGGTGTGCTGTGATCACGCCAGAGGGGATCGTGCAAATTCAGCAACGTGAATTCATCTACTGTTGAGAGGTAGCTGAACCAGGGGACGAGTCAACAGATGAACAGCTTTCAGAAATTATGTTGATTCTGGGGGTCTCAGTGTTGGCTATTTTGTCTAAAGCAGAAAGGAAAACGCTAAAAATGTGTTCAAAGTGGATCGCTATAGGAAAGCTCTTCTTTGCTGATGTTTCTGGAATGAAGTCTTCACCTCTGCTAAGCATGTAGCCTTGTTGGAACCGGAGGCAGCACGAACCCCTCTTTCCACAGTGAAACCCAAATACCCGCTGTAGAAATGAATGTGGTCCCCCTTGCGAAGAGTCCCTCTGACTAGCCAGAAGAGAATTTCTGTTCCTTGCTGCGACTCGGTGACTTTTTCTTACCTTCCTTCTTTTCTTTACCTAATCCATCCCCCTTTGAAAAGAGGAACACTGATCAAATCTCTTAAAATATACATTACCAGCCTGGCATAGACTTTCCGCATGCGTTAAACAGATGGGACCAAACCGTCAAAGTTAAGTGGAGTTTTCCTCTTCTGTTCTCTCGTTTTCCCTCTGCCTTCAAAGAGACTGTGGCTAGGAAATACAACCATTTAACAAGACATCTGGAAATGGGTGGTTAAGTTAAAGTATCCGTGGGTAGCAAACCATCTGTGCTTGGCAGGGAAAAGCAACGCGAACACGTACAGCGTTAAATGCAACCCAAAGATCGTCCCAGATGTGCCGGGACCCCCACGGCCCTCCACGGCCCAGAGCTTGGTACCAGGGGCTTCTTCCTTTGGGTTTACAGACATGGTGTCTATAAATCCATGATGAACATATTTTTCAAAATGTACGTACTATGTGTCATTTAAGTTTTCATCATTGCACCTATCTATATGTACCAAATTTTCTATAATGTGCTTTGTATTTGATATAATCAGAAAAGAACACCCACTATAAATTTCTGGTTTTAATATTGCCATGTGTATTTATATCTTCCTTTCAAGACTCGAGAATATTCTTCATCTGCTTATTGGCTGCCTACTGTGTGCTAGGTGTCAGCACCACCCTAGAGGTTTTGTTTATTTCTTTGTTTTGTTTTAAGGGTCAGTGTCTTAAGTAAAAGGGACAATGGTTAGAAACATATCGATGGTGAGAAGGGTGGAAATAGATCCAGAAATAACTCAACTGTTGTTAAAATGGAAAATGCAGATGCCACCAAAGGTAAATGGAATATTATCAAGATAAATTGAAAAGTTTTGAGGAATCAGAGATAACCGAGTTGATGTGTAATTTTAAATAACATTAAGTGAAAAATCAGAAAATAAAAAGATAGGCACAAACGTCCTTAAACTATAGGAACTATTTCTGCGTGAAACAGTATTTATTCTTCAATGGATTTCTTATGTCTATAAATTAGACTATGTTAATAACTTTTGAAAACAAAGTCCAGGCCATAGAGCTCTGTTTAGAGGGGGCAGCTAGGTGGGAACCCTAAAACTATGGTGGTACTAAAGCCTACCTAGGAAGGCCGTAAGAAGAGGAAGACAGAGTCCGCAAATCACTAAGCGCGAACTTCACTTTGGGTCTGGCCTTGAATAACAGTCAAATGGCAAAATTTGGTACCATTCCCACGATGTTTCCATTGCTCTTCAGAGTACAGAATGGTATTCTTTGCGAGATGTGAACAGTGATACTAAAGACTGAACATACTCGCTCTACTGAAAAACAGACCATGAAAATTCAAAGTGGACATGTGTGAGGAAATTAAGACTAACTCATTAAGAATGCTTTGAAAAGACGTTAACAGGAAACCCCACTAAAGGTAACCTAGGAATGGGGCTTCGGGTTAGCGGTCTAGGGGGCGCCGGGCAGCCCAGGCTTGGCGTGGTCTCTCAGCGTCATCAGTGCACTGCTCACTTCCTGTCCCTCCTGCCCCACTGTCCTCAGCAAGTTGGCTTTTTGCTTTTTGATCCTAAAATCGCTTCTGCTGTCCCAGTCATCACGACCTCATTTCAGCATCCCAAGCCAGAGGGAAAGGTCAAGAGCAAACAGCTATTCTCACCGAGGTCTGACGTGTTGGTCCTGACAGAGTCTCCATCACATCTCATTGGCGAACCTGAATGGCGCGCCTACACCTGGACTGGCTCAGGGGCAGAGGGGGCTGCGACTCGTTTGTACCAGCACCAGTGTTTGAACCTTAATCCCCTCATCAGTTAACGTGGGAATAAAAAACTGTTAGATAGTAATTGTTTTAAAAGGTAAAACCATGATTTTCATACAAATATAAAATAAGCACATGTCAAAGATTTTTCTTAACTCATTAATTGATGCAGAAAACAGTTATGTGTTAAAACTGACACAAAGGAGAATTCAAATCCACACGTGTGTACATGCCATTACCGATGCCGAAATGAATTCGCTAACAGATGGAGTACTGGTCCATAGGCATTAATGGATTGCATTTCCACCAGTCAAAATTTGTCTGCATTTCTATTAGCAAGAATCATTTGCGTTGCATCAGTTTTCTACAATTTACAGAGCTGTAAAATAATTTAGGCGGTGTAAGATGCAGGTTACCCAGACAGATGTGCTAGTGTTCTGCAATGCTCTGCCTACAGCATTCATTCTGTAAGAAGAATGAGTGCAATCGAAAATATGAAGGCAATTTTAGACAGTCATCAGGTAGCTGCGTGTGAAACCAAATATCTTCTCATTCGCAAGAGCTTGGCTCTCGAGAGTAAAAGATTTTTCTGAATTCCAAACACTTCCTTCAGATATCAAGGAAGAGTCTTTACTCCAAACGAGAATGAAGAGCATACCAGGTGAGATGCCATGCTCTCACTCCTTCTGATTTCGACAGGAGGAGGCCGTGGATAAGGGGAGAGGAAACCAGATTGCAACTGAGAGAGCTCCTTGGCGCCCACTTGGGTTTTACCCAGGAACAGCAAGAGAAGCTTCAAGACCCAGTTGCAGATGAGGCTCCCGAGGCTCCTGACAGCAGGATTTGGGTCTTGCCTGCCACCCGGAGCTCTGGAAGGAGGCAGCCTCACAGTGCTCCCATTCCTGTTTGAGGTGGTTGGGACAAAGACGCCATGGCAGCATGGGCTATTTAGGGTGAGAAAAAGCCCAATACAGCAAACTCCATCCCTGCGCCCTGGGCCTGGCTTGGGGGAGATCCCACGGAGTGTGTTTTCGGGATGTGCTCAGCGCTACATAAGAAAAGGAGGACACAGAGTATCGAGACCCCGGCCAGGGCCTGGGACTCAGACATCGGGAGGGACCCGGGTGCGCCAGGTGTAGCAGCAGCTGCAGAGGCTGCAGGATGGAGGCTAGAGCTGTGGACCCCATCCATGGGCGACGACATTCAGCAGAGACCAGAGGCGACACGCAGACACCCAGACGACCTCCCCTGCACCCAGACAACCTCCTGAGCTTGGTGACGGGCAAATTCTTGAGAGGGGAGGAAGTTCAATGCACAGTTTGGCCTTTTCAACAACTGAGTCTGAACCCTGAAGTGATTATTTGCCCTGAAGTGTCTATACTCCAGACCACAATGACTGAAATATCCTGAACTGGACAGCTTCAGCTAGTCCTACGACAGCATCGGACACAGTGGTGACAGGGGCGAAGAGATACACTGCTGACGTTTTACAGAACCGCTAGAGAATAAGAAACTCATCCTCCACGGCGCCTTATTAGCATTTTGTAAGCACCTGCCCTGAAAGCACTCTCGCCTTGTTTCATGGTAGAATTAGTTATTTACGAGTCTTTCTTACTAGATTCTGGCAAAACCTACGTTTTATGCATCGCTGCGTAGCACCTACTATGTAGCACCTACCGTACATAGTGGGTGCCCGATACTTGTTTATTGAACTGAGTTGCTCTTATTTATTTTCATTCATTCATTCATTCATTCACTGCTTTTTTTAAAAATTAAAGTTTCAGCATTTCTTTTTCTAAGAATAAATGTATTCCTCACTCCATAACAATTTTAGAGCTTAAAGGGTATTAATGATCTTTAATTTTATTTCTATTATGTATTTTCTAATTACAGAAGCATTTAAGTATGTATATGCGTACACATATAGAGTGAGTATAAATCATGGCTCCAGATGGCTTGGTAGTTTCTGTGTTGACCAGTGCGCGTTCACCACACAGGCCGTGACCATGGTCTTTGCTGGTCTGTGTAGGCTCTAGAGAGTGATCATTTGGGCATCTGCACTTCTGAAGCAGGCGCGTGCCAGGCTGTCTTTCCACACGGCTGATCACGTTCAGGTTGCTGCCAGCCACCACATGCTAAACTTCCACCGAGCTGTCAAAGTACTTTTATTGTGCATGGCTAAATCATTTTTCTCCCTGACATGTTAAAATGCACCCAGAACGCATCAATGCATGACGTCACTGAACTATTCTTTCCAGTAGACTTTTCCTGTCACTTAACGGTCTCGTTTTCACCTCCCTTAGACTGCAGTGTCCTCGGAGGGAGGTGCATCGCAGGGACACAGGACCGCATGAGCCGCGGATCTCGGCATTGCAGAGCGGCTGCTCAGCACACGCTTCCATCCGACCCGAGGGCGAGTCCCTCAGTACCTCTGAGGAGGAGCACGTGCTGGCCACACACGCCGAGAGCCCTGATGTTGCTCTGAGATGACGGCGGCAGTGAGTACGGCCTCTTTCTCTTCTGACGCCTTCTCACTCTGGGTCGCTTTGGCCTCCCTGCTGATTCCGCGTGCTGACTCGGCACCCTTGCTGCATTGGCTGACACTGGTCGTCCAGTCTCTTAAACTGTTCTCCGTGATACTCGCCTGCATCCTGATAAGCATTATCCTGCTCCGTGAGACTTGTCTCCTGCTTGCTGAAGGTGGTCCCGGGCTGCAGAGGTGAGTACCATTCTGGCTTCCTTTTAACTCTCTCCTTGGATACCAATGAGAGGCCTAAAAGTGCTGACTCTGTTATCTTAGCATGCGCATTGTCGACTTTAAAACACAAGCCAAGAGACGATTTCATGATCCATTGTGTCACCTCTGTGACACAACCTATGCTAATGGTACCTTTAAGCATTCACTCAAGAATGAACTTAAATGTGCCTTTTCAGACAGCCTGAGATGTTGCCAAGTTTTGGTGGATGGTTCTTAACACCTGTTAGTGATTTTTTGTTGTTGTTTTTTACTCTAGATGGCTGAAATATGAAATTTGTGATGACTGAAAATGTTTTGAGAATTTGTAATCCAATATATGGGGTCTTCATAAAATCTTCCTGACTTTTAAAGTATAATAACCTGAGTTTAAAACACACCATAGATGTAATGTTTAAACAGCATTTGAAACAGGTTTATTAAAGTTTAGGACCACATTACAAAACTTCACACAATATACTCTTATTTCAGATGAGCTGACCCCCTTGGCTTACAGAATTTAAGTACAGGGCAGTTGTGAGAAGAAAATTCACTGCTTCCAACCAGGAAGATGATTGATAGCATACCTATAACCCAGATTATTTAAGTTAAAAATGTCTAAAATGGCACCTGCATTCCATAAAAATTCTGTGCTGTAGATGGGTTCCAAATTGTTTACCAATATAATCATAATGGCTTCGATTGTTTTCTAAGAAATTTTCCTTTGAAATTAAATTACTGTTCAATGCTTTCCAAAGCTGATTGGTGGGTCGGGGTCTACTCTGAGAGAAACCTGCTTTTATTTTTGAGTGATTACAACACGAAAGAAACATTTTTACCTCCTTTGTCTTTTTTGCTTTCAAATGACTCACAAACATCTAAACTTTAGAACATCGGGCAGTCCTTGTAGGTAGAGCTCAATGAGAAAAGCAAATTGGAAAAAGCCTCTCAAATTAATGAAGTGGCTTGAAAGTGCCGGACTCCTTATATGAAACAGAAGACCGCATTGGCTGAAACCATGAAGATTTTGGCCTGTTCGTTACAGCAGATCAAAACGCTCACCAGCGGTTACTCCGTAGATGCAATGCAAAAACAGCCAATTTAGATAACCGGTCAATTTAGACCTTAAAAAAATTAAACAGAACTTTGGTCAAAATGATCGTTGGACAAATTCTTCTCATGTCTTCCTGGCTTCGTCTGTGTCCAAAGGTCAGGAATCTTCCTAGAGAAAAACTCCAGGGCAGGCAGTAACTTTCCTAGGTGACGCGTTGCACACTGAAGCCCAGCTCTTCAGTTCCAGGAGAATCGACCCAGTTTCGGTTCGGTTCGTTACGAGGCTGCAGAGGAATGTGCCGGGCCATTCATTATTCTCTTTCACATAATTTACTCCACGTTTGTCACATTCTTATGAAATAGATTTTGAAATAAATGGAATGCTAGGAAATAGTTCTGGACAATTAATTTTCAAAAAGTTTTTTTGTTTTGTTTTTATCTTTGTTCATAACTTTTTATACGGCAGTCTATTCCTTGTTTGGAATCATTCAGGGTCTCGTGATCATAATTCTAGGCTTGAATTCTCTTTCAAAACATCACCCCTGTGTGTGAAGTGTAGGTGATTGGGCTGAACCTGGACTATTTCCACGGTAGAGGCTGGGCGTTCTTATGATTTGGCTTTGGTTTTACGTATTCTATGGTATTCTTTGGTTTTACGTATTCTCCTTTAAAAATGACTTATAGTGTACAAACAATTATATGCACCTCTCAGAAAAGATGCTTGTCTCTAATGTTATTAGTATATCCAACTTTATACCTCAGTTTTATAGGTAGCATCATCAGTTTTATCAGTATTTTATTTAACTTAACAAATCATATTCCAAACCTATCAAAGCAGGCTATTAAGATTTCAAGTTGAAAGTACACAAAATTTGGGAAATACATAAATTAGAATATTGTTGCCAGTTTTTCACAGCAGCAGAAAACACATAGAAAATATGTTCTTATCACAAGTAAGTTTTTATTTATTTTTGCCTAAAATACTGTTTCCAAAAGGGTTTAGAGCAAAGTGGGTAGCATGATAATGATGCAGTGTCTTCTGATTAGCGATCAAACTATTATAAATTTGCAAACTACCTACTGGGACAGAAGACAACCATCCTACCGAATTAGCAGAGACCAGTAGACCTGGGACTGACTTTCCCCAGTGTTCCTATCCCTTTCAGCATCATTCATCCTGCTGAATGGCAGACAAGTGCTGGGTACTGGGAATCAAAGGTTGAATAAGACATCATTCCTGCCTTCCAGGATTTACAGTGGTGCTGTAGAAAGATAGGGTAAGTGGGTAAATAAATGCAGGTAAATGGGTAAGTCACTACTGAGTGTTGTCACTCAGGAGTTAGGGACATTGACTTGATGAGAACACACACACACACACACACACACTCTCTCTCTCTCTCTCTCTCTCTCGCTCTCTCTCGCTCTCTCTCGCTTCTCTCTCTCTCTCTCTCTCTCTCCAGCCTACCTCTAATTCTAAGCATTTTGCACACATTAGCCAGAGTGTTCTTCAAAATGCAAATCCCATCGCATCATCACTACCACTCACCCTCAATTAAAATTCTTTTATGGTTTTCTACTCCTTTGAAGATGAAAACAAAGCTCCTTAATATGGTAGCTTCTAAGGCCCAGCTCTGGTGTCCCCCTGCATTCTCCTCCCTGCTCTGGGTTTCGGCCATGCAGGCTTATGATTTTTCTGATCAGCTTTATTGAGATATAATTGACATACCATAAAAGTCACTCTTCCTCTGTTTTAAGTGTATAAATCAAAAAAAAAAAATCTAGTATGTTTACAGTTCTACACCCATCACCACAAGCTAAGTTTAGAACATTTTCATCACCCTAAAAGATAACCTCATACCCATTTATAGTCATTCATTTCCAACCCCAGCCCTAGCCAGCCACTATCTTTATAGATTTATAGATTTGCCTTTTCCGGACATTTCATAAAAATATAATCATAGAATATATGTCCTTTTGTGAATGGCTTCCATCAATGAGCATGATGTTTTCAAGTTTCAGCCATGTGGTAAGCACATATCTGTACTTTGTTGTTTTTTTTTGTTTGTTTTTTTTGGTAGGATGCTTGTCTGTCGTGTGGCTAAACTGTGTGTCGTCCATGCATTCCTGTTAGTGGGCGTTCAAGTTGTTCCTATCTGGGGTTATTATGAATAACGCACTGTGAACATTCATGTACAAATGTCTGCATGGATGCGTGTTCTCACTGCTCCTGTGTACATGCCTAGGGTAGAATTTCTGGACTGTATGATGAGTCTGCTCCCCTTTTTATGCTCACCTTTCCCAAAGTAGCTCCATAATCTCCAGAATTTCATATATTCCCACCAGCAATGTATAAAGGGTCCTTGTCAATGCCTGTTATAGCCAAACTTGTGGTGGTGAAGTGGTTTCTTGTAGTGGTTTTGATTTGCATTTCTCTAATGACTAATGAAGTTTAACATCTTTCCACATGTTTATGGGGCATTTTGTATCTTTTTTGAAGAAATATCTACTCCAATCATTCGCCCATCTGTACTTAGGTTATCTTTTCGTTATTGAGTTCTAAGAGTTCTTTGTGTATTCTGGATACAAGTCACCCATCAGGTATATGATTTGTGAATATTTTCTCACATTCTGGAGTTGTCTTTTCACTTTCTTGATGGTGTCTTTTGAAGTGCAAAAGTTCTTAATTCTTATTAAGTCCAATATCTGTTTTTTGTTTGTTCTGTGTGCTTTTAATGTTGTTAAGAAATCATTGCCTAACTGAACTCTGGCTTATTTTTACTCTCTGCTCCTTGCTCACCGCCCCCACCACCCACAACCTTTGTACATTCTATTCCCTCAGCCTAGAACACTCCTTTTATCCCCTCCTCCTCACCTATTACCTCTATGAACTCTCAGCACAAATATTACCGCTTCAGAAAAGTCTTCCTGCACCTCTTTGGTAGGCTGAATCTCATCACAGTGATCAAGGCCATGAGAAACGCCCTTCTATAGCACCAACATGGGTATAGGCTTTCAGTCATCTGGAGTATTATTTCATGATAATTTGTCTCTCTCACTACACTTTAAGCTTCTCAGAAACGTGACTGATCTATTTTTGCTTACCATTATATCTCCCACACCAAACCTTATTCTTGACACATAGGAGGTAATAAATAGTTATTGAATAAATTATTAGTAAATGCTTTGGAAAGATTTCACGAGAAAGTGTCATTCGAACTGGATCCCAAAGGACAATATAGTAGTCTTTTTAACAAGCACAAAAGGCAGGACAGGGAGCGAACTGCAGGAAGAAAGAATAAGCATATACAAGAGAGTTAGGAAATGGTAAGGAACAGAGAAAGGGCCAGGACTGATGAGAAGTTCGCTAAGACAAAGCACGCGTTCGCCTGCGTGTGCGAAGGTCTGTGCAACTGGGCAGGGAACAGCAGGAGATAACTGATGGGCCGAGACATCTCGGCATATGTAGGACAGTAACTGGCAGCATCTGGGGACCAGGGAGAAGGTCGGCTGGAGTGGGAAGAGCCTATAGACAGATACGTGAAGAGGTTCCACAGCGTTCTACTCTTTCCTTCTCTCCCTTACCCCAGCATCTTGGAGTGCACTGACAGAGTGTATTGTACCCAGGACTTGTGCTTTATAAAAGTAGTGTCAGAGAGGAGAGACCAAAAGGAGACATCCCTAGTGATAGACGTCAAACACCTGTTCAGGGGAGACATTTTGCTTAGCAAGGCTGTCTTTATCAGCCAGGTGACATGACAGCCTGTAGGGAACAGGGTGCCTCCCTACATAGGAACCAGGATATGGCATTTTTGACTCACGACTAGTTTAATGTTCATCAGTAAATAGTGCAATTTACAAATGGCAAACTCAGACACATTTTAACCTGAGAACAAGATTCCTTTAGCCCATCTAATGAGGAACTGCAGTGGTACCAAGAACACTGAGTTCTGATAGCAGTAATTCTGCAGAGACTAAACCTATCTTCCAAAAGAGACTGTCGAATGGCAGTCTGCAGGATAATTTTGGGAATCACATATTTCCACTCACCATTTTTTTATCATGTTAAAAAATGTTGTGAAGTTTATAGTGTCAGTAAAAAAAGAAAAAAAAAAGATTGTTTTGCAAATTTTTAATCCCTTTCATTACACTCTGGTAAAAATCTTTTAGTTTACCTTCTTAAATTGGATCCTTTGGACTCATTATTATGATTTATTTACACTTTTGTTTTTCTATAAGCACTTTAAAGATTGAATTTTTAAGATGGTTAACATAAAATAAACTCACACGCTGATAAGTTAGGAGCCTAGCAAAAAATTTTTAAAACCACATGTTCACAATGAAACAGGGAAAACTTTAAAATTCACAGATCCAGGCTAAGTTTAGGATGAAATCAGAAATGTTGCAGAAATGTCTTTGTGTTCAGGAGTTTGAGTCTGTGTGTATTGGTTTGCCTTCTGTTCATGTAATAGAAAAATCACAAAAGCTACAAAATGAGGTCATATGGAGAAATGAACAACTCTTTAAACTTATTAAAGGTTTCCATTTCATCTCTAAATGTCCTTTCTGGTCATTGTTCTTCTTGCCTATCTTCTTCCATACTTTTTTCCCCTAAAATAATAAACACCAAACTCAATCCTTTCTCAGATTGGACAGCTAATTTGAGTGGTGTGAAACAGACGTTGCTAATAATATCTGTGTAACAAAGTTTATTTCTGGGTTCTCTTTTGATTTCTCTTGCTCTTGAGTCAAGTTATTTGTTCCATTTTTGTTTAAGATAAATATTTTTGCAGATCTTTGTGGGTTTGCATGAAAAAAAAAAAAGTCTCTAGACATTTTTCCAGGCCTGACAGTTCATAAATTGTAGGCTAGCATTTTTAGCCTTAATGTATGGTAAAAATAAGTCTGTGTTGATATCTTGGTCATGATTTAAAACTACTATCTTTTATTTTCAATATTGTTGAAAAATGATTTCCTTTATGTACCGTCATTCCAATTTTTTTCATATACGTGAAACTTAAACGCCAGACATGCATTTTCCGTTCCGGCCACTTGAGGGAATCAGACTTTAGAAATAGCAAGTCAGTTAGATCTTTATCTTAAAAGATGGGAGAATAAATATTTATTTGTTAGCAAAATGGTTCTCACGTCACCTAGACATCAAGACCACAGAGCCCCAGTTCTGAAATGAACCACTCTTTATATACTTTACATGCAGATGGAAAAGGGGAGTTGCGATGAATGGGAGTGCTGGCAGGTACTGAGTGAGGGCCCGGCGTACAATTTATGGTCAGCACTCTTGGACTTCAGAATGATTAATACCATCAATTCTCACTGGAATAAGAACTGTTTTAGCCCAGGAGAGGACTGCATATTACTGTTTATAGAAGCAGATAACATCAAAGTAACCCACGGCTTGTGTTAAGCAAATACAAAATTCTGGGTCAACGCAAATTAATCCTAAAGGAGTAACGGAAAGTTCTTAATGACTGTGAGATCTATACATTATCACTTTTCATGCAAGTGGTGGAAAATGGTAGAACTATTTATTGATGAGATTTGCAACCGGCCTCCTTTACTGCACTGTGCTAACAGCTGCATAATAACATATTCTCCAAAGAAGGGCCTTATTATCTATACATCTGTAGTTTGTTAATGAAGTGTAGAAGTCTATGCAATTTTAAAATTACATTCGGGAGCTTCTGAACCATTTTAATATTATGTTTCACAACAAAAATGCAGCAAATCACATTATACTTTATATATTCTTACACTTTAAGTGGCTGTGTGGATGGATGAATTAAAGACTGTTCTCTTATCTACATTATACAAAACAGATGGTATTTCAAGGGCATATTATAGAGAAATTTTTCCTAAGTGATGTTACTCAGTAAATAATGATGTATTCCTTTGGTTTAAGAAAATGAGAAATTTATAAACAAAAGAAAAATGTATGCAGATGTGAACTTTAATATTTAAATGTCTTATGTGCACATTTTTAATAAAAACTTCTTGGAGATTTTGTGCACAATTCAAAGAACTGTGTGGATCCAGTAAGTTCCTTAGCAACTTTTTTTTTTACTTTAATTTTTTGATTTTTCAATTACAGTTGATCAGCAAACATTTTTATGTTTTTCTTTTAGTACAGCTGGCTTTTGCTTTCACACATTTTTACCCCAAATTTTAAATTATTTCATTGTATTTGGATTATGTCATGTATCCATCTTATTATTTCCAAATGAATTGGAGAATGCCAGCTCTCTTCAGATAAGCACAGTAATGAATTTAAATTTATTAAAATCAGCTTCACATCCTCTGCCTGACAGAGTATGTAAAGTAACTTTACCTTCATTCCCCCTACTGCTTCAAGACTTTTACCAATTTCAAAAAAGGTAGGAATCTCATTGACTTCAATTTCACATCCTTTGCCTTCCTGTACATATTTTGCTGGAAGTTGAAATAGATAATTGGCAGCCTGGAAAATTTGCCAATTGCTTAATTCAGTCTCTAATAGATTAAGTTGATTTCCTTTGGAAAACACTCAGTGGAATAATAAATTAGTCAATGAGATTACTCTGTGGTGAAATATATTATTTAAATATTTAAAAATTATTTCACTTAAATCACTGGCTTCAACTCAGATTCCTAAGATTAGTATTTAATCATAGGTTTTATTATACAATTTAGGGCAAAAATATTCTTAGTCTAAATGATACTGAGAAATTCTATGACATTTCTATGATTCGATGTTTATTGTCTTGTGTATGTTTCTGACAAGTCAGGTAAAATTAGGACTCAACTTTATTCTGCCTAGCTGAAATAGTGCAGACCGAACCACACTGGATTTGAGCATTTAAACAGTAGTCTCTAAACCACTGGCTGCTCGCACCTAAAATGGCTGTATATCATTACAGAATCATGAATATATGCAATTTCTGATATGGTTTTCTTGGAAACTTAAGTCATAATGTAAAAGACTTTATCACATTTCATTGTTTACATCCTTTCCCTTGTAGGACACATTTTTAGTGTCATGATCCAAATCTTTGTATATGGTTCTAATGATTGACAATCGGCTTATCAGCTTAGACAACGAATCCAACCCATTCAATGATATCTTTTTTGACAAAGTGATATTTTTATAGAAATATGCTTTTCAGTGGTATACCATTTTATATTGGTCAAAAGTATTTCATTGGATTTTTGAAATGACATGAGACAATTTCAAAATAGAACCCATTTAAGAGATGAGAAACCTGAGCCCCAAAGGTCTAAAGTCAAACCTAAGACTCTGAGTCTATGGTTAATAACAGCAAGTTATTGTGCTTCAGGAACCCTGTGAAAATATAACGACACCGAGTCAAGGATTCTTTTTATAATTGAGTTGTTCGCATGAGTTGCACAGTTTTAGTGAGGCTATTTTGAAAAGCCCTATTTAGGTAACAGATGATTTCAACATACCCATAAACATCATTCATATTCGGTAAGTGAATCAACCATGAGAATTCTGATCTGGCTATGGTCATTGTTGATAGAAACCCATGATGAAGACATTCTCACAGAAATAGTAATATATGTGTATTGGACTACAAGAATGACTTTTTGTTTTGTTTTACTCATTTGCAGAGAACAGAGGAATTCAGTCCAATATCTACTAATTTTTTTAATAGAACTTTATAAATCTTGTGTGTGTGTATTTTTTTTTTACCTACTGTGTAAATTTCTAAACCAGTATCTTTAAGTATTAGCACCTTAGCTTCAACTGTGACGTGATAATTATTTCAACTTTTCTAAAGTGCTTCTTCCATTATGCCCTCCCCCACAAATGAAGACCTTTACTTTCCTATCGCTTACAAGGGTAAATAAAACACTGCTCCTCCACTGAAATGGTGTAGGATGCCGGTGTGCAGTTTATTTGACCTCTGGTTAGAATTTGCAACTGTTACATTTCTTGGGTTCATATCAGTCATTTAAAAAAGTACTAGCCACTTGGGCTACCCTAACCATTGAGAGTTTATAGCGACTGTAAATCTATTAAGCCACAATTTGCACATAATAAAATAAAACAGCAAGTAGTTAAATGCAAGGCTCAGTTCTGAGCTGCCGAACATTTTCCAGGAAAAGTCGTTGAAATGGCTTCTGCTACTGCTCTCCGCCTTTGAGAAATTCAATCACGCTGATTGAGGAAACCTGGAGAGAGCTGGCTGTTCCTTCCTCCAGTTCATAATTGCCCTGTAGACCATTTAATCATCTGTAGATGAAACAAAGCTGGTGCTGTGGAGGGCCGGAAGCAGAGGCATGCGCTTATCAATTGCTTCCTACCCACCCTGCAGAGCCAGCACCCATGTCCTAGGGTCCTGCAGGCAGGCGGGGGAGCTGCAGGCAGACTGGCTCTTCCGGTTGTCAGTACGGTGGCCTTCCTGAATGCCTTTATTTTATTACAGTAGGGCACGCAGCAGCCAAGTTTTTAAGAGCTAAGTTCAGAGCAGAGAATGAAGTCTTTCTACTTGCTGGAGAATGCAAGATGGGCATAGATATACTATCGAGACAAGAACTAACTGAGTCCCGATTTGACGAGAAGGAACTGGAGAAATCCTGTTGTTGACTAAGGAAAACAAATGATCGTCTTCCTCTGAATGACTGTCTGCAAATAAACTTCGATATCAGCATGACATAAATCTACACTGCAAATATCATCTGTAGTATAAACGAACAGCCAGGTGCTTGTGTGTACGTATTTAGGCATATCACTGTGAGAGCCGACGGTTTTGTTAGTGGTGGGTTTTTATTGGCTCATGTTGGTGGGTGACCCTCACCCAGGACATAAAAGGTCTGGTCAGAAACCACATGCCCAGTTTTATTAAGTAAGAAAAGAAGACAAGCTGGCAAGTAGAGACACTGAACCAGACAACCTGAGACATCACACTAATTAACTTGGAATATTAGTTTTTTCTTAGAGCCATGAAATCCGTTTCCTCTTGAACAGAGGGGATGTGCCCAGCGGCTTAAGCCCCGCGAGAGACTCTGTGAAGTGGTCATAAACTGCAACGCCTAATTTTAAGAATATATTTGGGCGAATATTATGTTTACCAAAGAATTCCACAAAGAATAGTTCCATTGTTTGGAGCTGTCCATTTGATTATTAGAAAATAATGTCCTGCGTTTTTCTTTTCTAAGCTTTTTCTTGTCAGTGGGAAATTTTTTAAGGAATTTCAATTCTAAAAAAACACTCACTTCTGGCTAATGTGTGCCAATTAAGCTCTATTCACTGAATCAACAGCTTTCTGTTACCTGTCCCTTCAGGTAGGACAGCGTCTGATAGCCCTGCCCTTTCCCAGGCTTCTGCACAGGGACCTTTGCTGCCTGCAAACAGTAGGGACACCTGTTTTCGGAGCAGGGAAGGCCAGCATCTGAAATCTTAGGAATGGGGCCGCTATTGAAAAAGGGGTGCTTGATAAGGCAGCCACTGTGATAGGCAGCGGAAATTTGATAATGAAAGGAGATGCCTAATAGATTAATCTGGTGCGATTTGCCAAAACACAGGGGTTTCTGGAAGATTATCCACACTCGCAATAGGAAGCTCTTTGTTTCGTGAAAGTCCCCACTTATCATTGTATTCTTTATCTCAATAAGAAACATAATGGTTTACTTGTTTACATGCATGGTAGATATATTCAGAGCCCGGCTGTGAGGCTGCGGACTTTCTTTCATTTGAAATGTTTCCAGCGTGCAGGTTATTAGCTAAGGGAGAACAAGCAGTTGGACACATATAAAATTTAAATCTGCTTGCTTAGATCGGCAGAAACGGCTGTTATTTCATCCACTGGGGAAAGGTTTTATTTCCTGCTCAAATACCTTCGGAGGAAAATTGCAAGCTCATTCGTAGCCATCGTATATGAATGCATCCATACATGTAGAGCTAAGTGGTCTTTCTACAGAAATGGGTTTCTTGCTGTCAGCTGGTTATTGTCCACTAATTTTAATTATTTCATTAGCTTATCTTGCTCCTTCTATTTTGTTCGACTCACCATGAAGTGTGATTTATGCCTTTACGTTATTTACACTGACGGTGTGGCTCAAACACAGCCTTGAAGCGTCTTGAACAGGACCGCTTTGGTTTCTGGAATTGATTTTTAAATATCTCATGCATCCGGCAGGGCAGGACGACCAAAGCACGGCGCTCCTGCTCGGAAAATAAACAGAAACATCCCCGTGGTTGAATGCAACTTGATTAAAGCTCTCCTTCCTTTTTCTTTTCTTTTCTTTTTTTTTAAAAGCAATCCTTTTTATCAATAGAACTCTTTTTTTGTTTGTTTTCAAAAAAACTAAAGCTTAACAGAAGAAATAAATATCTGAACAATTTAGTACGGATGCAGAATTTTCTATGCCATGTTCCCAGTGTCTCCTTCCTGGAGGTCAAAAGATTGCATCTCTGACCTAGAAATAACAAACGTTTGTTTGTTGGTTATAATATGCCGGACACTGTACAGGGACCGTTTTAGGCATTATTTTTTTTCCCATGTGATTCTCACAACAGTGACGTGCCCCTCACAGATGTGGCTCTTGTCCTCACAGGTAGGAGAACAAATTTGAGGGGGTTAGGAATTGCCTAGGCTGCGCAGATAGGATGACAAAATCGAGGCGTGGACGCGCTGGGGAGAGTGCTCCTGAAACTGTGTTTCATGGTCGACCGCCTTCCTTGGCATTCGACACGTGAGGGACCAGAGAGCGAGTTACGGGATGGTACCTGTACGGAGGCAGGGACGGAAGGAAGGGTCACCAACGGGAACGGTCGGGAGGCACGCAGCGCTCACTAGCCACTGCGCTTCATTCCCGCTCTTTCTGCCGCTGCCGGGCACATCAGCCCACAGAATGACCTTTGCCACTGAGTGCCATCACCTCACATGTGCAAGCAGGAGAGGCAGGCGGGTACGGAAAATTATAAAGGAAAAATAGTGGTGGGAATCTGATAAACCTATCGAAAGATAACGGATCTCAAAAGAATCGTCTGTCTAGACCAACTGACGGCTCCAAACAAAAGTTACTGGTTCATGCAGCTGAAAACGGACCCAGTGCTGGGGAAAATTGCAGGTAACACATGGCACGATGTGAAAAAGGGCACCGTGCCTTCTTCAAACGGGTTTTAGAAGTTGAAAGCACTGGAAATCCCGTCTTTGCATTTATAGTGTTTCTTTCATATTTTACAGTTGGTCGAGGCCCATCTGGCCTTTTCCAGTCCTCTAGTTAACCCAAATTGGGGCGATTCTTGTCGAAAAATAACTTTACACTGGGGGATAAATCTATAGAGCGTATTTTGAAATCACAGTCAAGTGGTCTACCTTGTGCCTGTGATTTCAAGTTTCTTAAATGTTTCCAAGATGTTTTCTGATGAAAATATTTGCTTTGGGTTAGGGTCGTCCTATACTCTCCTTCACTCAGCATTTGCCGTGTGTGTGTGTGTGTGTGTGTGTGTGTGTGTGTGTGTGTGTGTGTGTCGTTGTCTAATCTGAGTCATTTTGATCAGGCTAAGAACAGTAGCTGTCAGTTATTCTGGCGTCTCATGCGGAGCAGCGTATATTTCAGTCTGTTTATTTATTTAAGGAGTGTGTTCCTGAATGGAAACGTATGGCCGCGTGACCAGACCTGCAAACCATGGTATTTCCTCTTCATAGATGTTAAAACACCGTGAATAAGCAGGATTCCTCACCATCAAGCACCTTCATGGTTAATTAAGTCCCTGCACAGAGACACCAGAAGGCCCGTGTCTCTGTCGTGTGGTGACGGAGTCCCAGGGATTAACACGGGGACAGAACTGCTGTTGCGCTTGGCATGCTTTCACCAGAAGTGGACTGCTTCGGACCACTTGTTTGTTCCTTGACTGTAATTATTTACTTCAACTAGAATGACTTTATTTTCAGAAAGAGAAATGGCCATTTACCCTCCAAAATGGCAATGAGGAGCCCCGTGTGAGAAAGGGTTGACGTCAACGGTTGCATTAGATTCTGGCTGCGCCTTTATAGAAAGCTTCACGTCGCATTCAGGTCTCCATTTTATGAACTCTTCCTGCCCGGTTTTAGTATTAAGTACAAGCTCCATGAGACAGGATTATTTTTGTGCCTTGAAGATTTAGGTAATTCTGCCTGGAGCAATGTCTTATTTTTATTTATTATTATTTATGATCTTATTATTTGTTATTTTAATTACTATTTTTATATTCTCTTTGGCTGTTGTTTTTTAAATAATTGCTGTTTTCCCCTCAGTATTGACACACTTTCAGTTCCCACACCAGAAGCCAATCCTACCACTCGAATGTTCTCCACAGCTTTCTCCAATCTGCATCTATATACTAGATGTTCCCCAAGCCGCTCCCCTTGAATGTATCTCTCCTGCTCTCACCCTTGTCCGGGCCACCGCCGTTCTTCAGTGGGGCCACAGAAGCCCCCCACCTACTCCACTGCGTCTACACAGCCCCCTCCCGTTCACTGTCCACCTTGCAACCAGAGGGCGTGTCCCAAATTGGGTCCTGTCACTATGTTTAAGACCCTCGCAGGCCTCCCATTGTCCTCAGGATAAAGCCAATCCCTGTGCCGGGGTCCAGTGCCTTCCGGCCCCTTCTCAGGCTACTACCCTCCGGCTCCTTCCCTGCACCCCAGGACACCCGCCTTCCTTTAGCACCCTGAGATCGCTGTGTTTTGTCCTGCTGCACGGATTCTGTGTAGTCTTCACAGGCTGGGAAGTCCTTCCTGCTTCTTGACACCTTCCTTGGAGAAGTTCCCTGTCCAGCCTGACTCAGTTGAATCCTCTGTGACCTGTCGCAGCCTGGAGCCTCTCTCCTGGAGTATCTGCTGCGGTCACTCCTTGTATTAATGTAGCTGTCTCTCTTTCTTCCTGAGGCAAACTCCCAGGCCCCTGAGACAGGACATGGCCTCCCAGCTGTGTTCATACAGAGGGCATTCAATAAGTAATTGTCGAACGATGACTTAATGGATTAAAAGTGGAATGCTAGGTTTTGCTAACATATTTGAGGTAAATCCCACTGCAGTAAACAGCCGAAGTTGACAACTCTTTTCAGTACCAAGAACAAGAGTCTAGTCTCTTCTCAAAGGAGTGCTCTCTGAGGCCTCGTCAATAGATGGTGAAGCAAAATAAATATCCGTCTTGCAAGCCAGCACAGCGTTTGGGATCCTCACCAATGACGTCTGGGCCCGCAGGTGTCTCAGCCCCCTCAGGGAGGCGTCCTGTTGCTCCTGCCCCCTACCCCCCTTCTCTCCAAATATGTCAACACGGGCACCGTGTCGACAGGTGAGCGAGCATAGGCAGTTCTTAATGAAACCAAGCTCTGCTGTCTTTTTATTTAGTCAACAAATTGGTTCTGTGAGTACTGTGTGCCTTGCAATGAAGTTGCTGCCTTGGAATTGTAAACTTTTAGAGAAAAAAATTAACTTTGTCGATGGTTTTGGTGAAGGCAACGGAAAATGCCCTTGCACCAACAGCTCATCCAAACTACAGCCCCTCTGGGAACGCTGCCCCCTGGGGTGGTGAGACCTTGCTACTGCCAGGGATGTGAGCTCCTTCACCCAAAGCTGCCGAGAGCAATGATAAAGCAAAGTCCACCTGAGAAGTCTTAACCCCAGCCGTTCCAGCCGGTGACCTGCTATAGCGATAGCTTGTCAAGGCTTGGGGCAGACTTCTAGCCCACAATCCCATGATGCTCGGGGCCTGTGCTCAGGACACAGAAGGGTTACCAGAGGCAGAGAGGCCAGAGCGCCTGCCCTCAAAGTGCTTACGACCGGCCAAGGAGCTTTGAAGCACAAAGTGCTGAAAGACGTTTATGTACCCAGTGCTGGAGAACCGAAGGAGTTCTTCTCAGAGGAAATTACACTTCCCCGAACCTTGCAGGTAGCGCTCACCAGGGAGAGTCAGGGATGGAGAACACCTCAGGCAAGGGAAAGCACCTGACCCCGAGCAGGAAGACGCGAGTGAGACCGCACGGCGAATCCAGAGCGCCCGGGCTAACACGTTGCGGCTGAAGTTCAGTGGGTGAAAGCACCCAAAGGCGCTCGGACACAGCTGCTGGAATCCATGAGTGGATTCACACCCAGGGACGGTAGCTGCCTCCTTCCTACATGGAGCCCGTGGCTTGGCTTTTCGAGTCAAGCACTGTTTCCCGTGATTGAATCAGCCTTCCTGCCATTCGGATTGACGCTTGCAGGTCTGCAACGTGCGCCGTTCTGTCACTCAGTGCTTGAGCATCGTGTGACCATGGACATGGACAGTCTTGAGCTAACACATTAGGATGTTAGTCGTCTATCGCCATATAACAAATTACCAAAAACTTAGCTGTTTAACCAACAAACATTTATCATCTCACAGTTTCTCTAGGTCAGAAGTCTAGACGCGATGCAGTTGGATTCTCTGCTCAGGGCCGCGCTGGGAGGAAATCATGGTGTCGGCCAGTACTGCTGTTCTCGTTTTGGCCTGAGGGTTCTTTCCAAGTTCATGGCTATGGGCAGGGCTCGTCTCCTTGGGTCAGGAGGACTGACATTCCCATTTCTTTGCTGGCTCTCAGGCAGGGGACACTCTGTTTCTGGAGGCCACACCAGCCCTTGCCTCCTGGCCCCCTCTCTCTTCAAGCCAACCATAGAGCTTTAAATCCGCGAGCTTTGAATCTCTGACTTCTTTTCCTCCAGCTGGAAAACAGTCCCTGCTTTTAAAGGGCTCGTGTGATTAGGTTAGGCCCCTCCAGATAATCTTTCTGTTTTAAAATCACTTGTGCGTGTAATGGAAACTAAGTATGGGAGTAAAATTCATCTTAGAATCTCGAATCTGAGCATCCTGCCCCCCCCACTACAGTGATACAGTTTAGCGTAGACAGAGAAGGCAATGACAATTAAAAAGCCCCTCTAAACTACCACATGCCCCGTAAACTCTACCCCACTGACCTACCATTCCTGCCTCTGAAGTTCTTCCACTGGTGTTCCTCTTCCAAGTTAACCAGCAAACAAAGGGACACTGTCACCAGAGGCCACATGCTGGCCCACAGGGAATCGAAGGCAGTAGCTGGAGCAGTCTTCTCCAGTCCTCTCACATGGGCGTGTTCAGTGTCTTTATCTGATGGAATCACCGGTTACCAACTAGGGTACCTTAGGAGACAGCTCTTGTTTTTGACTCATGCGTCCATTATCCTTCTTCTGGCAAGAACATTCTCCTTTTCCTTTGGGGAAATACCCTTCCTCCACCCCACGTCCGTGGGATTCGGGTGTAAATAGCAACCAGAGGAGTATTAACCACCAGTCCTGCCTGTGAGGATGCAGCAACCTTCTGGTCACAGCGATGTCTCAGGGCTGATCATGTAACCCAGGTGAACCAACCAGAGCCAACAAATCCCAAACTTCCATAAAAACTCTCTGGAAAAAGAAGCTGTTTCATTGGTGATGGAATGCCTCAAACAGGGTTTCTTAACCTCAACGCTGACGTTTTGGCTCAGATAATTCTTCATCAGGGGAGGGGCCATGCACCGTAAGATGTTTCCAAGTATTCCTGAAGGCTTCCACTTGCTAGATGCCAGCAGCCCTCCCCACTCTCATCCCCAACTGTGACAATCAAAACTGCACACATTGTTAGACGTCCCTTGCACGGCAAAGTCACCGAGTACTGAGAACTTACAGCCTAGAGCTACTTGTGCCTATTTTGCCATCGAGAAGAAGAGGCTGCCTGAGCGTGAAACCAGCAGAGAGAATAGAGAGGTGGAGAGGGGTCCGTTCTGCCGACAGCGGCTGGGCAGGTGCCTTTCAGTCTCTCCTTACCTGATACACCCTCGACTTCTCAGCTATGTGCAGCAATGAATTCCTTTCTCTGCTTAAGCCTATTTGATTTATATTTCTTTTACTAACTCAGCCTGAGGGGGAGAAAAAAAAAAGAAGATGCTGGAAAGTCCATTTCAATCAATCCTGGTAACATAAGCCTAGGTCAAATGCGCAAGAAAGTGAACTTCTTAAAGGAAAGGAGTATGGAAGTTAATAATACACTTCATCAAATTTATAATGCTGCCTTTCTCTTGCCTAGACTGCTTCACTTCAAATTCGTCTTCAAAGTCAAGTAAGTAGTAGTAATTGTCTGGCTGATAACTGTCACGTTGCCTCTGAAAGGAGGTGTTCCCGCAAGAGCTGCTGTGAGCGTATGCAGTAGGACTCTTCACGTGCAGGCTGCAGAAGCAAAACTCCAGCGAGCTGCAGGAGATGTGTTTAGACACACACACACACACACACACACACACACACACACACCCCACCCTTCCTCCCACCCCAGAGGTCAGGGAAGGCTAGAGATGGAGCTGGTCCCAGGAAAGCTCAGACCATTCTCACTTTTTCTCAATCTCTGCTGCTCCCTGCACCACGATTTATTTTTCTCTTGATACAAAATAGTTTCTTCAAACGACATCAAAGATAGCCACCAGTGGTTCCCAGTAACCTGTATGCCTTTCACATGGACGGGACCTCTCTGCATCTCAGAGTATTTCAAGTTCAGTCAGCCCAATGAGCAGACTTGGATCTGGGTTTCCTTTTCCCATTCAATTTCCTGTGGATAGTGGATGTGCTGCCTCAGTGGGCCATGCGCCTCCTATCACTAACCAGTGGCAGGGGTCATATAAGGACGTGGCAAATCCCTCTAGTTACCACATGGACTCGGGGATGGGGAGTCCTGCAAAAAGTGGGAAGGAGCGTCAAGCAGTCATTACAGAGGGAGGGTACGCAAAGGAAACTTACTCGAAACTTTTCCCTTGAAGTCCGAACCATTTTAACATGCGGTCTGCTGTACTTGTATCGTTTCTTCAGGGTTACTTTAGTTCAGTCGATGAGCAGCTTGGATTGGGCATAATGATCCTAAGATGCACAGGCCAGTAAAACTAAATTGGGGGAAAAAACAGGCTTCCTCGAGCACACAGCAGAACCTCATTAATGGGTAGCCTTGTTAAATAAAGCTTATAGATATAACTGATAGGAGCCAGCCCAGCTTTGAGTGGTATCTGTAGCAGGTCCAGGTATCACAGCCTCCCAGCCTTTTGGACAGCTCCATTGTTTGTAGACCTTTAGCTGGGTCTGGAGCTTGGTGCCCTGTTGACGCCAGAATCTGTCTGCCAGGTTCCCGAAGGACTTGCTGAATTTCTGGATTCAGTACAAGTTCCCCGTGTGTTAGTGCAGTTGAGAAACTTTTCCATGTTCTTTTTTTTTTTTTTTTTTTTTTTTTTTTGGTAAACCCAATTACACAATGGCTGAGGCTGGAGTGAGGGAGGAGAGAAGCAGAAGGAAGCTGTGGCCTAACAGAACACTCTAGTTTTCCACGGAAAATAACAAATCATCCTGGTGAACCGACAAGCTGATCTGTATCTTCTTGACCTCACAAAGATAACCAGAGGGGAAATTTTTATTTTGATGAGTTCTGAGCCATGATCCTGAAGATTCATCAATAATTTGAAAAAAGACAAAGAAAAAAAAACCCTCAGCTATTCCACCTATTCTTGCTACGTGCACATAGGTCACCAAGGGTGGTTAGAAAACTTGTAAACTACAAAGCAGCAATTGCTAAATGTTTTTTTTTTTTTTGCAAGAATAAGCTTGACAAAGATTCCAGCCTAAACCGGAGCCAAAAGAAATTTAAAAAATTCAGGCCAACGCTCAGAGCCAAACGGAGAAAGATACCTTATGCTTCCCTTCCTACTGTTAACCTAAAAATAGAAGGGCGAGGTGAGAGGTTTATTCGAGATCCAAAAGAATCGCTATTGGGGAGCCCCTGATTCAGGCAGAAGCACAAACAGTGTTCTGATTAGGGAACAAAGGCCATGTGTGTTTGTGGGGACAGGGGAGGGGAACATGAGCAGAAGGAAGGAATTTCTATAGGCGCGTGTAAGCAGACATAGTCGTGCTAATTCTAAAGTGGTTTTAATCTCCAGTCTGGCGGTCATGATAGCCGCTTCCTTGTTACCTTTGCCGACAGTTATTTGGGATGCCGTGCTGCTGCTGTAGGCCCAGTCCAAACGTTATTTTGCCCAGAGTAAACATTCCGAAGGTTCGAGACGTGAGACACGCTAGGCAGCAACCCCGGGAGGGCAGCTCTGACTCCATTTTAAAGGGGCTCCATTTATATTATTTTTTTACACTACTTATGGAGATAAATAGTATGCAGGTCAGGAGAGCAGACAATATTTCTTAAGCTCAGCTCCCAGGTCTGTTTTTAGCTCTCTGTAAAATGTATCAAAGGAAAATTAAAGTCAATGGAAAGGCACAAATTTAATCTGTGAGCCTAGTTTTTAAAGTCTGAGGCTGATTCATCTTAACAGTGCTTTTCAAGTAGTTTTGTTGTTGTTGTTTTGCTTTTTTTTTTTTTGTTTTTGTTTTTGTTTTTGTTTTTTTTTCTCTAGCAGTTTCACATGTAACCTCATTCAGAACCTCAAGCTATAAAATAGAAAACCCTGGAGCTGCTTGGGTCGAAACAGAGGCAGGCAGCCCAGAGGTCCCCAGGCTTGGCTTCTTCTCTCCCCCAGGGCTCCACAGAAGACCACCACCTAAATCACTCTTAACTGTAGTACCCGGACAAAGCCACACCACAGTCACTCCTAGGCACTTGAAAGAAAGATCTGGGGCAGATTCTCCAGATGGTGCTGCAGGCAAGCCTGCCCTGGTGTCTTCGGTATCAAGGTGGTCATTGCACCTTCATAAAGATGGGATGCAAAGCTGGAAGCCACAAATGGGAGGCTTGCGGTTGGAGTAGGCCACCTGCAAAAGCGGGCTGACCAGTTGCCCGTGTCTTGAATATAGGCTAAATTTGCAAAGGAGCAGTAATTGTCAGTGCTTGCCACCCCTAGAGTAGTTCAAAAAGACCATGCTGCCACACTGATCACCAACCAGCCCTGTACTTAATTGTTTACAGGGAAAATCTAACCCTTGTCCAAAGACCGAAGACAACAGGTGGAGGGATTGAGAGTCTCAGCTCACAGATCTGGTTTTACTCCTCTGCAAGATGTATCTGAAGTAAACTAATAAAGTTTAGAGCAAGGCACGATCCAGTCTGTTAGCCATGACGACGTGGCGGCCTGGGCAAGTTGAACCCCAGGTTACTCAGCTTTCAAACTAGGTCTTTCCCAAGGCCCCTGCTGTGGGCTGCAGTGGAGTCAGATTGAGATGACGGGGCCGCAAACGAAGTGGGATTTGTGTGATGCACCTGCTACCTGATGGTTTGCTACCGATGAACACTAAGAGCTTAAATCTGATCCATACAACATCTAATGAGAATAATCTCCCTCATTTTTATGGTATGGTGAAGGCAGACACTTTGTAAAAATATAATTTGCCCCCCGGGGCACAGTCAGTTGGTCCAGATATTGTCAGTTCATCTCAGCTAGACCAATGAATCCATGCTCCAGGATTTGTGGACTTGCAACGAGTGAAAGTCACAGAGCAAATTCTGTTCTACCATTAAAAGTATAAAATGCAGAGTGCAGGAGCTAGCAGTGGTTACATCTCCCAGTGTGTTGAAAAATAATAATAATAACTAGAGCAAGAACGCAGTAAAAAAATGAAAGATAAAGACGTCTTGAGGGTCTTCAGTTTCTTGTTGCTGACCCTAGGTTCTTCCCTACCGTTCGCAGAGCTTGAATGTTCAGCTCTTCCTTGGATGCCATAAGCCAGTTGAGTTTCTATAACTTACAGCCAAAATAGTCTCACGTAAGAGACAGAGGAGCGTGTGTGTGTCTGTGTCTGTGCTGTGTGTCTGTGTTGACTGCCTAACATTGAATGCTTATCACATACTAAGTGTGTCCTCTCCACTGGGTGCTGGAGATACAATGATGACTAAGACCAGTCCCAGGTCAGTAGGATCCTCTGCTTTCATGGGAAAAGACAGATGCAAAAGAAATAATATCAAAATCATCAGTACTATGCAGGAGATATTATGGCAAAAGAGACGCTTACGATGCTACAGGGCACATAATAAAAGCGTCTGAAGGGGAGGTCTCCAGAAGACTTTTCTGTCGTCATACATACATTATGTTCCTTGTGCTACTCAGACGGTTCTGTCCTTGGAGAGTCACCTTTCCTTCTCTCAATGTTACCTCATAACTCCTGGACTCAGTTTCTTTGTCTGCAAAGTGGGGGACGATAAGATCGTCGTGATGGGAGTTAGAGGAGACAGTAAGACTTTTCAGGGCTTAGAGCCGCGTCCTGCGCACAATAGCGCCATCGCTTTTCGGGTTGCAAGCTGGTGCACAACCGGCTGCTTCCTCAGAAAAGCACCTGGCATTTTGAAATGCACAAACCAGCTCACAGAAGCTGCAGCAACAGAACTAAGGCAGTATTTTGAGCTATATGTGATTCTTTCACAGATTTCATTGGATTAATTAGTTATGCCTAAAATCAGCAATTAGCATTTTAGGAATATGTGAAAATTGCCTAGTGTAAAGGTATAAAATAACATTTCCCGCATTCTGTATGGTAGCTTGTGGCTGTGGAACTGAATTTCAGCCAAATAATATCAATCATAATAATATAGGACCATCCAGAATATGTAATATAGACTATTACATGCAACTAGAAAGAAAATTATGTTTTTGCAGAGTGAAAGAGAACTTCAGCCTGGATTTTTTTTTAATTAGAGCCATTAGACAGTATTTGAATAATAAGTAAAACAGTATAATAAATCTGTTCTTGGAATTACCACAAAAATATACTAGAATATTTTGTGTTAGAAATAAAGCAAATTAAAAGAGTTAAATGACTAAAAGCAGGCATTTTAATAATACACATATCAAATCACCTCCAAATTCATCTGTTTATAATTTCACAGATTAGGCATAAACACGTGTATTATAATTTTCCTAAATAAAGTTGGATTGCCTATAATATATTACAAAGCATTCAAAAAGGCATTACAAAGCGCTTGGGTGTTTTATCGTAACCTAACATTGTGTAGAATTTGGTATAACACTAATATGTTTTGGGTTCCTTCCAAGAGAGTTTGGTTACCAGAAATGCTAGTAGGAGTTTATTATGACCTGGTCCTACAGCATGAGAGTGATTGTAAGGAAAAGAAATGAAATGCTCCACCACTTGAACACCTGTGCCACGCATGTTTTGAGGTTTGCATTAGCAGTTCTAATAAGCATGAGGCCTCACTGGACTTGTAAACCTGAAGATGCCACAGCCCAGGGCGACGTCTCTTGAAGACCGAAGAGGCATTCTGTGTTCTTGCCCTGCGGTTAGCATGTCCCATGGAAGAGTTTCAGCCTGGGAGCTGCACTGTCAGCTCACTGCGACATGTAGAACACGCAGTTCAGAGGTCATTATTCTGAAAGGTAAACAGGACAAGGAGCCACTTTATTTTTATTTGGATTTCTAGTTTTTCGTATTAGCAAGCTCTAATAGCACAGGCATACAAAGAGACCAGGAGAGAACTGGTCCGAACAGCACGAAGAAGGGAGGAAAAGAACAACGTTGGAGACCACAACAAAAGGCCCCTTTCTTCGGCGTTGTTACCTTGGATCCCCGTTCCTGTATATTTGAACTTTTATTGTTTATCAGCTTCCATCTAAAAAATAATGTCTGAGCCAGATTTTCATCCTATGTAACTCTATGATGATTCTCTTTGCTTTCTTGGAGTCTAATTCTCCCATGGCGTTGCATGAGATGTAAATCGGACCCTAAGGGGGTATTATTTCAGTGAGAGGAGAAGCTGCCTTTTATGGCAGCACGGTATCATTTAAGTGGTTTTAAAAATGTTACCTTTAAGGGAGATATAACATTTATAAGTGGTAATGATATCATTTTAATTATTTGAAGATAACAGACCAACACAAAATGAGGGTGTTCTCTTCTTAAGTGGGCTTAATGAAATGCAGAGTTTGAGAGTCTCCAATTTAGAGATACTTCTTCAAATAAGCACTTTTCCTGCTGAGTCACTGTGGTTTTCATGGCTTCTGAGTTGGAGTTTAGATGGTTTAACATTTTTTTCTGTCTCAAAGAAACATGCTGTCTTTTGTACCCCCACGCCAAGCCATTCTCTGGTTCACTTGCTGTCCTGAGTCGGGAGCCCGAGGATGCCCCAGGGTGAACAGCCCACAGGGTTATTTGGCCCCATCTCTTGCTGGCTGATCATGCAGAACTCTTTCCGAAGGCAGCAGAGGGAGCTAAGGCAGCCAGTCTGCAGAGAGTCAACCCTTCCTCAACGACCCAGCTACCCATGTCAGGACCCACATCCGTTTTGTACTAATGACTTTTTTTCTTTACAACTATAAAAATCTAGTGTCAGTCAGTTCTGCTACTCCAGACTGGTATGCCTTTTCGGTGGCCTGTCAGTAAAGTTTAGGTCTGTTTGTTGAAGAACTAACGGGTCAGTTTTTGTCAGCAATGCTTGCTCTCAGCAGAAATACACTATTTTTTCAAAAGACCAGAGAATGATTCTTGGGAATGTATGGATTTTCTGGTTAAATAAAGATTGAAGGGGAAAAAGGAGGAAATGAAAGAACCAGCTGGGCTAAGTTTGCTGTTTGTGCACAGGATTTAGGCTCTTTCCCTTTCACATAGGCATATCTTTCCTCACTCATTGCTGGGGCAGTGCTATCCGATGGAACTTTCTGTGATGAGAGAAATATTTCATTTCTGCACAATCCAGTACAATAGCCACTTGCCAGATTTGGCGTTGGAGCACTTGAAAAATGGGTCCTGCAACTGAGTCCATGAATTCTTAACTTTATGTGATTAATTAAAATTTAAACTTAAGTAGCCACATCTTGACACTGTTTTGGGATGGTGCCATTCCAGTCTTGAGTTACGTAATTTTGAGTTCATTTTTATTATATCCATTAGAGTAATAGATATTTACATTTACACATATAGTCTTCAAATCTGATTGCAAATCATAAAGCACAAAAATTTTGAATTCCCTTATTTTTAAATATTCCATGGAGAAAATGTTTTTTTATCAGTCTTTAAAAAAACTTACCATATTGCTGAAGTTCATTCACTTTTTCTTTGTTTAGGAAACAAAGTTTATTAAATGAAGATAGGGAAAAGCCTCAGTGGATTTTTGCTCTGGGAAACCCAGCTATTCAGTATGGTTTTGGTCTCTTTCACATAAAATTACTGCGGAGTCCCCTTTATTTGTATTGGCTTTCTGACCACTTCTTGCCTTTTAATTGTTCTTCGTTGCTCTAACAGTGCCCTTGGGGTTCACGCTGTAGGACCAGGTCATAATAAATTCCTACTAGCATTTCTGGTAACTAACCCAAGACGTCTTGGAAGGAACCCAAGATGTATTAGTGTTATACCAAATTCTACACAACTTTGGGTTACAATAAAACACTCATGTGTTTTGTAATGTCTTTTTGAATGTTTTGTAATATATATAATCCAACTTCATTTAGCAAAATTATAATACAGGTATTTATGATCTAATTCGTGAAATTATAAACATGAATTTAGAGGTAATTTGGTATGTGTATTATTAAAATGCCTGCTTTTAGTCATTCAAATCTTTTAATTTGTGAATATTTTATAGAGCTCGATCATATAAAAATCTGAGATTTTAAGTGTTAATATTTTCTACAAATATCATTTGATGGGTTACTAGTCTGTTGTTTAAAATATTGTGTATCACTTAAGATTTATATTAACCATTATAATAGCATACATCCAAACAATTAGCTAAAATTTGGGGGCAAATTTTTTTTAAAAATTAGGAAGGATTTCTTAAGATTACACACATACCTGTAGATAAAAACAAATTCTAACTTAAAAAGTAATCCTTCAAAGTATCTTTAATTGTACTTGAAAGTTATTTCAGTATTTACAATACATAATTACTCTATTCTTGCCATACTAAAAATTTAAGTTCGATAAAATAATAAGGAAAGGAATAAAAAATATTGTAATTTCTATTGGCTGCAATAAAATTATTTATTTAAATGAAGAGAATAAATATTTTCTTTTTTAAAGCTACTTTTACCCATAGCCGAAATACAATCAGAATTGTAACTAGGGAAACGTAGGCGATATTAAACGTGGCAAGTGAACAAAGCAGAGGTCACAGAAGCTGTCCCAGCGGTGCCCGCATGCGAGCATCCTCATACAGCACTCGGATGCGGACGTGCGAGAACGACCTCGCCGGTAACCACTGTCTCAGGGCTGGGCTGTTTCCGAAGACATAGCATAGGAGGCCAGCAGTGCTTTTCAGGCATGGAACACAGAACCACAAAGGTCTCCTCCTGACTAGAGCGGTTTGCAGAGCTCAGCTTTGTGACTCACCCTTTCTCCCTACTGAATGAGCAAAGTTTTTGCTTGCAAAGAATCATTCCTGGCCAGGGGAAAATATGGAGGAATTCACAGTTCTCTATCAAGACATTAGAACCACTTAGATATTTTTATAGACTGATATATATAGCCAAATTTAATGAGAATGTGAGGTATTCATGTACCCACAAACCCATAGAAACAAGACACAATTTTAAAGGAACACAGCTCAAGAAAGATAGTAAACATTAAGGCCAATAAGTTAGACATATTCATTAAGAATGTGATGATTCTCAAGAAATGTAGATGAGAAATGTTATTTAAATGCTATGTTTTTGCTGTTATTTAATTTAAAATCTGTTAAAGTAGAGAGAAATATAAAAGGCAGTTTAGAAATAGAGCCAGTCTCAAGAGAAGAAACATGATATGTAAACTGAGTATAATGGATGAGAAAAGTTCAAGAAGTCATGAGCAAATCCAGGGATGTGGAGAAACCAGTTCAACTTCCTCGAGCTTTTTATTCATTAAGTGCCCTGACTCCAGCAGTAGAAGCTAAGTGATGGACTTTTAAGTACCATATGCAACATTATGGTGACTGACCTAGGGTCTTATTAAATTGACTTTAGAGTTCATCAATGACAAGATAAGCAAAATATCTTTGTGGGGAGTAAGTTTTATGATTTCTAACAAAATTCAGGAAAAGCTAGAAGGCGATTGACACTGGGAACGACTCTGGTATGGCTGTGTATTTGCTGACATGAGCATCATGGTGTGAACTTGCAATAGCATTTTTTTAAAAAGCATTAAATTCTAATCTATGATTACTAAATTATAGAATTTTAGGGCTAGAAGTCATCCTAGATGTTGCTAATTCTTTCCAATCCTTTCTCCAATCTCCCTGCTGAAGACTCATTCAGCTTCTTAAGAAACAAGAACAGCATCAGAGAACTTAGAAGGTAGTTTTATTTATTTTCAGAGAGTTTCACTTGTTAAAAGCTCTTCCTTGTAGAGTTCCTAAGTGCATCCATCTATCTTTAACTAAACTCCACATAATGACATTTTGGTCAAGGATGGACCACGTATATAAAAGTGGTCTCGTAAGATTATAATGGAGCTAAAAAATTCCTGTCACCGAGTGACATTGCAGCTGTCACAGCATCGTAGTTCAACACGTTACTTACATGTTTGTGGTGATGCTGGTATAAACAAACCTACTGTGCTGCCAGTTGTGTAAAAGTATATCGTGTACAATTATGCACTGAACATAATATTGATAATGATAAGCAATTATGTTACTGTTTTTAGGATACTGCACTTTTTGTCCCTATTTTAGAGTGTGTGCTTTCTACTCATAACAAAAAAAAGTCTGTCATAAAACAGTGCGCCATGTTATGCTAACAGCAGCCTCAAACGTGTCGTGGTTACCATCTCTTGATTCTATAATTTTCTCTTGTTTTTGGTTTAGTCTCATGTCGTTTCGTACGGCAACATACACAGGCTTGTGGCCGAGGAGCAGTAGGCTAGACCGCTGGATGTGTGCGCGTGTGCTCTGTGACGTTCCGCAATGATGAGATCACCTTAACGATGCATTTCTCAGAACGTGTCCCGTCACTAAGCAGCATGTGACTGTGCCCTTCTCTAGTACTAGTTATGCTTTTCTCTAGACACTCAAAGCTTAGACCTCCTCCTTAGTCGTTCTCATCATTGCTCCTCGTGAAAATGTATGGTATTTGCCATCTTTTCTGGGTCTCTCCAGTTTATCAATGTCCTCGTTAGCTTAGCATAGGGCCCCAAGAAACTGGCACATGATCCCAGGTGTTGCTGGACCTAAGCAGAGGACAGCAAGATTTTGTGTTCCTTGAGCAGAGCACTGCGCTTCCTTTTAAGATGGGGTCAAGGTCTTTGGCAGCTGTGTCCCAATGCCAGCTCACAACCATGTGGCACTAGCTGCAGGTGTTTTACAGATAAGGAGGTTCCCTTCTCTTCCTAGTTTGCTAAGAATTTTTGTCATAATGAACGCAACTTTTATTAAATGCTTTTTCTGCATTTGTTGAAATAACCATACGTGTTTTTTCTTTATCCTATTAATAACCTCACTGACGCATTTCACAAATGCCAAACCAATATTGTATTTCTGGAATCAATACAATTTGGTCACAATATATTGTCTAATTTATGTATTTCTGGATTCTGCTTTTACATATTTTGTTTAGAATTTTTGGATCTACCCTCATGAGTAATATTAGCCTCAATTATTATTCTTTTATACATTTTGTCAGGCTTGGATATTAAGGTTATGCTGAAAAATGAGGTAGAAATTGTTCCCTCTTTTTCAATTCTCTAGAAAAGTTTATGTGCTAATTCTTCTTTAAATGTTTAGTAGATGTTGCCAATGATACATCTAGTTCTAAAGGGTCATTTTTATTTGCTTTGTTTAGTTTTCTTTTTCTTTTTCTTTTCTTTTCTTTCTTCTTCTTTTTTTTTTTTTTTTTTGGTTCCTGTTGAAGTAGCAAATTACAAAATTAACTTCTTCAATAGCTATGGATATTTTAGATTTTTTTCCCATTATAGCCATTTCATTAACGTTTGGATTTATATTATTATTTTCTTCTTCTTTTCGGATTGAGTTGGAGTTCTTTTCCTAATTACCTAAGATAAATATTCGTTCATTTATTCTCAAACTGTGTTATTGTCATGTATCTGAAAACAGGAGATGGTTAGTTTTTGTTTAATCTAGTATTATCTTTGCCTTTGATTGCATAATTTAGTACATTTAATTTTTAATGTAATTACATATTTAGGGTTAAAGCTACCATTTCACTATATCTGTTTTTGCTTGTTACTTATTAATCCTTCACTCCATTTTTGCTTTATTTTAGATTATTTTTTCCTACTTATTACTTTACTAGTTTGTAAATTACCTAGTTTTCTTTGTATATTTTATTCATTCTTATCCTGGAAATTAGAATATGTACCCTTTACTCATCAAAATTTGTTGTTAGTTTTCTGCTTCCAGCTAAAATTGAATAATCGAGAATAGATTTATCCTACCACTTGAAACAACAAAAAAAAACAGACAAAATGCAAGAAAAATATCTCTAAAGACATAAAACATAAGTAAACTAGGGACCGTGATTCCTGAGAGGCAAACAATCAATGAGTTGAGACTTGCAATTTCCCCTGTTTACTAAGGAAACTACCCAAGGTCAGGGAAAAAACCGCCCAGAATATTAGAGGGAACAGTGCCTCCAAATCACCAGGGACAGGAATAGTGCCTGCTCCTATATTAACTCGATTTTGTTATTTTCTGTATTCTTGACACTCTGGCATCTGGGATTTCACTGACTCAGAAACTCCCCTCCAATGCTAGCTAATTCCTAGAAGTAGCAAATGACTCCCCTGCAAGCATACTTTTCATATGCAAACCAACCAATCTAGAGCCTAAACCTCCAACTATTCCCTCTGTTGAACTGTCACACTCCTTGAGAGAGTATTCATTCTTCTGCCCTAATCAATCCAGGGCCAGGTATAAAACTATGAGGAATGCCCCTATAGCCAGAGCCCACCATAATTATTCGGACTGCCCAATCCTAAACCTTTCTCAGTGTTTACCTTGCCGTGGCTTTACCCAAGTGTCCCTGCTTTACCTATGTGTCCCTCTGTGATGTGACACGCCTCTTGTTTCAAGGGAACTGTCAGTAAAAACACTTTTTTCATGACTGTCATTTCTATATCTCTGTGTCTTACCATACCTTATTTGAACAAATCCTAACAGCCAGAGTAGAAAACCTCAAATTTGTGAATTATTGATTACTAAAAAATGTCTCACCTCAGTATTGCAGAAAAATTAACCACAGGCTAGATGCTACTTTTGTCCCATGTGACAAAGACCTCCAAGATCCAGATTATTTAAATAACTTAAAATACCCAGTGACTAGCATCCAATAAAAAGTCACCAGGCATGAAAAGAAACAGAAAAATATAACTCATAATGAGAAGAAATATCAACCAATTGAATCTGATTCCATATGACACAAGCAATAGAATTAAGAGAAAAGTACTTTAAAACGACTGTTATGCTTAATGTTGAGCACATTGAGATAGGAAAGATCTAAAAAAGACACAAATGAAACTTCTTGAAATGAAAATCACAGTGATTAAGAAACATACACTGGGTTAGATTAATTACAAATTAGACATTGCAGAAGAAAATGTAAGTTAACTCGGACAACAAGAATAGAAACTATCCAAAATGAAAATAGAAAAAGGACTAATAAAAAGTACAGAGAATCAGTGATTATTAAACTTTAGGATGACTTGTGCAATAAATATATGTGATATTGGAATCTCTGAAATAGAAGGGAAAATAAGGGAAAAAATACTGGAAAAATAATAACCAATTTTTTTTTCAAATTTGGTTAAAACTGTTAACCCACAATTCTTGAAGCTTAACAATACCAAACACACACACACACACACACACACACAAATGAAGAAAAGTAAATCAAGGCTCATGATAATCAAATTATGATTTGAGTGATAGAGAAAATCTTAAAAGTGAACAAAAGAAAAAAGAACAAAGTTAGAGATGACGGGAGACCTGCACTGCAAAAGGACTAAAGTCCTTGAAGCAGAAAACGGTGATTCCAGTTGAAAAACTGTATCACACAAGGAATAAAAAGCTTCAGAAATGGTAATTACATGAGTAAATCAATACCTTTTCTTGTTAGTTAAACATCGTTAAGATAAGCCACTGTTTAAAAGCAAAATAATGCCATGTCATGGGTTTGTGACATGTACAAAAGTAAAAAATATAGCAGCAAGAGCAGAAAGACTGAAACAGGAGACAGGAAGTAAACTGTTGTAAGGTTTTTACAGCATATGTGATGTAGTATATCACTTGAATATGTATACATTTAATATTAATATATATGTATTAAAACAACCACTAACATGGCAGAGCACAGGGTTAATAGGTCAACTAAAGAGCTAAAATGGAATCATTAAAGAAATTATTCAAGCCAAAAACAGTAGAAAAGGAGAAGAGAAAAAAAGACTAGATGGGACCAGAGCCAGGTCCACAGGCACCTGACCTGAGCCCTCACAGGTCCTGGTGCTTAGAAGTGCTACATACTTGGATCAATTTAGAAACTGTTACTACCTGTTGCTATCTTGAAAGGATTAATAATTTATGAACAAAGACCCCACATTTTCATGTTGCACTAGGCCCCGCAAATTATATAGTCAGTCCTGCATGGGACAAATAGAAAATAAATAATAAGGTGGTAAATTTAAAGCCAACCAAATCAATCATCATATTAAATGTAAATGGTCCAAACACTTTGATCTAAAGTTGCAGATTGTCAGATTGGATTAAAAGACAACATTCAAGTGTATACTTCCTACAGGAAAAACAAAAACAAAAACAAAAACTCTATATAAGATTTTTTAGATATGATATTGAAGTGTTACTCATAAAAATAAATTGATCAGTTGACTCATCAAAATAAAGACTATACTATCTGAAAGACACTATTAAGAGACTGAAGAGAAGCTGAAAGAAAAAATTCTTACAGACTAGAAGAAAATATTTACAGACACATATCTAATTTTTTTAAAAAGTGTTTCCAGAAAATACAGAGAACTCTCAAACTCAATAATAAGAAAACAATTAAATTCAAAAAATAGACAAAAGATTTGAACAGACCCTTCACCAAAGAAGAGATACAGATAGTAAAAGTACATGAAAAGATGGGCTATGAATCAGTGGGTAATGCAAAGTCAAGTCACAGTGAGCTATAATCGCCCAACCATTAGAATGTCTTAAATTAAAGACTGACCTTACTATGTGTTAGTGACTATGTGGAGCAAATGGAACTCAACACACTATTGGGGGAAATGTAAAATGTTACAATGACTTTAGAAATTAGTTTGTCAGGTTTTTTTTGTTTTTTGTTTGTTTGTTTTTTCAGTTAAACATACTTACCATATGACTCAGCCATTCTACTTCTAGGTATTTACCAGAAGATAAATGAAAGCATATATCAATACTAAGGCTGACATACAAATGTTCACAATAGCTTTATACAAAATAGCCAAAAATTGGAAACATATATTCATCAATAAGTGAATGAATAAACAAATTGTACATCATCCATATAGTGGACTACAGCTCATCAGTTAAAAAAAAATGATTATTCTGTGCAAACATGGGTAAATCTTAAAATAATGATGCTGAATGAAAGCCAGGAAAAAAGGGTGTGTATGATATGGTTCCATTTACATAAATGTCTAGAAAATGCAAACTAATTTGTAGTGATAAAAAGCAGATCAGTAGTTGCCTGGGAATAGCACGAGGGGGAGATTACAAAGGGGCACGAGGGAACTTTTGGGGTGCATGAGTATGTTCATCATCTTGATTGTGGCTATTGTTTCATGGGTGTATATATATTCAAATCTTATAAAATCGGTCAGTTTAATGTATATCAATTATACCTCAATAAAACTTTTTTAAAAGGAGTCTATAAAGATACTATATAGAGAAAAAAGGAACAATAAAGAAAACCTTTACACTAAAAAAAAAAAAATCATGTTTATTGGGACTCTTTCCCTTATCCTGGACAAAGCAGGGATTTGATTTATCCTTCTCCCCATTTAAGTTTCTATTATGTGCTTTACATCTCTACATATTTTTTCCTCCCAATGCATTTTTATTGTTTTTGTTTTATACTATCAGTATATATTCGTATTGACCTTTATTTTATCATTTTCGTTCCTCTCTCTCTTCTGGCATCTCATCTTCCAACTGGAACAATTTCCTTTTTGCCTGAAAATAAACCCTTAATTATTTATTTTAACGTGGAGACGCCTTCTGGCGGCAATTGCTCTCATATTTTTTGTTTAAAAATATTTTTATCACCCTCATTTCTGAAGGATTTTTCAGTGGGTAAAGAATCCTAGGTTGGCAGGGTTTCCTCCCAATGCATTATTGGTATGTTCCCCCCTTCTAGCTTCATTGCTGTTGAGAAGCAGCTACCAGTCCCGAGCTCTTGAAAGTCACCTGCCTGCCCACCCACATCCCGCCGCACAGAATAAGGTTTCCTCTTTGGTTTTCCACAGTTTTTCTACGAAGTGTCAAGGCCTAGGTTCTTTTTATTTTCTATGACTTCAGGTTTGTTAAACTTTCATCACCTTTGGAAAATTTAAATCCACAATCTCTTTCAATATTGCATCTTCTACATTCTTCACCTCCTCTATTTTTAGGTCCCCAATTAAAGGTATTTGAGGCCAAGTCACTGAACTCTTTCTTTCACTGTCTTTAATTTTGTTTTTCATCTTTTTGTTGTTCCGTGCTTCATTATGCACAGTTTACCTTAGCTATGGTCAAGTTTACTTTTTCTCTTTGCTGAGTTTATTGTGCTCTTAAACTCATCAATCTCATTCTCAATTGTGATTAATATAGTTTTTAGTTCTGAAAAGTCTGTTGGTTCATTTCATACATGCAATACCACACTTCAATTCAAACTTCCTGAAGTCTCGCTTCCGTTTTCCTAAACAGCAATCATACTTGTTTGCAGTTTGTGTGTTTCCTCCACTCTACCCATAGGTCCGTAGGCCCTTGCTGTCCATTCTTTGTGCTTATTCTTATTCATGTTATCTTGATGCCTCACATGCCTAGTTAAATTTTATCGCTTTGGTGGACATTGTCTTCGAAAAATAATTTTGAACATGGTTTGAGACCTAAGATGATATTACTTTCCTCCAGAGACATGTCTCCTTTGACCAACATTTTATATTTTTAATGTTCAAAAATACTGAAAAAATGAAAGAATTTTGCAGTGAATAATTGTATATTCGCCACTTAGACTCTACCTTTTACATTTTTTAACGTTGTACTACATTTTCTTTATCACATACCTATCTGTGGGACAGGATTTTTTTCTTTACTTCTGCCAAACACATGAGGAAAATAACAATCCGGATCATGCCAATCTAATTTCAAGGCTTGAGATTTTTCTAGACTAGTAAGATGAGTCAAGGGCTGCAGTCCATGCAGAAAATGTTTTCCTTCTCTTTCTTTTTTCTTTTTAGTGCACATCCCTAAGGGCGCTAACCCAAAGCACGTAGTGGTTTACCGAGACTCTCTCCCCTGGCAGACTCTAGACTAAAATTTTGGTTCCCCAGTTCTCTGAAACTATTAAATGAACTGCTTAGTCTCATAGCCACATCTTTTATTACCAAATGCTTCCAGTACAAAAACAGCCCCGTATTACAGACTCCCTTCTTCGGAGTCACATCTCTTTCTCTGCATTTATCCCTGCTATTACTCAATAATTTGTTAGTTTTTTAAGGATGTTAGAAGTTTTTGCAAATATTTCATCCATATTTTTGTGTTTCTTAGTTGAAGGAAATGAATTACCTAGACTACCATAACCAGAAACCTCTCATTCTCTCATGACCCCCTCAAATCACAGTATTATCCTACCACTCAATGAAAACAGCTCTTCTCAAGGTAACCAGTGACTCCCAAATTTGATTCCAAGTTTCAGTAGCATCTGGTATTAATGACCAAAACTTGCTTTATTCATTTGCTTTCTGGGACTTCCCACTCTCCTGGATTTTTCTCCCATTTCAACTAGCTGCTGCTTGCTCAGTTTCCTTGCTGGAATCTCTTCCTTGAACTGGATCCTAAGTATCAGTGTGGCTAGAGCTAAATCTTTGTAAAATTGTACTCTCTTATGTCTACTTCCTAGGTCATGCCCTCCTATTTTAAATAACATGTACATCCATCTTTATGATCAAATATTATTTATCAAATCCTAAATCAAAATATCATAGAGACATTCACTTTTCATATTTTTCCCAATTTGCTAAGTATCATATTTTGACTGGTTTAGTTTTAGAAAGTATTGTATAAACATTCAAAATAACTGTAAGTGCTAAAATAGTCTTGCAGTTCAGTGATGTTTTGACCCTTAAAAAATGGGAAGTCATTTTAGAGAAGGAAATGAGGGTGATTTACCTACTGTTACAAAGCATTCTGATAGGTAGAGATAGAATAAAATCTATGGGTTCTGATTTTTTTTTCACCCATCTGTTCTATATCAAATTGCCTATGCAACATTTTTACCAGAACATAAAATAGGCGTTTTGACATTAACATGTACAAAACTGAATTTTTGACCCTTCTAATCCCACCCCCGCTGACGTCTCTTCTCTTCCATGTTACGCATTTTTAGTAAAGGAACTACTATTCACCCATGTTTTTGGACCAAAACCCCATGTGTCATTATAGAATTTATCACTGTATGGCTTTCACCAGTGGAAAGTGTTGGACTTCCACATCCTCAAATGTGACTTCAGCCCTTCTCTTTTCCTTCCTTCTAGGACTCAAAAACCCTTGTGCTAAACTTGTCCACCACATTACACTTTCTCTCACACGTTTTTCAGACCTTTGTCTCTTTGCCCTTCATTTCTATTGACTTATCTTCTAGTTCATGAATCTTCTGATTGGCTGTGTCTAATGTACTGTTAAACCCAACTATTAGCTACTTAATTTTAATCATTTTATCTTTCAGCCTTGGAATTTCTGTGTAACACTTTTTAATATCTGGTTATCTGCTGAACTTCACCATCAACTACTCTATTTTTTGAACACATTAATCACAGTTGTTTTTTTTTAAATTCATGTCAGATATTCAGATAATTGGATTTCCAATGGGTCTGTTTTTATTCTATTATTCTCTTGGTTTTCAGTTATTTAGTCATGTTTCCTGATATGCTTGTTTATTTTGGTCGAATGTCTGACATTTAGGCTCTAGATGATGTTATTTTCTTCCAGAGAATTTATTTTGCATTTAGCAGGAAGTAGGAGAAAAATCTTGGAGAAATCATAGTTTGTGCTGATTTTGATTTGATTTTTCATCTTTAGGAAGTCTGGTCCACTTACAGTTGACATTTATCTGTAGGTTATAGCTTTCAGTGGTCCCACAGGGAAACCCAAGGTGTTTACCAGGGCCCCCTCTATCTTGATGAGACCCAAATCTCAATTCTCATCTCCCCGGTGACTTACGAGCACTGAGTTCTGCCCAGTTTTTCAGCCTCTGCACCACCACGTGTGGATCGGACACATCTCAAGGAGAAAAGCAGCACTTCACGTTGAGCTCACTGTACTTACGCTTTTTGGACTAGGAGAGTGGTTCTTATAATTTTGGCTTTCTTGGTGGTTCCGATGATGCCTATAAACCCATGTTTTTAAATATTTTATCCAACTTCTCCAGTTTTTAGTGTGTGGTGTGATAAATTCTAATTTACCATGTTCAGAGCAGAACCACAGAAGTCAATCTTGATTTTTTTCTCTTTCCCTTACATCACATCCAAGTCTGATCCACTAGAAAGAGCTGTGGGTTCTACCTTCCAAATATATCTTGAGTGTAACCAATTATCACCATTCTGTATTAAGCCAACATTCTATCCCTCTTAGAAAACTAGAGTATCCTCCTACATGACAGAGGAGTTAGCTTTAGGTGAAAAGTCAGATTTTATTTTGAAATAGAGAAGGAATATAAAATGGATATGGATAAAGGTACTTTTGTATATTTAGTGTTGATTCTAAACATGAAAAGTTTTCTCTCTGAACCCTTCTATTTTCTCTGTAACTTAGGAGGTGAGGTAATCACTGGATAAGGAGCAGAGGTGCAAGGTTGGAGGCTTAAGGAGACTGAGAAAAGTGATTTGATCTGATTTAAGAATTTAATGATTGAACTGATTTAACGCAGCATTGCCGAGGCCCCATTTGAGGTGGGTCGTGAACGTGGTAGTACTGCCATGTTCTACGACAGAGGAAGTAAATAGTTGGGCTCACCAATGATTTGTAAATAAATAGAGTCAAAAGACAAGGGGTGGATTAACTTTAGGTTATTGGAAAGAGTGTTTTTATAATTGAAACAGTGGTGTGCACGTTCTAATTTAGGAAGATGTGGAATGAAAGCAGCAAAGGCTAATAAATGCATTTGTGTAAAGTGAAGTGGTCAGTGACCTGAGGCGAAAGAAGCATTACAATGGGGGCCAGGGCTGGGGGACATTGAACAGACAAACTGAAAGCAGGAGAATCATGGTCAGACATGGGCTTCAAAGACAGTGATATTGGGGTGGAGAAATCGCAGATGATGACCATGTCTGACACGAGGCTGCGGCTGAGGGATGAAAGTGGCGTGGAGAGAAGGCCTAGAGGAGCGGAAGGAACCAAGAGGCTTTGGTAATGGCAGTTGTACTTGTGGGAACTGAAGTAACTCAAGATGAAGGCAGGGCTCGGGGTGGACAGAAGGTTGATAAGCCAAATGCCAGTTCCCTTCATTGGCTGAGAAGTGAGAAGAAGAATGGCCTAGCTGGATAGGAGATGATGACTGATGTAAGGGCAACAGTGGAAAGAGCTCACTCCTGGGGCCCCAGTTCTGCGAAGTGTGAGGAAATCGGCCGCTCCCTGCTAGCGTTCATGAGAGTGGCTTCTTTGTTCCCCAAGTCTCAGAGCTGGGTCAGGGCCAAGAAAACACAGAGCACTTGGGGAATGACTATAGAGTGCAAGATTGATCGTCAAGTGTTTATAACTAATAACTTCCAAGTTGCTGTCCGACCTTGAGACCCTAGGACAGTAACACGTCTTGAAGCATTTTTATTGTCTGGACATGATGCTTCTTAAATAAGACGTCAAAAATTCTTATTTTCTGGAAAACACAATTAATTTGTAGTATCAAATAGTGTTCAAATATGAAAAAAAATGCTACTGCTAAATAACTATCTCGTTGGTGAAGGAAAATAGGATATTAGATACTCACTATTTCTCAAGGATTTGAAGGAACATGCTAGTCATAAAAATGGCTCCCTTAAGTTAAAACAGCAGAGTCAATAATTTTGTTGAAGAAATGTCATTTCTGTGTCTATGAAATGATTTATGTGATTTCTCTCAGTTATGTGCTCATAAAGTCTTGATATGTTAGGAAATAATATGGTCATATTTATACATGTATACCTTCCAAAAAAAGTGTGAATGTTTTCCTTTTTACATAGAAATCTGGATAAAGAACATTTTTTTTTCAACTGTTGATTAGATCTAAGTTATGCAGAGAGGCCCAGATTAATCAGATATATCTTGGTTTGCTTTTTCATTCATTCAATAGATACTACTGAATATCTTGTAAGCATAAAATACTATTTTAAAAACCAGAAATAGAATATAAACAAAAAGGCAAAGAAAAAAGCTAGATTTATTTTTCACAACATTTATTTTCTTTTTGATGTGTAGGCCTGTCCGCAACACTGAGACTATTTAATGAAAAGACAAAAATGGTTTTGTAATCTGATCCAATGAACAGCAAATAGTCTAGAATAATATGAATTCTTTCCCATTTTTATTTTTAATCTATTTTTAATTATAATTGACATACAATATTTTATTAGTTTCAGGTGTACAGCATAGTGATTAGATATTTGTGTACCTTACAAAGTCTAGTAGCCATCTGTCACCACACAGTTATTACGATATTACTAACTATATTCTCTGTGCCGTATATTACATCCCCATGGTTTATAAAATAATTCGATTTCTGGCAATTCACTAGCTACTTTACAAAATTATTAGGTTTTAAAGATGCATTTTGTTTTCAATATGCTCTGGTATCATTATAGGCATTAATTGTGGCTTTAAAAAAATGAAACCACCAACTATTCCACATCTACAGCATTAAATCCTTAGGTTGATTAAACCTGTGCTTATAGATAGGGTGACTTTTCCTCCTTTTATTCCCAAGACAATTCCTGTTGTTCTGAGCAATATTCTCAAAAGTATCCTGGTTTGGCAAATAAAGTACATGGTCAGGTTACTTATAGATACATGAGCTACTTAGGACTATATTTAAAAAGATGAAAGAAAATATATAGGAGCCAAATATAAATTTATAAAATTACTTTATAATATTCAAGTTAAAATTTCCTATTCATACCTATGGATTTTCTGAGCATGGTTTTTCTTTTGGTTTGGGGTTTTTTGTTGTTTTTTTTTTTGCATCAATTATTTGAAAACAAAGACAATTTGATTAATGGGAACTTGGGTTTTAAAACAGATTCTTAATATGTGGTGACATATGATATTTATCTGCAGAATCAGTAAAAGCTATTAGCTTTTGGTTCCACCACAGAGAGACAGCAGCATGTTATGCATGATATCCAGAAAAAACACTAAAATAGTTTAACGAGCAAATTTCATTGTACCCTCAGGGGTGATTTTTAGTTAAGATCACTCCAAGTCTGCTCTAACAAAGGTCAGGATGTAAAGAACACAGAGGCACTGTCCAAAGTGCCTTGATCTTTTCTTGGTGACTCACAGTGTGACTGTCACCCATGACATTCTCAGCTGACAGTCTTTCCTTTCAGTCTGGGAATATTATTGTATATTTTTCTTTCACTTATTTTTCCCACTGGCATTTGTAAGTTGTTGCATGAAAATTACATATACACATGATTGGTTTTAAAATAAAGATATATCCTGAAATTATTTTTCAGAATTAAATCTGTTTGGATAAATTATTCTATTCAAGCCACTGAAGCAAAATTACCCCCTGGGTTTCTGGGGTTAAGAATTTGGCCCAACAAAATGATAGCTCATGTCTTACTAAATGTCAGTTCATTAATAATTTTTATGTTCAGTACTGTAGAGATGCAATGTTGAGAAATTCCATGTAAAAACATTCTAATGGTATCTTAAAATGTACCACTATGAAGTTAAGAGTGTATATCTATTTTATAGATGAAAAAAATTGAAGTTCAAATGTAAATATCACAAGGGAGGAAAAAACCCAAGAAATGTAGAATCTAGGCTTCTGCTACATGGAAGATATAAATTTATTATTTGGATGTTTTTAAAGAAAGGATTAGAAAGATCCTTTGATCTGTTTTGCTCATTCTCAAATAATGTCAATAATTGTATTGGCACCCATTGGGCACCTACTCTATGCCAAGAATTCTACTAGGTGCTTAACCTACGTTAGCTAAGTTAATTCTTAGTACAATGTTGTAAAGTTGTGGTCTTCACAACCACTTTACAGAAGAAGAAATGCAGGCTGACCAGATTAAGTTATGTACCTTGGTCTCACGAAGTCAGGACTCAGACTCAGCTGTCTGATTCTAGAGCATGTGCCTTAAACCAGGCTGCTACACCATTTCTAAAGTGCAATGTCCACTCACGATTTTCAACAACCTGCAAGTTTGTACTACCTCCATTTTGCAAATGGAGAAACTGAGGCCCTAGCTCTATGTGAGATCACAGCTTGGCATGACTTTAGAGCAAAGCTCTTTCTCCTGTACCAGACAGCCTCTTTAATCCCATCGCCTCTTAATATCGTTTTACTTTTTTAAAATGTAAATATGTTTCTTCCAGTCTCCCTTTGTATGATCTCATACTTTCCCCCCAACTGAAAAGAGTGCTCTGATTTCTAGCGGTGTGACTACAGACAAATTACTTCTTTGTGACTCAGTTTCCTTATAGAACTGGGAATAATAAATGTGCCTACTCAGGAGGACTATGGTGAGGATTAATTGAATTAATTTACAAAAAGATCTGGAATTAGATCTGAGAATTCATATTTAAAAACCTGGCAATCAGGTGATTAGATTTTAATTTTTGATGATACTCAGATGATGAAGATATTTAAACACACACACACACACACACACACACACACACACACACACACAGACGTCAAAGCCTTCCAATGATTTGTTGCCTCTCCAGCTATTCTTTCCTTTGGCAATATCTTCATGGTGAATCTAAATTTCATGAACACAAATTACATACCCTCCCTATTCACAATCATTTCGGTTTTGAAATTGGAGAGATGCTGAACTATACTAGAAGTGACCCATGACAAGACATTTTCAAACTAACAAAATAGAGAAGCTTACTACTGAAAAACAACAGTAAACATTGATGGAAAAATTTGGTTAGAGATCATCTTGTCTACATTTATCACCAATTATCTTCCAAAATTGATTGTGGCTATGATTATTGTCACCCTTCACGTAAAAGAAATCTCAACTTAAATGATTACACCCTGTAATGCCTTCCAAAAGTTTTAGGTAGATGAAATATAGCATGTTCTTGATAACAGTGGGAAATCATTTTTAAAAAGCAAACCAAATACCGATTTTAGACCCAAGACTATTAGCAACAACTTAACCTTATGAAACAAACGTGACCGACAGCCATAGCATCGAGACAGTTGTCAGAGCTGAGCACACAAGCTCCAGGGTAGATCCTCACGTGGTAAAATGAGGACCTGCGACAGGAACAAAGGGAAGACAATACGTGCTGCGTTCAGCTGGTTTTTAAAGGCATCTGAAATGACAGCGCCGAAGGAAACTCTTTCCCAGTGATTTTTTTTTTGGCAAAGTTAGGTGTGTGTGTATCCATGAATACTTACGGTATATGTGTTTTGTGAAAAAGTTCCCTGTAAGGTCCTATTTCAAACCATGTCTTTTTCTTTAGTTTAGCTGTTATGGCGAGTGCCATGAACTCAGTCGATTATCTTTTTAAAAGTGCTGGGACTTTTCTCTGCCTATGAGGTGGTGCCAGAACATACGCGGTGAAATCTGCCCTTTCTGGAAAGACGGTTGGGTGAAAGCAAACATACAAAGTGAAGGAAGACAAACACGCTCCTGAATAGTGATGAATGCAGAACCTCGCTGGAAAACACACCAAGCTTTCGTGTCTGTGTGCGCATCAGGCCCGTGTTTGCAGTCCCAGATCCACAGCGTGACTGTCTTTTCCTATGTACATTGCATGTTCTGATTTAACATTTCAAAACGCTTTCCCACGTCAGTGACAATCTTAATAGAGTCCAATTAGTTCCACAAGGCGCTTTCTGATGCACAAGCCTCTGGCTTGATTGCGGTGAACGGTGGGTATTTCCTGTGTTTAAGCCCACATATGGATCGAGTAAGGCAGTGGCAGAGGGACTACTGTTTCCCTTCACTACATCTTCATTTCTTTTTCACAGGCTAAGCCTTTTTTGTTTTTCCTGGCTCTGTTGTCAAAATACTGACCAAAGTTTTGGCTCATGGTTTGGAACACCAGGCCAAAACAATCCTCTGGAAACTAGTGTGGCAAAATGTATTTTAATCTATACATTCACCATTCAACCATGTGCATAACCACACCCATTGACCCACTCTGTGGTTTAAAAACAACATGGGTTTGCCCCCAGAACAGTTTGATTTATATGACAAGTTTTTTCAAGCCTGCTCTATCAACATTAAAAAATGTTCTGAGGCTTGGTTTCATCACATCTCTTGTAGGGGGAAAAAAAAAGAAAAGAAAAGAAAGTATGAACTATAGTAGGATCATTTTCGTTTCTGTTTTGAAAAACAAGGTAAATTCCTTGTGCAATCTACAGAATTTCTTTTAAAAATGTATTCAAATAATAGATTATTTTGATAAAGCATGAAAATATGTCTGAATCAGAAAGCAGTTGATGGAATTTTAAAAAATATTTCCTAGCTGTTTACAAATAAGAAAAGATTAAGAAATTTTCTTTCACTGAATCAACTGATTTTTCCTCTTAGGCTAATTCAAGGGGATGCATTCCTTCAGTGTCAGGTTCTCCATTTTCTGTGTGTCTGTCTAGAAGGTCTGGGTTAGTTCTTTGTTAGCTGTATTTCACAATACAGAAGCATCAATAGTTGATCTCCCAGCCAACTTTGAATATTTATTGCTTGAGGGATAAGATTGTCTGAAGGTGTCTGGAGGAACTTTATTCACAGTGAATCCTGCTCTTAATGATTCATCCACTTCATTTCCTCCTCTGCAAATTCACTGAATCCACTTTTTAAAATTCTAAACTAATGAATAGTTTAATGAATGCTAATTGCATCTTGTGTCAACAGAAACAGATTTTGATTTGCATCTAGAAGTACAGGCTTCTCTCAAGGCTACGCTGGAAAACTTTACTGAATTATATTAAATTTGCCACCTGGATTTTCTCCCAGATGAACAGCAAGAGCTAAAGTGGTCACACACACACACACAAAATGCCCTTTGACTTTAAATTAAGTATTAAAACTTTCAGCAAAACACAATTTATAGTGTGTGCAGCAGAGAATTTTACAGCCCCCCCTCCACTCAAGTGGGGGGAGAAAGGAGGGGCGGACTCTTTTCAAATGTAACTCTCCCTCTCAATCGCCCTCCCTCCCCTCCACTCACCAGCCCTCCCTTTCCCCTCCTCCACCTTCCCCTCGCACTCCCTCTCACGTCTGACTGCCTAAGTCTTAGTTAGCTTTTTTTATACCTCCAGTGGGTCTGGAAGGATAAAGTTTTCAAAGCTCCCAAATCTAGATCCTCCTTTTTAAAATAAAGACCAGTGTTGGTTTGGGTACATGGCTTAAGAGAGAATGTGGAAAAACAAAGAATGGGGTGGAAGGCATGGCTTTCTGATTGCTGGTGACATACTTGGGTCTCTCTGACAATGCAGTGTTTATTAGACATTTTAGTGAGTTCCAGTCTTGACTTACTGTTTCTGTTCCTTATTTGCAGCCCAATTACCATGTCCTAAACTGTACATTTCCATAAACCAGAGATGTTTTGTTCAAATACATTTGCACTTTTAGATTCCCAGACTACTGATACTACCTAAAGGCTTTCACAGGCATTCAGGACAGAGGTTTAAGATCTGGCATCAGGCATCTTTTGGTGCTGTCACTGTCTGCGGGTGCCTGAAGCTACTATTACCAGGGCGCACGCGTTCTCTCTGCACCTAAGCATCCCTGATGCCAGCTGTCTTCACCAGGAATCCATCAAGGCTGCACAGTTCACAGTAAATGCGCCAGTGTGATCCCCGCCCAGATACAGGCACCCCGGGCTGGGGGAGGGAGTGATGGCGACCTCACGTAGTTTCATAAATCTCCAAACTGAAAGTTCGGTCTGAAAGCCAGACTGTAAAGCCCATTCACCGGTCAAGAAAATCTACACGTGCGTTAGGAAGGCAACTGTGTACCTGATCCCCTACACCTACAGAAGCCCTGACATTAATCAGCTGACTGTGTCTTGCAATGCTCCTCATTTACAATTGCAAATGTTTAGCCATTTCGTAGGAAACAGAAAAGCTGAAAATAACTCGAGGAAAGAAAACACAACTATTTGTGGATAAAAGGGCTTTTATTTATGATCTGCTTAAATATTTGTCCTAGAAATATTGAATGTTTAATTACCAAAGTCTTTTATTAGCCATAAAACTAATAAAATAATCCTTGACAGGCTGAAAAGAATTTTAAAATTATTATATCACATTTATTTTTATTAGGAATGTGCACTTTATCACCTATTAATAATACATTCTTACTCTGTAATGCAACAGGAATACATCTGTTTTTAATACTTGCCATATAGATTATTAGCCTACCAGTCTTTACAATTTGTTCCTGCAGTGGCAGAATAGATATCACAATTAATGCTACTTTTTGCCTATGTGTGCCTTTTTGTACAAGTTCAGAGATGTTATTGGTCTGCTAATGTGACCCCAGTTTTCAACTCAGGTGATTAGTGTAGGGAATTAAGTGTGTCTACTCATTATCCAATGGAGATTGCAAAGATTCAACCATCAGAATCATAATTCCAAGTGAAAAGAAAGCATGATTCTTTAACAGTGTGTAGAAGGGTACACAGCAGGGCACATTTTCTTTCTTACTGGCAAGAGTTTGTAACTGGATACGTTAACATTACTGAGAACATGAAAACACGAAACAAAAGTATTGATTCAAGAATTCACTGAAGAATCCAAGTGCACGCTGGCTGGATTTTATTCTTTTAAAGTACGAGTTACATTGGTTGTTTATGGCAGACAGGTACAATTTGGCTGGTCCTTCTCGTTATGCATTTTCAACATACATGAAAGAAAGTGTTATTTGTATTGTTGAATTTACATTATCTCCTCTTTAATTGCATCAGCTGCCAACTAGATTTAGAAATAATGACATTTAAAGGGAAAATGGCAACCATCTCCAGAAGACTGCAGCATAATGGAAGAACCTAATGAATTTAACCTCATAATCTTCCGTAATGGCTTCGTTTCATCGTTCCCACAGATGGAGCTGGGAGGGATTGGCAGCGCTGTGCATCCCCGCAGACTCCACAGATTGGCTGGCCAAGGAGAGATTGTTCTTTATATCGCTTCGACTCACATATTGGAACATCTGCTTGAAGGGTACCAGGAAGTGTGCGAGGAAGACAGAGTGTGTGGCAGTAACCGGTGACAACGAAAACCCCATTTTGCACGAGGGCTTGCCTCTGGTTTTAGGTGGTGGAGGCAACACAAAATCTCTTTGTTGAGAGATGTAGGACCAAGAATGTAAGATCACCTATAAATATTCTCTCAGAAAGGGAAAGCAAGGCTTAACCTCAGGAAAATGAGAGATTTGCCCGTGTCCACAGCTAGTCTTAGAAATGCCATTATTCATTTTTGTTCTTCCCTGCATGATTTGTGATATTTTCGGGAACTTGTGCTAGTATAAGGAAACAGAGAGATGTGGAGTGTCTGTGTGGACACGGTTACGACTGTAGAACAGGGGATATTTTAAAAAGATATTTGCATCAGCAGAATAGTTTCACTGCTCTGATTTCTCCGCTACAGTGGCTCTCTCTCTAGACATTAGGAACTGCCCAAATCCATTACCGGTGAAGAGATCTGGGAGCATCGCTCTCCCTCATTTTTCTTCAAAATAGGCCAGCTTCTCTCCACTGTCAAAAAAAAACTATGTTACTTTATAATTGTAAGTATACACATGGATTCGTGTTTCTCTGATCACGCGAACAGAGTTGATCTCAGAAACTACTGACAGCAGTGTCTGAGGGAACCCTACTGTCAGACCCCATACTATCGTACGTGTATTAGGTTGATAATCACAAAATTGAAATTATTTGCTTGGGCCCCGCCTCAGTCTTAGAAACGGGGAAGATGGTCGCTGCTGAGGACTCAGCAGGGGAAAGGACATCGGCCCTGTCGTTGCAAACGACCATCGCACGTCCATGCGCCAAGCCTTGGTGGGGGAGAGAATCGGCCTCTCCTGCAGGTGCCCCCAGAACGAGTGTCGAGTTTTACAAACAGTTTTTATCTGAGAGTGTTTTTCAAGCTACTGATCTAAATTTCGAAAATGCCCCAAGTCTCTTTCTACCGCCCTAGAACTGACGAATCCGCCCTAGGGGAGGGCGTCTTTTCCAAGAAAAAGCCCTATTGGTCTTCAGGTGGCCTTTGATTTAGGATTATCAAGCTCCCAAAGGCATTCGCAAAGGCGTTTCTCCACCGGGGAGCGGTCGGTCGTGGGGCGTCGCGCAACTGTGTCGGGCACAGCCGGCCTGCTGCCTTCGCGGGGAGACCCGAGACGCGGCACCCCGCTGCCCCGCGGGGCTCCTGCGCGCTTTCCCGCCCCTGCCTCTGTGTCCTGGTGGGCCGGGAGAAGGGGTAGCCCCAGAAAGTCTGTGACCCTTCAGCTAAGGCGATAATCGTCTTGGGCTGTGTCCGGGAGGGGGCTGTCCCGGCCTCAGTCTGTGACGCACACTGCGTGCACACTTTCCCCACGTTGACTGTATGTTCACGCGCAGAGCGGCGGGCAGAGACGCTAAAGCTCCCCCCCCCGTGACCTTTAAAAGCGCCACCCCAGCCTTGAAGCGGACCTTGTCGTGGCTAAGGCCGCCCCCAAATGGGGGTGCCCGTAAAGGAGAGGGGAGGCCGTACTCATGTGGTGTTCTGCCTACGGCAGCTTTTGATACTAAGGGAATACTACTGGCCGCAGGGCAGTCCCCAGAGCTGCGGAATAAAAACCGAGGTGGCGTGTGGGGTGGGACTAGAGGCCTCAAATGCCTCGAAATCAGTACAGAAAGGCGATGGGGTTGATCCGCCGGGATCCGTCGGCAAAAGGGGCTTTTCTGGGTTTGGGAGTCCGACCGGGGTCGGGACCGAGCCTTCCACCACCGGGCTGGGGATTCGTTCATGGAGCACACGTTGTCGCCCCACGCTGGGCACGACTCGAGGCGCGGGGCACGACACAGCTGTGTTGTCCTGGGCAAGTCGCTTGACCCTTCGGAAGGACAGTTTCTCCACGGGAGGGCCTGCAGGGCTGGACGCCTCCGAGGCCGCCGAGATCCTCGCCAGCTGTCAGAGGCGACACGCGCGAGGGGTGTGCCCCCCGCTGCCGCGGGCCCCCGCTCTGGCGGTGGGCGGGGAGAAGGCTCGGATAGGCCCCTGCGCGGCGGTCACCCCTGGGCAGGCAGGACGCTGCTGTGCCTCGTGCTCAGCCGGCAAAGCAAAGCCGTGCGAGGGCGCGGGAACCGAACTCGTCTCGGCCGCCACCGGCGGCTTTTCCAGAACAGCACCGAGACCTCGGTGAAACCTGTCTTCAGAATCCTAGCCTGACGTGTCTCGCCATCCTCAGGGTCAGGACAGGCCTCGGCACCCAGCCGGCCGGCCTTAGGCCCCTTGACGGGCCGTGGCCGGGAGCGCGGCCTGTCCTCGCCAGGCGACTCTTCCTGCGGCCCGGGGTCCCACTCTCCGCCTGGCGCCCGGAGGGGAGGGCGATGCCACCCCGCCGGAGCCGGGCCGCCTCGGTGGCCCGGCCCGCGCGCGGCCTGCGCCGCGAAGCCGAGCCCCGCGCACCGCGCGCACGGCCGCGGCTCCGGAGCCCCGTCGCCGCGCCTGTCCCAGTCTCCATCGGACCTGTGCGAGCTCCGGCTCCTGCCTCCCGGGTGTCAGTTTCTAGCCCGGAGTTAGAGTGCGAGAACGACCCGGGGGCCTCCCGGGCGAGCCGCGCCACGCAGGGTCGGGTCACCGCGCACACCCCCGCTCCCAGCGCCCGGGGACCTCGCGCCAGGGCCGCCGCGCCCCCGCATCCTCGCCGCCAGTTCGGTGTCCCCAAGCTACAGGTGGCGGGCAGGGCACCCGGCCCCTCTTCAGCGCGTAGGCCTCTGGCGCCTTCTTCGGCGCGCCCCGGCTGGTGCAGGGGCCGCGGTCTGCAGCCGGCCTTGCCCTGCGCCCTTCCCGCCTGCCGCTGCCCCGTCCCTCCCCCGGAGCGCCCTCCTCCAACCTCCCTCGGTGGGCTTAAAGCCCCGTGGTCCCCCCGGCTCATTCGCGCTCTCCCTCCCCCCGCGCCCCCATCCCGGAGCTCGGAACCTGCGCGCACGACGCCGCCGCGGCAGCGCAGACCCGCGCCCGCAGCTGCTGGGGGTTGGGGTGGGGGGAGGCGGGGAGAAAGGGAGGGGCGGGAGGAGATGGAGCCCCGGGAGAGGCTGTGGGTTGGGGCAAACCGGTCGTCGCAGGGCTAAGCAGAAGCAGCTGCTGGTAATAGGCGCCGCCGGCGAGGGAGCTGATTTCCCAGGCCAGAAGGCTCGCGGGGGCCCGGGCGCGCAGGCGGCCAGAGCAACGGCCCGCAGAAGCGACCCGCGGCGGGGGCGCCGCTCCACACGCACGCCTCAGTGCCGACCCGCCAACCTTCCCTGCGACCCAAGAGTCCCAGAGGGCTTTCCTGATCCGCCCTCCTTACCAAGACGTGGTCAAATGCCCCCGCACGCCACTTCTTTCCCCTACTTGCTCCCCAAGGGTGGTGCCAGTCGGGTGTTTGTCAAAGCGTCAGAAGGAGGTAGGACAGTGGACGGCAGTCGAAGTCCCCTCGCCTCATCTCCTTCGGGCAGCAGCCCTGCTGAAAGGGCCCAACACTTCCCATTGTTTCCCGAGGTCACTCAGCGAGAACGCGCTTCATCTAGAAGTAGCTCTTTGGCTATCTTTTTCCATGTACTTCCGACAAGGGAAATAAGAAAATGTCTGCTGACGTTTCAGAAGCTTAAAATATTAGACATGTTGGTAAATGCAAAAATTTGAAAGCTTAGGAAAATTAATAGGCACATAGAAATCCACGAGAAGCCGTAACAACTGATTTTTATCTATCACTTTATATCCGTCCGTTATCCATCTAAATATAAAGCCCCTGTGATTTGATGTCGTTTACATAAACCACAGGCATTTGGCATTTTGCTCTTGTGCTTAATTTCGATACATTCATGAGTTGGCAGTTGGTCCTCGAATCCTACTAAGTACGTATTTTAATTCTGGAAAAATAAAATTCGGCTCAACTTAATGCATTGACTTGTTATGAAGTTTTATATATATATATTAGGGGAAAGTTCTCTAAACTCGCCCCCCGCCCCACCTCCTCTGGAGTCCTGCGGCGTTCACCGCCTCTTCATTCGCTACTTCAGTGATATTTAGTAATAAAATCTTTGCGGTCCCAGAATATAATCAATCTAGAATTTCTTTCTTTGGATGTTTACATCATGCGGAGTTTTTGTTGCCATCTTGTTAACATGTTTTGTTTAATTCAAGACATATCAGAAAAAAACAAAACTGAATGTTCTTATTGAAGGAATGATTTTCTTAACTCTGATTTGATTGCGATATCAGCAGTAGCATTTTGACTTCCCTTTCCTTTCCAAAGAAAATTTGTGTTCAATTTTACTTATCAAATGATGCATCTATATTGACAGAAGTTTGTCTTTTGATGGTATTTACAATAATATATACTTTTAGCAAGTAGAAGGTACGTTTAGAAGCAAAACAGCTTAAGAAGTAAACCACTCTCTTTCTTGTATCTCTGCCTACCTGTTTAGCTACCCAAAACATACAGTAAAAAGATGCCTTTTTATTTTCCTTAATTGAGAGCTGAGATGTCTCTAAATAAGTGAAATTTGCATGTCCTGTTTAAGGGAGCTTATGCCTTCCTGTATCTTGAATTTGGACAAAGAACTGTTCGGGATCTTTGGGGGGAATAATCTACTTAGAAACAGCCTCAGGAACAGCATCTCTCTTTGAGGCTTCCCAACGAAAATTCCCACCGCTGGGCTGCTTGTGGGTTTATGCCCGTACACACGTCACTGTTCAGGCCATTATTTTCCCTCTTCCGCTTTTATTGGATAAGTGCAGCTGTGAAGAACCGAAACCAATATATAGGGAAAAAATAAGGGAGCCTCTCCAAATCTGAGGCTGTGCCATAATTCCTAGTTTCGCTTCTCTCTTTCCCACCTCCCCCCCTCTCCTCTCCAATTTGCAGGACCACGTGTGCGGTTCTGCATCCCACAGTCTCTTCTCGAGTTTCTTATATAGTTTTGCCTACCCCCCCCCTCCTGCCCCCACCTCAAGTAGTCAGAAAAATAATGCCACGGGGGGAAAGGCCTGAAATCGAATTGAGAGCCGCCAGGCAGAGCGACCGGACGCGCCTGCACACAGCAACAAGCCTTGGTCTCCCGGGTTTTTTCGACCGGGCACCCAAATGTGTCAGCGTCCTAGGCTTCAGGAGAGAGACGAGGTGGGACAGAAGCCAGACTCCCGTAGAGTGAAGGCGAAATCGACACAGAAACCCTCCTACCTGAGGTGAATTTCACTTAACTGTCTGAACCGAGCTCAAGTCCTCTCCTGGTCGTTGGTCCCACGATTCTTCCCAAGTCGCTATGGACCCGCGCGCGTGACCCAGTACTCTCTCAACCTCCCTCTCGGTGGGTCTGTCTCTCTCGCTCCTCTTCTGAGGTCAGTTTCCATATCAAGTGATTCATCTACGATTGATCCGTGCAGCCACATTCCCTGTTTCTTGAACAGGAATGCTCCCCCCCCCCCCCAGGCGAATGGTTTGGTCAGCATTTCTAGTGCACGTTTAATTTTCAACATCCATCAATACCCCCTGTGCCTGGCCTCACTGCCAACCCACTTCTGCACAGAGTACAGGTACGATGTCAGCGCATCTGACTGAACGTAAGTTACCGGTGTTGCTAAAACAACACCCAAACCTATTGAATTAGTGGCTTGGGACCACCAAGAAATTTTACATAACTCCAAACATTAAGAATTGCTATACCACCCTACTAATGTTCGCACTTCAGTGCACACAAAGGTCCTGATTTCATACATATTGAAGAATAACTCCTTTTTCTCTGCAAAAATCATTTTACCCCAGCTGATCACCAGTGGTTCCTTAACTGATCGTGAAGTGATTTGAATTTTCCTTTTGCATATATAAATAAATTCTATGAGTGAAGGGATTTAGGCAAATTATTTAGGCAAATTATTGGGCCAACCATTTACTTAAGGATCTACAGCAAATCAAAAAATGAAATCCTGGGATAGAGATTTCAGAGTAAGACAGCCCTTACCTATCAACATGCTGTGCATTCTAAAAAGTGAATGATAAAATTTATCTGTTGGATTCCCTCCTTTCAAACTCACCACAAACATATGGTTTGGGGGCTATGACTCAGTTAATATATACGTTTAATATCATGTAAAAGCAGTGGTTTAAATGATGCATAAAGCAGTTCTAAGTTTTGTTCTTTAAAGGATGGTTTAAGCTATAAAACATTTGTTGGATAAAATAGAATACCCTACCAAAGCAAAGCAAGCAAACGAAATGTCTGGTGTTAGGGGAAAAAAACCACATGGAAGCAAAGAATAAAACAAAACAAAGGGGGGGGGAAACAGACAAAAAAAAAGCAGAAACAAAAAAGTTCACTCCAATCAGCAACTTAGCTCTCTGAATATCTGACTAACATTCAAGTCAAGGACACATTAGGTTTTTCATTACCAAGAACAGCTCTTCAGGGCCTCTTGTTACATGTTAAAAAATAAAGACAATTACTATGCTGGAAACATAATTTTCCTCACTCTAATATTTTATGCTTATCAGACAAACAATGGATTGTTTGCTTTCTCCTTTCCACTACTCCTTGGCACTAATTTTGGCCCTTAGTGCTTGATTTGGTATTCAAGCAAAGCAGTTTGGAAATTATCTTTACAGCTACCTCTGTGGCTGTTCTTCAGGCTTATTGTTGGCCAATAGAGAGCTGATTGTTCTGTCTAAATGGCTCAGTCCATAAATCTGTGCTTTTATAGAATAAAACTCTTTCATTGAATCCAAGCTTTCTTATTCTTTCTGAAATAAAGGTATACCTATTTAGTTTTATTTTTCATGATGATAGAAATGGAATGAATTTTCTAAAAAAGCTTAATAGTAATTTACAACTGTAAACCAAAAGTCAACAAAAGTACTATCAGCTACCTGTCATAAACATGGTTAGGAAATAGCAAATGAGATCTAACCTAGATAAGTAAAACTAGTGTGTCTGGGGAAATATAATCTAAAAGTGATACACTGGAGGTCGAACTCCATGCTCCTCAGGAGTCACACTCCCCCAAAGTTTGTTCTGCTGGCCATTAGAATTCACTGATGGAGCATGCAGTCCTGTTCTAAACTATACTGGAAGAACAATAATGTTGGCTAATTTTTAAAATGCGCCTGCAATTTTATTCTTGGAGGAAAAGGTGCTATTTTGAGAAGGTACTCTAGTTGTGAGAAAGAAGAATAAACCTGATGCTTGTTTGTCATATGATAGTATAGAAATGTAAAAAGAACAATCAAGCTATTACCTTCAGGGAGGGGTGAGGAACCAGTGACCGCCACACTGAGGAATCCTATTCCCCCAAAGCACTCTTAGATATCACCTCTTTATAAAGGTACAGGCAACTCACAAATGGCTATGGTAATGAGTAGAATGACCTCAATAAAAGCAAACTGGAAACTCAGGAAAACTCTACCCATAACAGTAGGTTGACAGTGGGAAAGCATATATAATATATGTCAAGAGAGAAAAATGATAAAAGAAAAGAAAAATTAGGCAAATTAGATTAAATATGCAGAAAGATCATTAACTTTAGAAAATTCACTCAAAAGGAAAAGATCAACAGAACAGGTGATTTTTTTTAAAAATTAAACATATAACAAAATTTACCATAGTAATTATTTGTGAGACTTAGGGCACGGGTAAAACATCACCTGAAAACCCACTCGCCTGAAGTCTTTGCTTCGGTGGAAACCTGGCCAAGAACCCTAGTGTCGCACCCTTCACTGGTCTCCTGAGCTGCAAGTGCATAAAGGTGCAAGTGAACTTGTTCCCTTCACCCCGGAGCCTCTCCCTGCACACTCCCCAAATCCAAGAATTTAACGTGATTTGTCAGAGATCCTCATCAGGTGAAATGTATTTCCTCACATTAGTCAACAATAAATAGTTTAGAAAACCAGTCTTAATGTAAGAAGAAATTGGATGTAACAGTCAAAATTTATAGCTCATATAATAAGTTCCTGTCGAGTGAACAAACTTCACCCTACTTATCTCATACATTTTTTAGGGGAGCAGTAGGCATCAGAATTAACTTGCAGATGACATGATATTCCAGTAGACTAAAAAGCACATGTTCTTTCTAGAATATAAAGAACCTAGAGTATAGGGACCGTGTCTTTAGTCTTGCGTGTAACTTTTCTTGGTATTATTATTCTAGTGCCTTCAGTTATTGCTCTCTAGCCAGATGTTCCCTACAATGAAGGAGTTAACTTGATTCCTAACGGTGTGAAGTGATTTAGCTAAGTGAAAGAAGAAAGGCCAGCCCTGGGAAAAAAGACTGGTCCATTAAAAGTGTCTTTAAATGCTTCCTGTACATAAGAAAATTTCTGACTCATACCTGGGGAGCTAGCTTTATTCTTGGCTGTTTTCATATGGTCTGGTCTTCTCTCCCACTGATGCTCAGGAGTAAATCTTGACCTATGCTAGTGGGCGAGGCCTTCTTCCTGCTTCTAGAGGAAGACTCCCACTAGGTGCATTGGAGTTTTCCTATATGAAATTACATTGCCAAGCTACATAATAAAGGAATTTTTTTAAAGTGTGTGTGTGTGTGTGTGTGTGTGTGTGTGTGTGTGTGTGAGAGAGACAGAGAGACAGTACGCGCGCGCGCACGCGCGTGTGCACGCATGTAAACATTTCTTTTGAATCAGGATTGGTCATAACATACTTAACCTGTTGGTGTAGGCAGAATACAAATACTCAAAGAAGCACAAAACTTCTGTTGGATTTTTGCCCTTCTGCCTTCTGTGGATCTGTACTTGACAGTTTGACTAGCAACTGGATTTAAATGCACATTTCTGTCATATGTGTCCTGTGTTTATGCCGTAAACCAGAGTATAACTTCACTGAAGCAAATTTTTTTGTGCCTTCAGGAGCAAGGAAAAAATAATGCATTATTTCTTTATTGTACATAATGCAGGTTAGGATAGCAGTTAAGATTCGCATTTTCTGACATATAAACAGTTGAATCTTCTAATTCCAATTTAAACTAACAGATACATAATTGAGTCCTTATGGCATCTGCTAGGTACTCATATGGAAATGCTACAGATAAATATATCTATACATACAATAGATGAGCATAAACTCCCAAATATATTCTCAAATTGATAATGATGAATATACGTTTTACTGTTTTGGCTTGGTATGTCAAAGGACATGTAAGTTTTTATTGAAAGTTTTCTTCATACTTGCATTCATGTCAAATGAAAAAAATTAAGGATGTGTCAAAAATAAACCTATCTTGGGTGGTATAATGCACTTGCAGACCGTGACCCTGTGCCCAGGCAGGACTGTAAATCCACCGTGGGCCTATGGCTGACTGAGGACTTGGCTTTCTGATTTGGCTGAGCGCTGTGTGAAAACCTCGAGCAGTCAAGAGCTGCCTATTGGCCGCGCATCTGAGGGGCCCCAGAGCCTTGTTTACTCCAGCGAGTGTCTGGGATACATTATACGCAATGAATTGGCTCCTGCTACTCCCGGCTTGGAGAATATGAAGAGTTTGTATGCTGTGCTAAAATAAACGTGCTTTGCCCAAATAACAGTTTTCCTTAATAGAAAATTCTGAATATGACTCTAGTACTGCCAATACTTTAAACACATGGCATTTCTGCATGAGGCAGGAATGAAATAATTCTCCACACCTTCAAATTCAGAAACTGCTTCAAAATTCAGGTTTAAATCCAAAGGCCATATGAATCTGCGTTTTGGGAAGTTAAAAAAATAAAACGGTAGGATACTGGGTTGAGAGTTGTTCTACATGTTTTTTAAAGGGAATACCAAGATCAAGGGTCAAAAGACTCCTTATATTGATACATAAAATTTTTAGATTAGATATTCTGAATTTTAAAAATTGATTTAAATATGTGATTTTCAAATAAATACCATGCCTTTAGTCTTGGATAACAGAAGCTGCTATTGCCTCTGGTGAGTTTTTAGGAGACACATACTTAGTAGTTTGGGGTTATTGTTACTCCCTCTTGATTTAGAACTTTTGTTCGCCTATGCCTTAAGAGACTCTGGATTTGCTTTTTTACATTATGGAAAATTTTTGTATTTGTGAATGAGTAGAAAGGAAAAACAGTGGGTTCAAAAAGCCTAAGCCATCCTCATCAACTGGCTAATTTGGTTAATATTCTTATTTGGAAAAAGTAACAAGGTCTTATAGGATTAACATAACTCATTAAAGCATTGACTTTTACAAGAAATCCTCTTCACACCAATATTACATGGTCTATTTTGAAAATTTCTGGGTCTGCATATACTCAAACATCCAACTGTTGGTCTTTGCGTAGATTTCTGATTATTTCCTGTGTGTTGGCCTTATCTTGGAATCTATAATCTGTGGCCTTTGAAGGTGAAGGATTAGGTCTCATTGTTCTGACTCTGACTTTTCGTATCTAGTACAAATCCACAGACACTGGGTGACTGATAGGAACAACAGTAAAGAATGTAAATCTAAAGGATTTTGAAAGAGTGTGTACGATAATAGGTAATACCCTTATTCATGCCATGCTTTATACTTTCGAGGCCCTTTTGCTTACATGATCTCATTTGATGTGACTTATTGGGGAAGGGTAAGGAAGGGGTTTCATTCGAGAGGGGGAGACAAGTGCAAACATTTGAATGCTCCCTGGGAGGTGATGAGTCCTTAGAAGAGCAAATCACCAAGGTATCTGCAGATCTTCCACTGCCCGTGATTGGAGCCTCTAAATCAAGTGAGAGGAAGTTCCCAAAGAAGGAACAGCTCAGATTACTGGCCTGCAATGGATGCTTCATCCAGTGCTGAAACACTTTACAGGCCGGATCGAGATTCTCTCCAGCCCCCATTAAGTCACAGGTGTGGAAGGACTCCGGGGTTACAGAAACTTACCCTTACCCTCCCAAAGGGTTCTCCCATGCAAAGAAAAGCTGAACACTTAGTAGAAAGGACACGGGGCATTTAGTCTAGGCTCCTCAGCACGATTTGGGGTAATCCACTTAGCGTTCTTGGCCTCTGTTGCCCTCTCTGTACGTTAGATTACATACCTTTAAGACCACTCATAAAAATGTTTGAATCTCAGAAGTTTAATAAGTTTCGGTCCGATTGCTCATTCCTTTATATTCTCCCCTCCCCACCCCACCAGAAAAAAGAGTAAAAGAAAACACTCTGTCACTCCACACTTCCCCTCAGGCCCACGTCGCGCACACCACGCCCCCCATGTTAACAGAGTTAATCCGCCACACTCCCTGGGTTGGAACCCTGCGAGGGCCGAGGAGTCCCGGTCACCCCGCGGCCCGGTCACCCCGCGGCCGGGGCAGCAGGCCCAGGGCTCAGCTCTGCGCGCGGAGGGGCCCAGGGACGAGGCTGGGGAGCCGGGGAAGGGGCCGCTGGCCTTGGTGTCGCCGCGTTCTCAGAGCCACCGAACCGGCACCCCTCAGCCCCGAGGCACAGACGCACTGAAGGGGGAAAGAAAGAAAGAGGCCACCTCTGGCTCGAATTCCTGGAAGCCGGAGCAGTTTTTGCCCAAAACACCGAGGCAGAACCCTTGGTTTTTAGCGCTGCCCTGGCCTCTCCGTTACCCATTTTCGATTTGCTTTTGGAAGGACCCGTTCCTCCGCCCCGCGTCCCCGGAGTTAGGACACTAGTAAGTCCAGCTGGCGCCCGTGTCGCCGGCCACCGTCCCCTGGCGCGCTCCCGCCCTGCCCCGCCGGATTTAGCCTCCAGTTGGGTCGCGGTGACGAGGAGACTTTGTTGTGAAACTAAATCTGACCCTTTGGCTCTGAGGCAAGGCCGAGAGCCCGGGCTGCTGACGCCACAGTCCTGGGCGGCAGGGGAGGGGGCGCAGCCGCCGCGCGCCCCAACCCCCGAGGGAGCGCGCGCCCCCGGCCCCCAGCCCGCCTGCACCTCCGACGCTGCTGCTTCCGTGGGCACCGCGGCCAGGTACGCGAAGCCACCTGGATGGGCGCTGCGGGAGCCCGCAATAATGGGGCCGCGCGTCGGGGCCAGCTGCGGGTGACAGGCCAGCTGCGGCGACACGCCAGCGCCAGCGGCGCCCCCTGGCCCCGCAGCCTTAGAGCGATGCACGTGGCAGGATGTGTCTGAGGCCGGTTTGTTTTCCTTCGGGGAGGTGGGGACTGATTGGGACGTCGGGGGACGGAGCGGAGTCATCTTGGCCTTATTGGTCGTTGTGAGTGTCCTTTGTCGTGTGCTTGCGCGTGGAAGTCCAGTAACGGGAAGCATTCGGGGAGCGGCGGGGCACACAGGTAGTTCTACTTAGTTAGCACTTCTAGTCTCCGGAGTTCCTTCTTTTGTTCAAAAGTGGGTTGGTGGGTTCAAGTCAAAGTAGCAGATGAGTTGGAGGGGTCCAGCAGGGTGAGACGTTATTATTTCCGTAAATAATTAGGGAAGCAATAAAAAATAAACAGGATCCCCGCTTCACCTTTGCTGAGGTCGGGGGAGGTGGGAAGACTGTAGACAGTGTAAACAGTTTTTATTGTTTTCTTTGTGTTTGGCCCCACCCACCTTTTTTTCTTCTGGTAGCCAGAATGACGATTGCTAGCTGGGTCAGTCTCTAAAAGTAAAGGCTTCTCGGAACAATTCGTGTGGGAGAAGGACTAGAATCTTTCGAGAAATATGCATTGATTATATATTCAGAAGAGTCAATATCAAGTGTCTACTCGGCACAGAGGATCCCAATTAGGAGTGAAAAGTGCAGGAGTAAGGCAGGAGCAGGATGTGCAAGGAGGAAGGCGTTCTTCCACCCTGTTCAGGGACCCTGGGACCCTAACTGTCCTGTCCTGCACCTTAGCTCTTGGCTGCCCATTCAGGCAACACTGGGAAATGGGCCACATACCAAGCATCTTCTTACATTGGTAAAAATGGCTTCTGCCCTGAAGGAGCAGTCTGGTGGACAATTGTGACCTAATGTGACTAGTGCCCTGATGGGGCAAAACACAGGTGTGCAAGGCTTTCTGGAGGAGAGGACAGGATGAGCCTCGAAGGCTGTGCAGGAGTGTGGGTGGAAGGTGCGTCCTTCAGGCATAGTGTAGCTGGCTTCAGGGGCATCTGGAAGTAGCCGGCCAGCCATAGCTGCAGGCGAGCAGGAGAGGCCCGGGATGCAGGAGGGATGTGCAGAGAGGTGGCTGGGGCCAGATGGGAAGGGGCTGGGGCGTCAGACCAAATGAGACCAAATCACATCTGTCCCCTGCTTGGGAGAGAGCAAATCTAAGTTTCACAATTTGGAACACATGGATGCCTTGGAGAGAAGGCAGAGAAAAGTGCTAATTAAGATAAGTAACAAAATAGAAACTATGAACAAAATCTATTAGTGGGATTATTTAGCTTATAAAAAAGTCCAAAAGTTCACAAAAAGGTAGTTAAAGAGAGGGAGCACTATAATAACAATATTATTTTACTAATTGTTATCTTAGTAACCTGAAATGCAGCTTCCAAAAGTGTCCAATTGTCCTGAAGCAGTCGACTTACATGATAATTCTTGGATGTAAAAACTAGAGACAATTAAGCATATTGCATTACAGTTTTATGACCTTTCTTCCTTTATAAACTGCTCATTATTCACTCAGCATACATTTACAGTAGTATGCGTAGGGCATTTCCAGTCATCTCTATTTTATTAGATGGTATTAATATCATTGAATAAATGAAGAAACAGACTCAGAGAGGTTAATTTATTTTCCCAGGATTACAGAGCTAATAAGTACCAGGGTTACCAACTCTAATCCCTACTCTCTTAGTCTATCTTTGGTAGTCTTTTCCTCTATCCTTTGACTAATCAGGACTAGCTCTGTTTTTGGCTTTCTCCCCTTCATCATTTATATTGGTGGTTTGAAAGAAGAAAGCTAAAGTAATGGTTGTTAGGTTGGCATAGTCACAAAGCTGGAATGGGTAGCGTAGTCATTGATTTGTGGAATCGTACGCCAAAGAAAATCTGGGTGAGCTTGAGTGACAGACAGAAACTAACAAAATGAGAATTTCATAGGGATGAGTCAATTCCTTGAATATAGAACAGAGGGATTATGCCTTAAAAACAGGTCCTTTGCTGAAGAGCGTGAGTGCCCTGAGCTCAGTAAGTACCCGCAGTGTTTGGTTCCAGGTGCACGGACCAACAGACATGTCCTGTGGAGGGGCATCAGAAAGTTAAGAAACTCGTTTTTAAAAAGAAAAAGGAGTACTTAGGGGATATCATCATAATACTGAATGTTTCAAGGACAATTTCATATAGGAGGATATGTGCGGTGCAGAAGAAAAATTGAACCTAGAGAAGATGAATCTCTTTCAGCTCAGTGTAAGGGAAAACCTCCTAAAGGTTACACCTTCCAGCCGTGGACCAAGTGGTCTGCCAAGATGGTGACTTTCTGTCCCCAGAAGTGTTCATGCACGAGCAGCCCGGCTATCTGTCCAGGGTGTTGTGGGTGATTCCTGCTCTGGACATTTGGATTCCATAACTTCCTTCTGTGGCCCCATCATGATATCTTGTACCATGTACGTTCCTGCCACATTGTATCACCCACGAATTGTTTTCTCATGGAACCGAAGGGAGACAGATTCCTTAAACTTTTCTAGTTTTGCTCTAATGGTAAGTCGTCCTTGGATTTTAAGGACGGGACATTCTGAGAGGCCCTGCGTCAGCCTCCCTTCGGCAGCCGATGCTTTCTCCATTGCTGTCTCTACTCTCTGCGTTTCGGCTTCTGAGACTGTCATCCTGCAGCCTTAGCCCATCAAGCAATCCTCATTCTGGTAAAGAAGCGACTACAGGGGAGAGGCAGCGTCCAGGAGATGAGGAAACTGCTTTGCTAAACTTTAGTCAGTGATTGCCAAGGCTGAGGGGGTGAGTGGTGGTAGGGCGGAGCAGAGACACGTTCATCCTCTAGTTCTGCCTAAACTGGCCCAGGGAAGAGGCATTCATTCTCAGGTTTAATAAGTGACTTAGACCCTCATATAAGTGAGTTACCTAATGGGCTGGACAGTTGAAAGCTTAAAGGCTATGTCTATAAGCCATGGTTAAAATTGCCTTTGAATTTTAGCAGCGGTGAAAAAAAAATGGCACAAGGGTCTGAGAAATACATTTCACCTTAGTTTTATAAATAAAACTGCTTTAAATTTTTTCGACAGCTACACTTATTGTGGGCTAAGCACAGACCAGGTGCTTTACAAAGCTGATCCAGGGTATAACTGAAAACCAGACTACCATTTACCATTCTGATTTAAGTCCTTAAAAAGTAAAAGCTTCAGGATTATATCAATTATCAACATTCCAATGGAGCCTTAATATTAAAGAACATTATATGCTGTCTAATCCTTACCTCTTAAACCAGGGATATGTGTTTAAGCTGCTTTTTCACTTCCACACCTAAAAAATAATTAGTCGTCGAACCATATAATTTACTCAAGGAGGAAAAATGTCACCAGCATTAGAGAAGAGCACTGGTGAGTGAACAGCTAGACAAAAATCAGCACCAGCATCACATTTGGTATGGAGTGGCCGTGAAGGAGGGCGGTCACACTCAGAACAGTTTACCTTCTTGACTGTACTGGAAAAGAAAGAGGTTGACATCTGATAGGAAATGTGAGTTGTAGCACATTAAAAAGGGTATCGTTCCCTGAATTTTGACAATGATGCACACTCATGTCACCACTAGCATGAAGATATAGAACACTTCAAACACCCCCAAAGTTCCCTTCTGCCCATCTGTAGTCCCACAACCCCCTCACCCCACCCCAGCCTGGCTCCAGCAACCACTGTCCTGCTCCTTCCCTATGGATGAGTTTGTGTGGTGTATTTTTAACGCCCTAAGAGGTATTTGATGGTAGATATTTCCATGTAAAAGTAGAATAGATATTTCATAGTCCCTTTTTTAAAAATAAAGAAAACTCATTATTTAATTGTATTTAATTTGCGAAATAGCAAACATAACTATTGAGTAGAAATTTGTTCAGTTTGCTACCAGTTGTTTGAGAACGTAAGGTTTTTTTAAACTGAAGCCATGCTCTTAGACTGAGAAACTATTTCTGTGACGTTGTGTACGAGCATCATATGTAGAGGACTAGCAATGTCGTAAATTCAGTAAACGTACAGAATTAATACACCAGCCTGGTGAGATGGTAAATTTATTCACGTGTGATTATGTTTTAGATTATTTTCTCTTAGATGTCTGAATTTCCTCATTACATGTAAGATTTATAGGCTTGTGTTTCTCAAGAAACGTGCTATAGCACACTATCGTCCCTTAAATTCATCATGGGCGTGCCACCAGTCACAACGAACGGGTAACACTTACTTTTTCTGTACTCAAGTAGAAATTATTTTATGACAATGACTGTCAGACTCAACCTACTGAGCCTACTCAATCACCATGTAACATGGCGATTCACCTTGCCGAAGGTAAGAGGAAGAGGAAGTGATCAGAATAGTGTTTAGAGAGCCCATATGTACTGGAGAACCTTCGACTTTTCTTCTTGAGTCCATGAGAGCAGCTCCATTCAAAGAGTACGGCTGAGTGGAAGAAAGAGCAGGTGACTTGTGTGTGAAAACCACGCATGCTTTTATCAGCACAGGGACGCTCCCCACCCGTGATTTAGTTAGGCTTTCAGATGTCCAGCCATGGTTTTCAGTGTTCAGAAATTTGCCATAAATACAAAATCGTGGCAACTTCTAACAGGGAGAATCCATGAATGTCATGATGATAGGCTCCTTTGTAGCAACTTCATTTGAATATTTTAAAAATGTGACTTCTCCATTTTGCCCTTCTACAAGGGCCAGTGTTCTATGTAAAAGAAATCTGACTAGGTGGATTTGAACTCACTTCATTACTATTTTCAACTCTCATACCTTTTGGTTCTTTGATTACAGCGTTTGGAATTTATCCCTAAATAACTAAAAGGAAAGAAAAAATCCGATGAATGAAGATCTTGACATGTTATATGCTATAGTGTGAGAGTGAAACAAACCCACATGTCCCACTGTATAAGGATATCTCCCTGATGGGCTGCTACATGGGCATTAAAAATGACAAATGTGCAGGCTGTAAAATGCTTATGACGCAATGTTAAAACAAACTAGAAAAATGCAAGCATAAAGATTTATTATGATTATAGCTATTAAAATTATGCATGCACGCAGAGAAGTTGGGTTGATGGGATTATGGGTGGATTTCTTTTTTTTTTTTAATATTGTAAATGTAATAAGTGCTACATTAAAATAATGTGTAGGTCTAATGCTCTTGAAAACATAGTTTGAATTCAACTGTAGTTACTGAACAAGCACATGTCACCGTATTCCCAATAAGTGTCAGCTCACTTGATTGTGCCCTTGCCTTCCCTTCTTTATCCGAAGTTAAAAGGGATTCTGGCAATATTTCTTTCAAAGTTTGATAAAGAATAGACAGGATTCATATTTAGAACTTTCAAACAGCAGTACTAGTGCATCAATGTAAGAGCTCTAAAAGCAAATTGGTGTCAACATTTATTTCTGTGGGGACTGCTCCACTGGCGGAGACCTTCACCCGTGAAGAGCTGAACTCGTTCTTCATCAATGACTCATTGGCTAGGATGCATTTCTTAACCACTCGGAAGAGCAGTGAATATCCGGTTTATGAATCTGACTCACCTGAGTTTGCCCAGTCGCTGTTTTCCTTGATATAACCAGATTTCTTGGGCAGATGAGGCAAGCCAAGAAGAGGTGACAGTGAGACTTGACATTTGTGGCTTCTGGAGCCATGGAATAGTTGAGTTGGGTAGGTCTCTAGAGGTCATTTATCCAATGGTTCATTTCACTGCAGGCTTCTGTTTGTAAATTTTCTTAAAGACCCCTTGATTTGATATGTTTATTCAATCTGTAGTTGTAGTCTTCTGGGGACATACTGTAGAATAGCCCTTTTCTTTTCTGTAAAGCAATGTTCAACCGCTAGTTTCCTTCTGCTTCTCAGGAATGTTAGAAAACTCAACACTTGGTGAGAAGGCAAAGATTAAAGTGATGGTGTGTCGTAATGAAAATAGTCTTTCATCCAAGGAGCCACAAGTTATTAACAGTGTCTGATGGGTCTCTGGTTCATTAGAGATGATTTATGTGTAATCTAAAATATAACCCATTTTTCAAAATCAGCAGGAAAAATTAAAATATACATGATGTGTACAATTTTTAAAAATATTATTTTCTTTCTAGTCATATTAGTTCCCACCTCCACCCCCACCTCATTTTTCTTCAATCTCAAAAGCCTGTCTGACTAGACCCTTTATCGACTTCATGCCTCTGTAACTGACATGTTTTCCAACTTCCCTTTTCCCAATCTTTTCCTGATAACAGCCAGATTGTTTGTGATGAGCTAGAACTAGAGCCAAAGCGAGATAATGTTTGTTATTATTGTAAGATGAGGTGCTATTGCTTATTTTACCGAATGCCTGGCTTGTAAGCTGATGGTAGAAAAGAATAGGAGGTATTATAGAGTGAAATATGGATTTTGTATGACCCCAGAAACATTAGGTTCAGAGCTCTCAACCACGTATTATTATTATTTTTTACCAGCAAGGAAGCACAGAATAGATGTTTTTTTCTCGTGTGCATTAAAGTTTCTATATTTAGAAGTATTCTGTGTTGTAAAAATTACTAAGCTTATTGGTAGGGACTAAAATATCACTTCGAAATATGCATCCCTAAACTCTATAGGGATAGTGATAATGTCAACACCAGGGGTTTCATTTCATAATTTTTCTGAGCCCCGCCCAGGGGGGTTTTGTATAATTGCAAGATTTCCCAGACTGCCTCTCTCAACTCGATGCCTTCTGGAGAGTCCGTTTTCTCAGTGTATAGATGTAGCATTTATTTACCGTTATTTATTGGCTGGTATCTACACACTAATTTCAGCCCCTATCCATCCCAGTTCCCCAAGAGTAGCACATGGAAAGGAAGTTCCTAAGGCTTCTGTGAGTCCTGTCTTGGGTGCGTCCACCTAACCAAGTTAGCTTTTCAGCGGTGTTTCATCGACGGGCAGGGGATTGAGACTGAGCAGGGCATGGTTTCTTCAAGTGTTGAAAGACCAACTCAGACAGGGCCAGTAGTACTCATTGCACCTCCTTGCCCAGGATGTCTTCCACTGTCCCTCTTGCCACCCGCCCAGTTCTGCTCAGCACCAGATGCCTAGACTCGCGTCTGGCCTGGGGCTGTGAGTGCAGCTCGGAAACTCGACCAGTGGGAGCTGTGGGTGCCCCTGCCCTGTCACCTGCGGGCTGCAGTGGCCTTGGAAGGGGCTGCTGACCCCCGTCTGCCCAGCGTCTTCAGTTCCTCACAGTTGCAGCTGGCAAATGTGAAGGGTTGGGCTATATCTGAATGCACGCCCAGCTGTGCAGCTCTTTCTCTGTGTTTTGTTCAGTTGATCTTTCCTTCCTTCTAGTAGATAATCAGCTCTGCAATGTTGAACTTGGCCAGCAGGGCCCTAGCGTTCTCTCAGTCTCATGTCAGTGTGATAGAAGGGTGTCCTTCCTTGCGTATGACGCCACAAGGACACCGTGATAGTGGACTCAGGGGTGGGGAAATAAAGGATTTGGCCTTTTCGGGGAAATGCACAAGTCAATGATTGACTCAGTTCTGTTCTTTGGCAAGGGTGAGTATCGGGAATAGATGTGCGAACGGGTATCACCAACAGACTCGTGGCAGCCTGCCGTAGGGACACGTCTGATAACAAGGCACTTGCCTCTGCTGCTCCACAAATATCCCCAGATGACCCTCTTCCCACCGATTCTTCCATCGGTGTGCAGCTCTCCTCCACACGCTATGCATGGGTTAGCCTCCCGGGACATTCTTCTCCTCCTCCCTCCTAGGGACCACTCCTTGGCTTAAACAAAGTCCCTGTGAAGTTTACCTTTAAGTACTCTGTATGTATTTGTGTGGAGGTCTGTGCAGCTTTATGAAATGACTACTACTCCCTGAGTGTGTAACAGGTAGGTAACTAGGTAGGCAAGATAGATATATATCGAGTAACCTGTTTTTGCTTGAGCCCATTTCTTAGGGTACTTGAAACACATTTTCAGGACTCAAAATTTGATGCATACGTTTTAAGTTGGTTGAATGATAGAACTACCATTTAACTGCCCACCTAGTTCTAGCTCAGGATTTACATGTATTCTAAAATTGCCATGTATCAATAACATTCATTCATTCATTCATTCATTCATTCATTCAAAATACGTAATGAGTGCCATATGTGACCAGAACAAGAGACTAAGGCATGGTCCTACATGAAGCTACAGTCTAGTGGGGGAGACAGGTAGAGAAATAATTACGGTCCCATTACATAAGTGCTCTAATGGGGGCAGGCTTATTTATAAACCATGAAAGACCAAGTCCAGCAAGGGAATTATGGGTTTACCAGAGCCAGGCTCCTAACTATCAGTAGAACCAGTCATGGCATTTATTTCCTGGTTGGGGTTGACATATAGAAATCTGGAAACAACTACGATGATTTAGCAAGCAGTGGGGGATTTGTAAATAAAGTCCGTGGCTCTCTGTGATTTTTTGATTTTTGAGTGGTAGGCGTTCTTAGTGGAGACATCTACCTGAAGTAGATGAATGCTGACTCTTTTGACGTCTCAGTAATCTCCATCTTTTCTTTTTAGCCCAGGAAACAATAACAAACACAGTTTTTAGTACAGAATAGTTTCATCTTCAGAGAAATAAAATTACAAATGAAATACCTTTCATGCTCATGTAACTTGACCATTCTTAATACCTTAAACTGTTCAGTAAGTTCAATATGGAAAAGAAACACATGGGAAATAATCCCGGAATATCAAATATACAGGTTTTGATTGAAACATGTTCTCGGGACAAGCATGGAGAGGATGGGAGTTTAGGGGAAATCAGAGGGAGCTTTGTCTCTGGCCTCCTCCCTGCTGTGAGGCATGAGACTGGACTTTGTCTCACCACATATAGGTGCACTGTGGGCGATTTATGTGAAAGCACTTTGTAAACTGTAAAGCGTTCAGCAGTGTAAGGCAGGATTAGTATCACTATTTTAAAATGCTACCTTATCACCTGGAAAAGTTTACACACCTCCAGAGGGTAACTCAAATCAATGAAAAAAAGGTCTAGTTTCTATAACATCTCTGCCCTGATTATGCAAGGAATCCTCTCCAAGCAATGCTGGTAGATTTTAAGATTCAGCTCTGAAATTTTGTGTAATTCAAAATAGAGAGCTATATTGTTTTTTCTCTGTTTAGATGACCATAAGTACATTTATATGATTTTTATTTACTCATAACCTGAAATTACAAAATTGTTTCTTGTTAAAATAACAAAAACAATGAGCTTTCATAAGGAAGCTCCACATTTTAGGGGTCCAGTTATTTATGAGTCTTATATTGTCCAAAAAGCAACACACCTCTGTGCTAACAGGGAACGAGTCGTGTGTTCTCAGCATTGTTAATTATAAGCATAACGATCATAACTGAGAACTGCTCCAGCATTTCAAAATTGCATCCGAGATGAGCCAAGCTTGGAATGCTTTACCCCAAAATTTTGTGTGTAAATCCCATACATTCTTAAATTATAAATCTAAAATATGAACTTGTAAGATATCACCCAGTTGAAATCTACCATTTTTCAGATAATTATTTGCCTGAGGCCACTCAACTATTTCACGGTAGAGTCAGAACCTGAATTCAGATCTCACGACTTCCACTACACTGGTTTTCCTATCATGGTAGCATGTAGAAGCTCAAGTGCTTTTACAAAAAGTGATGTTGATTTTGAACTACCACGTGTTCTCTAGTCTGTAATTTTGTTTTGGTCAATTTTAAGGTCATCTCTCCCCCGCCGCCCCCTCAAAATTACGTCTCTATTTAAATATCTGTGTCTTAGTTTATGTGAGGCGTATAAAATAAATTCTAAGTTACCAAGCTCAAGTAAGAAAAACTGAGAGTCTCTTTTGGGTTCCTCATTTGAACTTGAGCATGAAAATTAATTCCGAAAGGAAACAAGAATGGGCAGTTAGGTGGCTATATTTTCCTTTCTTTCCTTTTTTTCATTTTCTTTAAGATAGCTCAATGTAGAACATATTTCAAAACACTGCATTTATTGTCCATGTCTTGAAGCATCCCCAAACCCCATTCTTCTTGAAGGTGTTGAGTGTCTGAAGGTTCAGACTTGACCAGCCGTGAAACTGTGACCCAATGTAAACTTGCTAAGAAATAGTATAATCATATCCTTGCCCTGAGGGTAAAACACTCAACTCTAGGTTTTTCTCTTTTATCTTTGCTCAGACTACAGTCATATTTCTTTGTTAGTATTTCCTCTTTGCATTGTGGTACAATTGACGTTGATAGATAGCATGGAGAAACTGAATTCAAAAAGGAAAAAAAAAAAAAAGAAAAAAGTTCTTACACTGTTGGCTCAAAAATAATGTGTGTGGAAAGTTCTCTCCTTTTTTTACCTCGGGCTGCAGCTGCTGACAGCAGACACACGGAGCTATCATTGGGCCACATTTGGCTCATGTAAATTGTGATGAACACTGAGCCCATAATATTTGTTTTAAAGATTTGTGCAGTGAAGGTAAGCATTCTTGACTTGTGTATACATGCTAGTAAGTGGAAAGCTGCAGATGTAAAGACCAGCTCTTAATTTCATGCCACACAATTAATATGGCTGCTCGATGCTCTCTTCCCCACAGGTGCAGGGGTGTTGGAAGTCTTTGAAGAGGTGTGTAGCTAATAGCCCATATATAATTCAGAAGAAGACGTCTTCAATGGAAGACCCCCAGGGGATAAATGGACCGTCTGTAAGTAAACAGAATGTCAGTCTTACGGAAAGAGTTATTACTTTTAAAATCATAATTACTATTTTTATTGTAACCTGAGTGTCTAGAAATTCCTCAAAAGCTCTGTACCAATTTTTAATGATTTTAAAAGTTATGAATTAAGTCATACACTATTTCCCCAGCCAAACTTACTTGAGATCCTTCTTTGAAGTATCAATTATCAAAAGTAGGTTTCTAGGGGCCAACTATTAGTATTACCTAATTACAGCAACATGCATAATAACATAAGTCTAAGGCTTACATTTTTCTTTGCCTTGGGGAAAACATTTATTTGTCTCATAAACCTTGAAATTAATATCTAAGTTTAGATTGTTTTATATGTATTTGTTTTATGAATACATGTGTATGTGTGTGCACATCTTTCAAATGTGTGTTTAGTGTGGTGGTTTCACAGTTTGATGAACTCTAGAGTGGGCTTTGAATGAACTAGGACCTTAGGTCTCATGGGTTTTATTTTGTGTGTTTATCTTGTGAGCAGAAGAGAAAGGACTCAGAAATTTCCCTCGCTTCCTATCAGGAAGAAAGCAAGCTTCCTTTGGCTCATAAACAAATATTCCCAATTAGAGGTAATCTTATAAATAACTTTCGAACTATTTAGAACTTGAAAAAGTCAATGGATATTTAAATTTTTAAAAGCACATTTTAGTAAGTGAAAGCTGTTTCCATAGCAGTATTCCAGGGCGGGGAGGGGGGTGGCATTTGTGACTTTGCCTTTTAAGTTCTCCGATCAGATGGAACACTTTCAGACCTGTGCTTTCGTAGCTCTGCTTTGTTCACGGTAGAATTATTTCGAACCCGAAGCGTCATCTCTGACAATGCTGCTGTGGTTCCTGTAATGCGTGTTTTACAAGACCTGCTGGTGTCTGCAATAAGCAGAAACTGCTCAGGAAGAGGACTTTAATAACAAGGGTCAAGTGCTATCAGGGCGCTTTGGCGGTCAGACTGTACGCGATTACGGAGTGAGTGTCATGGCTCTCCTCAGTCACCTTGTGTGGCAATTCCCACAAAGCACTTCGGGATCATTCTGCATGGTGTAGATTTGACCCCGTACAGGAGAAGCACCCTCCACTTGACCCATTTAGTTTCTTTCTTTCTTTTTTTTTTTTTTTTCTTTCTTTCTTTCTTTCTTTCTTCTTCTTTCTTTCTTTCTTTCTTTTTTCTTTTAAGCTCCTGTTATGGGCTTGGGATATTTGATTTTATTATTATGTTAAAAATGCTCTTGTAGTACATACAAAATAAGGGAAAAATAAACTCACTAATAACGTACTCTTTACTGTCCCCTTTTATGTAAGTTCGCTACTTAGATTGATGCAAGTTGATGTACCGGAGAAGGACTAACAAATTTCGTAGTATTTGCAAATAATTGTTGCTAATAATATTTCTTTTGACATTTAAATTATGCAAATTTCAATTTAAGAATTATGAGATTGACTAAGTTGAGACTGCAATAGAAAAATAGGTAAAATTATAATGATTAATTTTTTGTTTTGCCTAGCAAACGAAAAAACGTGTTTGGTGGGCAGTCTCATTACACATTGTTCTGAGGGGTTTTTTGGGTCACACGAATAGTGAAGCAGTTTTGTCCTTGAGAGAGATTTGGCTGTCTCAGAGATACAGAACGAGGGAGGGGTGTTTCTCAAGGGCAAACACCTTGGTCCTGAGGAAGTCTTCCTGGAGCTCTGGCTCCCGCCGGCTGCACGGCGGAAGGCACGCGGTCTGCGGGGGCCGGGGACACAGACAGGCCCTGGGCGGGCCCCTCCAGGCCCACCGCCTCTGTGCTCAGGCTTCTCCTCCCAAGGAAGGGGGGAGCAGCTCAAGGTAGGAAGAGGACCTGGGACTTAGCAGAAAACGTTCAGGTAACGGAGAAAGCCTCAGGGCAGAACGGGGACCTGGAGCAGGACCAGGAGGGCTCGTACTCCCGCGCGTGAACTGACCCTCCCTGGCTCGTCACGTGCCTCTTCGGAAGTTTTTCTTAGAAAAAGCCTCAACCGTCTTCGGAATGAACACGAGTGGGTCGTACGCCCGCCACCCGCCTCAACATCATTGACATTCTGCCGCTCTCATTCCATCCGCCCCAAGCCGCCTCCACACCGCCCTGAAACGTGACTATTTTTCACAGGGTTTTTTTTTGTTTTTGTTTTTGTTTGTTTGTTTGTTTGTTTGTTTTAGATAAAATTCACATCTATCGAAAGGCGCAGACCTTACTGTGCCCTTCTGACCAATGGTTCTACCGATCACAATGAGAACATTCCATCTCTCGGGACGTTCTCATGTCCCTGCCTGCTCAGCACTTCTCAGGTGTGCGCCTCCTGACCCCACACGCAGCCTCCTCGGGTGGGCTTTGCCTGTTCCAGAAGTTCACATGAACCGAGTCCTCACGTGGCATGTCCCCTCTCGTTTCTGCCTGTTCTCACGCAGCGTCGTCTGTGAGATTGGCCGTCGTTACATGTATCGGTCATTGACTCGCATTTATTGAAGACCAGTATGCATAGTGCACAGTCGTTTAAAGGTGTGTTAAGTCTATTCTAAGCACTTGTCTGGGAACCTCGACTTCTGCATACGTAACGTGAGGAGCTTCAAATCTGGTGAAACTAACATCGGCTTTAGCTTTATCACTGTATAATTATTGCTTTCCTCCACGCCGTTACGCTGCTCCCAGAAGTGCACCTGCTAGTGGCCCGTTTGAGTTGAGCCTCTTCCAGCAAGACTCGATACTTGCTCCCTTCAGCACATTTCTCATAAGAGGAGGGCCCTCTGTTTCCTCATTAGAGATCACACACACACACAATACACACACGCGCGCCCTTTGAAAGCTTTCGCACACAATGCCAGTTTAGAACACGCATCTGTGTTATCAGTATCATATTGCGAATCTCTGTCGCCTTTGTAAATAGTGATTCTTTCTCGACTTCGTATGGTCCTTTCTCTGCTCCACAGATAGAAATGTATGTGACAGGATGGATGAGGCAGTGGAGCCTCTTCTTCTTTCGTAAGCCAGACGCCTGGCTGGACAGGAGGCTAACAGGAGTGCCGCCGGAGTCCCTATAGCCCCGTGACAGTCTCTGAGGAGCTCCCTTGGCATGTTACCTGGCAGTGGGGGGGCGTGGTGCAGGGCTGTGTTCATTTTTAAACATGGTGCTGCCATGCTTTGTGAGATTTGAAGCCAGACGTTTGGAGGTGTGTCATGACACTTGAGGGAAGAAAAATAGTTATTCGAACATCAGGAAGCACAGAGTTCCTGTATGTAGCCGCTTGACCCTAGCTCTAGCAGCACTTTGGAGATGTGTCTGTTGTGTGACAGGGGCCATGCACAGAGGCAAAGTAGCTCCGTAGACGCAGCAATGTGCAAAGGTATTAAATCAAATTCCATCCACCTTGTTAAAGAATTTTATTCTGGAATATTCTGCTTGTGTGTGTTCCACGTCTAGGAAGAAGTGGTTTTGTAGGGTTTCTGAGTTTGTAAGTGTTGTCTATTCTTCAGTCCACCTCCTGAGGGTCAAAAGGACAGGAGGAGGCTTGTGGGGCTTCGCATCATTGCTGCCGTAACTCTGGCCACTCCTCTGTCACCTCAGGAGGAGTCCCAACTCTGAAGTGCACAGCTCTTTCTGGGTAGAGTCGTGGTTGGCCCTCTGGGGGTAAACAACTCTGGAACGTGAACGTCGAGGAGCCAAGCTTTCAGTGTCTCATGAAGATTTCTAGAAGGAAAGCACGCCACAATAAGACAAGCAGCTGCTAGCTCCTTGGGGGGGGGGGTGGGGAAGTGAATTAAAAATAAATCACTGTATTTTTTCTTGAGTCTATAAGGCCTGCAGTTAAGAAACTCACCATGTCAAAAATTAACCTGGTGTCTGAATTCGACAGGCAGCCTGGTATCTTGAAAATGACTCTTAGATTCGGAGTCAGAAGATCTGGTTTTAGCTTTCAATGCTTGTGTGACCTGGGGCAAGTTTCCAAACATCAGTCTCTTTAACTGTATGTAATGCAGAGATGATAATGTTTACTTTTTCTTATTTAAAATTACAATTTTGTAGGTCAAGTGGGTCATGACTCTGGCCAAGGGAGGGGCAGTTCCCAGAGAAGAGGCTGGGCAGACCACCCAATAGGTGACACTGTGACCCTTCGAAATCCCACAGGGCCTCAGGTTGTGCTCATGGAGGCATCGGTTCAAACCACAGCTCTAGTCCTACCTCGTCCTCTTACAGCTGGGGAGATTTAGCTCTTGATGTGCCATCACCTATATTCTAGCCATTTTGATGGTAATATCTAATAGTGAATATATATATAATTCTTTTCCGATAACTTGCTACAACTATCGGTTACCAGCCGTATCCCTAACATACTCGTTTTCTTCTCCTCTTTGCTCTGAGAGCAGCAACGCTTTGCACTTCAGTACTAGGTGCTAAAGCCTGCAGCAGGGGCTGAACAGGTGGCCATGGGTGCACAGCAGGTAGTCGCTAACTTGAAAATGGGAAGGCAGCCGGGCACAGTGAGGAAAACTGGGCTTGGAATCAGAGTACTTGGTTCTGAGTCACAGCTTACTATGGGGGAGGCTCTATCTATTCCTGAGCCTCAGTTTTGTTTTTCTACATTAAGATAATAAGATCTATATTCCTGGGTCACTGTGATGGAGAAATAAGATGGCCAGTGCCAGAGCACCTTGTAGACTGTAAACTGTGTGTGCAGGTGTGAGAGCCGAGCCCGGCGGGGCAGCTTCTCCGACAGGCTCAGGACTTTTCGAGTCAGACACATCGGCTTCGGTCTTTGCTCCGCATTTGGACGATTTTAAAGTCTTTTGCCAGCCTCAGTGCTTCCTCGTTTGGGAAGTGGGGATCATAGTACCTTCCTGGCACGATCGTATCTAAAAACAACACACGAAAGACATCTAGTGAACAGGAGCACAGTCTGACACGCCGGGCCCAGGTCTGAGCGGAGGCTCTCGCCGGCTGCTGGACGCGGGGCACGTCTGCGTGCCTCCCCTGGGCCATTTCTCTCATCTGTAAATGGGATGATGATGATGGTAACCTGCATCACAGGGTTGGTGTGAAGACTGAATGAGGGTGCCTAGCAAGAGTGCTTCGAAGGGTCCCCGACGCTCGGTGAAAGCTGCCTTAGCGTTTGCTGCCGTTGCGAAGATTATCTTGAACAGGCCAGGTGCACGTATAGTACCTGCTTTGCTTAAAAAATGCCTTTGCTATGAATTAGAATTTCGATCTGACGGGTGGGATCCGATCCTATCTCTTCATTTAGTCGTAATGGATACATATTCCCGGGGTTAAGACGACATTCTGACTGGGGGTGTCGGACCGTGCTGGAAGGAATTGGGCAGAATTTTGCCGGTGAGTGGGAAAGGCCGGCTGGGTGGGCCGAAGGGCCCAGGCTGGAACGTGATCTGTGAGTCTGGAGCAGGCTGCCTGCCGAGGATCAAACCGGGCACCAGGCTGCGTTAGCGGTCGGGTATTTTAGGTGTGAATAAAGCCTAGACAAGAAAACTGTTCTAGAGCCAGGACAGGGGCTCGTTCATGTTTCCAGGCCCAAACGCAATGTCAGGCCTTGTCTACGCACTCAGTAAGTGCCCGTTTATCTGAGCCGGCATCTTGTGCCCTGGTACAGCTCAGTTGATCCCTGTGCAACAAATGGAGTGTGACAAGGATGGGAATGGCTTGTGGTGGATGCTGGAAAGAAAGGAAAGAGGGTCTCTGACTACTGGGGCTCACTGCTTCTGGCCTGCCTCTCATCTGGCACCCTTACTGGGCAGTGGGCCGAGCGCTCACAGGACTGCGGGGTCAGAGTCCGGGGTACACAACCAGTTAGCAGTGATGGCACGTGGACCTCTCTTCCTGAGTAAAATGCACACACTTTGGGACTTGGGTATTTTTTTTTTTTTTAAGGTAAGAAGGTAGCTTAAATATTTAAAGAAAATAACTTCCTGGTCTACAGATCTGTGCGGATTGATGTTCGTGTGAGCTAGAATAAGAAAACCATTGCAGTATAGCAGTAACATAATACACTTTGTCTAAAAAGGACCAGAGAGTAAACGGTTTAGGCCTCGTGGGCTGGAAGGTTTCTAGGGCCTGCGCTCAGCTCTTCAGTGGTGGCGTGAAAGCTGCCGGAGAGCAGAGCCACAGGACGATGCACACAAAGTGTAGGCGAAGCGAGGACCCCGCCTTTGCCCTCCTGCCGCACTTGAGGAGGGTCTGCGACTGCTCTCCCTCCGGGTTTCTAGGTTTTCTGGGTTTGTTCCTATCGGTCCAGCTCTGTCATCTTGGATTGGACTTATTTCCTCCCTCTGGGCCTCGTTTTCTTCATTCATAAGATGAAGAACAGAGGAGAAGCTTTCTAGTTCTCACTAGCCACGATTCTATCAGCGTCTATACCGCACTGGACACTCCAAGTTAATAAAGTTTGCGCATCACAAAGTAAATATGTGTGTCAGTCCCCACGGGTGGGTAAGAGGACCCGGCTCAGAAGCCAAGCGCCTTTGGGACCCAGCAAGCCCTCGGTCGGATGGTCCGATGTCACAGTTCCGAGATGGCACTTGACCCCCGACAAGGTGCGCCTCTGCATCTCCGAGGCCTCCCGCTCTTTCTGTTTTGCGGTCTCCAGTCTCTCAGCCAAGGAATCTGATTGTCTGCGGAGCCCATAGCATAGCCTCAGACTGGACTAATGTTATGATGAGGGTCTTTGATGCCACATTGCTCTACAGGTTTACTTTTATTCATATAGAATGTTCCTGTGATTGATTTTAAAAGGAGTTCGGAATATTAATAAGGCACATTTGCATTTTGTATCCGTTCCAGCATATATTGTGATGTTCACAACAAGTTCTTTAATACCGCTCCTTTAAGAGGCGTCTCTAGGCGATGACCCCTCCTTTTGGGTGTGTTCTGGACTTAGTGGCGCACTTTGATAAGCAGAAAAAAGTGGGCAGGGGGATGCCACGGTGGGTGCCAGGACTAGGTCGTCAGGTGCTGGGCCTTCCTCTCTGTTCTCTCTTTGAGTCGCCCCCCAGAGGGAAGCCAGCGGCCAGGCTGTGAGGACACGCAGGCTGCCTCGTGGAGAGAGCCACGTGGCCAGGAGCGGAAGCCGCTCTCCTGCCACGTGAGGGCACCTTCTTGGCAGTGGCGGCCCCAGCCCCATGCAGGCTTCGGGGGGTGCCGCCCCAGCAGACAGCCAGGGCCCGTCAGCAGGAGAGCCCCTTTGTCTAGGACCACCGACGGACACTGCTCCCAGACCTCTGCCCCTAGGAAACTGTGTGAGATGATAAATGGATGTCATCTTAAGATGCTGGGTTTCTGGGTTTGGGGGTAATGTGTTACACAGCAATAGATAACCAATGCAGTGATTCTGTTGACCTTTTTTTTTTTTTTTGCATTAAAATTATCTTTACTGGGTATTTTTGAACAGAAGTGAAGCTTGATAGTCATATGAATAATTAATTATATATAAATATTATATGCATTAATTATATAAACATTATATGTGTTCTAGGTAATATAACTATATAAACATACATAATTCTAGAAGTATAATTAATTTATTTTTCCTATTGTGCTTCATGTAGAACCGATCGCTAGGCATTTTTCTCCCTTTTGCACAGTGGGTACATTCAGATGTCAGTTTGTCTGCTCCCCGCACCTCCAAAGCAGAATTCTCTCTTCACATAGTAATGGCTTTGAACTTCTAATTCGCATCTATTTCATTCTATTGTTTATTCTTCACATTTATTTCCAAACCTGCTTGCCTTCTAGACTCTGAGCTGTTCGAGGGCAGAGAACATAAGAGGAATAACCCCAGTCCTTCTGACACACAGCCCTCTCTAGTATGCACACTGTAGATGTGAAAAATGTTTTGGTTGGATGAATGAATGAATGACCGGATGGATGGATGGATGAAGGACTGAGTGAATGAATGGGCGAGCGAGCACAGTTGCCTGGAGCAGTGGCTTGGTAATCACAGACCTCCACATGTGCTAGTGTGGCTGCTCCCTCTCTGTGTGCCTCTGGGCAGCCAGGCACCTCTGGACAGAGACCGGAACCTGGCTCAGAGCTGTCCTCGCTGGACCAGGCTTCACGAACGCTGAGGTATGCTGGCAACAGACACTGCTGTGAAGCCTCATTAACTGGACCACCATTAATGGAAAATTTCTGCTAATTTGAGCAGAGAATGAGGCTCCTGTTCATGTGTCCTTTTATGAAAATGGAATTATCAAAGGAAATCCTATAGATTCGTTTTACCTGTGTACACGAACATATGAAAGTAGATGGGCAAAATGAGCTGACGATCATATACCAAAATTTCATATGCTTTTTGCAAATAAACCTTATTCGTTGAAGAAAATGTTCCAAATTGCTCTCCTAGGTTAAACTAGATCAATTCATGTTTATATTTCAAAGGAATTTTTGAAACTTTTAAAGAGATCTCCCAAATTCAAATTTAATATAAATCAGACTAACGATTTCTTAACCGTTAAAACTTTGATTCATGGAATGGTGTGATGTGTGCTCCCTTCTCACGTTAACAGAGCAGTCAGTCCCTGAGCTTGCGTTCTTTCCAGCGTAAGTCAGTGGACAGCTGCGAGGGTGCAGGAGGGAGCATGGACGTGGTGAGCTGTGGAAGGCTTGTTTTGGAGCTGGCCCAGCGGTGGCCTGAGGGTGTGCAAAGCTCTGATCATCTCCAAGCCAGTGTCTTCATCTCTAAAAATGGGGATCATACTTCAGTCCTGTGGATCTTAGAATCGTTGTGAGGACCAAAAGGAGAACATGAGTGCCTTTCTTAAGCAATTTAGCAGTATACAGACACATGTCGGGTGTTTATCAAGAGCTCATCTTAAAAAACAACCAATGCCTGTGTTCTTCCAGGCAATATTTTAAGAAAAACTCTCTGTGTCCTCTTTAATAATTTCTGCCTTCTTTTTGTAAGGGAAGAGAGAAAAAAGTTTTTAATTATTGATTTTAGTTTATTAATTTTTTAGTTTTGAAATATGGTGTGTGCAATGTGAGGGGAAGCACGGGGCACTGATACTGGGCTGTACCGACGACAACGTGGCTGGCTGTTTCTTCACGCATTCTTATGGTCACGTAACTCCTGTATAAGCTAAAATTCCACTTAGGGACCTCCGAATTTATAGTAATTTATTTTGACATACAGAAATTCTCAAATTTTTATTGCATTAAAAATCATTTGGCAAATAATATATACTATATGTTGATTTCTTTCTTTAACAAGGCTGTCGTATTTCTTTCAAAGGATAGCCATCTTGGATATTTTCAACAATAAAGTATTATGCTTTGAATAACCAAATATCAACCTTAACTCCAGTTATGGTTTACAAAGATGAAAATAAATTCCAGACTACATATTATTTAAAAATATTATCTTTAAAAAGCTAGATTTCTTATTAAAATGATCTGTTATTTAAAATTTCATTTCTAATTTTTATTTATGAAAAAAAAATAGATTTTCTTAGCATAAGGAACGGTGACCAAAAACACATTTGACTTTTTTTTTTTACTCTCGCTGCTTACAGTAGTGATTTTTAGTGATTTGATCATTCAAGTTTCTGTGAACATATAAAATCATACATTTACCTGGACTCATTTGGTAAGTTGGGAAGGGTAACTTTCAGAATAGATTTTAAAATATTTTGTGTCCAAGCATGTAAAATTATGTACCCTGAAAAATGTTTATAATTGGTTAACTATGCCTACATTTAACCACCTGTGTTCTCAAAATAGGAAACTGTTAGTGAAACGAAACTCAAACAACTTATAAATAATTTCATCCATAGAGTTGACTTTTATTAAATTCATCTGTTAAGAAGTTTACATTAGACATTAGAATTTGTGGTTGGCTCAAACTCCAAACTATTTGGTAAAAAAATATACTCACTATTGACTATGGACTAACGAAATCAGATCTATATTTTAACTTGATCAATTAGCATGTTACTTTGTCTTTTAAAAAATGGTTATCTTTCTGGTTGCCTCAGTATAATTATTTAAATATGGTGACTGATTTCAATCAAAATCGATATACCTCTTACACATTTTAAATTCAAACTATAAGTCAGGCTCCCGTCTTAAAACAACACAGCCAACAAAAATTTTCAAATGAACATGTGATCTCTCTGTGATGATGAATGAGGACTGTGATTCACAGAACTGTCAGCTATGAGAGAAGTACCTGGGCTGGTCCACGCAGATGCGCCCTGGGAACCTACCGTGAGCTTCTCACTTAAGAACGTTAGAGTCCCCTTTGAAATTTGCATGAACTTGGGACAAGGTGATCTACCGCATGTTTAATTGAAGTTAGTGGCTTTCACCTATACAGCCAATATGAGTTGAATGGATTTCGATATCACTTTGGGAGGCCAAGCTCAAAAATCTTTTAATGTTCTCACCCACCTTAAAAAAATGAGAAAAGGTGGTATAATATTGAAGGCAATTGTAAAATTAAAAAGAAAGTTTATATTTTATAATTTAATGAAAAGTTTTAAGGTGATAATGTATTTTGTGAAAAAATGAAAAAACACATATTGCATATTAAATTGATTGAGATGGTGTTCCAAGAGTTCTTTTAATTTGCTGCCAAAATAGTTGTTTGTATTGATAGCTAAATTCTCCAAACACTGTATATTCGTTAAAAGAGTAACAGCTCTTAAACTTATACAAGTTACAGGAAAAGATAAAATAGGCTGACTTTCTGGGGAGGTATCAATTTTATGTCCTTGGAAGATATTCAGGGCCTGACTATTACTACTAAGAATAAATAACATTTATTAAGTACTAACTATGTAGCCGGAGCTGTTCTAAGCACTTTACACATATAGCTTTGGCTTATTGTTTTTAGCGATAATCTGTTAGAGACCGTGCTTGAGAATGGATGGAAATGGATTACCTCCCAAGTCCCAAATCCTGTCCACTGTGGAGGTTTAGTGAGTCCAGGATTTACTACCCAGTGCCTAATGAAAAAGAGGAAGTGGGCTGTAAGGATCAAAGTGGTTTTTTCGTATTCAGGGAGGCACGATGCATAAATGCTGTCTGTGTTCCTTTGGGGTTAGCACATAATTTTAAAGGAAACTTGCTATATTCTTCCAGAAAGGTTCACATAAAGCACACACAGGTTAGAAACACTTCTGCTGTGTCTTGCCATTTTTCAAGCCGACTCTGAGCCCCCCAAAATAGTATTGAAGTCCCTTAATTCTTTTTAATATCTAGCAAGATTACAATTGACTTACAATGAAGTAATATAAGCTTTAGCTGGTTATAAATTAACTCAGGGTAATAATCTTGTTTTCTTTATTCTTATTTTCTTTTTCTTTTTAACAGAGGCTCAGATCAATAGTGACAAATTTGATCTTAAAACGAGAAATCTAATTTCTTATTGAATGGGAAATAAAAACCTTTGAAAATATGTGCAGTCTTTTGAGAAAAGTATAACAGGGTCCTGCTTATGAAATGTTTAGAAAACACAAAGCAATTTACCTAACTTTTCTGTGCATTTAGGGGGAAAAGATAAATATGTTAAGATTTTGATGGTTAAAATAAATGTAGAAACCCTACTTTCCCCATCAAAAGTCTTACAGAAGTAAAAGAATTTCACAGTGATTTCTCCAGCTAACAAATGCCTGCTTTTCCATGCATCCCACTTTTACAGATTTCTGTAGAAATTTTATATGTAAATCTTCATTTTGCTTTGAACAGTCTTCTCGTTGACCTCTGTCGTTTCTTTACATGTATGAAATCCCTTCCCATAAATAGTCCTGACATTTTCAAAATATTAATCTAATTTATTCTAATTTAACTGAGTACTTTCAGTTAAATTAGGATAAACCTTAAAATATCATCTTACTTGACTTAATTCCAAGTTACTGCAGTGTGAATGATATGGGGACACACTTGGGATAAGTCCGAAAGCATCATACACAGCTATTTCTTTAGTTTTCTCTCTCTCTTTTTTTTTATTGGAGCTGTTTCTGTCTACTCTTAATTATACTACATATATTCATCTGAGTCAATTCCAAGTAATGATGCTGACCTAATTTGAATTAGAAAAAAATAAAGGGTTTTTTTTTTTTTTTTTAAATGAGGGGATCCAAGTATAGGGTGAGAGAAATAGTTAATCTCCTATATCCAGTCTTGAGATAAATATTTTATAAAACCTTTTTCAAATTTAAATACATATTGAGATTCTTGGAACTTTGGGAACTGGAATATATTTTCAACCAACTACAAGGACAGATAACTGCAATTCCTTATGTAAGTTTTAGAAGGTCTTGCATTTTTAATAAATTTTTAAAAAATGCTTGAAGATACTATATTTTAGGCTCATTTATTTTATGTGTGTATATGTATACAGTTTGGGATCTAAAAACTAAAACTAAAAGCTTTAGCCTTTACTTCTCTAATCTTCATTCCCTCTTTGATAGAATTAGCCCGAATTGACTAAGAGTTAGATTCAGCTCACTCAAGCTGAACTCTGCCTGGGGGCGTAGAGGCCAGGAGAGGAAGTTCTTCATCTCTTTCTCAGAGGTGTGGTGCTGTTTACTTTGGAAAGAAAAGATACAAGTATCTCCTAAAGTGGATTAGACATGGCAAGACAAGATGATACATTTGCACTCCAAACTCTCAAGCAGCTGTGAGAATGCCTTATGTGTGAAATTTCTTACCTTCTTAAAAATCTTGATAGAGTTGTAGCTAAGCTCTTAACAGTCAAAAACAAACTGCCAATGAAGTTTATTTTCTTTTTTGCTGAGTTTTCTGGACCATTGTTCCGCTCGAGGGGCCCTGTTTGTTAGTTTTGGCTCAGGGACTTCTCTTCCTTCAGGATAAGCTCTCCTTAGGCACTTGTACACCTCGGTACTCAGGGCTGCCTGACAGTTTATTCACAGCCCCTGCTAAAGCATAATTCAGCTGCGTGACTTCCTGTCTCAGAGGAGGGGGTGCCGACAAGGGGGTTTGTATCTGTAATGTAAATATATAGTTGATTTTGTGAAAAACTGGAACATTTTTGTTTGTTCTCATAAAAGATTCCTGCTGGAAGTTTTATTTTAAAGCTGGCTTTCAGCCTTTTTCTTTTTTCTTTTTTCTTTTTTTTTTTTTTTTTGCTGTGACTTGGACACTGATCTGATTTTCTGCTTTCATGGCCCCCTTTTTAAAAAAAAATGTAAAATATTTAATTCAACATTAACTGTGCTTACAAGCTACATAGCAGAATAAAATCACATTACAAACATTGTAGTATTAGATTTTATCACCATTTATTTCTTCTAGCCCGTCCAGGGATTTCTTCATGTTCAGTAGAACTAATTTGCAGTCAGACATCGAGGTCTTCTAGAAGGCCAGCAGGCTCCAGAAATTAATTTATCCAAATAACCGGTCCCTCCTAGGCCAACCTTAGAGGGACACGGAATGGCCTAAGAAGGCAGAGCCTCCTTTTGAAGTCTGGAATGTTTTGACTGTCTTGAAACAGGCGGCTGGAATGAAAGGATAATTTTCAGTGACCCAGGGGATTTTTTTTTTTTTGCCATTTTCAAATATTAGGTAAAACAAAGAGAAATTGCTTGCTCTAATTTAGAAAGACTTAGTAATCAGGAAGGCAACCAGACTGCGAATAATGGTCCAAGGTATATAGCAGAAGCTTATTGACCAAACCTAGACTGCAGGCAAAATCAAAATTAGTATACCCTTAAAAAAGCTCAGAGGGGCTATGTTTTAGTCAACATTTCTATATTTTCATCCCGTATACCTGAATTATTTTCTTAGGATTAAAAAAAGAGAGAGAGAGAGAGAAAGTCAATTACTTTGATTTATTGCCATCTAAAAACATTGCTATATTTTAATATTAATATTATTAAACAAACAGGAGGTTGTAATTTACAATAGCCTGCTGTTATACTAAATTAGTTTACTAGAAACAGTGAGTTGATATTTCATATTTGGCTAATTTTCAAAAAAAATTAATAGATTTTAAGGCTCTGGATCTTTAAAGCTAAGTGTTCTAGAATACACTTAGCTTTAGGAATCTATTCCTAAAGGAATTTATTCCTTATACTATAGATTAATATTCATTGTCATAGAAAAAAATTACCTTTTCTGTTTTTAGTAAAGAAAATGAATTAAAAGTTGGAATTGGTAACCAAGTAACTGCCCATTAAGGTAGAACTAGGAGATGCTTCTTTTTACACAACATGTTCCATATCACCTAAAGTGTAATTATGCACTTACACAGTATACTTAAGAAATGAGGGTTAAATAATGCTTGTAATTTAAGAGTTCTGGATGATAGCAGATGCCAGCTGACTATGAATTAAGGCTTTGTATTTTACAGTTTTGGAGAATTATAATTTATGTACCGATGAGTCGACAAGAATGCCAATCCTGTGGTTGACAATTAGTCATTCTTTAATTGGTGAACTATGTTCTGATTTAATTTAAATGAAAAAGAAATTGTAATTTTCTTTTGAGTTGTTGTCAGGTGTGTTTGCTTGTTTTGCATGAGGTTGATCGGTGCTCTCTCTTCTCCTTGCTGAAGTTGCCAAACTTATTTCTCTAAGTTTCATCTTTAATTTTTGTGCCAGTTTTCCATTTAATCGGTCGCCATTACCAAGCCAAAATATCTGGTAAATATAAGAAAAACCTCTGAGGACAGTGTTCTCCTAGCAGGAAGTGACACATTAGTCATAGGTGTTACAGAGAGTAAACAGCGTTGACCGTTCACCTTTTCATCATCTTTAAGTTCTTCTTTTACCTACTCAAATTCTGAGTAAAAAAAAAAAAAAAAAATGTCGGCTCTTCAATAGCTGTGGTGAAAGAAGGCATAGAGAGGTTTAAGTAAAAGTTGACTGGGGCCAGCACTGTTGGTGCGTTTAGTAGGGAAAGTGAGTTAAGCCGTCTTTGGTAATAGAACCAAGACCCTGTATGAGTACATAGTAGAGATTTGAGGAACGTGGGAGCTGGGAATGTGGGGGACAACTGGGAGATAACCGTGCTCACACCCGTGGACTACGGGGACGTCTGCCAACCCCGTGAGCCGCGGCAAGAAAATGGGATTTCTAACCTTCAATCTCATCCTTTTGAAAAGCATATGTTTTATGTAGACTTTACAGGTAATATATTAGTAAAGCACTATTTGTATATCATGAATAGATACACGCGTGCTCAATTTTTCTTTACCGATGAGGAATTAATGTCTAAAAAGCATTTGGAAATAGCTAGTTTTGACAATAGCTTTATATGTTGTATCCTGCATATTTTCCATTAGGAATCAGCAGTTGTCAAAGTTGATCAGGAATGTCATTAATTGAAATATGAAATTCCATACTCATGATTAATAAATGCATATAGGTATTTTCATTTTGAAGATATACGTTTTGTATTTTTCTCTTTGTTCTGCACAAAATATCTCATTGGGGCTTGACCATCCTTTTTCTTTAAAAAGTAATATTAGTTCTTTGCTTGAAATCACTGTTATGTGAGTGTATGTCATTACATACATGTTACCTTATGTTTACACATAATATGGAACTTCGGGTAAAAGGTAGCTGATCTTTTCTTTGAAATTATGTTCATGAACTTTGTGAAAACCTTTTTCTCAGTGTTTATAGATTCATCATTTCTTGCTGCTTGAAATTACTATACATTTGACCTCTGCATAAGTCACACTGTGGTTACTTGGTAACAGAAGGCTTAGTGAGGATGGAGGGCTTTTATCTAAAAGATTTTCTTGCAGGAGAAGAATTCATGTTAATATGTTTAACTGCAAATGACAGAGGGTAGTGACTTCAGTTTTGGGCATTTTGAATCCGAGAGGTTTAGGAGGTATACAGGTGATTTCTGTAGAAAATTAAAAATTTGGACATGGGTTTTCATAGTGGACTGGCCTAAAAGTGTAGATTTGGGGGCCGTTAGCAAGTGGATGATACTGAAGCCAACATGTGAGGTAACCCAGAATAGGTGTGTCGAGGGGGGAAAAGACCGAATAAGAGAAGATTTAGGGGGCTATCAGAGGCAGGGAGGGGCTGAGGGGCCAGCTGAGGTGCTGTTTGAGAGGCAGATGAACCAGAGATGGTGAGACAGCCCCCAGCAGAGGAAGGGGCCATGGCGCCAGGTTCCTTTGAGGAATTCAGTCAGGCAAGTACTGAAAGGTGGGACACCATCAGTCCTAGCAGTCTGAGTGGGACGGCGAAGGGTGGAGTCCAGACCGTCTGAGTTGATCCGTAAATGGGAACTGAGTCAAGGAGGCACAGCGTAGAGAGTCAGCCACCGTTACTAGAAGTTTGGCCGAGAAGAAGGCAGTAGGTCGAGGGAGGTGAGGACCGAAGGCAGGCTTTTGGAGGAGAAGGTGCCCATGCGAGGGAGTCCGTGGGAGGCCCACCCTTCCTCCTCCGATCCTAACCGCCCCCCCCCAACATAGCACCACCTCGCACACACCCCCTCTTCAGAGAGCACGACATTAAAGGCAGTAGGAGAAGCATAAAGCTGTATTTTGGGCCATAGGATCATAGGATATTTATAGTTGCGTAGTAGCAAATAGTCATTTATGTGGGCTGGTGAGGATCGACTGTACTAACTCCCATTGGTCTAAAAGCCATACTTTCCGCCTGGCTTCACATCTCCTGTGCCCGCTTCTCTGCCGGGCAAAGCCTCCTCCCTCTGTTCTGAAGTCAGCGTGACTCCCATGTGAAGTCTACTCTCTCGACTCCCCCTAGTTGTCTTCTCTCTCCGGTGACCGTCGACGAGCTCTGCTGTGGCCCTTAGGAGGTGAATTTACAACTATGTGTGCATCACACTTCTGGTGAACTGGGAATTCTCAGAGAAGCTCTCTGTCTTGTCTCTTAATCACTAGCCTGTCACATCGCCTGGCACTTAGTGGCTGCTCAATCAATATTGCTTGAATGAATGAATGAATGACATGATAAAAGACAACTATAAGCATTAGGACACACCAAAAAACTGTCTTTGTGACTATAGGTTATTTATATTCATTATATTCATCTATGTGTAACTGGTCAACGACCCAACTTGATCTATAAAGAAGGGATAATTATTACAGTTAATTGAGATGATGTTTAAATATCATGACTCTTGTTTATTTAGAGTAGGAATATGCTTAATATATTAATCCCACTCATTCAAAAAGTATATTTGTGTAGGTTTTATATGGTATGTCATGTCAAAGTAGAGATATACTAGTCATTATAGTCACTACTTGCCAAGTAAGAGAAAATAAATTAGAACTTCAAAAGGAAGTTTGAATTGCAAAGTGTCTTGTTGGGAGTATTTAGAATAAACAATTGTAGTTTTAAGAGAGACTGTAATGTTCAGTGGACTACTGTTGAAAAGTTTTGTTTGCTTTTACTTCTTTTCTTTACAATGGTTGCTCTGATTGCATAAGAATCTTCAAAGTAAATGGAATGCAAATAAGTGTACAAAAAGATGAGTTAAGAAATGCTTAACATAATTTTCTGTGTTTCCCCTCGTTTATTCTAACAATACTAGACTTGGCGCTTTTCTGTCATGATGATGCCCTGATATGAACTGAATCAGCAGTAAAAATGTGCAGACATAATTAATTAGCTTATTCTTTTGAAGTTGTTCCGATTCAACTTGATTTTGAGCTTGTGGTTAACTGCATAGTTTCACAGAGCCAGAAACTGAACACTTTATCTATTATAAAAAAAGATTATGACATTAATTTCTTTTAGAGTTAGGGTTAAGAAATGGAGAAGCAGACGATTAAGGAGGAAGAACATGGCTTTGAGGTCATGTGACTTGGGTTCTCATTTGGGCATTGTCACTGACTGACAGTGTGACTCACATCAAGTTACTTACCTGGCCTTCCTCATCTGAAAATATGAGCTAATAAAGTGTCATGGAGTTACAAGAAATCCGTGATCCAGTGCTTTACGTGTGGTCACCACCCACTAACATTGGGCACCCTTTCTTTCAAGACAATTTTAATATTTCTTTTACTGGACACTAAAAATATGTTAACTTTCATTTTTATCTTGCCACCAGGAAGGAATATTAGAGACAAACTTAGCATTAATTATTGTGAGTTGTCTTATCTAGATCTTAGTATAGTTACCTTCTTTTTGTCTTCTTTATTAATTTTTATATCTTTAAGTTTTCTTAAAAGGCTGTGCTATTTCTATACAAATAGTACCTTGAAAATAAAATCTGAAAAGAAAACCACCTCAAACCCTACTACTAAGAAATAATCATTGATAATATTAGATACATGTCATCTCAGACTTTTCTTGATGCATATATACAGGTGGAAAATAATTTTATAGAAGTTGGATCATTGTATTTAATTCTGTATGATTTGAAAAGAAAAAAGAAACTGAAAGCTGAAGAATTGCTGAACTCAAGATGTTATTTTTTACAAAATAAATTAATTTATAAAAGACAATCTCAAGAGAAAAAGATTAATATGAAACTACCAAGTAAGTTATTTTTTAACTACACATATCAATTTCAGTCAGGCCGTTGACTTTTTGCTGTAAAACCTGAGGAAATTAGTCCACTTCTCACTTCTTTTTTCCCATCTGACCATTTTTTGTTATTCTTTTGACATTATCAAGGTTTATAACATTCTGTTAGGAAAATTCTAATTGTTTGTTTAATCTCAAATACAAAATACTTGTTACTGTTTCAGTTAACTCAGTGTTTATGACCATTCTTTTGTTTGTTTTGAAATTTTTAGTAGAGGAATTTTTCAAGAAGGGCTCATACAATGTTCTGCTCCCTGATTTTATGGAAGTTTGAGAATGTCTGTATTGCCTTCACACTTAAAAGGCAACTTGAAAGAGTTCAAGATTATTGGGACTCATTTTTTCCCCCTAAACTTTTTAGGTATCACACTGCCTTCTTTTATTGCATACTACTATAGGGAATAATAAGATGGACTTCATCTTTCTACCTTGTGGCTAGATTCTTTTCCTCTTGGATATCCTTATAATCTTTCTTTGTCCTTGAGGTTTAATAACAACATAAGTTTATGAATTGATTTTTCCATATTACTATTTTTCATTTTTTTTGTGGCACATAATGTGTCTTTTAAAAATATATTTACTAGAAACTTTATTGTTACATGAGATCGGTGTGCCCTTTTTATTGAAAATTTCAGATAAACATTTCAGGAAAGATTTGTTTCCTTATATAAGTTCCTTCTGGGTACTTGTTATGCATGTGTTAGATATCTTTTATCTGTCCGTCATATGTTTTCTACAAAATTTGTTTTTGTTTCTTTTCCATTTTGTTTTGAATGATTTTCTCCAGCTTCTCTTTGGTGTTCCTGTTTAATTTATATTTATCCCATTTATTGTTGCTTTTTGTGTGGCTTTTATCTTTGTAACATTTCTAGTCTTCTTTTCTGCTTCTTTCTGGAGTGTGGCCTGATCACTTTTTATCAGTTTTTCTTGTTTTATATTGTCTTGCAATGTTTTAGAGATGGTTTCCTTCCTTCTTAAGCATACATTCTAAAGTAACTTTATTAAGCAACAACTTGTCAACTTTTTTTTTTTTTTTGGTATGAAGATAGTTTCTAAATGAAAGAATTTATTGCACCAATTATAAAAAATTGACCTTATGTGAAGGAATAATGGTATTGAAGAAAGGGTTTTCTTTCTTTTTTTTTTGTTTTACATAAAATATTTATGAAGTTGTGTGATTTAGGCTACTTCCAGAAAAATGATATAATTGCTTGAAGAAGCCAAACAAAATAGACATGGGAAATATGGTGTAGTAATAAATTTTGTCCACCATGGTTAGTGCAGTAGACTCAGGTGACAAAATGGATTTTTTTCTGGCTAACCTGAAACAATGTTCTTTTGAAAAGCCAGTTTGTCCTGGCGAGCTCTGTCTATCTGTAGTGTCCCTGAGGACGTGAGGAAGAGTTTGGAGAGTAAGTTTTTCTGTATAATGGAGAGAGATGTGACTCCAGACAGTGGGGGAGGATGCAGAGGCAGAACTAGAGCCAGCGGAAGAACAGATCACGCACTTGGGCGGCAAAGTCGCACTGCTTGGCCGGGAGAGGCCGCCGGGGCGGAGCAGGGTGCGGGCCCCCAGCAAGCCACGGTCGATGAACTAACTGAGGTGGCTGGCCGGAGACTCGTCAGACTACCATGAATTCACATTTATGTTTTATTTTGACTTACGAGACATCAGATATTTGAACGTCAGTGTTTTGGTGTTAGGCTAAGGCTTCTCTTTTGAAGACGGACCCGGGTTTGGAATTCAGAATCCTCCTTTTTGCTCTCAAGGCCACACGCTATAATTTATATTCTTATTCTTCATCTCTGTATAAAAGATAGCTCACTGTACGTACTGGTTGGCACCTTGCTTTTCAAATTCACCAGTTCCTGGATATCATTCCATGTCAGTGCACAGAGGCCTGCGTTGTTTTATATATATATATATATATTGCATAGTACTCCATTGAATGGGCATTTGGAGGTTTCCTAACCTTTTGCTATTACAGAAGTGCTGTGTGAATAATCTTAGAAATAAGTTATTTTGCGTGTGCACATTAACATATGTAAGATAAAAGCCCAGGAGCGGGATTGCTGCATCAAAGGCTGTGTGCATCTGGAATTTTTTTTACAGCCAGGGCTGGGTTGTGCTCAGTAGGTCTTGTAACTGTTGCCATTCACCAGCAGTGTCCTGGCGTGTCCCTGGTCCCTACTGCTTTGCCCAGAGGGTATAGTATCAAACTTAAACTTTTGGCAGTCTGAGAGGGGAGAACTTGTAAAAATCTCCTTGTGGTTTTAACGTGCATTGCTCATTAGGAAAAGAGCTATGCATAGTTATCAAGCCCACCGACTCCGGAGCCCGGCTGTGTTAACTTTGGGCTCCGCCGTGAACCAGCTCTGTGATCTTGGGCAAACTTCTTAGCTCCTGGCGGCCTCCAGGTCCTACGCATGTATTGCAGAGAGTATCGGCTACCTCAGAAGGTTGCTTTAGTAATTAAATATGTTAACATATGTGAAGGGCTAGACCGGTATCTGGCACACAGTGTGTTTCGGCTATTATTATTGTTTTTGGTATTTGTGGAGTCGAACATCGCTTTATGTGCTTTTGAGTCAGTTACCGTCCCTTTTCTATGAATTTTTATCCTTTATCCATTTTCTACTATTTGTTGGTCTTTCTCTTATGGATTTTTTTGAGCTTTTAATATGTTAAGATTAGCCCTTCATATATAATCTGTAAATATTTTTGCACACTCTGTTGCTTGTCTTTTATTTTTGCCTATGATATTTTGTCATGCCCACTTTTGAAATTTATGCAATTAATCTTTTCTTCCATGTTTTTAGGATTTGCTTTATAGTCAGAGAAGCCTCTCCAACTTTAGGCTATAAAGCAATTCTCCACAATGTTTTTCTCTAGTGATTTTATGATTTTATTTTTTTACATTTGAATCTTTAATTCATTTGGAATTTCTGCTGGTTTCTATTTACGGAGAATATTTTAATTTGCTTTTATCAAAGATCTCTTTTTTCAAAACACTTAGATTAGTTTTCAAACAATGACAATGACAGACTCTTCACACACAGAGTGCATTTTATGTAATTTAATTAAAATTGCAAAATTGCAATAACCAATGTAATAGGCATATGTAGGTTTGAGAAGAAACACTGACGATATATGCCTTCCTATTGCAGTAAGGATAAGGTGTACATTATGTCTCACAGGCAGGAAAAGAATACTTTGAGGTAAAGAATACTGAGACAAAAAAAAAAAACACCACAAAAAAAAACAAAAAAACAAATAAATAAAACCAGAGCCACCCTGTCCAGTGAATTTACAAATGAAATGGAGCCTTTGACTGGGACTTCTAAAGGCTGTCCTCTTTTTCCCTCTTTTTCCCTGCAAGTCAACTTTTTCCCTTTCCTAAATGCTTTTGCTGTCAGTTCTTTGACATACCTAATCGTGGTGGTGGGGTTTTGATGCTCTGTGTGGAAGTTAGCGAAGACTCCATTTCTTCACTCTCCATATTTTAATGCAAAATAATTGAAAGGGAGGTGGGGGGTGGTAATAAAGCTGACTGTGCGAACAAACTCTGCTTTTCTGGTTTCTAAGGCATCTGAAGGGCCCATATTTCAGGAAGGAGCTGGCTGGGTTCTCCAAGTGGGCCGTGGCTCTTGCAGCACCCACAAAAATCTGTTAGATCAGAAAATTATGGAATGCGGAGGGTGGCAGACTCGGCCGCGGTAAAAGCATTCCGGAACTTCACAGTCTTTGTGGATGCTGAGGAGAGAGCATGGCCTCTCCCATGTGGGTGGTCACCCCAACAGTCACCTATTCCTGTCACAAGTTGCTAAGGAATGAAAAATGAGGAAATGCAATAAAAGTGTTTTTGTTGCTGTTGTTACTTCTAACTACAAGATTTGTGTATTAATTAAGATTTATTCTTCAGGCAACGTAAAAGACGCATTGCAGTTTACTCATTCATAGAGTCCCCAGGAGTCGGAGCTGGCTCAATGTCACGTAACACACACACTCTCCAGTCATCCCTCAGATGTACTGAGCCAGTGGTTCTCAACCTTGACTCTAAACCAAAACTCCCAGGGCCTGGGCATGACTGCAGACCTAGTGAGCCCAATCCACCACCAGCGTTGAGAACCAGTGCATTAACCTTTTCTTAATTTTATTTTTGTGTGAAATTCCGTAGTGAAAGACAAAAGTCAGGGTTTCTTAAAATGAGGTCTTTGGTCCACCTGTGTCAGAATTACCTCTTTTGTTAAAAGGAAGACTTAGAAGACTTAGGGACTCAACCCCAGATTTACCAAAGCAGAATATCTGGAGGTGAAGGCCAGAAGTTTATCTGCACTGATTAATAAGCATTAATCAATTAGTATTAGTGAGCATGCAGGTGATCTTGATGTGCAGTAAAGTTTGAGGACTGATGTAAGTCAAGTCCTGAAATGTTTGAAACTAACAAAATCCAATGACCTTTATGATTATGAAGATATGTTAAATCCGAATAAGTTTTAGATCTACTTTATTAGAGACTTAAAATATGTGTAAACTTAAACATGAGTTTCAGTGGTAAAAATATACATCAAGGAGAGAATAATAGAAAATTGGGTAGGTGGTTTATAAAGAAAGTTGGTAGCCATCTTAAAATGGAGCTCAAAAAAAATCTGAATAATATACCTGTACTATATATATTTTTAAATTCACTTGGTTTACAAATTTGAAATGTTTTCTTAATGACTCGGTTAAAACTCACAATTAAATGCAGGCTGTGCACCACAAAAAAAATCCCTCTATAATCAGTAATTCAGTTCGTGATTCTATTTCTACAGAGTTCCCTTTTTCATTTCAAATTCAAATTCTTAAAAGGCGTAGTAAATTAAAATGTGATCTGTACTATTCGTCTCTCAACCAGAGAGAGATGCAAGGTGAAGCAAACACATGAACACATTTGCCTCCTAAACTATAATTTCATAAAAAGTAAATAGATTTAAAAAACTTATTTAAACCAAGAAGTGATCATGTTACTTATGAACACTGTTGATATAACTTAGGTGCCTCTTATTCCATGGCGTAGCTGAGATGCGGCCTCCAGTAGGACCCTGTGCAAAGCAGTAGTTAAGCACACGGGCTGGAGTTAGAGGCACCTGGGTTCAAGTCCAGATTTCGCCATGGTTTGTGGGGACATTGGACAGCAACGGCTGTCACGTTATAGATGTGGTGTTCCTACTATCAGATTAGCACCAACATCGTGTAATGTATATAAGTATGTTTATTCTGACAATGGCATTGTATTGGAGTTCTCCAGACAAACAGAACCAGCAGGGTGTGTGTGTGCGTGCGTTTATGAACATGTGTGTGTGTGTATCTGTATCTCCTATATACCATTTGGAGTCTCAGGAAAGCCAGTGGTTTAATCCAGTCCGAAGACCTGAGTCCAAAGGCCAGAAAACTAGGAGAGACAATGCTTTACACCCCAGTCTGAAGGCAGTAGAGGGCAACATGAGATGTCCCAGCTCAACAGTGAGGCAGGGAAAGGGACAGATTCCTCCTCCCCTTACTTTTTGCACTATTCAGGTCCTCAGTGGATCGAATGATGCCCAACCACTTTGGCGATGGCAGTTGACGGAGTGCTGATTCAAGTGCCGATTGCATCCAGAGACACCCTCACAGGCGCACTCAGAAATAACGTTTAATGTGGGCACACCGTGGCCTGTCAGGCTGACATGTAAGGTCAGCCATCACAGCATCAAGGATTACTTTGTGAAAGAGTGTGTTTCTATAGCTCCAGTATGTAGATCTCAAAGACAAATCTGTATTCTGGCCTTCCCATCTTTATTTGGGAGTACTGAAAGCTATCTCTTCCACTTTGAATACTGTCTGTTGATTTAAACTGTTAAACCATTTTTACAGATTTATTAAATGTTTTTTGAGGCTCCTGAGAACGAGGGCCCCCGTGCTAGTCCCTGAGTATGTAGAGATGAATGATATTTCTGACCTCCAAGAGTGTATGCTCTTGTTGGAAAGAAATGTATGTATAGAAGAAATTATAACTCCACCTCATAAGTATTATAGTGAAGGTAATAGTTAACTGATTACCAAGTTTATTAGAAAATAATACCTTTTTATATTTGGAGGAAGAGGGAACAGAACCCACCATTCAGTGTAATAAAATGCCCTGTATCCTTGGAAGCTAGTGATGACATCTACTCAGCTAAATGAAGGCGAGTGGATGAATTTAGCTAGATGCTTTTATGAAGAAGCGAGATTACAGAACTCTAGACCAGGGGTTAGAGAGCTGGGTAGTGGTCTAGGCTGTTACTGGGCACCTGTTTGAGTTATTCCAATCTCTTAATCTCCATGCTTGAGGCTCCTTACCAGTGAAGCACTAAGTTCTAAGCCATACCCTGTAATTTTATCAAGTGACTATTGTTGCCAGATAAAATGCAGGATATCTAGTTAAAATTTAATTTCAGATAAACAACAGATAATGGTTTTTTTGTTTGTTTGTTTTTTGTATAAGTATGTCCCAAATGTTTTATTGGATATACGTATACTAAAAATTATTCATTTTTTTCCTGAAACTAAAATTTAACTGGAAATCCTATATTTTTATTTGCTAACTCTGGTGACCATACAAGTGACTCTGTGTGGATTAGAATGACTAAATTCTAGCCCTGCCAGTATAGGTGATGAGAACTAAAAATCCACAGTGTTTCTTTCCCTATAAAAGTAATATGTGGAGCACAGGAAAATAATGAGAAAGAAAACTCTGAAAACCAGGTGTTGAGATAAGATACGGAATAGGAAGTCATCGCACAGCTACTCACAGATCTGTCATTCAGTGTATGAGCCTTTTCGTATCATCCAGTCTAATGGAGTGTCAAGGGGGAGAGGAATAATCCCGCGTCATATTATTTGGCAATGCCAATGATTGAATTTTTTTGAGAAATATATTTTAAAAATCTTTTTGTTTACCTGGGTTCAGATGTAACAAACAATTATCAAGCACCTAATCTATATCAAGTACCGTATGAAGTACATCGAGATGCATGTCTCACCAAGTGAAGGACAGTGTTAGTCCTAGAATTAAGAGAACGTGACCGAATCTGAAAAGCTATGAAGTTAAGAGACAATACGCAGAGCTCGCTGGTCTAGCTGCAACCACGGCCCAGATGAGCTCCTAGTTCGTCATAATTCGATCCTGAGATTATGAGAAAGAATTCCGCAGCTAAAAGAGTTAAGTACACAATTATTTGCCATTTCCAAAACAACAACAACAACAACAACAACAACAACAACTGACTCACAGGCTGGGTTTTAAAACTGTTTTTGGAGCTCTCCAGTGCTGTTAGCGGACTGTTATCTCGATGTTGAGTGGTACAGCAGGGTCACTGTTGTACTGCCAGTGACTTTTTCCCCTGGGGAACATGCTCCTTCCATTTTAAAGTCCCAAAGTTTGTGTTAGCATCCAGCATGCTCGAACGAAGGGTTTTCCTGCTTTTCTTTACACAGATGTAGTATAAATATGGCCTGGTTTATGCTTTCAATCATCTAAATTTGTCCAGGCATGATAGAGGATGCCATACAATTTTCTTTTGGTAGTTAGAGCTTTACTGACATAATTGCAGCCCAATCACAATTCTAAGATAACTAGTACAATATGTACATATTTAATTCAAAGTTTCCTGGAGGATTTCAGGCAAATAATGACGATGTTTTCAGTCATCTCCAGAAAGAGACTCAAAGTGAGCATGCTTTAAAATCATCTGGGCAGGGTTCCCCTAGGCAAATGTGTTTATTCCTTCTCCTTTTGGCACTTCTCCCTGAAGGACCCCCGCTTCCCTCGTATCCCAGACTTGGCCTCCTTTTCTCTTCCTCTGTCCCACCACCCAGGTTTAATATGCCATACTATTGTCTGAAAGTCATATCAGGTGCCTTGTAGGTTAATATGATAAGTTTATTCTCGTATGCTAATAAAACTTAATGGCTAGATGAGTTATTACTCCAGATGACACATTTACATTTTAATGGTGATTTTTATGGCTTAACACCAAGTTGAGGCCAAGGTGGGAATGTAAGCAGAAATTGGAGTGGGTCGAGATGAAGGGGAAGTTTTTTTGCACAGAATCTCGTAGCCCTCATCAAATCACACCACTCGTCCGCTCTTTCTCTGGCCTAAGTTTGTGGCTGACTTAAAATATATAAAGATTATGAATGTTTCACTGAGACGAGGAACCCATGTGGCTTTTAAATGTCTTTATAATAGAAAATAAAGTCATGATAAAACTGTGTGTGTGTGTGTGTGTACGTGTGCTCACGAGAGTGAATAAAAACTCATGCTATAGGGAAGTGATAATAAAATTCGTGGTATAGATAACCCCTCGCATTTTGGATCACAGACTTAATTGAAACAAAAATATAGAAATATCAAGATTGAAGAAGATGCAATAATTGGTCTTAAAATAACCATTTGACAGCATACCCAGAGGAAATACTGTTCATGGCAAGTGATTCTGTCTTCTTTTTACTATGTGTATATACCCAACTCCTAGAGCTGGTAGGAAGATTCCAGAAGGACATACTGGAGATACTACTGGAAAATTAGGAGGGAAAAGACAAAGCGTGCCCAAAACAAAGTAGAGAAGGGGAGAGAGCACTTTGGAGAGGGGATGGAGAACCCAGAATAATCCTTCTGGAATTTCCACAAGAAGAGTCTCTGAGGTGGAGTAGCTTCTGACGACAGTTGAAGTTGTAAGCCAAGTCTTGTTTCCATTCTCCTCATATGTGGAGGTCAGTCCTTCAAGCTACGTTGCCTTCGTGAGTATTTGTTCCCTGGCAACATAGCTGATCTTTTCTTCCTTCCTTCCTTCCTCTTCCTTCTTTCGGAAGATGCAGTGGATCAGGACAAACGTATTAAAATAACTAGCATTCTCACACATTTGTCTTCCGTTAAGAGCTCTCCCCTGAAGGTTATACTCACATAGTTGGACACTTTTGGGTTGTCCCTGGTACATAAGACATGGAGAGCTAGCCCACGGGCCTGAAACTGACCTCATTGTATATTTGTTCCATTTCTCATTTGCCGTGAGAGTCACCCTTTACTGCCCTCTGCCAGTCCTCACTTTTAAATCCAGTCGTTCAACCCATGCTAATTTAAGAATCATCCTCAACCCTTGCCATGAAATTCATCTCAGTTACGACCGCTCTAGTTCAGTGAATTTGCTCCTTAAATCTCCTAGACTGGATTATTTCAGTAATTTCCAGTTTTCCTATCTATCTCCATTCCTTGTCCCTTTCATACCTATTGGGTGCGTGCAGCCAGAATGACCTTTCTAACAGACAATTCTACTAACGCTATAATAAAAATTCTCAAGGGGACATAGATAGTTCTCCGTGTGTCTGACCATCTCAACCCCTCAGCAACATCTCAGCGAATATTTCATAACCCAGATTGAGTTAGGTGCCACATTTATATATCTGTTACAGTCATGTCACACTGTTTTTAAACAATTTGTTGAGCTTTCTATAGCTTTCAACCCACCCCCATTCCTGCAAACAAGCAAATAAACACACAAGCAAAAACTCTGCTCTCCCCGTGGGCAGCAACAGAATCTTATTCATTTTCATACGCTCTGCAGAGCGTAATGGCTCCCAGCAGGCCCTGGCACCAGACTGCATTCAATTCTAGCTCTGGCATTTAGGAATGAGCATGCTCCAGTAAATTGCTAGTGCCTCCGTGCCTCAGTTTCCTTTTTTTGTAAAATAGGGACACTAGCTCCTAATTCACAGGCTGGTTGCGAGGCATAAAATGTCAGGCATTTAGGACAGTCGGTATCTGGCATAGAGTCGGCAGCCCACAGGCATGTATTATTATAGAGAATGCGCTTGAAATCTTATAAAACTGAACGTGTATAAAGGGAAGACATTGCAGGGGAAGCTCGGACGAGGGTCCGATCCTAGTGATGAGAGTTGACTCGAGTCCGTTTTTCATTTGAAGTGGAACTAGACCTTTTGTGACAGTGAGTATTATTTAGGTGGCGAGGGAAATTGCTGTGCGGAAGGTCCCCAGCCCCACACGCCACAGCTAGACCCTGGTTGAATTAGTAACCCGGTGTCCTTGAAAGCCGGCCTATTCTGTGTAGAGTCTGCTTCTCCTTCCAAAACTGGCAGAGGACACCTTGTCTTTGTCTAAATCAAACTTGTTGAACAACAACCTGATTCCTCTTTGGAAGGAAAAGGGATGCTTTCATCAGGAGCATGCTTCCAGTTGGTGGCCCAGTAGTGGCATGAAGCGGATGGACCCTTGGAGTCCAAGAATGGTCATTCTTTTTTTTTGAGATATATTTCCAGCTCCTCTCACAACCCCAGTGTAGTCCCAGATGACTCACAAAATGACCTCCTGAGTCTTCTCACTGCCTTTTTGCCATCAACATAGATCACATATACGTTAACAGACTTGGAGGTTGGTTTGCCCAGCGGGAGAAGAAGCCTTCCCTGATCCCTCATAGGGTCTCTGGAACTCTTCTCTGCTCCCATGTGAAGAGAGACCCTGTGTGAGCCTCTCCAGCCGAGCGGTCTAGTGAGCAGACTATGGCTTTGTAGCGAATACTCGATGCCCACTGAGTGGTCGATGTTCTCGGAATGATGCAGTGGTGTTTTCCTATGCTCTTCTGTGAGGAATGAGCATGTTCCAGTGAGTCGTTACCCACCTCTGTTACCCATCATCTCTCAGTTGGTGTGAAAGTATTAGCATCCAGAAGGATTCTGAGACCAGGTTGATCACAATGAGAAAGGAAAAATTTTGAAAACAATTCTACTCTCCCTACTTCGACGCCAGTATGCCATGGCTCCTTCATGGGCAAGAGACTGTGATGTGATCGGATTTTAGTTGGTGGCCCTTCTACCTTCCCCCCCCCTCTCCTTTTCTAAACAGTTTACCATGCCAGAAAAAAGGAGTAAACGATGCAGTATAGATATCAGATTTTTCTGGCCCTTGAGGATTTAATCGACCAACAATAATTGGTGGTAATTGGCCAATACAATTGGTTTCCCTGTGGCTCCAGCAAAAATGTGTGGTAAAGATTTAAAGACGGAGGGAGGGTAATACTGGGGGCCAACTTGAAATTACTGCAACTCTTTTAGTCCACTAAGGTACTATGTAGTAAATTAGTGTTTTGTTGATGAATTTTATAGTTCCAGAGGTTGTTCACAGAATAAAAGAAATTGGCTTAACACATTGAAAAAAAAATGCTGATATATTCACTCTGTGGGTAACTATAACTCCTAAATTACAGTGAGCTTAAGTATTTTAAATTAGAAACAGAATAATCTGTTTTCCTATGAATACTTAACACAGTTGGAGTTATAACATTTCAATGTGATATAAATAGAAATTACAACTCATAGTTAATTAAACAATTCAAAGATCCCTTCCTGTTTTACAATCTGTTTTCTGTATCAGGGTTTAATCTGAGTGAATTAAGTGTAAAGACCCATAATACAATGATTTGCATAAGGCTGCCAACAAAAATAAACCTGGCTGTGATTAAGGCTATGACAATGGTGTTAGCTTAGCTATACAGGCTCATGGAAGCATGCAGAACAAGAGCAATTAGATTCACAAACTGATTTATTACATAGGCTGCAGGTGTTGAGTTTTATGGGAACTGGGGATTATCAGACTTGCCTCTACATATTTTAGTTTAGTTATATGGCCTCTTCTTAAAAACCATTCATTGGAATACTTAAAAAAAAATCAGACACAGTGTCTTACTTAATTCATGAGGTTTTATTTTTTTTAAGTTAATTTGACTTAAACATGTAAAAATGTTGATTTGCATTTTAGTAATGTCAGAATAAAACCAGTGTTTAGATATAATACAATTCACTTCTCACCCGTCGTAAAATGTTCGTTTTAGAGTCCATAATTATGTGAGCAATGTGCTCACAGCACTTGTGGGGCCATTGCAAGGGGTGGGGGTGGTTCCTGGCAAAGCTGTCCCTATCAAAGTGGGAGTTGGGAGGAAAATGTGAGCTATCGCTCTCTCATTGGGGAGGACCACTCATATTCACTAATTATTGAATCACATCATCATTTTGATTGAGTTTTTTAAAAATAGAAGGTTTCTGGGGAGTAAATTATGTTAGGAAAGAAAACATAAGCGCCATATAATGTTGACTTAAAACTAAATATAAGATGATAGTAGTTCAACTAATTCCTAGAATTAAATGTATTGAACTCTCAAAATAAGTTTCACATCAAATCAGAGCTATTGCCACAGTTCGTTTGCCATTATTTTTATTGTGGAAAATAAATTGTCATAGTCATACTTTGGTGGTAATTTTGAAGATTTCAAGTATTTTATTGCAGAAAAGAATGATCTCTTATAGCGGTAAATTTTAGAGAAACATTAATGTTTCTCTCTCTAATGTGTGGATTTTGCTTTTCTCAATTTCCTTTAAAAAAGAGTTTAAATTTTGCAAGGTCATCAACCTCGAATTGGTGGTTTTCCTAAGTATGTTCTGTATTGTGGTATCTTTCAGAAGTCCAGAAAATATTCATAAACTACTTAGGAATTTGCTATTGCTGTGTTTGTAAATACCATTTTACGTTGGCCTTAAGAAATGGAATGAACCTTATACAAGTTTCAAAACTTATGGTTCAAGTTTTTGTCTCTTAACTTGTTTAATGGTGACTTTATTGAATTTGGCTTAAAAATATTCACATATGTGTTTCTCATGCTTAATTCTCTTATTTACAGGGTATCTTCCTTCTACATATTTTAGATTATAAATGCTTGACTTAAAGCAGCTGCATAGTCACTTCGTTTCTGACCCTTGGCGTGGAAGGCTAGCTCTGGGCCTTGTCTTCATTTACCTTTCACCAGATTTCAAATGCGCAGCATTTTTCTTGCACTTCTTAAAACCGAGCAAATTATTCACAAATGTTATATGGTGACTGAAGCTAATGGTCTACTTTTTAAAAAATTCTTTTGCCTCTGTGCTTTCCTTAAAAGAACACTGATTTTGGCTAGGGCATACATTGCTGAGGCCATAAAAATAATTTGAATGCACAAGTAAAAAGAATTTCTCTTAACATTCTTTATGAGTATGTCTTCATTTTAAAATAATATAGCATTATTGTTACATTGCTAGAAATGCTTAAAAGAACACATTGATTAAATGGAGGAAAAGTTGTATAATCTAAAGAAATAAGCCAATTGGAAATCTTGTATGAATTAACATTACAGTGTAAAGCATTTCTATTTGCAAGGGACCAATAACGTTTATATTTTTATTGTCATCTTACAATTTTATTGTTTTTGAGGTTTGTTTGTAATCTATGAAATGTAACACTCTCTAATTTCAGATGTACAAAGCCAAGCTTTGAAATTATGTGCAAAGCTATTCTGCTTCAAAACTGTGATTATAATTTATAATGAAGCCAAAAACGTTAACCTGAATTTATTTTGAAATTTTTCATAATTGATCCAATCCAATCCTATGTCGATAAATAAGCCTCTTGAAATTCACTACAAAAACTTCACTTAGAAAAATATAACGCATAATAACATGTAATGAAGCTGAAAATTTAAAATGTTCAAAAGAACGAAAATACTTTTCACTCATAAAGTGATTTTTACATGTGGTATTGGATAAGAAGGCTTTCAGAAAGCTCATATGACAGTTTTCTATTAGCAGGTAATTCCCCTTGGCTTTTCAAGTAGTGAGAAAGGTGCAAATTCCTTACGGTCAGTTTTACCGTTTGTATACCAACAGCTATTATATTACTACTTACCTGATCACCAACACTAGGATAGTCCCAGGCCTTTGAGCTGTTTAAAGAGCGTACGTAAGCCATGGAGGTGGAGCGGGGAGGCCGGCGAGAGGCAGACAAGATGGTGGGTAGCAGAGAGGTGTATCCGTTTCTGAAAAACAGGTGTGTACGTGTTGGTTTATTGTCCAGTCTATCATTCTGCATCAGGGGATGTCACCTGCCAAGGACAGGTAATTCCTGTCTCCTACTGCCACCTCCTCTCCACATTCTTATTCCGTTGAAAGGTTGTCGTAGTCATTATCAATCTCATAAGAATTATTCTCAAGAATAACTGAGCATGCAAGTGGCCAGCATGTTTCTCCGGTAGTTATTTAGTAGGTCTGTGTCTGGACGGTCCACTCCCTGGGGCATGTGTGCTGCGTCACCCCCCTGTGCCTGCTGCAGTTCCTGCCACAGACATTACAGCCCTCCCCCTAGTCCTAAATCCGGACTCCATCTTGGAACCAGTTTTAAACATGTCACTTTCGTCATCCTGTGCCATGGGTTGGAGGGGGCACTTGACCTGAAACTGTCTGCCGTTCCGCTCAGGACCCAGAGCTCCTGCAAGGCTGGTGGCTGCCATCCAGAGTAAGACAGGTCGAGGTCCCTCCCCACACGATGCTCGCTGGTGTAAACGCGATGCTGAGTACAGGTCAGCCAGCTGTGCTTGCTCAGTAGAAGTGCCAATTTTAGTGAAAGTAACCGTATAAATTGGTTGACTATATCAATAGAAGCTAAGCAGTCCTAGAAAACCACACACGTCTCACACTTCCACTGTAGTAGCACCACGTAACTGACTTTGGGATGGCAGGTTTTATTCTGACTCTTCGGGGCAGAAGCCATCAGTACTTTTATACTAGTGTGTTCCACCTGCTATAACAAAGTACCACGGACCGGGTGACTTAAACAACAGAAATTTATTTCCCTGCAATTCTGGAGGGTAGGCGTCTGAGACCAAGGTGCCAGCAGGGTTGCCTCCTTCCGAGTCCTGCCTCCTTGGTTTGGGGATGTCCATCCTCTCCTTGTATCGTCATGTGGTCTTCTCTCTGCCAGCCTGTCTTCTAATCCCTTGGTCGTGTAAGGGCACCAATCATATTGGATTAGGGCCCACCCAAATGACCCCATTTAACCTTAATTATCTCTTTTAAAATCCTGTCTATGAATACAGCCATACACTTGAGGTATGGGGGTTTAAGACTCCAGTGTATGAACTTTGGGGGTGATACAGTCCAGCCCATGACAGCCTGTTTTAGTCTCTGATTAAAATCCTCTTCTCTTTGGGCCTTACCCCATCAGAATGGGGAGTTTGCTTCCTTCTGGTCCACAAACTACTACAGAGTTCAGCTTCTCAAACAGCACTTCCTTTTTTCTCTTATTTCTTTTTTTGAAGAATAAAAAGAGAGCACAGTGACACGCAGGAGGTAGTAAGCTGGGAAGCAGAGGTCCTGAGTTCCAGCCCTTCCGCTGCCACTAGTTAGCTGTACGGTCTTGCAGATGCCACTTGGCCATACGTGCTTTAGTTTCTCTATAAAATGAAGAGGTGAGGCCAGACGACTGCTTAGTTTTCTCTTAGAGCTAATCTCTCACGTTTCTACCTAGTGGTATCTTATTATTCATTTGTTCATTTATTCGTTCACTGGTCATTTGAGTGTCAGTAGTGTGACTCATCTTATGTGACCTTCCTCTCAAGAAGGGTCAGTGGTACCCGACTGGAGTAACTAAGGTCCTCATAGGTTTTGACTCCTCATTCCCTTCCTCCTGTGCTCTCTTTTCTGGATAGTGTTTGCAGCAGGCACATGACTGCCTCAGTGAAAAATCAATGTTTTAACAGGTTACCACCTTCTCTGCTGAACAGCTTTTCAAGTTGTCAGGTTGTGGATTCTTTTCCACTTGATTTTTGCTTCCATAAGCCTTTTCCTAAAGGTGTTACAACTTTTCATTGTGATTTTGAAAACATGTTTTAAAACATAATCACACCAGAGTTTCTCAAAGAAGGCTTGTCTTGTAAACTCCCTAAATCATGCCCTTCTCTCATATTTATGATATACATATATTTGTTTACCTTATGTATAAATATCAGCCCTTCAAAGTATTTTTGCTAAGTACTTTTATTTTTTATAAATGTTGGCATTGATGTAGCCAGTGTTTCCAACATTTATAATATATCTTTAAAGTATCTGTTTATCAACAACTAATTTTATAATTATTTCATTAAGAACATAATTATAAAAGCTTTATGGTTCTGTTTACCGTGTAGAATAACATTAACACAGAGAAGCAGTAGGTTTAATTCTGAAATAGCTATTCCAGCATTAGATGCTCCATGGTTACTTAATTAACCAAATCAAGAAATCTTGTCAGTCAGTTTTAATGGTGGAGAATCATCTCCCCTCAGGAAGTCTTGTGGTCAGTGGGCAAAAATGGCAACCAGCTTCTCAAAAGTTGAAGGCATTATTATGTACTAAAGGTCACCCACAACTTTTATAATAGAGGACCAGCTGTGTAAACTGCAAGATGTTGTCAAAAGGAAGTGCCAAGCAAAACTTTGGTGCTGTTTGCTGACTATGCTGAAGGGCAGAGAAGCTAAATTCTTGCCCATAGTTTAGAAAATTGTTAGGAAAAGCATAGTCTCTGGGGGATGCCTACACCCCTGGGCCTGGGATTCAGTCCCAGAGATGACACTTGGTCTAGCAATTCGGTCCCCAAAACCTTCCCAAGGACAAGGCCTAAATCCTGCAAGGCGGGGCTCAGTGAGCAGCTGGGCCGGCTGGCTCCTGCGGCCTAGCCAAGCTGCCAGTGCTCAAAACCTGGAAGTAATTCTTTAGATGGTTTGGAATCAGCATCAGCTATGGTGTGGTTGCAGCACTGTCAACTGAAGTTGATTAAAATGCATGTCGTTCTCTATGACATTATAATTAAAATAACCCAGTTTCCAAATGGTGTGCAAGTTTTTGCAGGCCTAGAGCTGGGGTTCTTTCGTGGTTTAAAATCGTGTCCGTGTTCTGCACCACGTGATCTGAGGCCGGCACCATGAGCTGTAACGCGCAGAAGTCAAATGGTGCTTGCCATGCCCCTGCCTCTACCTGAAACTGTTTAAAAACTCCCGTGGCCAGACCCAAAGAACTGACAGGGTATTGAAAGAGGTAAAGACAGGAGTGTGTGGAAAGGTGAGTGAGCACGAGAAGAGCAGCCGGCAGCGACGACCCGCTGCATGTGTACATGTGTGTGCGTCTCATGTTTGTGTTTATCTACTGACACTCTCTGTCGTTTTCAAATGAAGCATTAGTAGTAGTTGTGATGTGGCTCAATAATCACAAATAGTACAATAGGATAAAAATATGAAGAAAAATAAGGACGGAGGTAAAATGAAGCCAGGGATAAAAGCAATTTACAAAGATGAACATTGTGTAAGTTCTAAAAGGAAAGTGGCTGGAAAAGGTAGAAAGTCAGAAACAAGAGATGATCAGTAGATGTGGGGTTCACCGTTTTCATCCTGACCACCCTGAAGTTCCGTTGCAGGCTTAATAGCATCTGTCAGTCAAGAACATACCCGTGGCTCAAGAGAAATAGCTTTTTCTGCTGTGAGCTCTGAAAGAATTTTCTCCAGAGCTTCTCCATGAAAGGGAAATGTCCTCAGACAGCATCCTTACAGTAGAATGACGTGAGATTTCGCCTTATTTCTCATAAAGCCCTCGACATAAGTAGGAGATAACTCTAAAGCATATATAGTTCAGCAAATTTCTAATTAGGGGCTAACAGTACACAGTGCAGTCGAGGTGTGTAGATCGTTTTCGTTCAGGAGTAAAATCTAGGCTATCCCGAGAAATCAGTGGGTTGAGTATTCTTCAGTTAAGTCCCATGAATGTTATTTTGTAAATCTGGAGTTTTATCATTTCGTTGTTATTGCTTAAACTGAGGCATAACATATATATAGTAAAGTGTGTAAAGATCAAATCTCAAGTGTATAGATTGGTGGATGTTTACATCTATATACCTTTGTATAAAATTATCACCCAGATCAAGATTTAGAACAGGTCCTGCAGCCCGGAAGGTCCCTTGTCCTCCTTCCCATTCAATACCCATCACTGTTCTGACTTCTATTGCAATTGATTAGTATACCTCTCAGCGAGTGTCATGTAAATTGAATCATATCTATTCTTTTGAACCTTGCTCAGTATAACGTCTTTGGGATTCATCCTTTTTGTATAACAGTTCATTTTCTCATTGCTATGCAGTATCCTATTATACCACTATATCGTAATTTATTTATCCTTTATGCCATTGATATACATTTGGGTTGTTCCCTTTTTTGTTACTATGAATAAAACTGCTATGAAAATTCTTGTGCATGTCTATGACGTATGCATGCGTTTCTTCTAAGACTGGACTTGCCGGTCATAGGGTAGAAGCATGTTAGATTTAGATGCTGCTGCTAAAGTGTCTTCCAAAACCAGCGAACACTTCCACCAGCAGTGTCTGAGTTTCCCAATGTTCTACATCTTCACCAACCCTTTATTATTTTTTTTGAATTTAATTTTAACAGTTCCGGTAGCTGTATGATATTCTCTTTGTGATTTTAATTTGTATTTCCTTGATGGATTGAATACCTTTTCTCATGTCTGGTCATTTGGTTAGCATCTTTTGCCCACTTTTTAAAAAATGAGATTTTTTTTTTCTTAACCATTTGTAGAAAATCTTCATATATTCTAAACTTGGGACCTTCGTTGGATGTGTGTATTGCAAGTACCTTCTCCCAATCTGTCTTGCTTCTTCACTACCTTAATGTTTTCAGATGAACAAGAAAAAGTTCTGAGCTTTTGGTAGGATTTGGGCGGAAAAGAGCATTGCAAATGATATTCTCTGTCAAGAAGATACTGTACAGCATATGTTATGGCAAAATGTTTAAATTATAAATACAGGTACAAAACAGGTTAGTGGAGAATAAGGTAGTAATTAGTAGGATAGATAAGTACAGGAAAAGTTACGGATTTTTGGAGACTGGTTTGGGCTCAAAGATGTAGAAAATGTTCACACTGGGAAGATTTTTGAAGATCAAGATCTGCTTGAATTCCTCATTTAACAAATGAAAATGAGGCTTAAGAATGTTAACCGGCCCACAGTAATTAAATTAGAGTTGATGTAGAAAGTGAAATTAGAGCTGCTTCTTAAGAATATGTAAACTACACCTGGGAAGATTTTTCTGGATTAGTACTCACTTCAAATAATTTGTCACCTTATCCCAATAGTGCACTTGAATTTCTAGGACTGTTTCTTGGTACTAAATTTTTCGGGAGGAAGAGAATTGAGAAATGTGGTTACCATTGACAAACCACCTACTAGGTGCATGACCTTGATTAAATTGGTTCACTTCTATGAAATTTTTGCTAGGATTTTAAGGAACAGTAATGCGTCATACCTCATCCCTTACTTCTGAATTCGGAACTATCTGAGAAGTGACTCAGGGTCACATACGTGGACGTATAAAAGAACACCTTTATCACCAACAAGACTGAATTAGAAAATGCGAGGTACAGACACAGACGGAGTCTCTAGTGTTCACACTCCTTTCCCCCCTTCCTGCAGCATGAGCTCGAGACACCCCCTTGAGGGAGATTCTGGGTCTGCAGGGCAGATGCGTTTACCCCCAAACCCCACACTTGCATCCTCTGGGGACAGAGAGAGCGAGCCACAGCTCCAGATCTGCCTGTGAGGGTCAGGCCTGGACTCTGGGCTTTGGGTGACATGGAGGTGGGAACCGTGCACGCAGGTCTCTCAGGAGCCCGAAGCTGCGGAGGGAGAATGTGCCGCCCACCAGGAGACAGGACCCAGCAGAGAGAAAGGCCCCACCCCACTGGTCCTTCCTACATGCCGTGTCCTTGAGGTGTGGAGCAGAAGCTTCCTGATCTGATGACGGTTGTAGGAACGTAAGGAAAGAGAATGATTCGTCCTAAGCCTCAGTTTCTCTCTTCCGCATGGGGTCAGTTACACCCCTTTTGTGTACATCCAAGCACTGTTGAGGAGGACCCAAGGTACCGGCCACGTGCAAATCCCTGGCGACAGCAGCGTCACATCACAGGAGGGAGAAGCGCTCTGTTTGCACAGGCGTTTTCCACACCAGGATTCTGATTCCGCCTCCACCACGGTAAGGGGAGTTTCTGCAGTCGGGCTGGGTGCCTCAGTGCCCGCTCTGCTCCTCCCTGCGGTGCGGGCGGTCCTAACCGTGGCCAGAGGCCAGTGCTTGCTGTTGAGTCGGCCCTGCTCCTCAAACCACAAGGCCTGATCCTACCACGACATACCCCCCGCGCCCCCCAAAATGTTTGCACTAATTAAACTCTACTTCTGAGATCCTGATCTTTGGAGGGAGGACAGGCAGGGGTTTCACAGGTCTCTTAGAAGTTCGGCAAAATATGTGGACACTTCTTTCAATAAAAAGCACATCAGACTGAATTTTCTACATTGTTCCAGGAGGCTCCTAACAGCCTAAACTCTTCCCCAGAGCCCTCAGGAATGCCTCGGGCCTCAGTGAGAAACCTCTGTAATTGGATTAAGAGAATAACTCTGCAGGTTTTAATTTAAACCCCAATGCATTTGGAAAATACAATATAAAGAAAAACAAAAACTATAATCCATTTATCCAGAGCTAATTAAGAACTTAGGATGGCAGCTTCCAAAAACCAGTGCGTTTTTTTTTTCCATGCGCTCACTCTGCTGTCCACTTGTACTTCTGTTCTTGTAACGTTGTCTCTCTTCTGGATTGAGGTCGTGTTCTTCTTACGTGGCGCAGAGGAATGACAAACCTGCGTGGTTATGGGACTTGAAATTCTCAGCCTCTGATTCTTCTCCACTGCCAGGCTCTTTCTGTCAGTTTTATGTAAACCCACAACTTTTGGAACGAACACGTTTGCACTTCTATGGATTTTGTCTTTGCCAATCTGAAAGGACATGTTTCAAAATATGAAACCAAAATTCTTACTAGTTGACATATGTGAAAAACCACAAGATTTTCCTCGATGTGAAATGTTTGATCATTTAAATATTTACATCAGTCTTTTGTTGGAGGAAAACATCTTCACACTTAATGTAATGTTTGTTGCTAAGTTGGAATTTGAAAGCATTTTTTCCTATTTTTATTCACAACAATAAAATACACAAAATATAATATATAGCGATAGGTGGTTTAGAGTGAAACGTGCATCAGTTAGTCAGACTCTCCCCAAATTTTCATAAGTCCCACTATGAACACCAAGGGGCTGTTCGGGGGGCGCAGAGCTTGCGTGTTGCTTACATGTGGCTTGTAAAGGCTTTCACAGGTGTGGCTTCTGGCCCAGCACCTGTTCCACAGAGACACACCAGTCTGCAGTTGAGGCCTGTGCTCTCAGCCAGCAGGTGCAAGGGGACGAGGTGGGGGCGGGGGACGACAGGGGGCGGGCATGCGGTAAGGTGGCGCTTCAGGGCTGGCCTGGTGGCGGCTGGAGGCCCCTGCCAGTGGGAGGTGTGACAGATCCCCGGGCTTTCCCAGGAGTCTGCGGCAGGTCAGGTCGGTGGTGAGGAGAGTCGTCAGCATTTGCTACCGGGCAGCGAAGCTGTGGCTTCTGTAGGGCCTCCGGTGTCGACGCGCGGACCAGGCTGCGGTGCGCCTCGCTGGGCGACGCTCTGGGGCAGCGGGGGAGGCGCCCCGGCTTCAGCTCTGCCTGGTGCAGGATCCGGGGGCTGCTTTCGAATGAGGTGGAATCCGCCCCTGCCACAGATGGTGTGGCCTTGCTCTGGAGCCCAGGGCCTGTGCTGTGACCCTCCCTCTGAAGCCAGCCAGACACTCTGCACAGCGTCCCCACCCCCTCTCCCACGCCCCTCCCCCACCCCCATCCCCTCCACCTCCCCCATCCCCACCCTCCCCACCCTCCCCCACCTCCCCCACCTCCCCCATCCGCACTGGTGTCACAGGCCTGCCAGGCCATTTGGGCCCAGCGACTCGTGTGGTCCTCACCATCACCCTTTGAGGAACATGATAAAAGAAATAGGCACTTTACAGTTAGTACGTGCTTTCTCTTCCGTTGACTACCTTCTTGCCGGCTTTCCGGTCCTTGGTTCCTCTGTGGAGCCCACTTCAGCAAAACTGATTCTCGTTCTTTTCTGGACACAGCATTCAGTGTCTCTTTTTCGCAGGACATGGCTATCCTGAAACGAGCAGGTCCTTTCACGCCTTTCTCTCTTAAAACTCTCTTGAGGCAAGTACCAGCCTTTTCCTTTTCCCCAGGGTGTGTGTACGTATGGGGGGGGGGGAGCTGTCAGTGATCAGGTCATGCAGAGTAGAGGTGACCTGCCACGTTGCCTTCTGGGACCAGTGGGATCGACCAGCTGACTGGTCGTGTGGCCCAAGTGTGATCCAGCAGCTGCCCCTGCATGTCCATGGAGGACCCAGTGGAAGTCCCAGAAATTTGGAAAGCCGTGGCTGAGAGACCCTTCTCTTTTTTGCTAAACTTTATCCCGTAGAAGAAGAAAACAGTTGGCCCTCTCATTTGGCTGTCTCTTCGCCACCCCCAGCCCAGTCCCTCGTCCTGCCTTAGCCACACTCGCTTCCTCGGCCTGGAGAAAGAAGCAGTCTTTCTCCTGTACTTGGGGTCAGTGTAAGGACACAATAAAGAAAAAGCTCTGGTCAACTGTGTGTTTGGGGCCATTTTTGTGCATTACATCACTTTTGAGTTTTGCCTTCTCCCTATGTGTTTGCATACCAGGAACACAAGCGCACACGCGCGTGCGCAAGCACACACACACACACACACACACACACCATGGACACTGTTGGGAACACGGTCACATTCTTCCCACATCCTGCTGGTTTTTGCCACTTTCCCCGGAGGCTACATAAAAAGTCTTTTTGTATATTCTAAATATTTGTTGAAGACTAAAGGGGAAAGAATGTGAGTGAATTTTGCATATTTTAAATGAACATTTTTTTTAAGTTTTAAGTATTTTTCTGTTTCTTGATAGTTCACAGAATCTGTTTCTTTTTAAATGTTTTCCTCCAGCGTCGTCAATGTGATTTTGATCGGTTCCAATAACCCTTCCCCCAAACAATGCCCCCTCACCCCCCCCCCACACTGCCACACACACACGTAAGTGGGAACTTTGAAGTTGTAAGCAGGATGAGACCAGGGCAGAGCTTGAGTCAGAAGGTGGCGTTTGACCAAAGTCTGGAAGCAAGCGGGAGAGTGAGCTTTGGAGCTGTCTGCGGTGAGACCATTCCAGGCAGAGGGAACAGCCAGGGCAAAGGTCCTGGACAGGAGCGTTCACGGCGGGCTTCCGCAGTGGCGAGGAGCGAAATAGGGGGGAGGCGTAGCAGGGGCCAAATGGTGTCGGTGTTGTGGGCCATTGTAAAGGAGTTGACTTTTACCCCGAATGAAATGGAGCCACCGATGGGCTTTGAGGAGAGGAATGTCATGATATGGCTTGTGTCTTCAAAGTGACCAGGTGACCAGCTAGGAGGTGCAATCGTGGTGAGAGCTCGAATTGTATTTATATATACATCCCTATAACCACCGCTAAGAAGGGACACATATTTCAGCACCTCCACTGTATTCTCTCTTCCAGGTGACACAGGTGGGAACCACTACTCTGGTCAATAGATTTGTTTTTGCCTCTTTTTGATCCCATATAAATGAGAATCAGATACTATATACTCTGTTGTGTCTAGTTTTTATTGCTCAGCCTTTAGTCTGTGAGATTTGTCCATGTTACTGCATGTGCCAGTGCATCTTTTTTATGGCTATCCAGTATTCCACTATGTGAATAGACCACAATTTATTTATCGTATTGTTGATGGGCATTTGATTGTTTCCAATATTTGGCTTTTATGAATGAAGTTGCTTGAACATACTTACACACCCCATTCGGTGAACATATGCATTCATTTTTCTTGCGTATATACCTAGAAATGGAATTATTGGATTATTATCTGACCGTTTCCAATGTAGTTGAACTGATTTAAATTCCACATCCTCAACACTTGATGTTGTTATTCCTTTAACTTTAACCATCCTGGGAGATAAGCACGGTATATTACTGTGGTTTAATTTGCGTTTTCCTGATGAATAATGATGATGGGCACCTTTCCATGTGCTTATTGGTCATTTCGATTCCCTTTTAATGAAGCACCATTTCTTTCCCCATTTTTATATGGGATTGTCAATCTTTTTTGTTACTGAGTTATAGGAGTTCTTTATAAATTCAGGATGGAAGTCCTTTGTTAGATGGTTGTTTTGTGAATAACTTTTCCTTGTCTATCACTTGCCTTTTCAGTTTCTTAATGGTGGTTTTGACGAATAATATTTGACAAAATAAATTTTAATAGAAACTAATTTATGCATTTTCTTTTATGGGTGCTTTCTGTGCTCTGATAAAATAAGTATGGTCTTCTCATAACTTTCTTCATAAATGAAAAAGTTAACCTGATTTCAGATAGGCCTGAAACTAAACCACCCGCTAAAATATCTTGTTTCTTCACTTCCTTTTCCCCTTCCTCCTTCTCTCCTTCCCCTTCCTTCTCCTTATTCCCCTTTTTTCTCCATCAGAAAGTAAATTTCATCCATGGTTGTCCTGGTCTCAGTTCCCCATGTAGCGATTACTATCGCTGCTGACCGTTTCCAGGCCGTTCGTGGGCCTGCCCAGCAGGATTGCAGGAAAAGCCAGGGACAGAGTATAACAGAGGACTCTTGTTCATCAACTGGCTTTAGAGTTGTACATTTAGCTTATCATGGAAAGGGAATTGGTCCGGTTATATATAGATCAAGCATAGACGCCGCAAAGCAAAAGCAGTAACATTTTTTATTCAGTACCAGATCCAGCATCTTGCATAATCCCGGCACATAGTAGGTGCTCAGAAAGCATTTTTCCAAGGACCAGTGGATTGATTCTGGTTTTGCAGCGTCTTGCAGTCAGCGTAACAGATCAGAAGTGATCAAGATATTCCAGTACAATGTGGGAGCTGGTATGATAAATGCTTTTCTTATCATTCAGTGACTTTCATCTTAAAATCGATGACAGCCTTGGCTAGCATATGCTTCCTCTTTTTCTTCACAGAAAGATATTATTAATGCAGCTGCAAATATATATTTTGTACATTTGGTACATTTGCTGCCTCAGATGCTCATAGTTTTAAATATAAAAGCTTTCAGTGCTTGCCTTTATTTTTATTATTTATTTTGTAAGTTCTAGTAAATTGTGTGATTTTTATTTTCTAAATCAATGGAGTAAAATCCATGTCTTTTTTTAATTCATTTGTGTGTAATTCCCTTTTTATGCTCTTGCAGTCAAAATGTGTCCAATGTTTTAAACTTTACAACTTGTTGCTCTAATACATATTTTAAACTAGTTTTAATAATAGAGGTCTAAGATTTTTTCTAACTCAAGCTTTGACGTTTGCTTTTGAAAGTTCATTCATCAGAAAAAAAAATACTATTTTTCTTGCCTATTGAGAAAAGCCATTTTTACTCAAAGAAATTTCATCAGACCTTTTATAGTTAATGTGAGCACAAAGGCAAAATCTTTTAATTTGTATTGGGTAGATATAAATAACTCACATTTGTTTTAGAATATTCTAAACAGTTTATATTTTGCTTAAGGACCTATTTAAAATCAAAGCTTAAACTGTCCCTTCTACTGGGTTTTTTTTTTGGTTTTTTTTTTTTTTTTTTTTTTTTTTTTTGGTGAACCAGATATAATGTTTCAATTCCTTGGTGCTAAGTCCATCAACATACATTTTTCTGCACCCCACAGAACTGGGAAATTAAGCTCAGGTTTGAAAACAAGAAAAGCATTCACGGGATTTTTACTTTTTGGCTGGAAGTACCTGCATTTTTTTTTTTTTCACTTTAGAGGTAAATAAATTGCTCAGAGGCTAATCTTAATCTCTCAATTTTACAGACAAATCAATGGGATTTAGTTGGAATGGTTCAAGACAATGCATGTGTACAAGTGACTTAACTGGTGACGAAAATGGAAAACAGCATTTGCTTTCAGCCAAGTTATTGCTTTTGTGCTGTTGTATAAAGGCCCGTTTTCTAGCCTGATAATCTCAAGTCATATACAGATAATCCCCATTTACATTTTTCACACATTTCTAAGTGAACATCTTAATAATGAAGTCTTTTCTGCTGATTAAAACTGTCATGATTAAATGGACTTCGGTTTTCTTAGTCTGTCAATGTACAAGATTAGATAGGAATTACAAACAAAATCAAGGAAACTTTAACAATACATTATGGATAAACTTTACTTAGAGTAAAGCAGCAGGGATTTTTTTTTTTTTTTTGCTTTTTTATTTTTTTGAGGATGAAAGAGGTAAGAACAAGATGAGGAAATGAAAAACTTAAGTAACTGCATGTATTGCTTGAGATACCAGGGATTATAAAGAATCAGAGAAGACAGAAAAAATAGAGTAAAAATAACTCTTCCAGTTCATTGTTTCTGGTCGTTTTTGGACTGTTTGTGGAAACGCAGGCTATTCCCTAATAAACACTTTACATAGAAGTAATTGTCGTCCACCCACATAGCTCACTGACAGCGGTTACTGGAAGGGCAGGGGTGAGGGGCTCAGGTGTCTCAGCACGTGCCACCTCCTGTTGCATGACAGGGTGTCTTCACCGTCACATCTCAGAGGCTGCGTGTAGCTACTTACTGGCGCCCCAGGATTACGGCTGTGCTTTCAGATGCTCTGAAATGGTGTCCCCAGAGAGTCAGTCCCAGGGGACTTTCTTGTGTGCTCTAAAGGGGTTGGAATTGACGACTTCTGTTCTATGACAGACAGCAGTCAGCAGCGAATCCCCGCCTCCACGGCATTTACGGTGCGGGCGGGAGTAAGAACGAATCCAACGAATAAGGACATTCCCTCGCGTGTTAAAATGGAACACGGAACGTGGAAAGAAAGACGATTAGAGCGGGGTTAGGAGGTGGATGGGACGTGTCGTGCAGAAAAGCCTGGAAGAGCAGGCATACTGGGTGCGTCGGAAGAATGGCAGAGCGGGCAGTGCGGTGATGGCGGAAGGGACAGGAGAGTCGGAGGGGAGGTGGGGAGGGGGCGGGGGTGGCTGGAGAGTGGGGCCCACATCTTACAGAGCCTCACAGGCCGTTGTAGAGACTCCCACTGTTGTTCTCAGAAGAATGGGGAGTCATTGCAGGCGTGTAAGCAGAAGATCCTGTCATTTTGCATTCTTCTTGATACCCACAAAAGAATGTTATGCAAGAATAACCATTCTCTGGTCTCCCCCAGTATCTGGTGCCTGGTAGGTGCTCAGTAAATATTTGTCGAATGGATGAATGAAAATAGCGACACACCCGTGCACAGGGTTTTGATTAGTCCTGTGAGAAAGGGCCTGATTGTGGGATGACTGGGTTTTTCCTGCCCGAGATCTCTGACGGATTACGCCGTGGTTTCTCCGTGGAAGGCCTCACAGGCCACCTCTCACCCCACCGCGAGCTCAGGAGGGTTTGGCAGCTGTTTCTGTGAGAGGGAGCACAACAGTTTGACGAGGGGCTTCGGAGGCGTTGCTGGCTTTCTTTGCCTGGCTTGTGCCCGCAGCGCATAGGCAACATTTCCCCTGCGGGCTCCTTCCCTGGCCGAGTGGCTGGCTGTTCACAGGCAGAGGTCTTCGAAGTAAGATCATAATCTTATGATGCCCTTTCATTCAAACACAGAACAGCCATCGATTTACCAAGGACAGCATTTCTTGAAGTGGCTGTTGTCAAAAGTACGAACATACTCCTTCCTTGCCGTTTGTCACCTCTGCTTAGATAGATGGCTCTACTGGACTGTCACCGTGTTGTCTCATACAGCATCGGTGACAGATTTGTACCGAATGACGTCTGTGGATACCTCTGTTCGTAATATTGGAGCTGACCTTTTTCTACTCTTCCTTCACCTTACCAGCCTTTCACAAGTTCTTGACAGTAATAATTGTCGCTGACTTTATTCTCCCCCTGTGAAGTTCATCGAGGTATAATTTACATGGAATGAAACGCACGAATCTTTTTTTCCCACCATTTCAGCATGTGAAAGTGCACAATTCAGCGTTTACTAGTATATTCGCAATGCGTGCAGTCGTCACCGCTATGTATCTAAAACGTTACCATCGCCAGAAGGACCTCCGTAACCAGCAGCAGTCACCTGGTCTTCTCTTCTTCCTGCCCTGGCAACTGCTAAGCCACTTTTCAGTATCTATGGATTTGCCTATTCTGAACATTTCATATAAACGCAATTATACAATCTGTGACCTCTTGGGCATAACGTCTTTCATTTAGCCTGAGATCTTCAAGGTTTATCCATGTTGTGACATGTATTAGTACTTCATTCCTTTTTATGGCCAAATAATACTCCATTATATGGCTGAATCACCTGTTATTTATTCATCAGTTGATGACATTTGGATTTTTTTCTACTTTTTTTGGGCTAATTTAAATAATACTGCTATGAATATTGTTTTGCAAGGTTTTGTGTGAACATGTGTTTTCATTTGTCTTAGGTATGTATGTACCTAGGAGTAGAAATACTCCCAGGATATGTTTCTATTTTTTTATGTTTAACTTTTTGAGGAAAAACCAAACTATTTTTCACAGTGGGCTACACCATCCTATATTCCCCCAGCAATATGTGAGGGTTCCAGGTTCTCTACATCTTTATCAACATTTATTCTTTTCCTCTTTTTTTAAAAAAAATTATAGCCATCTACATACAAATGAATTGGCATCCCATCGTAGTTTTGATTTATATTTCTAATAACTAATCATGTTGAGCATTTTCATGTGTTTATTGGCCATTTGCACATTTTCTTAGAGAAGTGTCTACTCAGATTCACAGCCCTTTTTGAATTGGTTTATTTGTCTTTTTATTGTTACAGTATAATAGTTTCTTTCATGGTCTAGATGCAAGTCCCTTATCATATATATGATTTGCAAATATATTCTCCTATTCTGTGGGTTGTCTTTTCACTTTTTTGATGATGCACTTTAAATCAAAAAGGTTTTAATTTGATGAAGTCCAATTTATTTTGTCTGTTCTCGCCATGCTTTTGATATTTTATCTAAGAATTCTTTTGGCTAACCCAAGGTTACAAAGATTTACTCTTATGTTTTTCCCTATGAGTTTTATAATTTTAGCTCTTACATTTAGGCCTTTGATTCATTTTGAGTTAACTTTCAGTTATGATATGTGCTAGGGTTTGAGATTCATTTTTTTGCATGTGGATATTCAGTTGTATCAGCACTCTTTGTTGAAAACACTGTTTTTTTCCTCATTGAATGGGTCTTGACACTCTTGTTGAAATTCAGTTGACCCACATATGTACAGGTTTATGTCTGGGCTCTCTGTTTTATTGCATTGGTCTATATTTCTGTTCTTTTGCTAGTACCACATTGTTCCAATGACTGTAGCTTTGTAGAAAGTTTTGAAACCAGGAAGTGCGACTCCTCTAACTTTATTCTCTTTCAAGATTGTTTTGGCTACTCTGAGTCCCTTGCCCTTCAATATTATTTAAAAAGGCAGTTAGAACTCCGATAGGGAATGTACTGAGTCTAAAGATCAAATTGGAGTACTGCCATCTTAATAGTAGTAAGTCTCCTAATTCTTCAACATGAAATAGAAGGTTGGGGTAGGAAGAGGGGACCAGAAACTCAGATATTTTTCATGCAAAGTTCTTAGTAAGCTCAGCCAAGGCCATATCAGTTCACTCACCGTGAAGTTGCAGATGAGAGTTTCAGATGAATTCCCAACTTGGAAAGACTAAGAAAACTCGATGCGGTCATCCTGTCAAATGGCCATTTTAAATTGAGAAACCAAATTTCAAAACATTCTATGACTCTTAGGAGCCCTTCTAGTGAGGACTAAAAAAGGTCTTCAAGAATTGATATATTATTAGTTTTAATTTGCTTTAGTTATATCAACAAGAAAGTGGGTCATAATTTGAGGTTTCTATTTCAGGAGAGACTGAGTAATAAAATCAACAAATGAAGGTTATAGCCAGCAAGAATTTTTGTTTAAAAAAATCTCCAATCTTGAACTATTTGCCCAGCTATGCAACCAGAGAGGAGGAGTTTAATGGCCATGAAAAGGAATTGGAGGAGGCACCAAAGCTTTGTCTTTGCCTGCCAACGGTTATATTGTTGTGCTTATTTTGGGTCCATAGAGTTCGACTTTGGGACAGATGAGAAAAGGAAGCAATAATGTAATAAAGGAAAGTTCAATATGGTTTACTGCCTACCTTCTTTTTGGTATTATGGTTTTTTGTTTTGTTTTGTTTTGTTTTTGCCTGTATCTTTATAGCAACTAGTTCACATTTGGAATCAACCTTAGTTTCTTTTTATTGTCATGAAAAAAGCATACAACATGGTTTGAAAAAAGGAGACAATAGATCAGTGAAAAATCTTTCTCTTGTTCTTGACCTCTAGCCCCACTCCCCAGACATAGCCCTTCAACTGTTTTTTATTTACCTTTTCAGAACATTTTTATGTACATAATTTACCTAGCCTTGTTTGACTCAAACTCTACATACTATTATGTACTTTTTTTTTTAGTTTGAATCTATTCTTGCTAACTCGTTGCCAACATATGTATAGCTACTTCATTCTTTTCTAGCCATTGCATAGTATTCCATTGTATAGATGGACTGTAACTTATTTAACCAGTCCCCTATTGCTAAGTATGTGGATTTTCCTTTCTTTTTAATTACAGTGAACTCCCTATATCTTTGATGTAGGAGAGAGAAATTAAAAATATTGTCTGCCTTTTAATGGGGTACAAAAATTATCCTGTGCCTTCTAGAGTGAAGTATTTTATGTCCATTATCATTTTCATAATTTTATGTATGTCATTATTTAATAGGTTGTTCTTAAGGTCGATTGTGGGTAGAACTGAAAACAATCTGTAGAGCTGAGAATGAGTGCATATGATAGCTGTGATTTTGGTATTATAATTCTCTATGTAGAAGTTTTATTCTGTCATACTATCAAACAACATGGCTAGATGTCTTCATGGCACAGTTGCTGATCAGAGCTTAAGATATGTAGTCCTCTGGTGCTGCTCTTGTTTTATGTTCTGTTCAGCCTCACTCCCAGAGCCCTTTCGTGTTATGCACTCATCTGAGAAGCAGTAGTGAAGGTCTAGTTGAATCAGAGCTCTCATTTTCCTAATCCCTGTCCCCCAACACACACACCCTCGCACTCACGCACGCACTCACTCACTGACTCTGCTGGACCTGCTTACTAGGTGGAGTCAGCAGCCAGGACTTCGTCTAGAACTCAATATGATGAGTTGGAGCAAGTTGTCCAAAAGACCGAGCATGCACGAAAGGAGCTACAGACTAGGGTTTCAACCGCCTTCTGATAGGCGTTTGCCGGAAGGAGAAGCACCGGCCCGTTCCAGCGCTCGTCAGGATTCCGTTCTGTAAACGACTGCTTCCACGTCTTACACCATTCTTGGCTCCCCACTTCACTTCTTTCCTTTATGTGTCTAATGGAGACCCATTTCAAGGCAAGTCGAGTCCCGTCCTCTTCTGAAAAGGTCCCCTCCTACCGAGGCCCTTGGTGCCCTCTCTGCCTGCTGGTGAAATCATTGCACACGCCAGCAGTTCTCAGCTTGCATGTTGTGATGGGGCAGTTATATGCCGGCTGCATGCAATTTGCTACTTCTAGTGACTTTTATTGATATTTTAATGGATTAGAACAAATCAGTAGCTACTTCCATCTGTCTCTTGCCTTATCTCATCCTGTGCTCTGCACCACTCAGCCCCACAGTGTCCCACACGAACCTGTCCACTCTCAGCCTCGTGGATCTCTGCCTCTCCTTTGCTTTGCTCCCTTCCGTCAGAGCCTTTGAACAGCCTGTCCTCTCCGTCTGGAGCACAGTTCCATCTCCTTCTTGCCCCCCCCCCCATCTTTCAGATCTCTACTGCTACATCAACAAAACTTGACTGACAGTCTGACAAATGCCCCTACTTTATGTCTTCATACAGCTTTCTTTATAGCACTGACTGGGGCTGGAATTTTACATGTGAGAGTTGTTGATTAATGTCTGTCTCTTCCACTAGACTATAAGCTCTGTGAAAATAAGGGCCTTGACGTTTTTTTAATTATTATTTTTCTCAATAAATATTTGTTAAGTAGAAAAATGAATTAATCAATCTACATTATATTGCCATACTTTTATTTATTTTTTTAAATTTATTTATTTTTATGGCGACATTGGTTAATGAAATCCAATAAGTTTTAGCTGTACACTTTATAACAGTAAGGCATATATACATTTACACTGTGTGTTCACCTCCCATATTAGATTTTCTTCTGTCACCACATATTTGACCCCCTTTACCCCATCTACCTCCCCCTCCTCCCACCCCCTACCCTCTGGTAACCACTAGTCTATAGCCCATGTTCATGAGTCTCTTTGTTTGTCCTGTTCATTTGTTGCTTTTAGGTTTACCTCCCACATATAAGTATATCATGTGATTTTTATCTTTTTCTGTCTGGCTTATTTCACTTAGCATGAGTATCTTGAGGTCCATCCATGTTGTCGCAAATGGCAGGATTTCATCTCTTCTTCTGGCTGAGTAATATTCCGTTGTATATGTGTACCACAGCTTCTTTAGCCAGTCATCTATCGTAGGACACTTTGGTTTCTTCCATGTCCCAACCATTGTGAATAATGCTGCAATGAACATCAGTGTGCAAATATCTTTTCAGATATGAGTTTTCAAGTCTTCAGGGTAAATACCCAGTAGAGGGATTGCTGGATCATATGGTAGATCAATCCTTATTTTTTTGAGGAACCTCCATATTGTTTTCCATAGTGCCTATACCAATTTGCAGTCCCACCAGCAGTGTATGAGGGTTCCTTTTTCTCCACATCCTCTTCAATATTTGTTATTACTTGTCTTGTTGATTCTAGCTATTCTAACAGGTGCGAGATGGTATCTCATTGTGCTTTTCATTTGCATTTCTCTAATAGCCAGAGATGTTGAGCATCCTTTTGATGTTTATTGGCCATTTGTATGTCCTCTAGGGAGAAGTGCCTGTTTGGGTCCTCTGCCCATATTTTGATTGAATCATTTGCTTTTTTTTGTTGATTGAGTTGTTTGAGTTCTTTGTATAGTTTGGATATTAGGCCCTTATCGGAGATGTTGCTTGCAAATATATTTTCCCATTCGGATGGTCGTCTCTTTACCTTGTTGATGGTTTCTTTTGCTGAGCAGAAGCTTTTTAGTTCAATGTAGTCCCATTCATTTATTTTAGTTTTTACTTCCCTTGCTTTTAAGGTCGAATTCATAAAATTCTCATTAAGTCCAAGGTTCATGAATTTAGTTCCTGTGTTTTCTTCTATGCATTTGCTTGTTTCAGGTCTTATATTCAGGTTCTTAATCCATTTTGAGTTAATTTTCAGTGCGTGGTGATGGACAACAGTGTAGCTTCATTCTTTTACAGGTGACTTTCCAATTTTCCCAGCATCATTTATTGAAGAGACTTTCCTTTCTCCACTGTATGTTTTTGGTGTTTTTGTCGAAAATTCTTTGCCCATGTAGATACGGTTTACTTCTGGACTCTTGATTCTGTTCCATTGGTCCGTGTGTCTGTTTTTCTGCCAATACCGTGCGTTTTGATTACTTTCGCATTGTAGCATACTTCGAAGTTGGGCGGAGTGATGCCTCCAGCCTCGTTCTTTTTTTCTCAGGATGGCTTTTGGCAATTCTGGGTCTTTTGTGTTTTCATACAAATCTGATGATTTTTTTTGTTCTGTTTCTTTCAAAAAATGCTGTTGGGATTCCAATGGGGATTGCATTAGATCTGTATAATGCTTTAGGTGATATGGTCATTTTAACTATGTTGATTCTTCCAATCCAAGAACATGGGATAGCTTTCCATTTTTTTGTATCTTCTTCGATTTCTTTTAATAGGGTCTTATAGTTTTCATAATGCCATTATTTTGTATATGCCCTCCTTTATGCTTTCTTAAGTGAGAAAGCAAGGGATGGATTTTAAGTCACCAAGCTGGAATTAAACACTATATGGGCTCATATTTATCTATGTCATAGAATGTCTGATAAGAGTTTGTTTAGCACCTATTGCTTGCTGGAGAAACATTTGAAAATCATCACTGTATAGGATTAATTTGACAATTATGTGCTCTCCCATCATACAGTGTTTTACTCTTTTGCTGTCTAGATAGTAAACTGGCAAATGTAAAATATATATATATATATATATATATGTATTTATAAATATATATAAAATATATGCACAGATACATACACGCATGAATATATGTATATATACAGATACATGCGTATCTACGCATATACATACATACGGATTTTCAAAGCTACATCTAAAATACATGTACTTAATACATGCATAGTGTACTGTTTAAGTACACGACTTTGGCAGCCTGAGTTTTATTCTGGAGATGATGCACTCAATGGCTGGCAGTTACCTTACGTGAGATACTTAGTCTCTCTGAGCTTCAATTTCTTTATTGTGAAAAGAAAAATAATAATGGTATTACTCTGAGTGGATTTTTGTGCTGATTAAATGAGATAATGCATTGTAAGGATTTAGCAAGTGCCTGGTAAAATAATAATGGCTGTTTTTTGAGTGTTTAATAACTCATGTAATAATTAATGAATAAATAAATAGTCATGGCCTGGACCTATTTTTAATTCAAAACTGCATACACGGTTATATATCAGCAACCAAAAACATAGTAAGGAAATTTGGACTTCTCAGGCCCCGTCCCGGAAAACGACCCACAGTGATGACCTTGAAGCACTGTCATCTCAGGAGAATTTCTCTGCTGGGCAACTGGAGTGAGGCTCACAGTTTCTTTTGAAAGGTGTAGGAAACATCACATTTAGTCATGTGCTTCTCCTTTAACAAAAGTCTTAACAGAGAGAAAAGAACAATTGCCAGAAGTGGGCAGTGTTTAAAGTTGGCCGACTGCCTTGTTTTAAAGTGAGAAAAGAATGCAAGCCGTAAACACCAGACTAGCGCAGGCTCACAGGAGGATTTCACAGGAGAGAGAGACGCAGTTGCAACCCAGCGAGAACGTTTCTGGTTGAGTATAGGATGTGTGTTAAGCTCCAGACCATCTTCGTTTCTGTTAATTCTCCTGGTACGGATATGATTCTCGGCTCCTTGGCAAGAGCGGTGGCTCCTCCTTCGGAGCTGCACACGTATTTGTAGGAGGCTCGCTAGCCTTGTCACAAGCATCCAGAGGCTAATTTTGCGTTTGCCAGTTTAAGTCACCAGTTTATAGTGGAGAAATAACAGGCTATAAAAGGCATTTCCCTGATTTTGAAATCAAAGGTAGAGTTTGGACGTTGGATAACCACGAGTATGCCACAATCGCAGAAACTTAATTTCTATTGTATGAGAATGTCCTCTTCTCCCACCCTTCCCCATCATCCAGCCAACCACAGCATGGCAGGAAACGAAGGGCAGCAAAATCACTTTTACATGTTGGGAGGTTGGAAACCCTGCACTATGGGGGCTGTGCCCATGATCAAAAACTTTGAAACAATTTCAGAATTTCTTAATATATTACTCTGGGGTGAAAATATAACTAGGACAAAAGTGATCCAGAAACAGTGCTAGATAATAATTTTTGTGTCTTATTTATGAGAAAACAGTTATTGTGCCAGGTTTAATTTATACACACATGTAAACACACACACACACACACACACACATATATATTCCTTATGTACACATATACTATGTTAAAATTGTCATATGTTATACATATGTCAATATCAGCTTGTGTTAAGTTGCTTCATACAGAATTTATGATGACTCTTCATACTTTCAGAATATAAGGATTACATGCATCTGTCACTCCTGACATTAATTAAAAATCCCAATTGTACAACAATTGTTTTTAGTGTGTTCACATTATCTAAATAATCTGAATTCCAATTCTTTCCCCAGAGAGGCAATTCTGATTCTGTTAATTAAGTCCTGTGAATCTGATGAAATTTTTAGTTTTTATTATAGGGATTGCTGCTCTCTGGGGCTTGACTAGTACCACCAAATATAAAACTCCAAACCACACACAGTTTGGAAACTACTAATGTCTCAAGAGGAGTTAAGTAAGAGTAGTAAACTCGAGAGATGTGGGCGTGCGAACCTAGTGTCTAAAGAGGAAGGTTCTCCCTTTTTTAAAGGCTCACTGGCTCTGCTCTCTAATGGTCATGACGTTTGGAGCAGCCGCAGAGACAGCTCCAGACAGAAATTAAAGGTAAATCAGACATTTTTTCATCATGCAATATTAAGTTGATATGGCTTTTTAAAATATGCTGCATTCATCTTTAAATTATTTGGTATTAAGTCTGTATCATTACACAGATATTTTCCTCCTTCATTCTTGAATATTTAGGACATTTTAAAAAAATGAAATGTCTTCGTGTTTCCTATGTGATTAATCTTTCCTACATCTTAGTAATATTTCTTTATCCTCTTCTTTTGATCAGTGTACAGGATCAGTTAATACACAGCAGCCAAAGGCCCCAGCGCCCGGCTACTCCAGGTGCCTGACCTGTAAAATCAGTCGGTTCCCTTTTTCTTCTGAAATTCCTGTATGGGTTATGAGTTAGAGGAATTTTATCATCTCCATTGACTGATGGAGAAAAGAAAGGGCAAGAGCAGTCAGCAGCAAGGCTGACCCTGGATTTCAGATGTTAAAGTAAAGCCACGGTAGAAATTGCACGGTAGAAATTTCAAATCATATTGAAGCCACCTATGCAATTCTCCCGTTTTCTCAGAAATCTTGTTTGAGAGCAGTTGCATGGACAACGGGTTCAGCCATGCTTGGGGATGCTCCCACAGGTTCCCGTGGTAAGAGGAACCATCAGGCTGGTCCCAACAGAAGAAGCAGCCCCTCCCAGCACCACGGTCCGGTGCTTTGCTTGTTTGCAAGGAACTCTGCTGACACTGGTGACCAAAGTACGGAGTGGTTTTGGAAGGGTGCTGTCACAGCTCATAAAATCAAAGGACGTGCTGAAACACCCAGACTTCCAGAAGGGTTGCACCTGGAGCGATTCAGGGACCATCACTCCAAAGTTTTACCATTAAGGATTCTCAGCTCCCATGAGCTTTCCAATTCTTTGCATCTTTGTTAATGATCAAATGCTCCAGAGAAAGAATGTTGATCCAGCTCAAATCATTGCATCTTTCCTCACGTTGGTTAGCATATTTGCATATCTGGCTATCCAGCAAAAAGAGGAATCCCTGTGAGCTGGAGATGCATCCAACTTGTGGTATCTACTAAGCCCTCAATGAGCTAATAGGTAATGTAAAAACAATTGATTGAGTGATAAATATATATTTATATGTTATATTTAGATAAATATATTTATATTTATATTTAGATAAATATATATTATATTTATATTTAGATAAATATTATTTATATTTATATTTATATATGTATATATACAAATATATATTCTTGTGTGCATGTGTATACATGCACACACACACGGCATGCCTGATTCTAGATCTCAAAAAACAGAGCCTGGTTTGGGTTCAAGGTTATATTCTAAGGCAAGCAAAGGGGATATATTTTTTGTGTGTTTACAAGATGCTGAGCATAGTGCTAAGTATGACACATGCATCATTTATTTGATCCTGATGATGACACTGTGAGATGGGTGTTGTTTCATGCGCATTTTGTAGGGGAGAAAGCTAAGTGTTTGGGAGGTCATGCGTCTCCAAATCACAGTTTAGCAAAACTGCTAGGAATATTCGTATCCAGTTTTGACTCCAGAGCCCACAATTTCTCCAACTAAAAAATCTCTCATACTCGCCACATTGAAAAATAGCTATTTATTTACAGCTTTTCTCTACTCCTAAGATTTGAGCAACTTGAGGACAGACTATCTTATTTATGCCTATGTTTAACACCTAGCAGAGTACCTGGTACATACCAGGGGCTATAATTGGTTTGAATAAATGAGTGAACGTTTGACCCAATCAGGTACAAATTCTAAGCTAACTATTCTCACAGTAGAATTAGCTAACGCGATTGCTAGATGACATATTGACTTCAAGATGCACTTATTTAGCTCTAACTAATTTGTGATAATTTGAGAGTGTATGAATATTCAAAGAGACATAAGATATTGCCTCCCCTCAGAGGACTTACAATTATTCAGTGATAAAATGCGTAAAAATAAATAGAAATATTTGATAGTATTAAATGTGTGGTACTACTACATCCCGTGGGAGCTCAGAGGAGCATGCGACAGCAGAAACAGGAGCCACGGGGGATTGTCGTGAGGGACGCAGCACTCAGCAGGGGCACTGAACCTGCCGAACAGCTGAAGAGACACGTTAGGTGGAAAATGGTATTGACAATAGCACGGCGTCAAGAAATTTTTTGTGGCATTAAAATTTGTTTGTGTAAAGTTATATATACATAACTTAAAATTTAACATTTTAACGCATTTGAAAGTGTATCACTCGGTGGTATGTACATTCCTGATGTACGTTTGTGATATTTTGGGAAAACAGTGATCTGATAAGATCTAAACAGTTGCCTGCTGGAAAATCCTCTTTACATTCATATACAATTTGATTATATTCCACTGTTTTCCCTGATCCCTGCACCCTCAGAGTATTACCGAAAAATTGCAGTATGGTTTCAACACAGATCTGGAATTGCAGGGCTGGCGTACGTACAGGCATGAAGCCAAAGGAAACGAGATGGACCGTATCAGATGATACCGCATAGGAAGGCTGGAGACCAGAGTTGGACAATAGCCCTGCTATGAACAGGCATATTGGATTGCCCAGTGGGATGAACTTGGCCAGTCACATATACCTCTCAAGAATTGCTTCCAGTAGTAAATCTCATGAGTTCAAGATGTTTTATCCGTGCTCCTCTGAAGACGGGGAAGTGACGTGGTCTTGGTACTGACCAGAGCGCGAGCAGGCGAAAGAGCAGCCTAGCTCATTGTGCATGGCTCTTGGATCGGTTATGCCACCAAGACCTTGCCTGTCAGCCACTAAATCTCAAAGTCAGAGCTACGGGTGGCCTTTCCTACCCATGCGCAATTTCAGCGTGGCCTCGGGCTATTGAGATTTAGTAGTCATCTAACAATAGGAGGAAAACTCCAATTGCTCAAGACTTAACGCAGTGAAGTATTACAGAAAAATCAGGGACATTCATGTACACATGTTGTATTGTATAAAAATCATGGTAGTTTATCATGCTATTAATATTTCGGTAACCGCATGGATGCTCATGCTTAATACAATATATCATTTCTGCTGTACCCATGCCATCCACGACCGCTTCAGATGCTCTGTATTTTGATATGCTTTTGTCCTAGTCAATGACTCCAGTGGGAAGAGGCCCTTAGGCACTTAGAACCATTTAAGAAACTCTCAAAATTAATTACAAAATAGTAAGTTTTAGATGGCACCCTAGGGACACAGAAGATAATTAGATAATTTATGATTCCAAAGGTACCAGACTTCCTTGGAAGCAGGAAGTAGCTTATAACTTGTTTATCATGTTAAACAAAATGCATAAACAACAGAAACATACCACAAAAATAAATTCACTTCCTTTTCCCAGATACCAGTAATTTTTTTGTTTCTTCTCAGAAGGAAATGTGGCACAAAGGAAGGATATCAACTTATAAAATATTTAATACTCTGCAGTGAGAACCTAGTTGGTAAATAGCAAAGATGACTCTAATACCTAATTATTAGACACTGTCTTAAATACAAGGGATATAAAAATATATTGGACTCTGGAAAGCACATTAATTTTGTGAATGTTTAAACGACAGATGTTTAACATGTATATTTAAAATTATTTATTTTTAAAATCATGTAAATGTATTTTTAATGCACGTATAATTCCGTCTCCCATATTTATCTAATTATTACTTTGAGAGAAGAGCTGGGCTCCAATATACAGAATGAAATAACTTTATAACTTTATTAATCTAAAAGCCTGAAATGCTTTAGAATATGGCTCCATACCTATTTATTCCCAAATGGTGCTTCATCTGATAATGTAAATCAGTGTTATAAGGCACATATAGGAATCCCATCATTAGTAAATATCAAAGGTTAAACCAAAAGACCTTTGCGAACTTATGAGTCTGGACGGCTCTTATCCAAACCCCAGTGGGAAAAAGGAGACACAGGAGACTTCTGATGTGAGACTCTCCTTCCTATATCTCACCTTCCAGAGGTTCCCTTTTCCTCCAGGGATCTTACTTGTAAATATACGTAAACGGCTTCTCCTTGCTCTATTAATTTTATTCCCTCTTAATGAGAAAATGACGTATTTAATTCAGAAAGCCACTTTTGAGGTGCTCCGCTGGGAAACATTTTGTCAAGAAGTACAAGTCTTGTGGTCATACATTTGTAATGTGTGCAAGCCGTCCAGTGTATCAATTAAGAATCGTATCTCGGCACCTGCTGACATGAAATGGCGTGTGTTCTTGTTGCTATTTCACAGTCGCTGCATGTCACTGTCATTCCCCCTCAAAGACTTTGGATTTGAATATAATTGAGTTAGGTCACTATGTGTATACACAGTATCACACATCACTCAGTGCAACATGTGAATTTTAGAAAGTTCTGGCCTCTTCTCCTAATGCCAGTGTTTCAGCAGCATTCCACTGAACAGACATTGCTTTTGGTGTGTTTTGAGCTTGTCTGTATGTGCACAAAAAACTTTACTCTTCTATGTGTGATTTGATAGAAATACCATGTCACCAAGAAATTGTTGCTTGGCTAATTCGTGGTCATCCTGAGGCCACTGTGGCTTTTCAGTGCTAATCTCCACATCAATTTAGAAATATTACCTGCTCTATTCCAAAAGCCTTTTATTAGCTTTTAAATAACTTTTTAAAATATTACTGCAAAAGAGCATATTTTTCAGAGCAAAAGACTTCAGCTACCCATCTAGAACAGGATGTTTTTGGTAGACCATTAATTCATCTGTAAATCTTTATTCTCTTCTATGCAATATGAACATGATCTTTTGTTTTGTAGAATTTGTGTCCTGTCACTTTGGAAGTAATAGGTGATCAATAAATATTTGTATAAATGGATGAATAAGTAATAAATAAGACAACTATATTTAACTTTATGAATAATTTTACCTTGACATTTCTGACTTTGAAAATACTTCTCATAAATATTTTTTACTTTGTAAATAGTATCTGTAATCTCCAGGAGATTTGGGGGAATAACAAGAAGGTGAATATTACTTTTCTAATAACGCAAGTTGCAGGGCCTCAAATAGGGAATGCCTACCTTCTGTAAGGAAACTGAATGATGGTGAATAAGATTTTCTTTTTCTCACGGTTAAGAACTTCTGAGCATCTTAACACAATGCAGCAGATGACATCAATGAAACTCAACGTAATATGGAACGACACGTGTAAAATCAAAATTTTAGGTGGAAGGTGGCAATGTAATCACATATTCTTCAGAATAAGTGTTCTGGCTTACAAGAGCGAGTGAGTTTGAAACATTCACGAGAGAGAGTCTGGCCTCTCGCACGTCAGCGGGCCCCTGGTGCTAGCCACTGCTTCTTTGCGACTTGAGGTCTGGCTGCAGAGGCTTTGCTGCGGGGGCCACACGGCTGTACACTGTCTCTCTGCAGCTGCCTCCGGGTTTTCTTGTTCTTGTTCTTTTTGCTAATTTTAAATCTCTTCCTGATGTAACTCTTTTTCTTTCAACTTGTAATGAGTGAAAGAACAATAGAACTTTTTCTTGGTAAAGAATACATGGCTGACATTTAGGAAGGAAAGCTCCCAAAATTATGCTACTGAGGCCAGGGACACAGGGACAAGTAACGCCTTGGGTCTAAGGAGATCTTATGAAGGAAGCGGGTGGACGGACGTGCTGTGGGCCGGGCTCTGTGACGCTCACCCACCGGAGATGGGTGACCGACATTACTCCTTCACAGCCTCATAATGACCCACCCACTCCATCACACATGTTGACAAAGCAAACGCGAGGTAAGATCGTGGGCGATTATCCATGCATCTCATTTTTAAAGGGATTTTTGTTGTGGAAAAGTTCATTTATGCAAAAGCATACATGAAATATATTCACACTGTTTAAAGAGTCATGAAAACAATTTTGGCGCTGAGCTCACGAGGGAAAGAAGTGGGACTCTGCCAGGACCTCATGTCACCTGCAGAGTTTTCACCTGACCATCAGTAGTTTTTTTAACGTTTCCAGGTGACTTGGACGTGTAACCAAGGTTGAACAGCACTGATAAATGTTTTTAAAAGTTCCCTATATTTTCTGTTTTTAAAACAACTTTTTGTTCATATCCTCTTGGCACACTTGAATTTTTAAAAGTAAAATATCACTATCTTCAGCTAGAGCCAGGCAAATATTTACAACCCTACCCTTAGAAGGGCAATGTGACCCCCCTTAGACACTCGGGGGTTACTGTTCCCAGGCTGGATTCAGCTTTAACAGAATAAAAGCCTGGAATTAAGAGGTGAAGTGAGTTGAACTCAAGTCCATGACCTGACATAAAGTATCCTTGCTACATATGCTGATTATTGCTGAACTGACCTCGTGTGACTTGATATTAAAAGATTAAAACCTTCATAAATCAGAAAAGGTAGTTAATAAAGATGTGTTCACTTTATCAACCGATAATTTTACAAATGAGGAACTACGTAATCACTATCTTCTCTACTAAAAGGTAAAGATATGCATGAACTATTTTATTTATCTATTTAATACAAACAATTGAAAGGAGAACCCTGATCATGAGTAAAAAATGAAAAGAAAATTTGGAAAAATAAACAGAAACTCTTCTTCACAAACTCATAATCAGAAGTTTGATATTTCATGTATTTCTTTCTGGTGTTGCCTGTGCGTGTGCATGTGCATATATAATTTACAGATTTATCTCAGATATAGTTTTATTTTATACTTTTATTCTTTACATTACAATATTTTCCCATGTAATTAAGTACTCTCTGAAGATATAATTTTAAATGACAGCATAATATTTAATCCGTTTACACCAAATTTTCTAAGACATTTTTCTAGTTTTAGATATTTTGGTTGCTTTGTATTTGTGTTATTATACTTAATACTATGTGAACATAAGGAGTTATTCCAGATGTGTAATTACTGGATCCAAAATTCATGTACCCTTTGAAAGCTATTAAAACAGAATGCCAAATAATTTTCCAGAATAATTTATCAATTTCTATTCCCATATTATCACATTAAAAATATGGTTTAAATTCTTCCCAATTTAAAGGGTGATAATAGTATTATAGTGTGCACTTCCCTGATGATTAATGCAAATGAACATGTTTTTCTGTTTATTGGCTTTTTGCATATTTTTAGCTCATGATCTTTGCTTACTTGTGAAATCATTTTAAAGAAGTTAAAAAAGCATTAGAGAACTGTAATTCCATTTTAATTTAATCATTTATGGTTAGAATTTTATAGTGAACCCGATAATCAGCGACTGTAGCCTCTACCCCGGTGAGTCCTCTGGGGGCATCGTTCTAGCTCCCTCTGTGTGTGTTCATGTCTGGTGCATGTGAATTACCGCAATTTCATTCAATGTAATGAGATGTAACTTTTTCTATAAATGTGAACTTTTTCTGTAAAAGGTCAATCTGAATAGTCTGGAAGTGCAAACAGTGAGGGATAGTTGAGAAAAAATCCTCTTCTAGTATTCGCTGATGTCAGTCACTGTGAACTAGCCCAGCGACGTGCCGTGCAGTTCCCAGAGCACACGTGGAAGGGGCTTTCGAAGACGTACTTTCGGCCTTTTCAGACGTTACAGTTGCTTATAATTCAGGCTTTTTAAAGGACGGATTGGGATGATGACAGGTAGCCATTTCGCAGTAGTTTAAAGCAAGATATAGTTAGATGGATTGCCAGGTGGGGAAGCTGAAGACCCGAAGAGGTGGAGGGCCTAGCGTTGACGCAGTGACACAAGATAAAGAGGCTGACTGCCTTTCGAGGTGGAGGAAGCTCACAATGCGGGCCCTTCACCATGCCGCTGTGTGTGATGTATGTGATCGGACACAATTGCTCGTCACGAGGCTTCAGAGTGTGCCCATTCTGCCACGTGCGGAGCCACGTGGCTGCAAGTTGGCCTCGTTGACTGTTGGAGGACTTACACCCAGCGCCCGCCAACTGAGAGGAGACCTCACGCAGCAGGTGGCGTGGGACTCCCTTCCCACCCCCCCTCCACCGTACAGTGTGGAATGTGTTAGCATCGCTTTCAACTTCGGAAAGTCTGGGCCGAAGGGTCCTGCTACCAGCAATCAGAATGGTGGTGGCTGGCCCTGAGCAGACGTCGGGCAGATGGCAGATGCGGCAGGATAGTCAGAGGTACATCTCAGTCCTGGAGATAGCAGCTGTCATCGTCATGCAAAGGGTGGCTGTCACCATTTATACTGAGTGTGAAGAATTGCTGTCTTCTTCTCTACATTTGCAACATACTAGCAAGGACAGACCTAAATTTTATCACATGTTTCTATATGGGCTTTTCTTGAGGTAGGGGGGATTTTTAAAAAATTATTTGAACTTGGGCATGTGGAAGTCAAATGAATAACATTGCAAAATAGTGATTTAAATGTTTCATATAATTCTGAATTCTTTTCAGAAGTAAAGCCAAACGCTTTCTAAAACAAATGTATTTACCAAGTCCCATGTCTGAGACTGGTTGCCTGTTTCAGTCAATTACATTCTCCTTAAGTATAGTTCTAGAGAGGAAATGAATGAAAAAGTAGAAAGAAGGTTATGCTGCAAAGTGAAGGCTTATAAGACTCAAATGTTTATTAATTTATGAAAAGTTTAAAATGATTTGCGATGACAAAATTTTAAGGCAAAATACGCATCTAGAAAATACAAGCCTAAATTAATATTAAATAATGTTACTTAAAAAAAAAAAGTTCCTAATACTTACATTCTTACTGTCATTTCAAGCCAGACAAAAATATCATTTTGTCTTCAGCATGTACGAAGAGTAAGTATAATTTTGCATTTTACTTAACCGATAGTTTTTCTAAAAAGTGTTTCATTGACTGGCAAGTCTTTGATTTTCCGTTAATACGAAGTCTCCATTTCAGCTACCAATTTCAACTTCTATTAAATCACTAAACAAAGTTTGAAATCCGGTCTCTTTCCCAGAACAAATCATTCAGTACAGTAATGAACAGTAAAAGAGGTAATATGGGAGAGGGAGTTTTAAAAATAAAAGGAACGAATGATAAAGATGGATTTTTAACTGCTAAACTCTGCTAGATTCTGGAAGGATATTCAAAACTTCTCAAAAGACACACACACACACACACACACACACACACACACACGCGCGCACACACACACACACACACACACACAAAACTAAACTGAAATAAAACCAAACAAAAGCTATCCTACGAGTGGCAATGTTAAAACATTGGGTTAATTATCTTGTGAAAATTCATAGACTTTTTTTTTTGATAGGGTCTGATTTGAGTTCCATGTCTCTCCGATTTCACACATGGTTCGAATTAACATCTCTAGCTCTTGGAAAAAATATTACATTTTAAAATTGCACTTAAAACTACATATTTTCCACAAATAAATTGGTAACAGCCATCTTGAGGAATATTTTTCTAAAGGTAGTTTTAGTATCACTACCTCCCACGACGTGAAATCTAGTTGATGCGGCAGACAGTTTAAACCCAGCCTCAGTGGCTAAGAGTGTAGTCCTGTCTAAGGGGATAAATTCAGACGCACAGTTCTGCCTCCCACACCCCTAGCTCCTCTGCGCAGGTTTAGGGCTTTGAGCCAGAGGCCCATCAGGATGCTCAGGTTCGCTCCCCTCTCGCCTTGGTACCGGTCGGTCCCCGCCAGTCGGTCCCAGCGGCCACACCTCCTCTCCTTACTTGCTTGCATCTTACTCTTCGTTGAGTAAATTCTCAATACTGTGTTCTGTACCCTTAGTACCAACATCTCTCTGCCTCTTTCTGATCTGAGATCATGTGTTCTGTTCTGGGAAAATGGCGCTTCGTTTCTGATTGTGCTTTCTGCTCCTGAATTAACCTCTCCTCCTGGCTCTCTCTTGTCTGAATCTGTGTCCCCACATGTCTTTCCTTAGTGAGCTTGTGTTCAGGTCCAGTCCTGGAAGTCTACATCTACTCCCATTCTGATTTACCTGGTTCACAACCCACTTCTCCTTTGTTAGAAAGGGGCATGGGCTTTATCCTGTGATTTGAAGAGAACTCATTTATGAGCACGGGTCGCCTAAGTTGTGATAGAGGTCACCCGAGTATAATGTGGCTGGAATAAAAACAGCTATTATTCTTCTCCTTGTATATTCAATTCACACCTGTAGCAAACCAACCATTCATTTAGTCAAGGCAATATTTATTGAAAATATTGTTTTGTCACGTGTAGGAATGCCAGTTATAGAGGCTTTTGGAATCAAATTATGAGGTTGTGTATCTCATCTTCCTAGAGAGAACAAATAGTCTTACTGGTGTTTGTAGAAATGCTATAGAAAGCTGTCTACTTGCTCTCTAAGACGTTAATATTCCCAATGTTTTTAAAAATTCAGTTTTGTATAAGGACAGATCTTAGATTAGACGTTCAGCTATCTTTTACTAAGGGGTCTCAAAACTCTTAGGGCTGAAAGGTAGGGCCAGCGGGAGTTCGAGCGGTGGCACTCAGTGGCGTGTCAGTGCGTTCGGTTGGGAGGGTGGGCGTGGAGGCAGTGTTCTCGGAGGTGGGAATGCTGTTTGAATCAGCACTGTGTGGGTTTGGCCGTGATCACTATAGCGCAGCTCTCTTGTAGATGCAGACTATACAGTAAAAATAATTCTTTCATTTTATTTCAAATCTCTAACTTGTCTCTGGTCATAGTTTTTTTTTTTCTTTCCACTAACAATTTCAGAATTACTGATCAGTTACCCCAGGCTACATGATGTCAGAGGGCTTGTTCATTATTCTCTCTCTCTATGGGACTGTTTTCCTGAACTTGTGCTTTAATACCTAGCATGATAGTTCTTTCTTTTATTCCTTTGTGGCAGATTGTAGTATAAGTAGCCCATTTAGTATAGTCTAGTTGATAGCTCATTGGTTGACAGTCTTTTCCGTTTGGTGCGTTAATTCTCACTGGTTGAGGGTATCAAATCAAGTGTCCTATACTGGCTCTTGTTTGGTTGTGAGTGTAAATCATGAAGAATAAAAAGTGAGCTGGCATACACATAAGGAAAAATGTTTCAGAGAGAAAGCATTATGACATCAATGCTGGCCGGGACATACACACGTGTCCCTACTCTATGGATTAGCCCTGTGATTTCTGTCAGATAACCTCAAGCATCTCATTGTGCTTGTCTGTAAAATCACGATAACAGTATCAACCACCTGGTGGTATGGTAAAGATAAACTGAGTTCATGTGTACGGCACTTATAACACGGCACCTGCCATAACACCTAAGTTAGTGCTCAATAGGCATAAATTAGAACTCTACCATTTCAGAAATTTTAGTGAAGACCGGAAAAAGTTTGACTTTCATAATCAGTACAAATAGCTCTGGGGAATGGCCCACATGGTATTACAGTTGCCCCCATAAGACGCAGAACCTAAAGGTGCATATTTCTTATGGGTTTCTCAGAAAGTGGCTTATATCTCAATCGCTTTTCTAGTTAAACTTAGAGAAGGTCACACGCCCATGTTTGGTAGTTTATGCAAGCATGAAAATAAGATTCCATTATCTTAGAATCTTGTTATCTAGAAAGCAGTTCATTTACCTCAGGATTCAAATGTCTTCAAAAGAAAATGTCTTTTTCCTATGAGACCCATTGATTAATGGTTTAATCCATTTCCTCAGACAGCTATTGAGAGAATTAAAAAGACAGGACATATAAGGAGCTTAGCACATTACCATGCTCATATTAAGAAATAAATATTAGCTATAATAATTTATCTTAACTTTATCCTCATTCACAACAAGCTGTGAGTGGGCTAGATTATTATATTTAATTAAATATTAGAAAGATAATACATGGGCAGATTTATTAACTTGTCCATAATCGCATAGTAAATAGAGGAGCTGGACTTTGAATCCAGAAAGGCCTAACTTAGAAGCCAATATCCTTTCTCATTCTGTGTATATGCACCACACTATGTTGATTCAAGTGCATTATAGGAAAGCAATGGTGGGGCTGTTTGAGCACCAGACTTGCCCTGTTGCTGTTCCAGTAGGGGACACCTAGAAATTAACCTTCCAATCTGATTTGAATGATTTTAACTGTCTTCTCTATGCAGGTGGCTCCAAAGCAGATGACAGGTGTATCTCTATCCTCACTACTCACTCCGTTGCGTGTAAACTGTTCATGACCGTGATATTAAAATTTCTCATATCATTCACGCCCCAAGTCTTGGAAGCTCCTTTATTTCTTTTCTCTCCTTTGTACATAGATACTTGGGCCTGTTTTTTGGACTTATCTGTGGTTTCGATGGGGCCGGAAAGAGTCTAACTTTCGTAAGCAACGAACCTGCCCTGTAACGTGGTCCCCTGTGGGTTTAGGTGGACTTCCCCTAGGCTTGTGTGTGTCTGAGGAGGGGCTCTGAATTCGTTCTCCCCACCTGTAGGGACTTCCAAGGAGCTTGCACCACATGGACTCGGTTCTTTTTCTTTCTCTCTTACTATTTATTACGTTTCTTTATTTCCGATATGCTCTTCTTGGCAACTCTACCCATCTTCATGTTGTTAACTACAGTTTAACTTAACGATATCTCAAAAACTTGTATGTCTAGTGACATCCGGGTAAATATGACTGATAGGAGCTTGATGTATGAGTGCCAAGTCCTACCCAGATGCCTGCGGCACATCCCACATCTTAGACTCAGCAGGTCTGACCCGAAGGTTCTCATCCCCACCCCTAAGCCTGCTGCGCATTTATTCTTCTCCAACTCAAAACATGGCCTGTGCTTGATAGAGTCGCCCAGGACTTGGAACTTTTGTCTTCTTGTGCTTTTCTCTCTCCCACGTCCCACGTCTAATTAGTTATCAAGTCACATAAAGACTTCCTCCAAAACTCCTCTTAGCATACAGGTGTTTGGTGACTTGGTTCCTACTTCTAAATCTCCGGGCTCCAGCCTGAATGAGGAGTCCCTATCTTGTTGCTCTAGACCTCCATTATTTTCACAGGCTATTTTAATCTGCCTCCAATGACCTTCTACTATGTCTCTAAACAGAATACGCCTACTAACACTTCAAAGTTCTGCGCACGTGTCTGCACCCTGGAAGATATCTTTGATTTGACTCACCCCAAGTCTAAAAATAATCACAATAATTGACATTTTTTAACGAGTTATTATGTGCCAGGCCATGTTCTAGGCATTCTACATGTATGAACCCATTTAGTCCTCATAATTTCCCTGGGAGGTGAGTGTTTTCATAATTAGAGCGAAGACACACAGTTAGTTTAGAGTCAGAGCTGAGATCTGTCTGCTCATTTAGCATAACATTCTTGCTATACTTCCTTTAGTACCTGGAGGTGTTTAAGGAATACTTGCAAAATAAATAAGTCAACAAATATTCTTGCAACTGAGTTCATATTTGCTATGGGAAAGACTGACATGGCCCATTCAGCTTTGCAACTCTGCTTTGACGCCCCTAACGTCAGAACGAATGGCAAGCCACGTAATTCCATGAAGGCAAGAAATGATAAGGAGTCCAGTGAGTATCTATTGAATGAATGAATCGTAAAATATGAATCTGCCCTGAAGTACAGGTCCCAGAATCATGGCCAAATGGAATGACGTTTAACAGCGTTCCAGGTGTGTCCTGGAGCACCAGCTGGATGACCAGCATCCCAACTAATACACAACTGCCTGCCAAGCTTCGGCTTGAAACAGCCGCTCCAAAGGTTATTATGTATCTCCTTCTCCAATGTTTAGAAGCTGGGTAACTACGTGGCCACATCCTGCCCATTCTGGAAGCCAAACAAGCCCAAAGATTAAAGCGGCTAATTGCAGGGGAGCAAGGAACGTGAGAGGTAGTGCTTGGGAAAGAGCTACGAAAAGGTGGTTAAGCTTAACGGATTTACTCCCACTTGTGCCACTCGGAAGTGAGCGTGGAGAAGGGTGCTGATTTGTCTGAGATTTCAGCTGTACAGAGTTGTCTAGGCCTCCACTGGCTTCGCTGATTCAGGGACCGCACAGGGCCCCTTATCAAAAATCTCACCTTGTCTTTGGGTCCCAGCTTGGCTGGCTCTTTGAAATCTGACTGATCCAGTGTAGCCTGGCTGTTGGAGTCTGACTCATTCCCTCTTCTGGCCAGTCGTTATTTCTCAAGGTTTTTCTCTCATACTCTAGGTTTATTAACTGCTCTGATCTGTAAGATCCGTGAAGACATTCTCCAAAATCTCAGTACACAGATTTGGCCCTTCCTTGCAAGTTCTGCCATGTGGCCACATACGCGGCAGCCAGAGGTCTGTCTTTTGATGTTCTGCTCAGAGCTCTCACCCTGAGCAAGCCAGGTCAGCCTCCGCCACTTCCCTGTATGTGCCGCGCTAACTCCAGCTTCTTCTGGGCCCTCCCTGGGCTGCTCCCTCCCTGCTGTCCACCCAGGCACACTCCCCCCATGCCAGGCCTCGCTGCAGCAATCCTGGCACCTTCGCGTAGGCATTACCCCTCATTCCCTCTGTGCCGATCAACTCTGACAGCGCTTCCTGCCTACGTCATTCATGTTAATCTTGTTAAATATTCTAAGGGTCTGCCGTTCTTCCATGAGATCTTATCATCCTTGGGGACAAGAGTTTGTGACTTATGTCTATGGCATTCTTCCGCGCACAGCAAATGTTTTGTGTACGGTAGTGAACATTCGACTGTACTTTATTATGTAGGTTATTTATTACACATAAATATATTATCTAAATCTATTTAATTCACTAAAGACCATTTGATTGTGATCAAGTTAGTTGGTTATGAGCTATGCATCATCTTACACATTTTAAGGAGCTGCGCATTATTTTACATATTTTAGAGATGGGGAAACTGAGGCTTCAAGGATAAACCTCTGGTTTCCGGTTGTAAAGCTGTTCCTTCATAAATCTGTTCCTGTTTTTAAAGCTGGAGAGCTAGAATTTGAACTCTGCTCTTACTAACTCAGTACATTGACATTTTAGTTAGAGAAGATAAATGACACAAAAATATTTGCTGGAACTACCAAAACAAGTTTTCTAAAAAATTATACCAAGAATGAGACTATCTCCCCAACAAAAGAAATTGACTGAAACAACAGCTTTTTTTCCAGACTAATGGACTGAAAAAAACGGAAAACTTTTGAAGCTTTAAACATTTAAAGTATATACATTTATATTTTAAATGTGTAGTGTGAATACACATCTATAGATGTATATACATAGACTATGTATAAAGTGTATACACACTAAATATACACACATATTACACACACTTGGTACTAAGCATAATGCGAAATCATGCGAATCATAATTATAAAACTCAGGAATGCACTAAAGATAGAATACAAATGTCTCTAACGTCATTATACGTTCACCAAAACAGTTTATAAAACAAAATAATATAGCTAAAGTCCGCTTGATGAGAGGCACTGTGTTTGGGGAAGATGCCCTCTTCTTTATTAGTGTGAATTTGCCTTCAAGGCAAACATTTTTCAATCAACACTAATTTGCATATAATTTATCAAGAGAGAAGTGCAAAATAATTTTGTTGAAAGATTTCCCGTCAAGTGTCCTCAGCAGTCCCGCTGACCCGATCTTTTCGCTCCTGTCAGGCGCTTTGAGAAGGTCTTCCGGAACCCGTCTGGAAGGCACATTTGTCCCTGAGTGTCCCGTGTCGCACTGGGAGGCATCACTGGCTACAGACGCTTATGTGAAACGCAGTTAACACTCTGCCAATTCAGTTTTTATAGGGACACAATCAATTTTTATGCATTTAAAAACCAGAATGCTTTCTCGTATTGTGCGCAGTCCCTTCTGATTATATAGCTAAACAAATTATTTCTCTGTTTGTATTAAATGGTACAATTTGGGGGAAGGGCAATGGCATGGTCTAAGTGTACACGTCAGGCAAATAAACAACGGCTCTCTCTTAGGGTATGTTCCTTGCAATGGGTTATTTAAAACATACCTACATACATACATACTTACATACATACTTACATATATACATACATGTTTTTCTTACCGTAAATAGGTATAAATGAAATGTAAATCATGCAGTGGGTTGTCTGTGGGCCATGTCATCTGATCTTGACTTTCCCTGGAGTTTGACCCTCATTATGAAAGTATAGGAACACTATGGATTTTTGAACATTGTTTTTGTATCCAGAAACTTTATTTGCTTATTTTTTTAAGTCGTGTTCTTATTTAAGTAATTGGATCATTTATTATTGTTGGACAAACCTTTATTTTTAGGCTTAACTTTTATTAAGCTTATGTTCTAATAAATTATTTCAATTGTTAAAAGGAAGAAAAAAATATATTTCCAATTATTTATGAATCAATTTATATATTCTATAAAGCATCAATAATGCCCCTATCACATGATTAGCTTCTAAAGAATAAGCCACATCTACTCTGCCCTCAAGAAGTTCACAATTCATTTGGATAGCATGGGCTAACCACCAAAATGACAAGCAATAAAAGCAGGTTAGAAGTATAGTATTGCAATACAGGAGATGTCATGGGCAGCCGTGATCATGGATCATGTGAGTGGAATTATACAAGTACAGTGAGTTCACAGAAGAACCACTGTGGGTCAGGGAGAATCGAAGAAGGCTTCCCAGAGCCTTGAATGATAGACAGGAATTGGATTATATGAAAAGCACACATCTGGAGAAATTTGCTTACTTGGAAGATGCAGTTGCCACATTTTCAGAACTTTGAGGCATGCATAAGTCTTTAAAAGGGAAGCTGAGTGGGAATGGGTAGTGTGTGTGTGTGTGTGTGTGTGTGTGTGTACACATATATACATACTATGGAGTAAATATGTATATGTACATATGCACACTTTTACTTAAGTGGTACTTACTATGGTAAAATTGCTTTAAGAAAACTTGATTGTCTCTTTAGGTATATTTTGGCTTTTAATTGCACATATACTGTTTTAGAAATTACACTAAACTCTTTTGTTTCATTATGCTGATTTAGTAAAAACTTTTGATCACTAGTTTTTCCTGCCTTATGGCTGCTCAATTAACTTATCCCTAACTATCAAATAACATCTCACATCTACCTATATTTAGTTAGAAACTAAACAACTTCACAGTTAAAATGTATGCGTTCATGGTGAGGCATTGTAATCATACTTCTAAAGATTTCATTTTCCTGGCAACCTTCTTCAACCTTCTAAGTAACCTCTGATTTTTCTTTTTTGTAAAAATCTGTGTTTTTCCCACTATCTTTCACCAAGAGAACCATATGTGAATAGCTTTTCAGGTTGAATTAATGCCATAACTTATCTAATTGTATAAAACTTTAACTTCTGCAGAAATCCTCTTATCACTGAGGCCATGTGTCAAAGATAGCCTTTGAAAACAGGTTTACAGAAATCTGGACTGCTTATTACTTACGCAGATTTCATTCTTGTATTTATTAAGGAAAAATTGGAGTACCTACATGTGTGAAATCATATGGTAGGTGCTAAAGGATGTCATTTCTCAAGGTTCCAACTTGCAACTAAAATAATATCTGAAAAATTAAATTTCATTAGTAATAGGCATGTAAATATCTAAATATACATTCAGTGACAACTCTATCCTTCAGCTGCTTAGGTCCCCAAATCTTGGAGTTATCTTTAATTCTGCTTTTTTCCATCATACCCCATATCTCGCCTGTCAGCAAAACCAGTTGGGTCTCCCTAGAAAATATATCAAGCCCAGCCCACTTCTCACCAGCTCCACTGTTACGACTCTGGTGCAAGCCACCACCACTCCCCCGGCGGGTTATTGAAAGAGCCTTTGAACTCCCTGCTCCGTCAGCTCTAATCTACTCCCTGTTGCAAGAAGGGTTCCCCCAAAGTGGAAGGCCAATGTTGTGATTCCTCTGCTTGGAGGAATCCATAGCTTTCACTCCCTCAGACTCATAGCCAGTGGCATTCGAGGCGTGGAATGATCTGGCCCCTGTGCACCTCACCAGCCAGCGTCACCTCCTGCCCTTCTCCCCTTACGACTCTACTCCCGCCATGCCGGCCTCACTGTTGTTCCCCGGACCCACCCAGGCTCACGCCCGCCCAGGGCCTTTGCATTTGCTCTTGGCATTTTCTAGCACATTCTTTCTCCCCAGCATCCTCATGGCTTGTCCCCTCTCCAGCTTCATGGCACTTTCTTGGTGCAACTCTCCTTGCCCCTGTCCCCATTTAAATCGCAGCCTTGAAGTTGCAGCGGGGCACTGCCATTTCTGTTGCCCTAATCACCATGTGATGTTTAGGTATTTCCCTCGTTTCTTCTGTGCCTCCCTTCTTGTTCGAAGGTAAGCTTCATGGGAGAGGATTTGTGTCTGCTTCATTGAAAACCGAGACTAGTGGAGTAGTCGGAATTGTGTTGCATGCAATAAAAGGAGCGCACAAGTATGTGGAGACTGGGCTGATCTTGGAAATCCGAGCAGATCGGATAGTTGAAGGGAAGGGTCCTAGCTGGCCAGGCTGCCAAATTCAGACTTCACGAAGTAGCTGCAGAAAAAGCCTCTGAAAGTTGTGACTAGGTGGATGACTGATGCACAACAATACGACTGGGAAAACAACGCGGTAGAAACGTGTGGCGTGACCTAGGGAGGGGCCTGAGCAGGGCGTCCTCTGGAACCTGTTTGGGCGGTATAGCCTCGTGCGTCCCAACGCAGGGACAGCAGTGTGTGTGTTCTTGGGGAAACACAGTGCGAATCAGCATATTTTAAAGGCCTTTAGCAGTTCCTCAGTAAGACACCTGTTTAATTATGTTTAACCTTGTGCTTCCTACACTTTCTGACCCTGGGAAATTTTGGGGGGGGGGTTGGCAGAGTGACACCCATAAATACCTCATGGCGTTAGTGATCCACAGAAGAGCAGCAGTAGGAATCACTCGTCGAGGCTGGCAGGCCCAGACTGAAGTGATGGGGAAAGGAAAATGAAAGAAAGTATTGGATTCAAGAGACATTTCAAAGAAAGACGTGATATCCACATGAGTCAAGTGAGAGAGATGCTCACTGAGTGACTATAAAGTTCGGAGGGAGGGAGAACACAGAGGTGATTCTCCCCTCCCTGACCAGAATGGAAACCAGAGGAACAAGGACTGTATCTTTCCCTTCCTCCTTTCTTCTGCACTTAACAGGTGACTGAGAGCGTGATCCATACACAACACACAGACAGCCTAGACTTCTTGTCTAGCATCGGAGTTAATTCTAGCGAGAGGACTGTTCGGACGTTACATTCTAAGATACCCATAACTGTCAAAGCTACGATAAAAATTCTCTCGTATCCTAGACGTTGGTGGGTGTCTGCCTTGACTCTGCGCAAGCTTTATCCGCTTAGCGGAACCCAAGCTCTCTTGTCCCCTGTTCTTAGGCTCTGTGGGATTCGCTTCTGCTTCCTGTCTCTTCCAGTTTTATTCCTGATTGTCTGTCTTGTGGTTGTTCCTTATCTTCTCCCACTTCACTTTTTGGGCTTGATCTTAAAGTGACGTAGGTAATTTTTGACTCCGTATTGCACAAGGACCGCGTTCTTGCTGTCTGACTTCTCCATGTCTAGCTGCCTCAGGAACCTTTACGGCCCAGCACAGTTGGTTTCAGGGATAACAACGCCTTGGCCAGCATCCCAGATGGGCCGGCTCCAGCCTCCCCTGCGGGAATGAATTATTTACCACGGGTTATTTCTAGGCATGACTCAGCTGGGTGTTCTTAGCCCAAATCAGGGTGATGACGCAGGGCATGATTCCAACAGCATTGATTCATGACTGCCATCTTATTCTTATCTCCTTTCTTTCTGAGATTTTAATATAGGTTTCTCGTGTTCATTTTCCTAACTTACTTACTTCATTGTCCTCCTGGATTCTCAGCATAGTCTTCACACTCAAGTATACTTAACAGGTTGTAAATTCAGATTTCCAGCCCTATCCCTGACTGGTTGTGTGTGAGTCTGGGCAGTGTATTAAGCTCTGAACGTCACACTCCTGCAGCTGTATAGCATGAGGACAAAAATGACCTTAATGATATCTTCCTTATGGGAAGGACCAAATGAAATAATACATGTAAAGGATTTGGCAGAGTCGCTGGCACATAAGTCGTTAGATAAAAGGTAGTTATTTTTGGACTCTCAGAGAAAATAAAACTTGTGAATTAAAGTTTTTACTATAGGATTAATACATTTTAAATAAAATATTTTTATTTCTTTCAAATTTATACAGTGGCTCAGGCCACACCATCAAAGCATTGCTTCCAGCATATCTGCAAGTTATTTTTACTAGCATTAAAATGTGTTTTTTGCCCAAATGATAAAAAAAAAAACTAAGTTGGAAAATCTTAATAATTGCTATATTTATAGTTCACCTTTTTTACCAATAGGAATAATATAGTAGCAGTGGTACACATGTGAGAACCATCCTCTCTGTGCAAAATATCCCATTCGTAATATATCCACATGTAACGAATCATCACATTGCCCACCTGAAACTCACATAATGTTACGTTGAGCATTATCTCAGGAAAGCTGGGAAAAATTATCCCGAAAAGAAAAATTGCCAAGAAATCAAAATACTACTAGAAAATACTTGAGTCCTTTTTTGTGAGATGGAACGATAGTGTCTCGGAGCATCACTTCTCCTTTTCAATAACTATTTTTGAGAGCTCAGTGTTTATTGAGAGCCTACTGTGAGCCAGGCTTTGTTTTTTCATTTATAGCGACTAGAGCAACTCCTCATATGAGGTACATGATCTTTAAACAAAGATCTCTTTCACCCTGGGATTGCTGATGTTTATGCTGCTTTTCATTCCCAAGATAATTCGACATATCTCTTACTACCAGGTGCTTACTACTATAGAATAGTAATATAATTCAAACAAAATGATCTAAAATACAAAGATTTTTATTTCAGAGCTACATTTATCAACATTTTTAAAGTGTGGTTAAAATAAACTTTCTTTTTCAAATCAACTTAAATGTGTTCTTGGGTGATCAGATATCTTTAATCATTTACAAAAATGAAAATGGTTTTGGTTATAGTCAGGTACAATTTATTGGTGAAAATCTGACAGATCTGCCCTGTAAGTCTATAAAATATTTTCTGTTTCTTTAAGGAAATAAGTGTCAAGTTTATTTGTTAAACTTAGGGGGAGGGGGGTTAATGTTTCAAGAAAACAAGGAAATGTATGAAAAATGATGGCTTTGACATTCAGGATAAATTATATATTCAAATGAATTTGGAAGAATGAAGCCATCTGAAGCATTGCGTTTAAGCTATTTTGAACTGATTCTCCTCCTATAGAAGGTGACCAATACTTCATCAGAGGAGCTGATACCAATAACTCACATCGGAGCTCAGCTTTCCTGGGCCTCTCTGCAGGCAGAGTGAGGACCTCTGGGGCATTCAGGTTCAGCGAAGTCTAGTTGAATAATTGTCGAAAATAAACACCCCTAGGAAGTATGGAAAGGTGAATGGTAGTAAAATGTTATTAAACTTAGGGATTTCAGCCTTCTCCCTTGTTTCTTCTGGCATTTTTCAAAGGAAATGCCACAATGACTTTGAGGCTTTTTAAGTCACATGCTGAACTTGCAATGGTATTAGAAAGGAAAGCCATTGTGAAATAGAAAAAGAAAAAGCAGTTAGGACACTTTAATGAACACTTGAATGTACCTCAAATGAAAAACAGATGTTCTTTGTTAAGTTTAACAGCGTTTCTTATTCAGATTGAGGTAACTAGCCGAGCCAGTGGGGCTGAATTGGCTGCAGCAGGATCTTGTTCTAGGAAGGTTTGTGTATTTTATGTGTTTTGTACATAGTGTTTTCTCCCAGGTTTTTCTGCATTTAGATAGAAGCGAGCATTTGAAAGCTTAAGCCTTGAAGATTGACTTTATTAATGTAGTATTTTGCATTAGTAATTTTTTTTTTACCTATACAAAGAAAGTTCTGTGTGTTTTTAAATTTATGAGATAGTTTTAGTTTTGTAGCTATTGCATCAGTCTTATGCTGCTGGCATTTCATTGTTTTTTTTTTTTAATGCGTCATTGACATGCAACATAGATTGGTTTTAATGTTTTAGAATAGCAACTGCTATTATAGTAAATACATTTTATTAACACCCTCTCTCCCCAATACATGTTTATCCACACCTCCCCATAACCTCTCCCTCCAAAAAAAGAAAGAAAAGAAACACACAAATAAAACCCCTTTAAACAAAGTGTTTTTTTCTGGGCAACCTGTTTAATCTATCAATCAGCGATACGTTCTCCTGTACGCCAAGATTTGCTCTCCTGTGTCAGCTGATTCATTCATAGAAGTATGGCCACAAGTCAATGCAGACTCATCCCTTATGACTCTTTTTGAAAGCATAAATCATGTTACTACTCCAGCTCCAAGAAGCTTTGAGGTATACTGTGTTTTCCTGGTGGGGGGAGAGGGCGGGGTTCTTTTGGGTTTTTTTCCCCCAGCATATATAGTGAACTGCACCTGGTATTCTGTTTGGTCATATCTGTGTCAGACACTACAAAGTCAGAAACCAAGAAAAAATGAAGACAGGGAAACAAATAATTGGGGGGATAGAGATCTGGATAAAACAGCGTATTCACGTATCATTAATTTGTAAGTCAATGACTTCACTAGGCATTGGATAAGGTGTAAAAGGAGACACAATCTCGGCCCACATCAAGGCGAGAAAAATACGTGATTTCCTCAGAACCCTTCAACGAGCAACGGGAGCAAAACAGCCGGCTCAGCAGGTACTGCTGCTCTAAATGGACGCGTCTCCTTCGGTTGTTCCGCGTCTCTGCGTCTGTGTATATTTCAATGCCTGGCAAATTTATTCTCTCTTTTTTGAATCTTTATCATTTAAAGAGAAAATCCACAAAACAAAACTACAACCAGGCCGTAGGATAAGCTCGGCAAACGCTGTAGGACGCAGAGCTGAGCGTTCGGCAGGCCCGGCCCGTGGAAACTCACAGCACGGCCAGCTTTAGTGTCCGACGGAAGGTGGGAGAAAAAACCAAAAAACTGCAGCGTTTCCAAAGGACAAAATCATAGGTCCAAAGCCACTTCCAAGTTTACACCGACGCACGGGAGAAGGGGCGGGAGGGGACGCAGCAGGCCCGCTGAGACTCCGTGAGAAGCCGCGAATCTCACAGGCCGTGCTCGTGGTTTATCCTGCTGTGCTATACCCTGCCACACGTAAACTTTAGGTCATGGCTTCAAGTTTCTCATTCTGAGTCTTCCGTTTTGTTTTGTTTTGTTCTTTTCTCATTTTGGATCTTCAGGGTTACTTTGTAAATGCTGTGTTTTAAGTAGGAGAGATTTTTCAGTGGACCCAAAAAAGTCATTTTCTCAAAAACAACTCTTTCTGTTAGGGGGAAAAAAACCAACAACTAATAATTGAGGGTTCAACCACTGCCATATTAAAGGAGGTTAGATTTAGAAAATATATATATAAATTTTTTGTTTTTTTTTTTTTTAGCCTACAGCACCTGGTCTTCCTAGGTGGTCTCTCATCCAAGTACTAACCAGGCCAAACTGCTTAGCTTCCAAGATCAGATGCGATCGGGCACATTCAGGGTGGCATGGCCACAGACAGGAATCAATATTTTTAATTTTAAAGCAAATTGATAAATTATTGATTTTTTTACATTATGGAAGTTTTTGTTTTTGAGTAAATAAGGTCTCTATTTTGCAGACCTGGTCATTTAAATTTTGGGAGGGGTGTCAGAAAGGACAGGGAACCCAATTAGAATGTCAGTGGGACCCCCTCCAAAGCGAGGCAAGGACCAGTGCACCCTGGAACGGGCCTCCTCCTCGACGGGGTCAGAGAAGCCAGCAGGCAGGACGGAGCGTCACTCTTTGTCCTGTGCTCCTGGTTTCCCGCACGCCGCGTCTTCCCCAGCCCCCAGCTCGTCCTCTCACCTGAACTCCGGAGACACCACCTGGGCGAGATTCTTTGGCAAAGAGTAGATCCTGTATGTCAAATACATCTTGTACATTTACTGTCCTGTCATCCACTCATAGTTCCCATCCTTGGTCAAGTTGAGGCTGCTTCATGTAAATGATAATTCTACTTTTCTTGTTAACGTCTCCACGTGTAAATGAACAGATTACAATAAAAAGTTCTCTTACAGCTTACAAAAGCACACTATTAAGAGCTACGTTTTGCATACCAGGATTAAATAAGAAAACTACCTACAATTTAAGGCATACCAAAGTATTTGAATGCATGTGCACTTATAAATGCATATCTTGTTATTATTCAACATTATAAAATGCCAACCAGAAAGGATGATATCACATTTCTTTCCTTAGTCTCACTCCTCTAAACCAGACATCCCAGCAAAAATAAATATGAACTTGTATCAGCAAATTCAGCCTCGTGAGGTCTGTATGGCTTTCATCCGGACCTTTTTACTCCCTCTGCCTCCCGCCCAGCCTTTGGCCATCTGGCCGGAACTGAGGGTCTCAGAACTTCCCTTCTGGGTTCTTCGATCATCATTTACAGTACCTTGTTCCAGTGCTGCTCAGTTGATTTGTCCCATGGAAAATTGTCCTTCTCTCAGCTAGTTCCAGAAGGCAGGCTTGTTTAGGTCTAGAATACTGACACTGAAGCAACAAGTCTTTCACCTGCATCTACACACATGCACACTTGTGCACTCCCATGCACACACATACACATCCACATGCACACACACGACTCTGTTAAGGATTTAGTAGAGCGCTTAACTTTTTAAAGATACCTTTCCATGGGCCAAGAACATTCAAACCTGCTAAGGAATCAGGTATCTGTGGATATTAAGCATCTGAGATGAGCTTTCCTGCAGATTGGTTGTACACAGAAGACACTTTTTTTTCCCATTGAGTGTGTGTTGTGAGAGGGGTGTTTAATCACATTTCAGAACATGTAATAATTAAACATAAAATGAACATTTCATAGGCATATTGAATAATAGGACAATTTATTTTAGATTTGCAGCGTTCATCTGCATTTTATTTTCAATATTTTACTGTTTCAAATTCTGCTTTTTCAACCTCTCTTTTAAGAAATTTTTTCAAGTGTGCGTTTTCCTAGGAACAAAGTAAAAAATGACTAAGGAAGCTCTTTTTTCCTCTTGGAGCTCCACAGGGTTTTCTCTAAGAGTTTTGGTGATGGTTTCTACAGAAACCTGACTCATTGCCCCAGTGAAGAGTCAGGAAGGCCAGGGCAACCTGGCAGGCCGTAGGAAACCATCCACCAGGCCAGGGTCGGGACAGACACCCGGAACGTCACAAAAGACTTCTCACCTTATACGAATGAAAACCCTTAGCAGACAGAAAGTTCGAGGGGAACTAGCCCGCTCACACAGAGCAGAGGGGAAACGTGTCGGGACAGCAAGCCTGTGCTTCGGCAGCTGCATCGATCACATGCCAGCCACCGGTTCTACCGTCTTCCTGAGGCCAGTGCTCCCACTCAGAGTAATCCCGAATCGAATAAATTTTTCTTTGCATGGGCTTCACATTTATTAAAGTGAGTCTTGAATTTGGGGGAATATGATATATATTCATGGATATGAAAACCCAAGATTCTTCTTGGGCAAAGCACTTGAGGACATTCCCAGGGCGATATTAGAACTTTAGTTTTAGAACCCACAATCGTGCCTGCTTTCGTTGTGCTTTGTAAATCATCATTACTGCTCAAATCACTGACCTAAGTATTGCTGTAGTAGTGACTGTATTAACCGCCGTAATGGCTGTGATTGCTTATGTGATTCCCAAGAAGTACGTTTCCTTGGCAACGTTCTGTTAGTGAGAAACCCTTGGACCAGGGGTGGATGGTGCTCAGGAAGCACTGTAGCAGGGCTGGGTGTCTTTTAGTTACTTTCCTCAACCATCTTGTTTTCCATTTGAAAGTAGCAGGAAGCTTCACCCTTCTGTAAATAGGAGGCAGTTTTTCTATATATGTGAGGTGGTTGTTTAACATCAGCCTCAGAAATAGAAGCGTGAGCAAGCGTTCAGGAAGCAAAGTACAAACAGTTCGCCCAGCTGGAAGGTGGTGCTGACCTGCCGTCCAAGACCCGTTTCTACTCAGCTTTTTTTCAGGTTTTGCTTATACATTTTCTGAAACGTGCACCTTTGAATCGAGAGTTCTTTCTGTAGTTTTCTGTTAACTATTTTACAAAAAACAGTGTGGATATATGGGGTACAAATGATTTCATTAGACATTTTAAAAGAGAGGTATTGTGTATTTGAATGACATTAAATGAAATCACCGAAGGAAAGGAGACCCCTTTGCTACCTCGCCGCCCTGGGTCACGCACTAATCCTGCGTGCACAGGTACCATCTGCAGTGTGAATAAAATGGGGTAGCTAAGCAAGGAAGACATGTACTGTTATACATTTACGAAAATTATTACCATTATTTGGATATCCGCACAAATAAAATCAATTTAATTATGGGTTCCTCTTGCAAATGTGAAGGATAAAACCAAATAACGTGCCATTAGAATCAGATCAGAGAATGTGAGGAAAAGCAGTGCAAGCTACCTTCTAACTAGGGGCATTGAGAAGAGCGTCAGTCTCTCTGTACCGTTGTCGTTGGGGGAAATGTTTCAGAGGTTTAAGACAGTGCGGTCGTCACTATTTAAATCCCTTTAAGAATGTTTTTGTCACCTCGGTTTTGTCCTATAAGAGCTATAAACTTTGGATTGGTAGCAAAGACGCCCCAGCCCCACCAACCACAACAATGTGAAAACATTGTTTTCTAAATGTTTTTCTGATTAGTAGCATTTGATAGCATCTTATAGTAAAGGGAAAAATACATTTTTTTTTCAAAAAAAAAGACTTAGGTCCTGATTTTGCCATTTGTTTTTGTGACCTTGGATGTGTTTCTGCACGTCTCCGAGTTTAAGAGTTTTCACGTAACATGAGACAAAACATACTTGTCTTACAGTGTTGTTTCTAGTAAAGGTGGGTGTCTGTGTAGAAGTCCCTTTCCCTGAGAACCCAGTGACCAGCACAAAGACAGAGCCCCGATCGTGACCAGATTAGGAGTGAGTCTGCCCGGGGCATTGCTCTTTCTGCGCCTGAGAAACAACTGAGGCAAACATCTCTGCCAACTGGGTACCATGTCCATTACCAAGGACCAGGAATCAGTATAACAATTTTTGAAGTGACAGCAGTTCTAGAGAATAAAACCCTTAGTGCCTCCAGAAAGAGAATGCATTAGAAAAGTTGTCCCAATCGTCTCCTGCTTTCCCCAGAATAGCTTATTCGGTTACAACTGACTTTTCTGTAAAAGAAATGAAAAAAAACCGAAAAGTTTCCTTATCAAAGCCAAGTAACCACTTTTTTGAGTCATTCGAAAGAAAGGATGTTTATTGCATAATAAGCGTACAGACACAGAATTCTCATCTTTACATTAAATGAAACCAGGCATTAGATTAAAAATATCTAAAAGGAGGTATCTGCTCACTGAAGAAAAACGTATCTCCTTTAAAAATTGATAGTTATAGGCAATCACTCTGTCTCAACACCATCAGTGTACTTAGAATATTAACACGAGTGTTTTTCAAATCTTTGGACATCCGTTGCCCCGTATTGGCCTCACTCCCTGCCCCCACCCTTTGCACACATGTATACACATGGACAACACAACCCATTGTTCGCTTTGCAGGTGCAGCAGCAGCAGCAGCTGTTGAGAGCACCTTAGTTCAGTTTCAGGTACTTTTTTGACATCCCATATGTCTTAATTGAAGGTTAGTGAGAAGGGAGGAAGTTTGGAGGAGGCCGAGGGAAGAGCTGGATAAAGCCAGTTCACTGTATTTGTGTAACCTATGGTTGACCGCCACCACCATCAAACAGCTCTTCAAAGAGCTGCATCATTTATTTCCTTGACCTTTTAGGACTTTTCCATTCACAAATTGCCTCTCCCCACCACACACTCACTTGAGCTAATAGTGATGGATATCGATTTTGAGAAACACTGAATTATGTCACCATCATTTAAAAAAAAATTCCTTTTGGCAAGTTGTTGTAGAAAAAAAAAAACCCCTAGTCTAGTGCTCAGAAAACCTGGATTAGTTCTGCCATTAAACATCTGAATGGCCATGAGCAGTCACCATTCTTGGCCTTTAGTTTCCTCATTGTGAGACGGAGTAGTGGGACTAGATGTCTGTGTACTTTCATCTCCACAATTCTTTATTTCTAAGATAAGTTCCTATTCAAGAAAACAATTCTTTAAAGTTTCAGTAGGATTCATGGCAACACCACCAAGACTAAAGGAATTGATGGATCACCTTCGGGGAGTGAAGTAGGGACCACTGCTCATCAATCTCCTTGTCCCTAATGAAAACAAGAAGTTTCCCTGTAAACAAGGTGCCTTTTTTTTCCCCAAGAGTTGGAGAGCCCCGTGATTCAGGTTTCAGGGGATGGACCATTTGCCCCAGATATGAGCCTAGCACTCTGAGGCCCACGGGTTAGTCCTTTGGTGTTCTAAATGCAAATTTGGACATAGTCACCAATTGAAGTTATGTTTAACTTTTTTGAAAAATCGGAATATTCCTGGTCTACCAAGTGTTATCTGCCACATTAGTGGTAGGAAAAAAATCTGCCCGGACCACCTGGCTCAAATTTTGTGGTGTTTGCCTTTGCCGCTCACAAAAATGATGCTTTTAAAAATAGTGTCTGATAGAAGAATGATGCCTTTCATCATTCACATTAATTCATAACTGATCACCTGTAACAGATAACTACTTAGACTACAATTTTACTATTCTAGTCTGGCTAAGTGCTTCTGGAGACTTGAAGCACAAAACTCTGCCCACTCAAAAAGCTTGTTAATGGGTCCCTCGTGACTCAGCTATCAATGTTTTAGTATCAGATGTACATGCTGTAGCCATTATTACTTTCACTTAGAGGCAGATCTGTCCTGACTGTACATCAGCTTATGAGATTTTATTTATTTTCCTTTTTGGTAGAAGGTAAAAAGTAGAAATAATGGTGTATAGAAATGTGTATTTTAACAAAAACTTCCAGCGTAATATTATGAACGTAGCTACTTTGTCTTTTAAAAGACTTTTTTTTTTTGCATGGTTTATACCTTTAACGTATTCTAGGTTGTTTAAATGTGCTTTGTAAGCAATGATAAAATGACAAGTTATCATTGATCTGTCCTTTCTTCCATCTCAGAGGGATTCATTAAATAATGCATGCACCCATGTGAATTACCTTCTTCACTATAGTATCCCCGGACCATTAGCCAAATATAGCAACATTAGCATCTTTTCAACCCTTAGAAACCCTTTTGGCTTTCATTTAATTAAATTATCCCATTATGAAAACTCTTATAATGAGATTAAATTTAATTATTTATTAGACACTTATTTGCACTAGGGAACCTATCAATTATGCATGATGGAGCTAAACATTTTTCAATCCATCACCTTTTCTTTTCAAGGAAGGTGCAATTTATTAAGTACATTTGGGATACTATATCTAGCTGGTCTTAATGGGAAAACTATTTAGCCTTCTTAAAAGCTATTGTAGTAAGGATTAAAATTACTGTGTCTGAAAAGGAGACAAGAGAATTGCTGTCAGATATTTCAGTGTTCTAGACTTTCAGTTTTTGCAGATCCTCCTAATATAGTTGATAGTCTGTCTCAGGATTTTTCTATTATTATATGTTTACCAAATATGTCAAAAGAGCTTAAATTTTACACATAGGCATAAGTATGCATTTCGATCTTATAGTTTTTGAATAATTCCTTATCGAAATGTTAATATTAGTCATACCTCAAATGCTGCTTTAAAGACTATTAGGGAAATTCAGAATACACAAAAATAAGAGTGAATGCAGCGACGGCCCAGGTCATTGTCGTGCATCTTCAGCCATGTCCACCTCACAGCCAACCTTGTTCCACCTGTAACCTCTCAGCCCAACTGAAGCAAGTCTGCGCCATGACATCATCTTGAGAACCTTTACGAAAATAAAATTGAGTGTCTCCAAGGCAAAGTGGTTGTTACGGTGGGTGAAATGTTCAGTTACTGCTGTGGTAATAGATGTCAACCCATAGCACAGGTTCTCCTATCACGTCTCATCAGAACGTAATTAATTATCCTGGTGTCATTTGTGCTGTGTCTTCAGGCAAGCTGGCAGGAAGGATACGCTTTAAAAATTATAAACTACGTGCTATTGATAGCATGTGTATTTTTAATAATATAATGGGCTATTGTAATAGCTCCCCAATTGGCCTCCCTGATTCTACCTTTGTCACGCTAGTTTATTCTCCACACAGAAGCTACCGTGACCCTTTTAAAAGGAGCCATTGTGCCATGATTCTGCTCAAAACCATGCAATGGTTCTTTTTTTTTTCACTCTGGGTAAAATTAAAAATCCCCATCACGGCCACGAAGCTGCAGATAACCTGAATCCCTGACGGTTCTCTGATCTCATCCCCCGCCTCTCCCCACTGCTTACGGTGACCTCGCAGAGGCTCAGACGCCGGACGCACATCTGGGCCTCCAGGCCCCCCGCCTGCCCTTCCCGGCCATCTCTGCGGCCTGCCTCCCTGCTGGCTTCACCTGTCTGACGTGTCGTCAGGGAGTCCTGCCCTGACGACCCTGGTGAACCGCGCCTCCCGCCCACCCACATTCATGCTTTATCTTCCTCCCTGCTCCATCTTCTCTTGTGGCCCTCACCATCATCTGACCTTAGGTATTTCTTTATTTTTGCCTTTCCTACCAAAAGATGGTTTTCATGAGAGAAGGGACTTTGTTTGCATTGTTTTCTTCTGTGTCCCCTCTACTAGAACAATGCCTGGCATAAATAATAGGGTATTCAATGGATATTTGCAAATAAATGAAAGAAAATAACATCCAATTTTCTGAGATAATATATATGTTTGACTATTCATAACAGTAGTTTTTGTTTTGTTTTGTTTGAGAGTTTTTTTTGTGTGGGGGCGTAGAAGAGTATGAGATAGGAAGGTAAACTAGGACCAGTTTGTGTTATCGTCATTGTAAGTCAAGTGTAAGGCTTTTAGATATTATTCTGTAAGCCAGTATGCTTATGGGGTCAAGGAGAAAAAAAAATAGATTCAGGCCGGATGGGAACTGAGGACAAACTGAAGAGCTCATGACCCATCAAAAGAGAGTAGCAGAAGCCATTTATGAGACTCGGCTCAGAGCGATCCATCTTCTGATTTCTTAAGAAAAGCTGAACTAGTAGAATTTTGTGTGAAATTTCCCAACTGAAAAAGCACTATATGAACCAGACTAATTATATCCATGGGGTGCCATTTTGCAACATCAACACTGAGTGTTGGAGACCAGAATAGCGTTTAAGGTAGAGAAAGAAGGATCACATTTCTCTTTACAAAGGTCACTTGGGTGTCCCTGTGGGGAGTGGACTCACGTGGTGAGAGCCAAGAGGCAGAGAACCCAGCTAAGAGGCTACAGTAGTAGGTGAGGCAAAAATTACGGAGGCGTGTGGGAAGGTGGTGTCAGATGGAGAAGAGGTCGAGGAAACCAGTAAGGAATCCTAAGTCTCCGGGACACTGGTGACGCTGGGCTGTGCCCAGAGCACCGGTGCCACGGAGGAGGACCGCCAGGAGGAGCTGTGGTCCTGGGGAGGAGCAGCCTCTGGCCGACGCACAGCACAACGCAGGAAGAACACCCCTGCCTCTCTCCCCTCCAGCCCCCACCGTCCGCTGGTGCTTCCACTCGGCCAGGTCCATTCAAAGCCTGTCACTCTGGGAGCCTGGGGGATGGAGTCTGAAGCAATCAGAGTCCTGAAGCAAGAGAGAGTGGAGAAGAGGAGAGAAGGAAGCTGGAGGGAGAAGGGGACAAGCAAGAATCACCAGCACGCACTAGAAATGGGTATGAAAGGTACATATTCAAGCAATGTGTATTTGTCACTATCCCCACATTATGATATCGAGAAGAGTTTCCCATAAGAGAGATTAAATAAAGATCCTGCTATTATGATCACAGAAATTCGGCTTTGTTTGTGTTGGCTCTGGCTTTAATTAAAAAACGTCAATGAAAGGGAGACAGAGCTCAGCTATCTTTGGTTTTATTTTCGCGGCTGAACATGCACCAAGGAGCCGCACTGCTTCTTTGTGGCCACGTCCTGTCTATGGAAGCATGAAGCCAGCAAAGACAAAGAAGCAGCTTGTGTGTGTCGCCCTGAAAGCATACCAGGCCAGGTGGAATTCTTTGATGAGGGCAAGGCTCAATTTTGCAACGTTGGGATGACTCCCAAACTAACATTTATCTCCAAAAGGGGCTTGAAGCGCTGCGTGGTGCACAGGGTGGACTCTGACGTCAAGCTGTGGTGTGTTTTTGAATCTAAGCTTCCCACTTGCGAGTTTAGGCCAGCTCTGGAACATCATTTGGTATCGGTTTTCTCACCTGTAAAAATGGGAATCTGTAAAATGGAAATAATAGTGGCACTTACCCCGTCGGATTATCGTGAGAACGAATCGAGCTAATAGAAGCAAAGCGCTTAGAATCGTCTGCGGCAAGGAAGGCCCTCAATAATTATCAGCTTTGCTGTTTTTAGAATAAAATCGGTTGCCTTGTTTCCAAGAAAAAGAGTAAAAATAAGTGAGAACTTTCGGGCTCTGGAAACGGTCAGAGAGGAAGCAGAGGGAGAAAACTTAAGTGGTCCCTTCGTCAAGGATGTCATCTGCTAAGAATTACCGCTATTTCTCTAATTCCCTTTAGAGTGCCACTGGATAAAGCTGTTGGCAATTCTGAGTGCCCGAAGTCTCTCATTTTCTTCTGTGTGTGCATACTAATGCCATTAAAAAAAAGAATTCCACCTACAGCCATGCTACCCTGACCAAGCCCGATCCCACCTGATCCCAGAAGTTAAGCAGGGTCAGGCCTGGTTAGTACTTGGATGGGAGACCAGCTAGGAAGACCAGGTGCTATAGGCATAAGGAATAAAAACAAAACAAAAAACAAAAACAAAAACAAGGGATTATAAACTGACAAAGTCTTTGCAATCTGTGAGGTCAACCAAGGGTTGCCTTGCCTGAAAAATAAAAAATTAAAACAATTTTAAAGAGAGAGAATTTCTATCTGTTCTAAGTGGAGCATCCGCAGTGCTCCGGAACATGCTCGATTTTGTTGTTTTCGTGGAAAATTTTCCCAACAATCATCTAACATGAGAGTCACAAACTCGATTAGAGCTACAGGTTTACATCGCAATGTTTTCCGGAAGTTTAGTCCATGAGTGGAGACTCGGCATAAGGGTTTTTCCTCCGTTCTTAATACCTGCAGTTCTTACGAAGTCCACAGCATTCCGGGGACGAAGGCGTCGGAGCCAGTGACCATCGAATGCTCGTTTCATTTTCTCTGAGTAGAAAGGGAAGCTGCTCTCGCAACATGTGGCCAGACAGAGTTCCAGCGCAGCTTGGCTCTCTTTGTGGGAAATTTCGACCTATGTTCGAGGTAACTATTTTGATTCAAGAGCCTGAAGGAACTCTTACAACACAGACGGAAAACTGTTGGGCACACCAGCCTCCCTGGGGGAGGTGCTTTAGGCGGGTTTTAACGTGCGGGGTCTGGGTGCTGGGAACGTGTCTGCAGGCTGCGGACACACGGGACAAAGCTCCTGCCACGTCTCTGCAGTCGCAATTAGGACTGCAAACCTCGTCAGCGATGGCAGCGTGCACCTGGGCACACGGGGCGTGCTGGGACGACTCAGTTCAAGGAGTCTCAGGGAATTCTGCTGTTTCGTGGTAGAGCCTCCCGTAGACAGCATCGTGTGCTGCCCAGACCCTTCTTTGGGAATGAAGGACTCACTCCCCGGCTTCCAGCCTGGCCTGAGGGCACACCCTCCGCTGGGCAGCCGGCTCCATGGACTGACACAGGAGTGTGGGGCGGGGCTTCTAGCCCCCACTCACGGCGACTGAAGGGCCTTCCTGAGGCGGCCTTGTAGTCACCCCCTTTCTCTGCCCACCCTGCTGTCCTCCCTGCCCTTCCACGGTAGACCCAGCAGCACTCCCTAATGAACATGCCGCATGCAATCGGCTTCGATCCTTCCTAGGAAACCCAGCTTGTGAAACCCTCAGGGAACAGAGCGAACAAAGCAACATACCTTCATGCGACATACCTTTAGGAGCAAGATTTGTAGCATCCGTTAATGACCAAGCAGAAATTCACATGACCGAGTACTCAAAGATGACGCACCAGTCAGGAGCCACACCACGATTACGGCATTTCTGTCAAGCTACACAACAGCATCGCCGTTTGCTTTTGGACATAATTAGGTTGCTTTTTAGTTTACATATAGAATTTGTATTTTTCCTTTTTTATAATCAAAAATGCAAAAATGGCTGCCTTTTTTTTTTTTAATTTGTGCCATGAAGATTGTTTTATAGTCAAGTAAATTTCCAATGCAGTAAAATAAATGGCACACCAAATTTTGTGCCTAGGTGTTTATGGGCATTTTATCCTAGGAAATGGTCCGTGCCTTTCACTGGAGTCCCATAGGAGTTCATGACCTCAAAAAAGGTTAAGAACAATTGGTATAAAGCAAAATGAGAAGCAGAACTAGAATAATATCCTGAGCATATGGAAGGAACTCAAATGCCTGCAGAATATCCAGGGGCAGCAGGAGTCGTGAGTGCAGGAGACGGAGCAGCGCCTGTCAAGACGCCGGCTGCTGGCCTCTGTGCACACCTGGGGCTGTCATCACCGCCACCAGACAGACGCTAGGGATGCCCGGGATGGAGACGGGACACGCTTTTATTGGCATTTGAAAGACAGTCTCCCTGACTTTTTGCTCAACTTGAATTATCTTCTACTTCTGACTCTCCGAACTGCTCCCTTTGCCACGTCTTTTCTTTTTGGTCTTTCTCTCATACTGTAGAATTAAACTGTGGCTCTTTGACCTATGACATTGGTTTGGACTATGATATTTCAGCTTGTATCATTAAAAGATAAGATCATTTAAAAATCTATACTCATAGCTACAATCATAATCAGTGTACCTAACCAATGAATAAGAATTTCTTTTCTGTTGTCGAATATCCAGTTAGGGCCAATTTATATAATTGCCATTTTTTCCACGATTTTGCATCAGTCTCATATATTGCTTTTTAGAAGTTTGCTTGAACCAAAAAAGGTCCATGAATTGAGATTAATGTTTTTAAAATCTTTTTTTACTTCTCTCTCTCTCTCTGTCTCTCTGTCTCTCTCTCTCTCTCTCTCTGTCTCTCTGTCTCTCTCTCTCTCTCTCTCTCTCTCTCTTTCTGTCTGTCTCTCTCTCTCTCTTTCTCCATTTAGTGCTATTAGTTGCAAAAGAATTCAAGTCATTAGTTCTGTAGAGGTTGCTACAGTCTGGAGTTTGATTGCATTTGTGTGCTGTATTTTAATATGTTTCTCTGTCATCCATATTTCCTGTAAATTGTAGCTGGACTTTTAAATAGCTCTATGATACGATGACCTCCAAAATCTCCTGGTCTTATTCTGAAATGTTATTGCTTTTTAAATGCGTATTCTTTATTAGGTCACTTTCTTTCTTAAACACAAAAGATGCCTGAAGAGGCTGAAGGATGTCAGTCCTTCACGAGCTGGACCCCACGACTTCATCCGACTTCACAGTGCTCCTTTCTTTCCCAGTCACTACACCGTAATCAAATTGACTTATGATCGGTCCCCCAAACAAGCACGATTCTTTTTTAATGTTTTTAGTGTTTTTTAAAGTAAAAAAAAAAAAATGAAGTATGCACTTTAAGAAGGGAAACAATGTACATATTTAAAGAAAGAGTTAATATAACCTCCCCTGAACCCCATTCCATTCCCATTCTCTTCACCAGTGCCAACAGCCCGGGGTGTATATTTTCATAACTTTCCTCATTCTTTTCCAAACATATATATTATTTATAAGGTTTCATTCTTGTTTTCAAAAATGGCATCACAGTATGCACACTCGTCGGCAATTTATTTTTTATTTGAAAGTGGATATCCCTCCAGGTTTATAGATATGGGTCTACCTTGTTCATTATAGAAGCGGCGTGCAATTCTTTCATGCCCGCGGGGTACTCATGTATTCCTTGACTGGTGGATGATCAAGTTGGTTCCGTTTTTGCCATTACCAAAACAACACAGTGAAAGATCTTCGCAGGAGTCTTTTCTGTTTCAGTAGGGTACATTCTCAAAGATGGGACTGTTTGATACAGCGTACATAGACTCTGTAAAGCCTGGTTAATGAATACAACCAGTTTGCATTTCCAAGATATCGTGGTGTTTTCCACTCCCACCAGCATCCTATGTGAGTGTCCCTTTTGTCACAGCTCTACCAACATTGACGATCATTCCTGGAGCACTTACATGGGGGTCAGTTTCTTTGGATTGCAGAAGTGATGTATTTCTTTTCATATGTTTCTTGGCCATTTGGAGTCCCTCTTCTGCCATTTGTTCATTTTCTTTGAACAGTTTTCAATCGAATTACTTTTCTTTTTCTAATCATTGTGGGGAGTTTTGCTTGTTTAAGATTACTAGCCCAATTTCTATCACATATTTTCCCAGTCTATCATTGACTTCAGTTATGCTATCTTTTGCCATAAAATAATTTAAAACCTTTAGTACTTTACTGATGTTAATCTTTTAAAAAAAAATCTCACTCACCTGAAACTTCTACAGATGGTACCCTGGTTTTCATTCTACTAATTTTTTATGCTTGAATCGCTAATCCATCTGGAATTAATTTTGATATAGAGTATACAAGTAAAATTTTACTTTTTTTCCCAGCCATTATGCTTGCACTGTTTATTAAATAACTCAACTTTCTTCACTGAATTGAAATGCCACCTTTGTCATAAATTGTTATCTATTTATACTTGGATTAATTTTTGGCATTTCCTTTCTTTTCTACTAGTTTCTCTGTATATTCCTATGCCAGAAGCTTACTGTTTTAATTAGAGTAATCTCATAGTAACTTTTATTATCTGGAAAATCAGGTCCTCCCTTAGTCTTCAGTTTAAAATTTTGAGGGATATTCTTGAACATTTAAAATGTTCATATGAACTCTGAAATAGTTTTACCCAGTTCATCACCCTCAATCAATACACTTTGCTTTGAATTGCTTAGTTGTATATGTTAACCCTTTAAAATTTTTATAATTTTAAAATACTAAACCTTCCCATGGTATATTTATTCATGTGTTTGGGGCTATAACATTTAATGATAGTTCATTACTTTCTTTATAAAGCCCATATCTTTCATGTTAAATTTGTTCTGTGGTTATCTTGTCATTTTTGTTGCTATTTTGAATGAAATTTTTATTTCAACCAGGGATCACTCGCACCCCCCATTTGCAGCTCATTATTGCTAATAAACCCTGGACTTCTCCTTGAATCTAGAGAGAACAAGGGCACTCAGTGCCTCTCACTGAGGTCTGGGTCAGTAGATCACAAATAGTGGTTCCCTGAGGGAGCCTACGAGATGGTAACCTGCCCATTTGCTTCCATCCACTTTCGATGGCTCACTCTACCAGCTCTGTGGAACTGGAGGGACCCTACACTGGTGGGCAGGATAACATGATGTGTAGCAGGCTGAGCTGGGCACAGAGACTGTCTCCCAGTGCTTATGACTGGACAGCCCTCAAGAACAGAGGGCGATGACTGGACAGCCCTCAAGAACAGAAATGTCGTCGACATCCCTTGTTTACTCATTTGTCTCCACCTGAGAGACCTTAATAGTCTGGCTTGTGTGGATGATGAGTGAAAACAAAACCAAAGCAGACAAAGAAAAACTGTAATTCATTTGAGAGGGGCCTGGTAACTGGAGGGAAGACAGCAATTCAAATCTATGACGGGTGGAGTCCAATGGAGTAGAACTTTAGTAAAAAGGCAGCAGAATATCCGAGGAGCGTTTGGAGCATAGAAAAAACTTTCTGGAACTAAAAGCCATTTTATCTTTTTTTTTTTTTAAATAGGTAAACTGAAAAAGAAAATGGCCACTTCTAGATACGTACTCAATGGTTTGAAAGATCAAGAGGGAGAAGAATCTCATAACCTAGGACAAAAATAGATGGAAATTATAAGGTAAATTTTTAGAAATTTTGCTATACCTCAGTGATCTAATAAAGCAAAAGTACTCATATGACATAATATTCAAATATATAAGGAAAAAAATCTGAAATAGAAAATGTTTATTAAACCGTAGTACGATGGGAGACTTTAATACTACCTTAAGAATTTGATAAGTCTAGTAAATAAAATTAGTAAGCAAATAAATATGTGCATTATATAGTCTACAAGCATGAATTAGTAGAATATATACATTTATATAAACCTTTTTACTTTTTTTATTTTCATGGGATACTTACAAAATAATATATATTTGACCACATAAAAAAAATCTTTGAGTAAAATAATTAGGATTTTCAATATCTGAGATTTTGTAATACCTGATCCTTATCTAATAAAACTCAACATAAATCACTAAAAGAAGATCAAAAAACTCTTAAGTGATAGAAGTTAAGAATAACACACAGATTCTGTGTTTAAATAACCAGTAACTCCAAGAAGAAATAAAATTGAAAGTAAAAATTATTCAGAAAGTACTGGTAGTAGTAATAACAAAAAGCAGTTATTGAATGCAATACCAAGCACAGTTAAGCCATTTTACCTTGAGGATCTCAGCCTTTAGGATAACCTTATGTATATCATTATCCCTGTTTGACAGATGAAGACACTGAAGCTTAAAGAGGTTAGTAACCTGCCCGAGGTAAACAAAAAGGGACAAGAGTTGCAATTCAAAGAACCTGCATTCTTAACCGCCATCGCATAAGAACAGTTCACAGCAAAACCTATATAATACACTAACATGTACATGCCAATAGGTTTTGGAGGGCAATCTATAGCATTAAGTGATTTTAAAAGAGTATGAAAAGAAATTATTTAGTTGCAGGCATGAGAAACTAACAAAATAAATGAAAGATATCAGGATGAAAGTAATGAAGACTATAGTTAATGAAATAAAAAGAATAAAATTGAAGTGCGCTCAATTTTATTTAAAAAAAGACAAATAAATAGGAAAACATTTTCCATGCCTGATTTTTTGAAAAGGGAGTTAAAACACAGATATGCCATGTTAATGATGAGGAGCTATAACCACATATGTGGGAGAGAGAGACCTAGGAAAACATTGTTTGTTTGTTTGTTTGTTTGTTTTTGGTAAATCTATACCAATACATTGTAAGAAATGAATAATTTTTTAGCAAAATTTCAACTAAAAATATTCACTCAAGAAGAAACTTAAACGCTGAAACGATCAAAAACCATAAAGCAGTTGGGAAAAATAAATAAATATCTGTATTTTAAAAGACATCAGTACTTCCAAGGACAACCAAGATGGCTTAAGCCTGCTGTAGCCTCTCTCTCCCACTGATTACGAGGGAAATGCTGGACAAAATACAGAGAGCAGCTGTTCAGAACTCTGAAAAGTAAATAGGTGCAGGCAGATTGGAAAGGAGGGTCAAAAATTAAGAAGTGAATCATATAGGAGTGAGTCTTTTGTTTTTTTCTCTTTCCTTTCATGGCTTTAACTTGAGGGTGGCCAGAGACACGGGAAGCAAGAATGGAGAAAAACACTGTCTTTCTGGCCAGCCAAAGAGGTAAAGTCTTTAGCATTTTCCGTGTTTTTCTCTTTCTTCATCCCTCCCTCTCCTGATGGCAGCCACAGATGGGTAGCTGAGGAGTAGAAGGTGCAGACCTCTAAAACTCAGAGAAACCCTGTCTTCCCTCCAGAGGAACAGACCCTATGTTCGGAATTGTGTGGGGGGAAATCCTGTTGTTTTTTCTCATTTTAATGTTTCTGCTTTGACTCACCGGCAGGCCCCAGATAAGAGGCCGCAGATGCAGTTTTAAGAGAAAGTTTTGTTTTTTTGTTTTGTTTTGTTTTGTTTTCAGTAAAGGATAAATAAAAGAGACCCTGAGCACAGCAGTGTGGTAGGGTCAGAAAGGAGGAGGTTGGAAAAGGGAACTAATTCTGGTATGAACTGGAAAACATTCTGGGCTCACACCTGAGCTCTGCATGCCTGGGAGAGACCCAAGGATCGTGCAGAGGCTTCGAGATCGCACTGCTGCACCGACCGCTGCCAACACCCACACTGGGCTTTGACACCTAAACTGGCACCCACAAAAGTAAGACGGACCTTGCAGTCTGAAACCAGTCAGACGCATTGTCTTCAAAAAAAAAAAAAAAAAATTCTCCCAGGACGCAGAGTCCTACAACACAATAATCCAAATGTCCAAGATACAATTCAAAATGCCCTAACATGCACAGAATAGGGAAAACATGACAGGGACACCCAATGAATTCCAACTTTGAGATATCAGAATCACCAAAAATTTTAAAGATGCTATTACAGCTGTGCTAGACAAGGTAAAGCCTATTGAAATAAAGGGGGAAATGGAAGTTCGCCACGATGTAGCAGAAACTCATTTTGAAATTGAAAAATACAGTATCTGAAATTAAAAAAAATATATATATATATATCATTTCAATAGCAGAATAGAGATGACAGAGGAAAGAATAAATGAATTTGAAATTTGTCAACATAATTCAATCTGAAAGATAAGAAGAAAAGAGATTAGAAAAAGTTTAACAGAGCATCAGGGATCTGTGGGACACTTTCAGAAGGTCTAGCATTTATCTATTAGAGTCCAAGAAAGAGAAGTAAGAGAAATTGAGGCAGGAAAAAACTAAAGAGAAAAGGCACCGAATAGGTAGCTCTATCTTTAAAGAAAGAATAATTTCTATAATTTTAAAATTATTTTATATCATACAGAAAGATGATCATTTCTCCTATGTTTTTATGAAACAATATTAATATCAAACCTAAATTTTAAGAAGTACGAACAGACCAGTCTCACTTGTAAATGCAAGATTTCCCAATCGTTAAAGGAATTTGATTAGCAAAACAAACCTAGTAGTGTGTTAAAAGCATAATACACCATTACGACATCAGGTTTATTCCAGGAATGTAAGAATGGTTTAACATAAGGGAATCTATCAATACATAAGTCATTACATTGAAAATTTGAAAAAAACCCAACACTATGAATATGTCACTAAATGCAAAAAAAAGTATCTGTAAATTCAATAGCATTCAAAGTATGCTACAAAAAATTAGCATCAACTAGGAAAAAGATGTATATAAAATAGAGTTAACTAAATGGAAGGATTAATTGGGAAATGCAGAGAACTGAATATTAACCTAGAGATCTTCAAGGTTTCTAATTGAACTCTTGGCATCACAGTGTAAAGGATCTTGTGGACAGAAGTCCTATGAGGACTGGAGACTGACTGATTAGAATCTTGTGCGAAAGCCAGCTTCAAAAAGATTTTAATGTGAATTTGTTACTCAGCCATGGACCATCAGATATTTTTGGAATGAGTCTTTCCCAGGTGTTAGTTAGTGTCTTTGAGGAATTTCTTTTAATATTAATTTTTTTCACCTTCAAAAACCAAGCCCAGCAGCTAATTTGAACAATGCTTAAGAACAAATGAACCTAGCTGACATACACAGAACTTCCCACCTAACAGCAGAAGGTCACACATTCTTGTCAAGCACACACAGAACATTCTCCAGGATCGATTACCTGTTTGGTCACACAAAAAAAATTCTTAACGAATTTAACAAGATCAAAATTATTTCGTGTATCTTGTCTGACCACAACAGAATGAAACTAGAAATCAATAATAGCAAAGGGGAAAATTCACAAGTACCTACCTGGACACTACACAACACAGTCTTAAACAACTAGTGGGTCAAAGAGGATATCAAAAGGGAATTTTAAAAGTATCTTGAGACAAACAAAACAAAAACACAACATGCCAAAAGTGGATGCAAAAAAAATAGTGCTAAGAGGGAAGTTTATCACAATAAATCCTACATTAAAAAGAAGGAAGATCTCAAACAACCTAACTTACCATATCTCTTGTGGATGATATATTATATGTAGAAAACCCTAAAATCTCTTCCAAAAAAACTGTTAGAACTAATAAACAAATTGAGTGAAATTGGATACAAAATCAGTTGCATTTCTATACATAAACGACGAACTATCCAAAAAGAAAATTAAGAAAACAATTCATTTACAATAGCAACAAAAAGAATAAACTACTTAGGAAAAAAAACTTAACCCAATGAAAGACCTGTACATTGAAAATGATAAAACACTGATGAAGGAAACTGAAGAAGACACAGATACATCAAAAAGCATCCCCTGTCATAGATTGGAATAATTAATATTGTCAAAATGTCCATATGACTCAAAGTGATCTACAGATCCAGTGCAATCCCTTTTGAAATCCCAGTGGCGTTTAAAAATAAAAACAAACTATCCTAAAATGCGCAGTTCAGTTATAAATTCAGAGTTTCAGTTATTCGAGATAAATCATCTCTGGAGATCTAATGTACAGCAGTGTGGCTGTAGCTAACGATACTGTATATTGTAATTGAAATTTACTAAGAGAGTAGAGCTTAACTGTTTTCAACACACACACACACACACACACACACACAAAATGGTAACTGAGATGATGGACATTTAAATTAGCTGGATTGTGGTGATTATTTTACAATGCATAGGTGTGTCAAAATATTGTCATACACCTTAAATAGAAAAATTTTTATTTGTCAATTATACTTCAGTAAAGATGGGCAGGGAGGAAAAAAGGCATAGTAAGAGAACGTGGAAGTATTAGCTCGACCCTCTTTAATAAGAGTGGCTCAAGTAAGACAGCATGTGCTTTGCCTGCTCGCTCCCCGAAAGTCTCGCCGACTGCATGTGGTTATATGCAGGGCGCTTAATACATCTCATTAAGGGGATTTCCACTGCATTTCAGGTCTCATGTAACCTGCACAACGTGGAGCTGTTTTTTATTGTCGTCGTTAATAATTAATAGAGAATAGAACACATGTCCTGACATTTTTGCTCTAAAGCAGAGATTTAATAATATAATTATAATACCATTTGCTATTTTTAAATTTATGTAATATGTTCAGATACTAAAAGAAAAGATAAACAAGTAAGCCCTATATACTGAATTGTAAATCTGTTAGATGAAAAGAATGAAAAGGTCACGAGAGTTTCCTGGTAGAAATGGCTTTTTTTTCCCCTTCATAAAAAAGGGCAGGGAGGCGGGAGAAACTTTGTGTTTTTCTCTCTCCCTTTTCATTTTTACTTTATGTATTTGTTTATTCGTTTATTTGTTATTTGGGTGTTTTGTGTGTTGGTGGTGGTGGTTCTGTTGCCTGCTTGTCTTGGCTGCGTCCTGAGACGAAGCAGATTGGCAGGGATCCTGGTGTGGAGGGCGACAGGAGAGGAGCTCACTGCACGGTTTAGTCTACACAGGGACGCGTGGTAGGACCTGGCCGACTTCCCGAATCCATGGAACTAGCTGCAGGCTGTGAGGTTGCCAGTGTGACGTTTGATAACCTGGACCCATCTGCCTAAGACTTGACTTAGATAATTCAGTTCGTTCCCAAGCTGATTTTGACCATCATTATTCTTATGCTTATTAAAATATGTTTCCTCCTATCTGAGCTCCTCTGCCGAGAAAGACCCGCTTGCTTCCTCTCCCCGGACACGTGTGATAGAGCTCCAGCATCACAGACTGTCATGGCGGTTCTGCGTTTTCCTGTTTAGTGTGGCATGAATTAGAAGTGGGGATAGTCTTAACATCTCCCTAGTTCCTATTCCTAAGTAGCTGAGATTGAAGCTGGGTGGAGAGATGGTCAGTAGCATCACAGTTCCAGAAAGATCCTTGGACCACCTTTCTGTCTATATGTTTAATTATAACATTAGCCATCATAATAACGAACCCCTTGTGAAATTCTTGACAACCGAAAAACGATGGTTGTTTTCACTGTCTAACCCACACCCTTCTCTGTTTTCTTTTCTTTTCTTTTCTTCTTTTTTTTTTTCCTATCATCATAGTCAAGTTTCTTCACAGGAGTTCCATGCATTTGCTGACTTCATTCCTGACTCACCTGTCATTCCAGTTAAATGTTCCTGCTGTGATTACGAGTGGCCTTCATATTGCAAATCCCATGGGCACTTTTCAATCTTTAACTTACTTGAGCACTTTGCTGTATGATTTTGGGGGAATCACTGGCATCGTGATAAAGTATAAATAGTTCAGTCTTTGAAACGTGGCAGGACTAGGTTTGAGTTGCAGGTGTCTTAATTCTGGGGTGACCTTGAACAAGATGCTTGACATTTTTGAGTAGTTCAGTGGTCTTGACTGTAATGATATACAGGTTTGTACAGGTTTAGCACAGTCCCTGGTGAACACTGGCTGTGCAATTTCCTTGAAGCGTAATCACGTATTCTATCAGCTCGTCCACTTTTCTGATCGTTCCTTGTCTTTGTTCTGTTGCCATAGGCTCCATGTTGTACCCCTGTTCTTCTCATGACCCATTCGCCCTAAATGCTTTCCCCTGCTGGCATGCTTTATCTGTTCCCCGGTTTCTGAGAATTCTCACAAATTATTTCCAGCTCACGTTCAACCCCCAAGATTTAGACAACTGAAAGTCTCCACCTAAATATCTCATAGGCACTTCACACTCAAAGCATCCAGACTGAATGTGTCACCTTCCCTTAAACCTGCTCCTCTTTATTCTTCATCTCCTTGGACACCACCACTCTGGACACTGACCCCAAGGGAGAGAGCCAGGAGTGGGTGGCACAGCTTTCCCGCAGCTCCCCCGTCACAGAAATCATTCCGTTCTGACTAGTCACCTGCCCAACATTTTTCAGGTCTCTCCCTTTTCTCCCAAAGGCCCTTATCTATTTTTGGCTCTGGCCTAGGTCCTTATATCTCTACCAGACCATGGATATAGTCTCTAACGTGGTGCTTCTGCTCCTCCTTCGTCTCTCCGAATGGTATCCTTTACACGGCCCACCAGCATAATCCATCCAAAGTAGACGGCAGAGGTCATTCCTCCTCTTACGTGTCGGCAGCGGCTCTTCGCTGGCGCACTGATAAGGACTCTGTTGCTTCCGCCTCCTGCCCCTTCACCAGTGCTGGTTCATTTGTCATTTCCGGCTTACCTAAAGGACCGCCACTCATTCTTCAATATTCAGTTCGGTCACCTCCTGCAGAAAGCCATCACTGACTGCCACATCCTCTCCCTCGAGGCCCCCGAATATGCTCACCGTATGCCTGGCTGCCTGTTAGATCATGGGCTCTGTGAGGGCGGGAAACAGCTCAGTCATCTGCGTTCTCAGCACTTGGCACAGTTGGCCCACATGAGGGACCAAACGCTGCTTATTGACACGAACTGAGCTAATTCTTATTTGTCCAGTTTCATGTCAAGGATCACTTCGCATCAGCATGAAAAGTTCTGTTCATGGTTATTTTTTTTTTAATCTTTCTATCAGATTGTCATAAAATAGAAGAAGGTTTACATTTCTTTTTAAAAAGTCCTCATTCTTGGCTTCCCATCAACATTCACTTATGTTGGCACCAGCAAGCAATTTCTTCCTCCATGTTCATTCTATGGGTCTCTAACATTCGAACTATGTTCATAACAACCTATCCCCCCGCACCCCCAAATTTGCCCAGGAATTGGATTGTAACCAGGGAAGGAGAACAGCCCCCCTGGAATCCCACCCAGGGGTATGAAGCTCGGTGACTTTGGCTTAATCGTCCTGCTCGTTAGAATAGGAAGCTGAATTAGCCGTTGTAAACTCACGGCCCACAAATGCCATTTGCTCTAGACAGTGTTGGTCCATATGCTGTTTTGGAAAATTATTTTTAAGCATAACATTTAGAGATCAGAAACTTTCTTATGAAAAAAAAATATATATATATGGATTTCTGGCTTCTCTCCCAAACTCGGAAGATCTGGCGAGGCCACATTCCTACATGACGAGAACCCGCCGGGGTGGAACAGCAGCCACGCACCCGTGGGAGCTGGCGCCACACTGCGGGCGCCCCACCCCCGACTTCCCGTTCACTCCTGCCGGCTCCTACAGGCATAGCAGTTTGCCAGCGACACTGGAGATGTTCACCCTGGTCTTGGAGACAGCGCTGATCTTAGATAAGTGGAAGTTTCTAGATCTGTGAGGCTCAAAGATTCACAAGATGATAAAGTTAAAGAAACTGAAGAAGTAGTGCTAAATAATATGACCTAATTGAGAGAATCAGCATGACTGTAAAACAGAAACATCTTTCTAAGTGGTGTGAGAGTAATACAGCTAAGCATAGTTTTCACTACAAACCCAAAAACAAGCAGGAGCATATTTTATAGCTACCTAAATGGTGAGATGTCAGGGACAGATCTTCAAAGCATTAAATAGGAATTTACCCACCTGATCTCCGTTAACAAGAACTGCCCTGCTGGGCACCTTGAATGTTCCTTCGAGGTGTTTCTCTGAGTATTTGTGCAATCAGCAGTAAAATGTGCCACTGGGTATAACCCATGGAGATACTCTTCGATTATAACAGAATTGCAAAATTTTTCTAAATTTCAGGGCAACTATATTCACTTAGAAGCATTCTTTTTAAGTGGAGGATAATTGAGGAAAAATTACAGTGCCATGTATTGAAAAGACATGGGTTTAAAAGTAAAAATACGGGACACTCTCTCTTTGTCCTTAGCCTCTCTGAGCCTCAGTTTCCTCTTCTGTAGAACAGGTTTGTTACCTGATCTTTCTAATATCCAGATTGTCGTGGGCCTTCAATGAGATTACGTAGGTAAAATAAAGCATACGTAGATTCCAGATTTTGCTACTTACTCAGTAGCTCTTACAACAGGTGCAATATTCTTTCCTCCTCATTTTCTTAACTTTTCTTCCTTTACACCGCATTCTCCCAGTTCCTGTTTTTCCACACTGGCTAGCGTGAGGGCGCCCCTTATTCCTTTAGGGCTGGAGGGCGCTCTGTCACGCCGAGGCCCCAGCTCAGCCACCCCATCGATTGTCCGCTGCCTGGCTACTCCCGAATTTGTTCCTAGTAGGTCATTCTAATTAAATAATAATTTTTAATTTATTTCGACGTTAGAAATCAAGTAAGTACTAATGTTCTATCTAGAAAGCCATTAGCTTCACTCCTCAATACTAAGAATAAGTTAGAAAAATCTTTTGGATCATACGTTAATGTTTTAAATCTGTCGGGGTCTACTTGTGCAGTTTAGTAGAGGAGGGTAGGGTACCAACTGAAGGATTACCACGTCAGCGAACATGCCGTTCTGAGAACTGTTAATTTTCAGATCGAAGCACCACACAAGCTATACTCCTGAATGCTCGAAACTTGGATTCAAGAGTAAGTTGTGTTTCTCCCTCCAGGGAGCATTGCCATTTCCTAAGGGGAAGGTTCAGTGCTGATTTTGTCCTTTGCCTTCGTAAGAGAGAAAAGCACTGTCTGAATAGAAATCCTGATGGGAGAAGATTGATGCTGGTGATGTTACAGCTTCTTTTGTTCATTCAGGAAACACTTGTATATTGAGTAAATGTATAACGGTGCTAAGGCCTAGAGAGGTACAGGCAGGACGTAGGTGGAACATCTCCCAAAACAGCCTCCCAAAGAGGCACCCCACCCCACCCCAGCTGGTCAGAGAAGCCAGGGGGCCCCACCTGAGAAGTCTCACATGACTGGGCAGGGGGATCTGGGGAAGGGGAGGTCAGCCCTCCTTCAGGACCTTGCAGTGCTTAGGAAAGAAGAAATCCATACTGGAGGTTAAGCTCTTTACATAAACCTTCCGAAAAATGTTTGAGTGGGGAACAGACACACCAGTTTAAAATACATACAGGCTGATAACGTCACTTACATGAAAACGACCAATTACCTTATCAGATAGTGTGCCATCTGGGGTCTAAGCATTTCTCTTACTGAGGGTGGGAAATTGGACACACTCTTAAAGATCTGGAGACAATTGTGGATTTGGAAAACACTTGAAATTAGTTGCAATCTCTGAGATGCAGTGAATTTTTAAAAGTAATGTAAGCATGGTAACAAATACTCTAGTAATACATAATGGGTGAAGAGGTTATTATTTTACTCTTTAAAGTTGGAAATAATTTATATATACTGAAAATTGGAAATAATAATTAATACCTGGGTCCATCCACCCACAGAGCGAAAATGTAACATTTTTGTCTTGTACTGTTCAAACATCTTTTTTTTTTTCAAGAAATAACACCTTAAAGAAACATTTGGATCCCATTGTGCATTTTCTTCATTTTCACTCTCCTTCCTCCCCCTTCCTCCCTTCTTCCCCTCCTTCCTTCCTTCTTTCCTATCCTTCTTCCTCCCCCCTTCCTCCCTTCCCCCTTCCTTCCTCCTATCCTTCCCAGAGGTGACTACTATTCTAAGTTAGGTGTGTTCATTGTCCTTACCCCTGGTCTTTATGTTTTCACTACAAATCTGTGTCTGTGTGCAATTCATATTATCACGTATTTCAAAACTTAAGTAAAAAGTCTCCTATAATCTGTTATCATCCTTAAACTTTCTTTATTGCTTCAAGTATATTTTATGGATATACGTATATACACATATATGTCACTGTTTAGAGCTCTGGTTCATTCCTTTTATTGCCATAGAATAGAGAATATACCACGATTTCAAAATTGATTCTCTTGGTGATGGATATTTAAGCTGTTTCTTCTTTTTAAAATTAAAAAATATATATTTATTTAACCATTTGAAACAATGTTGTGGAAGGTTTTGTGTACCTTTCTTTGTGCTCATGTATGGGAGTTTCTCTAGGAAATATGTAGAAATGAAATTTCGGAGTGCAAGGGTGTCTTTAACAAAATCGGTATACCTTTGCATACTCCTAATAGCAGTGGATAAGAATTTCTATTATTCCAGTTTCACCAATTGGAATTGGCAGAATTTATAGTTTTGGTTGGTCTGGGATTTTTTTTTAATTAATTTTTTAATGATGACATTGGTTAATGAAATTCATCAAGTTTCAGCTGTACATTTTAACAGTAACGCATATATATATATATATATATATATATATATATATATATATATATATATATATATATTGTGTGTTCACCTCCCATAGTTAGATTTCTTTCTGTCACCACATATTTGAACCCCTTTACCTCATCTACCTCCCCTCATCCCCTACCCTCTGGGTAACCACTAGTCTATAGTCCATGTCTACGAGTCTCTGTTTGTTTGTCCTGTTTGTTTGTAGCTTTTAGGTTTATATCCCACATATAAGTGATATCATGTGATTTTCCACTTTTTCTGTCCAGCCTCTTTCACTTAGCATGAATATCTTGAGGTCCATCCATGTTGTTGCAAATGGAAGTATTTTATCTCTTCTTATGGCTGAGTAATATTCCATTGTATACATGTGCCACAGCTTCTTTAGCCAATTGTCTATCGTAGGACACTTCGGTTGCTTCCATGTCCTGGCCACTGTGAATAATGCTGCTCTGAACATCGATGTGCAACTATCTTTTCACATATGAGTTTTCAAGTCTTCAGGGTAAATACCCAGTGGGGTATTACTGGATCATATGGCAGATCAATTCTTAGTTTTTTGAGGAACCTCCATACTGTTTTCCATAGTGGCTGTACCAATTTGCAGTCCCACCAGCAGTGTATGGGGTTCCTTTTTCCGCCGCATCTCCTCCAACATTTGTTATTACTTGTCCTGTTGATTATAGTTATTCTAATAGGTGTGAGATGGTATCTCATTGTGGTCTTGATTTGCATTTTTTTTAATAGCTAGTGATTTTGAGCATCATTTCATATATTTCTTTGGCCATTTGTATGTTCTCTAGGGAGAAGTGTCTGTTTAGGTCTTCCTGGGCTGAGAATTTTAAATGGTATGTTATTTTAATTTGCATTTTCTTAAATGAGATAATACTTTTAAATTTTTATGAATAAAAAGGTGCTCTTAGAAACCATATAACTGAGACTCACATATTAATGTAACTGTACCAAGGAAGAAAAGTTGCTTAAGCAAAACTACAACCTTCCCCCAAAATAGTAGCATTAGAATTTTTTTAAATCACAATTTCCTATTCTTGTTGGTCTGACATACACACCTGTTTAGTTATGTCATTCTTCCAAGATGTGGACTGCTGCAAATTTTCTACTGTTATAATATTAAGAATTAAAATTATCCCTTTACTATAGAATCTTCCTGAGAGCCTAGACATTTACAGGCTTTCTATGCGATATCACTTTCTTCCATACAGTGACCTGCCATGGAGACTGAAGTAGGGAGTCACCAAATTTAGAAAGTTAAGGCCCCCGAATCATAGAATTCTATAACTAAGGTGGCCTTGGAGATATAGAGTCTGACTTCATGAGTCTCCAGAGCAAAATTTTGTCTAGATTTATCTGACTTGGCTCCCCCATGCTATGTAGCTTCCTTATGTTATCACTAACTCTGCTTTATTTTATGTGGTTAATTAGGAAATAAGCATATATATCCTTTAATAGTAAAGGAGAAAATGCCATGTCCTTTAAATCGTAAACATTGCTTATCTGTTTCCTGTTAATGTATAGCTTTTAAGAAGATAAATTACGACTTTAAAGAATTTAAAAGAAATCCTTATAGTATAAAAGAATACTATGTACTGTAATACATGTGAAGTGAATATAAAATTAAATTTAATATACTTAAAATGTGGATACTTTACCTCTGGTTTAACTTTAACCATTGGGGCACAGTTAGTATACTTGATCTTTTAAAATTAATTCACTTCTGTTAAGGTAGGGAACCTTGGGGTATTTTTTTAGTCACAAATTTGTGTATATTTTATCAACTTGTGGTACAAAGTAATTCAGTCTTCTACGTAGTAATTCGTTACCACTGCATAAATATTACTTCAATTCAGTGTGATATAATATTAATTATGAAAATAAAGCTTTTATCTACTTTCATCTGGTTTTAATTCCTTCATTTCTATTATAAGAGCCCTTCGTAAATATTATGTGATTCATCTGTAGTTCTACTAAAATGTCTAGTTTTACTCTGACAAATGGAAGATCAGATGGTAGCTGTCATACATGTGTTCTGTTCCTTCTCATCTTGTATGTCATTAGTAAAAATAAGGGTGGTTGTGGTGCATAATGAAAATGTAGATTCCTAACATGATTAGCTTGATGTAAAACAAATTTTAAAGTGCCCGGGCTTTAAAGACATGACGCTGGATCTGCGCCCAAGCTGTGTATACAGAGTGCTTCTGCTGTGGTAACAGCCTGGGATCAACCTGTTGACTAAAATACCAAATAAACCCCGCACGGCCCATGGAGGGGACCGTGATAGCGGTGTCTGCGCGTGATGGGGCTGTGTGTGTGCGCGTGAGTGTGGGGAGGAGCACGTTGGAACGTCTTCACGTTCCTCTAGGAGTCTAAGAGGACTAGAAAGGAAGGGACTCCTCAACGCCATTTGGGACCACGGCACTAACACGTGTCTGCACGATCGGTACAAGACACAGAACCCTGGCTGAAGGGCGAATAGCATAAGGATAAAGTGAACGAAAGATGGTCATTCCTATGGCACTAAAACCGATTCGACCTTAGCCCTGATAAAAACGAATTCTCGCTTCTTACTGTCTTTCAAAGACCCCAAGCCTCGCCAGTCCGGTTGCTGCTGTCGTGTTTGCGTGCGCCTCATCCCAGGCCTCCGCTCGCCCGCCTGCTTATGGTTTCCGCCTCCTCCCAGCGTCCCCGTGACCTCGTGTGCCTCCGGGAGAGTGTGACGTCGCACAGGAGCCTTGGTCCGCAGACTGCGGGCAGGGGCTTGGCGGGGAGGCGCTGAGGCCGCTGCCGACGTCGGGGGCCCTTTTTCCGCGCCTCCGGCGCCTGGTTTGCTGCTTCACGGCGCCCAGGGCCCTGGTTTGCTTCCTTGTACTTCGGCGTCTAACTAAAAGTTTCGGGGACATTTCAGGTGATGGGACCAACATAAATGATGAGAAAAAGCAGTGTGTCCAGAGTAACTCCGGGCAGTTGAAAGCTGGAGAAAGGGGTCCAGGGGCCAGGTGGGCGAGGGGGCAGCATCTAGCCATGGGGGGTCCTTGCAAGCTGTTGTATGGATTCGCTCTTCAACCTTCGATACTGGAGTGTTAGCTGCTAAATGACTCGAAGCCCTGCAGCGACGTCACGAGAAGCACGGTGCGTGGAGCTCACGCTTGCTGCGCGCGGACTAACGAGAACTCCGGCGGCAGCGGGGCCAGCCGTCTGCCTGAGTTGGGCCGTGGACATAGGGCCAGACGCGAGGAGGCTCAGTGCAGGACATGTACAGGTGGCATCGGCTGGGCTCGGCCTTGGATTTGGATGTAGGGAAGACAGCCTTTCGATTTCCAGCTGGGGCTACAGGTTGTGCCCAAAAGGAAATAAAGAAATAGAGAAGCAGGCTTAGGGCTCGGAATACGGCTTGACTCTGGTAGGGATTGAATTCGAAGAGCTGGTGGGAAAGCTGGCTGGTGACACGCAGACGCGTGAGATTATGAGACAAGTGTGGCCTGGGGAACGCTGAGCGGAGCTCGGAGACACGCGACGGCCGGAAGAGCACAAAGGCGTGAGCCGAAGGTCAGGTCTGGGGACGACCCGTGTCTCGGAAGGGCTGCCAGGCAGCAGGAACAGCAGGGTTAGGGCCTCGGGCTGGAGAGGGGGCGCGTGCCGGGTCCTCCCGGGTGCTGTGAGCGGCACGAGTTTGACCTTCACTTCAAATCCGTGAAGGAGTTTTAAGTGAGAGAACCTGATGCAACCCGTTTCGTACAGGCCGTCTGTGCGGCGGTGCGGCGCGCTGCCGTGAGGGGGCGGGGTTTGGAGCTCGGAAGACGTCTGTGAGGACAGCGCTGTGACAGCTTGTGCACGACTCAGACGTGAATCAAAGTTAATTTTATTTTCCGCAGCCAGCGGCACCCTGCGTCCGAGTGCGCAGAGGCAAACAGAAAGTAACAGCAACAAACATCTTTAAACTTGACGATTTCAAAGCGGTGGAATCTCTTAGGTGAATGCGCGGTCCTCGAGGCTGGAAGCCTTGATCATTCTGGACGCTCTGCCCTCCGTCACCCGCCCTGCTCCCCAGGGTGATCCGAGCGCCTGGAGCTCCTGCGGGTGCCCGCCCCAGGCGGTCCGGCTCTGCGCCTCAGGTGTGTGTGCTGGCTGAGTGTTGTCTTGGGCCGCGTGGAGGGTTTTTGTCCTGCTTGATCACTGTGAGCCCTGCCTGGTGGCAGGCGCAGATGTGGCTGCTCTGCGTGGCCCTGTCCCACATCATGCTGGCCCCTACCTTCACGGCCTTGGTCCTCACCGTGGTCTCCAGTCTCAAATGACCCATTCGTGGCCTCTCCTTAGTACATCAGGGTTCTTGGCACTTTTGTGTCTAACTTTCAGTTCCTTTCAACTCTTTAGAATCTAATTATTCCGGCTCTTTGTGTTATGTCATGTCATGGTATGAGCGAGAAAGCAGAAGGAAGAAATGAACGGAGAGGAAAGTCAAATCAGTGATGCGTATTGTTTCGGCGGAGAGACCGGAGTCACCCTTAATTTCCTTCCTTGCCTCAAACCCACACCAATCTACAAGTCCTGTTGGTTCCGATTCTAAAATAGGCCCTAAAATTGACTAGTTATCCTCTCCGCCTGGCCCCAGTCGAGATAACATCACTTCTCGCCTGGACCGCCGCAGTGGCCCCCTGATCCTCCGTGCTGTCCTGGCGTCTGCCCTACACACAGCAGCCACAGTGGTCTTCCTTACATGTAAACCAGGTCATGTCACTTACCTGCTCAAAAACAAAATCCAAGCCGGCAAGCAAACAACAGCCCTGGCAACCTGCTCTTATGCCTAGACCAGAAGCCCAGCGCCCCCTAATCTGTGAGGCGCCACGCGCCCCGCCCCACCCCGGCCCTGTTCTCATCTGCTCGCTCACTGGTGTCCACAGTTCTTTCTTCCATCCTACTTGCCAAGCTTGCTCCCTTTGAACTTGTGGTCTCTTACGGGTAGACCACACTCCTCCTCCCCCAATATTTTACAAGCCTGAGCACATTTTCATCATTTATGTCTCAACGCAAGTGACACCCGTCCACGCCTTTCCTCGGCCAGCCGACATAGCACCCGCCCCTTTCCCCGTGTTCTCTCTACCAGATTTTACCTGAAATTTGTACTCTCTGTCAGTAATGGACACACACACCACACATGTGCACGCACAGGAAAATGTCTGTTTTTCTCTTTTTTTTTAATCAAATGATTATCTGTGCGTAATTGATGTTAAGTCAAACGATTCTACAAAATTTACCCCATCTACATCTACGTCCTTTACAGCAGCAGCAGGTACTAGTCTGTGATTCGTTTCACAGTTCAAGTTCGCGTTCTCCCCTGACTGTCGAACTCCATACGTCCAGACGGATCAACTAGCCTATCAGACTTTTCATCTTGACACCTCCCGGGTGCCTCGCAGCCTTCTCCAATCTGGGCTGCCCTGCCTCGTGCCGAGCCTTCATGCCAGGCGTTCCCGCCACACCAGCACCAGGAGTTAGCACCTTCTCTCTCCCCTGGCTTGCTTACTTCATGAAGGTTTGCTCTCACACAGTGACAGGCCACGTCCTCTGTTAGCTTCCTGAGAAAGGCTACTTGAAAAATACATTTTCTTGAGACCCGGTGTATCTGCAAGTATCCCTCACTTAATTTAAATACCCTAAATTTTCCTGCTTGTTATAAAGTGTGTTAAGGTCCAGAATTCTAGGTTGAGAATGATTTTTCCTGAAGGAGTTGGAAGCCATTGCCGTCATCTTCTAGAAATACATGTTCCAGTTACGAAGGCTGGAACTTCTCGCTTCGTATCTGATGTGTTTTTCTCTTTAGAAGTGTGTGGGAACTGCCCTTTTTCGAAGTGTTTGGGAATTTCGCGACAGTGTTCGTCAGTGCGAGTCTTTTTCAAATCCGTTTTGTTGAGTGCTCATATCGAAGAAATATTTTTGAATTATTTAAAATTTATCCTTCATTTCCTCTGCTCTTTTTCTGAAATTCCAGTTATTCAGATGTTGGACCACCATATACTTTTACAGCTTTGTATTTTCTTATCATATTTTCTCTTCTATTTTCTCTCTCTTTCACTCTGTCCTCTGGGAAACTTTATTTTCCAAACCTTACTGAAATGTACATTTCTGTTATCTTACTTTTTATTTTCAAGAGTTCTTTTTTGTTTTTGGATGTCCTTCTTTAAAAAAACAAACAAACAAACAATTTTCCTATCTTGTGTCATGGCTGCAGTACCTTATTTCTCTGGGGCTATCGAGAGTTTGTTTTTGTTTTTCTTGCTTCTGCCTGATCTGTTCCCTGCAAGTTATTTTTCTCTGTTCCATTGGCTTCTCCATTTTTTGATAGAGGTTTCCCTCAGACACAGGTGGTCCTTGACAGCTGTCTCACATGCAAAGATGGGACACCTTAAAATGGATCGACGTGGGAGGACTTAAAGACCGTGGTTTTTCCTGCGGGGCAGTTGGCTGGGTTCTTTCCTTGACAGACACCCAGGTATGAGAATCTAAGTCTTTCCACCTGGGCTGGTCACCGTTCTTAACGAAGGCTCTTTCAGGCTCCTGCTTGAATAACCTGGATGTGGCGGCCAGTGTTCCAGGACCCGAATGGGGCAAAGGTTTGGTGGAGGGGGGCGGAGGCGATGGCCCCAGCACTCAGCAGTCAACACGCGGAGTCCAGCTGTGTTGAGAGCGTGTGGTGCCCCTTCCTCAACACGTTGTAGGGCTTCGCCTTCAGCCTGCTTGTTTGAATGACCATGTGAAGCGGTGCAGGGACTCTCACTCCTTCCTACACTGACCTGTACCCAATCTCCATTTCTTGAGCCTCCCTTACACTTCCTCTTCCAGAAGCACCTGGTACCATCGATTCCTGAGACGTGGGGTGCTTTGTGGGGATTAACGGATCGCTTTTCACGTTCCTCATTGCCACCTTTGGATTCGGCTTCCCCAGATCTGCCAACTCAGTGACTTAACGGGCTGCCTGTTCCTTTCACTTCCCACTTTTGTTACGGTTTTCTTCTTACCTGTCCTGTTTGTTCTTTGAATTTATGCTTTTCAAAAAAAAAAATCCATTTATGGTGGCTCCAGTGGGATTTATAGAGAAAGCAAAAATAAATATGTCAGCGGACTCGGCCATCTTTTTAGTTCCTCTCTGTTATGCCGAGGTAATAAGCAGGAATTGTTTACTGCTGCATCCCCTAGGGCCCATCATCGTACCTGGAACATACTGGGTGCACGAAAAAATATTCCTGAGTGCCTGGCTGGTTGACAGAGCAACTGACTAGCTTGGTTACTTAGATTTCTGAATAGCTTAAAAGCTGCAATATTTGGAAGTGACAGGATTGTAGAAACATCTACAATGAGGTATTTCCAAAAGACAGGCGATGTAGGGTTTCTTCAAAGGAACTTTCATTCTATTGTTTATCCTTTTAAAAATTTTTATTTCTTTTCCTGGAGTTTTCATTAGAATTTAAAAGGGGAAATGAATCGTTGCAACAGAGTCCTTGAGGAGGAATATGAGAGGTATACCTAAAATATAGTGTTGATAGCTTTCTTCAAAGATCCGTAACTTTTTAAAATGCCACTTTCCTGTCCCACTCAAGCACATACACCATATGCATACAGTGATTTCAGATCTCGTCTAATTTCTTAATTTCCTCAGAGCTTGGTTGTTCCCTGTTGTCAGGATGGCAAATTCCTAGCACAGTTTCAGTGACTCTGTTTTGTTCCATAAAGTATTTTAAATACGTTTTGAACGTGAGAATGAAATTAACTCCCCCATGATGATAACATCCCAGCCATTTCTAGCTTTGGAATTCCCGACGGGGGTATGCGGACACATATGACGACGTGTAAGGATAATAAAGGAAAACAGAGAGCCGTGTTCTTTTGCAAACCGGAGCCATGCGCCTTCGAATAGCCAAGTTTGTATGTATTAATTAATTTAAGTAACATTTCTCAAGCACCTATTATGTGCACCAACCGTGCTGAAACCGGAAACTCGCCATGCCCTGTCGGAGCACACATTCTATACTCATTAATTGATTCGATTCAAAATTCAGTTTTCTGTTACTATTTTACCATCCACAAGGGCTTTACCATAGCAGTAAATATTTTTATCCCTGTGCTGTTTTGGGAACGTGTGTAACCTCACGTTTTCTTCTCATTAGCCTGTTTACAGGTGACAGTTGAGAGAGTGTAAGTAACACGGTGTGTAAGTAACAGGATAGCAGCGGGCACAGGGACGAACCCACGCCAGAGCCAGGGTTCGAACTCGAATCTCTAGCGCTTGCGCCTCCATCCAGTGAATATTGCCCTTGACTCTAGACAGACTTTAATAATTCTACACATTTAAGGGAGAGGACAGCATTTAAATCTTAAACAGTGATAGACATAAAGTCCAAAAGTATGGAAAGGTGGGAGAAGGAAATTCAGGGTATCGCATGCTTCTTCAGAAAGGTCTTAATGTGAGTTATCTCCTTTAAGTACCTTTTTTCAAATATGGGTCATGCATTGGTTGGTAATAGGCACAATTTGGGGAAATTGTAGATACAAAGCTTGGAGGTGTGGGTTCTCCTTTTAACTAGTCTTCAATAATTAATGATGAATTAATTTATTTATGTGAGTTAGGCCATTCTTTTTCTATTTATTATTATTTTTTTAATGTTTTTAAATTTATCAAATGTGATGCCTCTCAAAAGAGATGGGTGTACTAGTTACGGTAAATGTAAATTCAACACATACAATCTGTATATCTAAAAACATGATCTTCTTCCTTTAGAATTTCTGAGTTGTAGACACATGTTCTTTAAGAGAGGCCTGGGGTCCTGGAGCTGGTTTTGTGATTACTGTCTTGAATGACTTCTTCCCCCCCGCTTTGTTTTCGTCCTGTCCCTCCTTCACCTCCTCCTCACCCCTCTCACCCACTCTCTGCTGGGGAGGGAGACCCTCCCAGGCCAGGACAGGAAGGAGAGGGAGCCGTTCTCCCAGGAGGCCCAGCTAATGGGGGCTCTGCGGATCTTTCAGCAGGGCCTGTCAAAGGTGACCTTGCAGGAGAGGTCCCTTCCACCGGCTCTCTGACCTCTTGGTAAACTATTTGTTTTCCCTTGTATTGATTAAAAAAACAAGCCACCAGTTTGTAACTCCCTACCAACTAGGGCACTGTTTTTAAGAATCATACACATTTAAAATCTACTAATTCAGAAAGCCCCAGATCCTTGACTTTGTTTTACTCTGCAATTCAGACGAACCAGACCATGGTGTGAAAATGGAATCCCCCGCAAAGGCAGGGGGCCGCCAGACTTCCAGTTTTGAGCCACAGATTTACAAAAGGAGTGCAATGCTCCAAATAGCAAATCATCTAAAATAAGAATTCTGGTAAGCATCTGAAGACTAAAAACCTTCCATCTTTATTCACATTTTGACCATAAAAAGAGCCTCTCGGTTGTTGAACAAACTAAAGCTATTGATTTTCCTGGTATTAAGTACAGAGTCTGTTTTTTCGTATTGTACCAATTTCTAAAGTAAAAGTCAAGGATCCAAGGCAACTTGATCGCCTGCAAGTAGGAATCTTTACAGTAGAGAGAGACCTCCAGGTTGTATACCTATTGACATTTGCCTTAATAAAAACATCTAGAATAATGGTGCTTCTGGTTGTGTTTCCAATAGCAGTGTGATTGCAGCGCACTGTGGATTAAGTTACCGATCCTTTGAATTCTGACCTTCTGTCTAAATCAGCTTCAGAGGTTACTCTTTTCCGATTCGAGACTGGAGGCAGGCGGGGGTGGGCGGGGAGTTAATGCTGCTTGAAGGAAGAAAAAAATTCTATAGGTTATTAGATTTGGGTTTTTTATTTTTCCCCTTCTTGGCATTTCCTTGATAACAAGAATATTGCTTCTTGACTCAGAATACTTAAACTGTACCTCCAAATGCAGAATGAGTCTTGGAGGGCATTTTGGATGTGATGATTTCCTCGGTGAACGAACCAAGGGTTTATGATGTAATCGCTGTTAAGAGCAAAGCACATCACACTGGGCAACTGAAATGAAGGAAGAAATCAACGGAACTGTGAACACAGGTCGTCCGTGTCATGCTTGTTGTGAACTCAGACTCTTAGCTTCTCTTTTTTATTAACAACAACAAAAAGTTGGGAATATTTATAATTTCTACTTCAGGAAGAGAGTTCACTTTTTAAACAAATAAATAATGAGTAAAAATACATCTCCTGATTTAATAATTTCAAGTTTAAGGAATCGCCACAATTTTTCCCTATGGATGATTTATCATTACTTTTATTTTTGAATCTGCAACCTAACGTGCAGATCTGTTTATGAATAATCGGGTTATACAGTGATTGTGTCTATTCTATATTGACTATATCATTTCAATATGTATCATTTCAATGTATCACATACCTTTCTGGATTTATTGACTTTCTTGGGTATCACCTTGCTCCAAAATAGTGTCCCAGCCAGGACACATTAATGTCCTGTGCTCCTTCCCCTGCGGTGTAGTGATAACTTTCATGGTGCTGGAGAAATGAGGCAGGTTCCAGAATAAATAGTGGGAGAGGTGGGGCAGGGCAACCTAGTTTTAAAAAACAGGATGAATACAGATAAACGGAACATTATTTGTTAAAATAAATGAGGAATGGATGTAAAATGCTTACCACAGTGCCTGCCTGGCACGTAGTAAGCACTCAATAAATGCTAATCCCTTCTTTCTTCCATGGGAGATTCACTGTTTCTGAAGAATTTAAAACCTGTGAACTCAGCTGTCATGAAACCTGGAAAACACACAGCAAATTTCCAGATCCTCTTACATGTATTGGGAGGTGCTGACAAGATTGGTTTTGCCCATGGCTTAGGGGAAAGAAGGTTGAGGAGGACACAATGTGGGTTTTCTAGGGTGCCTCGTGTCAATAGAAGTCCGTTTTACGGTGTGAGAAAGCAAAGTTGCATTTCACTGCGATTAAGCTTTTGTTTCAAAGCCCAATTATTTACATATTTTTGGCAGAAGGTAGAAAAAGCAACTGTTTGCCACTTTGAAAAATCAGTCAATTTAAAAATAGAAAACCTGATGTGCCATATTTTTCTTAAAGTGCTTCTATCATTCCATTCTCTCTTCTTAAAAATCTACTGCTGCCTTTGTTATCATGATTAATTTCAAGAAATGCTGCTCCAAGGTTTCATTAAGAATAATAATTTTTAAAAAAACATCCTAGAGGCAGTCATTACTACATATGATAACAAGTTTCCCACCCTACGTAAATAAATGGTTACTATTCATATGTAATAACTGACTGTGCTTATTAAGGGACCAGGAAATAGGTCATATTTCCATATTGTGTTTTGGTATAAAGACTACAATATTTATTAAAATAATTTTCCATGCCATAGTGAATCAGTTAGTAATTTGCCTCCTTAAATGTACTGTTAAAAGCCAGTCATGTTGGCGTTTGAATGGAAACCATGCAGCAAAATGCTGGTAGACGTTCAGTTTGGCGGATTTAATATCATTCTTAAAATAAATAGAGGATGTTTTGCTTGGTTGCGTTTCAGCACAAGGCTTCTGGGAGCAGGGCCCTCACTGTAGGTCTCGTGCCAGTGGGGAGAGAGCAGGTCACGGAAGCGGCCACTCCAGATGCCAGCAGGGATCGTAACGTCAGCTATCCAGACACTGGTCCAAGGGTTCCATAAAAAAGCCAGGGTGCGGCACCGTGGCAGGGGCCATGAGAAAGCAGAGCTCTCCGGGGGGCACCAGGACCAGGGCCGCACTTTACGACGCCCTCTTTGCCGGCCCCCGTTGAGCCGTTTCCATTGCAAAACGTTGAAGTGTTGTAGATAATACCGATTTCAATAATGTGCAAGAAACAACACCTGGGATTTGGCCCTTGAAGAAAACGTGCTGGTCTTTAAGTGCTAATTACATTTTGCTAGTTATATTTCGCAACATACCATCCCATCATTCCTGAGGGATAACCTCGTGAGAATGGTAGAAACAGAGAGATAAGAGATGGTTTGGACCGGGCCAGGTGATAGCATGCATGCTTAATTCAAAAATCATTTAAAGGTAATTTGAAAAGGTATTTATAATATATATTATTTAATATATATAAAATTTTGTTCTAGTAAAAAAAACATTAGAATTTTTTTGACTCCTATTCATATGCTTATGGGTTAAAATTTCTGGCAAAACTTCAGCAAATTTTCCTAGTTTCTGTTGTAATATGTATGACTTTATTTAAGGATCATCTTGGTCCTTAAAGTTTATGGGTAAGTATGTCATTATAGTTGATGAAAATTCAGAAATGGGAAGTTAACAGTACACTACAAATCGGGTCTTATTAATAATGGCTTACATTTTGGCTATTTATCAGAGAATATTTGTGGAGTAAGTTGTATGGTAATTAGCACATATTTGATATTCAAAGTAGTAATCAATTTGTGGATAAGCACATGGTTGTTTTTAATCCACCTAACTTTGATTTAGTAGGGATACATTTAAAAGTGCTAAATATGCACATGGAGATTTTTCATCAACGACTAAGCTATTATATAATTACGAAGCATGCCTTACCTATACCATGTCCATTAGTGGTCACATTACATGCATCACGCTTTTTATAATTTTCCTCATAATTGCATAAATCATTTCTTTAATGGTATCTTGTTTGGCTGTATAGATAAAAATAATTGAATTTCAATATAAAAACTAATGTAATAAATTTGACTACAATGTAGGCAATTATATATAACAGGCAAATACTTTACATGATATCCCCGTGGTTCTGACTTCATAGTTTGTGTCTTCTGGATTTGCCTATATAATCTTTAATGGGTAAGAAAAATATTTTACCCTTTTATATTTCAAATAATTTTTAAATTATGGGAAGCGTGGGTACAATAGCTTAACGTAAAGTTTCAAATAGGGTTAAATTATCCAACCAGAACCTCAAATTTTATATTTTATGGAGCTTAGAAATAAATATGATAGCAAAAGCAGTTACTGTTTGACATCATAGATTGAGTTAATGTAACATTACATTTCCTCAAGGCCCTAGAAGCCTCCATTACGTGCTGAATTTTATTTCTGAATGTATTCCTTAGTAGACTGAACAGCTGACACTCCTGATCTGAGAAAATACTGTACGCGGTAACCTAATTCTGTTTCTGCTGCATAGATGAACAGGTCCAATAGCAATCAGCTGATTTGTGACCCGGCTTCCCAAATATGGTGGGTGACTAGTCCCTGATTCCTCGCCGCTACCATACAAAACGAAATCCTAGGTGAGTTTGCAGTTTAAGCTGTCTCTTAGGTGTGACAAAGCGTCCTTTTCTTTGGAATTCAGATTGGCATCCTTTCATGGGGAAAGAAAGGGCTCCTTATTGAATTTTGGTCATTAGAAGCTTTTTGTTTTGTTTGCATTGGAATGGTGCTTTTATTTACAAATTAGCAAAGGAAAGGTAAGACTGTGTCTACTGTTTTATTAGTTGATCTGGAAATGTATTTACAAAATCATTTAAGAAGTTACTGTGATTTTTTAAAAAGTTTTTTTTATACCAAGGTGAGAGCCTTAATGAAAAGGTGCTTTTTATTACTAATATAAAAAAGCAAATACATAGAATAGTATTATTGGTAGTGACAAAATAGTTTTAAGGAAAATTCAATGGGTATAAAAATTTTATTTTAGAGTACAGAATTGGTTATGATGAGTGAGTAGTATCAAGAATAAATATTGGTATTTGAACTGCGGTATAGGGCTGGCAAATACAAATATAATAATCAGCCACATAAGTGCCGCCTTCTTTAAATATTTGAGATCAATATAATGGTTGTCATCGATCGCATAACTGAAGTCATTTATTTGCCTAAAACAATAGAAAATATCTTAAACTGGAGCTGTAATTTAGTCATAATCTGAATAGCTCTATTATCTAGGTGTTACAGACTATCATGCATAGACTGAGTTTAGTTAGAATCTTTTTTTAAAAAGAACAGAATGTAAAGGAAGAGTTGTAGATAAAATAAACCACCGCCCCCCCCCCAAATCATTTAAAACTATTTACACTGACATTATCTGGTTCGTAGCCACAAAAGTCATTCAGGTGAACCTTGCCATTCTAGAAACCTTTGCAGAATCATCATCAGGCTTCCATTGTCAGGTGGATAACAACCTACACGTTTGTTTGCTTTATTTCCCTCCCTTTACTTATTTAACTTGGAAATAACTTCTATTTTTTATTTTCCCCAGACCTGTCAGTTGTTACATTCGGGGGAAAAAAGTTTTTTTTTTTTTTTTTGAAAAGTATCTGCTTCCCCAAGTTTCAGGGCCTGGGGAAAAAAAGAAAATTAAAAAAAAAAAACGTTTGGAAAAGTATAAAAGATAACGTGTAACGACTCCCCAAAGCTCGTAATTGGTAGCTGCTGTAGCGAGAGCTGTGTTGACAGTGTCTCGAGAAGTTCTTCTGACACAGCTGTTTATCCTGATAGCGTGGGGCGCGTTCATTTACATAATAAATTTTTTTTTTTTTAAGCAGCAAGGTTGAGTCAGAGAGCAGTGCTCCTTTCGATTGTTGCATTTAAACCAATAAGGGTAGGACAAGAGAATAGCTGTGGTTTGCGTTGCAAAAACAAGAAAGAAAGAAAGAAGAGGGGGAAAAAAAAAAAAAAGCCCCGAGGCTGCTCGGGCAGACCGACAAGGCTGCGCAAACACACCGAGGGATGCGATTCCGCCGTTTCTTTGTCTAGGGCGCTCAGATGCTATCAGCTGCTGCTGTTTGGTGGGGCCGCAGCGCGGGGCTCGAGGCGGTCTCTCCACTGCACGGCGGGAGCTGATGGCTCCGAGTCTGGGGCGAGGGAGACACTCTCCAGCGCCACTTCCGACTCCCAGCCTTCCTGTCGTCGGCCACTGTGGCGGTTTTCTTCCTGCGGGACGCGTTTTCGCTCGGTCGCCCGGCAGCCCGCGCCTGCAGCAGCGGCCAGGCGGCTGCGCCCGCGGCCCGGCTCGCCCCTCCGCGCGCGCTCCGCGCCCCGGGGCGCCGCGCGGCGCCGCGAGCCGCTGAGAGCCTCCCGCGGCCGGGCCCAGGAGCGGCGCTATGTCAGGCACGGACGTGTGCTGAACCCGGCACTTCGGCGCAGCGCGGGAAACTGGCGGCCGCGGCAGATGTACGCGCTGTAAGTACAAGCGGGCTGTTGGAAAAATTGTCGTGACTGACAACAGCTGTCCGGTGGGCGAAGCCCGGGATAACAGGAGCGCTTTCAGTATTGTTTTGATTTCCTCAAAGGGAAAACACTCGGGCATGGGGAAGATTATGACACTTCGTACCTGGTACTTTTATCAACCCCGGGGTTCCCGCCTGAGAGGGTCGTTCTTAACCCCCAGATTATCTGCGCGATTAGAATCATTAAGAGCTGATTATAAATTAATTGTTACCAATTAACTTTTGCTGTGATCTATGTCAAATACAACGCACGGCTGTAGTCTTATAAGGAGATTACTTCGTATCTCTTTCCTGAATTGCACAAACCTCAACTATTTGTGATATCGAATAAAGCGGTGTATACGCATAGATATATCCATCGCAACAGGCAGATAACTTTTCCTACACGCGTCAGGACGATATGAGAAAACAAGGAATTAACATTTTGAAAGGACAAGAGATAACAAAACTAGATACCACTTTTAAAGGAAGGAAATCCTTTTACTTCAATAAACCAATTTCCCAACCATATTAAACAGGCTCATCTTCAAAAGGTGAAATAATAAACATTTGCCAAATTAATATATTTTTTCACTTATCGACACTTTATAGGATTTGAATGGACCTTGAAATTAGAAACAAGGTTCTTAGGTTTTGAATTACCACTTAAAATATTTGTTGTTCAGACTCCATATATGAATTGCTAATGACTCATGGGCTTGTATGTCTTGGGAGGAATTTTTGATCACATTTAAGCCTACATATGCAAGAATTCAGTAAATTCAGAGCTGTCATTGAATTTAGACAAGCATTTTTATGTTTCACTTTTTAAAAATGACAAGGGGTAACAAAAAGTCGGTAGTTAAGCACACAGTGTACTTGCATAGGTTTGAGCTTGTATTTTTTTTTTTACCCTGTCTTGCAGAGTAGGTTTTATTTGAGGCGTGTGTGTGTGTTTTAACCACCTTCTGGGTTTGAGAACATGTGTCCGTGAATCGTCATGCTCTTTTTATTTTTATTTTTTTGCATTATCAAATATGTGATATTTGACTTTCTCGCTGCCTGAGTTCTCCTAAGGCCCGAGTATTCAGTAGGTGAGCAAGCAGCCATGGGTTTTCAGTCATGGAAACTCTTCGCGCTGGCAGAGAAGCCTAATTCAGCCAACCCTTCAGTTTTACGGTGCCAAAGGGAAGTCCTTTGCTATATGCAATTCATAGACATGATAAATGATTTTCTCAAAAGAAAATGATCATTAGAATTTGAAAATTTATTTTATAAGAAAACTTTGGCAAGAAGAAACACTTCCATTGAGAAAAAACTACCCGTTTAATTAGATATCAAAAGTTTTTCATTCAACATTTTAAATACGAATTTTGAAAACAGTCCTCTAAAACGATAGGTAGAAGCAGTGTCGTTTAAATACTTGTTTTTGTGTTCAAGGGGACTATATCGTCATTTTCTTTAAATGACATACTACCAAAGTAACACCGCATATTACATTAGAAATCAGAAATAGTATCAAAGCAGTCATTTTATGGACTCTGATAAAGAAGGAAATAAGTGTTAACATTTAAAAGGCATTCACCTCTTCACAGAAGTTTATTTCAATTTTAAGCTCAGGTTTTTATGACAGCATTGACACCATAGGTGGAAATATTGATTGAGGAGAGTCTTAGCAAGAACATAGTCTGATTAAAAAGCAGATGTATGCCTAAGGCACACTTTCCCCCCTATAAAATACATTCTGATTAGAACATTGCCATTGTCTTTCAAATTTGGGAGTGCTCGGGTTGATCTGCGGTTGGGCGAAACTAGCTCGCTGCCAACTCTATTTATTTAGATAAGTTCAGTACTTTCACTTTGAAAATTTCTTTTTAGTTTGAAAAAAGGAAAGTTTAAAATTATAGTCATTTTATAAAAATTGCTTCTAGCAAGCAGAAAAGCCTGTGGAAAACCCATAATTTAGACAAGTACCTACATTTTATTTGCTCTGTGCTGCTGAGATTTAGAATCCCTTTCCATTTACAGTTTACTTTTCACAGAACATTATTAACTTTTTGGCTTCATACATGATCTTCTGTCAGATGCTTTTGATTTGTAATTTAGCAAAGTATAATAAACAGTGCAAAAGTCATGAATTTTGCTCTGCATCCTGAGCTCTGTGGTAGGGAAAATGTGATAAAATGTGTACCTTAAGTCTTGTTTGATGATCTCTCAAAGCAAGTTTGCCTTCTGGAAATAATTTCTGGGGTTGAAGAGCATGGTATTAACAGATTTAATGTGGCTATTCAATGGATTGGCGAAGTACTATGTGAGGTTTAACAAAATGAGAGAGACAAATTGAACATCAACAAAAGTTACATCTGTGAAGAATTATAAATTTAATTAGAAAAAAGGCAAACTTAAAAGACCTCATTAACTAATCAGAAGTCAAAGTTACTAGTTTAGGATTCTTGAATTTAAATTCTAAGTTCTGTTATCTTTTTTCTCTATTTTCACAACTGTCAGTATGCTGCTGTGGATATACTATACAAAGAGTTTTAAAAAGCATTAAAGTGAAATGACTTCATTGTAATGTAAGATGGCATGTATAATGTTATGGGAAATATTTCTGCACTCATAGGAGCATTTGAATTAAAAATACTAGGTTAGGAGAAGACAAGAAATGTATTAAGTTTATGGACGTAAAGCAGAAAATGTAAGTTTACCGAGTGCCTAACAGCATTTTTTTCTGAAAACCATGAAATAATTTTTTCTCTTTTGAATGAAAATATGCCTAATTACCTTTGAAACAGTTATGGTTTTAGACTTAGAAAGCGTTGAAACTTCCAGAGATATAGTCAGACATAAGAGAAAATCAGCACCAATCAGAAATAGGTGTTCTTTCTAGATAAGTCATTATAAGAATGTTTCCTTACTGCACTGTAATCTTGTACTACACATAAAAACTAAAAGCATGTGAAGTGTAGCATTTTGTAAACTGTAACTAATTTTGCTCACATCTGTGTCTAATTGTTGTCTGCATTCGCATTCTTGAGAGTAGATTTATTTTTCCTGGACCACGATGTGGATTCAGCTGACCAGCCTAAGTGAGGATTAGTTGTTTTAAAGTTATTTTGATTAAAGAGTCATTTTTAAATACAGTAACACACAACACATGGTTTAAATAATGCTTGAGACACAAAAGAATATATCTGAAGTATACTTAATGAAATGAAGATCATGGATGTGGACTTTTCAAAAATTGTAGTGTATAAAGAGTACAGTAGAGACCCAGTCAAGTCAGCATAAAAGAAATATGTTGTGAGAATACATTTTTTTTCCAGTGAGAAAATGTGCTAGAATAATTCTTATTTTGAAGTTCACTTTATTAACAGTTTGACTTTGAAATTTAAATGGTAGGTTAAACCTCAAATGTAAATAATCAAACTTTCAAAGTATACGATGAAATTAAAATTATATTTCCAAGATCATACTATCTAGCTAATGTTCAAATAGGAATGTATTTTAACATTTTTAACACTTAACAGAAAGCATGTTTTACATACTCTTTCACATAATTAAGCCAAGAGAGTTCTTAAAACCAAGTTCTCACCTATAATATATTCCAGGTGTATAAAAGTGGAAAAGAAAAAAGAAAATTTACCCTTGAGGCATATTGCTGCAGTTTCTAAAGGAAAACTTTAGAAAACTCTTGTGTGAAAACATTAATTTTAACAAAAAATTGCAGAAGCCTGTTATCCCCAAATGACATATCTACAGGCATTAAAATTAAATTTCCATTAAATGCTCAGGCATCTCTTGAAAGTTATTTTTCATCCTTCGCATATTATAGAAAAGCATATCTAGAAATTTCATGTAACATTACACCAAGATATTTAAACTGTAACAATGCTTTATTCTTGCCAAAAGGTAGTATCTCTTAATTTCATAAGTCATAATTAAAAAATAACAGGACTCCAGGGAAGTTGGTTGGATAACTTTAATGCCATTTGAGATGCTCAAGTTCTCATCTTTGTTTCGTAACCCTAATTGACGTCGGTTCAGGTTGAATGAAGATGCACTTCAAAGATTTGGAATTTTGAGTCCTTTCAGGCGTTATGCAGAATCCTTTTACCGTTCAGGCAGGCGTTAGCCTGAGCTTGCAAGCCCGCAGCCCACCTTCACCTGAGTTTCTTCTCACCTGCTGGCAGTTGGCGCTGCCTCTGAAGGAAGGGCAGTGACCCGCACAGCCTGCCGGCCTGTTCCATTAGCTGTGCAGAGACGTCCCGAAATGCAGATTCATCTGGAGCAAAAGACACCAAAATGCTGGCTGATGGGGACATTGAATTGATTATTAAACTATCCATCCTCGTTCCCCGAGTTAAAAGGTGGAAAAGTACAAAGCCGACTGCTTTTTCTGTTTTACCAGGCAATGAGGATTCAGCCTGAGCTGAATTTTAAGTTTGCACGGGTAAACGAGCATATGCCCAATGGGGAGACTCGCGGTATGAAACTTGCCTTTGCCCTTTATAGCTCATCCAGCAGGACCGGGGAAGCTGCCCAGAAGCTGTTGCCGAGCATGTTGAATGACAGCGAGTCAATATAGGGGAAAATGACCTCGCGATAAGGATAAGAAACTATCAGGAGTTAAAGGGGTGGGCGGGAAACTGTATTTCAGCCCGTGACAGCAGAAGAGGAAAGCTCTTCTGAGGATGCTGCAGGGCGGCTGCTCGGGCTGCCGCCGCGCACCAGGCTCGTTGTGCTGAGAGCGATGATTTTCCAGGCACCTTTTCCAGGCCGCCTGGGCAGGGCCGCTTTGCATGCTGATTGGGGGAGGGGTAATCCCATTTGCAGCTGTCATAGGCCCGTGATGAATCACTATCCAGTCATTTGGCTGCCTTCCCCCCCCCCTGACACGGGGAGGGGGTAGACCTGCAGGAGGAAACAACAGTAGAGACCTCAACTTAAAGACAATATGCCTTTCACTGCTCCAGTACCCTCCTTTTCCTCTTGTGGTTTAAAGAGCGCATTGTCGTTCCCAGCCATGTGTGCGCTGTGTCATTAAGCGCCGGCCCCGAAGAGGACTAACAACAGCCTCTGATTTTTTTTACCCCTGATCGCAGGTGCAAACATCTCAGGCCGGTTCAGATGTTGCTGTTTCCTCAAGTTGCAGGTAAGGATATTATTGATATTTGACATTTTTTGGAGATTACCGCTCTGTGACCCATATCTATTTTTGTCTAGTATGTCTTAATTATTTCTATTAATAGCAACAGCCTCTGTTGGAAATTACTTAGCAGTGTGTGTGTGCGTGTGCACGCACGCTTGTCAAACGTTTTGAGTATGTGGGCAGGGAATGGGAGCCTGGGTTTGAAAATGATTATGGGCTGCAGTTTCTGGAGTTAAGAAAACTGTGACTGTGTAATAAGAATTAGGAGAGAAAAACTGATTTTAAACCATTTGTAGTTTGAACGCAGAAGATTTGGGGAAGTAAAAACTCACTTTAGAAGGAAAATGGTTCACATTAAGCCATTCTAAAAACTAACATTTACACTCAGTAAGTGCACCCTCCGAATTAAAATGAGTAGCTTTTTTTTTTGACCTGGAGAGGGTGAGGCGCAAACACTCTTAGCTTCAGATATGTAATATTAAACGGCCCCTCCCCTTATTGAAAAAACACAAATGAAAAATAAAGCGAATGGACCTGAGATTTTCCAAAACTTCCGAAGGAGAAGGCATCCCATTTGGTTTTCGTCACTTTAAATCCTCTCCTTCACCAGTGGGACACTGAGTTTGCGTGGATAGTTGTGCAGCCACGAATGTGAATTCGGCTTCCGTACCTTTTATAGGATGAGTGACTGCGGGGTCGCAGCTCTTTCATGGGGGGGGGGGGTGCTGAGCTAGCCGTTTTTGTATGGTACGAATGCACAGAGAGCTGAAGCAGAAGTGTTAGTTCCCCGAGTAGGTGACAGTTGAGGTATTCTGAGTGCTAATGCTCACGGGGACTCATTGCACGCTGGCCTTATCCCTTTCCAATTGGGCACGCTGCTGTATGTAATCCACAAAGCAAACAAGTGAGCCGACTTCATAATGTTTTAATGCTGCATTTGTTTCAAGGGAAACAGAGGAACAATTAAGCAGTTTGCCAGAGTAAACACATGCATCAGGACTATCTCATTCTCTGTCACTAGACTATGGGCTTCAAGTGTTTTATTTGGTTTGGAGACCCATTAAATTACAGTTGGGTGGTAAATTATAAGGAAGTACCTAGTGCTAATTTACTAGATGAAACATTCCATAGAAAAGTGATTTTTTTTTCCTCTTGTACTTGTCCACATATTTGTCTCTAAGAAAAAAAACACCTTTTTTTTAAATATAAAAGAACGACTGCTTTAAAAAAAATAAAATAGATGTAATTATTTCATTGGGTCCTGTGACTTGAGCTACATAAGAGGGGGAAAAAAAAGATTTTTAAAGCTGCAGGTGAATGTTTGGCTGAATAGGTAAGGCAGGTGACACCTTTCACTACTACAGGTTATTGAAAGGATGTCTGAAGGTAAAATGTAAGATGAACTGTTTTGAATCTAATAGAGACAATGGGACTTTTGTGCAAATGTTTCAAAGAAGGTGTCAGGTCGTTAGCGCGTGAAGTGGTGGCGGTATGAATTTGGTACATCTGTCACACGGAAGGCTTCTTGTCTCTAGGTCGATGGAAATGCAGGATCTAACCAGCCCGCATAGCCGTCTGAGTGCTAGCAGTGACTCCCCCAGTGGCCCCAAACTCGATAGCTCTCACCTAAGTAGTAATTCCATGACTCCCAATGGCACCGAAGGTGAGTGTCTACGTCTCGCTGTCACTTTGCACCTTGTTTCTTCGTCAGTGCGCGCTTCGGCGGGAGGTCAGTTGTCAAACGCGTGGAACTGCTGTCCTGTTTCCCTTTGGGTGTGTGACTTACGGGGCAGTATCCATCATGGGTTAGGAGCCTCACGTCACTAGGTTGTGCTAATATTACACAGACTGGTTTCATTTTGCATGGTCGCACAGATATTTAATATGCACACCGAACGTATGGTGTGTGCGTCACATTGCTAACCTTTGGGTCGTATCTCCGTGTTACAGTTCTCCACAGACAGTATTCATTTGCACTGTTTTGCTTTATGAATAATGGAAATTTAGAATGATTTATTTTACTTTCCGTTTGTTACTAAATATAACCATTTGTTACATTTAAACTCTTATTTAAATGTAACATTGGATTGTTTCTCAGTATCAATAAAATAATTTGTGTGCCTAGTGTTCCTGTGGCTTTGGCCATTAAGTTATAAATAAGTAAAAAAAAAAAAAAAACCTTATCGTTAACAAATATACAAGTTCATTTGGATGACATACAAAATTTATTGTTTTCTGAAAGGTTAAGCGTACTACTGCAACCATTATTTTTGTATAATCACTACATGAACATTTTGTGTATGTCATGTAAATGAAAATACATGCTTTAATACTTAGGTCTAAACATGAAGCCTGACTATTGTAAGCTGTTATTCACATTTATTTAGGTACTGTGTACGTTTTTAAGACTTTAGCATAAGGATATGATGTTACATGTTGCATTGCATTGATTTCAACCTTAGGCTACTGAAAAATTACTTCTTCACAGATATTTTTGCTTATTTACTCGCTACTAAACCCCTGGACCTTGATGAACTTAGAGCATAAATTTCACTAGAAGTTGAATTATCCATGTTAGAATTCCATCCATAAACAAAACCCTTAACCATCATTTCCCAATCACCATGGTGATCTTTATCACATTTCTTTAAAATAAACAAAACTAAATGCCATAAAATTGTTTGTTTGCAGTATTCCAATTATGTATTAGTGAAAGCTTTGAGACTAGTAACAGTATGAAATTTATGATAATAGAAGAAATTTAAAATCAGCTGCCTTCATATGAAACGTCTTAATTTTTATACCAATAGTGATTGTTTTTAATATGGAAATAGACTATTTTTCATTAGAGTAAATACTTTCATTACCAGTGTTTATGAGAGATGTTCACTGTCAAAAGTAGAAACTTTGCTGATTTAGCAAAAAATTAGTCTCTGGATAAGACACCTTCTCGTCTGAAACTCTCCCCATTTTGGTAGTTGATCAAAAACATTTAAAGGAAAGCAATCCTAGTGCTTAAGTAGGTTTTACGGAGCACATGGAAAAGCAAGCAGTCCTTTCTTCTCGCCTTGGATTTGGCTTCGGGAGCAAGCATGGCCGCCACAAGGTGCAGACGGGGTGGGCGCAGTCACGGAGACCGGTGCAGGCCCGTGGCTGGCGGGCCCCGTTGCTTGAGCAGGTGCCCCTGACAGGAGCGTCAAGGGGGGCCAGAGGTGCAGACAGTCACTCTCATGACCGAAAAGTCCAAATAAAACAGTCACTGAAAAGATGAAGAAGACTAAGTACGTTAAATTGTTTTGCTTAATAAGCTGTCCCAGTACACACTGGTAGGGTTAATTTGAAATAACAGTAGTTAATGTTCTTGTATAGGAAGAAATGAAATAGAGGGTTCGACATTTCATTGGGTCATCATTTACGGGCAAATTGTCCCCGACAAAATAAGAACCACTCAGTATGGAACCTGAGTGTGTGTTGGGGACTTCCCTCCCAGATGGCTTTGCGTGAATGACGTATGGTTTTTTAAGGGCGTGTCGGCTGGTAACATATTTGAGTATTTACATTTCATAGCTGATATCACGTTCATATTCAGGAATATGTGTTTGATAAGATTTTTGTGTAACCAAAATAAGTTTAAAATGGTAAAATATTTTAGACAATTGTGTAACTGCTGAGCCATTCAATTTGGGAAATACTTAGAAATTATTCCATATCTTAAAAACAGTCTTGATTATCTTGTTTTAGAAGTGAATTTTTCAGACCAATTTCAGTTACTCACCTCACTCCATTTTCGGACATTTGTTAGTGGGGTACTCTGCAAGGGTTATAGTAGTTAAAAAGTAAAGTTAGGGGTAGCAGTATAAATTATCCAAATGAAATAAAAGCATTTTTCGTCAATCTACTGGGATATTCCATTTTATTTTAGTATATAGTTTGAAAATACAGACACAAACTTTCTTCACATTCCATGTTACATGCCTGTTTAGATGCAAACAATCAGAAAGTTCTAGGTTATTATTAAGTTTGAATCAATTTATCATGACGCTGTTATGTTCCGTAATGCATTGGCCTCATTCCCCTCAGTCACCACTAGAGGAATTCAGCTTAAAATCAGTGAAGTCATGATACCTGGCATGCTCCTCTGGGATGTAATCATCATAGGTTTTCCTTATTCCTTCTTTGAAAATCTTATTTATTTTGAAACCAGCAGTGTTTACTAATGAATTAGAAAAACGAAAAGCAAGAAATTCATTATTACTCTTTCACAAGGTGTTTAAAATATCAGTCACCTCCCCTGACTCCCTAACAGATATTTCTAGCTTTATATGCCGCATGTACATTAAGCAACTTCCCTGCAGCGCAGTTGAAGCGGATCTCCTTAATGAGGTCAGCAAAGCTCCCACTTCTTATACAGAATCGTTGGCTTTGCCCACATTTCTATAGATTGTCTTAGACCCTTTTTTTTTTTTTTTTACTTCTTGCCACCGCTTGTCCCTATAATGAGGCTAAGAAAACATGAAAATCTCCTGTATCAAAAACCATAACTTCATCTGAAGAACAAACAAGAAGGGAAGGGAATGGGGAGGCAAAGAATATTAAGTTTCTTCTGAAGTCGGCTGCCAGGTCATCACAAGACTCAGTGTTTGTAGGTTCTGTGCTCACAGGCTAGCACCCACTTTCATGGTTCATCTAAGGGGTAAAGACAGAAACACCCTGAGCTGTAGCCTCAGATATTGCGCTTTTCCATTTTCTAGATGAAATGTTCTTAGAATAGTTGTTTGTTTCATATTTCAGAAGTTTCAGCTATTCGTAGTTTTATATGTGAGTCCAGCCTCTCCGTGAATTGTTCTGGTCGCAGTTAATTATGGCTTCCACCCAGTCTATAAATCTTCGAATTATCGAACGTAAACAGGTAAAAATATAAAATAGTTGCATAAGTGAATGCTCGACTCGCATTCAAAAGGCACTATCAGAAGCGATATGTTTCCAAGTGAATTAATAAATATTTGTGACTATTAAACTATTAAAGCTTGACCTGGAGGAGACTGATGGGGTGGTTATGAAAACATCAATTGTGGCTTTTCTTTTAACTGTTTTTCCTTGTCTTTGGAGCACTTAGTCTTCCAGGACAGCATGGAATAGAAATTTCTTATTAGATTGTTAAAGCATAATTTTTAGGACCAGTTTTTGGTGGTGATGCTTTTTTGGGGGAGGGCAGGGGGATAAATATTAAAGCGTCAGATCTGAGAGAGTTTCCAACGCATGAGTGTTCAAGCCTCAGTTTGATAGAGGCTGTGTGTGTGTGTGTGTCTGTGTGTGTGTGTGTGTGTGTGTGAAGTGTGAGAAGTGGCTGAGAAACCTGCAGAAGGACTCGGGCTGGAGCAGTAAAAAGGGTTTTTATTTACGTACCTAATTAAGGCCTTGTTTGCAAAGCAGCGTTTCTTTTCCACGTTTGTTTTTTCTGGTTGTCTTAAGTCCCTGGGAGCCTGAGATCGGTCAGTTCATATATTGCTAGTTTGAGTGTTTATTTTTGGTTATCTGGGGAGGGGGGGAGGTGAGGGGAAGTGCAAAGGAAGAGGTGTGAGCAAGCGGAACTAAGAGCTAATTCTGTTTTCTCGATTGAAAATTTAGATTCGAACTCGAGAAGTTTAAACTTAAGGCAGATGAATTTGCCTTTAAGTGACAAAACCAGATGCAGTTGGAATCTTCACTACAAATAGGGTTTCAGGAATTCTGATGGTAATTCAAATAGTAATTTTGAATTCGTATATCAGATTTCCAAGATGGTAAGAGATAATATCTTGAATTAGGTGGCTACATTTTCTGCATTTTAAGATTTATTTGTGTATTGCATATTTTAAGGTAATAGGTTAATTCAACTTCATGTTATCAGAAGTTATTTTAAAGTTCTTTCATCATTTCTACAAAGCTTAGAACACTAACAAGTGCCCTGAAATTGCTTTTCTCACTGTAATTTTAATTTAGTAAAATACAGTTTTATCCAACTAGAGTATTTTAAAGAAATCTTATGAGAAACATGTAAACTAGAGTGAATGTGTATAAAATTATGGTTGGAGGCTGCATTTTAAAGGCTATATTTATATATTTGTGGTCAAATATTCTGTTGTCAATAGAAAATGGTAATCTAATTTTATTGTTTACATTCTGCACATGATTTCATTTTGAGTGAAGGAGTTTTTCTAAGTGGCATTTTTAGAGTTTGTCTGTTGCCACAGTATGTCTTTTATAAATTATTCTTTCGCAAAATCCATGAAAGGATGAACAAATAGTTTGTTTGGATTTAATATTTTCCTGTGCAGTGTATGGCAATTATCACCTGCCCATTGCTAATAAATAAAAATAACGGCTAATTTTTATGCATAACTTATCATTAGTCATGATGCTGACCAGAACCCATGATTTATTTCATCAATCCAGAAAATTCCTTTGAGACTGCCAACATCATGGTTTAGAGGTTAGATCTGAATCCTACCTCCGTTTACTAGCTGTGTGAGCGCAAGCAAGTTCGCTTCTGTGTGGTTCAGTTTCCTCATCTGTAAAATGGGTTAATAGCAAAACTTAATCAGGCTTGCCGTGAGGGTCAGTAGAACTTGTAGCACATTTGGAACTTGCTAAGTGCTCTGTGTCTATTAACGTCTAGACTGTATGTGAACACTCGTCACTATTTTACACACAAGGAAGCTGAGCCTTAGGAAGTTAAACGCCAAGTGGAAAGGCACATGGTTTGTGATTGGCACCGCTGGTATCTCACCTGGTACGTGAATCAAGTCCGGAGGCCAGAGCCTGGATTTTCAAATCCCTGTGTTATCCTCTGGAGAGAATATGTGATTCCCATCAGCTGCCAGTGCCCTTGCTAATACCTTCATACTCGACACTGTGACTTCGCTGCCACATCGGTGTCTTCATGACTGGAGAACACCATTCTCTAGCAAACAGAGCGGTGATAGGATCAAGGGCAGAGGTTTGAATGGCAAAAGGGCTTCAGTCTGAGGACAACTCCCCAGGGTGTTATGGCCCGGTCTTTAAGTCCTTTTGTGTGCGTGTGTGTGTGTGTGTGTGTGTGTGTGTGTGTGTGTGTGAGAGAGAGAGAGAGAGAGAGAGAGAAGAGAGAGAGAAGAAGAGGAGAGAAGAGAGAGAAGAGAGAGAGAGAGAGAGAGAGATTTCTTCCCGGCGCACACATGAGCAGCACAATGCACCAATAGGTTAGCTTTTAGGGATTGTCTCTTACCAGTTTTCAAAGCTTTTGACTTAATTATAATTCCATCAGCCACCCGTCCATGTTAAGTCTCTCTGGGATCAAACAGCTGGGAAGTCGTCTCTGCTTTTCATTAGACGTCACTCCTGTGCGCGCTTGGAGCGGAGCGGTAGCACCGTGAAATGTAAAACGCGGCCGCAGCTTTGCTGCTGCTCAGGTACACGTTTCCTACCTCAGAAAATATTTTTAAGTGTATGATAAATGTGGTCACATTTCTCTGGACTTTGAGAACCAGATGATATTAACCAAGCAAATCAAAAAATAGCATAAGTGGACGTGGTTCCACAGCGTGGCGGTCAGCACATCCGCTTCACACGCAGAAGGTCCTGGGTTCACGCCCCAGTGGAGCCACGGTCCCTGGTCTACGGCCACGCCACCCCGAACAAGCCCCTTGTCTGATCTCAGAAGCTAAGCAGGGTTAGTACGTAGATGGAGACCACCTAGGAAGACCAGGTGCTGTAGGCATAAATAGTAAGAATCAGAATAATACAGAAAGCGTGAGTGGCACTTGCCAGGGGCTCTATCGGAATAGCAGGGGCCCAAGCCAAGAGCCAGGAGCACGCTGGGTGCGTCTTAGAAACAGCAGGTTGCTCGGTGTGGCTGCAGGGAGAGAATGACGGGTGTAAGAGGTGACGTCAGGATCAGAAGGGCGGCGTGTGCAGGCCCTGGTGGGTTGGCACAGGCGCTCTAACCTGCTGTGTGTAGCTGACTGGATCTTCCACAGTCAGGATGGGAACCCCGATGCTTGTTGCCTGAGACTGGACGTGGGGTTTCTGAAGAGCCAGGCTTCTCGATAACTAAGGACTTGCTAGACAGCTTTCGCCTACTTCCCAGGACCGGGCAGTTCAGGGAATCACGCTTCTGTGGCGTCTTCCCCTGATGGGGCTGGAACTTTGGTAAAGCAGCAATACGTGTCCCTCAGAACGTCCTATCTGCGGGAAACGCTGCGGTTCCCTCCCGGGACACCTGTGAACTGTAGTGGGTGTTAGTGTTTAGGCTAAGTCTTATCCCTTCTCTCACAGATTTCTTGCTTTGAGTAATTTGTAATTCTTAGGATGGTCAAAGATGCCCTGGGGTGAGCAGTATGTGGATAAAGTGGTGTCAGTGTGTATTGTGTGTGCGCGTGCACGCTTGTGCACACACACGTGTGTTTTCTCACCTTACGTGGAGTAAGGTTGAAGAGCAATTCATACTCTCTTTGGCTTCCAACATACAATATAATATAAAAATATATATATAATCACAAATTTTCCAGTTCTACTTTGGGTAGGACAGAAAGTGTTCCCGTCACATAGCTGTCCTCAGTGACTGCTAAATATTTATTTGCCTATAGTCAAGAATTGATAATAAGTTTTAGGCCCCCAAATTGTGTATGTAAGTACAAGCTTCTTATGATTATGTTCCTGGTGATTTGCTAGTTTTGCAGATTTTTCAGTTTATTCCTTCAATATCCCATTACACCAGAAAAAGTAGGCAAAACTCCCAAACACATTCCAAGCAGGTGTGTTCTATGACTCCCAGATACCGATTGGAAAGGTTTTTCTCTTATAATCGATCAAAATCTAAAATGCTTACCTATTTTATCATTGTATCTAATACTGATTAAGGGGAAATTTTCATGGAAAGAATACTACTTTTTAGCAAAAGGATATGAACTGAATTGACTGAGTTCTTACTATTTATTGAGCACATCAATAAATACCTTATTTTAGCCTCAAAAAAAAGTTAGGATGACTTTTGTGTATCTCATTTGAAAGAGTTTAACTAGTCCGTTTACACAGTATGTTACACAGTGTTGGAGATGAGATTGAAAGGCGTGTGAGGCTGATTTCAAAGCCCACATTTTTTACACTCTAAATCATGGACTCGCCAGTAGCCAAAAAGCTTGGTTCTTACTGAAATACTTTACCTGCCTGAAAAAAATTTGTTACTTATCTAAGATTATGACCCGATGCAGGAAACATCTATTTATATGTATGTTCAACTGGCAGAGTCTCCAGGTCTCTTAAAGGCAGGGACAGACCTGTTCCCTGTTGAGTCCTCAGCATCTGGCAGTAGGCGTGGCAGTGATTGAACAGTCAACAAATATTTGTTGAATGAATGCCCCCATGGCACCAAGCAAATAATGCAGGAGAGGCTCATGCATTTCATTTACAAAGCATCACTAGATTCTAAAGCCCTTTTTTCAGATATTTGACAATGATCATTTCACAGAGCAATCCTACAGTAGCCATGGGCCGTCCATGTAGAGAACATCACCGTTAGCATTGCTGCTGATGTTGAATTTGATCTCTAGCACCTGACCTGCGTTTGCCCTGTACTGTTTCATAAATGGCAACTCTGACCGTTGAACTTAGTAGTGTTTAGCAACGACGAAGCAGCTTCCACATAGTCCAAGAGACAACTGAATGATATAAAGATCAGGCAGTTAGTCCACCTTGGTTAGTATCCTTACATGATGGTAAGGAGTCATGACTGGAGGTACATGTCTTTAAGGTGGAGAGAAATTGCAGGAGCAGGGATACGTGCACACCACAGTGAAAATCATGTATATATGTAATACATAAGAATATGTATGATACATAAGAATGTATATCACACTGTGCGTCCACCATTGTGTTGCTGATTCATTCAAGAAACATTAAGTCATCATGTCTAGAAATTTACCAAACACCATTCTTGCCAGGAGAAGTGCATAGCCTCCTGTGATTTGTGCTGTTGTCAGGTGACCACCATACCTTCTGATGAGGGCTACATGCTGCAGAGGAAGAGGGGCCCTTCATTAGGACCGAGGCGACCGAGGATGCAGGGGCGGGGTCAGCACTCAGCATGCTGGTAACGCTTCACCCGAGCCTTGAAGGACAGGTGGAAAACACTGGCTGCCAAGCCAGCAAGGGGGGAGCGCGGATTATCCAGCTGAAGCAAAGACAGCCTCTGTCCCAGGGCACTGCGTGTGGTTGTATTTTGAGCAAAGTGCACAGAGATGGGGCTGAGTCCCCCAAAGCAGGTGACAGAGGTCCACGGATTTGGATTCAGGCCTGCAGGGGCCGGACAGCCTGAGGCTTGTGGAGAGGGGAGTGGTGTGTTTGTGTCTGTGTTTCAGAAATACACGTGGGGGGTATTTTGAAAGTACTTAAGGGGCAGGGCGGTGAGAAAAGTCTCCAGCTGAGGAACGAGAGCATTTTTATCTGAAATTAGGTTCTTATTCATACGTTATTATTTCAGCACAAATCTGTATCTGATACTTGCCTTCAGGAAAGTGGGGAATGAATAATATTAAAAATATAGGAAAGCAGTATTGCATGATGATGAGAACGTGAATTTTGCCCTTGGACTAACCCAGGCTGATAAATCGCAGTCCAGCTTGTTTACTTCACTATACGACAGACGTGTGGGTTTGAGAAGCAACAGGGCAGGCGGTTGGGAGAGGGCTCTGGAGTCAGGCCGTCTGCTGCCACTTACCAGTTAGCCATGTGACGCCTCACTGCTCTGTGCCTCTGCTTCCTGGTCTGTCAAAGTGAGGTAACAGTAGCACCTACCTGCAGGGCTGTGAGGGTGGGTGCACGAGTTGGAAGAGCACTTGGAACAGCGCGTGGCTCCTGGGACGTGAATGCCCATTGGGTTTTAATGTTATCATTATCCTCTACGGTCTCTGAACCTCTGCTTCCTCATTGTAAACTGGGAATGGCACCTGTATCACAGGATGTTAGGACAATTAGTCTAAAATGCTAACAGTCATTAGCATCTATCACATGTTCAAAATTAGTAGCTATTATTAAGGAGTACTAAATGTTACATTTTATAAGACCATGTCCACAGGGACTGGCTGGTGTGGCGTGTCCATGGGAGGAGAGGATATTTCCTCCTCTTCTGGGGTCCCTCCCATCACCCACCTAATAGCCTTTGCAGGTACTCTGAATACCTAGCGTCCTCATGAAGTACTCGCTCAATTAGTGCACAGTGAGGGGAGGGTTTGTGTCCCAGTGCTCTTGTGAGTTGGTGAAGAATGGGAAGAGAATGGGAAAGGGTGTGATCTGAGATGTACATTTGGTAGGTTGATTACATTTCAGGCAAGTAAACCATTTTTCCAGCTTGATATGATTGAGGCCCTGCGTCCAAGCCAGCGCATCTGCTTCCAGTCTTTGTTTGCTGGTTTGTTTCATCATCCGCTCATTTGAGACACGCACTGATACACTTGTATTCAATGCCCTGGCATTCTGGGGCTTTCCCGTTGCTGTGCGTTTTATTGATTGTGCAGATATATCCTTCTGAAGAATGATCAAGGATGATAAAACCCCAATCAGAAAACGTTTGACTTTTCAGTGGTTTCATAGAAGGTATGATAATCAGAGAAATCCGAAACTAGCTCTGTGACCTCAGTTTTTCAACATCGTTAAACTGCAGTTTCCTCGTCTTTGAAGTGTGATAATGTGAGACCTCGTAAAGCTGCTGTGAGGGGCAAACCAGCTGTTGCTTGTAAAGAGCTTAGCTTAGCACAATGCCTGGCATGCAGTAGGTGCTCAATAAACATAAACGACCTTTAAAATTCCTACTTTTTCATACTAAACTTCTACTTAAATATCGCCTATGCCAAAAATCGAGAATCTTATATTGCTACCTGGGGAGATATTTAGAACGGAAGGAATCTATTCATATTGTTGTGCTTTGCTTCCGTGATTATAATGACCTGGAAAATTTAGATCCCACTTTGGAATCAATGTAGGCAGCTGTTCAAAGTCATCCAGTGGCACATTAAGTTCTGTGCATTTAATTATATATGAATTTTACACAAAAGAAAAAGAACCATAAACAAATATGAACTCTAGTTAATGATACGAGTGCTTAAGTGTTTAGGGGAAGTGCATTATGTCTCTAACTTATTTTAAAATGCGTGAAAACTAAGATGATTTTATGAGGAATAGATATGGAAAAGTAAATATAGTAATATGTTAATTGTGGCGTCTAGATGGTAGATTTATAGATCTTCACTGTATAATTTTAATTTTCCTGTATTTATAAAAAAATTTTATAATAAAATGTGATAAAAGTGAACCTAAAATACTTAGCATGTCCTAAGAAGGAAACATTTGTTTAGTTTTTGCAGCATACAGCAAATTGACCACAGTCTGGTTGGGGGAGACAACCAGAAAATTTGACAAAAACTAAAAGGTTATATATAGTATGTCACTTAAACTGCGAAGGCGAGGACTTTCCGTCTGCAGCTTAGCAGTCCCCAGGAGGTCCAGAACTGGCACCAAAGGTCACCAGATTCTTTTGTGCAAAATCTTTGTAGGATGAGGAAATTAATAGGCCACATATCAGTTTAACTTTTTTTCACATATGGATGTTGTTTTTTAAGATACATGTTTTCTTGTCTGAAAATTTGCAGTAGGCTTTTATCATCATGCGTTTTCTCAGTCAACAGATTAAAAGCAGACTATCATCTGGGTTCTGAAATATTTTGGTGTTAGAAAGAGGGTTTCATTCTCAAGAAGGTTAGAAGCCACTGATCCAAACAAAAGTGCTCTCAGAGTTCAGGAAGAAAAGAGCTCTTCAGCTCCCTGAGGTCTGGCCTGGCTTCAAGAAGGACATGGAATCCGAGCTGAGTGTTGGGAAATGGGTAGAATTTGAATAGGTTGCGAAGAGATGGAATGCATTCTAAATGAAGGTGCAGTAGGAACAAAGGTAGGATAGTTCTGCAGGCTGGAAGAGACCAGTTAGAGCTGAACAAGGAATTGATAGTAGGTACGGGTGACTGAGAAGGGCCCAGGCATCCTAGGCTAAGGCATTTATTTGGTTGGGCTTCATCTCGGAGCCAGGTGAGAAGCCACCGAATATTTTGAGCAAGGAATTAATGAGATGAAAGCATTGTAGGTACTAATCTGGCAGTAATTTCAAAGACGGTTGGATTAGGGGAGAGGTGACAGCGGTATGGAGCCTCCTGTAATCTACTCAGATGTTGTGTGTTAGGAATCTGAGCTAAGGTAGCAAGAATGAGAACTGCAAAAAAAAAAAAGAAAAAAAAAGAAAGAAAGACAGTAGACACTTGGACTGGTACGTTTCAGAGGAGCAGTCCTACCACATACCATTTCACACACACACACAATCAACTGGTCTGGACCGCTACAATCAGTCATTGCAAAATGCTACTCCAATATGCTACACTTCTGTGATAGGTTTTGAAATTGACTAACATTTTTTGTTGGCCACGTATACCCTTAGGTTCAGATTAGTCTACACGTGTTGATTTGGTTTTCATAAGGTGTGCTCTTCCTAAAGAGCTAAGATTTTTCTACCCTCTTTTAAGAAAGAGGATGACGTGAACTTTAAAACTTTGGAGAGAGAATCATACGTCAAACTATAGAGCTAATCAAACATAAATGGATGCCTCATTTTCTGGATAGGAATTGAGAAAACAAAAAAAAAAAAAACCACATTTGTTTCATGGATATAGATACTCTTAGATGAAGAAAAATAGTTAAATGGCTACTTATATTCAATTATATGTCTTTAAGATATAAAATATATAAACTTAGGAACATTGCTATTTGCCACTTCCATATTTCATATAATAATTTGATTCATTCTCACATATGCCGTTGGTATCTTTTGATGCCACTTCTTGAGTGATTTGGCATAGTTTTTAAAAACATACATATCCACTTCCGCTCCTTGGTTTGAGAGAGTGCTCATTAAATCTGTGAGTTGAGTCCAGACTATAACATAACATTCCAATGGTTGCGCTTTTTTCCTTTTCCTTTGTCTCACAGGTCTGTATTTGGGATCTGTACAGCATAATCATCTGCAGTGTAGCTTTTTAATTCTTTTAGGGCTTACTTACAGCAATATCTAATATTTGCCTTTGCGTGGTCATGCCCCATGAATTATTATTAAATCTCTGTAATGTATTTACCTCTTTTTGCTCATTCAGGCAGGGTCCTCTCTAAACATACAAAAATTGCAGTGACTGATTTTACTTTATGCTAAAGTGTTCAAGGAACACTTGCTCAGAATCACAGACACGTGTCCTGTAAGTGAGAAGCTTTACAAAAACCTGCACATAAGTCGATGGAGTGACAGTTTGGGAGGAATAAAACTTTATCTTGTGTTTGAATATATGCACATTTCAACTGCCCTCTGCAGTGTGCCCAGGGGTGTGAAGTCAGTGATAGCCTGTTTTCTAAGTCAATTGTTCATTTTTACCTTCATCTATTCCCTCAGTGGTTATTGAGCTCCCACTGTGTGTTAAGCATTGTACTAAGGTCTGTAGGGATATAAAAAGATGTTGTTCTTCCCACGGAGAAATGTATAATATATTAAAATGGATAAGACTATGAAATGTAAAATGAGGTACAATGGGATATTTGTTCAAAGGTGATGCAAACTCTGATTTAGCAGCTCGAGGAGAAAAACATCCCTGAGTAGCAGATCAGGCAGATGTTAACAAAGCAGGGGGACTGGTTAAGCCTTGAAGGAAGGGTGGGGTTTTGTCAGATGGAAGTTTTGTAGAGCATTTCATACCAGAGGGAAAGGCGGTCGCAACACCGTGGGTTGGAGGGAGCGTGAAACACCTTCATAGGCCAGTTTGGTTTAGACACTGACCATATATAAGGACATGTGGTTTTTCTGTAAAATGGAGATGATAGTGTCACACAGTATAGGTAGGGCAATTACATGTGACTGTGTATTTTGTAATTCTTGCATGCTTTTAAGTTACTAGTTGTTATGCAACTATAAAGTGTGTGATGGAAGAATTAAGAAGTAAAGCAGAAAGGGAAAAGAAAGCTTGGTATTAGAGTGTCCAGGGCCTTACAAACCTGACTAAGGAATAGTCACATAATTCAGGAGAAAACAGACCTACTGAAGATCTCAGAGCCAGGACTCACTCAGATCTAGGCTGTAGGAAGATAACTATCTCTGCTTAAAGTGCAGTGTGCCCAGGGGTATGAAGAGAGAATGGTGGCTGAAAGGCAGATTTGCCAACTTTTACAAGAGAAGAGCTGTAAGATAATGAAGATAGTGGCTGGGAGGTTAGAAAGAAGATGGTTTTGACAGATCGGAGTGATAGAGGCTACAGACTTGGCAATAGAGTGTGAAGAAAGAGTTGCCCAGAGAAGTGAGAGAAGTCGTGGAGAAAAGAAAAGTTTCAGGCTAGGTGACCATTCCTGAGGGGGTAAGCCGGTGATTTTGTACCTGGGCAGGTCAAGTTGACCCGGATCCAGGCAAGTGCATTGCATCACTGGGATGTGGGGATTGGTCCCTATGAAAAGAATGTGGTTGTGGACAGAGATTTAGAGTCAGCTGCATGAAGGTGATTTTTAAAATTTATGGCGAGGAAAGAAATGATTGTGAGAGCAAATTCAGACCAGTAAGGAGCAGGTTAAATATAAAAAGCAAAAAAAGAGAAATATTGCTGTGTTGATCAATGACAAGAAAACTGTCAGAGTCAGGCCCCTTCTACAGAACGATTAAGGAAAATCAGGATTGAGAAAAGTTGAACTGGGCAATTTGGAAAGTCCTTTTAGTAAAATAGTAGCTATAAAGGGATAGTGCAAAGGCCTAGAGAGAGTAGATAAGAATCTGAAACACGTTTTCAGAAAACTTGGTGAGGAAAGAAGGGAGAGAAGTATCATGGTGGAGGGAAGACCTGAATGAGGAGAGACCTCTCTGTAGGTGGAAGGGAAGTAGCCTCTTGAGGTGGGATGGTTGAGGAGGTTGAGAGACCGAGTAACAAACTAATGGACTATGGAAAGCAACTCTCCGCCGAGATTAGCCAGTGGGGAACTGGGAGATGTTGCAGGCAGGTCATGGAAAGATTTACTGCCGCTTCAACGTTCTTGATGAAATGGTTGGTGATGGCAAATAAGGTGTGGTTCGGGGGGTTAAGGGAAGTGGAGAAGACTCGGAGGAAAGTGTTTCAGGCACAAGAAATGGGAAAGGGGGGTTCGAAGCAGCCAGACGGCTCAGAAGAGTGTAGAAGGCACGCATTTTCATGAGGTTGGTCAGCCTGCAATTGTGGCCTCTTCGCCTGTGCTCAGCCATCCAGAACAGCAGCCAAAGAATGAACAGAAAGAGATCGACGATCCTGGGATTAGAGTTTGGCAAAAAAGATGCTTGGAAAAGGGAGGCAACATATTTATTTTTAGGGTGGGAGCTCTGGGTTCCAGTCTGGGCTAGTGAGGCTGGAGTGGTTTGAATAGACAGGATGTTCTGACGAACCAGTCTGACAGAAGCGAGCAAATGCGAAAGGTGACAGGTGGCATTTCTTGGAGGTAATGCAGTTCTAGTCAGTGGGGTTCTGAACCATTTAATAACCAAAGTAGAATGAAGATAGAAATGGACAGGATCATAAAGAGTAGAGAGGGTTGCAGAGCTGAGGTTGTGAAGTCCTGAGCATTACAGCGGGAAGCAAAAGGAAGCCCAAGTGTGTGCCAAACAAGGTCAAGCTGCACCGATAGACTTAGAAGAAAAGTTCTGAGATGAGCTTAGATGCTGCTTGAGGAGCATCTGCTTCTCACCCAGGTGAATTCTTCCTAACACTAAGGCTGGCTCCCAGCCCAGCAGGCAGAGCTGTCCTTTGGGGATGAATTGGCTTTAACTGTCCTCCACATGATGAGAAATAGAACTAATCAAATGGACTGAATTCTTCTCTGGTCAGCCTGTCATCTTCCTGGAGATTATTTATATGACAACAACATTCCAAGTATAACTAGAAGTTGCTTGCTGAGCTCAGGGTCATGGTGCAACAGGTTAGCTGGCTGATCTTGGTAACTAATGTCACAGCTCCAATGGTCTGATCTCTTTAAATTTATGGTAAAGGAAAACAGTTGTCTCTCTTCATGGGCCAGCTACAGTACTCAACCTTAGACAGTGATAGGGATGCCTACATTTCTCCTGGAATCCTTGATCACAGTCGCCTCATAAACCCTCCTCCCAGCCTGTTTCTTCCGTAAAAACATACACTGATTGTAACGACCAAGGTATAAATTTTCTTAATTATGATTTAGTCCTGATTTCTTGAGTTACGTCCAGCTACCTCAATTTGATTTTGGCTGTCCTGAGGCAGTGGCCTCATGCTTAATCTTCGACAAGTCATTGTAGATTCTTCTAATTTGCTTTTAAAGAGGGAGCTTAACTTTAATGCGAAGGTTATAATGGATTCTATCCCATAAGAAAGGCTTTGATTTCTCATAGTTTGAGACACTAATGATAGAGCAACTCGGAAAGTATGGCCTCTGGACCTAGCACAGTGCTAAATGATTTATAAACATTTATCTTTCGTACCCTTTCATGAGTATCTTATTCCTGTGTACAGATGAGGATGCCAAGACAAGCAGAGTAACTTTTCTAGGTTCACACTGTTAATAGCAGAGCTAGATTGAAATTGAGTTGATAATTCCAGAGCTGATGCTTTAAACTCTTTGTTCAATATAGTTCCCTGAGAAAGGCATTCAGTGTAGCAGAAATAGAACACTACTATTAATAATGATGATGATAAATATAATTTCAGCTCTTCACATCAGGTACTTTATCTACATTTTTGTGACTCGTTATTGCATTCCTGTAATGTAGGTATCACAAATTTTGAGTATGAAATAATTAAAGTTGAAGACATCAGATAACTTTTAGAAAGTCTCATAGCAGGTAATTAGATGCTCTGAGTCCAAAACTAAGCCTCAAGGGCGTTGATAGATGGAGGTTTGTGGTGTCCTGGAGAGTCACAGTTGCCTGATCAGCTCAGGCTTAGAGCACACAGCCATGTGGAAGAGATGAGGGGAATCAGGAATATTGAGGGGGTGAATATTTTTAGAGGATTAATACGTCTTTAGAGTATCAGATGGAAGTTTGGAGACTTGGAGTGTTGGAAAAAAATAGACTCTCGAGTGGGAGCAAAAGATAAAAAAATACTCTTTCTTATAGAATAAAATCATGTATGAAGGGAAAAGTCTGGTAGAAATCAAAGAATCCTACAGTTTTCTGGAGGAGAGCAGATCATTCGCAAATTTTTTTTTCTTTTCAGTGAGGTGACTCAGAAGGGATAATTGTTCACAGACATGACAGTAGCTTAAAGTTCTAAGACTAAAAAAAAAAAAGTATGTGGTGCTTTTAAATTCAAAGCCTTGGAGAGGTGCTCTGTTGTCTCATCTTCAGCGTATTTATAAACGGGGGCACTCGTGGAGATGGGCGAAGCTTTGGCCACCGGGGTGATTCTTGTCTTTTTAACCTTCGGTGGGTGTGCGTGTGCCAGCAGCAAAACCAGGAGTGGTCTCTGTCCACTTGGCTTTCGTTCAAAGACGACTTCACATCACGGTAAAGCACCGGTCTCTTCAGCATCGGGTCCCTGGTGATCAGAGTATTCAGTTACAGGACCTGATGAAATCGTGACTCCCCGCTGGTTACCTGGGCACATCCTCCCCCCTCCAACAGTGGGCCTTTTTAAAAAAAAATTGGACTCATTAGGAAAGGGGAGCCTTTAGCATGTAGATGGGTCCATTCGAACAATGGCAAAAAGCAGTATACTTGGGGCCTAAAAGAAAAAGTATCCTCTTCCTTTCCTTCCCATTCTTTTTGCCTATTTTTCATGGAATTTAAGTATAATTGAACATGTCTCTTGGGAGTGAAAGCCGCGTTTGATTCAGCCAGTCATAATCGTGGTGTGGGTGTTAGCGGACAGGAGTAGTGATTTTAATACAGTCAACCTTTTACCAAGTAATTTTATGGTGACCTTATACTTGGGAAAGACCGAGAAGTAATCCGGGCTTCGCATCCCACACAGAGGAAAGTTTGTCATTCACCGTCTTTCCCAGACGACTCAGCTTTCTGCCCGAGATCTCCGAACCGGTTCAGTAGCCTGTCATTGTCACACACGAGGACGGAAGGGACTGCGTGGCCCTGCACCTCCCTCGTCCACTCCGTGACAGTGGAGCTGTTAATTTGGGGGACATGCCACTCGTTACCATTTCCTCAGACCTCGGAACCCAAAACATCCAAAATTAAATCGCATTTCTGCCGCTTCCTGCGTGACTTAGGGCAGATTCCTAACCCCTCTGGTTTCAGTTTTTTGCATGTGAAACAAGCCAGTAACTAGGGAGTTTGCACGCTGTACTCTGAGACCTCCTGGCAGAATGGTTTAAAGGATTAATCATAACATGCGTAAAGTCTGACACATAGTAGGCACTTTATCCGACTTAAACCCTGTGGGCCTCATTCTCATCTTTCCTAGGCATGTGGTATGTGATCCTGTGTTCAGAATCCCAGGGGTCATCAGTCCAGTAAAGAGCGAAACGGGCCATTATGTGAGTTCTTCCCCAAGAAGGGAAGCTGGGATGCACGCACGAGCGGGACACTCAGGATCTGTGTGCCGCCAGGGGCGCCGCTGCCTTCCTAGGTCCTCGGCTGTGTAGTGGTTGTAACGAGCATGATCATTAGGCCGCCTGGAGGCGTGAAGAGAGAAGGGATACGCAGGCTTCTGTCAGAATTTATTAGCGTCAGCTAAGACTTCTAACCCAAAACGAGTGGTGGAAAGTGGAAACTTCAGTTGCGCTATTGTTTGGTCTACACTGAAGTGAGCAGTTGGCGTGATTCCCGTTAGTCTCGCTGGTTTTATTTTTCAACTTTGTTTAGAAATGGTCTAAATAATTAATTTTTTTTGAAAGTGACTATCTACTGCAACTATTTATAATGCCGATTTTAAAACTACTCATTATGCATTAGTAAAAGTTTCAAAGGCCCAGGAGGGCGAATGAGCCCTTTGCCTGATGTTCACAAGGGATTGGCCGTGTTCAGAGAAGAAAAAGTGCATTTTTCTCCATCGCCCTTTCCGAATGAATTTGTTTTGTGGGAGGAGCCTCCTCAAAGAGTCTCTTATTCGGGCTTTCATTTTGTAAAGCTCATTATTGATTTTTAGGTCGCCTCTAAATTGTATTGTATTCTTTCTGAAAACCTGTTAATGGGGACGTGTAACTCCTACGAAGTAGGTTAGACAAATTCCAATGATAACTCTTCACGAGTAGCTTCTAGGGAAGACAGTAATGCTGTCTCTTCATTTTAAAATGAACTAAAATGAGGGAAAATGGCAAACGTTCTGAGCTGATCTGGCTTTATCCGTTTGATGGGGTGCAGTCATACCATCACGGTATCAGCAGAGTGGGTCGCTTTGGAGAGCCAATAGCATAAATCTAAATGGTTTGATTTTATAGCCCGAAGGGACTTTATCACAAGACATCTGTGTTTTCCACAAACTGACTGCTGCTTGGATTGTTTTGAAATGGAAAACATTTCTGCTTCACTTACATTTAGTGTGTTTTCAGTACTAAGTGTACCATAGATACTGACGAATTGGCAGCCAGATGTGGCTGAGTGGTAACAGCAGTCCCTTAAATTTTTTGAGCACTCAGGTTTTTAGCCATGCTGGATAGCCAAGCGAGTGTGTGTGCGCGCACACGCACATGTGCACTCGTGTGAACTTGTGCACCTGTCCTTGAGCATCACGAAAACCTGCCGGTGTTATTTCCCATTTCTTCAAGTCTTTTTATTCTGTCATTTGACTCTGTTTGGCCAAATGGCTGTAAATGCAAGGCAATTATTTCACATCCACATTATGTAAATTTTGAGATGTTATTAATAAGCAAGTCAGTAAATATAGAGAGCAACAGTGAATTTAACTACTTTTAGTTTAAAGCATTTCTTTTAAAGGGTAAGTTGTCCCAAAGACTATTTCCTTAGGGAGGAATGTGAATGTTTCTAGAAAAAATTCTCTTAGGAATATTACTCTTAACTATATTCAAATACAAAGAGACTGATTTTGAAAAATGATTTTCTATAACTATTTTAAATATTATATCTTCTCTACCTTGCCTTTATGAATAATTATTAATTAGGTGCATGATATATGTTGTTTATTTTTATAGTTAAAACAGAGCCAATGAGCAGCAGTGAAATAGTTTCAACAACATCAGACGGGTCTTTAGACAATTTCTCAGGTTCAGGTAAGGAATAACATTATTTTTCTTAGTTTATTTATCTGTACAAATATGCATATGCATGTGTATGGTTTTATGTGTATATTATATATATAAAGCAGCTTGTCTCAGCGTCACAGTTTTGCAAAATTCTGATGCTTTTATTTAGTGTGATAAAGTTTGCTGAAATTGTTGGTGTACTATAACGGAGATAAAAATCAAAAGGGGCATTGTTCTTTTCCTTTCTTCTAGAATTATCATTATTATGTTAATGACTCCCTCCCTTTTTCTCTCATTTGTATGATTTTTCCACACCCCTAAACAGAACCACCGAGCCATCTAGTAACTGTCATGTCAGTCATAGATGTAAATTGAACAGATTGGTAAATCAGCTTTAAATCCTCAAGTTAGATTTTAATCTTTCCGATTAAAAAAGTCCGCTCCCAACAAACAAAATCCAAATGTCACATCCGTGATAATGAAATTACAGATAAGAAAGTGATTGTGATAATAAAGCAACTGTGAGGTTGTGATTATATATTTGCCAAATTACCCAACTTGGACTAGTTCAATGAAAAATTATTTTTATCAGAAGTAATTCTTAAATGTTTAATCATTTTCATATTATCTGCTATTTATAGAACCTCTCAATCAGAAATGCTACACTTTCATAAATTTGTGATCAACTTAATTTAGCTCTCAGGATCATTTATTTTATACATACCACAATTAAAAGGTATTAATCATAGATATAAAATAAAATTCAAATGCATGACTTTTCTACTAATACCAGGCAATGTGCTTTGTATTATTATGGGTTCCAAGGCATATGAAAATGGTCCTGGTTTGGGGCTTTATGGAGTGAACAAATGACCAGACCATCACAGTGCAGTTTGATAATGGCAGAGAAAAGGCCAGGGATGCCCCACGAGAACCCAGCAGAGAGAGGATTGGGGTGGAGTGGTCAGGCAAGCTTTCCTGGACATGGTGCCTGCACTCAGCCTTTACAGATGAGTAGGAGCAAAGCTCACGTGGAACTGGGCAGGGGAAGCTGGACAGGTGGAGCATTCCGTGGGAGGAGACCAAGGCGCAGAGGCGTGGAACTCGGAGGAACATCCATGGTTCACCTTTCTCGCTGTGCACTGTGTGAGCAACGAGGGACATGGTGGACGGGGGCAGGGGCTAGAATCCAAAGAGGCTTGAGTGTCCTGCATGGTATTCGTATTTTATCCTCAGTGTAGTGGGTCGTATCAGAAGAAGGGGGTTGCATGACATCATCACATACAGGACACGAGCGTGACTGAGACGAGCTTCAGTTTGGGTCATATCGATTGTGAGGCAACATCCACCCGAAATGTTGGAGATGGGAAAGATCTGGAATGGAAATTCTGAAAGTGTGCAGAGAATGGAACAACTGAAGACAGAATCCAAGGAAAGCCAACATGCAGGAGACAGGCAGGGCATCAGAGGAGCGCAGAGGAGGCTGGGGAGGAGGAGCATCAAGCTGGAGGTGGGAGCGGGAAGGATTTCAGGGGGGCGCTGTCCGTGATAGAGTCATGAATAGATGTTAAATGTATTTTTAAAGTGATTGACATGAGATCAACACATAGGAAGCTCAGCGCACCATGCGGATGGACACATTTCATGCCCTTTACCTCTTCTCCTCTTTCTTTCCTCCCTTTTTCCCTCTCTCTCTCCCTCCCTCCCTCCCTCCTTCCTCCCTTGAGCAAAGGTGTGAAAGCCAGGGCATGCGGCGTGGCCGCAAACAGGGCTTGGCCTGTAGAAGAGGGAGGGGGCTGCAGAGAGCGGCCCGCAAGCATGAGCTCGGAGCCGGGCTGCGCTGCGGGCGCCACGCCTGTTTCCTTCCCGGGATGGCCTGACGGTTCACATCCCGACTGCTCTGGGCGTCTGGAGAAAAGAGCACGGATGAAGCAGCAGCAGAGCCATTCTGACGTAGGCGCTAGCTGTCTCTCCTGCTGTCCGTCACGGAGCCCTAGCATCTGGGGCATTAAGGAGGCGGAAGGCTTACTCTCTGAGAAAAGCCGCTAGGTGCCCTGGTGCGGGAGACTGGTGGAGAGGGGTTGGTTTTCCGAGGCATGTGGCTGAATTAAAAATTGCAGGCCTGTTTATTAGATTTTTAAAAATAATGGTGTCCTGGTCATGTGCTAATTCCCAATGAGAAACAATGTTTCAATGATTTAAAGAACCATTAGGGTGGAAAATGTTTTTCGGGATGGCAAAATGTCATTGCCTGTCGCTTCTGCCGTTTCCATAAAGCCTAAGTTTATTATTATTTTGCTAAATAAAATGCTAGCAGATGATATGGATCATACAAAGCTGGTGTCTGGTGGTACTTGGAACCTGGAAATAGAAACAGAAATGTTTTTAGTGGAAAGAAGTTACCACATGTGACAGTTGGTTTTTAAAAAATTTTCACAAAAAGATGTAGCTGTCTGAGTCTGATTCATTCAGCAGTTGTGTACGGAACATCTGCTGTGTGTCAGGCACTGTTCTAGGCGGCGGGAATATAGCAGGAGAAAGTAGACCGATCCCTGCCCTCTTGGGGCTCCATTCTTGTGGGAGAGAGAGTGAATGGGGAAACGGCAGAGGAATGGTGAAACGCGCTATGAATAAAATGAAATCAGATCGAAAACGGAGGTCTCTCTTGCAGGGAAGGCCCGTCTGGGGACAGGGCATCTGAGCGGCGAGCGCGGTGGTGTGAGGGAACGAGTCTGGGTCAGCCTCAGTGTAGTGGCAGGAATGCGGGCGGGCGTTGCGGGGGGCGGGGGCGGGGAGCGTTGCGACGTGATCTAATTCGCGTGTTTCAGAGTTCGCCGTTCATGTGGTGCCTGCCCTGAGGCTGGCAGAGGGTGCGTAGAGGCGGGCAGACGAGCCCGTGTCCTCCGCGGAAGAGCCACTGAGGCAGGGTTAAACGTGCCAGGGTGCCGTCAGGGGAGGGAGTGGCGGGGAGAGGGGACCGGCTGAGGTTGGGGTGTCCCGACTGCCAATCGCTCGTGGCCACAGATCGGAACGGAGGGTCGACAACAGGGAGTGAGAAGTTACCGGACTTAGAATGTATTTTGAGGAGAGAGCTGACTGACTCGTGATAAAAAGGACATGCGGGAAAGACAAGAGTCGAAACTCACTTTGGGGCCTCCGACCTGGTGTCCGGCTGGATGACGTTACCACTGAGATGGGCACCGGGCAGCCGTGAACTGAGGAGCTGAGGACTTGCTGATCTGAGGTTTCTGCTGACCTCGGTGGCTTCTCAAGCTTGCGAATGTTACTTATCTTGGGTTCTCCTCTCCCTTCCTACAGCAAGATGCGGGAGCTTCTTCAACTTCCATGTAGGAAGTGAGAGAATGGAATAGTAACAGGAAATAAACGTGCGAACACAGGGGTGTTGGTTGTCCATGTGTTTCCGAGGCCCTGGCATGTGTACTGGAGTTTACCATTCTGCTACCTGGATAAATGATCCGGGAGTGTTCTTTCTGCTTTAGGTTATTCTGGTCCCATGAAATTCCTAGATTATTGTTTAAAAAGTTGAAGGTGTTTTAGGCAGTTAGTGGGGAAGTAAGTACTCGAGGAGTATGACGGAGACTCTAGACTCTGCAGAGGGTGCAAGGATTAGCCTTTAGAGAAAGCCTGAAAGGTGTGGCTTATCACGTGGCATTAAATGTGCAATAGTTTCAGGTCCACGTAGTCAGATAAGTAGCAATGAGACACTCAGGTGGCATCGTAGGTTTTTATTCACATTCATTCCATAAGCATACTATCCACTCCATTTTTTATTGCCAAAACCTGAATCAATCAGGTTTATTATATAAGTTTATAAATAACTTAAAGTAATTTAACCATTCTTCAAGCCATTGTGGTTAAAAAAAAAAATCTATTTTGCGTATGACCTAAGTCTTACATCCTTATTATATACCTATTGTTTGAGGATTACTTACCCGTGCCAGGCCCTGTGAGGTGCTGAGACTGAGACGAGGGGCAGGCGTCCCTGGTCCCAGAAGCTCACGGTTAGCAGAGGAAACACCTGCACGGGCTGCGGGTGCTGACTGTAAGCGCAGTGGTCAGTGCTGTGTTACCAGTGTTTGTAACATTTAAGTACAGAGACAGAAGCCATTAGTCTAAAGAGAAAAGGATGTTTTAGTCCCAACGAAGGGGTGTTTGTCAGGCAGAGGAAAGAAGAGCATTACAAGGCTGAGGGTCTGGTATGAAGAACAACTGAGACAGACATGAAAATGGGGTGTTTATGGGGAGTCCTTGCATCCAGGAGGCTCCATGAAGCTTGAAGCTCTTTCTGCCAAGGTGGTGTGGAATTTCCCCCAGGGATAATGTCAGCTCAGCTGAGAGATTGCAAGCTGGAGAATGATCACGAAGACGTTTACGTGTAGGAAAGATCGCTGTGGTGGCGGTGGTGAGCGTCACAGTGGTGGGTGGGACATGGGGACAGGCGCCGGTGGTCGTCCGGGGGAGGCACACTGATGACCTGACCCGGAAGGGAGAGTAGCGATGGAAGACCCAGGAAGCTCCACAGGAAGTTCCTGGATTTGGATTGGGTAGGACTCGAGAGTCATGAGATGATTGCGAGGCTTCTGGTTTCCATGTAGGGTGGTGTCAAGAGACGGTGTGTTTTGTTGAAGAGTCGGGCAGAGACGTGCGGCCAAGTGTCAGCTCTCCCACCTATTTGCTCGGATGTGTTACTTAATTTCTACCCCCATAGGTAAATGAGGGCAAAGAATCCTGCTTTTGAGCGTTTTGCTGAAAAGATGGTGATGCTGTCCATTGGGTAGAATTAAAAATACAGAAGAAAGGGCAAATTTCAGACAAAGGTAGTGGGAATCTGCATATCTGAGATAATAAACATTTATTACACAAATATCGTACTATGCACTTTATGTTAATCATTTCAGCAAGGCTTCACAACAATCCTACAGGTAGCATTATCGTCACCCTTTTACACAAGAACATATCAAGGCTTAACAGGATCAAATAACTTGCCTAAGACCATGTGGAAGAGTTGGAACTTGAATCTGAGCTGAAATTAAATTCTGATTCCAGAATCTGCTTAATTGCCACGCTCCCGAACCTTTCTTTGTGTGTACACACACATCATCTAATCAAAGCTTCACAGAGCTTCGCAGATGCTGTGTAATAACCCTGATACCTTTTATTCTGTTTGCAAGACAAAATGGCTGAGTGTGACCTATTGAGGTCATGATCCTTTAGTGGGTCCTGACCCACAATCTGAAAAACCCGGGGATGGAGCTGGCAAACAGTAAAGACTCTGCTGTGGTGCCCGTCGTCAGGTGGCAGTGGGTTTTCAGTTGTCTTGTGGTTTCATTTTATTTTGTTGTGGTTTCATTTTTTTTTTTTTAAACGTGTTTTTAACTATGGTTGCGCAGGGGTGACGTTCTCCAGCAGTCCTGTGGGAGGGTCTCCTTTGCCCCTGGCCTCCGTTCAGGCTGAGAAAAGGGGAGTCACAGATGACCTGGGCAAGTGGCCGTCCTTGTGTCCCTTCCCAAGTGTTCTCTCACCGAGCTGTCCCTTCTGTAAACTGCGGTATTTAACTAATCCCTCCATGGTCGCGGCTGTGTTGCCCCCCCCCAAGCCCCACCTGTGGCATAGCTCCCACCCAGCTCAGGGCCTGGAACAGAGTCGTGACTCAGCATGTGCCAAAGACAGGGGGACACCAGCTGAGCTGGCCTCTACCATCTCCTTAATGTGGACTCTTGTCTCCGCCGAACTGATAGCCGGATGGTGAGAGTCTGGCAGCTGAAAGCGTGGTGCCGTTCCAGAGTGTTCTGTGCTCGGGGGTCTCGGCCCGTTTGCTTTACAGAACAGGGGGATTCACAGCTTTTCAGATTCTGTTTCATCTCCACCACTGTCCTCCCAACACAAGCTAGAAATTACCTTTGAGAAGCGTAAATGTACTGATGTAACATTTTTAGTATGTGAAAAGGGCATAAAACTTTGAGGACATGGAACTTTATGAAGTATTTTGATGTATTGTTAATAACTAATAGAGCCTGGAAGACAGACTAATAGTGAAGAAGAAAATAAGCATGTTACATCTTGTAATAATTGTAGCCACAGAATACACATCTGAGCCAGATGGAGGGTGGGAGAGAGTAACATCATCTGCGTGTGTTGTTAAATTAAAATGTGTGTAGATATGTGTGTGCATAGATAGTGCCTTTATTTACAGTGAAAGAAGCTGAAAGCTCCTTTCTTACCATTTTAAGGCCTGACGTTAACAAAAATGGATTTTTGCTTCTTTAGTTCAGTATGAACATAAAAGAACATTTGATGAGAGTTTAGTGCATTTCAGAGACATGTTAAGTGTACGTGATTTAAAAGAAAAGAAATTCTTGAATGCTTAAAGAACCTCTTAAAATATATATATATATTTTTATTTGGACTCTGAAGTTGAACACATATAACTGAAGGCAAAGAAACACTCTTCAGCACGAGAAAAAACAGGCTCAGCCTGCAACTTGAGAAATTTAAGATAGTTATAGGAATGCACTTTTACTAAAACCCATTGCTAAATCAGTGCAGGCAGATGAGGACCTGTCCTCTTTCCATTGCTGGAGAGATTAGCCCCTATTTCTTGGGAACACAGTCTCAGGTGTGTTCTCCCGCTGAGCAGGGACGACAGGCCAGGTGGCCCTCGGGCCGGCCCAGCCCTGCAATTCACCTTCACTCCTCCCCTCTCAGCATCTTTCCAAGCAGTAGCCAGGACTCCTTGTCCTCTCCAGGTACTGCCACTGACATCCATCACAGCATGCTGACAGGTATTTAAGAAAATCGAGTTTATTTAAAATTAGCACCACTTAATTAGTTCCTGTAACTTTCTTAATATTATTCAACTTCCTGTTAGGTTGACTGTGTGAAATTCTCATTTCTGCATGTCATAAAGGTCGAATATCTGTAATTTCCTGTAGTTTAAACTATATCCCTGCTTTATACGTATTTTGTATTTTGCTTTGATTATAGTGTGTGTGTTGTTGTTTTCCAGCAATCGGGAGCAGTAGCTTCAGCCCAAGACCAAGTCACCAATTCTCTCCACCACAGATCTTTCCTTCCAAGTAAGATGTATTTTCTCTTAATAAGTCGATTATCTGAGTATTTTACCTCATTTCAAACCATGTCTTGTGCCCACACGTTACATCTTAAACTCGAGTGCATTTCATAGAAACTTAAACGTATTTACGCAGATTGACGGTGGGCCTCACCTAGACAGGGAAGTAGTTCAGCACTTCGTATCTTACGTTTGAAAGATAGACTTTAAGAGACGTCTGTAACTAGAGTTTGTGATTTGCTTGTGAACCGGTTACCTTGCATGTTTCCATCTAATGCATGGGCTTTCATTTTCTGTCATTTCTGACAAATAGCAGAGCATACCCACATATTCTCCCTACCCCTTCCTCACAAACTATGGCTGCATATGGGCAAACACCGTTTACCACAGGGATGCAGCAAGCGACAGCCTACGCCACGTACCCACAGCCGGGCCAGCCGTACGGGATCTCGTCGTACGGTGAGTCCCGTCCGCTCTCTCGGTGGCGCCGTTGTCCGGGGGCTCGCCCGGGTGTGGGCGAGCGTCACGGGAGTGGCCCTGACTCAGCGCGGGCCGCTTTGGAAAGCGCGGCACCCCGGGTGTCTGCATTCTCTCTGTGACCGTCCCTAACGGGTGCAGTGAGAACTGGTGGCGGCTTCTCTGGAGAGCAGAGGCGAGTGGGTCGCGTGGAGCTACGCCCTCCCGCCCTCACGTTATTCCGTTCCTACCGCAACTCTTCCTTTGCCACCTGAGCGCTTGGCCCTGGCATCCAAAGTATTTTGGTGCATATTTGCGATAAAACTTCAGTGAATGAAGTCTTTTGGGGTAAAGATTCATTTCCTATTTATCAGATGCCTCGTTATGATTAGGGAAATACAAGTGGAATTCCACAAACCCGTGCTCCGAAGCTGAGGGTGGTGGCGGTATCCGATTTCAGCTTTATCCACCGTTAGGAAAGGCGACCTGCGTGTCTGGATCAGGCTGCACTTTGAAGAGGCAAATCGGGAGGCGTTTACTGCTCCCTGGCCTCCGTTTGTTCCTTCCCACCTGGAGGTTATCATTCTCTTGGTAAAATTTAACCCGATTGTTACAGGGTTAATCCCTGTAAATTAAAAATAAATCCAGCACAGCTCCAAATGTAGTTTTTCAAAAATTTGGAATTTCAAACTACCTTTTCTTCGATTGAATTGTGCTGTGATTTTAAACAAATTACAACTCGTGTGAATAGAAAAATATGAATTATTGGCATTAAGAAAAAAGTAAAGCCTAATGATCAAGAAAAAGTACATGAATGGAAGAAAGGACCGGTAGAATATAAGACCTATATTCTGTGATCTAATTATGTTTCTGCTGCTATTGTAGTTTTCGAATATTCTTTGTATATTGAAAGCACTAATGTGTTTCTTTAAGCATTTCATTAATAATTAACAATTAAAAGGTAGCTTCATTTCTTTCATTTTCTCTTTACCCCAAATCAAATCGATCATATATAAACCTTTTATAAAATACATGGAAATTAAAAAGCTAAATTACATGTAACTTCACCCATTATAGTTTTATTTCAAAACTATCAGAACTGAGTGTGATCTAGGTAGTTGTTTCTAAACCAGACTCTAAAAAGAGAATTCTCTTTGATTTCCATAACTTGTACTCAAGGTTTCTCAAAATAGGATTAGATACAGATCAAATTTATCTATAATTTACTTTTAGATTATTATTTTGCTAAAAGGGGGTGTGGGTCTATGATTTGTATTGTGTAGCTTCAGTTCTATGAGGTGAGTTAAGGATTCCCCAATTTAGAGTCTCAAAAATGTGTTTGTAAGCTGAGTATTTGAAGTTTAAGTGTATTTTCCAGCACCCACGGTACTGAGGTGCCACAGATCTGCCCGTGCTGCTGCGGGAAGGTGCCATTCTGGTTACTGCCTTGGTTGCCACTCCTCACAGTCCTCGTTCATTCAGTCCTAAAAGGCCCTCTGCCCACTTCTGGGCTGTGGGATGGGACTCCTCCAGTTCTAAACCATTAGCCAAAGCCCCTGTTGTCTGAAGTAGTTGCTCCAGGAGGATGAGATGAGCAGAGATCCTGAGATTAGAATCAGGACTAGTAGAGTGAGGGTGGGGACTTTAATGTGACAGGTGGGGTCAGGGAGGTGGGTGGGAGTCAGGTGCCATCTAAAAGGCTTTGCTCCCAGAGCTTTCTGTGCTTATAAATCTTCTGGGAGTCATTCTTAGTCCTTAGCATTTCCCTGATCACATTCTTGCTTCCCCTTTTTTTTTTTTTTTTTTGGCATTGAATACAAGGAGATGCCCCAGTGCTTCTGACCGAGCATTCTGTATGTTCTGGGGTCAGTGCATCGAAAAATGTGGCAGCCTTCTCCCGATTGCCTTTTCACGAAGGAGGGCACAGAGTCAAGGCCCCAAAGGTCTTAAAAGATCTTCTCCAAGGATTTGTGCCCCCTGACTTTTTACTTAGACCTCCTAAGAAAAGATAGGCAAATCTTTCATAGTAAGAACAATAGACGGGTGCGGGAGAAGAGCTCATGGATCCGCTTCGAGTTGACCAGTGAGACGAGTCGGCCAGCTTGTAGGTAGAAGCCATGGAGATAGGTGTGGCTGTGGCTAGCTGTCTTCTACCTCTCCTGCTTTTCCTTTCCTGTTCTTATCATAAAGATTCCTATCCCGAACCTCCAAGTTAAAAAGAGTTGGTATAGGTAACGACTGGAAGCATGTCAATATATCCTCAAATGGGGAGAGGAGGGAGAAACCCTCTACTGAGCCAACATGAGATGAGAGAGGTTCTAGAACCATCAAGCCACCTGTCCTGGGACCGTTGAGAAGTTTGAGTTATTCATTGGTTTGGAAATGCCTACACAGGAAAAATCACATCTAAAAAAAAAATGTTAACATTATGTTAAGACTTCAGTGTTAAGGCCATTATGAGGTTATTTAGAGATACTCCAGGAATTAGAGGAGGCTCTCTGGGCCAAGAGTCAGATTCTTCCACTGCCTTTGGAAAGTTACCTAACTTTATTCTACTGATGAAATTCCCCTAAAATGGAAATAAACAGTGAGACTACTGTGTATTCTAGATCCCAAAGATATCATTTATCTGAAGTGCAAAGTAAAATTATTAAAAAATGTGAATTCCCTTGGAAGAAATTTTCCTCACCCTTCCCTCTGTGGGAATTAAGGACAGTTGTTAACTCGCATGACTGTCTTTAATTATGATCCAGGGCTGAGCCCTGTAAAACAGCCTGCCTGACCTGCGCCCCCAAATGAAGATGTCAGCCTGGCACTTTAGGAAGTATTGGGGGGACACAAAATGTTATTTTTGTAGTACAGTATTATAAAATGGAAGTGTATTTTAGGCTACACTTAAAACAGTTATATTTGAATAAATACTTGAAACCACGAGGAACCACTAGTCAACTTGTTTATAAAATCACTGTGTTCTAGAGGATTTCATTCTTAATACCCTGCTTTTTTGGTGCTTGCTTCCTGGTGGGCTCCGAATGTTGGAAGGAGGTTTTCCTTTGTGTTGCTTAGTTCTGTGTCCAATATTGCTTCCTCAAACTTCAAAATGAGTGTGTACTAGAAACAGCTTTGTAGTAGAAAGAGTAAAGGAGGAGAAAAAAGAAAAACATGCCATGAGGCTAGAACCTCTAACTACGTTTTAGAAAAAAGGGTTGTGATGTTAATCAACATAGCGACATTTGAAATATTTAAAGTTCAGTTATGGCTATTTCTTAACTATAGAGGAGATGATCTTAAACTCTTAAAACAACAAAACTAGGTAAAGAAATTATAGCACTAGCTTTAAATTTTATAGAAAATGGAATTCAGGAAACAACAAGAAACAACAATGTGAACAGACATTCAAATCTGTATAACCCTGTGTTTTGTTTTGTTTTGTTTTGTTTAAGTTATAATTTAGGAAGCTTCACTCTAAACATATATACCTTTGGTTATTGAAATAATACGGGGAAGCATTTGTGACTAAAGAGTTATGAGAGTTTTTGTGTATTGACCAGCTTTTGAAAATGAACAGATGGATAAGCTATCACTAACTGATTTAGGTGCATTGTGGGCAGGCATCAAGACTGAAGGCGGATTGTCACAGACTCAGTCACCGGGACAGGCGGGATTTCTCAGCTATGGCACGAGCTTCGGTACCCCTCAGCCTGGACAGGCACCGTACAGCTACCAGATGCAAGGTCTGTATCCACACTGGCACTGCTCTCTGCGTCCCCCCTGCAGGGCGATAGGCCCTTCCTAAGTAGGATCTGATGCTTTTCGTCACCAGATGATGGCGGGAAGTGGACTGGGCTTAGAGGCAAAATACCAGGTTTTGCTTTGACTCTTACCCCCTCTCCGAGCCTAAGTTTCCACATTTATAACATCAAGAGGTTAGCCTGAATGACCGCTGAGGTTCTTTTCAAAAAGCTCTAAAATTCTTTGTGAAGTTGAAGTTTTCTGCCTTGGCTTCTGTCATTTATAAAAGGAATAATAATAACAACAACAACAACAACAACAATAAAATAATAATAATAATAATAATAATAATAATAATAATAATAATCCCGCATGTCAAGATATAAAGAGGTTGTGGTGTGACCTATGCTAAAAACTCTGGCTCTTGGTGTGGCCAGTAAACCTTCCTGAAAGGGCTAAGTTTCATTCATTTTCGTTATCACAGCTCCAGAAATAGAGTATGTAGTATCCATTGACTACATGACCCACCAAAGACTAGGAGGTCAAACTGACAGCTACTCAGTATGTCTGCCAGATACTGCCTATGAGCACGGCCCTTGGGTTCTGATGTGGGAACTAGATGACATGGAATGGCGGTGCCTATGGATGGCCTCTCAGTCACTGGTCCAAACTGAGCTAAGGGCAGAAAATTTCGAGTTAGGTGCATAGACACTTTTCTAGTAGGTCTGTAGTGAACCTTACGCTGATAAAATCAAATCATAATTTTAAGAAATGGGACTTGTACTCTTTCTTTTTATTCATTTCATTCTTTTAGTAATACGTCACTACTGTGTTTTGCTAAATTCTCAGTCCAGGAAGGGTTAGGGGAACACTGGTCCTGCACCTCAGAGAATTTGAGAAATTTTGCACCTGAGAGTCCTTTTTACCTTTCTGTCCTCACAGATCAAAACTTGTGCAGCAGAAACAATTCCTAAGAGGACTAACCAGCTATCAGAGTTTGAGTCAGCGCGGTGTTAGAATAGAGAGAACAGTGGAAATGGAGGAGGAGAAAAGAAAGTAAATTTGGAGGGGAAACCTCTTTACCTTAAAAAAGAAATAAGGACACGCGTAGCTCCAAACACAGCATCACTTTTCTTCCCACAGGTTTCGTTGCATCTGGACCTGTTGGCCGTGGCATTAAAAATATTTTTTCGTTTTGGTTCATCCCTTTGTTGAAGGGCCTTTCCGGGGGGGGGGGATTTTAGAACCCGTTTCTAGCACTGCATTATTATTTCATATGGATATTATTATAATGGCACTTTACTCAATTTTAGATTTTTCGGTATAATATGATTTCCACATATCAAGCCAGACAATATGCTATTAACTTGAAACTTAATTAACTGGTACAATGATGGATAATGGTATATAATATACCACAGATACCTTATGGCCAAATCTGGATAAATAGATTCTGTTTAATATGTATGTCTTAAATATTGTGTTACGAGAAATGTTTCACCATTGCTAAATGATTTTGTGCGCCCCGTTGTGGAAGTTTGTTGACCTTTGAGTGTCTTTGCAGTACTTTTTTTTTTTTAATATAAACATTTCTATAATGTCTAAGATTATCTTTAAAATTCTCCAAATTCTGTTCTTTTTAGTAACAGTGATTTTTGCTTAAATCCATCTCGTAATGCTCTTATACTAAACGCTCATGAAGTAAAACCTCAGGGACGAGGAAATCTGATTGCTTTCACCTTTGCTGCAGAATTGCTGGAAAATTCTTTTTCCGCTTTGTCATTCTTGTGCATCCAGTGAAAGATTAGAAACTTAATTAAGTTTAACTGAGAAAGACGAAATGTTTTTGTTCTCAGACAACTGGTAGACTTCACTCCGAGGAAGGGAAATCCTTGCTAGTCGTGTTTGACATCTTCCTTCTCCCAGGCTCATCCTCAGTGCTCCCGGAAGTTAGGGGGTGGGACGAGCAGGGTTTTCTTCACACATCGTTGTGAGTTAGAGCAGAATGGTGAGTGTGGACTGACAGAGGCTGCCTGGAGCTCCCGAGTCAGCTGTGAAGTAGAGCAGATAGTGTTTTCATGCTGCTCACCAATCAGAGAACTGACAGCAAGAACGGAGGAGTGCGTGTGTGCGTGCGTGCATGCGTGCACACATGCATGTGCATGCATTCATATGCTAAGGGCAAGAAAAGCACTTAGAAACTGCTTCAGCCTTTGATTCACTGACGCGTGTCACAGAATATCTGCCCAGTTTGTTATAAACAAGTTTTATTCTCTTTTTATGGGAAGAGGCATCTGACTTGAAATCAAGCTTTTAGCTAGAATATTTTTAAATGCAAGTTACAGACCCGTTGCTGACTTCACCCTCCATTTACCCCCACATCCCATACAATGCAGACTCAGAGTTGCATCTACCACAGAAAACAAGAAATTGTGTTCATAATTGGAGGCTAAGTCAGGTGAAGAAAAATGAAATTTTGTTTAGCAATCTAGTATAGGTAAGGAAGTACAAAAGATATTCACACCAAAAAATCAAAAATAAAAATAAAATTAAGTCGAGACACTTAACAGTTAAGCTTTTAAGAAAACGCAGCTTTCCGTGGTAACTTCATTGTGTTGATTCCAGACAGTTGTGGGCAGTGACCGTTTTTGCTCATCTTTTCCTCTCCACTGTCTAGTAGCCTGTCTACAACGCACAGCTGTTAGTTAGACGCGGAGGGGCCTATGCCTCGGCGACAGTTAGATATTAAGTCGTAAGGACTCTAGGTCTGTTCCTTTGGAGAGAGGAATTTGGAATTCGTGGCCGAAGTCTCGGCTGGTTTCTCGTCGTGGCATGTTCAAAGCGGCCATCCCTGTGTTCGTACTACTCGATGGGGCTGGTCGGAGGCGTCACACACTTGCGTGGCGGTGCAGAAAGCCCTTCTGGGTGTTTTATTGCCCAGAAGAGCAGCGATAGTGCAGGACATTCCTGTCATTCTGCAGCTGGCACCAGGGTGTGCCGTGATAGATGGCTGCCCGGATGCACGCGGCCGAGATGCCGCAGGCCCTGCGGAGTTCCCCGCTTTGTCTGCTTTCCTTTGGGCTTTATTGCTCTCACGTAGAGAAGAAAATCACACCGATCTGACTCCCTCTTTACCTATAATGTTGTGTGTTCTGTTCAGAGTTCAAACCAGGGAGGAGAGATAGTAAATTAAGGGCTGAGGCTCGTTAAAGGGGTGTGGAAGGGCTCACCGCCCCGCAGCTCTCCCCAGCTCGCTCATGGGGGCTCGTTATGAAGTGGGAGTGACCTCGTAGTAATCCAGCGATGGGCACACCAGCCCTGCTTCCTCTCGTCTGCCCGTCCGTAGCTGTTCAAGGAGCTGAAGCGTGTCAGTTGATCAGTCATTTATAACCTCGAAAGTGCTCAGCAAAATGTACTGTTTTTCGTTATCTATAGAAATGGTATTTTTCAAAACGAAAAATAACTCCAAAATATATAGTTTGAAGAAAATATATATTAAACCATTGCATAATCTGCTGTGATAAAGCATTTCAGATTTGCTCTTGCTGCCACAAAATGACGTGGCAGAGCTGGCACGGGAGAAAGTTACCGCAGCTTGCGCTCACATTCGGAAAGTTCCCCCTAACTGCTTTGCCAATCCACTCGTGTGTAGTGGGTGGCTTTTTAGCATTCTAGAATGTTTCCGTGTGTATTCGAACTGATTTTTGAAAAGTAATATTTCGTTTCAGTTCTTTCGGCAGCATGTGGTATGTCAACGACAGGTGTTGAACACTGTATGGAAATCTCGAAATCCAGTTATAGCAATAATTAATCAATGATCAATACCAATATTATTGTCTGTATGAGTTGTTTTTCAGTTCAAACATGTGGCAATGGATTAAGAGAGAAATATACAGGCTTTTACAATCTTTATTACCTAGGTTAAAATTTCTCTTTAGAATATAAAAACTATTACTGGGATAAAAAGGGAAACTTGGTCACACAAAACCCTCCTTATGAGAACGGGGGAAAATGTTGCTTTTACATAGTCCATCTGGCCTTCAGAGGCCTCTCCCTCGGGAGCTGCACCAACTTCTGCCACATAGATCGTGCCTGATGATGGACGTAGCCCATGGCAGAGAGGCCAGGGAAGGAAAGCAAATGGACTCCTGTGAAAATACACGAGGGACGAATAGCATCCTGCTTGTCCAGTAAGTGCTAGAAAACGCTCTAAGACACGGCAAGCACAGACAGGCCCCCGCAGGCTCCAGCGTCCTCATGCTGGCCGGGGTTCTGGTGGTTAATGTGAGTCCTTGTTCTCTCTGAAGTAGACCTTTGACCTGCATGGTACCTTTTTTTTTCCCCCACAAGTTTTCTGTGGTTATAACTGGGCAGCGTTCTCCAGGTTAAATCATACACCAAACTTTGAGTTAACATTTTAAATACTATTATAAATCAACACAGGCTGGATTCGTCTTAACTGTGGAAAAACTAGTAGGGATTTAGTAGTAAAAGGTTTGAGGGGTGGGTTTATTTTTAAACTACAGTTGCTTAGCACCTATAGAACCAGGTGGCCCACAGCGCCTTCTAGCAAGACAGTTTCTTGTTTGTTACGGTTGACAGGACCACCACCCTTTGTAGGAACCCCTGACAGTGACAGACGGAAAGCAGGATCTTTGTAATGCACTATCCCCGGGCGACTTTACATAATTGGCTTGTAAAATTGTTTACTAGCCTGAAAAGAGAGTTACAGTGAAGAAGTCTTTCAGAAATGAAATAGTTCGATTCTCAATTTATTCACGGAATTTCTCAGGTGTTCTCGTCTCTAACCTTTGTGTGTCTGTGATATTTGTGTAACAAAAATGAATACCCATTTTCGATAGTGTTTATTTCACTTTTAATATCATTGAATCTGGAAGAAGGTGGGTTAGGTGTGCTATAAAACAGTGACCCGGGAGTGGAGATAATGGTCATCCCCAAATGAGTGTCCTTGGACAAGGAAATCACCATTGTCTCTGCTTATTGGAAAAATGACAAGGATCCCTGCCCCAGCTCCCTCCCATTGGATCTTGAAAATAACCTGAGACAACAGACATGGAAATGCTGAAATATAAATGTACTATCAAAATGTAGGATGTTACTGCACTCTGAATTTGAAATCTTTCGTATGTAAGCAAGACTCTTATTTTCATTAATATGCCCACGATATGGCAATATCTGAGCTAACGGAGGTAGTAGCCTCTCAGGTCCTGGACCATAAGGTCAGTGTCCTGTTAGGATGCCCATGTGTTTGTGGATGTGAACTTCTCGTTCCAGCTCTGGGGTCCAGTGGCACTCATATCTGGGATCGGTGAGAATTTTTGAGCTGTCCAAAAGCCATGGTGCTTAATCAATTTAACATTTTATTTGATTTTAAACTCTGCTGGCTTTTATTTCTGGAGATTCAGAAATATTTTAAATCATTTCGGTAAGTACTTCTAGGTCCTACATTTAATTTTCTTCTTATAATTTAAATCTAAAGTAGGGGTTATAATCTAGTTTTTAAGATAAGCTTTTCCACACTATCTTTAAAAAACAAAACAAAACAACAACAACAAAAAAAAAATGCAAAGTATGTGTCCTCTAGATAAAATCAGAGAAATGAGCTTAGTTATTGTTTGATTGTTTTTCCTTTCCCTACTCTTTTTCCATTACTGAACAAATAAGGAATTGAGAGACGTTTTCTCTCCTGATGTCTGTTGGCCTTCAAGTCACCCTTTCAAACTGCCTACTACCTCCAAAAAAAAAAGTTGTGGCAAGGCTCCTTCCTGTTCCTATAACCAATTCTTTGTGAAAGTCATACCCTCACTGGGTTCTTTTGTCACTTACCACACTGGATGGAGATTCTCAAACACCAGCAGAAGACATAGTTATGAGCTAGAGAGACAGAACCTGACATTTGAATTGATTTGAATTCCTAGATCCAGCCTTGCTGTATGCAACTTTAGACCTTCCAGATTTATAAGCCAATAAATTCCTTTCTTGAAATTAAAAAAAAAAAAAATTTCTCAAACACCAGTTCTGTTTCCCACATGACCCTAGATGAAACTCTTCATTGGCCTGAGTCACACGGATTATCATTCTCTGTGAGGCAGCAAGATTGATATAACACAGGAACTTAAGGAATTTATGATCAGCACGAAAGCAAGACTAATGAAGGCTTGTTTAGTATTGTTCCAGTGAAGAGGTCAATTACATGGTATCAGCTCTGACTAAGCTGGAGTTCCAGAAGGTGAGGCCAGTGCAGAAAGGAAGAGTCAGGAAAGCATATTGGAGAGATGGGACTTGAGCCGGGCCTTGAAGGGTGGGAAATGGGAGCTGATAGAAGCATTAGAGGATCAAGAATGAGATGAGTTTCCAGGACCGCGGTGACCCCATCCTGCATGTGGAGGGGCAGTGGGGGGTGGTGGCTTAGCAACAGCTTGCTCAGCATATTCCTCTCCCTGCACCGTCATCCCCAGCTCTCCACCCCGAGCCGCATCTCCAGACCCAGTGACATAAACATACATGTGCTTACATTTACGATAGCTTCCCTCACCTCGCCAGTCCTTCAAAGGAGAATCAGAATCATAACGTTTCCTGTGTCCCAATATGCTCATATCTTTAACATTCAAATTCTTGGGTGTTTCAGTTAAGGAATGCCATTTCTTATCCTGAACTGTTACTCTTTCCTTAAATGGTCAACAGACTTCGCCACTTACCTCCAGTCCCCCCGGTACATCCCGGTAAACCATGCACTGTGACGTTTGGATCATTTCTTCCTGTTCCTGTGTACAGTTGTGTTTTCCTTTCTGACCTGACCAGGTGTTGGCATTTCATTCACTGAGCAGCTCCATGTCGGAGTGTGTGGTGCCCGTGTGGGCACCGCAAACGGATGTCTCTTTGTGTTTCTTCATGAGTGTGTGTGTAAACTTCCCCAAGGGGTGGACCCCATGACGCCTGATTCTTTCGGTCCGCAACAGCTTCTGGAATAATAGTTGCATCTGTAAAGACTGCCCGTAGATGCTGTCGACTGAACTCACTTGAATAGGCTTTTTTCGTCATGTGATCTCTCTGACCTGTCCACCCAGAGTACAGAAGTTCTCTGCTATAAACAGAGGGTGACGGGCTGGAAAATACTGTCGTCTCTTAGAGGTAGGTGTTCTGACGGGAAAGAGTGTTCCTGCGTTTTGTTCTGGAAGTTAGTGCCTCCCCTCCACGCCTGAGCAGAAGCATGGCGAAAGCCTTTCACAGTAGTAAACGATTTAAACAGATAAGGTTTTCGTTTTAACTGGTGAGTGAGAAGGTACCTCCACCGCCACCCCACCTGGAGCACAACTTAATTCAGACTCTACCAAGAATAACCTCAGGTTTTTTGGAGCTTCGCTTGACCCCATCTCTGCCAACTCCTAAACTGGGAAATAATGGGTTCTAAGTGGAAATTCTTTCCATTTGGGGGAATTTTTGTAATACCATGTTACATAAAATGTAAAACATCATAGAATACTACCACCCCTTTCTTTACCTAAAGGTGACTTTTCACGTAAAGTCATTTGTCTCTAAGGAGGCGAGTACTTCTATGTTATTTTGATAAAGGAATTCTGAATACTAAGCTTAATTCTGTGGCTTAAAGTGATAAGTGAAGACACTTGTAAATCACACAGAAGCTCTCATTGGGATCAGTGCCACTGGCAGAAGGAAGCCTGGTTTTCCCGGTCATGTCTTGTCCTGTCTGCCCTGTGGCGTCCCTGCTCGAGCCCGGTGGATGGCAGCCACGTGCTGTGTGGACCTGCCTCCCGCTGGGCCCCAGAGCAGGAGGGGCTCCGGCAGCCCCGCGCCCAAGCTGTCTTGGTGTAGTACGGTCGCTCTTTTTTTTGCCTGTCTTTTGTGGTGGTCTAAACCGCAGTAGAATTCGTCTGCTAGTATTGGCACCAAATTTGCATCCGAGCCGCTGTCAGTGGGACTGTCTACCCCCTGCCCGAACCCCGCCCGCCGAGCGTGAACCCCGCTTAAGGACCCCAGTCACCCAGAACAGTCTCTGAGAAGCGTCCACTCTGTCCATGCTTGATTAGAGTGGTTACTTTCTCAGAGGGAAAAGAAAGCTTACACTGGTGGTGTATTTTTGAAGCAGTCGCTGAAACACCTGCTACCTTGGTACTAACATCTTGTACCAAAAATCAGGCCCTATCGGTGTTTGTAAACCTTGGATTTCCAGGAGGAAGGTAGTTAGTTAGCCATGTGTTTACTATGTTGGTTAAAAAAAGGAAAAACTCCTTGGTTACTTTGAGAGGCCGTGGACTGTGGGACTAAGAGCTCCAGCTCCGGAGACTGATGGCCAGGACTGAACCTCACGTCTGCCCGTTGCTCATCAGCTTGGGCAGTTTGTTCACCTGTAGAATGGGTAACTTTTTAAAGCAAGGGAGTGAGACGATCAGATAGGCCCATTAGAGAAAGCGGTATCCTGTCTATGTGGGGACCGAACTGGAGGGGCCTGAAGAGGGAGGACAGGAACCCCTCAAAGGAGGCCGTCGTAGAAAGCCAGTGCTGGCGGCCTGGCTGAAAGCTAGCGTCTCTCCTTGCGTAAGTCCTACATGAAGGCGGGCGGGAGGCCACGCAGATCTGGTGCTGGTGGCGAGAACTGATGCCCTGCACCTGAGTCTCCAGTGTGTGCCCTCTCCCCGACGGGAGCGAGAGCCCTTTGGAAGCTGCACTGCCTCCCGGGCCGCCGGAGCGCCGTTACATGCCTGTTTCGGCAGGCTAACCGGAATGGAGCCTCGGCCTGCGGCCAGCCAGGAAATGAGCATCTTGTTTCGAAGTCCAGCTAATGTGCAGGCTTGGAAGTAGCATTACGCCTGGAAGTCACTTGGGCACCATTGGCGTACTGAGCTGGGATTTGCTCGGTTATACTCCGTGGCCTGTATGTGCCAATATAGCTTCCTTCCATGGTCTTTTCTACTTGATTCCAGGGCATAACTTATGGAATGAAAACATCCATTTTTTAAAATATATTTTCTATATCTTATTCATTTCTCTTGGTGGATAGGGATTATTGAGGTCAGTATTTATTGTTCAAAAATGTGTAGTATAAACGAAAGTAGCGAGTCATAACCTAAAAATGTGTAGTTTAAATGAAAGTAACAAGTCATAACTCAGAGTAATTTTTCCTATCAAACGCATATAATGGTTAAAGTTGAAAAAAAAAAATCGATATTCACACTCTTGTCCAAAAGAAATTTTAATGTTTTTACAAGGAATTTTTTGAATGCTCACTAAGTTTGCTTTATATATATATGTGTGTGTATATATATGTATATATATACACATACATATATATATAAAATCATCAATATTAATTGTTCACTGGTGTATAAATAAACACATAAAGAGTGAGTCAAATGCCCATGAGGTTTGTGTTTAATAAATTAAAACTGATGTCACCCTGTGAAGTCCACGGAGGCCCAAGACTGTGTCTTAGTCATCCTTTTCACCCTGTGTGATTGTCACCGTGAGCCCAGAGGTCAGTACGATTACGAAGGAGGAGGTGGCCACACGAAAGGGGCCATGAACGCGGGGTCTCGTCCAGTGAGAGCCTGATGCTCGTAACTGGTAGTGCGGGAGCTCTCTGCTCGTCTGTCAGGTGTTCTGGCAGTGCTGAGCAGTTGCTATTCCTGAAAGATACAAGGGAAAAAAACCTCAACTATGAGTCTGTGTGGTAACTAAATTTGAAACAATTTTAGGAAATATTTTCTCTCTTAATGAACATAACAAATCCCTGGGTCAGGTTTTCAAAGTTCAGAGATGCTCGATAAGTAAGTATAAAATAATTTTAGATATGCAAAGAGATTAAATCATATTTCTCTAGTTTGAGAAAGTAAAAAGAGAGAAAAGATACATAAATACAGTGGAAAATTTTAGAAATGTTTGCTGGCACAAACTAACAGTTCCTAACATTTGCTGATACTGTAGATTGTCCTTTGTGCTTCACAAAACATTACCTCATTTGATCTATTTAAGAAACCCTACGAAGTAGAGACAGCCTATCTTAGAGTGATTAGGTGATTTGTCCAAAGTCCAAACAGCTCATAAGTGATGAACCGGAAGCTGTTTTCAGTCTCCTAAGCCAGTACTTAAATGTTCAATAGCAAGTAGATAATTGGATATTAACTACCACGTCCTACCTGATGGCATCTGTGAACAGCTAGCGCCTTGAAGGCTTCCTCCTCAGACTGCTGAGACACATATTGCCTGTACCACTCATTTGCCATTGAATTTTTATTTTTAAAAATGGTTTTCCTTTTTACAGAAGCAACACAGGTACTGAGTAGAAAATTTTTAAATGTTCATTGGCTTCATGAATTTTATGTGACCAATGATTGTACCTCTCCATAGGTAAACTTTCTGAAATTTCTGTGCTTTTAAAAATTGTATTTTATGCTTTTAAACATATTTCCAATGAGATCAAAAATATTTTTTTAGTTTTAGTTTTAACGAAATAGCATAAAAATGGTTCCCATGTCATTAAACGTCATTATAGTACAGTTTCAACAGCTTCATGGCGTTCCACTTTCTAATACCGTGACATACCTGGGCATGCTTTCTGTATTGTTATTAAAAGCAACACGGAAGCATGTCTTCGCTAACTCTCTCTGCGTACAAATCCATATTTTTTTTTCTTAGAGCAAATATCTGACAGTAAAATCACTAGGTTAAATGATATGGAAAATTTCTTGATCATTGATGAGATGGTCCAACAGAAAGGTGGTGCCTGTGTAAATTCCCATTTTGCTAAATGGGAATGACATCTTTTACACACTCGCCAATCCCTGATCTTGTCTTTTCAAAAATCTTTGCCAGTATGATTATCAAAATTAATATAGTGTTGCTTTGCATGACTGAACAATGAGATAGCAGGCAGCACTGAGATTTGCTCTTAGGTGGGCGTCCTGCACGGTGCCCACTGTTCATGTCGAACACGTGGAAGCATTCAGCAAATAGGACTTAACCCAGACGGCACACGCAATCCATAAACATCGGTCACGTTCCTCTCTGGTCTTGTTTTATCAAGGACTGTCATTCGTTCTTCTGTGAAATGAAATAATCAGCTTTATCAGCGGGCCTTATAATGACAAGTGCAAATCTTCTTAGATGATCCAATCTGGTCCCATCATTTTACCTTAGCAAACTTAGTATACAAATACAAAAAAAAAAAAATCCTGCTGTTTTACAAATTGAAGTGGAAAGCTCAGTGTCTAGTAGTTTGGCACAAATACATAATTTTGTCTGTGGTTTATATGTGTTTTTCATGTCCTCAGAAATTTAAACCTCTTTACTAATGAATTCTTTGTAATATAGTAAAACTAAAACTGCCAGCTCTTTTAAGAAAGTGACATTTTAGCCATGACCACGGATTCTGCTTTTAAAGAGAAACCAAATTCATTTGCAACGAGCTCCAGCCCTGCTTTATCTAAGTAGTAATTTCTTCTAGGCACATTATCCTTCGTGGCGTAGTCAGCCGTGTTTCTTTTCGTTCTGTTTTAGGTAGCAGTTTTACGACATCGTCAGGATTATATACAGGAAATAATTCACTCACAAATTCCTCTGGATTTAACAGTTCACAGCAGGTAATTTTAAAAGCTGATTTAACTTCTGAAATTTTCAAAATGCAACAGATGATTTTCTTATATGAAAAAAATGTTTATAGTACACTATAAGTGAGAGCTTCCCTAAGCCTTTTTAATGTGTGTTTTTTTTAGTCTTTGTCTCATTTTCAGATTGGTTTAAGTTTGCCTAGTAATGCATCATGGCACAGAAGAAGTATGAAGAGTGTGTCTGATCTTACATAAAATTCGTTTACAGTCCCAGCACTTGAGTTAACGTGTGCTTGTGTGTTCCTGTGCAAATGCAGAGAAAGCACAGAAGCACGAACACATTTGCAGCCACGCTCTGCCGTGTTAAGACATGGGCGGCCGCGTCTGACCGATGATTCTCGTGTGGTTCTGTCTGGCAGGACTACCCATCTTACCCCAGCTTCGGCCAGGGGCAGTACGCGCAGTATTATAACAGCTCCCCCTACCCGGCCCATTATATGACGAGCAGCAACACCAGCCCGACCACGCCGTCCACAAACGCCACCTACCAGCTTCAGGAACCACCGTCTGGCGTCACCAGCCAAGCTGTTACGGATTCCGCAGCAGGTAATTACGTGCTTTTGATTAGCCCTACAGGCTGTATGGCTGGCGGTTTAAATGCTTTTTCTACAGTCGTATATTCATACAGTGGTTGCACAGTGTTGTCAATTTTGGCAAGGCCTACATTTTGTCAAGCAGCGTGATGTGGCATTGGTTTTATTTTTATTTGTTTAAAATTTTTAGTGTAACGTGTGTAAACTTCAAAAGCACATGAATAGAGATCGTATTCAGTTATAGCTATATACAGTTTTCGAGATATATAGAGCTTTTTAGATTCATAATTCTAAATATTTGGCTATAATTCTTAATTATAATTTGCTGATGTTGAATATTGAAGTAAATGACATCACCTTGAATTTAGTGTTTATCGTCATTTAATATTTAATGGTTTCCAAAAAAGCAAATGGCATCGAAGGGCTGATCATGGAAAACTGGTTGCCCAGGCCGACCCCTTCCCACTCGTAGCCTGCTGTGAATTTCATAACAATATGTCTGCTCGTGGGCGTTTTTTCATACTTCCAATGAAAACCTTTGATGGGCCCTTTCTGATGAAATCTCTCTCTCTGGATGTTGTCCTACTATGTGTGGTTTCTGGAACTCTTAATGGTGTAGACACAGTTTCCTGAATTGGTCCTTGCTTGTGTTTCTTAGATTTTCTCCCGTACTTCTCACATCCTTGTCTTAACATTTTTTAAATGTAATCTCCCTCTTCATGGATTATGAGGTGAGTCGTTATCCTCTAAGAGACAGAGAGTTTTCTTCCTTTGCCCTTTATTCCTAGAGCCAAAGCCCACTCTGCTGTTGTTGTAAGTCTGGTTGAAATGGTCTCACACTGAAAGATTCTATTTCTGCAACGTTGTGATCATAGGTTGTTCATTCTAAGTGGTTATTAAATCATGGGAGGGAAAAGTTTTATGTAATAGATGCTAATTTAAATTTTGACTATAGGTTTATTGTATAACTATCAGCAAGTAATCCCCAAAAAAGCTCCTTTAAGTTTTTAGTGTTCTACCTTTTCTCTTAAATACATACAAATGCTATTTTATTCTAGAGTAGGAAGTTACATCATTCCTAAACTTATATTCCAAATACTCACTATTTCTGCTGCACATCTCAACTCTAAACTTTTTTATCTTTCATCATCATATTCCGTTTACATTTATTTTAAGATCTAACTTGATAGAATATCCTTCACTCACTTCACATGTGTAAATACAGCATCCATAGAACCTAGTATCCACATCTCTTGTCTTTTGATTCCACATCTACATATTCTCACTCCAGATAAACTTTGTTGTAGAAGGTATTGAATTTACTGTAGTAGTTATTATAGAATTTTCCTTCCTGCTTCCGTAGAGCTGCATGTAGGCATCACGAGAAAAGATAATGGTTCATCCCAAGTTAAGGGAGATCTCATGTTTTCACACGCATCCTCTAAGCATGCAAGGTCTTAAGGACTAAAAGGAGTTTTGAAATGAAGATGGCTATGTGAAGGAGAGGTAGGAAAACTCTATACGGTCTGTGGAATAACAGAATGAGAAAAGGAGGTGATTGACTAATTTTACTTAATTCATGACATTTTGGTTGTGCAGATTATAGGATTAAAAAGACTGGTAGAGACTTGATTGTTTCTTAAGGTTGATTAGAATTTTAGGAAAGACCATTTAGTCATATCGTTAAAATTTGTCTCTGAAATTTGACATCGGTCCAAGTGAATTTTATTTATAAAAGGGGTGCCATTGAAAGTGGACATGACTGGGCACAAAGCCATGCCACACAGGAAACAGTGCAAAATCATAATTGTCAAAAGGTATATATGATTTTATTTTAAGAATTTATGATCTGTTTTAGGGTTTATTGAATGAATGCTTAATGATTTAGGTACTTATTTCAGTTTCAGTATTTTTATGTCTACAGAATAGGAATGAATTGAACCAGGGAGAAATAATATTTTTCAGATTTCTTGCATTCACCCCTTCCCCCTACGATGACTATGAATGGATAAGCCGTTCTCATATTGCATAGTGAGAGGTGGTAAGTTCAGTGAGTCTCCACATTGACAAAGAAATGTGGATTACTTTCAAAGTTCAAGGAATATTTAGTCTGGGGTTTTTTGTTTTGTTTTGTTTTTAAATTTGCAGTAAGACAGGATTCAACCTAGTTTTTTGGTGTTAACCTTCCTTTCTCACTAGCCATATATAAAATTATAGACTTGTCCTTGATGAAAAGGAAATTTTGTTGGTAAAGTACCTAAATTTATTAAACTAAAGAATCAAGGGATTATTTATTACATATAACTTAATGTTTCAGTTTTGAGATAGAAATAAAAATAGTTGAATTATATCTGTTTTCGTTGAAATAATTTAAGGTGTTTTTTCCTTTTGGTTTTAATATTAGGCTTATTGGGATTAAAGTCAGTATTTTCTAATGCTGGAACATGAGACTCTGTGCTTTCCCTGATCTCATGTATGACCCGGATTCTGCCTTTCAGTCTCATGGGATTATGCAGTACAGATGCATACGTAACACGTGGTTCTCTGCCCATACTTTATGACGTCCGTTCTTGTACTGTTCATAGAACTGTTATGTAATAATGAACATACAAAGATAGCTTTGTAAGGTGTTTTCAGGGAAAACATGTAGGGACTCATTTGTTTTTTAATTATGCATTTTTAAAGTTATATGAAGAAAAGGAACCTTTTAAGTGTATGATATTATGCAATATTCTTATAAGCATGGACCTCTTTCTTAAGCTCAAAAACTATTTTAATGTGTTTATAATTAAGTATTAGAAGCTACATTCTCCTTTGGATAGGCGTATGTAATACATTAAAAATAAAATAACTTGAATATGAAAGTTTAATTGCAAATTAATAATCCATTTTAAAAACTAAAAACAGTGCATTTGCATTCAGTGTTGTTAATTTTTTTTGAGATATAATTTACACTAACATGTTAGTTTCAGGTGTTCAGCACGATTCAATGTCCACAAATACTGTGACCCCACTACAGTAAGTCTAGCTAACATCCACCAGGACATGACATTACAGAGTCTTTTCTTTGTAATGAAAACTTCCAAGATCTCTCAGCAACTTTTCCATCCTTTGCATTTATTTTTAAAAATGAGTTTGCTAGTTATGTTTTGACTATCTTAATAAAATAAAATTCGCATCATCTGGAGATATGTAAGAAGCTTGAGAAATATAGTGAGGTTGGCCTTGTCATCCAGCAACATTTTAATTTAGTTGTTGGCTCAAGAAAATCAATCCACTCTTCAAGGAGCAATGCCAGCCTACCCCTTCCCCATTGAAGGACACTTCGGTTGTTTGCATTGCTGGCAATTGCAAATAAAGCTTCTGTAAACATTCGTGTGCATGTTTTTGTATGGACATAAATTTTCAGTTCTTTTGGGTAGTTGTCTAGGCGTGTGATCCCTGGGTTGTATGGTAATGGTATGTTTCATTTTATAAGAAATTGCCAAATTGTCTTCCAAAGTGGCTGGACCATTTTGTGTCCCCACCAGCAGTGACTGAGCGTTGCTGCTGCTCCACATCCTTACCAACATCTGGTGTTGTCGTTATCTCAGAGAATTTGGCCATTCTAGTAGGTGTGTAGTGGTATCTAGTTTTAATTTGCATTTCCCCAATGAAAGACAAGTGTCTTTTCTTATCCTTATTCACCATCTGTATATCTTCTTCAGGTGTCTATTCAGACCTTTTGCCCAATTTTTAATGAGGTTGTTTGTTTTCTTACTGTTGAGTTTTAAGAGTCTTTAGTATATTTGGATACAAGTCCTTTATCGGATATGTGTTTCGCAAATACTTTCTTCCAGTCTGTGGCTTGTCTTGTTTTTCTCTTAACAGTATCTTTTGCAAAGCAGGAGTTTTTAATTTGAATGAAGTCCAGCATAAATTTTTTCTTTCATGGACCATGCTTTTGATTTGATATTTAAAAACTCATTGTCATGCATAGCTTGTCTCTTACATTATAACCTAGGAGCTTCATAGTTTTATTTTACATTTAGGATGATATACTTTTGTGAAAAGTGTAAAATCAGCGTCTAGATTCACTTTTGCATGTGGACGCCCATTCGTTGTCGCCTGTTTTTGCTTTATTGAGTTGCCTTTAGTCCTTTCTCAAAGACCAGTTGACTGTGTTAGTGTAAGTCTGTTTCTGTGCTCTCTATTCTGTTTTATTGATCTATTCTTTTGCCAATACCACATGTCTTGGTTCCTGTAGCTTTATAGTTAGTGTTTAAGTTGAGGAGTATCAGTCATCTGACTTTGTTCTTCATCAATATTGTGGTGGCTTTGTGGGTCTTTTGCTTTTCCATACAAACTTTAGAATCAGTTTATGAATATTCATCAAGTAACTTAATGGGATTTTGACTGGAACTGCATTGAATCTGTAGATCAAGTTGGGAAGAACTGGCAATGTTGAATTTTCCTCCCCATGTACATGGAGTAGCTCTCCATTAATTTAGATTTTGATTTTTCTCATCAGTTTTGTAGTTTTCCTTATATAGATCTTGTACTTATTTTTTAGCTTTATGTTTCTCTTTTTTTTTGGGGGGGGTGCTACTATAAATTGGGTTGTGTTTATAATCTCAAATTCCAATTACTCATTTCAGGTATATAGGAAAGCAATTGACTTTGTATATTATCCTTGTATCCTGCAATTTTCTTAATTATTGATTAGTTCCAGAAGTTCTTTGTTGATTCTTTGGTATTTTTTACATAGATGGTTATGCCACCTGTGAACAAAGAGTTTTGTGTTTTCCTTCCCAGTCTGAATAGCTTTTATTTCCTTTCCTGTCTTATTGCATTAGCTAGTACTTCCAGTACAGAGTGAATAGGAATGGTGAGAGGAGGCATCCTTGCCTTATTCCCAATCTTAGGGAGAAAACATCTAGTTTCTCACCATTAAGTATGATATTAGCTATAGGTTCTTTGTAGATTTTTAAAAAATCAATTTGAGGAAGTTCCTCTCTATTCCTAGTTTGCTGAGAGTTTGTTTGAAGAATGGGTGTCGGATTGTGTGAAATGCTTTTTCTGCATCTGTTGATAAGATCATGTGCTTTTTCTTCTGTAATCTGTTGATGTAATAGATGACATTAATTGATTTTCAGATGTTGAGTCAGCGTTTCATACTTGAAATAAATCCCACTTGGTCATGGTGTATAATTCTTATACATTGTTGGATTCAGCTTTGTTAATGTTGTATTAAGGCTTATCTTTTATCTTTGCATCTATGTACATGAGGTATATTGGTCTGTAGTTTTCATTTCTTGTGATGTCTTTGTCTGGTTTAGTATTTAGAGTAGTGCTGAATTCATAGAATAGATTGTACAAAATCAGTATTATTTGTCCCCTAAATATTTAGTAGAATTCACCAATGAACTCATGTAGGTCTGGTGCTTTCTGTTTTGGAAGGTTAATTATTGATTTGATTTCTTCAATAGATTAGGCATATTCAGATTATCTCTATTTCTCCTTGTGTGAGTTTTAGTAGATCGTCTTTCAAGGAATGGTCCATATCATCAAGTCTGTAAAATTTGTGGGCACCATGTTGTTCATAATTTCTAATTAAATGGCTTTGTATTATTAAAGGTTGTGTTTCGTTTCTGAGAAAAGGGTGTTCTATGGTATGTTCAGTTTCCACTATTTGTATTCAAATTTAAGAGACTATCAAAATTAAATATATATTACTTTAATTTTTAAAGTGATGGATTTTATTTTAAATTTCTTTCAATTTTCAAAAGAAAAATGTCTTTTAAATTAAAAATTTACAAAACAATTCTTTATAATGTTAATGATTTACTTCTATGTTTAAAAACATAAAGGTAAAAAAAGAAAAAGACAGTTTAGGATGTTTCCCTTTTGTACTAATATCTAAACTCACACATTAGCATGTCTTAGCCACTGATGTGTAAGGGGTAATATTTCCTTGTATTAAACCCTAAAATCTAAGGTATATTTATCACCAACATAACTGAATACAGTTTTTTTCAAAAAGTAATAAAAATAATCACTCGAGAGTAATTGTCATGAAGGGATTTTTAATTGACACTTCTCAAGAGCACTTAAGCCATTTTTTAATAAGACTCGTATGTAAAATCAAAATATGAACACTCATTTGTAATCCAGTCAGTGTGCTGTGTTTAAATAGTTTGGCCAGAAAACATATTTCTCCATCCAAAATCACTCAGAACATCTCACAATCATCATGACAGCTATCATAGTAATACATAGTAAAAGTACGTTCAGAGCTTTGTGTTGCATTACGTGCGATCTTACACCCATGAGATAGATGCTGCTCCCCACACTTGACAGTTGAAGAAAGCTAGGCACAAAGCTCTCAAACGTCAGCAAGTGTCAGGCATCATTAAGTTAATTAAGAATTTCGAGGCCAGATTCTTATGAAAGGGCTATTCCTCTATCAGATTGTTTAAAACCATACAAAGCAATAAGAGACAGAAAAAAGTAAATGACAAAACATTTCAGGTTCATATGAAACAAAAGCTATTAGGAATGAGTTTTAGTACAGATGCCATACAAAGTTAATTTTTAAAGGATTTGTGCATTTGAATTCCTTACAAAAAACTTCATGTTGAAAATCTACCTTTTCATGCTCTGGCTGCATGTAGACAATTTACCGGTTAAGGTGATGTACGGGAATCTTGCCAATATTGAATTTCAAGTGACAGAGGAAAAAGCAGTAGAAGAGGGAATTCAATATGCATGGGAAACCATTTGTTCCCTCTGCTTCTTTGATCCTTGCCAAGGCACCCAAAAGTAGAGCAAAGCTCCTGAAAAACAGGGGAACATTCTTGTGCAGAGTTGTAGGAGAACTCTGAGCTCTCACAGGAATTTAGTGTGACAGGATGAAAAACTAAACTGCCGCCGTCTCCCCTATAAATGCGAGGAATTTGGGCCACATCTCTCCCACCTAGCACGCCTGTAGGAATGATCCTGAGGCCGGCCATAGCATGCACCTTGGTCCTGCATTTTGCCGAGTGAGCGGTTTCGAAAGTTTTTAGGCTGTATTTTCTCGTTCTCACTGATGCCTCATGAATCTTGGAGAAGTTTGCAATTTGTTCAGCTCAAAAATAAACGATTTCAGTGAAACGTCACTCACATTTTGGAAACATTTGTTAGCAAAACAAATATTTGTATGTAAAATAGCCAGCCAGGCTATTAAGATGTGAGAAAACAAAACAGATGTTTGTTTGGGATGGCTAAGTTGGTTTGTCTTGATGGTATTTGTTTTCCTTCTGTTTTTTTCGTTTTTTTTTTTTTCTCCAGGAGATATACAGTGTCAATGAGATTATAAAATCTTTGAAAATAAGGTTCACTCTTTGTTTTATGTTGTCAGGAATTAAATAAAAATTAGTTTTCTTACATTTAAATTTTGAACTGTATTTCCAAGAAGTAAAAATTAAGTATTTTAGCATTTACCCGTTTTGTGCCTCATTACAGGTTTGAGTAATTTTTTTCTAGTTAGTTGACCAGAAGTCATGCCTTATAGCATTAATTTAAATACACTTGGATTCGTAATTCTTATATTTAACATATGATTTGCTTATAAATCACTAAATAAGAAAACATATGTTATTGAGCTAATTAAACTAGTTTACTAATCTTCCTAAACATTTATTTTCTTTTTATAGCTAATTGATTCATTGTTTCTGTAAAGTATTAAGCATCTCATGGAACCAACAGAAATCAATGTAACAAGGTCCTTTAAGTCGAAGGATGTCAGCATTCACTGATTCAATTTTTAAATTGGAAATGGTTGGGAAGAGAACAAAATTACCTGTGTTTGCCATCCCTCCATCCCATTTCATTGGAATTGGATGGTTTAGAGGATGATTTCCAGATTGACTTTTTTTTTATTAAAAATTACTGAAGTAACTGATTAATAAAATCAAATGTTTTAAGTGTACAGTTCAACCGTATGTCATACATGTATTACATTGTGTGTTCACCACCCTAAGTTAGATTTCCTTCAATCACCAAATATTTGACCCTTTTAACTCCCACCTACCTCTCCCCAGACTGACTTTTAAGTAAAGGTAAGATTACTGAATTAATGGCTTGAGAGCCAAAATAAGTTTAATGATTTTTTTTTTTTAATTTCTTGGGTGATAACATGTGAACATAGGACAAAAGTATTCTAGTACATAGGGTTTACAGAGAAGAGTAAAATCCCCTTCATCTTCTACCTGGTTACATTCAGCCTAGTTTTTTGGCTTATATGAACATATACCTGGAACCTGTCTTGGCTACTTCCCCCACATTCAAGTATGTATACTTTTTTTTTTTTTTTTCTTTAAAGTAGAATGTCGCATATACTATTCTTTACCCTCGTTTTTCCATTTAACAGTATATGGAGAACAATTCAGTAAGTGTTTTTGTTGTGGATTTTATATACAAGCATCCTAGTGGCCGATGTTTGTTCGCGCGCTTACTGTGTGCCACGAGACAGGCAGTGCAGTCACCATCCCCGCTTCACAGACGGGGAAGCCGAGGGGCGGCCAGAGATAGCACCAGGGTTTAGCTTCCAGAAGCTCAGCTCTGAACTTGAGTTCTCAATCAGGAAAGCAGGCTGCTTCTTGAAACAACTGTGTGCGATGCTTCAAGCCAGCAGGAAAAATGAAAACGTGAACAGAGAGTTGCGGAATGTAGTAGCTATATGGCATCCATTTTCCTGAATCGTTCAGGGCGGCCAGCAAAGGCCTGTCATAGGAGGTATTCATTAAATATCTGTTAAATGTTTGAGCTCTATTCGCTGCTCAAATAACGTAGATCTGAAATCAGAGAGAAGTGGTATGTTGTGTATTTAAGGTCATCCTGTACTGTAAATATTCCCTGAATTATAAGGTCGGTTCGTGGATGTTGGGAAATCCAGTAACCAATCGCACACTTTCTCATCTTCCCCTTTCTTGTCCTGACTTCCCCTTTATCCTGTTTAATCATCATGTCACCAGCCTGCTTAGGGAACAGTTTTCCACGATGACTCTTTACCACATCCCTCCCTGTCCCCACCAAGGAATTAATTCTCTACCTTGCCAATGCTTTTTGTTTTCCTTTGTTTATTTCTCCACTTATAGCTCGTACTTGATGAGTCGATAGTGAATGACTGAGTGTAGAGACAATGATATTCTTGTATCAAGGGAAAGGGAAGCCATTCATTTTAAAATGAAAGTAGGCATCTTAATCCAGTACGGTCAACTAACACTTTTGAAAATATTTATATGACCCCTTCGGAAACTTCACCAGTACCTCTTCATAAAATTAAAGTTGCATTTTCCTCAGTACTGCTATTCGAGCGAGTTTTAAGGTTGTTCGCTTATGTAGCCGTTTGAGTACAATGTTTTAATGTTTTACATCACATCTGTACAGTGTCTGCCTGGATTATCGAGTGATTGATAACTATGGATTAGTTTGGAAATAATTTCCACCACTGTTTCTGTGAGAAAATTCAGAGTATCGAACAACTGGTTTAAAAGTACTTAGAACATAGCTGATTTGTAAACTGACAGCTCTTTCACATCTGCCAATCCACTCGAGTAACTGTAGCGTGAAGCACCTGGGAAGAAGAGAAGCTTAGCGGGCATGTGACCTCATGAATTCTTTTGCCTCACACCTTTGCTTTACCTTATTTGCTTACAAATAAGGAATCCAGAAAGATTAGGTTTTCCCAAAGCAGCCCAGTCTGTCACCGTCATCAGTGGCATCTCTTGATGGCTTGTTGGAGCGGCAGCCTCAGGAGACAGCATGACGTGGTGTGGCCTTTCTCACACTGCCCTGGAGAGCACAGCTGTCTCCTGGAGATGGAGAGGGATGTCCAGAATCTCTGCACAAGCCTCTCAGGTACCACCCTTCCCTAGAGTATGACTGAGGGGAACCGAAGTGGCGGCCAGGGACTTGGCGCTGGGCTAACCTGGGTTCTCTCATATATGCCGGGCAGGGCACTTCGCTGTTTGGCGTATGTTTTCTATAAAATGTGGATAATACCACCCTTGTGCATGGAAGGAATGTGAGACTCAAATTATGTAAGCTGCTAGAAACGCGCCTGACACATCCCAGCCTGCAAATGTTCGTCTCTTCCCTTCACGTGTTCGGCCGATATTTATACATGCTTGCCCCATGCCAGTCACTGTGCGTGGCGCTGGGGGCATAGAGGTGACAAGAAAGACAAGATTCCCAGCCTCAGGAGGCCACTGGGGTCTCCTCAAAGACTCTGAAGCCCGAAGGGAAGTCACCAGTTTCCTTCCCGTGGAATGACCACGGGGATTTAAACCAGAGCTTGATTCTGTGAGAGGGATGATAGAAGTTTCTACGAGGTTGTCCCTAGCCCGCTGGAGAGTGGCTAATGGCCATACTCCAGGGATGAGAAAACTGTTAATTTAGTTACTGGAACTTGACTGAGGAGTTAATTTACCTGAGAGACTTCAGTTAGTGGCTGTGTGGAAGAGAAGTCACAGTTATGGCCTACAGAGAGAAACGAAAGCAGTTCTCTGAAATTCAATTAATATTTCTGCATCTCTGCTTTCTGGTTAACTCTGTAAGACTCGTCAACAGGTTTACTTGTCTTTGGTTTATTATGGCTGACAAAGTTATCAGAGTACTTTTAAGAGTCATCTTTTGGTGAGATAATATTCACTGTGAATCTAATATAATTAATAATTTTATTCAAGGCCATTCTGAGGTCTCACTTTAATTTCCCAATATAAAATTATTGTGGCCATGCTCTATGTCACGATGGCCCCTTACTTCTTAGGTCTGCGTGGATCCCAAGTAACTTTTGAGGAGTGTAACGGGCCCTCTCTCAGGAATGTGGCTTTCCACATGGGACTCTTCCCTGACTGGACCTTTTAATTTTTATAAGAAACGTCACTTCTTTTCTCAGCATAGCTAACTTGGTAAAGCCCTGGGTCTCCCACCCGGCACCCAAGTATGCAGCTCCTCTCTAAGTGGCTCGTTACTGTAACCAACCTCACTGCTGCTTAAAACTCAAGGAGACGTTTGCATCTGTCAGCTGCCAGAGGGATACATGATACATAGCCCTCTTCTTCTAGATATTTTCAGTTTTCCCCTTAAAATAAGTATGGAGCCGGTTATAATCAGCCTCAGAAGGAAGAACTTGGTGAAACGTGCTGTGTTATTTACCGTGAGGCTATGTGCCTGGCCTCACATGCTGTCCTCGCTGTCAGCTGTCCTGTGACGCATTTCTTCCTTGTCTCGGAACGAGAGACCCCTGTGTTTCTGGAGGGGACTTGCTTTGTCTCGTGTGTACACCGCACCGTGTGCATCACAGCATCGCTGATGCCTTTGCCTGTGCAGACCTTTCCCGCCCATAGCTTTATTTTACCTTTTCCACCCCAGTTTTACTGTCCTCATTCATTTTTTGAAAGAGATCGCTATGCAGTCGTTGTGTATATAGTTGCGGGTTCTCTTAAACCCTTTTTGGAGAACGGCAGGATGGAATTGTTCAGACAATAAAATTAAGAATTAAAATGTTTTATTCACCAAGAATAAGGGCGGGCGAAAGTATTGACAAGTACTCCATGCTGAAGAAGCACTTATTTTTCAAAGTACATCACAGTTCATCACGACTGCACGTTTGTAAACGTCACCATTTTGGTTCATCTGTGCGCACAGACCCTCACGTTCCAGATAATTCTAGGCTCCCAAAAGCACACAGGTCTCCGTAGTTTCCTCTCTCTGCCCCGGGTCCCAAACCCGCCCTAATTAATAAGCTCGTTATCCGTTTCCGTTCAGCTAAGGGTATAAGAAAAGCACGTGGGCAGAGGTGAGACGCCCCCACATGGAAGACTTCGTCCTCTCTAGCGCTGGTGTCGCTTCCGCCACGCTGCTTGTTTCTCCTCCCCGGCGTTTTCAACGCTGTCCCTTCCAGCGTTCTAGGGCCTTCGTCCTGGCGCCTTTTCCGGTTTCTCCCTCAGTGTTTTCCCCGAGTGTCTGTTTCCGTACGTCTGTCCCTGATCGTCTCCCTGGACTCAGGTTTGATACCGATCGAGGCTTCCGAGGAAGCACACCTCTCTCTCGAGATTTCTTCCCTGATTGTGCTCTTAAACCGCATCACCCCAACTGTAGGAAGGACAAAAAGCACGGTCTCTTCTGCCGTGTGTGGTTAAACGGGGCGGGGGTCACTGGCCCGTGATGGGTCAGGGCTTCGCTGAGCCTCTCCGACTCAGAAAGCACTGCTGGTTTCTGCGGGGACCCAGAGAGCAAACGCGTCATTCCCTGTCCTCGCGGAGCGCTATACTCTTTGAACAGCCAAATTTAATAAAAGCTGAATTTTGATTTTTTTAAAAAAAGAAAATATGTCATGCTAGAAGCAGCAGCAAAGTGCTCAGGGAGAACGCAGGAACAGAGATTTCGTATGTAAAGTGTTTGGAGAAAAAAACTAGCCAAGGAGGTGAAATTAATTCTCACCACCGAAAGATGAGAGTGAGTGAGAGACAGAGGGAAAGAAGGAATATTCATTCGGGGCTAGATAAACAGACCTTTTAAGTGGGCTTAAGGACAGGGTCTGATCCCATCAGAACACATGTAAACGGCGTTTCGGTTTCACTAAAGGATGGAAGCGTTTTCGAGCTGGAAGATCAGTTTATGATCATTGTGAATAGAGTCACTGAGCCCAGAGAGGTGACTTTAAACAAGTCATTTCACATGACTCTGTGTGTTTGTAGAAAATACGGTACCATGCGTTATCTTATGTAATTGTCAAAATGGTGCCATTTCCGTTTTACTGATGAAGAAAACTAAGGTTCAGGTAATGTCCAGATAATTATATAAATTGCAAGCTCATCCTGAAATACATGCAGATCCTACTGTCTAACTCTGTAGGCTGTGCCGTCCACTGTGATTAAATTCGAGCTCAGCTTCCCATGTCCTGTAAGTTAGGAGGGTGTGGAGAGGGACCAAACTGCAAGATCCTCCCCCTCTGTGGGTGGGTTATTAGCCAGACACGAAAGGAAAGGCGGGTCACGTTTCAGGAGTCATTGTAGGTTCAGCCATCCAGGCAGCTAAGGCTTGGTCCTCGGCAGCCCCTTCCCTCTGGCCCCAAACTTCCTGCAGAAGGTGGGCATCAACCTGCCCAGGCAGGGGCCTGTCAGAGGCTGCATTGCCCGTCTGGGTCCTTATCACTGCCGAGCAAGATTTCTGGCTCAGGGAAGTGATGCTGTCTCTGAGCTCGGTCCAGCCCAGTCAGGTGTGCAAGGCAGGAGGAGTGGGAGGCTTCAGAGCCAGAAGGCCCAGGCTCGAGTCCTGGCCGTGGTCTGTGGGAGCTGGGAGCCCTCCATTTTTATTAACTTGTTTTTCTTCTGTGAAATGGGGGCAGAACTACGTCCCTGTACATATCTCGGGTATAAATAGCCCCAACGCCTAGCGGAAACCTCGTTTTCTCCACCCCCTGTGTCCCAGCCCTCACACAGCCTCACTTTTCTCTTGCCGTGAAGGCGAAGGTCTGCTGTTCTGCCCTCTGTGACGTAAACTGAATGCCGAAGGTAGGATGAGAAGCCAGTGTGTGTCTGTGTTCTGCCCCCGCCAGCTTCTGTCTGAGAGGGCACGAAGGCGCATTGATGAGTTCTTACCTGTGACACGTTCCTGAAGAGAGCGGTTAAATGGAATTTTTACAAGGGGGGTTATCGGTCATCATGTGCATTTGGTGAAGCAGGGATGTCACATGCCAGGTCGTTAGCTCACTCAACCACGAATATTTCCTGCGGCCGTTATGTTCTGGGCACCGTTCTAGACATGGGGACTCTGCAGTGAACAGAACAAAGCCCCTGTCCTCAGGGAGCTTACATTTCTGCTGGAGGACGCAGATGACAAGTTAATGTAAGATGCAGCTGGTGGAAGTGCCCAGAGGCACGAAATGATGCGTAGAGAGAATGGAGTCAGATCGAGGAAGCTACTTCAGAAGAGCAATCTGGCAGGGTGACATTTTAGCAGAGACCCATAATGGGTCAGGGGAGAGCCACCTTGGCATCTGGGGAAAGAGCGCTCAGGGAGAGGAAACAGCAGTCCCCAAGGCCTGGACGGGGACCTGCTGGATGGACTGAGTGCATGGACGGTGTGGTTGGAGCATATAGGGAGGGGATGGGTGAGGGAGGGCAAGGCGTGAGGATCGGGAGTGACAGAGGCCTCATCACAGCAAGCATGTGGGCGTGGGGAGGACTTGGGATTTGATTTTGAGTGAGGGAAGAGGTGTGTAAGCAGACAAGTGACAAGATGTCATTTATACTGAAAAAGACTCTGTTTGGTTGTCAGGCAGAGAATAAGCTATGTCAGGCAAGAAGAGGAACTGGGTGACCACGTAGAGGATGATTTCCATGGTCCAGGTGACAGGTACCTGGGCTGGGCGCTAGGGATGGAGCGCTAGGCATGGGAGGCTCGAGTGCCAAGGGTCGAGGGGGTGAAAGTGGTTGGATCTGAGAGAGATTACAAGGTAGAGCTACTAGAATTTGTCATTAGATTGGGTGTAAGAGATAAGAAGAGAGCAAGGTTTTGGGCCCAAACACCTGGTAAAGTGTGTTTGCCATTTATTGATATTGGAAAAACAGAAAGAGAAGATGATGTTGAAGAAACCAGGGTCATGTTTAGCACAGGTGAAATTTGAGATGCCTGTTAGAAAACCAGGGGGAAGACAACAAGTAAATTGTTGAGTAAATAAGTCAGATGTTTGTTCATGGGGTAGGTTAGGACCTCAATTTGTGCATCACCACAAATACCACGTAAATTCGTGTGCCAGATCAGCTGACCAGGCCCGCAAGTGTCAGTGCGGAAGCGGGGAGGGCGAGCACCAAGCACCAAGCGTGGGGCCTTGCAACGGGGAAGGAGGCCGCCCAGGGGCCAAGGGAAGTCAGTGTTGCAGAGAGAAGGTGACGGGCTGCATGTAACGCTGGCGAAAGTTGAGGAAAATGGAAGTCGAGGTTTGACCGCTGGATGTGACGGAGTGGCAGGGGCCATTGGTGATTGACGGAGCGTTGGTGGAGTTTGGGGAAAATAGCGTGATTGGGGTGGGTTCGAAAGAGATGGCGGAGAGAAAGTTTAGGCAGCAAACGTTCACAGTGCTGTTAGTTATTTTTGCTGTATACTACAAGGTAATAGAAAAGTGGAGCAGAAACCAGCGATGTCGGGGGTGTGCCTTAGGCCAGAAACACATCTAGCCTGTAAACACGGCAGGTGGTCCAGAAGAAATAATGCATTCGCTGCTGCAGGGGAGAGGGGCCCCCGATCTCGTGCCTGGACGAGGGGTTGGCCTTAGGAGCACGGACGGCCTGTCCATCGTAACGAGGGAAGGCAGACTGACCACGAAAGGTCCTGGCGCGCGGGTTGACCAGGCACAGTGAGTGGGGAGTGGGCGCCTCTGTTGTCTCAGTGAATGAGAAGCCAGATTTCTGCTGGTGACTGGGAAGCAGAGTTGGCCTTGACAGAGTGGCAAGCTGTCTCCTGCTACTGCTGTGACACCTTGGTATGCAATAAATACAGGTAACACTGAGCTGCTGCGAGGGCAGGACTGTGGTCCTCGGCTGGGTCGTCGGTGCTTAGCACGTTGTCTGGCACGTAGTAGGTGCTCTGTCTTTTTTCCCCTACCCCCATCCCGCCCCCAGTAGGTGCTCTGTCTTACCACGTGGTCCTAGGGCAGCCCATGTTTCGGTGGCTCGGGGGGTTGTTTGTGATAGTACGGGCAGGAACAGCTGCGTAATTGGTGAGCCCCAGTGCAAGATGAAAACATGGGCCCCTCGTTCATGAAGAATTTCCAGACAGCACGGCAGAGCGTCAGACGAAACGCAGGGCCCGTGTGAGCACGAGGCCCTGTGTGGCTGCATAGGTCACACGCCTGTGAAGCTGGCCCTGGCCACAGGCCTGGTTGAGTCTGTTCGGCAGTGGTCAGCGGAGGCGGTGCAGTGGCTGGAGGTACAGCCTCCTGAGAAGAAAGCATCGCATGTTTACCTGGCAGAAGTGTAAGAGGGAAGGGTTGAATCCAAACAGAGGCTGCCATCTCCACAGATGAACAGAGACGGACGTGTAGGAATGACCTAAGAAAGTGAGCAAAATGTGTCTGAGCAATTTAGGAACCGTCAGGGCCACAAAATTCACTGATGGTGTCTCCGAGTCTGTTCAGCACATAGCAGTGGTGCGAAGGAGAGAGTGGGGGAGAGTGAAATTCAACAGCATCTGAGTTCAGCATCGGTATAGACGTGGCATTAATGACCATTAAAAAAAAAAAAAAAAGACGTAAAACTCTTCCCATTCATGCCCAAAACCCTAGTAGTAAAGCAATTAGATTCAGCGCAAGGAGAGAATGACCTAGTTTGTAGCCGCTTTAAATTGATTTGTGTCAAAGATTGTTTTTCAAAAACACTGCAAGACCACCTTGTTAGGGAACTTTTCCAGCATGGGTCCCTTTGGTGGGGTGGGGCGGGAAGCGTTAGCGGAACAGACGTGTGCGTGAGCAGACGTTCTCTGGGTGGGCATTCGGTGTCTTCGATATCGCGTTCTGTCACGTGAGAATTCAAGCGTGAGTTTTAAGCCACCACTGGAATTCTTTAGAGTTTTGAGAAGAGGAATTTCAGCTTGAACTCTGAAGCTCTCCGGCTATCGAGGCTGCACCCCGGCAGCTCTTCCCGCCTCGTCGCCTTGCAGGAGAGGACTCCATTTTCCAAAATGTTGTTGGGACTGGGGGAGGGGAGCACCTGGAAGGACCCTGTGTCACATGCAGCTGTAGGACGCCACCACCTGTAAGACAAGGAGGATCTAAGTGTCGGGGCCCTTTTCCACCTACCCTTCTCCCAGCTCCGTAAGCTTCCTGTACAGCAAACAGCCTGACCCGACACTGGATGTTTCTTCGCTCAGAGACACAGCTTGGCTCGTTATCCAGCGTCCCTGGTGTGCTTGCCTGCTCGTGTAATTTGTGATCGTGCCCTCTGACTTTAGTCAGTTACGAGACCAGAGACAAGTGTCCCAAGGGCCACACCAACCGGAGCACTGCCTCTCTGACAACAGTCTCGTTCTTTGTGCCCGCACCGAGCCGCTAGGGATGAGCCCAGAGAATCACTCCCAAGACCTTCGTATCTGCTGCCTGGTCCGCCCGAGGAGAATCTTTACCTTGCACGCCAGGTGACTGTGTTTGTGAGGAAAACGGAATCTTTTTCTTTTCTTGCCTCGTTGGCATAGTCCAGGTAGATACATTTTGATATCATGATGGCTCAGCTCCCTGGCCACCGGGGATAGGACCTTTTAAAAAGTGCCTTACTGAATTCCTTTCCTACTTATTATCAACTCCAAAGAAAGAATTAGCACTTTGTTTTGGACCGTGTTCTCCATTTAGTTCGGCAGCATGTCTCGCTTGTTATTTTTACCACACAATTTTAACATTTAATGTTTGTAACAGTTTTGGAGAAGTGATTATCACCCAGACAAATCACGTGACAGTCACTTACTTGACTCTCACAGTCACCACGGAATTCCATAAAGCACACAGTTCCTTAAGGGACGTAATGATAAAGTACTGAAGATGCTTGTATCTTGTGCTTGAAAATTATATTTTCTTCTATGAAATAGCCAAATTCTTTGTCAGTTTTTGATAGTCCTTTACTCCTACAGTTGATCCTTAAACAACATAGGAATTGGGGCGCTGAACCCCCATGAAGTCAAAAATCCACTATAACTTTTGACAGCCCCAGACCTGACTATGAATATGTGGTTGACTGGAAGCCTTACCACAACAGTAGATTACTACATATTTTGTATGTTGTGCGTATTATATAATACTGTTTCTTCACAATAAAAGTCGAGAAAAGAAAATGTTTAAGAGAATCATGAGGAAGAGAAAATACATTAACACTATTTATTGAAAAAAAATTCAAACCTGTTGTTCAAGGGCCAACTGTACATAAAAGTTTTAACCCCTTTTCAGATTTGCAGACACTTTTCCAAGTCTGATGTTCCTCAGACTTTGCTGACGTTCCCTTAAATTACTCTTTCCTCCCCTGACACTTTTGGTGATGCAGTCCTGCCTCGTTGGGGACTCAGGGTCAAGCGTCCGCATTTGCAGGCAGGGGAGCAGGGCGTCTCTGCTCGCCCTTCACTCTCATGGGGCTGCACCTGAGAAGGAAGCCGAATTCGGGGCCCTCCCCGCCCACCCCCTTCCTCATGCTTTGGTAGGGCTCCTTATGCCTTTCTGACTGAGGTGAGAGAGGCTCTTCCCCTGAAACAGGAGGGAGTAACACCAGACCCCTCGCTGAGAGGAACCCTGGGCAGAGGCAGGGCAGTGCTCTCTCGGCTGGCCCTGAACCATTGCCAAGGCAACATCGATTACAAAAGGAAGTGCGGAGCTGTTGGGGGAAATCCTTATAAAGAGTATGAAATTGTGAACATGAGACATGGTCATCAAAATTATATTCTATTGGTTGCTATGGGGGACTTCAGATAAAAAAAAAAACAGCTAGGAAGATTTGGTCAGTGTTGTGCATCTATAGATAATAGAACTCGAAAGTTGACTATCTAGGCTGTGCTCTCAATGTGACAGACTAGGAGGCGAGGACTAAGAATGATGGCGGTAAGCGCTTTGGGCCCAAACAGGGCTTCTGAGCTCAGGGGATCCGAGCCAAAGTGGAGTGTCAGAGTTCCAGCTTCTGTGTTTTTAATATTGAAGGATTTAGGAATGCTTAGCTATGTACAAATGTAGAGATTTTAAATGACATTATGTAGATTTTAATATTTTGATTGACTATATAAACATTAGCTTTTAAGTAAACTTTGAAATAATACAGCCATTTCCCATTTGAAAATATTTTGACTAGCTAACAGAAATAATTAGATAATTTCATAGATTAATAGAGTAAGAGCTGTATTGAGAAACACTCCTTTTAACATTGATGTTTTTTAAATGTCTACTGTGCTCTAGATGCTTACTCTGCTTCAGGATATGAAGTGAATACCAGCAGATTCTGCCCTCCAAAAGGAGGGATGGATATTTGCTCAAAAGACTTCATTTGTATATTATCCACTGTGAACATAAAATGATTGTAAAAATTGTCTAACATATAAAGAGATAAATGTAATTACAAAGGAGGGACCAAGATGTAAGTGAAAATTACACACACACACACACACACACACACACACAAATCCTTGAGTTGATCTTCAGGATTTCTATAGGAATGTCCAGATGGGTCAGGAGAGGGAGTTGAGCTGAGAAAAGGCTTGAAGCAAAGGAGCAGAACGTGCAGAAGTGAAACAGCATGGCACTTCAGAGAGCTGAGTGGTGAGGTGTGTCCATCTGAGGTGCAGACGATGAAGGTGAGACAGCAGTCAGATACGTCAGAGGTGACTCAGTGGCTTCTTTTCCGGGTCTGACACGGAGTGTGGTGCCATGCACAGTTCTGCGTACCTGTGTTGGTGTATTTTATTGTGTTTATTCCTATTATAGATAATGAACTTGAGTCATAGAAAGGTATAAACGTGCACAAAGCACACTTCTTAATAAGTAGTGAATTCGAGATTTAAACTGCGGTTGAGTCCATAGTTCAGTTTCCTGAAATCAGGCTGGCTTTCTGTTCCATATTGGGAGTTGGAATGTGAAAGGGTTGTCAACCTCTGTCGTGATGCAGACGTCGTTGAGGGCGAGGGTAGCAAGATTGGAAACAGCCTGGCCAGGAATCGAGGCGAGGATGAGAGAGCCTGAATTTAGAAACAAAGTGCTCGGGAGATAAAGCACAGAACTCAGTGCAATTAGATGTGTGCTGGAAAGTTGGGTCATGTGGCCCATTAACCAGACGATGTTAAGAGAAGGAGGATCAGTTGGGACTTTAGTTTTGCTGCCCCTGGATAGCACAGAGAGAGTGGCGTGAACAATGGGATGTTCAGGTCAAGAGATCGGAGGTAAAGCTTAGAATCATTACCCTGAAGGTTATCATTGAGTTCCTCATGCAGATACTGCGACCAGAGAGCTTATGGCGCGATAAGAGGGCCACAGAGAAAACTCTAGTGCCTGACATTCAAAACAGAGTCCGGCCGCTGGCTGCCTGTCCCTAATTGTTAATTGCTGGTCCTGATAACATAAGGATTTGATTCAGAATGTCATCAACCTGTCACTAGCACACTGTTTAGCTGACTTTTTCCTTTTAATCTTAGCAGAGGAATGAAGGAAACATCGCATTATTAACACTGATGCAACTTCTTTCCAGATCAGGGCTGTGAGTATCACTAGTGTACGAGAACACTCACGTTAAGCTCCAGGCAGAGCAAGAGGCCTCCAAAGAGACTAAGAAAGAGTGCAGTGGAGAGGTGAGAAGCAAAAAAAGGAAATTCAGGCTATTCTAATGTGTGTTGTGTTTAAAGGATAAAACAGTCAAGCACACAGAGGTCAGCATGATTGGGAGCTAAAACATAGTAGGTGGGAATCGCCATGACAGGGTCGTCAGTAACACTTGAGGAGGTCAAACCCCTGCTTACTCTTCTGCCTCTCATTTTTTATCCCACGATCTACCTCTCAGCTCATTCTCCAGTCGGTGCTTTTGCCGGGTATGCCAGAGGCCTCGCCGGCCCTGCAGCCCCCTGGGATTCAGTCTTCGTTGTGCCTGAAGGCGTCCCTCACCCTCTGCCCCCCTGACCTTAGTTGTCCTCCTGGCTCCCCGCCCCACCCCCGTCTTCCTCCGCCCGCCCCACACACTGCATGTGTTTAATCGCACCCGTTTCTTTCATCACAGTATACATGGTGCCAATATCCACACCTAAACCAAGCCCACTTTATTTTTTTTTTAATTCAGTCTCAATGTGGCTTCTTCCTTATAGCCTTAGTGACATAGGACTCCTGTTCAGCTAGATTTCAGACAATTCTCATTGGTGGTTTTTCTGTGGATTAGTTGTAATTTCGATGTGGTCGTCAGGGGGGGCAAGCACATCGTTTAGCTACCCCACCATCTCGACCAGAACTCCAAGCCCACATTTCTTGCCTGAGCTATAGGAGAGTCTACAGCTGGCTGGACCTGAGTGCCACAGACTCTTCAAGTTCAAATACGTCTCACGCTGAACCTGAATCCTCACCGACACTGTTCCCTGTAATCCTTTCCTCTCCCTAAATCCCATAATGTGTATTATACTCTGCCTCGTTGCCAAGCCACTGGCCTGAGCCTCATCCCTGACTTGCTCCTCCTTCCTTACCCTAGTAGTTACTGATTCTGCCTCCTCAGGACACTTCAAATCTGTGACTCTCCTTGTCCCCACTACCTGCATCTGGACCACAAATATCCCTCACCTGGATTACTGAATTATTCTCCTGGCCGGTCTCCCTTTCTCCGTCTTCACTTGTGCCCAGTACCTGGGCCACACTAGCACTAAAGTCCTCTATCTAATTAGAAATGTGCTTCCACCACGCCTCGTCGAACTCTTTCTGCCCCCCAGCCTCATCTCTACTCTTCCTCTATACATTCAGGTCAGATTGATTTCCCCCTCCCCCAGTTCTTCAGCAGCTCACTCTCTGCACCTTCTCTGGCTCACGTGCCTGCCTGGAGCACACTTACATTCCCTTTTTCCTGGTGAGTTTGTCCTCCATCTTTGGGAAGCTTCCAGAACTCTGTAAATCTGAGTTATGTGGACTTCCTCTGGGGTCTCCTCTCATTCCACCCTTCCCATATATAACCCTTTCCATATTGTTGTGTAATCCTTCATGTTTGTCACGAACAGTGCCTTCCTCTGAATTTTAAGCTCCAGGAAGGTAGGAACGCTCTCTCTGGTGCATCATCATGCCCCACGCTCCGGGTACAGTGCCGGGAATCGTGCGGGCGTGCAATCGGTGTTTGTTAAATAAAACAAATGCTCTGCTGGGTGCTTTCACATCCATTATCTCAGTGGGGGTAAAGTTGAACAATTTGGAGAGGATTTTAGTGAAACATGAGATGTGAGTGGATTAGAAGATTAAATTATTTGTCAAGTTGTTTTGCACTAGTAGGAGGAAGGAGAATTTAGTCAGGAAAGCTGGTTAGAGTGAATGAGTGTATTTAATTCCACCTCATAGAACAAAGAAGGAGAGCTTTTTCTAAAACTAGCTTACGTCATTTAAATTTCATCTGCTAAGAAGTTGAGGCCTGTAAATTGTATGTTTTAATATATAAAAGTATCAGACCATTCATCTTTTAGGATTTTTTTTATACACCTGGAAAAACTTAAGATGATTTAAAAATCTACTTGTACACTTTATTCATTGAATTCATTTGAGGGATGGGGGTACAGAAATGAGTATCAGTTTAATTATGGGCTTTTCATTACCAAAAAAATGGAGATGGAATATACTTTTAAAGATTTAATTGGGTTTTAAAAACAGGGATAAAGAGGTAAACATGAAGAAATAAAGGAATGGGCAACAATAGGAGGAAATCTAGGCTGAAAAAAAAACCTAGGTAAGATAAACTTTGAGGATCAGTTAACCCTAAGCTAGCTGGAAGTCAAGGCAAAAGACATAAAGTGATAAGATACATTACTTGATGTCCTTTAACTTCTCTCAAATATGAACTTCCAAAAGCTGGAGAGCTCACAATTCGAGAGAGACTTCGCAGTCAAGTACTTGGAGTACAGGTCAAATTAGATGCCAGCCGTGCCCGTTACAAAGTCCGTGCTCTGTTTTGAAACTATGGCGTGTGTTCTGTCTCAAAAGGTGGCCGAGTTCCCCATGAAAATGTGTAGATTGCAGAATGTTTAATGAAAAAGGTCAAGACCTTTTCTTCAAAACACAGCTTTGAAACTACTGAATTCCTTAAAATATATATTTATTTGGAGCTCCTAATTCTCTGTAGAAGGGGAGAGAGATGCTTGATTTGGAATAACCCCAGGAGAGGATGCTGCAGTTATCTGCCTCTGCAAGAAAAAGGATCTAATGTGGGTTTTGAGAACGCTTAACTTTGGCCAGCCATCACCGCGTTCTCACAGCCTTACAAGATGCGGTATAGCTAAGTGCACCCCACACGACTCCACGAACGACGCATTGGGTGGAGTTGTTTGGGACTTTCTGCCAATAATTAACAGCTAGGCTTGTAAGTCATCAAAGTGGTTTCTGGGTACGAGGATCACATGACTGATTTAGAGGACGAAGTTTGCCATCTTGTTTGCTATGACAGAGGACATGCAAAAGCCCCATCCGAAAGTGATGAGTCCATTTAGGTTTTAAAGTCAAATGAGGTATATAGGGCTGTTTCGTGTGATTTAGAAATGGAATTTACTCTGCGAAAGCCCATTCCTATCCTCCCTGACTCCTAAGGCTTAAGCATGGAGGTGATACTGAGACCACGTGATTTGACACATGCATCTTCCTGTTGGCAGAGGTCAGGGCTGATAGTACAATAATAGAGGTGACTAGGTCTTCACCTGTTCCCCATAGTTTTCTATTTAGTGAAATGTAACATCAACAATGTCTCAGTGAAAATAAACATTCCTCCTATTAGAGTGAGAAGTTCCAACCTATTGCTAGTAGAGAAATCTAGTAGAGTTTTGGGGAGAGAGCCAGCACACTGGCACATCTGGACTCTGGAGAGGTAGACGTTGTCTGATGAGTGAACTGGTCGGACTAAGCAAAAATACACCTAAGGAGTGAGAGTAAATGGGTTTTTGTTCATCCTGGAATTGGATAAGAGTCTTCCCCGCAACTCCACAGCCATTGCCCGGCCATTCCTCTGAGCTGGCCGGGGCTTGTTCTTTATTTTGTGGTCTCTGTATGATTTTTTCTGTGGTTTCTCTGAGTGACCCAGATGAGCCATTTTAATGTGCTGCCTGCGTTGGGATTTTTTTGGTTCAGAGAGACTGAGACACGGAGGGAGCCCGTGGTGAACGCCGTGTAGAGTACGGGCATCGCCCAGATGGCTCTGTTTTTATCTTGTCCACTCCCTTGTTCTCACATAAAATGAGGAAGAAAAGAGAGAATTTTTTTTTCATTTTCCAAGAAAATTTTGCCCGGTGATTCAGTTCTCCCTGCACCAGGGCTGCTGTTCCTGTCCGTGTCTTGCCATGAGCCGGAAGCGTCTTTGTAGGTGTGAGAGTGGCTGGTAAGGCGGATGCGTGAGCCGCTCAGCTCGGCGCGTCCAGGCGCTGCTGGCGGAGTGAGAGAAGCAGTGGCAGCAGTGGGGACGGGGGAGCGTTGTCCAGTCTGAGAAAACCACAGAGAACACTGAGGCCACTTAGCGCACCTGTTGCCTCCCACCTTCAGTTAAATTTTAGCCGTTTCTGATCACACATTCTTTCAGAGCAAGTCTTGGCATCAAATAGCTCATAAATTATTTACCAATGCAAGTACAAAGATCATGTAGAATTTGAGCGGGATGAAATGTATTCTGCTCTTCAGACTTCCCCATGAATTAAAACAAGGTTAATTGTGGCACCCCATGGTGCTAGAGCCGAGTTATGAAAGTTCTTCCTGTGTTTCTACAGAGTACAGCACAATCCACAGCCCATCGACACCCATTAAAGATTCGGACTCTGATCGATTGCGCCGAGGTTCAGATGGGAAGTCACGTGGACGAGGCCGAAGAAACAATAATCCTTCGCCTCCCCCGGATTCTGATCTTGAGGTTTGTCATTGCCAACACCCGAGTAAATAACAAGGCATCTTAGTAGCTAAGTGGTGATTCTGTATACCTGCAGTGTAAACAGCAGTGATCAAGGTGTCCAGATGCTGTTAGTACTGCTTTCTTTTCCATATCAACTATAAATAAAGCAGTATTTTTTTCTCTTCCATATCAGTTATAGGCAAAGCCATTATTTCTGTTTTCTGTTTAACTATATGGTAAAGCATCTGTTTATTTCTCTTGGAGGAAATACAGTAAGTTATATAATTCTGCTTGAACAAAATTGTACTGCTCTCTATTATTACCATTTTAATTGTCATACTAAAAATGCTTAATAAAATCCACTTTAAAATTAAGACACACTTATGTATGTCGGAAAGGAAAACCTGGAATGTCCTAAACTGAGATGGTCATCTATGAGACATGTTTTGGTGAAGGTCAAAAGCAGGAGGGGTTACACAAAACCTTTAAGGGTGGTAGATTTCATAGCCCTGAATCCACTGCAATTAAGTTATTTTTTTTTTCACCAAAATGAAATCTGATGGTGGAAAACATGATTATTTTGGCTGAAAACATGAAAAATTTCAGTAGAACCTGTGGGTATGAACACATACTGGTGTGAGTGGGGAAGGGAAGAAGAAAAAGCAGGCTTGGCTCTTTCTTCGGTATCTCAAAGACCTTTTTGAAATGAGTTCTTCAAATCCTACTCCAAATACCCAAGAGTGTGTTAAGAGCAGATGTGATGTATCTGCTTAAACTGTAAACTCTCTGTAATCTGAAAACAAATGGCAGGAACAGTATATGACCCATCCATTTGATAACAGCCCAATAAATAACAAAAGATGAATATATGCTGTAAGTTCAGTTTTTGTGTGCAGTTTTTTTAATACTTGGCTCAATAAGAATAAACCATAAGATTAGCTATTTGAACACTTCTTAATGAGCAGAGAACAGAGATAAGAAGATAAAGTGAATAACTTTTGACCTATTGCTCCTCTGTCTCAGAAGTCAGAAACAGATGAGTTTTACCTCATTTTTTTTATTATTTCTTCAGATCTGAGACTGATAATCTACTCCAGACGCAGAAAGGACATATATTATTTCTTTCCTATATTTATATTGATTATGTTACTAATATAATTATCCTCTTGTATCATATCTGAGGTTATAGCTGGAGAAAAGTCATATCTGGAGCAAGTCTTTAAAACAGTTTTATTTTTTTAAAAATAGTAAATTCAGATTTTTCTTTCATCTCCCACTTCAAGACTACCTGTTCACGTTGTTAGTTGAAGCTGAATAACTCAACCCAAGGAAAAATGTGTTGATTTTGGCTCTTCCTTTGCAGAGAGTGTTCATCTGGGACTTGGATGAGACCATCATCGTTTTTCACTCCTTGCTTACCGGGTCCTACGCCAACAGATACGGGAGGGTGAGTGCCACCACGAGTGTTTTTTCCTTATAGTAAATAGGCCTAGAATCGAATTTTGTGTCCAGGAATGTGATGTGACTTTAAGTAGTGAATTTAAAATAGGAAAAGGAAAGTAACTTGATTTATTGACATAGTCAAATATATATGTTAAGCAAAAAGATGTAAATGAACAAAAGATTTTTTTTTAGGTCCTTAAAAGTGAGATAAACTTTTTGCAATTAAATTCATCCTTATGTCAGACTCCAATGTATAAAAGTAACGGGACGCTACTCTAGGATGAAATATTAAATTGTATAGATGACACAGAAAGATCTTTTGGGTTGTATTATTTTATTTGCCATGACCTTTTATTCTTTCTATTTACAACATATTCAATGGAGCAAATATTTCACTTGCTTTCGTCTTCAGTGATTTGTGGTGTTACTCTATTATTTTCAAAGCGCCTGTTATGTCTTTATAAGTCTCTGTGCTATGGGGCTAAATTTTTGTGAAGGATATGTAAAATTGGGCCTCGGATAGCAGTAGGGCCAATGCATTTATGTTTGAGTTGTTACAATATTTATCATGGTGCCATAGATAAAAATATTATAGAACACCTTTCATGAGTAGTCCTTCAGTTTCAATGTTCCACATTTGGGTTTCCCAATACCTTGAACATTCTTTTTGCTGTATTGCTTGATTCATGAACCTGTCCCACACAAAAATCATGTTATTTAAAATGGTTGGAGGTAAGTTCTGAAATTTTTCCATGAATATGTTTCTCATTTTTTTTTAACTCTTTCTTTAAAGAAATAATATTAAAAGTCTTAGGTTCTTGAAGCTACTGATTCGAATGAAGGCTTAGGAACTAACTTCTTATGCCTGGTGGCTCCAGGTGTTTATCACCATTTGAAGTTGACTGCATGCTGTCCTTACAGATTTTATTCACGTCTTCATCTTAATATTTATTTCAATAAGCATGACTGAGTGCCAGCTGTGTAGGTACAGTCTGGAGGTGAAAGTAGGTGAATTATCAGTCAGGCTTCGCATGCAGCTTGTTTCTCATAAGCCTAAAGATATGGCTGATCAAAAAGCTGGAAAAATGCGCATTCATAAGAGTAAGAATATTCCAACATTTGGATTTCTGTTCAGAAATAAGGTATCTGTAAAACACAATATGTCCCATCTTATTGTTAAACATATCTCCCGTAAGAAGACAATTCACAAAAGTCAGATTATGAAAATAAAGCCATACACTCAGCCATTCAAAGGAAGTCTCTACTGAGTGTCCAGCACAATAAGAACAATAAATATTAGCTGTGGTTTTTTTTGTACTTTATATCAATCGTATACTTATATTTTTATCACTAGGAATAGTGATGTTCCTAATTTTACAAAAATTACTTTAAAAACTAAACATTAAAACAAGCATCAACATGTAGTTCATAGGAAGAATCTTGAACGTCTTTTTAACTGAACCATTATAATGTTTCCATAACTAACTTGTAAGAAAGAAAGTGGCTCCTGGAACTCGCACAAAAGCACTGGAAAGAGCATGCACTTAGAAAACCAGCATTTGAAAACCATCCAGAAAGTCTCAGGTCTTCAAAAGTTTGCTGACTAAAAGCCAGCTTGATGCAGAGTGTTGTCTTGATCAGTCCTTTGTAGCCATTGAGAGGGGTCAGTGGGAGGTGAACACCCCATGACCTACTGACCTCCCGTCAATCTTTGACCATAAATTATTAATTTACATGTAGAATTCATACCTAACCTAGAAACCACTAGCTTTCTAGAATTTCTTGTTCAGATATTCAAGAATATCTAAATAAAACATTACCAATACCAATAGTGTCAACCATTCGTATTTTGGGGCTTCATCAAACAATATTTTGTTTGTTCGTTTGTTTAGTTTTCTCATACTATGGCGTGTGATAAAAAGTGTCAACTCATATAATTCGCAAAAGCCAGAATTGTATATTCTTTAAGTGTGGGTGATTTGAGATATTTAGATGTAAGCTTATCCTTCATTTATAAGCTGTGGGGGTCAGGGAGAAGCACATTCAGAAGACCTAGTCAGGGAAGAGCTGCCTGAGCGAGACTTTGAGCCTGAGGTCAGAAAGGCTGGGAGAGTCTGGCAGATTGTGTGACCATCAGGACAAGGAGTGTTCTAAAGCCGAGGACACAGCAAGTACAGAAGCAGGAGAGGGTTTCATGCTTGAGGGAGAGGCCGGTGTGGCCCAGCTTAGTGATGAAGATGCCGAGTCGAGAGAGGTGAGGGCAGGGAGGGCAGGGACACAGGGCCTCCCAGCCACAGGAGGAGAGTTGGTCACATGCCATAGGAAGTCATTCAAGGACTTCACGAGAGGATGGGAAAAGATCTGATTGAGATTTTTAGATAACTTTGGCTACACGCGGAGAATTAATGGTAGAGGAGGAGGACTGGGAGAAGAGGCAGGGGTTTTAGCAGTGGTCTGATGTGCCAGCCGTAGGAATAGAGCTGATCGGATTCTAGATTCTGTTGCAAGTAGAGAAATTGGATTTGGAAATTATCCGGGTTGGGCTGGTGGGCAGCACGGCATAGAGAAGAATGCAAAGGTCATTCCCAGGTTTTCGTCTTGAGCAACTACAAGAATAGTCGAAATGAGAATGTAGAGAGGGGGCGGAGCTAGCTTGGAGGGGCAGTGGAGTTTGGCGTGTGACGGGTTTGAGATGCCTGTTAGACGTCGAGTTGGACTAGGCAAGGGGGCAGTTAGAAGGCAAACCCAGGACACGGGGCCGCGTCAGGGCTGGAGATGGCACAGGTAGAGCCGTCGGCACACAGCTCGGAAGACAAGCTCTTCAGACCCTCTGGGCGTGATGCCTCCCTCGTGTTCACAGAGCACCTTCTTTGTGCTGGACCCTCCCGGGCAGCCTGTCGTCTCACTGTCCAGACAGGTGCTCGAGACACTGCCGAGGACATTGAATTGGCAGCCTGAAGCACACAGGCACGCTTGCTTAATATTCTCTTCATCGGGCAGAATTTGCTCCCAAATCTGATAATCCTGCCTTATAAAAACCTGTGGTCCCGCGAGGATTCTTGCTGCCTGTGCTGCTCGCCAGGGCGGGCAGAGCATCTGCATCCCTTTCGTTCCGGGAGGCCCACGGAGCCTCGGGCTGCTCGCGTCCCGGGCCTTCTTCGTGGGAGCGCAGCTTCCTGCTGTTCCCTACTCTGCAGGCCTCGAAAGAGGCGAAAGCCTGCCAATGAGCGAGCTGCCCTGTCTCTATGGGAACCGGATATTTGAGAAGTAGCTTAGTCACAGTAGCTTAGGCAACTCAATGAGTAGGCCATTCAGTAAGGGGATACAGGATCTGGTTGATATAATGCAAAATTAGGGCCTGTTACAGCAATACGTACGAAAAAAAAAAGCTTGAGAACGCCCCACCTTCCGTGTAATCCTAGCTCTGGGAAGCAGGCGTGTGGGGTGCTGCGAGGAAGTGCTGTTTTATAACAGCGGGATGGAGACTGCGAGCGGGTGCTCAGTACAGGGCGGGCTTGGCTAGGGATGAGACAAGAGACAGCCTGTTAGCGGGAAAATCAAGTCCAGAGGTGGCACCGAAAATTCAGTGGTGGTTAGCGATATCTGTCCCCACTTTCTGTGATGTATGTTTAGAAGCTGCTTTTAAACTCCGTCCAAATTCCCTGATCGCACTGACGAAACGAGTCTTGATCGTTTTCATTGAACGCTCTCTCTAAGGCAAACAACAGCATCCAGTTGTTATATCAAAGCACACACCCCAAACTTGTTTTGAATAAGTGCTGTGCTGGTGCCCCAGGCATGACCCCCCTCTTGTGGGGGCCTCCCCAGATATCTCTGCCCACGGCTTTATTGTTCCGGCGCCTTCCCGTTATTGCCGTTCATACGGACTGGGCTAGACTCGGCCTGAAAAGCACGCTCCTCATTTTACGTAAAAACCTCAACATGAGCGCTTAAGACAACATAAAGCTGAGCATTTTTAATTGTAGGTCCTATCTTATTAAGAATTCCCTATGCCCCCAGCACTCATTTAATTCAACATTAATGCTCTGAAATCGCTACTACTAAGTCTGTTTTATAGATGAGGAAAACTGAGGCTTGGCAAAGGTTAGAGATCAAGTGTGAAAAACAGCACCGGGACTGTCATAAAACAAACAGTAATTATAGTTTAATGTACTTGACAGTCAGAATCTCGAATCTGGCATAGTGGCCAATGAGTAATATGTGGCAGTTTCTTCAAATTAAGTGTCAATATGTGGTGCACCGTATAGTGTGATGCAGCATCAGATTTTAATTCAGATAGCTCTAGACTCAAAGCTCTGACTTTCAGGTTTTTTTTTTTTTTTAATCTTGGGCAAATTATTTATTCCTACTGAGCCTCAGTTTCCTCATTTATAAAACTGGCTACTTGCCTTGCAGAATTGTCTTAAGAATTATATCTCAGTTATAGCAATTATACCTCAGTAAAACTGAGGGAAAAAGAAGATGTAAGCTGTGTCATGAATTTAGGGCCTAGCACCGTGTCTCATGGACAGTAGGAACCCGCCAGTGAGAAAGCACGTTGATCTTGTTACCTTGTGGCCTTGTACCTGCTGTCTGCTTTGGTTTTATAATGCGTCAGGCTTCCATGAGGATGCCAACTGTCTTAGTGACTTCGATCAACAAAACCTCCCCAGCGAGTATCATGCTGTGGTTATTCAGCACACTGATGAAAGAAGAATTGGAAAGCACTTTATCCCATTTTATACGAACACTCCAGGTAGCCAGTAGAGATTGCTGCTCTCACCCTATTTTACGGGCATCGCTAACCTCCAGAATCCTTTGAGGGGTGACTTTCTTCCACGGTGGCTGGTGAAAATGCTCAGCTCTTAGCATGGCGCCAAAGCAGCCAGGCACCCCGTGTCCTCCTCAGACGGGAGAGGGTCTGGTCACGCAAACAGAATGATCTGCCTTGTGTGACCTCCAGACCACAGGCTGGCAAGGCTCTTCGGTGAAAAGTCAGATAGTAAATATTTCAGGCTGTGTGTGGCCAACTGCCTGTCATAACCACTCAGCTAAAGCAGCCACAGACAATATGTAAACAAATAAATGTGGCTGTATCCCAATAAAACTTTACTTATAGTTCCCAAATTTGAATTTCATATAATTTTCATGCCATGAAATACTATTCTTCCTTTGGTTTTTAAAAATCTAGACCAGGGGTCTAAGTCAGAAATTGACAGACTGCATGCTGTAGGCCAGATCTGGTTCACGGCCTGCTTTCCTAGGTAAGAATGTCATTTAAATTTTTTTAAAGAGTTATTTTAAAAGAAGAAGAATGTATTTCAGAGATTGCACAGGGTCTGCAAAGCCTAAAATATGTATGGTCTGTCCCTTTAGAGAAAAAGTTTGCCTGTCCCTGCTCTGCATCAGGCCGTTGTGTTGATTGCTTTCACTCCTGCCTTCAGGGCACCAGGGCGATTCAGTGACAGCCACACTGTCCGACTAGACTGTAAACTCAGCGCAGGCACCACGTGGCAGCAGCTGGGGCCCCAGTGAAGCGCATGCCAGCACATGGATGTGTTGGGGTGAGTGAAACAGCTGGCACAAATAGGCCCAACATGCTGTGGCTTGAACAATAGAAACTTGTCTGATTTAATGGTCTCATCAAGCGCATCTTCCAGGTCGCTAGGCATGGGCCAGGTTTGGTAGCGCAGATGAGGTGGTGCCATCTCACCACGCAGCTTCTGAGGCTTCTGTGATCGTTGCCACCCACTTTCTAGCCCACAGAGAGAGAAAGCAGGGCGGGCATGAATGGGAAGCTTTGTAGGCCAGGCTTCGGAGGGGCACACAGCTCTGCTGACACAGCCCGGTGCAGGGGAGGCAGGCAGCTGTGACCTTGCTGTGTGTGCAGGAGGAAGCGGAGAATGGCCTGTGGAGGACAGGTAGCAGAGGGAGCCACACTCCCAGTTAAGAACTATTTGACAGACGAGTGCAACCCAAAGCTCGCTTGTCAACCCTCCTGGTGGCTCTGGTGTCCTAGTGCCCAAAGGCTATGTGACAGGTGTGCTGAAGAATGATGAGTCTCCGGTTCAGTCCCGAAGGTTAGGTCCCTGGTTTGGTTTTCTCCTTCTGTGCATCAACGCCAAGTTAGAGCAGGATGGCGAGAGGATCTGTGGTCCCAAATATAACTTTGGAATCTGCGGAATTACATGGAATCTAAGGTCTCAAAACAGAAACACAGTGTTGTTGACTCTCGGGGGATTTCCAGCCAGAAGAGCCTTCTTCACACCTTCTCTTTGCTCTTAGCCCGGCCGTTGACCTCTTTCCCTGTCGCTGCCAGCCCCTTCCGACCGGCACAGGAAGTCCTCACGTAATGCCATCAATAGGTCCTTGGAAACTGTGACCTTCAGTGAAACAACGTGTAATGAAACCAGTTTGGCCACAGGCTAATTGACAGAAATAAGAGTTAAGTTCCACAGCATATTTCTGGTCACAAAAACATCAACAGACTTCTAAATAAAGACCCAAAGACTTCTAACATGAAACATCGAAATAAATTCCGATTGTACAGACATTTAAGAAAGGTCACTAAAAGCCAAGTAAGATAATTTTCCAACCTGCTGTTCCAGTTCAGGGTCGCAGGTGTCTGGAACCTGTCCTGGCAGCCCAGGGTGCCAGGCGGACCCACCCTGGACAGGACGCCTGTCCATCCCAGGGTCACTCACAGCCACACACACTCAGGCTGGGGCAGTGTAGACATGTCCATACCCACCCCGTGCCCATCTCTGGGACGTGGGAGGAACCCGGAGAAAAGCCCCAGCCATGGGGAGAGTGTGCAGCTCCACACGGCGGCCCCTGCTGGACTCAGCTTTCTTTCTCATCAATGTTGTAGCAAAACGTGATTCGAGGACCTGCCCTATGGAACTGAAATGCATGTTCCTGCAACCTTATTGGATTAAACCTTATTTTTCTGACGCATACGTGTTCACGGAAATGTGGTGAACGGCCGTGAACCGTCACAGCTCCCCAGCCACCCACCAGCCTGCCTCCGCCTGCCCTGGCTCTCCTGGCTCCGTGGCCTCAGGAGAAGCATGTGACATCTGAGTCCCACTCGTCCTGTCTCTCAGTCTTCCCGTCTCTAAGATGGAAGTTGTCACAGGGCTGTTGGGAAAGCAATGTAAAAGCACCTGGAAGGATATCCAGAGGCACTCCATAAGCAAGCTGGTGTGGCTTGCTTTGGGGGTTCCCAGGGGGAGTGGGCCATAGTAAATGTTGTGCTTTTCCAGCTAGCAGAGGGGGAGGGGTAGAAGCAGAGAATAACCACGCAGAGAAATGACGGGCAAAATAGGTGCATGTCTGTAAAGTATGTTGGGAGGACCAGACTCACAGAAGACGAGCAGCAGAAAATGTGTCGAAATGTCAGAAAAACACTGCAGCTTTGTCCGGCCTTTACGGTTTACCCCGCTATCTCCCGTTTATTATCCAATTAGTTCCTCCTTTTTCTCCAATGAGAAACCTATGGCTCAGAACAATTAAATGATTAGCTCAAGGACACAAATCTCTTAACTGACCACAGGAGGAACATAATCTTTCTGGTTGGCCTGTCGCCCCAGAGGAAGGCTGCTCGAACGCTGAGTGCCAGGATTTTGTGCAGCAGGCATGGGGGTGCCGTGAGCAATATTAACACAGCGGGGTGACGTGCTGGAAGTGTACGACTTGGAAGAGTCATCTGACAGCAAAGGAGATTAGTGCAGCGCTCCTGCTAGGAAATAATAAAGGCCTAAGGAAATGGCCGGGACCCTAGGCAGGCGAGAGAGGCAGGAAGGCGCTTACAAGTGACACCTGGGTAGGCCCCTTGATTGGATTTGGCTCTTTAGCCTTTTCGTTGGCACTGCGTGGGTCCCCACACGTGAAGACCAGTTTGGCCAGGTCTGCCCCGGCCTGCTGCTTCCTCCTCCCTCTTTGTACCCCCCCCTTCCTGGCAGTCGACTGATGTTCGGGGTTCATTGGGTTTTCTTCACAATCAAAACTAATCTTTGGAATGCTGAGCTTCTTTCTCTTATTCTTCACTTGGCTGTTGTTTGCACGATGTCGAAAGGGAATCTCTTAAGGAGAAAACTGAAGCGGTCAGGTCAGGTGTCACATATCTAATCAGTAAAATGACCTGATCAGCCCCACCACAGGTTTGGGTTTGCTTTTATTTTTTTAATCATTCAGACTGTAGTTCAGCCGTGATTTGTATTTCATTTGTATTCGCGCTTTCAGGGTAATCCAGATGATTTCTTAATTGGTATTAGAACTACACCCAGCTCCTAAACCTTGGCATTTCATGCCAGCTGTTCAGCGACAGGGCTTTATAAGGTTGCGAAGGTTAATATTTCATTGATGCCATTGATAACTAGCGAGTGGGAGGTCGTCAGTGGAACCTTTGGGTCTCTAGGTTGTACATATCATTTACTTAACACTTCTAGTAATATTTTTTTAAAAGAAATAACATTTTAGCATTTTTTTTCTTCTTACAGATAAGGGAGCTACTTTTCTAATCTTATCTTTAATCCTTTCCTTGTGAGCAGCCAGCATGGGGCCTTGAAAATAAGCCACTCTTGTACTCAGAGTGCCCATTCTTGTTTTTCAGCTTTGTTTTCCCCAAAACAAAAGATCTCCCATTTGGAGAATTTACTTAAAAGGACATTCAGGCCCTGCGTGTGGCTGTAATGTTAGCATTCTAAATAAGGAGCTATTTAAGAGGTCTAAAATGGGTATTTTCCCCTTTTGTTTGATCTATACCGCCCTAAGGTTTGTTGCATACTTGACAGGATTTTCACATTGACCAACAGATCCTCATAAACCTGCTCCATGTTAGTCACACCTCACCCAGGCACCTCGGCTCTGCCAGTGGGGGCTTAGCTGCCCACGCGGGATGGGTGCAGGTGGAACTTAAAATCCTCACCTTTTATTCCGTAAATCCAAAACGTGAGTTCGTATCCTAAGGAATTAGTCTTGCTTTCTGAAATAGTTGAGCCATCGCTAGCAACTCTTTCTCGCCTAAGATTTATTCTTTAAATAGCAGTTTTTAAAACACGACAGGCTACTCTTTGATCCGAAGTCGAAGAGCGATTGCTAGGTGTGTGTAGATTTGATCTCGTAGATGTAATGAGGTACATATTCAACTAGAGAGGGAAAAGACATTTATCATATAGTTAAAACATACTTATAAGCCGAAAATAGTCATAGGTAGAAATTTAAAAGCAAAATTAATTTTGGGGGGGCTTCCGGGAAAATAAACCCCCAACACTGGGGGTGCTTTGTGGAACCCAGTTACCAATTTCAGAATGCTGTGGCTAACAAAAATTAGAACAATGACTTGGATATTAAAATATTTCTTAAAGGGCTCAATGTAAAGAATTTATTTGGACAAATTTACATTGCCTTATGTGTTTGCTTGGTTTGTTTAACTGTTAAATCTTTTGCTTTTCGATTCAGAAAAAAATGGTTAAAAAAATGAAAGGGCAAAATGTGTGAGGGTGTGTAAATAGGAACCAGAGCTACATTAAAAACAGAACTTTTTTTTTTTAATGTTTTACTGGTTTATCTAAGCAATAAAGAGATATTGCTTCCTTATTAGCATTTGGTGCTATTTTTAGTTGTTCTTATAGTAAAACTGAAATGACTTACAGTTCTTTTTGGACTACACAAGATCTAAAGTAATATTTGGCATTTGTGGTATTAAATCAAAGCTAAAAAATCTTGGGACATATCTTTTTAAACAGTTACAGAAAAGGGAGCGAGATTTTTAATGGTCAGATGAATGGTTAGCTTTAAGATTTCTAGAGAAAGGAGAAGGCATTTTATTTTTATGGGATCCAGAAAAACATTCTGGATCCTATTCTAAAAACCCAAAAGAGATAAACATGTTTTCCTTAAACTTTCTATTTTGAGGCTCAAAGGACCATGAATACTCAGAGCCAAAGTAGAATTTTTGAGAAATTAAATGAAAATGGGTTAAGAAAATCATTTTTGAATCAACCTCCATTGGGAGTGTGGGTACTATGAGATTAAATTGCTATTTGAACTAGGAAGTGAGAATTGGGGGTGATGCATATCGTCCTTCAGAACAGTTTTTGCAGTGCTACTTGAAAGATAGTTAAGATCAAATGTCATCTACAAATACTGGAGTCAGCGATACAGATGTAACTATAATATTTCTCAAACTAAATGGGCAGCAGAGTAATCTGGACAGCATGAACTTCAGCCTGGCCACTGGAATAAAGCACAAAGCAGGTGAGAAGTTACTCACTGCTCCCCCTCAACAAGGACCTGGAGCAATTCACCGTGGTGTCCCTGTTGAGTGAGGTCCTTGTTAGGACTACCCCAAATTTAAGACTCCATCAAGAGGATTTGTCATGATAGAAACAATAGATGGTTCTCAGTGCCTTGGCCTCTGGCATATAGTCATGTAGTCGAAGTCATGATCAGCGAAAACATCCATGAATTCAGAAAGTCGTACCACCAAGCTGCATACAACATAGCCTCCCACGTTATACAGACAGTGGTACCCAAGACACACGCCTGGCTTTACACTCCTCTCCTGCCTGAGTCACCCTGTTTCCTGGCCTGACACTAGCGAGTCATTGAGAAAGTCAGTCTTTCATAATTTATTGAATACATACATGCTAGTGTAGTAGCATCTGGCCATAAGTCCCGCCTTCAGGGTGTTTATAAATTAATAAAGGAGGCTGTCAGTAGGGAATGAATGAATCTTCACAGCACCCTTCACTGGGGCAAAACTATTCTGAACTAGTGCTACTGTAAATCCACAAGGGTGAAGTGGCAGGATCTCCAAAGGAAAAACAATGTTCAAAAGGAGACAGCCTCCCTGTGTTATTCATAGCAAGCATTCTCCAGTAGCTACAATCATTGAACTAGTACGAAATGGCTCATATGAGGATGTCAAGTGATAATGCTGGCAGTGTGGATCAGAGAAAATTTAGGATCCACAAGGGCTGTACCACCAAAAACTAAAGGCCGGGGCCCTAAGTGAGGTGTTTCTGGGTTATTGCCCCTCATCAGCTACCCTGGGAGTTCTGCCTACAGCTGATGGACATTGCAGTGCGACACCACTGTTTCCTAACCTCGTGAGACGTGGGGTCCTATGGCTTCAGTTATAAATGCAGGCGTTCCTTTGGTTTTCTGGAAAAGAGCATCCCATATGATAAAGATCAGTAGAATTCATACCGGCAAAGCTGTGTGTGACATACTTTCTTGTGTATATTCTAAGTTTCACTTAAGTCCGGGTACAGATTACCAAGCAAGCCCTAATACCTTTTCAACAAATAGTGCTATGCTGAGGAAATTTGCATGGCTTTTACAAGTTTGATTTTAAAAATTTGGCATTTTAGACGCATGATTTGAGTGTGCTTTAAATTCTCCAAAGAAGTATTTTTAATCCATAGTTCTACCACCAAAAGATCTTGGTGGATATTTTTATATATTATATATATAGATATAGATATAGATTATAGATATATTTTAATTAATTACAGAAACTTCTAAACATATATGAAAGTAGATGGGATAGTATAATGAAACCCAGGGTAACCCTTACCACACGAGGCCGTGGTAAGATACACGTAATATATAAACTTGACCTTCTTAGCAAATTTGAAGCGCGCGGTTCAGCAGTATTAAGTGCATTCGCAGGGTTGTGCAAGTGATCCCAGAACTCTTCATCTGGCAAAACTGACAGTCTGCGGAACAGCCCCTCACAGCACCTTGGCGACCACCACTCTACTTTCCGTCCCTGTGATTTTGACAACTCTAAATACCTCGTAAAAAGCAAAAATCACACAGTGTTCGTCTTTTGAAGAGTGGCTGATTTCACTTAGCATAATCTCTTCAAGGTTCGTCCATGTGGTGGCTTGCGTCAAATTCCTTCCTCTTTAAGGCTCCATCGTAAGGGTGTGCCACGTTTGTCAGTGGGCACTTGGGCTGCCACTGCCTTCTAGCTCTTGTGAATAAGGCTGCTATGAACTTGGCTGTACAAATATCCCTTTGAGACCTTGCTTTTATTTAGGGTACATACTGAGAAGTAGAATCGTAGCATCGTATCGTAATTCTACGCCTAAGTTTTCGAGGAACGGCCATCCTGTTTTCTGTAGCGTCTGTACCATTTTACGTTCTCACCTACCGAGTAGTTCGTCAGTTTCTTTATAGCTTCATCAACACTTATTTCCTGTTTTGTTTTGTTTTTATAGTAGCCATTGTAGTGGATACCAGGTGGTATCACTGTGATTTTGATTTGTATTTCCTAATGATTAGTGATATTGAGCATCTTCCCATGTGCTTGTTTACCGTTTGTATATCTTCCTTGGAAAAATATCCATTCAAGTCCTTTGCCCATTTTTGAATTAGATTGTTGTTGTTGTTGTTGAGTTGTAAGAGTTCTCTATGTATCCTAAATATTAACCTCTTATCAAATATCTGAGTGGTAAATGTTTTCTCCCATTTCATAGGTTGCCTTTTCTCCCTATTAATTGGGTCCTTCGGTGCACAGAAGTTTTTAGATGTAGTGTAATTTATCTAAGTGAAGCCTGAAGTGTGACCATTATGAGAGAGTGCATTTTTGGTGTCCTGCCCTGCATGCAAGAGTTCTTTGCAAGTTATGAGCGCAGTTACTTTAGAAGAAACGTTTTAAATTTCTGTGCCAAGTAGCAAAAGAGGGGCCCGCTAATTCCTTGTACTGAGACTAGTATTAGACCTGGTCCAGGGGAGAGACGAGCAGGCAGCCTTCATCCCAAGCTCTGTATGAGGCAGTTTCATCCCTTGTCATCCTGAGGGAATCGCTAGACTGAAGTGCTAGGCTAACAGAACAGCCCTACAGGAGCAACAGTGTCTTCATCCGTGGCTGAGTCTGGTGGCAAGTCTCTGAATTGCGGTGGACCGTGCTTACTGAAAAATGCATTTGTCCTGACCCTTAACGTTTACCGAATGTCCTAGCTCATCTGTGAAACAAAACAGGGCAACAAGAGGCCATATTTTAGTTTTCCAGTGTTCCGATACCCACATGTATTTATAGACACCCTTTTCTTTCATTTACTTCAAACCAGATAGTAAATTTTCAGTACATGAATTCAACACTGATGGACATAAGAGGCTGAATTTAATGGTATTTTAGCATTTCTATGTGCTGATTTTGTCTAGAATTCCATTTTAAACATTTTCTTGTCATCAAGTTCTAGAATAATAGTAGTGATAAGGCTGAAAATAAAAGAAGAAAAGAATGGCAATGGGCTGAGGATGGTTCTCATGATATCAGTACAGGACAATTATAACTTTAATCTTGCTGAGAAGTTCTGTGTTCTAGATACAGGAGAAAAAGATCTTGAGGAAATGGGGAATTAAAGATCATTTGCTGAAGAGTGAAAGTAAAAAAGTTGTCTTAGGCCTGGGTCTCCCTCAGCAGACGTCATCGTTGTTTAATTTTTCTCTGTAGTGTTGCTTTCTGTTCAATAGAAATAATTGTCTTTTGCTTAACCCACAACAGCCCTGGGCAGCCTGGCATTGCAGCAAGTTCTTTTACTTTATTTAAGAAGATATTTGCAATTCAATATTATGCCAGAATAATTTAGGAGAGGGGTTACATTTCATTAGTGTGTGTGTGTGCGTGGTATGGTGTGGTATCAGATGCTTTGTTTTGTTTGGGTTAAGGAACGGCTTGAGAAAGTCTCCACTGATAGAATTCCCTGAGCCTAAGAGCTACAGTAAATTTGTGCTGTTTCTTCATTAAACAAGAACGACAAAGCAATTGTATTTTCTTTTTTTTCAGCCTCTTCACTGTACTATTCGGTTTTTACTAGGGACCTAAATTGCAGAGCACAGAAGAATATATTTTGCAGAATGTCGTAATGCATGCCACTGTCGAGTTTAAAAAATAAAATATCATATGCTGATATTATGCTACCATTATGCACTTCATTAAGTAGATAGGTAAGGTGTTGGGAGCAGTTGCCCTAAGAACACACTGCTCTTGAATGAGGCACAATTAATCAGGCATTATTAATGAACATGTTTAATCCTATATTCTATCGATAGAATGATTTCAGGATTCAAGTATCCGTTTGTTTTTCCTAAGCTAGGTATCTAGGCCTTTCCCCCACCCCACCCCACACTGAACACTAACAACTAATAAAAGATCAAAATTAATATTTTATTTTTTCTTCATTGGAAATATTCGAAATACTCTCTTTATTGTTTTTCATTCATTTGGGCCTCCACCCGACTTTGGGAAAGCCCCTGCGCCTGGCATTGTGCGAGGTCCCCAGGTTGTGGAGATGAGATATAGGGATAGACAGCAGTACAGACGGCTGTGGTACCCAGCATCCGGTGAGCCCAGCCGGGGGCATCCTGGCAGGGCTGATGCTGGGCCAGGGGGCGAAGGCACTGTGCAGGGCTGGTCAGAGACCTCAGGATGCGAATGTGACAACCAGTGCAGACTGACGGTGGACCCCAGTGTTCGTTAAGGTCTTTTGTGGAAACTTCCATCAGGGCTCCTTTGCTTTTACATTAGGCCTCTGTCTAGACATCTTTTAAAGAAGATTTCATGATTAAAAACAAAAAAAAAAGTTAAAAAGCTTATAAACAGGTCATACGTTGAGAGGTAAGCGAGAGAAACAAGAGTCAGACATTCATGGGCCTTTTGTTCTTGTTGAAGGGCCTGGATGGTCCCTAAAAGAGATGGGAGAATGGGATGGTCATGGTGAGTCTCTGAGCGGAAGCCTGCAAGGGAGCCCACTGTGGATATCTACAAAAGAGACACATGACTGGGGGAACAATAAATTAGATTTGGTGTGGGGGTCAAAAGAGTCTGTTTAGAAGAATGCCAAAGTTTCCTTCTTTAGGAGGATGCTGTTCCCCAAAGAAGGAAAACAGGGGTTTTCCGGGGGAAATATGATGCTCTGTGGGACATCCAAGTAGAATTGACCAATAGGTAACTGATATGTGGACATACAGTTGAGATCTGATTTTAATGGCAGGGAGTGGGGTGGTAGGCGGAGTCATGGGTGTATTGGGGTCTGTGAGGCAGTGTCAATAGGGTGAGCAGTAGCTGAAAGTAGTCCTAAGGACCAGTATCATTTAAGGGAAAGGTGATGGACAAGCATTCCGAGAAGATGCCCAGAAAAGTTTGATAATGTGATAGGCACCAGGGAAGGAGAAATGTCAAAAAGACATTAGACAGCAGTGGCAAGTGCCACAGAGCGGTCAAGATCAGAAAAGAATGGGAATATCTGGCAAAAAGGTCTACTCAAAAAGAGATGTTTCTTTGAAGTGGAGGCAAAGTTCTATAATTTTTCAAAAGCAACAAAACATGGTGTTTTAAAAGCAACCGTTTCATGACTGCAGTTCTGGAATTCGTTACTGCAAAGCACGAGAAAAGAGTAAGATTAAGCCAAAGACATGGTGATTTTAATGTCTCAGTTTTGGTCTAAAAAATGTTTCTTCTCTCTTTTTCTAAATATGCCAAAGTAAGCCATCAAACTATGACTAACTTATTAACCATTCAGTGTTAGCTTTTATCGTTATTGGACTTGTATCAGACATATTTAAAAAATGTGACAGCCATTAAAAGATCATAACAAAAATGAAATCTAACCTCAGTATGAGAACTCCAGTTGCTAGGATGTGTAAGCAAATCTGTGGACACGATCATCTAGCTGCGTGCCGTCGGTTTCCTCTTACGTGAAACGCGTGAAGTGGCGTGACTTTGCACCCTGCCAGCTTCGTTATCACAAGCAAATCACCCCGCCCCTGACACTCAGTGTTCCTGTCTCTCCAATCAAAAGGAGGTGTCCTCTAGAGCTCTGCTTTTTAAACTGTAGATTGTGACACTTTAGTGGGCTATGAAATGGAAAATATCAGTACACCCCACATGCTAAGGAAACTCTTCTTTTGCCAAAATTACATTATTTCAGCTGTGTGTGTGTGTGTGTGTATGGGGGAGTGGGGGCGGGTAGATAGGTAGGTGTGTATTACTAGATCATGGTGCAAAATGTGTTTTTTTTAAGGTTTATTTGTTATTTTTTTATGGTGAATGGTTAACGAAATCCAGTAAATTTCAGGTATATACAAAATGCATTTTTCACTGTGGTTAAGAAAAAGTTTGAGAAACACGGCTTTCTTGGCTAGAGCCCCATCGTATTCTAAAATTCTCTCATTTCAATTCTAAAATTCTCTCATTTCAGTTAACTCTTAGACTGTTCTTTTAGTGCAGTAAATGTTTCATGACAATACTGCAGAGTGGCAGGTATAAAAACTGTGAAGGCATGAAAGCTAATAACAAAAGAGAAAAACATTAAAAGGTAAATAAGGCCAACATCTGTGTTATATTTGACCACAAGACTGAACAAGCCTTTAAAATTTATTAGTATTCCGACTAGCAAGCCATTACTCTAATTTATGAAGAAAAGTTAAAGTATGCTATATATTAACAAACAATGGAGTAATTCTTTTGATGGTGACATAAATAAGCAACCATATCAAGGAGAAATAATACGTTTTCAAAAGTAACAATACCACGGTACATAAATTCCAGGACTGGCAGTTAAATAAATGTGATGAGTCTCTTCTGCCTTGCCACATAAAAAGATTCATTGACCTGGTTATGAGACAAGTCGGTGTATTTTTATGGGCCTGAACTAGAGGAAGTAAACACCTTAGTCAGGTGTTTTGTTTTAGAAGCAGCTGTTTGAACTCACCCCACTGGTTAATTCTGCTCTAGAGTGTGTTTGAGCTTTTGCTTTTCCCAGCACTCTTGCTGATATTTAGAATCCAAGTGAGTGAGCAATTTCCTGTGAAAACAAGATTCAATGAGGTTTTCTTTACTTATTGGTAAACTGTTTTGAGTTCTTCCCACCCTATGAAGTTTCACAGAGTTTCGATGGCATTGGCCAGGGACAGTCTGAGAATGCCAAGGGACATGAATCATCGCGCGCGAAAGCCGAGGGAGTGTTTTCATCCATCCGTCCCGCACAGCGCTTGCGCACTCACTCGGCCTCTGCGCTTTTCTTTCCTCTCTGCCCCGTTATAAACTTTGGGGTGTTTGTTAAACCCTTTGCCAACCTACCCCTGCCCCACGACTTTTGGCAATGCTGTGTTCTCTGCCTCCTTTCCACTGTCGGGCCGCTGGCAAAGGAGGTCCAAGCAGGAGAGGGCTTAAGACCAGTGATGCCATCCTGCCATGTTTTCCCAAACCCTCTTCTGTACGCGTCTGGCATCTTTGAAAGGTAGACCCAGGCCTATGCACGCAGGGTGTGGGCGGGGCCAGCGGGGTGGGCGGGGCTGATGGTGGCCCCGGGCTGGCGGAGTTGACTCCACCTCTCCGGCCACAGCTGATTGGCCTGTGGCAGGCACAGAGTCTCCCTTCCTGTCACTCCATCCCAGGCCACTGTTCCCTGAGGTGTACCAACACGTGTCATTGTGCCGAATTAAAGCACAAAAGTACTTCTAAAAGGCTTTTCAAATTCCATTCATTCTATGAAACCAACATGTTTGCTCTCTAGCCATCTGATTTATTAGATGAGCAAAGCGAGGCTCAAGGAGGGGAGAACCCGGAGAGAGAGAACAAGTGTAGGAACCTGGGCTTGGGGCCATGAGCTCTTCTGGCATGACTTCAGGGCCCGTGGAGGTGGCACTTGAGGTGGATACGGAAGGGCATGATAGACTGTGGGTACATGGAGAGTGGAGAGTAAGACACAGGCAAGTCTTGAGCTTCGGAAAGAAAACAATAGAGAGGTTTATGTCAGTATTTGAGAGCAAGAATTTTATTTTCTCTGGGTTCTATGTTCTTGCCTATAAAACCCAAAGACAGGTGATACACAGAGTATACCCCAGCCAGATGGGGGGGGGGGGCCATGTGAAGGCATAATTCCTCTAGTTACTATTTCCCTAATTAAATGATGATACCACTAGATTCTGTACTTCTTCCAGAAGTTTGCTATGATGATAAAATAGTGTATCAGAAAGTACTGTTCTTTGGAAAATTTTAAATGCCATACCTGTGTAAGTTGATGGTGTTACTAGAATTCCAACAAAACTTTCAAGAACTCACATCCTGGAATACTTTCTCTACAGAAATGTTTTCCTTCTTCACTAATTATGCAGAATATTCACCATGAATCATGTTGTTTCCTTAGTTTGCTACATTACGAATACAGTAACACTGTATAAACCTGCAAATATATTTATGTTCTCCAAATTCATCTCAGTGCCAGTAACTGTCATCAGGATGTGGGTTGTGTGAAGTGTTGAGTAGAAGTCACTGGACACCTCAGAATGCTGGTTCCCCCCTCTGTGTACAGTACTGGCTGTTTGATGACTGGTTAGTGTCACATGAATGTCAAGATCAGCTCCCTGAGCTGGGCATGGTGCCAGGTGGTCAGAATGACCATCACTTCCTACTTTGAGTATTCTAAAAATTGGCAGGCAGTCTGAATAAATAAAAAATAAGGATACTTATCATCTGCAATAAAATTAGTACTTACTGCCCTTCTGAAATCAATCCCTATGTAGCTAGTTTCCGATATTTGTGACAATGGTTTTAGACACTCTTAATGGATTGTGGTATAAAATAAACAATGTCTTCTTGATTCACTACATTTTTGCTCCTGAAACAGACATATGAAACTGAATTTCCTCAATTTTACATATCTAAATAACTCTAGATTTTATATTTCTGTAATACTTTAAGAAGCAAGTTACTTATGCAAAATACCAACAACATTTGGGGCACTTGTAAATAAAATTAGTCACTGAAGTTTGCTGCAGAATAAATCATGCACACCAAAAGCATCTGGAGCCCAAGCTGCCCAGTGGGTCACTTGTGGCCTTTCCGACACAGACTCCCTCTTAATGTGACACTATATTTTATGTAACCCAAGGTATATATGTTCTTGACCTGTAAAATTCTTATTTTAGGATCCACCTACTTCAGTTTCCCTTGGATTGCGCATGGAAGAAATGATTTTCAACTTGGCAGACACACATCTATTTTTCAATGACCTAGAAGTAAGTTCAGTTATTTTATACACACTTCATGTTGCATGTCTGAGAAGAGGTGATTGGTCTTATAATAATGATATATTATTTTTAATACGTAATTGGAATAATGAGATAAAGTAATTGTCGGTTGTATGGTGGTGAATTTTGCCTTCATGATGTTTGCTTTGCTTTGCTTGGGCTATCGTATTTCAAAGTTAGATTCCACATGATTAAAATTTGATGTCAAGAATCGCAGATATTCAGCTGTGTTGATGAGCAGAAGCTATGGATTTCTCAGTTACATAATCACCGTTGATATAGATTGCCTTTAGAATCCGACAGAATTTGTGAGACTCGCATATGCTATCTGTGTCAGACTGTCACTGTATTGGGTTGGTTGCTTTTCTTTCTGGCTGGCCCAGTTTTTGGATGACAATTTAGTCAGGCCTCTCCTTGGGTACCAGGATTTCGCATGTCAAACTACTGATGATTTTATTATAATTTGGGTGGGGAGTAGAGGGTGGAACTTGTGTAAGATGACTAGTTAAATGTGTTTTGCAGACATGATCTTGGTGAGCAGAAGTTTAAGAATAAAGAATATTGTTTTTTGTCTCTACATTCTGAGAAAACACGACTATAACTACATTTCATTCCCTTCTTAATAGAGACAGTTGTTTATTTAAATCCTGCTGTTAAGCAAGGTTGTGGTAGGGTTGCTAACAGGCATTAGTCATCAAGTTGTTGTTTTGCTAGATTTTATAAATGTATGTTATTTCAGACAGGAGAAGAATCTGAAAGATTCAAACAGAACTTTTACTGATCAAAGTTAATTGGCAGCAATTGGCCTTTAAATATTTCCTGATGTTTCCCTTTAAAAATCAAGCAAAATGCACCTTATTTAATAGATGAGCCAAAATCATTTGAAAAATGCCAGTATGTGACAGAACTTAAATGTGGTTTGTTCAACATCTGTCCTGTATTTTGATTTCTTTTCATCTGCAATGAAACTACTCACAGACGAATTGGCGACTTACAGTGCAACGAAATTATTTAAATGTGCTTTATTTTTTTTTCCATTCCTTACTGAAATATTTATTTTCACACTTAGGGTAAAATATAATTTTTTTTTTTGCATTTAAAGTGTTTGCTTTTCTTAAGGAAATTATATGTAAGGCATTAGTGCTTTAAGGTAGAAATATTCCAAGCGAGTGACAAGTTCAGAATTGCCTTTAGAAAAGCTTAATAATCATACTTATTTTCAAAAGCTGTTTCTGATTTATGGTTGTGACTCACTTTATAAGAGAAAGTACAAAAAAAAATTATATTTTCCTAGTAAGTTCAAATCCTTCCCAACATTTGCATTTGTTTCTAATGATACAGGCTAGGCTGATATTTTGTCGGGTACAACCTTGTTCCTCTTATCGATGTTAATAGGTGTTAATAGCACCCATCAAGGAGAAATTAGCAGTAATTTGCTATTGTTTATAAACTCTGTCTTTTAAAAAATGCCATAGCTTGTCTATACAGTGCCAAATCTGTGACAAAAAGTGAGAAGTTAGGCAAAGTAATATAAGCTGAGAAACTTTCAAACCCAGTTTTGATAATATAGCCAGATCTTTATTTGTTTGCAGACATTATTCATGCTAAACTGTATATAGAGACTGTCTAAAATAAAACTACATATTAAATTTCTGGTTTAGGGATGGAGGGGATATTGTTTTTCTCTTAGCCCAAATTAAAAAAAAAAAAAACTAGAGGTCTACACAGTTATTGAAATATCAGATTCTATTCTTGGCACACGGACTATTATGAGAAAGAAAGGGAGAAAAATGAAGGTATAATTCAACAAATATAAAAAAATAAAGTGGAAAAATTATTTAAGCTTATAACCTTACAAAAGTAGATTTTAAGTTGTTTTAGTTTTAGAATAATATGAAGGTACCAGCAAAGGTATAAAGGAAAGATTAAATTAGCCTCTGTTCTTGGAAATTACTTACTTGCTCTAAATTTGCATATTTTAAAAATGAATTGGTTCTTATACGTATTTCAGTCTTTCATTTTATATTTTTGTAATTCGGCAAACCTGGACTGGATGTTGCAAATATTAGTTTCTTTCAAAATAAAAAGTAAAATTATTTCCTGACACAAATAAATGTGTTGGCATAATACTCCTAGAAAACCAAAATTATCTCATCAGGCTGAAACGATGTGGTAATGCCTGATTTCACACTCCAGTTAGCAGTGCACTGTGGTAGGGAACACGAATATTTAAATTACATGTTTTCAGCTTTTTAAGACCTCTGGTACAAGTAATTTCAAGGAGATTAACAACCTATTAGTTAGCTTCAGGTGTGATTTCTGAACTGTTAGTGCTGACATTTGGCCTCATATTCTTTTTAAAATCTTAACTTCTTTGCCAGCTACCCCTCTGCATAATTTGGTATTTCACAGCTTTGGCTTATGAGAGATTCTAAACAAAGAAACACACTATGTGAGGGGCTGCCAGTACCAGTTCTCGTGTTATCAAAGTATGTGCTTGAAACGGTTATTAGGATAAATTAGGATAATCTTTAGGAAATCGAGGATATGATCTTAATTTGAAAATATCTTAATTAAACTTAAATAAATAAAAAAATAACTTTTTAGTTTTAAAAGTCTTGTTTGTCATCTCCCTTAGTGATAACTTTTAAGAAAAGCAATCACAATTTAAATTAATTTTGTTGGCACTGTAACAAATAAAATAAAAGGGAGAAATTTGGGTTTTTTAAACCAATAATAATGTTTGGCATGCTAAGGAACATGAGTGACGGAGACATAATTTTCAAAGTGAATAATATTTGATCCCAGTAGAGAGAAGGGCTTGGACTTTAGTTCCATAGTCTACTTCTGGCTTTCTATTTCTAGGACTAAAGCCCTGCCTATCATTTTCCCAAAAGGTCTCTGTGTGCCGTACAATGATGCTTATGTGGAAATCATTTTTTGTAAATGACAGGATGGAACTGGAGTGTTTTTCAGCTTCTTTAGTAAAGTATGACTCTTTCTGACCGAATGGAGAAAGTTCTTGCTGTTGGATTTTTATTGAAAGGCAGTCTGCAAACAGTGAGGAAAGGCCTTCAGGATACAATAAATGTTTCAAATTTAACTTGCCGTTGGCCAGTTCTTCTGCTAGATTTTCCACAGTTAAAGGAAATATTTCATTGAGATGGATATTAAGTCCAAATAAAAATAAGATGTAAACTGATGTTGAATTTTCTCTTTCCGTCTGGCATTAATGCCATTTTACTGGTGTTGTGGTTGACATCTTTACCAGTATGATTGACATGGTAGCCCTCGGCGTCTGCTCTCAGGCCACACTCGATCCTGTAGGGATCAGGGCTGTGAAGGAGCAGGAACACTCCCCTTGTCCTCTGTGAGAGGTAGGCACATGAAGGTGTCGTGTACACCACGTTCACCCAGCCAGGCATGAAGCTGTGCTGGAACCCTCTCCTTCACTCTCCCCGAGGATGTGCTCTGGTTGGTTGGGACAGATCAGAGGATTCTTTGGCATCAGGATTTATAGCGTGAAGACTCTGCCCTTTCTTATGTAGACTCTTATCCCAGGTCTGGTTTTTAAGCACCTGCTCTTTAGCTCTTTGTTTTCATCATTTCTATTCAGAAAAGGCCCGAGACAGAAAGTGCCTGAGTTTGAAAAGTCAAAGGCCAAAGAAAGGAAGACAGTCTCTAAGCCATAACGTAGAGGAAGTAAGCTGTGATGCTTTTCTTCTAAAGCAGAGACATTCGCTTGCCCCTCGGTTTAATTCAGTCTTTAAACTTGCGATAATATTGTATTACTCTAAAACTTAGGTTACCATCTGTTCATTATTTGAATAAATCTTGTTTAAAAATTTATTTTTAGCCAGGGGGGTGGGGGGTGGGAAATCTCTCTTTAAAATATCAGTCACGCCACTGCTAAGTAGCGTCTGTTCCTAGTGACGCGTTCCAGAGTGTGAACATTTTAAACTGCTTCAGAAGTTGGTGTTTTTGAGTCAAGAAATATAATTTGCCTAGAAAATGCTTTAGTCTCCATAAATAAACATGCAGAAACTCTGATGCCCAGGGTCCAGCTGCCCGAGACTCTGGTCCTCTGCTGCCTGAGGAAGGGTCTCGTGGATGCTGGCAGAGAACACGCTTCAGGAAGAGCTTGCGCTCCTTTCTGCTTTCAGTCCCTGCCATCAGCCAAGACTGGCCCCATGAGGGCGGGGAAGCCACATCCACAGTGACATTCCAAGCATGAACGCACCCGTAGACACACATACGTATAAGCCACTTGTCATTTTCAGCTCTGTCCATAGACTCTTGTTAACTTCTTTTCTCTGGATAAATTTAGCAAATATAAAAGATCGCATTTTTTAAAGTCCTCTGTAACACCCGGAGTCTTGCCTTACACATGCTGACCACGAGATGAGTGTTCGTTAGGTTGAATTTTGATCTGTTAGAATAGCGATTTCCATTTCCTTTCCCCATGAAGGCAAACTGACTTTGTGCTTTATGTTTTAAGGTGGATTCCAGGCTTTGTCCATTTCTTTAGTGAACAAAGATATCAAAACCCCCAGTTTAGGTCACAAAATAACTTTTTCAGGCAACAGATGATTATTAGACATAATAAATGTGTATTGAATTTAAATATATTGTAACTCATGGCCAATAAGAATCAATGCTCATATTTTATCCATTATTATTACTAATAATTTTAAGTGTTCTTATTTCTTCATTTTTTATAAGATTCTGTTATTTTTATTTTATCCTAAGTAAAATATAGAAATATAAAAATATATTCAAAGCTTTCCTTAACTTTCATGTTCATCAGAAAATTGAGTCAGATAGCTGTTTAACATAAAAGGAATTTACCTAATACAATAGCCACTATTGTTCTTAACAGTAAAATAATAGAGGCAAATTGTCACACAAATGGAATCAAAGTAAGAATGCCCTGTGTAGGCACTGTCATTCTAGGAGTTTGGGGTAGTATAATAAGGAATGAACTATAATTAATGAAATGAAAGATTAAAATTATTGTTCTTTGTAGATGATTTGACATACATAGAAAACTGAAGAGAATCTCCTGAGATAGTCTTAGAATTTATATAATAGGCTTCGGAAAAGTGAAAGGTTACAGAATTAAATTAAAAAATCAATAGCTTTCTAATATAGCCATTCATGTAGAAGTTTTAATTAAATAGTAACTTAAAAATAGCAGTAACTACAAGACAAAAACAAAACAATCAGAAGGAAAGTGACCTATATAAGAAGTATTTTAAAGAAATCTATGACTAAAACTATGACATCCTACTGAGAACTATAAAGGAAGGTTTGAATAAGTGAGTTTTTTGTAATATGAAAAAAATTATTCTAAAATTCATTTGAAAGAATAAATAGGCATAAATACATAGACTTTTTTTGACAAAGAAGAGTAATAGTAAACATCCAGCTCAACCAAATATTAAATACTTTATAATTCTACAATATTATGAAGACCTTTGGCCTAACTTTGACATTGGGCTATGTCAGTCCAGAAGAGACAGCCCAGACACAGATATAATTCTACAATATTATGAAGACCTTTGGCCTAACTTTGACATTGGGCTATGTCGGTCCAGAAGAGACAGCTCAGACACAGACGCAACTTGTAGAAAATGTTGTGTGTGTCAGATGAAACCAAACAAATCAGCAGTGAAAGGATGGATTATTTAATTCATATGCTGAAATGGGTGAGTTAAAATATGAAAAAATAAAATGCAAGGAGAAAATATAGGTAGACTGAAAGGAGATATCACATTGTTATTGAAATTAGTTTCGGGATAGTCATTTGGTAATAAAGATCAAGAGCCTTAAAAGATGATACCATTTACACTAATTATAAATCTAGAAATTTTTACTAATCAGAGAGAAAGTATTTATAATAGCAAATATTTCAAATTATAGAATTCTGATAATTCGTTTTCTTAACTTGGGTGCTGGTTACATGAGTGTCCTATTTGTAGAAGTTCATTAAGCTGTATCATGTACTTTTTTTAGTAAAAGTTAATTTTTAAAAAGTAATGCTTCGAGGAATATACACACATATAATTTGCTCTCAATTCTGTTAAAAAATAATGTATCCTATATGTAATATATTCACCGCTGTTTCTCTGGCACAGTGTCTGGCCCATATAAGGCCCCCAGTAAATATATGTAGAATTATAAATAAATGGAAGAACAAAAAAATATATGGAAAGATATGCTCTAGAATTTTAACATTAATTCTGTCTGGGATTTGAGGTTTTATTATTTTCTTTATACTTTTCGGCATGTTACAAACTATGACATATACTTATTTCCTTTGTAATCATGGAACATAATTTTTAAAAGCCATAGATAATATTAAAAAACAAAACAATTTTCACCAATAAAATGAACTGATATTGTTACAGCTCGTTAAGGAAAACATGAACTAGCTCAATAGGAGAAATGAGCAAAGGACATGAACAGACAGTTCACAAGAGAAAAGCATTCAAATTCCCAGGATACATGACAAAATGAAGTGTTGGATTTCATTTCTAATATTCAGAAGTGTCAGAGAGTAAGTGTTGAGCTTCTTGCCCATTAAAATGGCAAAGATTTAAAATCACTAATGTGGTCTACAGGACAGGAAGATGAATACTTGTATGCACTCCTGACAAGGATAAAATTGAGACAAGTTTTCAGAAAAGCAGTTTGGTAATATGTATTCAGAACCATATGTTTTGATCCTTTAACTAAGTAATTCTACTTTTAGCTTATATTCTAAGAGAGTTATAGATAAATAATTGCTACAGTAGTAATAAGCATTCATTGAATACTTGTCCTAATGCTCTATATAACATACATCATTCCACTTAATAACCTGATATTTCTATAATAGAAACACTATTATTTCCATTTTATGGAGGAGTCAAATGAAGCTTAGAGCAGTTAAAACAAAATTTGCCTGTCACACATCTACTGAGTGACAGATTCTAACTCAGGTCCATCCAACACTTTCTATAAGTCCACTCAACCCCATGCTATATCTCCAACATAGTGTTTTTTTACCGCTACAATATAGAACTATTTTAAATATCAAAAAATAAATTGATGAAATAAACGACAGTGCATCCTCACGGAAAAACGTTTTAAGACTTTATTAAACATAGGGAAATTTTATGGTCCATTTCAAGTTTAAAAAATAGCCTATACAATGCAGTGTCTCTTTAATGTTTAAACTTACAGCACGTTGTCTGAAAAGGCTGCATACCGTGCAATGCAAAGTATTCGACATTCTGGGAAAGGTAAAACTGTGGAGACTGGTTGCCAGGGGTTGGGAGGGATGAGTAGGTGGAGCACAGAGGTTTTCTAGGGCAGCAAAGCTACCCGTAGGGTACGGCATGGTGCATAGGCATAATGACACGTTTGTCAAAACCCATAGCATACACAACGGCAAGAGAGAGCGCTAATGTAAAACGTGGACTTTGGGTGATGAGGACGTGTCTGTCGGGTTCATTGGTTGTAACGATGGCACCCGCTCTGTGTGAGATGGTGTGGAGACCGTGCGTGTGTGGGGGCAGGGCGCATGGACACGCCTCTGTCCCTTTTGCCCAATTTTGCTATGAACCTAATGCTTCTCTTAAAAAGTTTATTAATTTTTTTTTTAAAATTGTGGCACATTTAAAAAAAACTGGAGGGACATATATTTTTTAAAACTACCGTGATATAACTTAAAGTTTAATAATAAGCAGTCTACAAAATAAATCATGCAATATGATCCTGACTGTAGCATCTGTCACATTAAAAAGTAACTGGAGGTAAATATATTTAAAAGTTGCCAATCTTGCTGATGAGTTAGAAATGTTGTTTCTCTGCGATTCTCCAAAAACTTCGATGCTCATAGTATTTTGTAGTCTCTTTATATCACGTTGCTTCTGTTAAATAGTCAATAAATATTTGAGTGACTACCGAAGTGCCAGGCCCAGTTCTAGATGCTGAGGGTACAGCGTGACCAAGTCAGGGTCACTTTCCTCAGGGAGGGGTGGGAGGAGGGGGAGTAAATACAATGTGAATAAAATAATCTCAGGTGGCGATAAGTGCTGTGAACAAAACCGAACAGCGATGGATAAGGCGTGGGTTGGAGTGGAGCGTCTTCAGCTGTGATGTTTAGGGAAAGGCGTGTTCGAGGAGAGGCCACTTGTGAGGACGGCGGGACGTCGGGGAAGGCGTGCTGGAGGGGGATGGCACGTGCAAAGGCCCTGAGGTGGGAATGCGCTTCTGCTCCTCCAGAGAGAAATAAAATCAGTGTGATTGGGACAGGGCGAAAGGGGAGGCAGTGGCAGGGTCTGGACCATGAAGGGCCTTATAGACTGTGGTAAAGAAGTTGGATTTTTTTTCCTAATCGTAGTGGGGAGGCACTGGAGGATTTTAGGCATGGGCATGATAGACAGGTGTCACACTTTTAAACGGTCAGCCTGGTTACCACATGCGCGAGGCGGGAGTGGAACAGTGAGACTAAGTGCGCGACAGTTGCGGCCAGCCAGGGAGGGCGGGCCGCGGCGGGCGCGGCTCGGGCCGGAGACGCTGCGGAGCTGGCGGTGTGATCTGTGCACGTGCCGGCAGGGCTTGCTGACGGCTCAGAGGTGGGAGGAGAAGGAGAGCGGCATCGAGCACGCCCGTAGGCCTTGGCCCGGTCAACCGGGCGGGTGGTCACGTTATCGGGGATGAGGGAGAGTGGGTTCGGGGCGGCAAGGTCGGGGAGCGGGGGAGCCGTGTTCAGGTATTCCGCATTGAGCGTGTTGAGTTAGAAATGCGTATTCTACATCCAAGTCAAGATTAGGGCCATGTGGGTTCGGATCTCAGGGGGAGAGGCGAATTTGAAGGTGCAATCTTGTGAGTGAGAAGGCATGAGACCGAAGCGCATCACAAAAGAGAGCGGCCGGAGGTTGAGCGTTCGCGCTGACGATGAGAAACGGGACCAAGAAAGAAGAGCTTTCAAGGGAGAGGTAAGGAATGGGCGGCGAAGGAGGAGGGACAGGGTGAGGTGCCACCGAAGCCTGGGGACGCGGCCTCACACGTGAGGGGCGGTGGAGGGCTGTGTCCAGTGCCGCTGACGTTGTGAGTTGGTAATGACGCTGGTGAGAGTCACCAGCGAGGCGGGAAGACACAAGCCCGGTTAGAGCAGGTGGAAGCGAGGTGAGGGTGGCCGAGAGGACGGAAGGGCTGAGAGTTCCCACGGGGACAGAGTTCAGAGGGCGGGTGGCGTGTGGAGGGGTCATGGTGGTTTATGGTTTAAAACAGAAGGTCTTTGGGCATGTTCAGAGGTCAGAGAAATGATTGGGTAGAAAAGCAAAGGTAGGTGGTATGGCAGAGAGGGGACAACTGAGGTGGCAAGAGCGAGTGGGAGCCAGGACACGAGGTCAGGGCTGATCACAGGTAGGAAGGAAGGCGGAGTCTCCAGGCACAGGTGCAGGCGGGAGGCTGGGGTCCGTGGTGGCGAGAGAAGGCCGTTCTCACAGCAGAGTGCTTCCCATCCTCTGTTGTGACTTTGCCCGCCCCGTCCCCACCAGGCAGTCCCTTGAGGGCGAGAGACGTGGCAAGGCCGAGCGTGGCAGAGCCGTGAGTTCCCACGGAAGGGAACTTGGGTGTGAGAAAGCGTGACACTCGGGAACGGGGCGAGCAGCTGTGACGCGCAGTGCACACCTAGCAGCTGGGGGCTCCGCCCGAGACTGGAGCCGGGTCGCGAAAGGCTTTGCAACATGTAACACACGGGGCACCGTGCGTGACACATAGTAGGCTCTCAGTAACTGTCACCACTGTTATCAGACAGTGGTTTACAGAACGTACTTCTGGGATTGAAAAGAAGAAACCAGTTACACTGTAGCAGAGGACTTCACTTTGACAGGAGACAAAGGACAGAGGAAGGCAGTGCTCATGCTGAATGTCAAGGGTGGGCCTTAAAGAATGGTTGGCATGACCACAGAGATGAACCGTCTCGCGAGGTCAGAAGGGCCGTGATCTGGGTGAGGGGGGTGGGGGGCCGTGGGGGTGGGGGAATTAGCCGGCTTTTGAAGCAAGCTGCTGCATTCGGGCCTGAGATGTTGAGTGTGTGCTGGACACACAGGTGGGCTCCAGCGAGCAGTTGTGAGTGTAAGTCTGGAGCTCAGAAAGGAGGATTGAGCTCGAAGTCATCCCCGTGAAATTGGTTCAGAATCCCAGGAAGAATGTATCGAATGAAAAAGAAAAGTGATCTCAGAGCAGGGGTCTCTCTGAAATTTTCGTTTGGGAGCACAGAATCTAAGTGTATAGAGAAGATTCCTGATTCAAAAAATCGAACGATCACTCGAAGCCGACGTGGTCACCCGGACAGACTGCTGGCGGCTGGCCCGCTGGGCCGTGGTCCCGGTTTTGCGTGGTCTCCCTTCTGCGGGTGAAACTGCTGGGAGGCGCGTGCTCTGAGGGAGGACGGGGCACTTCAGAGCTGGAGCGGGCCGAGTCCAGCCCTCACTCTGACCGCCATGTGACCTTCACACAGCCGACCCTCACTGGCTCTGGGGGTGGCCCAGGGCCCTGAGCAGCTAGGGGACAGTGGGCCTGGAGACCCCGCCCAGTGCCTGCCACGGCGGGCCTCACCCACCGGAGCGCCTTCCCTTGTGCTGACTGGGAATGCCACTTCGCTTTTCACGTCCTTGGCTGATGGCCGTTCGTTTATTTAAAAATCCCATGAAATTGACCTGTTGGTGTCACATACGACAAACCTTTCATTTAGAGTCTTGATTTTGACAGGTGCTCACTAATCTTCAGTCTGGGAGAGAGTCACCAGTTTGCGAAGCCAGATTTTACTCAGTTACCTTCCTAGGAAGTTTGCTTAGTAGAGAAAGGAATTTCTTTCTAATTGACTAGTGCAAGATAAAGCCGGTAACTTCAACTTCCCCCAAATGTGTTTGAGTTGCCGTCCCTGGAGACTTCTCCTGTTTCCGTGCAGCTACAATAGGGCCTCTGTCTGGCTCAGTGCAGTCCGGTGTGCTAGCTGCATTTCTGAGGAAGTGCTTTCTGAACCCTGCCTGCTCGTGCTGCTAATTGCGTGGTGCTCCTTTGTGAGGCAGGTGGAGGGCCAGGCCGGGGAGAAGATGCTGTTTCGGTCAACATTATTTGTAAATTTGTTCACCTCTCTGAAAATAATCGACTGGGATTATCTTCCAGTGTTGGCCTCTTGTCAGAAAGTGAAAGGGAGCTCTCACGTCGGAGATGTCATCCTTGGTAGTTGGTGGGAATTCTTCGTTTTAAACACGTTAATACAGTCTGACTGGACACGTAGCTAAGATGTTTCTACTAAGCAAAAAATAGGTAGCTTGAAAAGTTAACAGTTGAGAGGTGGTGTTTAGCATGTGTGTGAGAAGGTCATGTAGAGCTATCGTGAAATAAGAACATTTTCTCTTTTTAAAGTAGTAGATTTACTTTCTTTAGAATACAAGAATTATTTAAATTCTAAATGATGGAAGTGAACAATTCATTCTACGGATAATCACATACCTACTCAAATGGGCGCAGGCAGACGCCATTCCTCACGTGGCCAAGGCCCCATGGGGACCTGCACGGGCTTTCCCAGAATCCTAGAGGAAATTTAGCTCTTCACATTTGGGTAAGAATCAAATGAACGTTGTAAAACTATTTCCAGGGACGATGGCAAACCAGGTGCCGATGCTGTCTTTGAGGAACTTAGAATCATGTGAGCTCAGCGTCAGGGCCCTCAGAAGAATGCGGGGGACGCAGAGACCGCTGTGGAAGGGTCAGCGGGAATCGGCAGAGCTGTGTGGGGCAGGCTTTAGGGAAGAAGGTTCCAAGCAGAAGGTGTGTGATGATGGTCTGAGCGATGAAAAGTGTCAGTGCGGGGAGCTTGATGCAGCTCGGGGGATTGGTGGGGTCGGAGAGGGTCCAGGCAGTTCAGGACGGTCGTTCACATCGGTATTTATTGAGTGATGCCTGTGCTGAGCTCCACACATTATTTTAGATGCTCAGAGTAAAATCCTAGGGAAGCCTGACAATTGTTGCTCCACTAAAGTTAAGAGCCCAAGAAAATACTAGAAACCATCAGCCACTGCTCAGTTCATTGAACTCTGAAACGTGCATAAAACAGAATCGTATGCAGCAATTCAACAGGTAGTGTGGGTGATTCATTGATATAAAAAGATCTTTGTTACATATTGATGAGTGGAGGGGAAAATAACTAGAAAGCTCCTGTATCTGATGCACCCACCTCTGAGGTGCGTGTCCCCTACAACGTGTGGGCTCCATGCGGGCATGAGAAACTGGGTAATTCAGTCACTCGGTCCCAGGACAGGAAGGATGATGAAGGACGTTAAGCGTGATTACTTCCGAGGGATGGAATAGAAGTTTCTTTTATGTGCTTGTCTATTTTGCATGAATTTTCTTCATGAGTATGTATCATTTTATAATCAGACAAACAAATTTGTTTTCACAAAATTCTCTTTAATACTTCGGTGACATAATGCAGCAACATTATCGATTAACTTCTGATCGAGTCATCAATTCTTTCATAATTCTGTCAATCAGATTATCTGGAAGGTTTCATTCAGTATCATCTGCATACTTGGTCCACATAGAAAATAGACAGAAATAGAATTCTGTTTAGAAAATTAAAAGGGAGAAGAAGATACAAAGAATTCATTATCTGGTGAGATACACAGCAGTGATGATACGTCTTCATTTTCTTTAGCCGTCAAATGTAGAGTTTTAGGGAGGCTCTGAAATAACATGTATACACATGGGCACCATGCCTGGCACGTAGTAGGCTCTCAATAATTGTCGCTACTGTTATCAGACAGTAGTTTACAGAACCTCGGGGTTGAAAAAGTGAAGAAGCCAATGAAAGTGTCGCAGAGGACATTGCTTTGACCGGAGACAGAGAAGGCACTCCAGCAAGCCAAAGACAAACCGTTGAGTGGTAAAAGGGGAGAGGCCAGGCCGACTGAGACTGGTCTGGCAGGAGCATGCAGACTGCAGTGGATGTGCGGGACGGACAGACAGACAGACAGACATTGGACAGGCAAGGTTCAGGCTCATAACACAGGTCCTTGCATGCTCTGCCGCGTTTGGAATCTATTAAGCACTTCTCATTTAATTTTTCAGAAGCATCTATTGAATGCTTTCTGGTTAAAAGGCAGAGACAGAAACAGAAGTGAAATATATTATCTGCCCCACCCCCACTCCCACCAAGAAGCTTCTGCTGTGTTTCCTGGGAGAGCAAAAAAGAACCCAAAGGCGATGCAGAGGGGTGTGGGAAGGACAGGAAGTGGGAAGAATTCCATTTTCCGGTCTCATAGCTTTGTGAGCATTTTAGTTCCTTCACTGAGAGTACATTATAGGGACACTCACCTGTACCCGCTCTCTCCATCTCTTCCCCATGTGTATAAAGCATCTGCATCTCATGTATTTTTGTGTGCTTGGTGCCCGGTGTATAAATAGGCAATCCGTCCTTAAAGAATACAGAATGTATGTCCTATGTGTTTTCTAGAGTTATTGCCACAGTTACTACATAACATATATAATAGTAATGTTATATTAATGGCATATAATATAGTATTTTTCCAAATAATATGTAAATAACCTAAATATGATTATTTGTTGCTTTAAAATTGAATCATGGGAAAAGGATGGGTTTTATAGGGAGTCTTCGTGTGGACAAAATCTTTCCCTTCATTTTCCTTTCAGCCACCCACTCGCCCCCATCCTCTGTTGACACCCAATGGTTTGGGGCACACCCCTGGCCCCCCAGTGGGAGGAAATTTATCAGACAGGACACTTCACACCGAAGTAACAGAGCTTAATTAATTTCCCATTGCCTTAAGTCTTTGTCTTAGAAAAAGATACAAAAGGAATGATTTCGGGCAGTGGAATTTCAGACCCACTGACTCTTGGAAGAGAAGAGAACTTTTTAAGTAAGCAAGTGCCCCTCAGAGGCGCCCCCCCCCAGGAGGGGCTGACAGTGAGGGGAGGTGATGATGTGATCTTCCTGCAGCTCACAGAGAACCTTTTTTTTTTTAAGTGCCTATGTCCGGTGCTGCATACTTTTCTCTCCGGAGTCAGGAATAATTATATGGCAGAGGAAATCAGCTTGGAGAATTTTTTTTAATTTATTGGCTGAGGATGTTCTTCTGAGCTACACGTTTTTAAATACAAAATGGAGTATTTCTTACCATTGTAAAGTCGTCTGGCTGTTAACTGAAATTGATAAATTGATCTTCAAATTTTCAAATTTCACTCCCACCCCTGAAAAAAAGAATCAATTGAAAAGCCAATTAAATTCAAATATTTCTTTAAAAATTGTATCGACCTACGGTTTGTGGTTAAATAAAGAAGAATCAATAGACATGGAATGGTGATAAATTGGGACTTTCATTTGTTGCATATATTTTAGAGCAAAGAAACCTCTTAAAATATCCATTCTATACTACAGCTTTTGTTCAGTGTTTGATATGTGATCAAAACTGGACTATTCTGTGTAAATTGAAACTTATAGTTAAACAGTTCATGAATAAATTAGTATGTGATTCATTTTCTTCAAATGGCAGTGAGGGTTAAAAGAAAGTGAATGCAGAAAAGGATAAAAGTTTTCTTGGTTTGGGTATTTTCCAGGTTTCTGGAAGCAAGTTTGCAATAAAAAGACTGATTTTTTATGAGACTGTGATTATTCACAGCAAGACAAGAGCTGATGTCACTATGAAAAATTCTTCCTTAGCAGATATGCTCAGCAGGAATAACAGCTCTAAAAGAAAGGCGACAGGAGTTACAAAAGACACTGTTGCCAGTGACAAATTATGTTCACAAAGTGACGAGTAAACCCCTGGCAAACAAATCACTTCAGCAGTAAATCAAAGGCGGCTTCTTAAGAACAGTCCTTACTCAGTATCCAGAAGAATGACATGTTAGATATGCACTGAGTTTTCTTTTCCTTTAAGGTTCTGAATTATTTTGTAATTAGGTTGGCCTTTAATATTTTATCTTAATACTTTAAATTTACATGATACAATTAAAAATGTGCATGATATCTTTATGATTCAGTTGTATACTACAGTTTGACGTGTTATCAAACACTAATGCATGACCCCTATTCATATTCCAAGGTGTGTAGCAGCTTCACTGGTTCCTATACAAACTCGTTAAAGGCCACATCTCTTACGTTAGTTGAACCATAAAAGAAGCCATGCATTTGGGTAGAAGCCTTCTGTGTATAATAGCTTGGGGTAGGGATGAAGAACTCACTGAAATTGATCGTGTGATTGCATAAATCATCACTTAATAAAAGATGGATCTTGTAGCATTAGATATCAGGTACTCGCTGTATACTTTTTTAAACGCAAGAAATTATGTGCTGATATCATTAGATCTAGTGTAATACGGCCATAATTATCAATTAAATTAACCCGTTTCTGTTAGAAACACAGCATTGAACCACTTTGAATAGGCTCATTTTGTTTTAAAAGCTTATTTTCAGTTGTCTCTGGCTTTCTTTAGTAAGACTTTCTTTTCCTCACCCCCAAGGTTGAGAGTGTGGATAAAGACAAAAATATTTAGTATAATCATGTGGTAAGAAGGTATTCGTGGTGAGAAAGAAGGCTCCCAACTAGAGTTCACGTGACATCATACTTAGTGACCCGGCACCGCTTGCTAGAAGGAACTAGCTTCACGTAATGCCTTTGGAATTATCTGAGCTACATGCTAAAGTGGTATTATCCTGACATCTTATTTTCAATGAGCACATTTTAAAAGGAATTACTGTTATAATACTAAAAATTTAAGAACGTTTTCATCTTTAATTATTAGTAATAAGCTTAAGATCTATAAAAGTTTTATTTAGTGTTTTTAAATATTTACCGTAACTTTGTGCGTAGATAATACATAGCTGAAGTAGTTCGTACTATCTTTTTTGCCTGAATAGGCCATCTTCAGATACTTTCATAAAGACTTTATTCTCTAAAGATTTTACGAATATTCATCTAAACAGAATCAGATTGAAAGAGCTAATATCTTGCCTTTGTTAAAACTGCTGTCATTCAAATCTTGGGACTTGAACAAGTATCATGTCTACCCCGTGTAAACATAATTCTAGGAAAATCTCTCTCTCATTTAGATCATCCCTACAGGGTATTGTAACATTAAATATATTAAAATGCCGCTTTGGAAGTAAAACATAATAATTGCAAGCAGTGCGTGTCTCGACAAGTTCCATCTCCTTACCAAATCTCAAACGTAGATGTTAAAACTCCCCTGATGAGTTTCTGAGATTTGAAAATTTGCTGCCTGTTGGCCTCTATAGTTGTGTCATCCCACCCTCATCAAAACAGGGCTCTGCAGAGACGGACTTGAGATGTGTCAGCACCTCGGCTATGCAGAGCAGGTAGCGTAGAGTGGGAAGTTAAAGTAAAATTGTCCAGCTATGTTTTAAGTCGTTAGCTTGAACTGCCCCGAATTGTCAAACAGAATGAATGAGGCCCGTTTCAAAAACTCCCTTTCGCCCTCATCTCCGGTGCCTGAGCCAGGGGAGACTCTACACTCTTTTCTTCTGCAAGGAAGCACTGTGGTGGGGAGCCAGAGGTCAGTGCAAGGTCACAAGGTGTGCCGCAGGTAGGCATGCTGCTGGTCCGTGCTGCTGGGCACGAGGGCCGGGCGGCACATAAGCTCCTCACTCCGTCTGCTGGCAAGTGCAGTGAGGGCTGAGACTCGTCTTTAGGAAGCATATTATTCTACATCAGTCAGCGCATTAATGGAACAGTCTCTGTTTTGCAGAGAGAAATATGCAAGTAAAAATATGATTTCTGCAAATGTACTAACTCATGGACAGAATTTCTTAACCACAGAGGCTGATGTATTGAATCTGTCAGTGAATTCGAAGCAGGATTCTTCATATCTTTTCCCATCAAATTGCTTGTTTCTTGACTCCCCATATCCCCCTACATAGAACTTCTGAATCACAGACAGTCTCTCGGGATGACCCATTTTACCTTATTTTTCCAAAGAAGTTATAAAAATATCTAGGGAGTCAGGAGTTATTTCCAAAAGCTGTTATGGAAATCACTCCCTTCAAACATGTCACTCAAATACTGGTCACTCTGTAGTGCCACCTGTCCAGTATAGATTTTCTGTGAATAAAAGAGGGTGATGTGGGCAGATCCACAAGGGGATGTCTTTTTCCCCCCTTTTTCTTTTTAAAGCACTGCTGATCACTTGTCACAGCCCTGACAATCTGTGTGACTTTGTTTCAACGGTACTAGAAATACTCCCGTATTCTGCAAAATTAAACTTTTCTTTTGTTGAAGAAAACTTTCCAGTAACTTGTAGATGTCTAAGGTGTCAAGCAAGTATCTATATTATTCAGTGGGGGGTCAGAGCAAGGGCTATAATTGCTCGATGACAGATAGGAGGGGGCAGAACCCGACCCTGCCTTGGCCAACTCCAGCTGGTCTCAATAGACACACTGATTTAGAGGCACAAAGAAAATAGCTCATTCTCTACTGACTCCTTTTTCCTTCCATTTCTACTTTGTAAAGGAAAGTATTGAAACAATTAGTTGGCAGTATGGTGTTAACTTTCTGTGGTAAATTTGGAAAATGGAGCAAATACAGCCTCGCTCAGCAGAATGTGGGCTTGTGTAACTCAACTTCTCCCAAGACGAGTTGGTACCATTTGCATACTCTCTTCCGTAATGTGCAGCCAGCCTCGGAGTCTGCTTAGAGTCTGTTTACTCACCGACTTCCAGTTTTCTTGGAGTTTATGTTTCTAGTGTCGCATTCAGAGGTACAGAGCCTCAGCGTGCTGGGTGTTGGTCACTGTGCTTGACGCAGATAGTAAGACCCATTGTAACTGTCTTAATTCTTTTTATTAATTTTCCTAAACTAACTTGAATGTTAGGGTATATTTTTACATAATTATGGCACAAGTGAACGTCTTGAGGGAAAAGTACAACCACTACAATATCAAAGCAGAATAAATATTTGCAGAAAAATTCTGCCATAACTTAATATTTTGCATGTGAGCCCCTATACGAAATCAAAGTTATTCCTGCGTGTGGTGCAAAACAACGTGTTTGTGAACCGGCCCGGGAAGGCCAGAGATGATGATGGATCAGAAAAAGGTCAGCTGGAGCTGCAGTGCCAAGAATAACGACAGAAGGGACCAAAAAGGCAGAATAACAGTGCGCCCAGAGCGCTGAAGCGCGCGCGCCGCACGCCCGTGAAGACGTCCCGGGTGGCCCCGTCCCTGCCCCCAGCCGCACTGCCCAGGCGCCCACGCGGGCGTCTGCGGGTCCAGCCCCGCCAGGGCTGCGGTGCGCGCGCGCGAGGCCGCCAGTCAGTGGAGCTCGATGGTTGCGTTTGTTTCTCTCCGTGGAACATGCGGCCGGCGGGGCAGGGGAAACCCGGCCCTTTGGTCTGTGGCGTTTACCTGAAACGTGACTGTAGGGGGCTGTCACGGGGTGAGGTTTGCAGGCGGCCCGGGGCTCGGCACGCGCCTCCCCGATCGAGCCGTCCGCCCCGCTTCGGCCGGGCCCTGATGGTGGCCGAGGCCTCGTTCCCCAGCCCCGACCTCCTCCCTGGACCCTCGGCGGCCCAGCCGCGCTAATCCCTGCGCGCTCAGCACCTGCGGGGGCTCTCTGTCCCTGCCACCCCTGGCGAAGCCCGCCTCACCACGGGGGCTCCCCTTCCGGACCATGCGCCCCTGAACGGCCATAAGGCCGGCGGCGAAGGTGGGCCCGTGCTGGAGGACGGAAGGGTGGGGGGCTCCGGGCACAGGCGCGAGTGCGGCCGACAGAGGGGCCGTCCCCATCGCAGCCGGAGGCCCCCAGGCCCACCCACTGAAAAGCCACGAAGGACCTAGGTCAGGGCCGCCCCACGGAAGGGGCAGCTGTCTCACCGTGAAACTGGGGAGCCCAGGAAGAAACAGCGAATCGGGGTCAGACCCAGTGTCGTGGCACCTACGTCATTTAACTTTCCTGCGTCTTCATTTTTCACCCGTCAACTGGGTTATAACATTTAATACTATTTTGTTTTCATCACAAATTAATAACATAATTTAACAGAAAAGTAGGGTCTGTCTGAGGGAGAAGCCGTGTGTCAGGGCTGTGACTGACATGGTTCGCCATGTCCTAGGAGGAGGATATGCTCCTCAGAGGACACCAAGTGCCATCATGGGACAGTTTGGGGATCAAGTGCCAATGCGTGTGTTGAGTATCAGGTGCTTCGGCACTTCCGGACAGGGAGGGCCCGACCTCGGGCCTGGAGCAGCGAGCGGCTGAAGGCTTCAGCGACACCCACTTTTCCGAGTGAGGGATCCGTGACAGCTTTGTGTGTTTGTGCCACCGGGGTGTTTGGGAAAATGTTTAAACAACAGTGTTAAGTGTATATTCCTCTGCTAGTGACTTGGCATGGAGCCTTCATGCAAAAAAAAAGTTGCTGATTTTGACATCCCCTTGGAAGGCAGTGAGTGAACAGAAAATAACTCTCTCTTGCCTTTGAGCCCCATCCGGCCCCCAGCCCAGGTCTTGTGTCTGTAATTTGAGGGGCGAAGGACACTGGCTTCAAGAGCCCCTTCTCTCACTGAGCCCAGAGTCCCTGTGCGGCTCGGAGTCGGGGTATCTCCTAGAGGGAAGGGTGGCTGGCCCAGCGAGCGCCACCTTCCCCGACTCCACAGCCATCGGGAGTAGAGGTCCGGGTGGGCACTCTGGGACCCCAGAGCTCTGCTGTCACCACAAAACCACAAAAGCTACCAGGATAAACGGTGGGCCCCGCTGTCCCTCCATGACCTAGCAACATGTCATTTCAGGTCTTTCAGACCTCTGCCACCCTCTCGGACCTAATAGAGTTGAGCCATTCAGCAAGATGGTGTCCCTTTGGGTTCTGCAGCATTTAGCACACTGTCATTTGTCACCCATATATTGTTTTTAATCTGTGTTCCCGTAAACTCTTATGTACCTGAGGGCAAGGATCATAAACTCGATTCAGCCCCAAAGTAGCTCCTCATGTGTCACTGCCACCCCACTAACTCTCCCCCCACTTCTTCCTTGCTCCTCCTCGCCTATGAGGCTTTCCCTGCAGGTGTTGCACATGCTCTTTCCTTGGCTGCGAGGCTCTTCCCTAGGCACCCATGTAGCACTGATTACTTCCTTACTGCTGTATTTTTTCTCTTAGCATTATCATCTTCTGACATATTATAACTTGTCATATTTCTTGTTTGGGTGTCTGTCCACCAGATCTTAGTTCAAAATGGGGGGGTTTCATTAATGGTGTGTCCTTAGCATCTGGAATGACACTAAACAGAGCAGCCCTTTAGTGAAAATGCAGACTTGTCATAACCACCTTTCTAAGCTAAGGCACCCCTGCTAGCTCAGACGGGTGCTGAGTGCAAATCTTGCCAGCGATCCAAAGGAGTCACTACTTCTATCCAAGCGGCCCAGGCAGACACCGACACATTAGGGGTCCTTTGGCATTCAAGCTCAACAGGACGGATTAATGCATGAACACCTTACCTGTTTGACTGGCTGTGGTGGCTTATGTGTGAGTGCTGTCTAGGTCAGGTTCTAGAATGACTTGAACGTAAAATCCCTTATTGAAATTTTTGAAAGTTTCTTCGAGAGTTACAGTTCAGCATGTTAGTCTTTGGAATTGACTTATTTTCCGTGGAATTTGAATGTTCTGCACGCTGTGTTAAGCCAATAGGCTTCTTAGGACTGTGCGTGGATCAAGAGGGGACACTTCATCCTTGTCTTCTGCTCTGTAGGTTCTTCTCCTTGCAGCCTGGTGGTGGTTCCGATGAGTCAAGCCCCTTCTGCTCCCCCGAACCCCCGTTATCTGATTTGCTGGGTTCTAAAACAAATTGGCCACAAAAAAACAAAAGTCCAGAAAGCAAAATGAAAACCTAAAATTAGGCTTTCTCAGACAGACAAAAAGCGAGATGCCTTCTTCAAAGGCAGGGAGGGGAGCCTCCATCCCGTGGAGGAGACAAATTTCAGGCTGTCAGAACGGAGGACCTGCGGTTCATCTGAGTGGCTGACCTGGCACACGTTCAACACACTCGGCTCCGTGGAATATTTCGGTATCTTCACAGTCTCCATTTTCTGAGAAATTAAAATTTTACTAGGACAGCATCAGACAGTAATATTAGTTTTCATTAAAAGTTTTAAGAAACACCACAGCTTATTTCCAAAAGTTTTCCCATTAGATTATTCTTGTAACTCATGCAAAGACTTATAGGCAATGAACCTTCAGCATATAGCTTATCATTCAAAATTTGTGCAGTACGTATGTATTGTTAAGTGAGCAACAATTCAAAAACACACTTTACAACACACATTCAGGCTTTTTAAAAATTCAGAGGTGCTAATTAGACCTTTAAAAATGCTTTTGATTTTTTGTCTATTGTCATTGTAATCATTCTACAAAGTTCTCAAGATAGAGGAGGAGGCTTCTTGTATTGCCACACACATGACTTGCCTAATCAGATCCCTGTGAGGGAGTTGTATCTTCAGAAAGAACCTTGAAGCCCTGGACACTTAATTAAGCGCTGAGCAAGGCTGAATAGACTTGGAGTGAGGGCCTCAGCCTGGGGACGAAAGTCTCCAATGAGCCAGCGGACAAAACAAACACAGGATGGGGAGGACGTGGCAACAATGAGTATTAAACGCCATCGGCATCAGTTAGGCAGACCCCTAGCTTAACGGGAATTTACAGCTATTGTTCGTAAGAAAGCTCTTAACATCCTGCTTTTCCAAGAATCCCCCCCCCCACTCCTAGAGTCAGCCCCATAACTTCAGGTCGACGTTGATGCCTCGGATGAAATTCTTTTTAACTTATCTTTTCCTCTTTTAGTTCCAATCTGTTCTTTCTCCAAGAACCCACTCTCTCCCCCCGCCCCCCCAAAAAAAAAAATGCTGTGGCTTTTTGGTTTTGATGTTTGGAGGAGGTTTTTTGAGGTACACTTTTTTTTTTTTAACTCTAACCAGGCCCCCTAAAAGAGTCATTTACCAACAACATAAAAAAAATTGTATTTCTGGCTAGATAAATTCAGAAACTCCTACTCATGATTTAGTAACTCTGTAACCCAGACGTAAATAAGCAGATTGTCGGAAAAAACTCAACTAGCGTTCAACTTCTGAAGTAGGACTGAATGAATAACTGAGACGTCCCCAGACACGCTTGCCAGGAACGACCTGTTCTTAAAACGTGAAATGCAGAGTCCGTAGGCGAGGCCTCCCGGACCGACTTTTCCCTTTTTCTTATCTGAGGTTATGGACCTCAGGGGAGTGGGCAGGGTTACAAGGTCAAAGTCTTTTCCTCCTCAGAACTTGCTGCTTGCTGGGAGAGGGTCTCCTGGAAAGACATGCTTTAGAGCAGAGGTTGGGGGGGTCAGGCTTTTAATTCTGTTAAGCAACAGCTGGTTTGAGTTTCTCCCGCTTCAGTCTCCTGCTCCCTTCCTCACAAATCCAGGGAGAGAGAAGAATTTGTTCAGAAGGAGCCGGCAACATAAAATACACCTAGTACTGCGGTGCTTTACGTACGTCACCTTTGCTCCAAACTGAACGTGAAGCACTCTAGGCGGAGGCTGGATTTCGTAAAATGAACTATACGGGAAATACGGCCAACGCTTTAGTCAGGAGGACCTTTGAGAATGTAGGATTGTGTACCTGGAAATGTCTTTTAATGATATTTTCTAACTAAACCTTTTTAATGAAAATAAGTATAGGAAAGGCCTCCGGAGTCTTTGGAGCCTGACTCCGAGGAGGAGTCGTGACGGATGTTAAAGCATGCCAAGTGCGCATGTCCTGTTTCTGGACTGGCGACCATGTCTGTCTCCAAATGGATGTGTCTCCTTTGGGCGACAGATGTCTGCTGAGTTCTGCTTTACTCAGTTCTGTGAGATCCGCCCATGCCACAACTCTGCTGGGGGCTGAGGACACGGCATTTAGATACAGGGTGCTCAGGGGCTAACAGGTGCATGAACGTGAACGCGGTCTAGTACGGCTTTAACCCCAGGACGGCCGCCTCTTCCAAACAGTTTACACCTGATGAAAACCAGGTCTGCTCAAATAGCAGTGTTCTGTGACAAATTCATAAGTCCAGGACTTAAAATGAATATGTAATAATAGGGAAATCATTTAAAAGTAAAAAATAGTAAACACTGCATGGTTTGATTATTTTTATTTAGGTTTTGAAGTCTCCAGTGCCTTCTTCCTCATCTTACACATGCGCACGCGCGCGCACACACACACACACACACACACAGTGAGAGAGAGAGAGAGACTGACTGACTCACATCTCTCAAATCAATGGCAAACCAGTAACAGATTTTTTTCGTCTGGGCTCAGCACGCTGGCCTCAGGCTGTGTTGGTGTGTGGCTCACAGCAATCAGAGGTCATAATTTCATTGGCAGTTGGCATCGGGTTTAATTTTTAGCATGTTACATTTACCGAAATGTCTGGTTTTGGTTATGCGTAGGCATCCACTGAACCAGCTTTGAGCAGCATGTCTTCAGGTACCTGAGGTTTATGGAACACATATGCTAATTGTTTCAATCACTTTCCTTTCTAAACAAAAAATGTGTTTTCTGAAGCTGGATAACAGTAGTTCTTAATGACATTGCCGGTTTCTTACGGTGAAGAGGACCTGGAGTAGGTAAAGATGTCGATTTAACAAGACTGCCACCTACTGATTGGCGTAGTTGGAAAACGGTCCAATTAGTTTTGGGGTTTTTTAAATAGCCGTGTGTGGTTTTTCAAAAAAAAAAAAAAAAAAAAAGTAAATGCATTTTGAAAATTGACGTGTATCGTTTTAATTACATTTTAGGAATGTGACCAAGTTCATATAGACGACGTCTCTTCGGATGATAATGGTCAGGACCTGAGGTGAGCACAGCGAGGCGTGCGGTGACCGTCTCCGTCTTGTAGTCTGACTGCTCGGCTACGGTAGAGGGACTCTGTGTGGTTAACGCCGGCTCCTTTGCATCCCCGCAGCACGTATAACTTTGGAACGGATGGATTCCCAGCCGCAGCGACCAGCGCCAACTTATGCCTCGCGCGGCGTGCGGGGCGGCGTGGACTGGATGAGGAAGCTGGCCTTCCGCTACAGGCGCGTGAAGGAGATCTACAACACCTACAAGAACAACGTCGGAGGCAAGTGGCTGTCGCCGATGCCTCGCGGGTCGTTCAGACGGTCTCACGTGCCCCGGTGCCGCCACTTGAGTGGCGCGCTTTTTTGGACATAGTAGCTTTTTTTCGAACAGTTGCGTTGAATCAGTGATTATGTCCTGCTGTGATGTCGTGATAAAAATATTAGCCTAGAGCTGCTGCCCCTGGGAGACTGGCCTGGTGCCGGCTCCATAACCTCAGGGGAGTGGTGGGACCCGGAGTCAGTTTCTTGGGCTCCCCGACATCCCGTAACGGGGGATCCGCAGCGCTGGCCCATGACGAGACGGCCTGTCCAGCTTCTCGCAGGCGGACGCTTGTCTGAGTTTGGAGCCCTGCAGTGTAGTTCAGCAGGGCTTTAGCACAGAAGGGAGCGTAGTGGCTGGATGGCGAAGGGGAGCCTTTAGCCGGAGGAGGGGCGCTGGGAACGCACACTCGACAGGCGCCTCCGGCAGCGCCAAGTGAAGACTCGTGGAAGGGACGCCCACGTGTGGAAAGTGGCGGGGCAGCGGGGCAGCGCGGCAGCGGCGGCAGCCCTGCGTGCTTGGCGTGCACAGAGCGGAACGGGCACGTTGCTGAGGCCGTCGTGCGTGTGCGTTTGAACCCACAGGCCTGCTCGGTCCGGCCAAGAGGGAAGCCTGGCTGCAGCTGAGGGCGGAGATCGAGGCGCTGACGGACTCCTGGCTGACGCTGGCGCTGAAGGCGCTCACGCTCATCCACTCGCGGTGCGTGCCCCGCGGTCGCTTCTCGGGCCTCTGCCGGAGGGCGAGCTTTGTGGATTTGTTTGTCAAGTCTTTTTTTTTTTTTTTTAATCTTTCCATTCTCTTAGGACGAACTGTGTGAATTTTAGTAACGACGACTCAGCTCATCCCGGCACTGGCGAAAGTCCTGCTCTATGGACTAGGAATCGTATTTCCATAGAAAATATTTACAGTGCAACTAAAATAGGTGAGCTGCTTTTGTTTCGATCGCTTTACGATGGCCTTCTCCTTCAGGCTGGTAAAAATGAAAGGCAGTAAATTAGGCTTTCCTTTCTTCGGAATGCTGGATATCAGAAAGCTAGAAGGAGAATGTAACCAATTTTATCGTCAAAATTGGCGGTAGACATCAAGAGAAATAGAAATCATAATCCACAGTTTTATTCAGAAATTTTCACTTTACTGGCCTACATTAAGACCTATGCATTTCAGCTATAGGCAACTCAGTATCAATTCTGGAGTATCTTATTTTTCTCTTAGGCAACCTCAACAAAAATAGCTTATAAGCCAAAACAAAGAGTAGTGTAGAGATATACAAAGTAGAAATGGAACCTCTAATAACTGTTTCTTTAAATTGTCGCTGCAACTGGGTTTTTTTTTTTTTTTGTCGTTTTATTTTCATTCAACACGTATAAACAATTGACTTTCCATTTTTGTTATGGGGATACAAAAAAATTAAGTTCTCGCAAGAAGGTACCATAGCTGGAGAAAGGAGACTAATGTGAAATTTAGTTAGAACTAAACTAAGACAGAATAAAGTGGGGTAAAAAGAAGGCATAGCTCTTGTTCTTAGAGAATTCACTATCCAGCAGGGGAAGCAGACACCTAAATAACTGTAATATGCTAAAGAAATATATAAGTGAGCATTTATCAAGTGTTTATTAGATGCCCAGAAGTATTATGCATTTTACATATTAAAACCAATCTTCACAACCTTTCCATTTTCCAAATGAGGAAGCTGAAGCTTAGGGACTTAATCGTTCGAGTGAATAGGGACAAACAAGGTCTATTTGATTCCAAAGTCCAGACACCTTTCCACACCCTATGGGGTCTAAGTGCCTGAATGCCCTTCAGGGAGGAAGCGTTCACTCCCACCCAGGAGGAGGTGGAGGGCAAGTGTCAGTGAGAGCTAAAGGAAGGGGTGACATCTGAGCTGGGTATCGAAGGGTCACTGCACGTCTCCTAGGCAGCCGAGCTCATGCGAGCAAAGGGACAGAGAAAACATTCCTTCTGAGGAACCCGTGAGTGGTTCTGGTCACCCATGTGCAGTGCTCACGGAAAGCTGAAGCTGGAGAGACAGAGCTGGGTCTGGCATAAGTGGCCTTGTGTGTCACCCTGAGGAGATGTGACTTTAGTGAGTGCTGTGGGCGGGGGGAGGAGTTTCCTGGTAGGGGAGAAGAAGGCTGTTTTTGGCTGCCCATCTCTGAAGAAAAAGGGGCTAAAAAGGAATCCTGTAGGCCTAACTCTCCATCTGACTACATTTTTATACTTCCTCAAAGCACTTACTAAATCATCGCTCAAAAACTGCTTATATAATTATTTGTTCAGTCTCACTTCCCTACCAGCCAATAATATCCTTGATAGTTGAGTCTGTCTTATCCATCATTGTAGCTATAATGCCCGGCACATAGTAGGTGCTCAGGAAGGTCCGTTGAATGAAAGGCATGAATTTGTTTATCGTGAAGCAGACCGGCACAGGTTTCTTTTAGGCAACTAGGTCAGTGGTAACACTATTAACTGATGGGGAAATCAGGTTTGATTGGGAAGATAAGGGTTTGTTCTTACCAATGTTGAGTTTGACAAGCTTGTGGGATATTCAGATAGCTCTATGAAGCTGAAAATTGTTGGAGTTTGAGACTGACTGATGACTCCTGAGATGGGCCAAGAATCCTGGAAAACACTTATGAAAAGAAAGGAATGTATCAAGTAGAATTCCTAGCAGCCTGATAAAATGAGAATTTTTATCAGTTTACACCGAGTCAGGTGTTTACCCTCTCCATAGAGAGAGCTGCATTTTGTTTTGTAAACAAGGATCTCAGGGAAAGCTTTATTGGCACATGAGAGTCAGAACAAATTCCAAAGAACCACATAGGACAGAGGGGGCAGTGCCTAACTTCCCAGAAGGACAGAGCGAGGAGATTGCAAATCACACACTGAGCTTTCATCCCAAAGCATAAGAAAATGTTAGGACGATAGGAAATCACAATAGCAATCCAGTATTTTTTAATGGGCATTTTGTTTGTAATATTTGACTTCAATTTTTTTTTCAGCACAGAATAAAAATTAGAATTAAAAAATATGTGGCATTAGACATTATCTCACAATTGATGGTAGGATACTTTTCTATATTTTTAATAAGAAAAGTTAACATTTAAATTCCTATACTTAGTGCTCATTTTGCCATACAATGAGATATAATTTGGGGATCAATGCAGAAAATTTAGGAATTTCCCTTTTAGGCAAAAAGGCAGAGTCATAGGAGGAAATGACTTCAGTCTCATGCAGCAGAGCTGTGATATCCTTTCTACAAAATGGATTTATCAAAATGGAAACTTCAAATAAGACTTCAAATCAGCTTCTAAAAATCGGCTTCAAGTTTTTTCTTTATTGTGCAAAATGTCTACTTGACCCAAAATTTACAGTGATAGCCTATAGGAGATAGTACACAGGTGAGCTATTATCCACCAGAGCTTCACCTTAAAAAAACATTGCGTTTACCTTACCGTTTTCTATGAAAAGGAAACCTTACAAAAATATTAACATTTCCCTCTAAGGGAAAAAAAGTTTCATGCCATCCAAGTTTGGGGTTGTATATTTTTGCAGTGAAAACTATACTTTGTATTTGTTTCTGAAAGTGTTTTAATATTTCACAGTTTAGTGGGCAACTAAATAAGCATTGAAATTACATCCTTTGAATAAGGCTGGCCCTATTTTGTTCTGTCAGATGCAAACTAGAGATTTTAGTGCAAAATACAAATATAAAGCAGACATTTGTTTAAGCAAACAAGCAATTTGTTCATGTGTGTATCTGATCCTTACTTGAAAGAGATGCAGTCCTCGCTCAGCCATTCACATTCGAAAACCATAAACTGCCCCATTGTCCATTAAAATGACCCCGCGGGCAGCCCAGGACGGGGAGCGCCAGCTTCTCCTCCAGGAAGCGACAATGGCTGCATTAACACAGGGATGTGCCACGGCGCAGCCGCCACGGGAGCCCAGACCAAGTCCTGACATGGGACAGATAACAGATAGATAAAGGTATTCTGTTACCTTTACGCGCTCTCCCTCTAGAAAGCACTTTATTGAACATTCGATGCCTGGGTAAGGCAAGCGTGAGCTCCCTGCAGTGCCCCAAATGACCTGACACTGATTTCAGAGACAGGTTCACAGGAATATTTCAGGTAAACACATTAGGCTTTGATGGTCTTTAAGTCAAATAGAATCCCAACCTAAAAAGGCAGGGAGAAACTCAGACGAGTGTTTGATCTCTCCATTTCGTTTATCCTTCTCAGCAGTGGCCTTTAAATCAGACTTTATTTTCAGAGTTTGATATATCATGAAACATTTTTAAAGTCAAGTTAAAATATGTTGCCAGAATTTCATGTCTTTGTTTAATCTCAGCTTCTAGGGGAAAAAGTACTACTGCAAAACAGTACTTTTTCCCCCAAATGTTATACTGTGATTGACTAACCTGCTTTTTTAATAAGAGTACGAAAATGGTCAATTTCCAAGGGATGGGACACCACTCAGCTAATTAATTCACAATTTTTAAATGATCACGCTGTTTCACATGCCGCCTAAATGGCATGTTATAAGTGCTCTTCTAGTTTACACAAGTAGGCGAGAGTTGAGTCAGAAATATGGGGGGGGGGAGAGAAGGATTTTCTATAAAAAGTTCAAGTGCCACGGCACTGAGTTGCCCAGACTTTACATTTTTTAATAACTTATTTTTGTTCACCAGGAAAGGAGAGCTGTTTTGAGAGGATAATTCAAAGGTTTGGGAGGAAAGTGGTGTACGTGGTCATCGGCGACGGCGTGGAGGAGGAGCAAGCGGCCAAAAAGGTAAGAGCTGGTGCGTCTCGTCCTCAAAATTCTCACAGCTGGGTCGTTCACACGAGCCCCGAGCCCCGTTTCTGCAAACAGATGAAGGATGCGCTCAGAACCCTCAGCCCTGAAAAGGGGCAGTGTAGAGTGAGACAGGAAGTGATCCTTGTGACGGGTGGCCTGCGTGAGCTCCGGGTCGTGATGGCGGATCTTCGCAGAATGAGGGCTTCGGTCTGTTGTGGGGAGCAGGAAAGAAGGCTGGTGCTGGAGCCACCCCCAAAACAGGCAGGCAGCGCGCGCACTGCTGTGCTCATGTCCCTTTATGCACCCACGGCGGATGCTGCCGAGTGATCGCAGCCTTGTCACCCGAGCCTGGATGCAACCTAAGACCCTTCCCGACATGATTTCAGGGAGGCTCTACTGGTTGGGCAGAGCTGGCTTGCAAACCTATTGGCAACCCTAGAGTACAATGCCTTCTATTGATCATGAGGTCACCGCCTTGCCTCGAGACACTGGGAAAGGGGGAAGGGAGTGGACCCCACTATGGGTGGCCTGAGACCTAGTTTGCCTGTCGTGCTTCTTTATATTCTTCTGCATCTCTTCAACTGTAATTCTGTCATTGCCCTTGGCAAAAGCTTTCTCATTGATGCATTTTATTGCAGTTTAGAGAGGAGGAAGGAAGGGACCACAGTCCATAGCCTGCACCCAGGGCCTTCACAATCCAGTAGCTACCTGCCTTTCCAACCTTTTCCCTCCACTCCTCTCCCTGCGGTCGGTCACATGAGTCGCTTGCCTTCCTGTGGCCATGCCTACCACTTCTTCTCTGCTGAGCATGACTTTTTTCTTACTTACATTTCAAAATCCAGTTCCTGTGCCACCTTTTCTATTTCTCTCGTTTTTAAGAGCTCAGTTACAGTGGCACTCATTTACACTTTAATTGGAGAAGTTATAAATGGCTTGGATGCTTGAGCCAGACAGCCTGGGTTCGAATTATAACTCAACTACTTACCAGTTCTGTGACTTTGAACAAGTTACTTAACTCTTCCTCTTTCCTTACCTGTAAGCGGGGATAATAACAGCACCTAGTTCATTGGGATATTTTAAAGATTTGATTTAGTTGAGATATGTAAAACCCATAAAAGGCTGATAACGTATAAAGTGTGTAGTAAATGGTAGCCATTGTTTTTATTTGTGTATGTGCCCGTTTTGGCAGTAAAGTGTGAGCTGCAGAAAGGTTGGGAGCTTATTTTGCTTGCTTTTTTTTTTCATTTGAGACTCTGTCTTTGAACTATTTTATGATGCCCTAAATCTTGGCACAGTCATACTCTAAATATTTCTTAAGTTGAAGAGCATTAGATATTTTACGAGATTAACCAATAGGACAATTTTCCCTTCCCCACGCACTCACTCATAAAATCACTACATGTTTCCATAAAAGATGCAACAACTCAGTTCTTCTGGAATATTCTAGTATATGCCAAAAATGGTATATAAAGTCACAGAATGTAGATGCAACATTAAGCATGACTCAGGGTCAGCCTTCTTGGAGTCTAAAGATGACTTAATTCACCTTCATCGCCTCTGAATTCCAGTAAAAGCTTAGAAGCTGACCTCAGTTCTTTAAATAATAGATTATTTCACTTATACCTACAGAACAGTGTGCCCGGGAGTCTATGCTCCCAAGTGTGGTCAGTAGTGGTGGGAACCCACACATACCTCAGCTCCAGTGGACCTTGATGCTAAGCGGTATTTGTCACTTAAGCACTAGTTCTGACATTCCAACTTCACCAGTGGCCAACCACCATTGTCATCAGGTACATCTGTCAGCCCTTTGGGCTGTCTTCATAAAATGAAGTCTTTCCCTGACTAAATTTAGACTATCCAAAACTCAGCCCTGCCTGGAGGGTTAGAGATGTTTGGTGGGAGTCCAGTTTCAAGTTTGTTTCCTGGGAATGCTTCTGGAACCCCTTTGCCATTCCTGGGCAGGACCTCCTAGTGGCTGGAGGGCACGGAATAGATTTGCACCTCCAAGCAGTGTGGAACTGAAGAGAAGCGTTTCATGCCAAAATGGCTCAGTGCCGAAGGCGTGACTCTGCCTTCCAGGCTGGTCCTTCTCTCTCTCGTATTTACCAAGAAAGTCTTAATTTCAGGAGACGGTTGCCAAAATGTGGCCTTTGAGCTTGTGGTAGGCAGAAGGATGCTTGTGAAGGTGACGACTTAAGATGTGAGGAACACAAGTGAACTTCTTTGGGCCCTGTCGAGGTTTCTGTGGGCAAGTCCGTTCCTAAACCCCTGAGCAGCATGTTTCTTAGATGCGTGCCGTGGAGAATGCAACATGGGAAAGTGAAGGAATTCTTGGTTTGGTGTTGGAATGGAAAGTCGTAATAGGACCTAGGAGTATTTGTGCTCTTTGAAGAAACTTTAAATTGTTTCTGCTATTTATTTTTGTATGTTATAGTTTTTATTTGGGACCCACACCCCCCAACCTACAGCAAAAAAGGGGAAAAAGCAACTAGGCAGCTGCCTGCAAAGAACATCCTCTTCGAATTTTTTGACTGTGCACGAGTGCTCCTAGCTTCAGCTTTCTGTTTTGATTTACGGGGATGTGTGTGTGTGATAAAAGTCCAGTAGAATCTATTATGAACAAACTTCTTGCTCCTTGGAAACCTAGTGTGAGAACTCTGACAAAACTGTGGCCAGAAGTTAAAAGACTGTTTATGTGTGAATATAAAGTGTACAGATTTTCCAGAAGGTTGAGTCCTAAACAAGCTTGCATTCAGATATAATTAATCTGTCATCCAGAGTGACAATTTCTTTCTTATATTCTGTCTAGTCCTTTTAGGTCAACTTATATTTAAATAGCGGTACTTTGTACATGAGTTAGGAGACAAGGGTCTAATAATTCATGATAGATAATCTTTAAAGTGGAGTTCTGCACAGAAATAGAGACTATTTAGTACTTAGGGCAAATATTTAATTTGGAGGGAAAGACTAAAATTCATCATTATCCCATTTTAAAAATTATAAAAATTCAAGCTAAAGAAATAAGAGATGGTTATCCATGCTATAGATGGATTAATAATTATATTGGAAGGAACAAGATTACGATCAGTTATAATGTCCCAGACCCTTTTTAAGGCACTTCCTGTTCATTATCTCATTAAAGCCTCACAATAAGGTGCTGAGGAAGAAGTCCTCAGACCCAATTTATTGATGAGAAAACTGAGGCTCAGGAAGGTAAATAATTTGGCCAAGTTCACACAGCTAGAAAGTGGCCGTTAAAACTATTGTTTGAAGCCAATTATGTCTGTGAAATTTAGGACAAAATTCCTTCAAGTTATAAACGTTATTTATGTATCTGAAATATCTGACTTACAAAAAGGAATTGTCATGCTATTTTTTAAATCATTAAAGTGTGTAGTGTTTGTTTCTTTTAGGAGCTAGATATAACCATTTAGTATCTTCTTTCTCTTAATTTTACATTCATGATTAAAATTTTAAAAATAAATTCTGATACATAGTTTAGTTCATGAGCCTTTTAGATTATTAAATAGTGAACCAGTGATGTTATGCTAGTTTGAGCACAAAAATATTTTATAAAATCAAAACATTTTTGCATTGCTTCTAAATTGGCTTTAATCATTGAGCTTGTCTTCCTTAGTTTCCTATGTCCTTTTAAAAATCTAGTATAACACTCTCTATTCCCTGGAAAGATGTCTTTCATCTCCCTAAATGATGTTCTTTTGCTATAGGTATGCAGTTCCTTTTTTAATCCCAGACATGAAAACCACTGACCATTCTGCCAGTCGCCTGTTTTGTTATGGATGACTGAAGTCCGCTCTGCCATCCCGTTCTCTTTGCCTGTATAGTTCCATGGCTTTCACCAGTATTTCATCTAATTCTATAATGTTTATCAATTAAAAACACCCCTTCAAAAAGAAAAGATTAGAAATGCCTTCGTTTATTTAAACGAAGAACATTATTCTATAAAAATCTCTTGTGAGGGTCTTCTGCGAGCGAGCACCTTTGTCCCTGGAAGACCATACAGTGACAGTGGGAAGCCATTATGACTTTCTTTGATATGTCATTGTCAAAATCTTCCAGGCCTTCTTGGTTACCGTAAACGGCTTCGTCTTCCTAATATAACATACCTCAAGTGAAAACAATTAGATATACGTATGACTTTTTAAAAAATTATAATGCACGTAATAGTCTCTTGCTCACTGAAAAGAAAGTGGTTATTTCTAGAGTGTGAGTGGCCTTGTTTTATAACTCCTCACTAAACTTTTCAGGGAATGACTTAACACCAGCGCAAAAGTGCAAGCAATCATTATTCTGCATAATGACAATGGTTTCATTTTAAATGTGCACTAGAAAACTTTCAAAAATGCACAATGAGGCTGAGGACCTAATGCTCAAATCTAAGTTATTCAGGAGAAAAATAAGAGCTGCTTTTGTTAAAAAAAAAAAAAAAAAAAAATTAATGAGTTTTTCACTTTTAGTTTTATTTAAGTGAGACAAGGATTACTGACTATAGTGAATTTTATTCTAAAGCCATTACATTCATTTAGTAGTTAATAAGCACATACTATATGCCAGGATTTTTTTTAATGCAATGACTTAATTTCTTTTTTTTTATTGACATACAGTATTATATGAGCTTCAGGTGTACAACATAGTGATTCAACATTTCTATACCTTATGAAGTGATCACATTGTGATAAGTCTAGTATCTGTCACTATACAAAAATTATTACAATACTACGGACTCATTCCCTATGCTGTACGTTACCTTCACACAACTTACCATCCCCTGCCCCTCCTCCCCTTTGGCAGCCATCAGTTAGTTCCTTGTATCTATGCCTCTGCTTCTGTTTTGTTTTTCATTTTGTTTTTTCTTTAGATTATATACGTAGGTGAAAACATATGGTATTTGTCTTTCTCTGTCTAACTTATTTTAGCATAATACCCTCTAGGTCTATCCGCATTGATGCAAATGGCAAGACTTCATTCTTTTTTTATGGCTGAGTAATATTCCAGTGTGTGTGTACACCACATTCTCTTTATCTGTTCACCTATTGATGGGCACTTAGGTGCTTCCATATTTTGGCTGTTGTGAATAATGCTGCAGTGAACATAAAGGTGCACACATCTTTTCAAATAAATGCTTTCATTTTCTTCATATAAATACCAAGCAGAGGGATTGCTGGGTCATTTGAGGAAGCTCCACACTGTTTTCCATAGTGACTGCACCAGTTTGCAGTCCCACCAGCAGTGCAAGGGTTCCCTTTTCTCCACATCCTCACCAACACTTGTTATTTGGTGGGTTTTTTGTTCGTTTTGTTTTGATAATAGCCAATCTGACAGGTGTGCAGTGAAACCTCACTGTGGTTTTGATTTGCATTTTCCCTGGTGACGAGTGATGCTGACCATCTTTTCATATGTCTGTTGGCCATCTGTATATCTTCTGTGGACAAATGTCTATTCAGGTCCTCTGCCCATTTTTTAATCAGATTGGGTTTTTTCAATGTTGAGTTGTGTAAGTTCTTTATATATTTTGGATGCTAATCATATCTGGTATTTGTGAATATTTTCTCCCATCAGTAGGTTGTCCTTTTGTTTGGCTGATGGTTACCTTCACTGTATAAGCTTTTCAGTATGTTTTCTTCTAGGAGTTTTATGGTTTCTGGTGTTACAGTTAAGTCTTAAATCCATTTTGAGGGTTTTTTTTTTGTATGGTGTAAGAAAGTGGTCCAATTCCATATTTTTGCATGTAGCTGTCCAGTTTTCCAAACGTTTATCGAAGAGATGCCTTGTTCCTATTGTATATTCTTGCCTCCTCTGATGTAGATTAATTGACCACATACACATGGGCTCTCTATTCTGTTCCACGGATTTATGTGTCTGTTTTTCTACCAGTCATATTTTTTTGATTACTATAGGCTTTGTAGTGTAGTCTGAAATCAGGTAGTGTTATCTCCAACTTTCTTTTTAAAGGTTGCTTTAGCTATTTGGAGTCTTTTGTGGTTCCGTATAAATTTTAGGTTGATTTTAGTTCTGTGAGAAATGTCATTGGTATTTTGAAAGGGATTGCACTGAATCTGTAGATTGCTTTGGGTAGGACAGACATTTTCACGATATTAATTCTCCCAATCCACAAGCACAGTATATCCTTCCATTTGTGCCAGCTTTAATTTTTTCAGTGTCTTATAGTTTTCAGAGTGCAGGTCTTTCAGCTCCTAGTTATTTTCTGATGCAATTGTAAATTAAATTGTTTTCTTGATTTCTCTTTCTGATACTTCATTCTTCATGTGTAGGAATGCCACAGATTTCTGTAATTCATTTTATATATTGTAACTTTACTGAATTCATTTAACAGTTTTACTGCCTCTTTCCACTTTGGATGCCTTTTCTGTCTTGTGATTTGCTGTGGCCAGGACTTCCAATACATGTGGAGTAGAAGTGGCAAGAGCAGGCGCCTTGTCTTGTTCCTGATCTTAGAGGAAACCTTCTGCTCTTCACCGTTGAGTAGATATTAGCCGTGGACTCCTCGTACATGGCCTTCATTACATTGAGGTTTGTTCCCTCTGCACCCACTTCGTTGAGAGTTTTTATCATAAATGGATGTGGAATTTTGTCAAATTATGTTTTATTTCATCTATTTGAGATGATCATAGGATTTTTAGCCTTCATTTTGTTGATGTGGGTCACATCAATTGATTTGTAGATATTGAACCGTGCTGTGTCCCTAAAATAAACCCACTTGCTCATGGTATATGATCCTTTTAACATATTGTTGAATTTCATTTGCTAATATTTTGTAGAGAATTTTTACATCTGTGCAGGGATATTGGCCTATAATTTTTTTTTTTTTTGTAATGTATGTCTGGTGTTGGAATCAGGGTAATGCCGGCCTCATAGAGTTTGTAAGGGTTTCTTCCCTTTCAATTTTTTAGAACAGTTTGAGAGAGATAGGTATTAACTCTTTTTTAAATATTTGGTAGAATTTCCCTATGGTGCCATCTGGTCCTGGACTTTTGTTTGTTGGAAGATTTTCATTACGGATTCGTTTTTGTTGCTGGTAATAGATTTGTTCAGATTTCCTATTCCTACATGATTCATTTTGGTAGGTTGTGTGTTTCTAGGAATTTGTACCCTTTGATGGCATATAATTGTTTTTAGTATTCTCTTAGGATCCTTTGTATTTTTGTGCTGTCTTTTTCATTTCTGATTTTATTCGGGCCTTCTTTTTTCATCATGTCAAAGAACTAGCTCTTAGTTCATTGATATCTTTACTGTTTTTTAAGTCTCTATTTCATTGATTTCCACTGCGATCGTTTTTTCTTTCCACCTACTAACTTTGGCTTTTGTTGTTTTCCCAGTTCTGTTAGCTGTAAGATTTGTTGGAGAGTTTTCTTGCTCCTTGGAGTAGGCCAGTGTCACGCTCAGACTGCTGCTGCTGCATCCCACAGGTTTTGGAACACTGGGCTTCTGTTTTCCCTTATCTTGAAGTAATTTTTAAAATTTTCTCTTTGATTTCTTCATGGAACATCAATTGTTTAGGAGCATGTTATTTAGCCTCCACGTGTTTGAGTTTTTTTCCTGTAATTGATTTCTAGTTTCATCCTGTTGCGGTCAAAAAGATGCTTGATATCATTACTATATTTTCTTATTTCTAGTTTGGCCTTTTCTTCTTCAAGAAATCCCTTTAACGTTTCTTGTTATGCTGGTTCAGTTTGACGACCTCTTTCAGTTTTTGCTCGTCTAAGAAACACTCTCCCCTTCAATTCTGAATTATAACCTTGCCAGGTAGAATATTCTTTTACTTAGGTTTCCCCCATCAGCATTTTAAATATGTCATGCAGTCACTCCCTTCTGGTCTACAAAGTTTCTGCTGAAAAATCTCATAGTTTTTCTCTTGCTGCTTTAAAGATCTTAAGATTTTGCTTGTATTTGTGAGACATAGCAACTACTCTCACTGACTACAGTGACCTTTCTTATTCTAAGGTCACTGTATTCATTTAGTACTTAAGGAGCATATACTTTATGCCAGGTCTTGAATTGTATTTCATTCCATGCTTAAAAGCCTCACTTCTCCCTAGAGGCAAAGCAGGTATACAAATAATAAAAGAGCAATGTTAGGCAGTAAGTTTCATATTTAGTTCTTAGAATAATCTATCTCTTGAGATCTCTGTATTTACAATTTGGAAAGTATCTATACTTTCATATCCAAATATTTTAGAGGTAATATATGCATATGAAAGCAGGGTTTTTTTTTTTTCCCATATAAATGGTAACTATACATTGTTTTCCACTTCACAATATGTCCTGGCGGTTCCCCCATCAATATGCGGAGCTCTACATCAGGTGTTCCACGACGTGTGATAAGTTAACGAGTCCCTTGGGGCTGAATACTTAGGTGGTTTGTTCACGGACAAGTGAATCTATGAGATACGTTCCTAGAAATGCAGTACGGGACCAGAAGTTATTTGCTCTTAAGTTTTGGAAACATTTTACTAATCCAGCAAAATTCAGTCTATAGCTGAGGGTCTGTGCACCCCGCGTTCCGTGGTGTCGTTTTGTGTGTGACCAGAAAGACTAGATGAACAGCAGGCGAGCAGGAAGGACGGGTAGCACGAGAGCATCAGGATGCTGCCCGGCGGGCCAGAGACCGGGGTAGGCGGTGCCGTTTCCCCATTGTTCAGGGTACATTTCGTCCCGATGACTCCAAACCATGCTGCTTCCCAAGATTTAGGCCTCAGTACCCACTTCTCTCACTCTGTACCTCCATGATGCATACACATGTCGCAGCTTCAGCTGTCACTTCTGTTACGATCTGTGATGAGCCGTTCTCCGCCTCATGGCTCTGATGGAGTGTCTCCATGAGGTGCCATCCCCTGCCATCCCGGCTGAATACCAGCAGATGCAGTCCGCTTTCCTGAACCCGTTCACCCACGCAAATATTCTTTGGTGTTCTCTACCTCCAACCCACCACTGAGGCACGTGGATTCTCTTTCCGCAGGGTCTCCTGTCCCTTACACCCACTCCATTGCCACTGTCCTTCTGCCTACTTTTTCTGCTGCCAGCCACCCTTCCCTAAGTGTCGCACCACATAGCTTCATGTTCCTTGCTAGCTGGCCATTCCAAGAGCATCTCCCTGGGAACATCTCCTTTCTTATCAGTTTTTATTGTGAACGCACCATTCCAGCCCCGCCGTCTCCACACTAAATGCTCTGTGCGCTCTACCTGCTAGACTGGTCGCAGACCCAGCCTCCGCCTGTGGAGTCCCATCTGCCTGACCAGCTTTGCCCAGTCTTCAAACTCAGTGCAGGCTCAGCTTAGCCCCTCTGGCTTACAGCTCAGCACTCCTCTCTCTGGGTGTGTCACTTTGATATTTTTTGTCTCGAGGTATAACCAACATGCAGCACTGTATAAGCTTAAGGTACGACTTCACGTGTATATACTGTGAAATCGTTATCCCAATAAGTTAACATCCATAACTTCATATAGATACAAAAACAAAAAAAGGTTTTTTCCTTGTGATGAGAACGCTTAGGCTCTACTATCAGATTTCGAGTCCGTCATCGTGCCGTACATTGTGGCCCCAGTACCTAGAGAGCTTACGGCTGGAACCTGGTATTTTTTGACCACCTTCACCCAGTTCCCCTCACCTGGTAAGCACAGACTTGGTTTCTTTGTCTGAGTTTGGGAGGGTTTTTTTTTTTTTTTTAGATTCCACGTATAAGTGAGACCATACAAGATTTGTCCTCCTGTGTCTGACTGATTTTATTTAGCATAATGCCCCAAGGTCCATGTCACAAAGGGCGGGATTTCCTTCTCTTGTGAATGAATATTCTTCAGTGTCATAGTAACATACATGTACGACAGGTTGCATACGTGACCCACAGCTTCTCTACCCATTCGTCCGGCGATGGACACGTAGGTTGTTTCCACGTCTGGGCTGTTGTAAATAAGGCTGCTAAGAATATGGGGGTGCGGACTCTCTTCACATGGTGTTTCCACTTCCTTTGGATACTCAGAAGCAGAGGTGCTGGGTCGTGGGGTAGTTCTGTTATTAATTTTTCGAGGAATCTCCACACTGTTTTCCATGGGGCCGCACCAGTTCCTGACCCCACCAGCAGTGCACGAGGGTCCCTTTCTGCACATCCTCACCAGCAGTTATCGCTTGTCTTTGTGATGATAGGCGTGAGGTGACAGCTCGTGGTGGTTTTGATTTGCATTTCTCTGATGATTAGTGGTGCTGGCCACCAGTCATCTGATGTGTGTCCTCTTTGGCAAAATGTCTATTCAGATCCTTTGCCCATGTTTTAATTGCACTGCAGTGTTGTCCTGCTATTGAGTTGATTACAGATTTTAGATATTAACCTATTGTCAGATGAGTTTGCAAATATGTTTTCCCATTCTGCAGGTTGTCCTTTCATTGTTATTTCTTTTGCTCTGCAGAAGCTGTTTAGTTTGATGCGGTCTGTTTATTTTGTTACTTTAGGTATCATGTCCAAAAATTCATTGCCAAGACCCGTGTCAAGGAGCTTTTTTCTTATGGTTTCTTCTAGACCTGTAGTTTCCAGTCTTGAATTCACTTCAAGTTGATTTTCGTGAGGACGCAGATAAGGGTCTAGTTTCCTTCTTCTAAATGTGAAATGACCATTTCCCCAGCACCATTTATTGTCTTTTCTTCGTTGAGTATTCTGGGCTCGCTTGTCAAATATTAGCTGCCCATCTAGGCGTAGGTTTATTTCCGGGCGCCCCATTCTGTTCCATTGGTCCATGTGTTTGTTTTTACGCCCGTACTGTTCTGTGTTGACTTCCATGGTTTTATAACATAGCTTGGAGTCAGGAAGTGTGATGCCCCCTTCATTGTCCTTTCTCAGGGTTACTGTGGCCATTTGTGGTTCCACAATTTAAAGATTTTTTCTACTTATGTAAAAAATACCACTGGAAGCTTGATAGGGATTGATATAGATGTATTTGGGTAGTAGCAACATTTTAATGATATTCTAATTCATAAACACATACTTTTCCACTTGTGTCATCTGTAATTTCTTTTATCAATGTCTTGTAGTTTTCAGTGTAGGGATCTTTCACTTCCTTGGTTAAATTTATTTCCAGGTATTTTATATTCTTTGAAGCTGTTGTAAATTTCCTTTTCAGATAATGTTTGTTAGAAATACTTATTTTTGTAGGCTAATTTCGCATTAGGATTTTCTATATATAAAATCATGTCTCTGAAAATAGAGAGTTTTACTTCTTTTCCAGTTCTGATGCCTTTTATTTCTTGCCCAGTTGCTCTGGCTAAGTCATTTTGATTCTTAATCCTACACTGCTTTACTCTGTAATGAAATAGTTTTAGCAGATATGTCTTACCTGTTGGTTCTTGTCAGGGAGGGCATGCATCATGTATGTATTACTTACTAAGCATCTTCTGTAGCTACACTGCTTATACAGGTAATAGACTAATAATGTCATAGATAAACGGGAGCTCCAAGGAGACAGTGTCATAATTCAAAGTCACATAACGTCAGGTGTGAGAGTATAACAGTCTCCTCATTCTAGAGTCTGCTTTTCCTCTCATAGCTCTCTGACTTCACGTGAGAAATACTTGTTCCAGGCTGAACAATAATGCAGGGGAAAAAAAAACTGTTTACCTTGTTTCTTGTTATCCTGGGAAGCTCTTGCATATCGATAAAATCTTCACATCAGTATGTTCCTAGTTAGGGAAAATTTTTTGCAATGTTAATTCTAATTACTTGTTAACGAGATTGAGTCCCCTGGTTTCGGTCTTATAATCACTTCATAGTACGTGTACGTTTCTTAGAGAAGAAAGGCTGATTTCCGTGAGAATGGAACTGCTGTCCTGGCCTGGGAGTGTCCCCAGGGCCCACCGGTGTCCCCTCACAGACGCCTAAGGTTTGCCAGTTGTCACTGTAGAGCCTTTTACACTTTTGTTCCAATGACCTGCCCAGTCACCACTGCATTTGATGAGTCGCCCGTAATGTACCACAGGCCTATTTTGTCACTTGAACTCACCTCAGGGTGCTGCTTCTTAATACTCTATAGGAAGACTAAGTATTTCCGTGGCAGTAAACAAGGCCATTCAGAGACCTTTGGATACTCTCCTTCCATTACGTGTTTTGAGCATGGGCTAAAAGTACAGCAGTTTAAATTAAATGCGTGCGAGGCTGACGTCACCACCTACACCTGTAAAGGTAAGACACATAGCGTTACATGGACCCTTAGTGCACCATGGAATTAAATGCTCAGCTTACACACTAACCCTGTGCCAGAGAATTAGCTGGATTGTTTTCAGTTCCCTTTTCTCAGCCACTCGTCACTTTCTGCAATACATTCTGCTGAGTATACTAGTTAGTAGCTTTTGATCTGAATTGTTGTCTGTGGGAATCATATCCAAATGAAATCAGATAATTGGCATGCAAAAGAATTTATGTTTTTGAGGATAGTTGTCCTGAAAGTTTCTGGACAGCTTTGTTCAGTTGTTCATGAGAAGCAGCTTCGGGGAGGGGCAACAAATCTGGCCAATTAAAGAAAATACAAAAATTAAAAACCTAAGTTAATTAGCAATGAAAAAGGGAATATTAAAATAGATACCAAGTAGATAGTTAAATGTAAAAACTGTATAGTTGAATACTTGCAAACTTTTAAAGTAATGATTTTCCTTACAAATGTGTCAAAATGACAGGTGTGCCACAGGGACCCTGGGCTTGGTTCTGCTGCATCGATGACATGGTGGACAGTCTTGCCTTCGATTTGTAAAAAATGCAACATCTGCGAAGCACAATGAAATGAGCTATTCCTGTACTGTGTGACATACTATAGATTAGAGGTGATTTGTATTTCTTTAAACTGTTCTACAGATTTTTCAAATGTTTTATAATATGCATAGATTTCTAATTAGATTAAGAGGGAATCTTTCTGTATTGTAATCAATCAAACATTTTTCAACCCTGATCTGTGTAGCACAGTCAAATCTTCAGTGCCCCTTACCAAAGAGAATGGAAGCGAGTGTGTGTTTTAAGCCGTGCTGTGGTGCTGATAATTTACATTCTGAATAAAAAGGCCACGGAGAACAGGAGACATCATAGCATGTGGGCTTCAGATATAGACCCTACCTGCTATGATTCTTAGGTTTACTCCTTACCAGCTGTTCTTAAATCTGTTTCTTCTTCTTTTTTTTTTTCCCCTCCAGTAAAATAGTGTTAATACTCATTTGGGTCCTGCATCCAGTCATGTCACTAACCACGTCTCTTTCTCTCTCACAGACAGTATCCTAATACTGAATCTCTCCTTTATTCTCTGCCCCCAAACACACACCACCACGAGAGTGTTTTTCTGAAGGGTCATCCTGCCCTGCCCAGCCTAGCTGTCACCTCCTCTTATCAGGAACGGCCCCTCCCCTCCTGCCATAGCACGAAGGTGACCACTCATTAGTGAGCATCCCTCCTCCTCACCCACAGGCTGACAGGGCGGGCCAGGGGTCTTCTGCACCGTGCAAGCAAGTCCAGAAAATTCACTCTCGAACAGATGAATGCGTGTAGGACAGTCTGTTTTGATAGGTGGCCAAGTGAATCATCCTAAAGATTTGAAAATTAGATTTTTAGTACTGGGTTCTGGACTATTCTGTTATCGAAGGATGACACAGACTGTGGTGTATGCTTTTAGCAGATTGAGACAAAGATGCTGTTAATAAGGGACTTAAAAGTTTGCATTCCCAGACTGTAATAGCATGTGACTGACACCAAAATAGTAGCTTCCATGGTTACCCACAGATAATCCCCCAAATCCTCAATTCCACTGTTTCCATGTCAAACTCTATTAGTCTGAATTTTTAAACAATTCCTTAGAACTATAATTGCAAATTATACTCAGGCCTTCACATTATTTTTGTGCAAAAAATCCAACTATCTTTCTAGGCGCTACATAGAATGTTCCCTCTGAAAGAAGTTTCTTGCTCTCATTTAAGAAAAAGCTTTTCTTAATGCATAAGTACTTACTGCAGTGCTTTTGAACAGTTAAAGTTTATAATCATGTTTTCTTCCTAAATGGATGAAGCAACCTGTTTTGTTTTGTTTGTTTGTATCTGGTTAATTCAGGTATTTCACAAACATTCCCTTTTAGATAAAACAAACACCTTAAATGTTCATATAAAGTTTTCCCACATGGTAAAGCCATTTTAAGGCTGACACGAAGAATTCCTGATGGAAATAAATGAAAAAATTATTTTCCTTATGTAAAAAGTAACTTCAGTTTTGAAAACTGTAAAATACTACCAGCTAAGGAAGACTGCTTAGACTTTCAGTATTAAAAATCCACTGGACACACATTTTGAAAGGCAACTGTTTCTAGAGCTTAGAAGTGGCATTTGAGACACAGTGTAGGTCTACTTAGGAAATATCCATCAGCTTCTTAAAAGAAACAGACTCCAGATTACATTTTTAAATGCAGCCTGGTATTCTTAGGGGAGGACCGAGTTTGAGCTTTTGTTTCAAACAGAGGTGACACTGAGGTCCTAGCGGGCAGCCCTGAGCACAGGGATGAGCACCCACTGGGTTTCGAAGGCGGGCCAGGGCGGGTGCGGGGACTCGCTCTGTGCTCACCTGTGTCTGCCCCTCCCAGCACGCCATGCCCTTCTGGAGGGTCTCCAGCCACTCGGACCTCATGGCCCTGCATCACGCCTTGGAACTGGAGTACCTGTGACCGCCACGTAGCACTTTCAAGCTGCACGGCCGCTCGGTGACCCGCAAACAAGTCCAGCAGGCCTGAGTCTCGTGTCGGCGCCGCACTAGCGAACTCACCTGTCTCGACATCCCGACGCGCCTCTGCCGTCGCGGTCAATGAAGGACCCCGTCTCTTCCTTCAGAACAGCTGTGGACTCTAGTACTGTGAATGCAATGAAAATAAGCCATGAGAATGTTCTAGCACAGCATGTGTCTTTGCCACGTTGACTACATGGTTCAAACCTGTGAAGAAGGACCTGCAACCCAGATTGGTAGCATCTTCCATGTGACACACGGCTTCTCCAATACAGCGAACTTGATTGCACAACAAAGACCGAAGCGTGTTTCCTGAAAACCCGTGGGGGTTTCCTTGGAAAGAAGGTTTACTTTTTGGTGTCTCATACCCAGGGTAATCTGTACATCTGTACTTATTTATGAACAGACTTTTTTTTTAAGAAAAAAAACAGCTTTATTGAGGTATAATCCAAGTACCCTCTAATTCAAACAGACTGTTTGGGCATCAAATAACTGAAGAGACAATAGCGTTAAGGAATAAGCGATTAAAGGCCTTTGCCTCATGACACAGCAAGTACTTTGAATTTTAGCACATTGCAAAGTAGTTTATGACTAATTTAAACGTATAATATGTACATCACTGAGACAATCATGTACAGAAAGAATTTTTGGTGTAAATTTGTAATAATGGATGATTCTTTTACATATTGTTTAGAAAATGATATTGAAAGGCAGCAAAGCCTTGATAGCGAAGTGTGAGGCATTTTGTGCACAAACTCAGGTGCAGTGCCTTATCGAAGTATACTGGGTATAAATATGTAGATAATGGGTTGTTTTTTGTTTTTTTAGATAATAATGTTGTCAAGACCAAAAGCATGGATGTCAAGTGTTAATAGGATTTTGTTTTCCGAAATTTTTCCATCAGTTCTTTTTTTTATGCTGTTAGAAAGGCCTCGGGAAAATAACACAGCAGTGTCTTAAATCATGTGAAAAAGTCCTTACATCCTCACTTTTTCATTTTCAACATTAATGTACTATATGTAACTACTTGGGGGAAAAAATGATTATTCAAATGCTTCTTCCCACGGAGAATGCAGATGATCTATTTTATTAATAAAATGGTTCTTGGCTTGGAGACTAGCAAAGCTAGCCTCTGCTCAGATTACAGCGTCTGCATCGCCTTGTTTAGCGAGAGGACATCGCCACACGTCTGGGGCCAGCAGAACTTTCGTTACGCCCCACATTCACATCTCCTGTTTCCTGCACACTGCCCCCCCCCCCCTCCAGGGAACTGCATTGCCGGCAGTGGGCATGGCTCAGTCCTCGTCACCAAGGAGATGACTCTACTCTCCACCTATTTATGTGTTACCTGACAAGCATAAATATGGGAAATAAACTCTCAGAAAGTCGTCAGTTGGGGTACTCATTTATCTATAACGCCTTCCACTGTCATGAAATTACATTGGGAGAACAACACCAGCTTTGATCCAAAGTAGCTAAAGAGCTACCCGATTCCTTAAGTTTCATGTTGCTGCTAGAATTAGTTATGAATTCTCCAAATTGTTTAACAATTTTTTTTTTTTGCTTGAAGCAAACAGAAGTTGATGATTTTTTTAACCTTTTCCATTTTACGTTTTTGTACTCTGCAGACTGAAAAGTTTATCTTGGCCTTACTGTATAAAGGTGTGTTGTGTCCACCATTGTGTACAGAAGTTTTCTTCATCAATTTTGTGTTTAAATTAATAAAACTGATTTGTGAAGTACTGTAAGCTCCTCGATGTCAGTATTTTCTCACCTCTTGGCTTCCTGGTACAGCAGGACCTCGGCTGCATCCACAGTCCAGCGGGAGGGAGTGGCTCGCAGCAGCTGCGGTGACGGCCTCACCCGTCCTTGCGTGGCCGAAGGTAGACGCGCAACGCTGTTTCTTTGATCACTGTAAGGACAGATGAACGGAAACGCTCTTCCTCAAAACTACATAAACTGGATCCTCACTCAAATGTATCCACTCTAGGACAGAACTCAGCATTAAGTATCTGGGATGGCAAAGCATAGATGTAGCCACTTAAGTACCCAAGGGACAGCAACATTAGGCAGTTTTATCTATCAAGAACGCACACAATGTAGACCTCTAAAGTGTGGCCTGATTAATCAGACAGCTATAAAACGGCACAACTTGCTTCCTCCTGGGATTTCACTTTAGACACACGACATTCATACACACACGTGACACTAACGTGCAGTTGTCTGACCCGCCTATCAGGCCTATGATGTTCCACTCTTATCCACACAGTGGGCCGAGCGGCGGGAGTCATAAAGTGCTGAGCATGCTCAGCCCCCCGAGAATGAAAAAAGCTTGGGGAAAGTCTTTAAAGACCGAAGGGATTTTTAGATCTCAGGTGAAGACAGTATGGGAGAACAGGCAAAATGGAAGGCGTACCCTCAAAAGATGACTTTTCTAAAGCGCCGTTTTAAACATGAGCCTCCCAGCCAAAAGGTTCAGGCTCCTCTTTGACTACAGGCCAGAGCCCCGACGTCTCTGGCCAGCATTCTGAGCTTCCAAAGCGAGCCCATGTTCTTTCCAATGTTCTCGCATTACTGCTCTGAACGAGCCTTCGGCACACGTTAACGGGCCCGTTCGCAGACCACACAGCCTGTGAGCGCCCCTGCCTCCTCTGCTCTGCGCTGTCGTCAGTGACCCTCCACCCTCGAACCTCCAAACCACCCCGCTCCAGCACCTTCTCCCCCACAGAGCACTCTTCCCGTCATGACCCGTACCGCGAGCTCCTTCCCCCATGTCTACAGTCTGATTGGCAATTCCTGTTAGTCTGCTCCCTTCCACAAAGACTCACTGGATCCCCGTCATGGGGGCCATGGTCCTAGGTGCTGAGACGCCGGTCGCTGCTCCTGAGGATTGTGTTGACATTGGACCAGGTGAGACCAGACGGGGAGTGAATTACCACCGAATGACTAAGTCAGAAACATTCCTTATGGAAAATGGCAACAGGTGATGTGGGTAAGTGACAGGGCATACGCTTCCTGGAAAGGATGGAGCACGCCCAGATGTTGGACTGAGACCGGCTGCTCCGATGCAGGCAGCAGGCGGAGGGCCTCAGGGGGGACGCGCGTGTGCATTCCGTCCTAGGAGTGCGAATCGCGCCCAGGGGTCCGAGACGAGATGACGGGAAAGGAACGGAAACCGTGGGACGGCTTCGGGTGCCCCTCTAAATGGGCCGGGCGGCCACCGAGGGCTTTCTGTGGGGCGGTGTGACCCAGTCTGGGACGGAAACGATCGCTCCGGAGGCTGCGCGCAGAAGGGCCAGAGGAGTGGGGGAGCGAGTCCGTCCAGGGGAGCCAGGGACGGCTGCAGACACAGACGCCCAGGCTTCTTTTTAGTGCCAGTGACAACAGGGCTTGCTAATGGGCTGGGTAAGGGGAGCGGTGACACACAAGAGGACCGTGGGCACCCCAGAGTAAGGGCCCCGCACCTGCCGGGGGTCACGCGGCCTGGGGGCGAGGAGCCTGGGTTCGCACCCCAGCCCCCGTCTTCCCTGACTGCGCCCACCCCCTCTGTGCCTCCGTCCCCCATCTGTGAAAAGGGAGAAGCCCTACTTCAGAGTTGTTTCGAGGAACGAGTGAGTTAACCCGCGAAAAGTGCTTGGGCCGCCTGGGTGCATTATTTCACGTTGCCCGTCAGCATGCTAAGCATTCGCACTCATTTCTCTCCCGTCCTGAAGAACCCGCTCCTGGGCTGCAGAGACCGGCTATAAGGGAGCTGCATTATCTGCATTATTCTGGCCGAGTCTAAGAAAATAAGATGAAAAAATCTAGTTCCTGCCCTCAAGCATGGGGACAGCGGCTATTGTAAAAGAATCCGTGACAATGACCAAACAGGCTTCAGTGAGCACCGCTGATGGTGGTGGTCGGCGAGCCCGGGCTGCAGCACGGGCAGCCTGGGCAGGCGGGGAACAAGCCCCCGAAGAGCTGAAGCCAAGCTGAGACCTGAAGGCCGAAGCTGGCCTGGCCAGCGGGGGGCGGGAGGAGCCGAGCCGACCTGGACAGGAATGGCGCCCGCAGGGGAAGACCCGGGCTGGGGTACAGAGCGGGTCGGCGGGGCCGGGGGGAGAGAGCCAAGGGCCTTCACCGTCCTGCGCCTCCGAGTCCAAGGTCAGACGCGGGGCTTTCACTGCACAGTGGGGCTCTGCCCCCTTCGCGGGAGAAGGAAGAGGACAGGAACAGGAACCTCAGTCCGGAGCCCTTCCCCGCGGCCATGGATCGACACGAGGCTTCGTATGACGTCGAAGCACCGTCTGGCGGAGCCCCTTTCATTTTCCAGCTTCCAAAACACAGGTTAATGCTTTGCCCAAGGGGTCACAGCCTAGTAAGGCAGAGGCACAACTCCAACCGGCTCTTGACTACAATACGGAATCACGAAAAGGTCAGGGGCTCTCAGGTCAGTAAGAGCTGGCTTGGCCCCCAGGTTCCACCGTGACCCGGCAGGGTGAGTTCAGGCAGCACTTTCAGTTTTTAAGATACATTGTCATCCCGTCTACAGTTAGCACGATTGTCCGGGGACGTCTGAAAGCTTTCTCTTCCAAACCTCAGCACCTCAAAATTCTGTATCATCTTTCCAGAGGCTGGTTGCAAATTTGCCTTCCAATCAGCATCTACGAATGTCACATACACACACATGTCACAGTAACTTTTTAAATTTGCCTTTCAAAACATCTGACTATGCCATGGCTGTTTCCCCATTCAAACGAACATACATGAGGCCATTTGCCTAACAGAATGTCGCGATGATGCCACGGGCACTGTGTGCCAGGACCTGGGAGAAACCGCTTTCCAGACTCTGGCATTTGCCCACACTGGACGCAGCTACACAAGCTTCCGCGGGAACCGCCCTGTCCATCCTGCTCAGGAGAGGCTGACAGCCCAACAGGGGAAAGTTAGTAAAAGCGCTTCTTTCCGTGTCTCTCAGACTGTTTCCATTTCCCTCCGGTATGTGCAATTATACGAACTGACAGGATAACTTGTGGCAGAAGAAATGAGAGGGTTTGTAATTTAGGAAACCTTTGGCCCCACTGACTGAAAGCAGGTTGTTTGTGACAAGGGAGCCCTGACCTCGGCGAGCTGGCAAACTCTGTCGGAAGCAACAGAAGGACGCGGAGGAGGAGGAGGAGGAACAGCGCCTGCGATCCTTATTGGCAACAGGAGAGAAACGGATGCTCTGCTCTGCCTGGGGAAAGCCCTTCCCAGAGACCTCTCGGGTGGGGCGGCGGCGGCTGGGAGTCACTCTGAGTGTGACGAGCCAGGTGCATGGTGGTTCTGTTCTGTCTCTGTGGGCTGGTTTGACCGGGGGACTTTGCTGTTTGGGACAATAGCTGGACTGACAGCCCTGAATATGGATTTTCTCCGGTGGGCTGAAATTGAAGTCCCTCTTCTCAAGCACTCCACAGCCTGCCCCGTCTCGTGTGCTGGCTTGATGTAAAGCTCCAGACAGGAGACAAGCCACCTCACGTCGTCCCTGTTGGTGCCACCCACCCTCACCTATCCCCTCCTCTGTCTGCTACCTGCTTGGCAGGACTCTGCAGTGACCTCAGGGTCATAAAAGAAGGGAGGTCCCTGAGAGTTCTCATTTCCGTATGCCAGGGTTCTCAACTGGATGCCCTATGAGATCAGCGGGATGCTTCGAGAAATCTCTCTGCATAAGCCCCCTCCAGAAATTCTAATTTAATTTGTCTGGTTTGGGCTTGAGCAGCAGCCAAGGTAAAGAACCATTGCTTTGTGCCAAACAGGTGTGGAAATGAACAAGGAAACGTCACATAAAATGGAGCTGCGAAGAGGGAGCTCTCACTGCACCTTGCAGACTCCAACAGAAAGAAGCGTACACTGCTTTTCTTGACAGGAAGAAAATTACTACAGCAGCAGAAGAAAGGAAGGTTTTCTCTTTGCCTAGCAACAGACCCAGCCAATGAGAAACCTCCGTGACTCAGCCAATGGGAAGCCACCACACCTCGAACGTCAGGTTTCTTCCAATGGACATTTGATTTTCAAAAGCCCTTCTCAACTCCCCCCTTTTCCCTGAACAAGAATGCTCCTCTTGTATAGACTTGCTTATGGCCTTACCGTAGCTTGTTGGTCCTGAATTGCAATTCTCTGCTATTCCCAAATAAACTCATTTTGGTGCTAAACAACCGGCTGTTTCATTTTCTAAGGATGACACAGACAGGTGAGAAACACCATCACATCACATCCCAGCAGGGCTGGGCAATTTGTGACGTAAGCTTTCCACGCTTGGCCTTGCCTTGCCAACCCATTCCGATTCCCAGTTGGCCGTGCCTAGCCCCCTGAAACCCTTATGACCCAACTCAAATCCATTCAGTCTTCGAGAGAGTTACTATTGAGTGGAGAGTCCTGCCTGGTGTCAGGGGTGTCCCCGAGGGCTGGCCATCTAGTGGGGAAACAGAGATATGTGACAGAAAGCAGACTGGGATGAGGGCCTCGCTGCATTGCAAGGCCACCACAAAGAGTTTTAACTTACGGTAGAAGCCCAGCGAATACAGCAATCAAATTGGGCTAGGGAAAAAGAATTCTCATTGAGGGGGTGACAGTTTCGCTGGCCTAAATAAGAATAAGATGTGACAGGCTCCTAAACCTAGTCCTTCCCCAGATTAACGAGAGACATGTAGGAGGCTCGGGGAATGGGGGGTGGGGAGGGAGCTACAATAATCCAAGCAAGATGTGATGAGGGTCCGTCCTCGGGCAGCCCCGGGGAGAGGACTGTGGAAGCGACGTGGCCGGTGTCCCGGGGGCAGAGCTAGCTACGGGGCGATGGGCAGGTGGCTGGGCTTCCAAGGTCGCTTGTTCCCCTCCTCCCCGTCCAGCATCGGAAAGGACTCAGCCATGTGCAACGTGTAATGCAATCACAGGATTACAGCCACGCCAAGGGGAAGGCGTTGCTTCGCCCTAAACCTTCTTTCTAACCCAGAAGTAGAAGGTGCTGCCATCTTTGGAGCTAGCTGTATACGTCACTGAGACAGTGTGTACGAGCTGCTGTGAACCGCTGTTTTGAGGGCAAGAGCAACCTGGTTTCCCTGATGATTCCAGAAAGTACAGCAATCAGGCTGAAGCCCGTTACATATAACAGAAAATATCACTTTTCCATTTCGAATGGGGAAAGGGAGCTGCTGAAGGAGATTAAGAAGCTAAACCCTATGAGGCCCTTAGGCTCATCCTCCAAAAACGCAACCAGGAAGGTGGCCTGGGACACGGCTTCACTTCCAGGGTCCCTGGGCAGGGCCTCTGCAGCATATCCAGGGGGACATGGGTCCCCGCAAGCGCTCTCCTCCCTCTGCCCCTTGAGGAACTCTGCATCCTCCGAGGAGCTTAATATCAGACCCCTCTGACTGCCCCCTTGCACTTCCTTGTTTTACAAGCACAGAGCCCACCTCAGACCTACAGCGAAGTGTTAAAGAAGAAGAAAAGAGAAGAAAAATCCAGAGTGTGGGTGAGGAGAGGGGGAAAGCTTGTTGTGTCGACTTGGGCTTAAAAAGGGGTGGCCTTCTACTGGAACCCCCACCCCCCACTTGCTCTGTGATGCGGGGGAGGCCTGGAGAGGCTCCGCCCACAGTCCCAGGGATCAAAGCCCCTGTGAGCACAAGTCCAGACGGCCCCCCGGAGAGGAGGGGGTTGGAACAGGAGGAGGCCCTGCCCCCTCCCTGGCTCTTCAGAAAGGGCCTCTTTCACAGCCTCCGTATGTTCCTGTCAGTTGGAACCTCTCACTGAGAAATCTCTGCAGGCCCCATCACCTAGTATACTTTGTGGTTCAAAGATAGCAAAGGTTTTGCACAATTTCCATTCTTCCCAAAGTAGTTAAAATGCAAGCAGGCCTGGGGAAGGAGCTGATGGAGGAAACACACGCCCTTGTTGGAACAGTCTTGTTTTGAAAAACTTCTGCCCTCTGGGGTTGAAAGCATTTCTTGGCCCAGTGGAATCAAGAGGTGCCGTGATAGCTCCAGAAATGCTTCCAGCCCCTGACCTTGATATTTATTTGCAAAGCCTTACAGGAAATCAGTGCTACGTGTTCCATGAAAAACAAAGGAAAATGCAGGAATCAGGAAAAACAACAGACTGCTCCAAACAGCCTTACATCAACAGACTTTAAATTAGGAAATTAGATGCTGAAAAAATAGTTCCCATTGACGTGTAATCTTTCAACAAGTACTGAAGACCCACTACGTGCCCAGCCCTGTGCTAGGTGCTGACAGGTCTGTGTCCCGAGATGCTCATGTTTCTCCGGGTGGGGTAAGAGGTGCCGCTAAAATAAAGGCGGTGAGTGGGCAATTTGGACTTCACCAGTAAAGAGAAGGATGACCTGGAGGCTTCGGGTGCAGAGGGACTGGGAAGATTACTTGGGGAAGATTCTGAGGAGAACGTAACATTGAATCTCAACTGCTGAAGAACAGGTAAGAAAGAGGAGCATGTGGGTAGAGGAAAAGTGGTGATGTCTAATAAAACGGTTTCAGAGATTAAGCCTAAAAATTACACAAAGTTAGGTATGACATTGCATGTCCATTTATGAAGTGCCTTCTACATATTGTGAGAAAGTCACAGACTAGCAAGAGAGATGTATCACGCACATAAATGCCCAGGATTCCGTTCACTGAGGGCTGCAAACTTAAATGACAACAGGGCCAGAAAGTAATGTAAACGTGTACGCGCTGCCAAAGCAAGCACGTTATATAAATGAGTGGATGATACAAGGCCTATTCTAGAAATCCCAGGACCTTCTCATTAAAAAAAAAAAAAATCCTTCTTTTGATAGTGACAGGAGTTTAGGAAAATATTTCTACACTATAAGAAAAACACGAGAACAAGCATATTGCAATCCGCACTAGGCACTGGTCCTCAGAGGGAAGGAGCCACGGTTAGGGGCCACGTGAGAGAGAGGAGTGTGGCCCCACAGAGTGGACAGCTGCTGACTGGTTGTCGCCATGTAGGAACGCTGGCTCAGGGTGTCAGTTTTTCGAGAGAAGCCAGATATCCCGATACTGGGAAAAGTTGGTTGTGGGAATCTTAAATTTTGTAAATTAGGAATCAAAATAAAAAGGTTTGTAGAAAGATTAAAATATGACCTGGGCACAGTTTAAAACATTGGTGATGGGAAACATTTCTACCTGTAATGTCTGGGAAGGTTGCGTGGAGGAAATGTGTCCACGCCGGGACTCTGAGGAGGTTCTTGGCAGAACTGATGGCCCTGTACTGGAGCCTGAAGGGAAAAAGGGGTCAAATGACAGCATTGTTTGTACTTTTAAAGCCCATGTAATTCAGTGGTCCCAAGCTTAGCTATATATATACCAAAATGACCTGAGAATGTCTTCCCCACATTTATATGTTTTAAGTGTTAATTTTTAAAATATTTACGTCCAGAGACTTCTGGTCAAGATTGCAGAGTAGGTAGACACCCTGTTTGCCTCCTGCTCTGATCCCACACCCATGCAGGGCAGTTAAGAATCAGGAGGGATCTCTTGTTGCGGAAGTCCCCACTGAGGAGCCCAGCCCCACACCAGGCTACCCAGTTCAGGGCACCAGTGCCTGGGCGAGAAATCCCCATAACATCCGTCTGTAAAAATGAGTGGGATTTGTCAACAAAGATGGCAGGCTTCTAGAGACCTGGGCGCCACAGGGCTTAAAGGGCTCGTGCATAGACTCACTTGCTGACAAACCCTCTCGTAGCTCCAGCACAGGGACATGTGGGGGGTGGGGGAGAGGGGTAGGGAATCGACTGACTAGCTTAAGGCAAGGGCTACGGGGGCAGCTCTCTCCAGGACAGAAGTCCTGGAAGACGCCATGTTTCATTGTTGAGCTCTCCTCCAACCCAGCCTGTGGTTGCAGGCGGGCACCAAATATGAGTCTCCATCAACCTAGCTAACACTGTTCGCCTTGCCCGGGTGAGTCCCTGAGATCCAGCCCCAACCAAGTCATCACACACCAGGTCCGAATCTCTTTCAGTGGCTTTCCCACATAAATGGCCTTCCTCAGCTCCAACTATAGACTTTTTCAAAATCCTCAAAGGTCCATAAGCCCCGAACAAGCAGTGCCTCGCCCCTATGTGCCCTGTACCTCTTGCTAAGCAGCCCCAAACCCAGCACTAGTGGAAGCCGGCTCTGGTTTGCAGCATGGCGTTTCCCAGGCGCCTCCGAACCCAGCACAGGCAGCCACCAACCGCAGATCATTGTGTAATTCCTACCTGGCGGCCCCACGCCAGGCGCAGGCAGCAGCTGAGCTTGGCCTGCAGCAGGGCCACTGCCAAGAGGCCCCAGAACCAGTGCGCCTGGTGGCCAACTTCGGACTACACCAGAGCATGACCCAACCAATTCTACAAGCGATACCCCCAAAGGGTGGACTCAGCGGGCACCAGAGCCCATCTAAAGCAAATCCTACTCTGTGCGTTCAGCCCCCACACAACAGCACGTGTGCTGTAGTTATAGCCAGTCCTCACAGCCAGCAAGACTGAGGTCGATTGAGGATCAACTCTAAAAGAGGGCAACACACAGCCACGAAAAGGGACACTCCTGGAGCACTAGCTCTTGGTGACCATGGAGACTTCACCACTGGACCCCACAGGACATCTACTGCATAAGGCCACTCTGCCAAAACTGGGAGACACAGATCTACCTAATACATAGACATAAACACAAATACATAGAGAGGCAGCCAAAATGAGGGACAAAGAAACGTGTCCCAAATAAGAGAATAGGATAAACCCCAGAAAAAAAAAAAAACAACAACAGAAACAAAACAAAGGCAAGCAATCTATCAGATGCAGAGTTTAAAACGCTGGTTACAAGGATGTTCAGTGAACTTCGGGAAAGAATAGATGAATTCAGGGAGAACTTCAACAAAGAGATAGAAACTATAAAAAGAATGAGAAATGAAGACTACAATAACCAAAATGACAAATATATTAGAGGAAGACTAGATGAGGTAGAAGATGGAACCAGCAAACTAGAAGACAAGATAGTGGAAAATATCCAATCGGAACGGCAAAAAGAAAAAAAAGCATTTAAAACGTGAGGATAGTTTAAGGGACCTCTGGGAAAACATGAAGCACACCAACATTCGCAGCAGAGGGAGAAGAGAGGAAGTCACTGAAACGCTGACTGAAGAAATAATGGCTGGAAACTTACCTAAGCTAACGAAGGAATTATCCAAGTCCAGGAGACAGTCCCAGACAAGGTGAAACCAAAGAGGCCCACACCAAGACTCATCATACTGACAATGACGAAGTTCAAAGACAAAGAGAGACTCTGAAAAGTAGCAAGAGAAAAGCAGTTAGTTATGCACAAGGGAGTTCCCATAAAATTGTCAGCTGATTTCTCAACAGAAATTTTGCAGGCCGGATGGGATTGGCACAAAATAAGTCAGTGATGAAAAGCAAAGACCTACAACCAAAATTGCTCCACCCACCCAGGCTATCATTCAGAGTTTAAAAGGAGAGACAAAGAGTTTCCCAGAAAGGAAAAGGCTAATGAGTTCATCGCCACCAAACCAGTATTATATGAAATGTTAAAGGGACTTCTTTAATTTCAAAAGAAATGATAAAAAATATGAGTAAGAAAAGAATCTCACAGACAAAGGCACTTTGTAAAAGCAGTGGATAAATCTACTATCAAGCTACTTATAAAGGTTAAAAAGCAAAAGTAGGAAGAACATGTGTAATTACAATAGATTAATGGATACAAACACCCGTATACACACAAGTAAAAAATAATGACAAAAACATACACATGGGCGGGGTGAGTAAAAACTGTAGTAATTTTAGAATGTGTTTGAACTTAAGCAATCATCAACTTAAAATAGACTGCTGTAAACATAGCTTGCTATATATGAAGCACATGGTAACCAGAAACCAAAAATCTACATGAAATATACAAGAAATAAAGAGAAAAGAATCCAAACACAACCCTATAGAAAGTCATCAACGTACGAGAAGACAGCAAAATAAGAAAGTAACAGAGAAGAAATACGAAACAACCAAAAACAATAAAATGGCATTAACTATGTACGTATCAGCAATTAACTTTACAAGTAAATGACTAAATGACACAGGGTGGCTGAATGAATAAGAAAACAAGAATGGTACATATGCTGCCTACAAGATGCTCATTTACTATCCAAAGACACACGACTGAAATGAAAGTAAAAGGATGGAAAAAGGTGCTTCATGCAAATGGAAATTTTAAGAAAAGGCTAGGGTAGTTATATCAGATAAAAAGACTTTAAAACAAGGCTGAAACAACACGCAAAGAAGAGCATTTCATAATGATCAAGGGATCAACCCAACAAGAGGATTTAACTCTTGGAAACATCTATGCACCCAACATAGGAATACCTAAATATATAATGCCAATACTGACAGAGATAAAGGGAGAGATAGATAGTAATATAGTCAGAGAGGATGTTAAGACCCCCATTGCTCAATAGATAGATCATCCAGACAATAAGGAGACAGTAGCCTTAAATAACACATTAGACAAGATTAATTTAACTGACATTTTGGGGACATTTCAACCCAAAAAGTCTTGATCTTAAAAACTTTCAACAAAGTGGGGATAGAGGAAACATACCTCAATGTAATAAAGGCCATACATGACAGACATACAGCTAACATCGTACTCAACAGCGAAAAGCTTTGAGATCGGGAAAAAAAGAAGGATGTTCACTTTCACCACCTTTATTCAACATAGTATTGAAAGTTCAGACAGGAAAAGAAATAAAAGGCATCCAGATTGGAAAGGAAGAAGTAAAACTGTCATTATTTGCAGATGACATGATATTATTGATAGAAAACCCCAAAAGGCCTACCAAAAAACTATCAGAATAAATGAATTTGGTAAAGTAGCAGTATACAAATTAATATTCAGAAATTGGTCAATTTTTTACACCAATAATAAACTATCAGGAAGAGAAATTAAGAAAATAATCCCACAAAAAATATATGAAACAACCCCCCCCAAAAGATGAAAACAAACCCCATTACAATTGCATCAAAAAGAATAAATACCTAGAAATAAATTTAACCAAGGAGGTAAAGGACATGTACTCTGAAAACTGTAAGACCCTAAAGAAAGAATTAGACATAAATGGAAGTATATACCATGTTCATAGGTAGGAAGGATTAATATTAAAAGTCCTTACTATCCAAAGCAATCTATAGGTACAATTCCAATCAAAATACCAATGGCATTTTTCACAGAACTAGAATAAATCACCCTAAAATTTATCCAGAACCACCAAAGACACTGAACAGGGAAAGCAATCTTAAGAAACAAAGTTGGAGGTATCATGCTACCTGAAATCAAACAATGCCACAAGTCTATAGTAATCAAAACAGCATGGTACTGACATAAAAATGGACACACAGTTCCATGGAACAGAATAGATAACCCAGAAATAAATCTGTGCCTGTTTGGTTAATTAACCTATGACAAAGGAGTCAAGAATATGCAATGAGGGGTAAAGACAGTCTATTCAATAAATGATGTTGGAAAAACTGGACAGACACATGAAAAAAAATGAATTTGGATTACTTTCTTACACCATATATAAAAATAAACTCCAGATGGATTAAAGACCCCAAACCATAAAACTCCTAGAAGAAAACATAGGCAGTAAACTCTGACATGGATCTTAGTAATGTTTTTAGGGGGGCTATGTCTCCTCAGATAAGTGAAACAAAAGAAAAAATAAATGGGACTATACTCAAACTAGAGTTTTTGCACAGTGAGGAAACCATCAGCAAATCAAAAAGACAACCTCCTGAATGGGAGAAAATATTTGCCAGTGATCTATCCAATAAGGGGTTAATATCCAAAACATAAACTTATACAACTTAATTCCCAAAAGACAAACAATCCAATTATAAACCAGGCAGAGAACCTGAAGAGACATTTTGCCAAAAAGCAAATAGACATATGAAAAGATGCTCAACATTACTAATCAGAGGAATGCAAATTTAAACCACGATGAGATATTGCCTCACGTCTGTCAGAAGAGATGGCCATCAGTAATAAACAAACAAGCACTGGCAAGGATGTACAGAAAAGGGAGCCCTCATGCACGGTTGGTGGGATTGCAAATTGGTGCAGCCCCTGTGGAAAACAGTGGAGGTTCCTCAAAAACTTAAAAACAGAACTACCATATGACCCAGCAATTCCACTTCTGGGTATTTATTCAAAGAAATCCAAACACTCATTTGAAAATGTTATGCATCCCTCTGTTCAGTGCAGCCTTATTTACAATAGCCAAGATATGGACGCAACCGAGTGTCCATTAATAGATGAATGAAGAAGTTGTAGTGCACATATACAATGATATATTACGCATTTATTTAAAAAAAAATGAAATCTTGCCATTAGTAACATGGATGGACCTAGAGAGTATTATGCTAAGTGACATAAGACAGAAAGACCAATACCATATAAATTTACTTATGTATGCAATCTAAAAAACAAAATAGAAACAAACTGACAGATACAGAAAACTGATGGTTGCCAGATGGAAGGGATATTGGGGGTGAGTAAAAAAGGTGCAGGGATGAAGAAACACAAATTGCCAGTTTTGGAACATCATGGGGATGTGAAGTACAGCACAGCGAATATAGTCAATACTGTAATAACTACGTAGGGTGTCAGACGGGTACTTGTTTATCAGAGCGATCGCTTCATAAGTTATATAAATGTCTCATCACTATGTTGTACACCTGAAACTAATATGTCAATTTAATTGAAACTTTTTTAATTTTCAAAAGTAAAAAATCAAAAGCACAATGAGATGTCACCTCACACCTGTCCGAATGACCATTCTCAATAAATCCACAGCCAACACATGTTGGCGAGGATGTGGCAAAAAGGGAACCCTCATGCACTGTTGGCGGGATTATAAATTGGTGCAGCCCCTATGGAAAACGGTGGAGGTTCCTCAAAAAAATTAAAAATGGAACTATCATATGATCCGGCCATTCTACTTCCGGGTATTTATCTGAAGAAATCCAAAACACTCATTTGAAGAGACATGCTCCCCATGTTCAGTGCAGTGTTATTTACAGGAGCCAAGACATGGAAACAATCTGAATGTCTTTGATGGATGATAAAGTGTGGTATATATACACAATGAAATATTATGCGTCCATAAAAAATAATGAAATCTTGCTATTTGTGACAAGGATGGACCTGGAGGATGTTATGCTAAGTGAAATAAGTCAGACAGAGAAAGACAAATTCCTTATGATCTCACTTATATGCACAATCTGAAAAAAAAAAAAAACACAAGAAAACTGAGTTCTGAGTTCATAAATGCAGACGACAGACTGGTGGTTGCCAGAGGCAGGGGATGTGTACAGGCAACCTGAGTGAAAGGGTCAAAAGGTACAAATTTCCAATTATAAAATAAATAAATCATGGGGCTGTAATATACAGAATGTTAATGTTAATGCTGTATTGCACATTTGAATGTTGCTAAGAGTAGTTCATTAAAGTTCTCATCACAAGAAAAAAAAATTTTGTAACTATGCATGTAAGGTGTTAGATGTTAACCAGACTTATTGTGGTGATCATTTTGCAATATACAAATATCAATATGTTGAACACCAGTACTAAAATAATGTTACATGTCGATTATACCTCAATAAAAATACGATGCTGGCTGACAAATACAGAGGCACTATGAATTATACTTAAACGTGCTTATAAGCTGGGAATGTCTGCCTCTGTGGTCCGGGAGAACCTTCTACTACACCTCCCCCACGTCACTTAGCATACTTTGGTTGGGTCGGTTTCATTGTCTACCTGCTTAGCTTTCTGAGAGCAAGTACCATGCCTGTGGTACCCACTGCATCGCCAACACATAGCACATGTTAGAACTGACTATATCTATGCAATGAAATACTATGCAACCATTAAACAAATGATGTAGAGCCACGCCTACAGTTACAGAAACCTGTCCGCAATATATTGTTTAGTCAAGGGAAAAAAATCAAGGCACAGTCTTTGTAAATACATGCATTGTAAAATATTTAAATGAATATATACCAACATATACAGTGATAATCTGAGTGGTGGAATTTTGAAGCATTTTAACTTCTTGATTATGTCTTTGCTTTCTGAGGTTTCCAATGAGCAAATTTTGTATCGAAAAGAATTTAAAAGCTATTTTAATTTTTAAATAAAATGTGCCCTATTTTATAATCGCTCTGTCTAGCCAGATTCAGCTCAGACACCATGTCTTCTGCAAAGAGGTAATTTCTTCTTCTGAGGGTCACACCCGGGCCAAGGGGTGACGTTTTCTGATTTTATATAATCTTTGCCTTCTCTTCTATCTACCCAGTCTGTGGGGTGGGAGACACGGGGTCACCCAGGCAGGTCAGTTCCCTATCCTAACTGCCTTGGCTCAAAACCACCACCAAGACCACTGCATTTTTACCATATATTCAGTCAATATCTACATGCTAGCTCCTGACTATCTATGCTAGATCCTCGATTAGACAGATGGGAAGCGGGAGCAGTTGGCTGGCCAAGTCCATGCCCTCAAATGTATTTCAAACTCCCCTGGACACGAGGCTCACACGCACACATGCACACACACGCACTAACGGTAAGAGCAGGATTAGCCCCGTCCCAGCTCAAGGTCCTGGTCTTTGCACTGTTCCAGTGACTGCTAGCTACTCCTAGAAGCCAGTGTGCGAGGGGCAGGAGACAGCATTGACCACTGACTGTCCCTCTTTCCAGCTGATTTAACTGCACTTTAATAATTTCCAATGGTAGAAAAGTACATGTTCATGGTAGGAAGTTTGAAAAGTACCCAAAACATAATAAACAAACCCTCGTGTGATTTTTCTACCTAAGACGTGACCACTGTTACTAGTTCAGCAAGTTTCTCTTTAACCCATTATTTCTTATGTAAGCTGAGATCACACTGCATGTTCGACGTTTTATCTCGTTTTCCCTGACAGTTTAATTAGTACTGACCCACGTCATGAAGCGTACTTCCTGAATGCCATCGTTTAGAGGAGCGTAACCTCTCATTCTATGAGCACGTACTATCTGCCAGGCACTGCACACCCGACGGTGCTAACTGCTTTGCAAAGAGCTGGACAGGGGGATAATTTCTGTCGATCTTTACAACTGGGGTGAGCACTATTATTAATTCCATTGTTCAAAAGAAAAAGTCCTCAGTTACAGAAATGTAAAAGCATTTGCCCAGTGTCACAGAGGTGGGAAAGGTAGAACCAGGGTAAGAACCTAGAAAATATGACTCAAAAACTTACCTCCTTAATGAGTCTATACTGTCCACTGTCTCCTTCCCCAACACGGATAGTAATGACTGCTGATAAGCCATATGCCAGAGAGCAGGCTAGATTTTGACATGCATCCATTTATCCTATTCCACTGTTATTCTATTATTGCCATCTTTTAGCAAATGAGAAAGGGCAGATAACATGCTTAATATCACGCAGGAAGGGAGGGGTGGTCTTGAGTTTAAACCTAGGTCTCTGACTCCAGCCCTCAACCTGACTGCTCTCCACTAGAACATAAAAGTTTCATTGCCACATCCAAGGTCACGAGGGTTTTCCTCTGTTTTCTTCTCAGAGTTTTACAGTTTTAGCTTCAACATTTAAGTCTCTGGCCCACCTTGACCTAATTTTTGTTTATGGTGTAATTAAGGGTCCACCTTCGTTCTTTGGTGCGTGCGTATCCAGCTTCCCCAGCACGATTTGTTGAAAAGACGGTTCTTTCTCTATAGAATGGTCTCGGCGCCCTTCTCCAAAATCACGTGACCATATCTGGAAGGGTTTATTTCTGGGCTCTCGATGCTATTCCATTGCCTTACTACACTATTTTGACAACTTTAGCTTTGTATTAAGTTTTGAAATCAGGAAGCGTTAAGACCTCCAACTTCGTTCTTCTATTTCAAGATATTTTTGGCTAGCTGGGGTCCCTTGGGATTCCATATGAATTTTTGGATGGGTTTTTCTATTTATGCAAAAAAACGTCACTACGATTTTGAAAGAGTCCACAATAAAGACATGCAAATTGACTAATTGTAATAAAATGCCCTGAGCTTTGGGAGTCATTAATCGTCCCCAATGGACAGTCAGCACTCTGAGAGTAATGATTTCACATTCAAATGCCCCTCCCAGTCTAGTATTAGAAGATGTGCTGGGTAAACCCAAGGCCTCTGCATGAATCAAGATTACAGAGCATCAAATATTGTTTCCTTGTCTGATGAGAATGAAGATGTTTTAAGAATTGAACAAAATGAACTGAAAATAAACAGATTTCTTTATGATCGGACTTCAAATTCTCAGCAAAGTAAAACACAGTTGAGTCCTGGCTGGCACAAACATGTCATAATTTCCATGATTATATAAGAGTTTTGATGAATGCAAAATAAAGTATGGTGTGGTTTTTTTTTTTTTCCCTACAGTTTAAAACAAGTAGACCTCTTTCCCCCAGCCAGAGCCAGCTGCAGCTTAATAAAATCTGAAAGTTATACACACACACACACGGGGGGGGGGGGGATATGTGTGTGTGTGTGTGTATGTGTGTGTGTGTGTGTGTGTATTCTGATCATCAGAGCTAAGTGGTTTATTATTTCAAGGGCAATATTACTGGCTGCATGCTTATTGTAAATGCGCAGGATTGGACACGGTTTGCTCTATTTATAGCATTAGTACTATTTTTTAAGTTTAAACTAAACAGATTGAAGAACTGAAGTTCACGTAAGTAACGTAGTTATACAATATAAAAGGTATGAAACGTAAACCTCTTCCTTCCTTCTGCGGAGTCAATGAAAATGCCAGTTGTTTATTTTAGCACAAGAAACTCTTTGCCAGCAGAGCACAGGAAAGACAAGCAACGCTTGCTTTGATGCTTCTTGAATTCACCCAAGAGGCCTTGTAAACCAAGATAGCAAATCGGTCTTTATGCCGCTGGCCCAGGCGCTGTCTCCTCTGTGGCCCCGTCTCTTAGCAGACAAAACCTCCAGAGCTCGTGACGGAGTAGTGCAGCAGTGGGGATGTGCAGGAAGGAAGAGAATTCACTTTTATCCAGGCCAGGAGGGCTCAACCTTTTATGGGACACAGACCTCTTTGAAATCTGATGAAATACATAAACTCTGATCCCCCACCCAAACATACTTGCAACATTTTTCATGTGATTTCAGGGGCTCACAGACTAGAACTTCCGATCTGTTGAGTGCCAACATTGTACTACGTACCATGCCAGTCGAATTAATACTATGTTATATACCGCTTTACTATGGCAAGTGATGATATTTGGGTCTAAGAACTAAAGAGAGGTGTTGTAGAGTCACACGTTTGGTTTATTTTAATGGATTTGCTGGAAAAGAGCTCCAGAGGTGAAAGGCTTGAGAACAGTGAAGAGACTCACTAATCATGGTCAAAGAATTTGCCTACAGAGAGGGCTGGCCGTTGTCCTCGGCTTCTGGGAGGTACCCTATGTCATGCCTGATCGGAGCATCTTTTTTTAGGAAAGAGGCTGGCCACTCTGGATATGAGGTGGGGCCAGACATATACAGCACAGTCTGAGGTGGGAACTGGCCACCTAAGAGAGACCGAGACTGCGAGTTAGAGTGAAGGCTTTCGACCATGTAGCTAGCTGATCTGGATGCTGAGATCAGCCATGTGAGCAGTCGATCAATCTTACCCAGGTAATGAAGGCCTAGTGAAAACCTAGGGCAATGGAGCTCAGGTGAGCCTCTGGTTGGCAGCACCTGTTGAATACTGTCATGCATCAATACCCAGAGAGTAACGTGTCCCTAAGGATGAGGGGAGTTCTGTGTTTGTTTGGACCTTCCCAAACGCTGCCATATGGATCTCGTCCTCCGACTACTTTTTATCTGTGTCCTCTGCCTATACTAAATCAGAGTTGTGAGTATGAAGCTATCGTTTAGTTCTGTGAGTTCCTCTAGTGACTCACCAAACCTGAGGGTGGTTTGGGGAACTGTCCCCCAAACATTCCATTGGTGTCGGAAGGGCAGCAGTCCTGGGCCTGTGTCCTCCAACGTTCCTGTTGCCCTAACTCTGCAGGGTCCTGGGCACACTTGGCAGTCTAGCAGCCTGCACCCCAACCTCACAGAGCTCAGGGGCACCAGGCCCTTGGCCATCAGCTCCCCAGAGCTGACCGGTAGGTTGTCAGGGATTTCTAGACCCTTTGCCCTTGGGCAAGCCCAGCTTTGGGAGATCACCTGACTCCTGACATGGAGCAATGGGATGGACTCAAATCGAGGTAAGTCAATGCCTTTAACTTTCCCATGGGAGAGCCACTCAGCCTTTCATGCCCAAGTTCACCCCAGCAAGAGTGTAAAGAAACAGCAAAAAAGGACTCTTGGGTGCAGCAGAGGGCTCGGTCTTTCTCTCCAGAATACGCTTACAATGGCCTTGTAGTTTCTAAGGCAAAGGAAATGCCTTCCTAGGTAGGTACCAACAACTGACATGTACTGAGACCTCTTCAGAATGTGTGGTTCTGAGCTGACATTGACTGATACCTTTAAGATTATATAGCGTCTGCCACTAAAAAGAGTTGGTTTTTCTATAGGTACATCCACTTTTATTACCTATTGCGGAAGAAACCCAGGTGATAAATGTTTAGTCAACAAGATAAGCAAATGAAATAAACTATAAGATGCCTTAGCGTGGCAAAGAAGCAGGCAACTGTCCAACTATTGCCAATTCTTTCCTTTCATCCCTTCTCCCAAACTAGCGACAGTCAAAGCCAGAGGTTAAGTGGAAATCGATTCCGCTCTGCTCTAAATGCTCCTGGGGCTTCACACATTCCCTGACAAATGTGCACTGAATATCTGGGTGCCTGAAACCATGCCAGGCACTATGAGGTGGGCTGGAGCGTCGGTTCAAGACTAAGGGAAGACCCTGCTCTGAAGGACTCATGGCCCAGTGGGAGAAACAGGGTACACACACCAGGGAATGTAAGGAAGCGGGACGTAGTGGAGACCATACAAAATACACCACCAACAAATGACTTATGGATGTTCAAAGAAGGGAGATGTTGTCTGTAATCAACACCAACAAACAAACGTTAACAAGGATGCGGAGAAGAGGGGACCCTCGTGCACTGAAGTGTTGGTCGGACTGTAAATTGGTGCAGCCACAGTGGAAAACAGCATGGAAGTTCCTCAAAAAATTAAAAAATAGAACTACCGTAATACCTAGCATTCTACTTCCGTGTATTTGCCTGAAGAAATCCAAAACACCAGTTTGAAAAGATACATGATTCCCTACGTTCACTGTGGCTTTATTGACAACAGCCAAGACATGGAACTAACCTAAGCGTCTGTGGACAGACGACTGGCTAAAGAAGCCATGGTTCATCACACGTTATAACGGCCCATTGCTCGGTTACGAAAAGAACGAAATCTTGCCATTTGCAACAACACGGATGGACCTAGGGAGTGTTATGCTAAATGAAATAAACCAAATAGAGAAAGACAAATACCATATGATTTCACTTACATGTGGCATCTAGCGGGGAAGAAAATGAACAGAACAGAAACTCAGATACAGAGAACTGACGGTCTCCAGATGAGGGGTAAGAGGGATGGGTGAGAAAGGTGAAAGGGATTAAGAAGTACAACTTGGCAGTCATAACAGTAGTCATGGGGATGTACAGTACCGCAGGGGGAATACAGCCAATCACACTGTAAGAACTGTGTATGGTGTCAGATGCGTGCTAGACTTATCGGATTACGTCGTAAGTTACAGAAGTGTCTAATCACTGCTGTACACCTGAAACTAATATTGTACGTCGACTGTAATGGAAAATAAAAATGTAGAAGGGAGATGGTCATTACAAAAAAATAGCTTTAACTAGATAAGAAGAGATGGGATTTTAGTACTTGAGCAATAAAAAGGAAAAAAAAAAGTAACTTTATACCAAGTCCCCTAACGTAATTGAGACTAAAAATCAGGAAGGGCTAGCTGCTCCGACCCAAGGGGCTTAATCCTATCACCGCGGTTTAGCATAAGGCAGGCCCGGCATGGCGGGAGTGGCTGAGGGGTTTGTGCAGCATCTTGCGGGGAGTAAGTGGCTGTCTGGCGGTTCCCATTCAGGCCTGTCTGATGTAAAAGCCCGCAGCCGGTCCAAGGGCCACGCGCGTAGCCATGGAGCAACCTCAGGCACCATCAGAACCCAGGAGGCCCAGGCCTGGAGCTGAGAGGAAGGATGAGCAACAGGGCAGAAGTCCCAGAGGCCGCAAGGCCACCAATCAGGCAGGGCAGACGACCACACCACCCATGCTGAGCTCAGGGCTGAGGGCGGGGCTGGGGCAGGATGGGCTCTGAGAAAGGTGGACTTGCTGGGCAGCATGAGCGGAGGGAAAGGGTAGGTTTTTTATGGATGTGTGAAATGTTTCCTGTGTTTTCCTTTGATCCACCACCCCACCAAGGCCGGGGGACCAGCAGGGGATTCCTCGGGCTCTCACTGCTACCGGAAAGGAAGTTCTGTTTTCTGGACTCGTACTAGTGAAAATATAACTCAAAAGTCCTGGCCCTGATATGCACCTAGGCTAGCTGCTGGCTTCAATATGGGAACCTTATCTCTAAATCTTTAAAAGAATAGAAAAATAAACTTCTCTTACCTCCTTATCGGCAGCCCTCCCCCGCCTACCGAGAGCCAAGGAACTGACTAGGTAGGGAGCCCAGCAGAATTCTAGAAAAACAGCAGGATCTCGCCCCCAAGCTCTGCACAGTTCCTTTCCTGTAATTCTGCTACTCTGCATTCTGAAATAATTCAGGAAAATGCTACAAACACGAGGAACGTGAATGCAATACGAGCCAAACTCCGATCTGAAATTCTGCTAACATGCAATTAGGATCAAACACCAAGGTGGAAAGGCGGATATCCAGAGGAAATCAACTCAGCCTCAACAGAAAGATGAATTTCCAGGAAAAAGAGGGTAGTGGTACAGGGCGAGATTCGGACTCTGCGAGACCTCTGTTTCCCCCCATCAGCTGTGGGCCCTCTCAGGCCTCAGTTTTCCTGTCTGTAAATGGAGATAAAAGTACTTACCTCAGGAGAGACGATTTTGGATTAAGACATTTAACAACCAAATTATAAATGTGTGACCTTCTTTGGAACCCCGTATGAACAAGAAATAAAATGAACAAGCGTGAAATTAATGATACTTCTGGGACAATCTAAAGAACCTGAAGACAAATTGCATATCAGGTGATACCCAGGAATCCTCACATTTACGTTGTGAAGAACATGTCCGTGTTTGTTTAGAGATGCGTGGATGCAGAGGTTACATTACGGGAGTTCTGGAATTTGCTTTACCGTACTCACGACAAGAGACAAGGACGGGAGGGAGAAAGAGAAGGGATTACGATTTTCAAAGGCTTCTTTTTGGCTCCACCCAGCTATAAACAGCCCATGCATCCAAAGCCTCCGCCTCTAAAACATGTTGCCCCGTTGAAAACCCAAACCTTCCTGAAACATTCTGGAACATGAGCCACACAAGATGCTGGCTCCTGGTCAGGGATACCTATAGGCACTACATATTCTCCAATCAATCACTTGACATTTTTACGGCATCACAAAATCTACACCTTTGCTCCAGCCTAAATCAACAACAAGGGCATCAGCCAAAACTGCATATATCACAGGATCCTTGTAAATCAGCAGTTGCTTGCAGGCTCCAGGGGCCTCCAAATTCGACCAGCTGTTCAAAACAGTAAAATCTCATTAGCTCAACGTCCAACCACTCAACGGTGAGGCTGACTTCAAAGTCGCAAACACGCCACAGCCAATGAGAGACTAGCCAGGAAACGTCTGTAATTGTAAGTTAATTAACAAGCTGAGAAGCCAATTTCTTGTCAATAGGAAAAAAAGGAGCGTGTGCTATTAAATTTTTTTTCCTTTTAATTATTCCTCCCCTTCTCTTTTATAAGGAGACAACTTTTTTTTTCCTAAAAGGAAAGAATGGGTAGGACTCATCCACCCTCGGCTTAAGGTGGGAAATTAGATGTTAAAAGCTCTTTACGCAAGCTTGATGTTGACTATTTTGATTCACTGCAACATTTTAATTAGTGATCATGTTGACTCGGGCACCGGGACGGAAAAAGATGACATTCACTTTCATCTCTGCTGAATAACGCCGTGGAAGGAGGTGGGTAACTTATTGGTTTTTAAGGCAAATCCATTGCATGCCGGCAAACTTTCCTGAATATGTCGGCACTGAAATTGTTGGTTGGCAGCATACTGGACAACAAATCTGTCCCCACATCTACCGGAGAGTGAAAAAGAAAGAGGACAAAACTGTGAGCATGTGTGAGCTTACTGATTCATGTTTATCTCACTTGCTTGGGGCAGGGAGCTGGGATGCTGAGAAAGGCTGCGTACAAAGCCCGGCTCCTCGCCGACCCTTGACGGCCCCCGGCAGCACGTCTGCTCGTGCTGTTCAGCACCAGACGTTTCCATGGCTCGGTAGATGACGTACACAACCCCACAGAGCGTGCTAAATACACGTTTTTCTTTGTCCGAAGGCGGGTTCCTGGGGGCGCGGCGGTGATGAAGGGCACAGAGCAGACAGGAGCTGGAAGGCGGTGAACTTGACTGCGCATCCCCTACGTTTTGCCAGTGATGAGGATTTGCACAGAGCACGTCTGTCAGCCCACGGAGCAAAGACGACCGATGGGAAACAAACTCTCGGGGCCAAGACTGGCTAAGAAGGACCCGGCTGGCGCCTTAGGGAATGGAGGCCCACACCCGGCTGGACCAGTAAGTCCCCCAGAGTGTGCCCGCTGTCCTGCCGGGCCCTGCACACCCTGTCCTCACGTCTTGTCTCTCGAACTTTACTTTCATCATGTCATGCATTCCACCGCTCCCAGACGCTATTTTGAAACATCTCAGCTTTAAAACTGAAAGGAATAAAAGGCACACCAGTAACCATGTCGCTGTGACAATTCCTTTGAGAGAACCGTATCCCTCTGGGATTAATCACATGGTCGTCGTGAAAGGGAAGCTTAGTGACAATAACATTTCTATTCGAACTGAACATCGCTTCACGAGCGCGTGATTTCACTAGACAAAGTTTCGTGACGGCCGAGGTCGTTTTACTGACTTCCATATCACAGCGTGAGAAAAGTGCTTTTACATAGCGCGTGCTTGATATTTGTTGGGTGAAGAATAAGTGAAATCAGTGTTTTCCCTGTGGTTTGGTGGCAAAGGAAAAGCGACCCGCCATTAGACTCACCAGGCTATGTCTGAGAATGAACTTAAGACTTTTCTTCCTTTCATGTTTCTCTCATGTTATAAAAATCTTGTGTTTTCTCAAGATTCTGCTAATATGTTACATGGATGCCAAAACACTTGGAGAAAGCAGGAACCTACTGTGCATGTTTTGTATTCTTTAAAATACCACCGGACCAACCACAGAAAGAAACCGTTTAAGAGTTAAACGGGCGATTCCTGGAGAACCGTCGACTCTTGCTGGCAAATCGTCCCAGTTACCAGAAAGGCTTCGCGAACCGGCCCAGAGACAACACTGGCGCACGATCCGCCAGGTTCTCACACAAGCTTTACCATCACCCTCTGCATCTGGGTAGAGATGAAAAGGTAATTACAGGCCTGTGGAAAGTATGAGTGGTGGGGTCACAGAATTTTCTTGGCTTCTCACGTATCCCTCCACATTCTGGAAGGGAAGGAAATGACTTACGTAATGTTATGAGAGTGTCGAATGGCCACCGTCCCGATGCCGGTGGGGACCGGCCCAGGCAGGCGGGGCTGTGGGCTCCGCCTCTCCAGGGGAGAGAACCACCTCCAGCATCCAGCAGGAACCGAGAACAGCACAAGACACAGAGATTTCCAGAATTCTGAGGCCCTTCCCTTCTAGCCCAGTGACGTACTTAGCAGGAAAAAGGAAATGGAATTAAATGAAACCGATTTCCAAAAACACTGTCGTTACCAGCCAAGTCGAAGTCCAAAAAAATGTTAACAGCCCACGATGATAACCTTAGTAAAGGATGATCCAAAACATAATCTGTCAGGAAAGAGACCGTTTAGCCCAAGACAGTCCTTGAAAGGGAATCCCCGTCGTTTATGAAGCAGCTCTAATCTTCCGCACAGCAAGGAGTAACACACCCCCTCTCCCCCAACCCGGTACGTGAGGCCACCATGCCAAAAACCCATTAGAACACCAGCTCCCCAGCCTCGTAAGATGAGACGCGCCCAGCGGAGTAAGCGGCAAGCACTCTATGCTCCAAATGCGTCCTGCATCCACTGAAGGAAACGCAAATGTTTAGTTACAAAGCTTTACACAAGCAAGCTTGCAGACAGACAGGCTAGGAGCTCCAGAAAAATGAATGGATGCCTTTTATGCCACGCTTACTCTGGGTGGGATAACAGCGTGTCATTACCCATACACTTAGGCTCTGGTATTATTGGTTCACCTGGATCCTGCTGGTTACATCCCAGCCATCAGCATCTTTCTTTGTTTATGCCTATTTCCATATGCATGTCTCAGCTTTTCTGCTTCCTATATACAGTTTTCTGATTTCTACTATTCCTTATACCTTTTCATCTGTTATTTACAAGTTCCCCTCTAATTTTATATAGAGCCAGACTGACTCATGTAGCACCACAACGATTTACCATTAGAAAGTTAACACAGTTTTGGCCGACCCACCTGATACTAACTGGAAACAGGAGATAAGCTTTTATTTTTTGTTTGCCATATCAACAAAATAACAATACAAATCACATACACACACAATATGGGTTTATGTTTGAGCTATGATGACGTAGGAATCCCACCATTTGTTCAATTTATCTACTAACATGAATAAGAGCAAAAATCTGTCTGAACCATTGTACCGCCTTATGTAGCTTTTCATTAATATAGTTGAGCACGCCCTTCAGATGTTCAGAGCTTACACACTTAGACTTCCTTCCTTCCCTGCTCCCTACGAGTGATATCTATTGAACAAAGATTTGCACTTGCTCTGTTTCAAAGCATATCATCTCTTACATTATGGCCAAGTTTTGATTCGTTCGTTCTTTTTTTATAAATTTATTTAAAATTTTTTTTCAATTACAGTTGATACACGATACCACACTAGATTCAGGTGTATAGCACAGTGACCACATGTCTATGCAACCCACAAAGAGATCACCCCGGCAAGTCCAGCACGACCCGACACCACACATAGCCATAATGTTACTGACCATTTCCTTATACTGTGCTTTACATCGCCATGACTGTCTTTATAACTGGCATGTACATGTTAATCAGATAAGGAAAAGAAAGACAGGTATCCAAACTGGAAAGGAAAAAGTAAAGCTGTCATTATTCGCAGATAGGATACTACATGTAGGGAACCCTAAAGACTCAACCAAAACAACTATCAGAACTGATAAATGAATTTAGTAACGTTGGATACAAAATTAATATTTGGTAATTGGTTACATTTTATACACCAATAATTAACTCTCAGAAAGAGAAATTAAGAAAACAGTCCCATACAGAATTGCATCAAGAAAATAAAATACCTAGGAATAAATTTAACCAAGAAGGTAGAAGACCTATGTTCAGAAAACCATAAGACATCGAAGAAAAAATTGAAGATATAAATGGAATAGCCAAAGCTATCTTGAGAAATAAGAACAAAGTTGGAAGTTATACTACTTGATATTAAACTATACTACCAGGCTATTATAATCAAAACAGCATGGTACTGGCATAAAAATGGACACAGAGCAATGGAATAGAATCAAAAACACATAAATAAATCTACGCCTGACTGATTAACCTATGACAAGGGAGAAAAGAATATATACCGGGGTAAAGACAGTCTATTCAATAAACAGCACTGGGAAAACTAGACAAACACATGCAAAAAAGTGAAACTGGATCACTTTCTTATATAATATACAAGAATAAAGTCCAATGAATTAGAGACTTAAATGTAAGGCCTGAAATCACGAACCTAGAAGAAAACATAAGCAGTATAAACTTGGACATAACTCTTAGTAATATTTTTTTGGATATGACTCTTCGTGCAAGGAAAACAAAAAAAAAAAATAAATGGGGGTACATCATACTAAAGAGTTTTTGCACTGTGAACGAAACCATCAACAAAAAGACAACCTACTGAATGGGAGAAGATATTCACCAATGACCTATCCAATAAAGAGTTGATATTCACGATATATTCGGAACTCGTACGACTTAATTCTAAAAAGACAAACAACCCAATTAAAAAATGGGCAGAAGCTCTAAACAGACGTTTCTCCAAAGATGACATACAGATGGCCAAAAGACATACGAAAAGGTGCTCAGCATTACTAATCGTCAGAGAAATGCAAATTAAAATGACTGAGATATCACTTCAGAGCGACCAGCAGCAATAAATGAGCAAACAACAACTACTGGCAAGGACGTAGAGAAAAGAAAACCCTCACAAGCTGTTGGTGGGATTGCAAATTGATGTAGCCGCCATCGAAAACAGTATGGAGGTTCCTCGAAAGATTAAAAATAGAACTGCCCTAAGATCCAGCAATCCCACTTCTGAGTATTTACTCAAAGAAATCCAAAGCACTAATTTGAAAAAATATACGCGCCACTATGTTCACTGCAGCATTATTTACAGTAGCCGAGATATGGAAGCCACCTAAGTGCCCACCAGTAGACAATGAGATAGCTACGAAGTGCTACCTGCATACAAGGAAACACTACTCAGCCGTAAAGAGAGAAAATTTTACCATTGTGACGCCATGAACGGACCTGGAGGGTATTATGCTAAGTGAAGTAAGTCAGAGAGAAAGACGAATTCCATGTGATTTCATTTATATGTGGGATCTAAAGAACGAAATAAACAAACAAAACAGCAACAGACTCATAGATGCGGGAACAAGCTGATGGTTGCCAGATGGGAGGAGGGATCAGGAGCTAGCTGAAAAAGGGATGAAGAATTACGAATTGGTAGTTACGAAATAGTCACAGGGCTTTAGGTACAGCACAGGGAATATAGTTGATAACGCTGTAATAGTTATGTACAGTGCCAGGTGGGTACTAGTCAGGGGGCTCACTTCGTAAATTATATAAATGTCTAAGCACTATTCTGTACACGTGAAAACTAATATAATATTGAATGTCAACTGCAATTGAAAGTTTTTAAAAAAGAGGGAAAAAGTGAAGGGACTGAGAGGTTCAGATTTCAGTTATAAAACAAAATAAGTCATGGGAATGTAATGTACAGCATGCAGGAAATATAGTCGATAATATTGTGGATAGCGTTGTACAGTGTCAGATGGTTGCTGGACTTAGAGTGACCACTTCTCTAGGTATATAAATGTTGAATAGTATTATTATTACTATGGTGTATATCTGAAACTAATATTGTGTGTTAGCTCCACTTTAATAAAATCTGTTTTAAAAAAATAAGCAGAGGACCTGAACAGACATTTCTCTAAAGAGAACATACAGATGGCCAATAAAAACATATGAAAAACTCTTCGACATCACTAACCATCTGGGAAATGCAAATTAAAACCACAGTGAAATACCACTTCACACCTGTCAGAATGGCTAGCGTCAAAAAACCACCCGACAAGTGCTGGCGAGGATGTAGAGACGAGGGAGCCCTCGTGCACGGCTGGTGGGCCTGCGAGTTGGGTCAGCCAGTCTGGAAGACACAGACTTGTTCGGTCTTCATTCAACTAACATTTATTCAGTGCTTGCCTGTGCGGGGTGCTCTGAATATAAACACAAATGCAAAACTTTACACTCGAGAGAGTTGGTGATTTATACGAAGGAACATAACGCACGTGCATAACCAAGACGCGGCATAAGCAAAGCACCATCCGGGTACAGCGGCAGTGCCAGGCCAAGCAGACGGAGAACCCGAGGGAGAAGTTGCTCGGGGTTTGGCTTCCTGAAAGATGCTGTGTTTTAAGGCTGAAGACTGAGCTCGCAAACGTATATATGGCGTACATATTATTACTTCGCGGACTTTTAATAACTTGCCTGTTTGTCTCTTCCCATTATCACAGCAAGTTCCTTGGGGACAAGGGGAAGTGTTTTGTCCACATTTATGTTTTCGTCTAACACCTACGACAGTACCTAGGATGTGCTCGGTAAATGTTTATTGAATGAAGAACCTTATTAATAATTAATTCGGTCACAGGGAGCGTTCCAGACAGAGGCCACCGAGAGCAGCTGATTAGAGACAGATTCTTTTGATTCCACTGTTTGGCAAATACAAAAATCTTTCAGCTATGAAAAATAAAGCAATGGGTTTCGTGTTCCCTTTGAGAGCATTTTGATTTGAAACAAACTTCCCCATCTCCGCCCTGTGTCCTGCTCCGCAGGTTTCCTGGGTGGGCCTGGGCGTGGCGGGCGGCAGCAGAGCTTGGGCAGACGCATCCTGTTCTCACCCGGGTTCCCGAGCAGCGTCCTGGCTGAGTCGGGGCTCCATTCCCGGCCGCTCCGACCTGTGGGAATGTTTCACCACGGCTGCACTGAGGACTAACCAAACTGGGGCAAGTGTTTGGAGACACTGAGACGAAGGTCCCCAGAGACCCACGAGGCAGCAATGCGATGGGATGTTTAGAACATCATGCGGCTTGGCTCAGGCCGTCAAACCTGTGAGGCTCCACATTGGAGCAACCGCTGTGGTCTCACCTGCGACAGGTCGGAGCCTGTGACAGGCACAGTCCGGGAAAAGACTTGGGAAGGAGAACGAGAAAGCAAATCTGAAGCCTAGATCTAGATCCCTTCGCTATCTGTGTGTGTGTGTGGTGGGGAGGCCAGCAGGAGGGACAGGGCGAAGACCGTGGCAAATTACCAGACGAATCGGCCGTCCGAAGAGGTTCGGAGAGGACAGAGAGAGGGCACACCCCACCCCTCCACCCCCAAACGCTATGGAAAGTGCAGAGAATCTCCTTTGCTCTCGGCATTATTTATATGTAAAATGTTAAAAGTACGTTTGTAAAATGAAAGGGTCTGCCCTAATAGTAAATGTATTCGATTATGTTTGAGAGGTGATCGAAGACAGAGCAGACCTTGTGATCTCAAAGTTACTTTACGACATAAAGATCGTCACTTAGAAGAAGGTGAAGAGCCTGGGAAAGACGTCTGTTTGACATCCCTTAACAAAGGCACATGATGACAGTGCCTTGCCCTCGGTGACATCTGCATCTCGGTATGTTCACATCTATGACACGCCGGACCCTAACACCCTGGAAGAGTCAGAGCCAGATGCTCAAAGCCCCGTTTCACACATAAAGCACTGCTCTCTAGTGATTGAGCCCCTTGTAAATGCCTTTTCATTTATTTAATTCTTACACCGGCCCGGCAAGAGAAGTGCTGTCAGCCCTCATCACAGACGAGGATTTCTTCAAATCGAGGAAAGAAGGTATTTTCCAAAACGTCACAACATGTGTAAAATGGTGGGTGACTACACTCAGGTAAGAGGACCATTAGGGCACCAATGCTATCCTTCAATCACATTCCTTATTTGACAACCTGGTACTGAGCACCTACTATGTGTCAAGCACCATTCTAGGTACGTTAGATATACCAGTACCTTGTGGTGTTTACATGTTCAAAATAGAGAGCAATTAATAACTTCACTATCCTGAGTGTGTGCACACACGTTATCTACTGAAGCTCTGTGGGTACCATGTTTTGACTTAATGTCACTAATGGAAACAGCTTCCACATTTGCGGTACATCAAGCACTGCTCAAGTGGATGCAGTGGTCACTGCGAAGATTTTTCCACACTGGCCAGAATCCAACCACTACATCCTGAAAGAACCGCCCCCTGGGCCAGGCTGGCTGAATGTAAGGTCTCAATCCACAGTTTTAGTCTCGGATCCCACTGTCACAGAAAGGGTGAATTGGTGGTAAAGCTAAAGGTATTCATAGCAAACAATGGCTATTTATGTTTTGTCAAAGATCCAAAGAATCCGATGACCCTGATCTAAATTTGAGAATACAGTCGTTAAGAGTAACTTGTGATATAGAAATAATTAGTGACGAGGTTCTGTGCAATGAGGCGTCAACCATGTCTTCGGGAATTTGGAGAGTGCTATGCTACCATTCAAATATTTTCTTTCTCTCAGCCCCAACTTTTTTTTTAATGTTAATTGATTTGCTCCATGAAATGTCCTGTAAAGTGGCCAGATGTTGTAAGAGAATCTTGACGGTATGGGAATCAGCAGGAGACTTCGACAGCATAATAAAATGATTCTCAAATTTCCCCAGCTCTCAACTTAGCGAAAACAAAGGCTCTCACTTTAAGTGGACTCATGAAGCATCTCCTGGATTTCACTGGTTATGTCTGAAGAGAGAAAAAATTGCCACTACCCATACCATTAAAAACACCAAACAGGATATTACAAACAGAGAGAAAATTTCTCTGGACTAGTAGCCAGGAGACCTCGGTTCATTTTTGACGGTCATTGTCTAGCTGTGTGACCTGGACAAATCTTATGTTCTCTGAGTCTCACAGTCTCACTTATCAAAATGGATGTTGAACCTAAGTGTGCTTCCTTTAGGAATGAACAAGTGCTCTGAGGAATTAGAGAGCAAGTAACTCCCGGGAGAAGTCAGAGAAGGCTTCAGAGGAGGAGGTGACGTTTGTCCAGTCTTTGAAGGATAAGTAGGACTTTTTGCCAACAGAAAGAGACAGGGACAGGAATGTGGGGATAAAAGAAGAAGGGGTAATTGTGTAGTCACACTCAGAAACTATTTGTGGACACAATTACGAAAGAGGATGGTGTGACGTATTCAGGGATTAGAGGAAAGCCAAGTTTGCATAGGCAAGGCTGTGAGATCAGTTTCATTCAGATTTCATGGCTTATGTGCCTTACTCAGGTCAGATTTTATCCAGAACGTAACAAGGAGCCAATAGGAATTTGTGTTTGGTTGGTTCTGTTTTATAGGAGAATGAGATTTTTAACATAGGAAAATCATTGTTGGCTAAATGAAGAATGAATTGGATGAGAAAGTAAATAATGGCCAAGAGACAAATTAGGAAGGTACCTCAGGTAATACATAAGGGTCTGCATTTAAAACTTGCAGGTTTTAATGGCAGAAGAAATTTCTGAAGAATTAATAAGACTGTGTGTGACTGGGAAAGAAAAAGGCTGAGAAATCAAGGCAGCTATTGAATTTCTGATTTGAGAGACTATGTAGAGATTCCCAGACTTAAGCATGCATCGGAATCACCTGGAGGGCTTGTTAAAAAAAAAAAAAAAATTTCTGGGCCAGACACACACACCCCTACCCAAAGTTTTAATTTAGTAGATCTGATGGGGGCCCAAGAGTCTGCATTTCTAACAAGCACTCAGGAGATACTGCTGCTACTCTGAGGAACACCCTTGGAGAATCGGATAGAGGATTCAAGGGGGTGGAGAGTTAGTTTTAAAAGGCAGTAAGCTAATGGGTTAACTTCTAAACATGTGTTGTGTGAGGAATCTATGGGGCGTGCCTGGAACGTATCTGCTGCTCAACAAAGATTTTCTAAATAAATAACATTTTCTAAAATACGTTAAATTAATCCAGGTAGAGATAACCAGAAGACAAGAGGAAATACGGGTCCATGAATTTTGGAAAGAAGTCACGTCTGTTCACATGGATTGGGTTACCTAAAGAAGAATGATTGTGAATAAGACAATTAAAATCAGAGCTGAGAGTCTTCAAATCCTTAAAGTCCAACAAAATTTGGTATAAGAAATTCCACTGAGTTCATAAACTTTATAGGCAAGTGCCAACAGAGGGGTGAAGATGCCCTCCATGTTCAGAATCTCCCACAGTTTGGGCAACAGGTATGCAACCAGCAAAGCTGAAAAACACTTGTTCCTAAAATTATGGAAGCAAATATTGACGGAGCATCCACGTGCGATACTGGAGGGAGAATTTCTATACTCAGAGGGCAGCAGGGGTAGATGATCGCTCAGTTTCCTTCTAACTCTAATATAGATTATGATTCTATGATTTAAGGAACAGGGAACAATGACAGATCCACGTAAGGATGAAATACGGATCATAGTTGGATGCAGCAGAAGAGCTGACTGGAACTTATTTCAGAATGAGAAAGACAAGCAGAATAAAAACTCTCAAGAAAGAGTTAGTTAGATACTCTAGGGAAAAGAAGCATGGGTGAGTCAGGGCATGGTGAAGGGCCGGCCGTGACCTCACCCTCACTTGCCAGGAAGAATGGATGGACCTTCTCAGCTCCCAGCCAAGTGCGCACCACACACCGCGTAGCAAGCCTACACACTAGCTACTCCTCTGTCTTCTCTGCCTCGCTATTCAGAAATTAATAGATTGTTACGAGAAAATAAAGCTCTCATTTATCAGAATATCAGAGAACATCCCTGGGGCTGTAAACTCACAATTCTAGTATCAGAAGCATCAAGAAAAGACATATATTCCAACTCTGGCATGTCTACCTCACAAAGAATTATTTTTAGAAAGAAAGCATATAAATCAGGCAACATTTTGCTGAGAAGCGAATTCTTTTTATCAGGAAAGGAAATCTGTGGCTTGATAGTGATAGAACATGGCCTTCTCGAGTTAGAATATGCGTCTACCCTCTGCTACTGGTTTAGAAATGCTTTAGGAATACACAAAGGATTAAAAAAAAAAAATAGGAGCCGAGTGCCTCGGGGAGTACCGCTAGTTTAAATAACACATGAAAAGTATTTATGAGCCCTTTTTTATGAGGTGGTCAAAGAAAAGACCATCCAGCATGTAACATAAGACTGGCTAAAGAAGAAAGCATTTCCAAACCACACTGGAGAGTTAAGTATGAATGGAATTTTATTTCAGTCTCTATTGCTTATTTAAATGAATGGTGTTTTCAGATGGGGCCTAAATGATACTACAGATCAAGGTGAGGCTTGCCAGGGAGAAAACATACTAGTCTATTATCCAAAGAATGTTACTAGGTAATGCTGGAATAATCGGGACTCTGTGGGTTCAGCAAAAGGGGGTTTCTGGAAGGGGTAAGTGGCTGTAATATGCCCAAGACCATTTTTGAGTTGTGGGGTTGGGCACTTCCTAGAGGCAGGGCTGTGGGACTCGTCCAGGTTCAGCAAATCTGGCTAAGCCATCTCCAGCCAGCCGTGCCGGGGCGTTGCCCACACAGAACCACAACACGGCGGTACGCCGTCGGTCCAGTCCGCTACGAAATACGCTGTTCTTCATCTAATCATCGCAATGGGCCTCTCTGAAGATCTCATGCCTTCGGCTTTATTTCTCCTAAGTGGTCATGGGCCTGAGCTAATCTACTCCCAGGCTCCTTTCTGGGCCTCTGTGTGACAAAGAGCACGCCCTGGTGTGTGGCAGCTGGCAAAGGTTATGGGTTGTGGATGCAGCCAGGGAACAGAACAAAGACAAGTGGCCCCCAGAGGCATTAAACTGAGATCCTTGGCCTCGTTAATTCCCTGACTTATAATGAGCATCTGCCCAGCGAGTTGTATCAGTAACAGACCATGATGGTAAAGCGTTCCCTCAGGCCACCAGTTGACTAAGTTCCTTAGCTCTGTCATGAGTATTAATGTGCTCAGTCCTTAAATGAATGCTCGACACTTCCAGCCAGTCACATTTACGCCACAAAACTTGACCGAGCACCAACTCTATTCCAGGCACTGTGCTAGGCTATAATGCCACTCCTGGGATTTCCCACCAAACCCCTTCTGGATACTACAGACATGACATGGTGTGTTAAATCTGAAGTCAGAGTTCCAGAGAAGACAGCCCATTTTTTTGTTTAATGTACTTAATATAAAATCCATCAGGTCATTAACAGGATCCTCCTCAAAAAAACCCTACAAGTTCAGAAGCAAGGTATGCATTTTATAAATCTTACCCTTATTAGAGGCACCTTGGAATTAAACTTAGAAAAAGAAACATGATCATAGATGATCTGTCGTTTGTATATCAATAAAATGGCTTCAAGATATTATGAAGGTGAGAAAAAAGGAAATGAGGTCACAGGAAATTCGGTTTTCAGTAAATTCAGTAAAATCATTAAGTCATTTTTCAGTCCCTTTTACAGAACCAAATTGGCTTTGTTTTCAATTTTCCTTTAAACATTCACTCTGTGTTTATTCCTTGCTCATCTAGCCCCCTCGCCCCCCCCCATTTCTGGTTTGTGGCGGGTTGGACAGTGACGGAAATGACCGATGTAACCCGGGCCCTGGTTCTGCCCGCTGGAAAGGGGCAGCAGCCAGTGTGCCGTGCAGCGTGGCACACGCGTGACCCCTGCCTCCCTGGTGCCCAGCCTCCTCTCGCCTTCCTCCCTCCTGGCCTCCGAGCCAGATGGAATAGCAGTTTACCAGCAGGAGGGAACTCCGTCCTGTGACCGCCTCTAAGCAAGACCGCAGGCTACAGCTGCCGGCCCGCCCCAAGGTGAGTGATCGTGTCTTCATCTTTCGGGGGGGGGGGGTAGCTCCCCAGGAAGCAGGGGGGAACGTCTGATTAGCTTCTATGAAGCGTTGGTCCACAATTCCTCACTTTCATGCTAGCAAAGTGCTGTGTGAAACGTATCCTGCTGTACCAAACACAAAGCGAATAAAAACAGGACGCTGCCTTCATTTTTTTTCCCCCACTGTCTTTGCTGTACCTGATAGAAACTAGACTCTCAGTCTTTTGTGTAGCGACTCTTCCCAAAGTTTGCCAGCATGATGCCATGTGCCAGAAAAGGTTTTCAATTCACTTACGGACTTTCAACCACGTTGAAATGGCAAGAACTTATCATTCTTTTTGTCGACTAATCTACCTTACAGTTCAGCAGAGACAGCTGCTCTAGGCCCCTATTTGTCTGATTTTTTCCCTGTAAAGTAAACAGTGCAGTAACTCAAGTCTATCTGATTACTTGGGGTCACTCCCTTGGACTTTCTGCCCAAATTTTTCCTCTTTTTCCTCCCCAGGGCAGGAATACTTTTAGTTTTAAAATGAAAGACGTAACAGCTGAATGCAGATGCAGCCCCAGATTCTCCAAGAACATTCTGGATTATCCAATGGTAACTTACTTTATTTAAACTGTTCCAAAAGCTTCAAAGTCACGAGCATTGAATTCCCCCAGTGTTTTCCTAAGAAGCCACTTCAGTGCTTCCTCATAGGGAGGCGGCAGAAAATTACTCATGAAGCAAGGCTCCCAGAAAGATAAATTTGGTGACCACTGTAACTGTGAAGAACACGTATCCTTAGTCCTGGCCCACTCAGCAGTGAGATCTGAAACGGCACTGTTTTTATTTTATTTTTTCTATTTGTGGACATCCCGTAACCAAAAGCAGAATTCCAATTCAGACTCTTATCCACGGACAAGCCACAGTTCAGACATCACACTATCACTTGGCTGTTAAATGTCAGGAGTGTGCTGGTGCTGGCACACCTGGGTTTCATAGATGGTGTCCAGGGATCTCCGAAAACAGGACAGCCTCCGACAGTCACCAATAAGGGATTCACCAAGATTCTTCACTGCCCTGGGTGTCATGTCTGCCAGTTTATGAAATGCTTAATGGCCTATGGACCTTTCTGTCATAATTTTAAAAGAGAACCATTGACTCTTTAACTCACTCATTTACTCGCCAGTGCTCACTGAGCGCCAGCTTTGGGTCAGGCACTGTTCTAGGGCCCAGGGCATCTCCTCTTACAGACGCTGCCCCACATCCTTACATTCATAGGCGTTTTACTGAGACCATTTTCCACAGACTGAACAGAGGTGGTCACATCTGACAAGACTGTGGGTTTTCTCGAGCAACTGCCATTTGTACCGATTCTATTAGAGATCCCTTTTGGCATATGTGGGGTCAGGAGATAGTGGAGGAAGCTGCCCCTTAGTTTCTGAGGCACGTGGAGGTACAGTTCTGTTGACTAGAGCTTGGTTATATGCCATTGGAAATATCAGATGTGCAGACTGAAAGATGGAGTCCAGACATGCACAGCCACTGGAGGGCACGAGATTGCATGGCAATCTGCACATGGCCTATGAAAACGTTTCTACCTGCACACGTCCCCAGACACATACCATCTGCCCCAGCCTCGACATGGAATAGGAAGCTGTGACAAAAAGGCAGCGAGGCACTGCTCGTTCGTAATAGCTTTTAACCAAATAATGGGGAACTTGGGGAACTGATTTTAGTTAAATTGCATCTATTATTACTCTGGGGAAAAGGAAGAGTAGTATGAGAAACATCCATTTAGAAACAGGCTTTGTAGCCGCACTGGCCTGAATTCTAATTCTGACTACACTGCTTGCCACCTGAGCGTCCCTGGCAAGCTCCTTAGTCTCTTGAATCGTGATTAGCCCATCTGTGACACAAAAGGCTACGGTGTCTGTCCCCAGAGCTCGTCTGAGAGTTAAGCAGGATGGATTAAATACAAAGTAGGGGCCGAACAGTGTTAGAAATCTGTCCCTTGCTCACGTAACACCGCAAACATTCCTGCCTTCGGATCCGATTCTGCCTTCACGCTCAAGATCGGCGTTCTGGACTTTCTGGTAATGGGAAAGTCTCCACATAACTATTAAACCTCTTTGCTTATTCTACCATCTATTGGTCACATTCCATGCATGACTCAGAGACAACTGTCATCAACCTCTTCATTATACATCATCATTCAATGCCAGATCTACATGATTGTTAGGTGCAGACTCAAGCGATGGCTTACCGAGAACATTTGGAGAAGATTTTTTTTTTCTTTTGCACTTCCTAACTACGTCCAATTTGTTTTTAAAAGGCAGGGTTCCAAACTCAAAGTCAGAAAATGTGGTGTTTAGGGTGGCAGTTATAATGCTGTGACTATATTTCTCAAACCATAAATTGACATGTGGTCTGACAAGCATAACGTAGACTTCTGGAGACAGTGGGATAGAATATTTGAAATCGGCACTGGAAAATTTGGGACATATGCAGGCTATAAATAGTGGGCAGAGACTGGGCCGCTCCCAGCAGAGACTCGCTTCCTGCTACGAAGCACGTCATTAGCCGGGCCCCTATTTGTCATGCGTACAAGCGCTGGTACATAAGAGGCGATTTAACCCAGAAGGGTAAACAAGCCCTGCCTGTGCCAGAGGGCCGCCTGCCACACACGTCCCTGTTGCCGGAGCTCGGAGAAGCCCTGAACCGGCTAAGGCCGCCCTGGAAGAAGCAACGGTACAGCCGGGAAACAAAACGTGAGCGCCCAGACACAACCGCACAGAGCCGCGTGTTCTGGGATGTGGCATGGTCCTCTTTGGTGGCCCTTCGTCCTACAGGAAGGAGGTAGAATGATTTCACACAGGAAGTTTATAGATGTCCAGGCCTCTCTTCCCAGTGGAAGAAGCTACTTTCTGCTCTGACCCACTGGAAGTTACGCCTCATACCCGGGCTGACAAAACAAGGCTGGGGTTGAAGCCAGACAGAGGAGAGCTGGGGCGAAGGCTCAGAGCAGGGGGCGGGCACTTCAGGGCGTATTTAAGGAAAGTCGGGCTTTTTCACTACTTTCACACTGTTTCTTAGGAACGAGGGGGGGGGACCATCTCTCTGCAAAATATAAGAAGCCCAATACACAGTTGACTACTCTGATCCAGAATGGCAATGGATGAGATGTGTGTGGCACATTTATCAGAATGATGATAAGGTGAGTCGTTTGATGAGCCTCACCCATGGCTGGCACATACCAGAGACGCGGCTAAGAGCCTCGATGCCCCCTCCCTTAACCTCAACGGCCCTGATGACCATCCCACCTCTCATGGATGAGGCCATGGGGGCTGAAAGACGTGAGGGGAATCTCGCCCAAGTTCACACAAATTCTAACAAATCCTACAGCCCAAATTGAATCCAAGTCTTCAAATTCCATGATTCCCAACACAAGACCGTGGCAAGAGAAAACATACTTCAGACAAACCAGAACATGGTTCCTCACAGCAAAAGCATCAGAATCACTAAGAAACACTTTGAAAATATAGATCTTGGGTCCCACTCTGAAATTTGAGATAGAGGGCCTGGATCTCTGCATTTTGAAGACGTGCCCTCTGCCCCATCCACTCACACACAACCTGGTGATTCTTGTACACATCTGTTATTAAAACCTTCTTGACAAACCCAGCTGTATCTGGCCCAGTTTCTACTCATTTCTTCATGAGAAGGGGATAAAAAAAAAAATCAACATTTACTATTACCATTAAGCATTCGTTGTCTTCCCAATACAGATTCAGCTCTGATGGACACACAGGAGTGGCTAGATGGTGGTCTAGGAGTGCTCCTAGGAGTGCTCTACGACCCTCGCGATCCTACATTTGGTTGATGTCTCCTCCAGCGACGCCTTCTTGATCACTGCAATAAGCCATAGTCAGATTGAGCCAACCCCGGTTAGAGAACACCCCTTACAGAATGCTCCGAGGACAGCCAAGTCCTGAGACACTGGGTCGGGGAGGGGGGGAGGAGGGAGACGCAGCCATGGGCGATGTATCCGTAGCAATGCAAACACAACTCCAGTGGCTTCTGGTAAGTGAACTATGCACCTTCAAAGGACTGGAACACAAACTTGGACTAAAAGCAAACATTCCAAGAACACTACTCTCCACTAAACACTCAAAACTGGAAAGCAGATAGGATGAAGAAAATGGATGGGTCCCTTTCCAAAATCTCCATCTCCAATGTTTTGGTGCTGCTACCTTGACGAGGAGCATGAAAAGACACTGGACCCAAACAGCAACATCCGCACTTCAGTATCACCCAAGCCTCAGGGGTCATCATTGTTCATGGTCTTCAACACAACAGAAGAATGCAGTTAAACATGTCCCACTGATCTCCTGGCCTGATGACAGAAAAGGACATGATGCCACGAGCAGCTGACAGCCCCAACCTGTCTCTGCGGCTCGGCGACTTAGGTAAAAGATTTGGCTCTCCGGCCTTGGTTTCCAGCCTGAAGGTCTGGGTGGAGGGGACACTGGTAGGTAGGAGTCACCACATTTGTCCTATGCTTATGCTCTAATTGCAAACTACCCACAGTTATGCACATTCTATTTTATTGCTTTATGAGAGTCAGATGTAGAATTCTCTGTGGTGGTGGTGGTGGTGGTTTTAACTCTCTAGAAACTTGAAGGGGAGTTAGAACTAAAAAGAAGTAGGACTTAGGAATTAAATGTTTGGAATAGTTTTCCTTCCAAATTTGCTTTGTAGAGAAATGGAATACAGGCCATCATCAATGGAGTACTTTCAAGTGAATCATAATCACACGCTTGTGCAAAACCAGTGAAGTCTAGATGTGCGATTAAATGCCTAATTGTGCTTAAAGACCCCACATTCTTTCCTCCCTGACTGCGCCCTCAGGAAAACACGCAGCAGCCTTCCGTCTTGAGCAGGGGTTCTTTAAAGTGTTTAAATTCCATGAAAGAACAACTGTGTGCCCAATTAGGGGTGCAACTGCCAGGTCAAAGCACAGAGCTCAGCCTATCCCCTGCCACGCCGGCTTAACCAACCCAGAGCGGGTAACTAGCATCGGCTTCCTCGTCACCCCAGGGTTCGCTGAGAAACATCGGAGCTTTGTCCTCCGCCACTTTCAGAGATGGTAGGATGGAGAAAAAGCGAACATCGGTGCTTCCTTCAAGGGCTTTTGTTTACTTTAACTAAGTGACGAAAAATTTTCCTCCTTTATTGTCCTGCTACATGGAGAGAGGGATGGGCTGGGAAACAGGGGAAGAAGAATAGCAACCCCTCCTTAATTCTGTCCTGCAATACTAATCTTAGGCTCTCTTTCGACCGTTGAAGGGTCATGGTTACAAAGATGTGCTCACTGCTAAGCCATGCACATGTCCTGAAAGATCCTATGGTAAGGATTTAGAATATTCTCTAATTCGCAAGGCACAGAGAAATCTCTTTCATCGAAAGGCTGTATACTGGTTGGCCACCCATCTCCCCTTGTCCAGCACCTCCACACACGTCCACCTGCCATGTCTGGGCCTCACTGCCGGGACCTGCTTTCTTCTTGGCTTCCCCATGGAATGGGCTGTCTGACCGCCTGGCTCTGGTCATTCCATCAGCCCGTCCGCCACCCCACTAACCATCGCCTCATTTAGCAGTGACTTAAAAGTTCGTGGGGAGCAGGCAGGGACAGGAGAACCGATGGCAAGCACGTATAACAGCCACAGGAGATGTATTTCAGAGGCAGAACTTCAAGCCCTAGGGAGACCATTGGGATAACCGGATATGAGTTTCAGAAGAAGAGGTGAATACAAGGAGTCAAAGAAAGGTGCAAACAAAGCAAGAGGCCAGAGACCTCAGTGCTGGCTTGCAACGTGAGGACTGGGTTCGGATATGAGAACCAAGACAAGCGCCCAGGCAGTGGGGCCTTTTACTCCAAACACTTTGGCTGAACACCTACTATGTGTCGGATGTTGATTACAGTGGTCCGCATTGAGGATACAACAGTAAACCGGCTGATCAAACTAATGGCCAGGAGACCTGACAAGAGGCTCAGGATTCAGAACACGCAGCTATGGACTCAGGGACTCTGAGTTCCCTTTGCAGGCTCCGAAGTCTAGGATAACCTGTACGTGGTTTCCGCTAGAGGAATCCGAGTGCTGTTGGAGCAGGCAAGGCAGAGCCCTGACGCTCTGGCTTTGCTGCGCTTCCCTCTCACTCGTCCAGGTTGCCGCTTTGCTCCATTCCCAGTCATACATATATACACATATGACCTCCCGGAGACTGGCCTGGCTCTGCAGGGGACACTGCGAAAGAGAAACAGGCTTCGCTCTGTTACGTCACTGGGATTCTGAGTGTTGCACTTTAACCGGAGACGATGAAGAAGACGCTGTTGGTGTGTCTCCGTGTCCGGTCAGGCTGGAAGAGACGCCCGAGGCTGAGATGAGGCAGTAGCAAAAAAGTGAACATTTGGCATAAAATAGGACCACGGGTTCTCCTCGGCATTAAGAAATGTCCCTCCAACCTTCTCTGGTCTCGTCCTCACCGAGAAGGTCTTTCAGCCCTGGGAGTTTGATTCCCTAGAGAGCCAACGAGAACATCCATTCTCACGAAAATATATGCAGCCACGGAAAACTACAGACAGGTGCCCCTATACACGTCAATTAAGTGTGCAGAGTTCTGACAAAATCCTCAAGGCTTCATCTCCCAAAGTGCACCGAATACTAAGTTCCAAACCTCGATGACAAACATCTACCTAAAATAAGCCGCCAGGATCATCCATCTTTACGAGACACGGGTTGGGGACGAGAGTCCCTAAACTTCTGGGTGGAATTGATTTAACTTATCCTCTTTTCACCTCCACTTTTTATGCAGTTCTCACTGCCTTTCGGACAAACCTATAACGAACTTTCCCAGATAAGGCAGAGCTGCCTATCCCGCCCTGGGCCGTTCGTCCACCCGCTCAGCGCGATATTCATCTTCTGCCCTAACACCTGACGTCTGCCTCACGTGGACACCCAGCAAGTCGAGGTCTGTGAAAACACATATGGGCCGAGACGGCCAGAGAGGCACCACCAGGTCACCTGACTTCCACGTGCCCTCATCAGCAGCAGATGGGCCCGTTCCTCTAACTGGTCTGCCCCCAGGGAACGGCTTTCCCGAATTCACACAAAGGTCCCTGAGGGCCGACGACGGCTGTGCCCTGCACCACACACCCCTCTCCAAAGCCTGCAGCGGCTCTCCGTCTCCCTCAGCCACCTCCACACAACTGTGCGCATGCTTCAGAGCGGACGGTCCCTTGAACGGGGCTGTCCCATCGGCACTGGCCAAGGACCGTGTCTGTGAGTGGGTTTTCCCAGGCACCTGATGGATAGACACCGTGTCCACATCACTACTTCATCCTGCGGTTCCCAACAGTACCACCCAGGGGGGCAATTGCAAGTCTGTGGTGGTGGCTTTTGGGGTTCTCACGACTATCAGAAGCACTGCTGACTCCACGGGGTACAGGCAACAGACACTAGGTACCCCGCCCTGCACAACGGATGACTGTCCCTCATCCTGCACAATTTTTAGGTGTCCCACCTGATTCATGGACATGAAAACCCTTCATACATTCATGCACATATTCGCTAAATGCCCGCCATGTGCTGACCACTCGGGGGTTCTGGAAAAATGAAATTCTCTCCCTGGAGCTTTATAAAAACTACTTTAATTTTCTGATCCTGAAACCTACCTCAATTTTGTGTGAACACAAAGTACTTTGGCATTGTCTTAATGCCCCATATGCTTCCTAAAATGCAACCACCATGCAAATCAAGGAAAAACGAATTAACGTTGCTCTGACGTCCACTCAGAATTGTCCACTGGGTCAGAAAGCCACATCGCTAACTGATCATTTCTCACGACAGCCAAGTCACCGGTTGAAGTCGCCTATTCGCTGCACATCTGTAGCTATGCCGCGGACAGGGACCCTGATTCGGCGAACGTTTCTTCCCTTTTTTCTCACACGGACACCAAATCTTTCCATGCGGAAACAGGGGCTATCTCATTATAAGTTGCTTTTGTTTCATTTCAGCTACGTTCTAGTTAGAGCATTCGATTGTTTGTAAACGTGTGTGTGTGGTTGGTTATATTATCCATGAATCTCATTGCGAGAGGACAAAGGGGATGAAAAAACACACCTTTCTTGTAAAGCGGGGGCCCTGCATCTCTGACAGGTTGAGAACCAAGTCTTTCACCATTTTAAGTACTCAGCCTCCTCCACCCTCAGCCCCAACAATTTTCTTGAGAAAGCCTGGAGAGGGTAGGGGGCTCCTTAACCTTTTCAAAACTGAGAGTCCCCATAAGTCTAATGAATTTGAGGAATTCCTCCTCAAGGAATCATATCCAATGACACTCTCACCACATGGGGCAGAAAAGCATCCGGGGTTATTTATAACAAAACCAATGAAAACAAGTGGAATTCCATACACACTAGTAACTTTAATTTCAAGCTGAGGGTCTGAAAAATCTCATGTTCTCTACCTGGGTGCAATAAACGCACAACGAAGTAATAAATTATTTAGTCACCGGTTACAGTGAAGTGCACAAGCTAACTCCTGGACCGTTTGGGAAGACAGTCTGTATTGAATACAAACACAGGAAAAATAAACTCCCCCTGCGGCATGGCTCCGAGAACGTCCGCAGGACGAGAGGCGGGACCCGGGCCGGCGCTTGGGGAGGAGAGCGCGGCCGAGCGGGCTGGCGTCCGGCGGGAACCGGGACACGGGGGACGCGGGGTGTGGCATGCTCGGCTGGTCAGCGGTCAGCGCCCTCACCAGACGTCTGGCTGATGATCGTGAGTTTCATTCCCCCCGTTTCAGTCACCGATCAACACAGAGGCGCAGAACGCGCGAGAAGGACGGTGCAATACTCCCTGCGAGCCATTGGCTCCCACGGCTAGGGGCCCGGCCAGGCAAGTCCAAGTGCGGACCCGCGGGGCCGGCGTCAGGAAGCGCGTCGTGAGCGCGGCCCGGAGGTGTGGCCGCGGGCTGCGGATGCCGACAGGCCGGACTTCTCCAGAGAAGCCTCCCTCTGCGCCTGAGGCTTTTCGACTGGTTAGATCCGGCCCACCCAGACGATCTAGGATACGTCCTGTATTAAAGTCAACCGTTATGGCCTTGACTCACACTACAAAACGCCCGCACCGTGACAGCCAGACCGCTGTTTGAGTGAATAAAGGGCTGTAGTCTAGCCACGTTAACACATCAAAGGGCAGCACCGTCTGCCCCCTGCCCACCTGGACCCACGGACATCTCCTAAAATCAGACTTAATCGCCAGATAAAGACAATGACAAAGTCATACCTCTGCGTTCCACGGATGCAACGATCCTTTCTACAACTGAAAACACACTGACCTGTTCCCCCGACAAGGATGCAAGTTTCTTGGGTAAAGTTCATGCTTCGCCTTTGATATCCTGTTAAATACCATGGCATATGGTTCACCATGATAACGGTTCACTATTAGTAATAAATTTAATGTTAGATAAGGGGATAAGAGAAAATAACAATGTTGAATATATGTGAACATAACAAAATAAGGAGGAACTATTACTGACCAAATATATTCAACTCTGAAATGAGAATGACAAGGCCCATCTCACAAGCCTGCTAAATGAATTAAGTGATGTGATGTGTTGCTTTACAAGCACTCTATTCTAAATATCATCAAGTATCAGTATAGTGCTGTTGCTGGACAGGAACTTCTACAGGTATCAAGGTGAGGATGGCGACTCAGAAGAGCACAACAGCAAGTCTGATGTAGGAGTGAAAAGGAAATTACGGAATGACTGTTTCTGGGTGGGGGTGGGGGCAGGGATAAAAGAAAACCGTGTGTGAAACGGACCAGGCTCTTGGCTGAAAAGACTAAATATTGAAAATACCTCAATTCTTCGCACAGCGTGTGTGAGAGAAAGACAGACTTCCTCTTAGAAATAAAAGCAAAATACCTAAATCACATCTTTGTTGTAAACATTGTCTCTTCCCAGTTCCCCTCCATGAACACATGCGGAGAGATCTATGGATTAAGAAAAGAAAGAAAGAAAGAAAGAAAGGATGGAGACGGAGTGTCAAGGATTTCCCAGCATGAGGACCTTACAGGATATGGAGGACTGGAGACAGAGAAAGTCACCCGAAGAGACAGGCGGTCGGCGAGATGCGGAGGGAGACGAGACTGAGGGAGACTAACAGACCAGGAGAGAAATCCTGGCGCAGGCAGAGCCGAGTGCAGCAGGACAGGCAAGGGGTCCCGGACACACAGCACAGCTGACGGGCTTTCACGTGCACTGCCAGGCCCTCAAGGTATTCCCTGAAAATGGGTTCATTTTACTGTATACAAATTAAACCCGAAGTAGTTGATTTTTAAAACGCATATATAATGATCTTGATGTGTATAAAACACAGTATTTAGAAAAATTTGAAGGTCGTGATTTCTCAGTAATAGGGTGATAAGTGATGCTTATTTTAAACAATCCTGTAGTCTCCAGTTCCTATAATCAGTATACTGATTTTTGTCATAATCAGAAAAAGTAAAATCTTCCCGAAAGGGCCATTGTCCGCCAAGCCCAGGCTCAGTTCAGAGCAGCGCTGACCACTTCAAACTGATATCTGTGCACGTGGAATCATCCATCCACTGGATGGCCGCGACCCAAGTTCTGCTTTCCTTCGGAACCCGGTCGCCTTCGAGTTTAAGGGCAGGTGGCTCTCGAGGCAGCAAGGGCAACAAATGCAAAGGCCAGAGACTCAGGTTTCCAGACAGCTCTGCGAAAGGATTCCCAGGGAGGCCTCTGGTGGGTCGCTTCCGCCCAGGCCACTGCTTCTTCGGCTATAAAACGGGGCCGAGAACGAGAGTGCTACGGGCCCATCCGGGACTGACATCCCCCCATTTTACATGCCCCTTCGGGGAGGAAGAGAAAGCGGAGCAGGGGTCTGCTGCTGAGTCACCTTCTCCCCGCGCCGTGATCAAAATCACACCTCGGACGACTCTCTCCTCTCTCTGTCACCTCACCCTCTCAGCCTGCTTTCTCGTGCCAATCACGTCGCCGTAAAACTTTATTCTTCACGCGCAACACTTCGGCGATGCTGGCTGTCACCCAGAAAGTTCAGTTCTTATTGGTGTCTGATTTTGCTCTGGCCCTCGATGGGGGTGGAAATATTTCCTCCTCGGAGCTCCAACTCATTCCAACAAGACTTCACACCCTCTGCTCTGCTGAGAGCCCAGCCAGGCCCTTGCGAAGCTGTCCTGCCTGCTGTTAATAAACGCGTGTGGGACAAGCATTTGTGGAACAAGCCCACTCTGCTCCCACAGAAGGATGCTGGCGTTCAAGAAAACTCTGTGTGAGTGCAGGGGCGGGAGCCCTGCAATCTTAATGTAATCACACTCATTTTGAGATCTGCAGTCATTTGTCCTTGGCTCCGTTTCCCCAGAAATGACTGGCACAGGAAGCTTTTTCGAAGGGCGGCTGGCTCAGGGCTCACTTGGCGGGTCTTGGGGGAGCATTTCAGCTGCAGGTCCATCTGCCAAGCCTATTCCCCACTGACCCAGTTTGGATTTTAAATTTCCATCGAGACCACCTGCCTGGTGTTAATTAGTTATGGTTTCTTATTTTATATGCAAACGTGTTTCATGTCCACGAACTGGCACAGAGTCCTGGGCTTCTCCTCTGCTTCCACTGTGCTAGCGTTATTCTTAGCTGACCCAGGCATTTGTATTTGAATAACATGATGTAGCCAAGATGGCAAAATACTCAGCAAAAAGCTGACGTTCAGGGAAGATTGCAAAATCCACATAAGTCCCAATTCGTATTTCTCTTCTATTCACTGTTTTTGGAAAACCTTATATTTATAATTAAGGACAATTCTTATCTTCCCATACACATGTGCCCTATACTCCCTAGTAATACACATCGTAGGAGAATCTTATGGAGAAACACAAATCTATTGTTTTTAATGCTACGCTAGAGATCTACAGTTTTCACCATTTGTATTTACCAATGGCCAATTATTAAGTTAACTGGTTTCCTCTCACTTTACCGGGAATAAGGGGAACGAAATGATCTTTTCAGACTTACTAGCTTTTCTTTAGTGTGAAAAATCCAAGGCAAAGAGCTACTTTGCCCCACTGGTGTGAGCCGGCTTCAGAAGACAGATCACTTCCAGAAATTGACGCTAAGTTTTCTTCATTCATGGTACAAAAGTTAACATAAGCAATTAGTGTAATGGACATCATAGCCTGTGGTAAAAGATTTGGCTCTGATACACAAAATGAGCCAAGAGCTCCGGAAGGTAGGAGAATCCTTCTCGTCCCCAGGGGTCAAGAATGAAAACCGTATCTGAGGGAGAGCCAGAGCCATCGGCTCGTGTTTGTAGGCATTTTGATGTTAAATCCATTAATTTTCACATAGTTTTGGACCAACATTAAATGGAGGTGGAAAAAACTAACAGGTGTTGTCATTTTACATTTACTTGAGTTGCCTGCACAGAGATTTTCCTTATCGCGTTTAGAAACGTCCGTTTAGGAAAATTGGAAGAGCGTCATCCGCACAGAGTGGTGCTGTCTTTCATGTGCCCTAGACTATCTGGTCTTATGTTTGACCAGGCCAGTGACTAAATCAGGGGCTAAAGTGGCTGGGAAAAAAAGGGGGTATGGGATTACCTTTCTGTCATAATTGAATGGACAATTTTCTGGGTGCTAAGTGTTAACGGTTTGGGGAAATGATGAATAACACCAGCCTCAGGAATTGGAAGGATTCCTTCTCTCCAATTACTCTCTTGTGGACCCACAAATAATCTGGGATGAGGTAGCAACAGGAAACACCACCAACCAGGGCCACCTCAGTGTCCCCTCGGGGCTTCTCCTTTTGAACACAGAGCCTGGGATGGCTCTGGATGAGAGAAGGAAAGAGACTGACATACACAAAATCATGGAAAAAGTTAGGTTGGTGGCCGGTGATAAACAGAAATATGTAATATTTAAAAGCAAACGTCCTTTGGGTGTGAACATAACGAATTACTGAAATGCAGTTTTCTGAGTGAACTTTTCTGGAAGATAAAAATACTGGCTTGTTCTAGATAAGACAGTCCATATATGCGTTCATGTATTAGGCCTGTGAACGCATGTGTACATAATACATGTATCTTATACATTAGGTATGTTAACAAATTTTGCATTTTTCTAGAAATAAGGACAGACTGTGCTAAACAATTACACTGTGCAGTAACAAGTGGTATATACAGGTCAGGTGTACATGAAATAAATCTAACACAGTAGCCGCTTCCTACCTGTTAAAACCGACATTTGCCCCTTTAATGGATTTTTTTTTTTTTTTTTAGCAATGTTGGTATGATTAGAGAGAAAAACAGTGATTCCGTTCAAATTGCAGTACTACGGACCCTCAGCTAATAATTTCTTCAAGTGCAAATACACAACTGACCCTCGAGTGACACAGGTTTGAACTGCAGGTCCACTTGTGGGTTTTTTCCAATAAACACTAAATGTATTTTCTCTTCCTTAACTTTCTTAACATTTTCTTTTCTGTAGCTCACTTTGTTGTACGAATACAGTATATAATTCACACAACCTACAAAATATGTTACCCGACCATTTAGACCATCGGTAAGGCTTCGGGTCAACAGTGGGCTGTCAGTCAACTTTCGGGAGAGCTGGAAGTTGTATGTGGATATTCGACTGTGTGTGGTGGGGGTCAGCACCCCTAACCTCACTTTGTGCAGGGTCAGCTGTACTTCCTTACTCCGTAGCCAGCGATTAAACCACTATTTCTGTCGCCATGTGCCAGGTACAAGGGTCTGACACGTCTGTTTTAACACCACCACCTACCGCTCTGGGCTGATTTTTTTCACCCACTGAGATCTGAAATTTTCCTTTTGTAAATGTTATTTGCCTTTACAGTAATCACCATTTGGCTGTCCTTTTCCCTCCAAAATCACTTTATTCTGATTTACTGATCCCAACCCCTTTTTTAAATTCCTAATTTCTACTTCCTTCGAATAAAAGACCAATTTCTACATCTGTCATTTACATAACAAAAGTGCCATATTTACATTTGGATCCTATTCCCTTTCCTATTAAAAGTGTCAGATTTATCACTAATAAAAAATTTTTTATAAGGATAGTACTTCCATGTTTGAATCATTAAATATCTTGTTACTTTGCTTAAAAATATGAGGCAAGTAATTTGTTTATAAATAAGCTACTAATTTGACTTAAATTCACCTTGCATTTGAAAACTTTCCGATGAAAAATAGCATACTGCCTTTGAAGTATCTGCTTTAAATTCTTTTTGGAACAAAGTGGGATGTATGTGGGTGGTTTGGGATGGATGAATTGATAGTTGTCACTTCAAAAAACTATCGCAGATTCAGTAAACAGAAAGGATAGTAAAAAAAAATTACAGGAGTTATGTGAATAAGTTATTCACTATTAATTATGATGAAGAAGAAAAAGCAAGCTTAAGGAACACACTAATTTTCTCTGGACAGTTATGGCCCAAAAGGATAATTCCAGCGTCCACATTTTCAGCTTTAGAGGGGAAACAAGGCAGAGGAGACTGCCACTTGCTGTAGATAGCAATTCTTTCTCAGCCACAAAGAGACTAGTTAGCTGCTACCAGCAACACAGAGCACAAAAAAGCCAACCCAGCAGCAAAACTACGAAGTAACAGTGAGCATGAGAACCTTAGCGATCTGGCAAGAAACTATGACTAGAACCCAGCTTGACCCCAAAAGTGAGCGCACGGCTGTAGAAGAAATAAGCTGATTTTTACCTTGAGATTTGTTTCTTTCATTCTTTGTATCTACATAGTATGTCTGAGTTTCTAATTATAAGAAAGTGTTAAATATTTAAATTAATGAAGAATTCTATTTTTATACCAAAATGAAACTAATTAGGTGTTTTCAGTTCCTGACCTGGCCACACTGGAGGAAATCCTAGCACTGTGGACTACGTGTTCTAGCCCAGGGCACAACGGGTGTGAGGGAAAATACTCTACCTGCAGGCCGAATGTCTAGAAAAGTTCACCAGCCTTCCACTGAGCTGGCTTTATGTGAGAACAAGTTTTGCAGACATACATACATATAAAAGAAGACATAAACCTTTAATCCACTATGTAAACCACAGAAGACAATATACTATTATCTTTTTATAGCTTGGGATTAAACTATCTTTTTATCAAAGGCATTCTGAATTATTTCTTGAAAAAGTGGTAATGATTAGTTTTTATCCTTCACAGGTTCACTAAGTCAGTCTCCCTGGTAACACTGTGCATTTTCAATAGCATCTTAGCATGGCCTGAAGGCCAACCAACCCACAAGGAACCCGCAGCTGCGAACACCTGTCTCTAAGGACAGAGTCAACTGAAATCACCAGGATCTCAGAATATACTGAAGTTAAAAACGATACTTTTCTTTTAAGAATTATTTGACATGAAACAAAGACGCACGATTTTTTTCAGTTTTGTTTATACAAACTAAATTTTCCACACACACACAAAAAACATAAGTAGCTTTTTAAAATAAAAAAAAAAATCAGAAGTTATATTTAATACCTAAGTAAAAGCCAAAGCAATATAAATCAATTATTCTCAAACGCTGCAGAGTAAAGCAGAACTGTCCCGGCCAGCTGCCGGCCCTGCCCTGCCCTGCCTCCTCTTCCTGCGGCCCCTTTGCTCCATCTCCCTCCCCCTCATTCACAGGGCTGTCTGAAAGAACTTAATGCACTGTTTATAGATGACCTAGGGTCAGGTAAGTAGCTAGTATATCTAGAATGCTATAAAAGTGTGTACATACGCTTATTATCTGCGTACAGAGAAAAGGAAAGACTCAATGTAATTAATTACTAGCTGTCAGAAACAAAGATTCATCTAAATTGTATCATATTGAATACATCTAACCACCTGAGCAACCTAAATTTTCACTCATTCATTGGCACCAATATCACATAGACTCAGAAGGAGACAAACTTCAAAATTTGGCTTTAAACTTTGCATAGTCTTTAAGAAAGAAAACCTTACTATCCACACGCTTAACAAAGACAATTCAACCACATGGAGGACGATCACTATCTTCTTTTAAAGTACTTTTTTTAGGACGTGATTTTAATATCTCATGTCTCCAGACTATGAAGCATAAAAAAAAAAAAATCAGTTCCAAATTTGTTTTCTTGGTTAAAAACAAACCTTAGTTATAATCAACTTTAATAGTAATCAAGAAATTTTCCAGGAACCTGACTCAAATGCTCTGCCTAATATATACAATCCTGATGATGGTATCAATAAAAATTCAGGTAATATGCTTATGAATAACAGATTGATATAAGATTTTTATAAAACCTAGCGCAATTTCATAAAAGTCACCATTTTGGGGGATTTAGTGTGGTTTTATGCTTTTCCTCCATTAATCCTCCAGTGGGTGGGATTTCTCTTTTTATGTGAAATGCATGACAAAATATTTGACTGGTTATCAATTCATTATGAAAGTAGTTACATGGTTTTTCCAATGAGGTTAGAGCAAAGTGACTTTGGAATTTCCAGAATTTGCAAAAATGGAAAGAAGCCTGACCAAATTTGAATTCTGCTCAAGGAATAAAAAAAAATGTACTGGATGCCATTTTGAAATGTGTGTGCGTGTGTGTGCGCCAGCATTTCTTGCCAGCTGCAAAAATTTCCTAAAATGTCATCCAAATTTGATTAAAGACAGGTTACCTCAAACTCATTCTTTTACATCTTTATAATAAAAATGGGTACATTCTTCTTCAGTATTCTTGACAAGAAAGTAAAATCACCGAAGTCAGGCGAAAGGCTGGGACTGATTTCCCTCTTCAGAAAAGCAGGAGACTTTCTACTGCTGTTAGCACAGGGTACATCATGGGTACTACCAAAAGAAACTAATGGCTATTCTACCTTTTTTTCCCATAACGATCTCTTTAAATAAAGTTACCCCCACAATTTAGTACTTCTAATGTCAGATGGAGTCCTAGAAATACAGATGTGGCAACCATTTTACAAGGAACAGAACCACTGTTTTCTTGTTCAAAAGAGGGGAACTCCTGCGGAAGCAGCGCCCTCTGAGCAGCACAGCGGCCCGTGACACCCAGCTCCTCCGGGGGCCCAGCACACTGCGGCCTGCGAGGGGGTCAGAGGCGTCGCGCAGCGCACAGCCCCTCCGGGCACGCTCGGCTGGGTGAGAAGGCAGCGCAGTAAAACAAGTTCATGCAAGCAGCACTGAAATACAGGAACATCCGAATTTCTCAGCATCACGACGAAGGAAAAGCTGTCGCACAGGTAGGTGGACTGGTGGCAGGTGAGGCAGCCAAGCCTTGAAGGACAAGGAGAACGCTTCGGCTGGGCAGGAAGCCAAAGGCCGGGGGAGACAGAAGTCACAACAACAAGGCACAGAGAGAAGCAGCAATTTTCTCTCAGAAGAGGTGGCCCCTCCTTTGTCCAAACTCTTAGTCTCCCTCCAGAGTAAACAACAGGTGCTTTTCTGTCCAGGGGACGAAGACAATGTCCCACCGCGGAGCATGGGTTGTGCTGGTCTGTTGCAGCTCATTCTAGAAGGCTGGAGTCTGGAAGCCCAGTGTTCCCAGCAGAGACTCGAACCCGCCCGAATCACTCCGTGTTATCTCCGTGGGACTTGGGGGGCAGGGGAATCCACGTGACCACGGAGCTCATACTGCTTTCTGTGCTGTAGGAATGTCCTTTGTCCCTGACCCGGGAGATGTGTGTCTCCTACCAGCATCCATGAAACTGTGGCAGGCAAACTTGCTCGCTTATAAGCAGGGCAAAATCTCAGACCACACATGATCGTTAACAGATGGCCAGGGGTTCCATCGAGAGATAGAAAAAAGAGAATGAAATGGAAATTTAGGAGAAAGATGATGAGTTTGATTTTGTTCTTATTGCATCTGATGTGGTGTGGAGGCAGAGAGTTGGCAACACGGGTCTGTATTTCAGAAGAGAGGTCTGGGCTAGAGATATGTGTTTAAAAATTATTGTAATCCACATGGGAGTTATCACCTCGAGGACATTTAAGTGGTAGGTGTGGGGAAGTGGAAGTCTCTACAGGAGACAGAGTAACAGACGGAATGGAATGAGGGTACTGTCTCTCAGAGGCCAAGAAAGTGTAGCGTTCCAAGGAAGGAGTAACCACCAGGGCAGTTAGGAAAACTAAACTCCTGCTGGATTTGGAGCCTAAAACTCACTGCTGTCCTTGCATGACGTGCTGGTCCTGCATGTGTCAGCCCTCAGACCCCTTCCTCATCCTTCCTCTCACTCTGTCACAGATGTCCAACCCACAGGCTACATTTCCCAAGCTCCAGCCCGCTGCTGTCCAGCTGGTCTGAGTTCAGCCAATGGGAGGTATTGGTGAGGGATTAAAAGGTAAAGGGAACACAGAGGCCAGATTGTCCTCCCTGCCTTGGATGACACGGCTGGCAGGTTCTGGGCTGGATCTGCTCAATGGCTTCATCTCCCACTGGACAAGCCAACTAATCCAAACTTCTTGCCTCCTTGGGTCATCTCAAGGCCAGAGTCTGACAGCACCGTCTTTACTTTACCCCTCGATGCTAAGTGTGGTCATGGCTTCCAGCTGTCCCTGCCTCTGGGATACCTTCCCATCCTATGGTTTCTCTGTTACCCCACATCCTATCTAATCAAATTCCCTGCATTATATTTTCTTTGTAACAAATCACCAAAGCAGGTTATTTTTGCCAGGTTGGATCCTGATTAGTACACATGGTAAGAACAAAGCCAAACATTGTGGGAGAAAGAATAAGAGATGATGTCAGAGGGAAACCAATGGTATTGACTGTTCTAGTAGTTTGGGGGAAAAGGAATGAGACTTGAAGGTAGCCAGAGGGTTGTGTTTTTCTAAAACCTGAGTTGGGGTTTAGATTGGGTGAGACATGAGCTTGTTTTTAGGCTGAGGGGAAGATGTCTGGGGAAAAAAAAGAGAGAGAGAAAGAGAGAAGAGAGAAAGAGAGAGAGAGAGAGAGAGAAGAGAATAAAGGCAGAGGAATTAAAGGAGTCTGATGAATGGGACAAGGTCCCAAAGGAAACAGGAGGAGGTGAGGGGTTGCAAAGGACCTAGGTAACAGGTTTGGCTGGAGGAGGATGGAGCATTTATACACTGAAAAAGGCAATAAGAAGGTAAGGATTGATGTGGCTATAAATCACCTCATAAGTCGAGTGGGTGAAATTTTCTGATGGCCTCAGTTTCTCCCAAAGTTTCTCCCAAATCTAAGCTCTGCTGAGATTAGAGGCAGAAACGGGGCTGGAGGAGACTGGCGATGGTTTAGGATTCCTGTGGGGAGTGGGAGTTGACCACGGATCTCTAAAAGGATTGATGAGGAATGCAGAGGGTCCAGCTGAAGTAGGGAGCAAGGAATTTTAGTGGTGTTAACCTGCATGGTTTTATAGTTTGGGTTATTCCCCAATATCAGTTGCCCATGTGGGAGCAGAATGGAAAATCCAGGGTTGGGGTCTTGCCAGATGAGCACTGTGGGAGGATAAAATTACAGGAAATCGAAGGTGAGAGAATGGTTTGGATGATTCACCAGAAAAAGAGGAAGCGTAACCAACAGGAAGATGCACAGGGATGTACCGATGGGCATGACTGACTTTCTATCCAGCTGTGGAACATTGGGCAAGTGACTTAACCTTTCAAAGCCTGGGCTCTCTCATCATCCCCCCCCCAAAAAAATAGTACTCCCTACCTCAAGAGGTTATGAGAACATGTACACAGAGTGCGTGCTTATCATAGATCCTGACACACGGAGAACTTAGTGAGGGGCGGCAGAGTTGGACTTTTTCACTAATTAGTTCTCTATTAAACGTGGGCATCCGTAGAACTCTCTTTGAAGGTGAGTCTCAGAACAATTCTGAAACGGCCCTGAAACATACGATCTGGTGTTCTACAGCAAAGGCCATCTGAGGCCCCGCGGGGGCTCCAGACCTCAGAGGAGGCTTCTGGTGAGACCTGGTACGCCTGCCTCCAAGACTGGAAGTGGTGGGGAGCTTGAACTCCCGAATATACATGGACGGCAAGGCTCTGGAGAGCCCCAGACCGTGCGGTTCAAAGGGGCACAGAAATGGACAGGGTATGGAGAGGGATGCTCCCGCAAGCCCGGGCTGTGATTTAGGGCCTGCGAGGCATCAGGGAGAGCGGCCGGAGACGTGCCATCCAACAGCCCTGTGCTTCCGCCGACTCATGACACGTCCACAAAGTGACCACTGCGCTGCCGACTGCCCAGGCTCCTCGTTCGTTGCTTCCTGCCCTCCGACCTTTTCATCTCGTTGCCCAGCAGACGGGAGAGGTTCCCCACAGGGCCCTCACGCTCAGACGGATCCGAGGACAGGAAACCCATGTCGGCCAATTTTATTACCTCTATCCAGTGGTTAAAGGACAAAATCATTGCCTATAATGAGCTTTTTGGAAATAAGCCTGTGGATTTATTTCGCTTATAAATAACTATCCTGATCCTTATTTCTATAATAAACAGGAGTTAAATGAGCTAAACAATACTAGAAATTGACCTGTTTTCACTTGCTCTCAGTTTAAAAGAAATAACATCCTCAAATATTTGCAACCCCCAAAAGCGGAGACTTCCTAATGACTGCACCCTTTACTCCTTTTAGGAAGTCCAAGGATATGAAAATGACACATGTCATCACTAATTCCTAGGAGTCGGAGAGAAAATATACAAAAGGCTTAATGAACAGATGAAGAAAGAAAACTGGTAAATGACGTTTCTGGCTAGGGACTGTGACAATCCACAGCAGGGCTCCTGGCCAAACCCTTTTACAGAATGAAAATACTAAAAGCCTCACCCAGAGTCAACACACGCCATGTTCTGAGGAGAGGCGTCTTAGGGGACAGATCTGTTAGCCATCAGCGGGCATGTTTCATCTCGCCGCCCACGGCAGGCGAGTTAAAGAAGGCTTTGTGTACTTGCTTTCCGACAGAAGCCGGGGCTCTGAGGCACAGGAAGGCCCCGGCCAGCCCCTGGGCCCCAGGACAGATCACACACACACACACACACTCGCACACTCACACGCACACACGCACAAACGACCTGTACAAAGACACACACTGCACAGTCTTCAAACGCTTCTCCTTCAGGCTATTTCTCTGCATTTTAGACTCACTGAAGAAAAAGGTGAGCCAACGATAGGTCAGAAAGACTAGACGAAGAGACTTTTTTTTTTTTCCGATTTTATATTTAACATAGATTTTCCTGTTTGGCAAAGTCAGGATGGCTTGAGCCATTCCAAAAGCCCTGGGTCTTACTATGAAAAGAGTAGTGTGCGGGAAGGTAGTTAAGAATTAGTCAGACAGTCCCTTCGCAGCGTGCCCACTTTATGCAATGCATTGTAGTGTCATCGTAAAAAACAAAACAAAACTGAACATCCGTTTGAGGCCCTCATTAGCATATGCTATGAAAGGCCACCACGTTTCTCTGGCAGTAACGATAGGGCAGAGAGGGTAAGTCCACGGGAGCTGTGCCCTGGCCGTGGCAGGCACCACTGAACCCGCTTCTTGGGTGTGGATATGCAGTTCTGATCATTACGCTGCAGGAAAAACAATACTAAGGTTGAAAAGGTAGAGCAGAGGACAGACAGAACGACTCAGAGCTCCCAGAACGAGGCCCATGTGTTGACTTCACTCTCCTGCACAAATCGAAGGTAGTAAAGACCCCAACGAGAGGAACCCCCTAGAGTCTTTGCTGACAAAGCCCAGCATGGGGCAGAAACGCTCCTTCCTGATCCTCTGGATGTCAGGGGAAAATTTTTTAACACCTGGACCTAAAACCTATTCAAACGAACCCATGTGTGAGTCAAAATCCAACCTTTCTGCAGGATCAAAACAGTTCTTTTTTGATCCCTACATTCTTAACTTTCTATACCAGGATGTAAGTAAGATAGTTAGCAAATGCTACAAAGCAGAAAACCCACCCCAAACCAAGACAGCAACAGAGTAACCTGGAAGGTCTCTTTATTAGATTTTGGCTGTTTATTAACACTGCGCTTGAATCAGTTACTTTTTTTCTTCCCTTGTTTCTAGGGCAACGAGTTCATCTGGCTGGGGGTGGCGTGGAGCACAGTCGAGGAAAAGGTTTTGAGTGATGCATACCACGAAGGTAACCTGAATGGATCTAATTTGCTGTGGCAGTGTGACAATACCGAAAATGTGGACTCGATCAGGGTCCTTTTTGATTGTTTCTGTCCAAGTAATTTGAGGAGCATTTCTTCATAATGGTGCCTTTTTCACACAGCCAGCACTTTTGAATCCCACCTGTAAATCTGGAATGTCTGTGGGGATTTGTCTGTCTTTTCCCTCACCATCTCTTTTATCTCTACCTCTTTTCAGTTATTTGTGAAAATGAAATAGTCCTCTTAATTCTTTTATGTGACTCAGTTGTTATGCCCTCAAAGTGGCACATTAATTTTGATCAACAATTTGCTCCCTGAAATTTAATCTTAAGATTTTTATCCCACATTCTGCTTGAAAAAAAAAAAAGCCCATCTGAAATTTTTGAGCCATAACATATAACACTGATGTCTTTAAATTAAGATTTCATATTTCATGTTCCCAGCCCAGATAGATGCATGCTATGTACCCAGATAGATTAAGCTATGTACATAGTTTAATTAAATTTATTTCTACAACTAAATATTAAAATGAAGTAGTTAACTGTTATTAATGTAAATGCATATTATAAAATTACTCTGCTGTATCATTCTGCATTGGAGCTAATTCCAGATCTGTGTCTCAAATTTTAAACTGAAGTTATTGACTGTTATGACTTTGGATCACAGAATTGACTGTTTAAAAGGCACATGTACACTTATCCACACACGATTTAATAATATTTACAATGGAAACAAATGTCTAACTATACTGGATTGGTTAACAAACTATGATATGTCCATACAACAGAATACCATCCAGCCACCAAAAACAATAATGTAGAACAATGTACTACAACATGGAGAGATAACACCATCATGAACAAGAGAACACCAAAAACTGCAGGAGTAGAATATTCCATTGCCATTAAAAATCAATATGCACCCTTCTATGTGCATAGGATAAAAAGGCTGAAAGAATTTACCAGAACAGTAGTCACTACCTCTCAGTGATTAGAAGTGATTTTTGTTTGTTCTTTGCTTGTCAGTTCCCAACCCCACCCCATCCCCAAATGTTCAAGCAATGTGCTGAATTTTTTTAAAATTAATTTTTCAATAATACTTTTTTAACCAAAGCCAGGAGAACCCTGAAAACAATGGGCAAGGCCCATTCACATGTAGTGTAAGTATGGACAGCCAAACCAACAGAATTTAATAAAACCTTAAAAGGTTAGAAATGAGTTAAAGTGTGTGACAAACCATGGTATGTGTTGAGTTGACAAGAAATTGGCTGTATTACTTGTGAGACAATTGATTACTAAAGACCTCACGCTCCTCTCACCTTCTCTCAAATATGTCAAGGGCATCTCTTGAATTGCTTTCTGGGACTAAGGTCCAGAAACAGCAAGGAAAAAGTTTTGTGAATGTATCATGCTCTTTTTTAACCTTACAGAAATACTGGCTGTCATTATGTGTTCAGGGCACGCTATAAACTTTTTTGTCAAAAAGCTATAGTTGTAATAAGTATTCAAATATTTACTTGTCAAATGTCCTTTTTGGAAAAAAAAAAACATTTACAAAACATTTGGCATAACAAAGAAAAAGAAGAGAGAGAGAAAGTGGGAGGGGAATTAGAAGGGAAGGAATAAAAGTTTAAAGAAAACCAAGGTAAAGGGAAAATAATTTTTAAAAGATAGCCACGAGTGTCATTAGCATACCATAACATCCCACATGTTTGAAAAATGAGTCAGAAATTTATATTTAAGTTTCTTAGTGGCCAATTCCACAAATAAAACAATCCGTTCTGTAATTCATAATATTTCTAAGATAATAACAAGTTAGAAGCACAGTAGAAACAAGAGGGCAATTTCTCCCACGAATCTTTAATAAGAACAACTATGTGATCTCGTGAGCAAAATCCCCCCCACAGTACACACATGCCTTATGGAGTTCCTTTCAGTAATTCACGATGTGGGCTGACAGTGATCCCCCAGTTCAGTTTACCTAAGTGACTTGGAGGATTCACAGCTCAGTTCACAGCTCAGTGATTCTGCTTAATCTTAGGATAATTTTTTTTGTATCTAGAAACGTATAAACTACGTATCTTTTTAAATGCTTCATTATAAATTCTGTCCATCAAACTTTGAAAAGCAAAGTGCTATAGTCCACTTGATATGGTATTCCCTAATACCAATATTTACAATTAAGACAAACCTGTTTTTTTTGGCATTTTTTTGTTTGTTTTGTTTTCCATTTAAAGGACTGCTTTATTCTGGCATGTCTTCCAATATACTGGTGTTAAAATTTTTCCTTAATTTATTATGGTGACTTTGGTTAACGTAATTCAATAAGTTTCAAGTGTACAGTTCAACGGTAAGTCATATATATTACATGTGTGTTCACCTCCCATAGTTAGATTTCTTTCTGTCACCACATATTTAACCCCTTTTACCCTGTGTACCTCCTCACTCCTCCCCTGCCCTCTGGTACCCACTAGTCTACTGACCATGTCCACGAGTCTCTGGTATGTTTGTTGCTTTTAGACTTTTATCCCACGTATGTGATATCATGTGATTTTCAACTTTTTCTGTCTGGCTTATTTCACTTAGCATGATTATCTCAAGATCCATCACTGTACGCTACCCTGAACAAGCCCGATCCCATCTGATCTCGGAAGCTAAGTAGGGTCAGGCCTGGTTAGTACTTGGGTGGGAGACCACTAGGAAGGCCAGGTGCTGTAGGTGCCAAAAATAAAATAAAATAAAAAAATAAAAAAAATAAAAATAAATAAAAATAAATAAAATAAAATAAAATAAAATAAAATAAAATAAAATAAAATAAAATAAAATAAAGGATTGTAAGCTGATAAGGTCCTTGCGATCTGTGAGGTCAACCAAGGGTTGCCTCACCTAAAAAATAAAATAAATACATAAAATTTTAAAGAGGGAAATACAAATTTTAGTACTTATGTTCCTTGCTTACTTGTTCAGTTGACACCCCAGTGAAAACAGCCTGATAAGAGGGGCAGACAGGACCACATCTATGTTTCAGTACGATCGAATGTGCTATTTTCATCACCATTATCTTCTCTTTATACTTTATAAAATTGAGGCTCAAAAAGGTTGACTCATTTTCCCAAGGACACAAACAATAATTTGTCAAGCCAAGAGTCAAACTCATATCTTCGAATTGCACCCCGAAGAGCTGGTAGAGGGGGGACGGCATGCTGCGCTTTCAGGAAAGGAAGGTTTGGGGAGCACGCCGGGAAGCTGGGGCACAGCATGACAGCACTGAGCACAGACCCCAGAGGAAAGAGAGAGCAGAACAGTTGTTGACCCTGACCCCACACTTGTGACCCTCCCAGACCACCACCTTCTACTCGATCAAAAGAGGATGGTAACAAAGGCCGTCTGTTGAGAACCTACAACATGGCAGACAATTTACATTTAGCATCTCTACTCCTCACAGCCACGCTCTAGAACAGGCCGTCCTGAGCCTTACTGTACGCATGAACCACCTGGGAACCTTGTCAGATCTACGCAGGTTCAGCACGAAGGCAGGAACTGAGACTCACATTTCTAACCAGTTCCCAGGGGATGTGACCGCTGCTGGTCCTGGACCACGGACCACACCTTGAGTAGCAAAGCCACAGAGTACTCTTCTGCAGAGCATGAGAGTCACCGAGTGGCGTGTTCAAATGCACACTCCCGGGCCCCACCCCCAGAGATGCTAGTGCAGACGTACTGGGAAGAATCCAGGATTCCGCTGATAACATGTGTTCCAGGGCATCCTGATCCAGTCGTCTAATGAACTGAGAAACCTAACACACCTGGATTAAAATCTTGGCCATTACCTTCCAGCTGTAGGAAAGTATCTTGAGCAAATTAACTTCTCTGAGCTCAGTTTCCCCATTTGCAAAACAAGACTAGTAAAACAAAAAATACCTCATCAGATTATACTGATTAAATAAGATTATGCAAAGCATCTAGCACATTACAGGTGTTTGGGAAATGGTAGTTACTGTAATAGTGTGGATGTGATGATGATACTCATTTACTAGATGAGAACTCAGGGGCAGAGGGGTTAAATCACTTGCCCAAGCTAGTTCATGAAGCGACAGTTTGAATCTAGATCTAACTCCAATGCCAAATTCCCTCCCCTGCACCAGATCACGTTCCACACACCTCATCTGCCTTCACGGAAACGGCCCGAATCATCCCTTCCTCTGCTCGTGCTCTGCTAGTCCTGCCAGGCTCCTCCCTGCTGGACTTTGTTTCTAGGTTCTTCTCCTGCTGCCTTCCTCCCCCTACCCACTACCAACTCTTTGCACTTTGTGTCCAGGGCCTGACCTTCAGGGTTTGCCAGGGACCCTCAGGTTCTCTTGCCCTTGGCCCCCAGGACAAGGCCTCTCCTCCAGCCTGCTAACCCAGTTCAAGAAGGGGTCTGTATGTATAGAAAAGAAGATAGGACAAACACAGACAAAATCTAATTTTGAAAAAATATACTAATATTTTTTTGGATTTTAGTATAGTGTTCAGGCCTTGCCTTTTACCATTCTTGGATCCCCCAAAATTGTTCTATTTTTTAATAAACAACACTTGAGAGAATGTCAATCATAGTTTTAAAATATCTAGCAGAGGAGACACAAAATACAACTATTTACCCATTGTACTCTAATACACATGGGAGGAATACAAAATATATTATAGAGGTAACACAATCCCATAAAATACATGACAAGAAAAGCCACAGACTTACATTACTACTGCTCTGGCTAAAAAGATATTTCGTGAGGGATTGAGACACTTCAAAATGTTGGGAAAAACTCAGGATCCTAAATAAGCAAATTGTTTTAGCATTTCTGTTCCAAGCAATAACATTCAATGTCTGCATGGAGATTATTTTCAATAGAGATTTTATGAGGGAACTATAACTGGAAATAAAAAAGAATATTCTAGCCATAAACATGACGTATCTCTTGTGGCACATGTTGGTGATGACATTAAATGAGATCTCCAAGCAAAATAAGAGTTATGATGTGTGGTGTCAGCATAATAAAATAAGACTTTTCCCTCTCAAAGGTCAATTCTTAAGCTTCATAAAGATGTACAGAATTTCATAGCTTGAAAACTATGTTAAGAGGACACTGAGAACCATATGGCAAAAGAGTTTCAGGAAAGGAAAATACAGCCTTATGCCCCTGCCTTAATTCATTGCAGCACGAATCAGTGTTTTAAAACCAGCTATTCTCGTCAACAGTCATTTTTTTAAAACGTTCATAAACGTGAATTCTCTTGAAGAGTGTGTCTATACAAAAAAACACATGGAGAGCAGAGCTGTCGTCTTAAATATCCAGCATCGATCATTCTCTTTCTTCGGTAGGTACAAATTTAAAAGGCTACTCCCGTTATTTAAACAGCTTTTAGCCTCCATTTTTCTTTCCCCATGCTGATACAAAATATATGACATAGGATGAAAAACTCGGGTAGACAGAGGTCAGCTGAACTGAAATAAGACGTCCCCTCGGCTAGGGGAGGCGGCGGTAAACCCTGGGCCCCCAAGCACACTGCCTGCGTTGAGTCCCAAACCTGCCATTTACGAGGTATGTGGATTTGATAAAAATTTAAAACTTTCGCACTTTAAAGAACACCATCAAGAACGTGAGAAAAATAACCCACAGAATGGGAGAAGATATTTGCGAACCATTTATCTGATAACGGAATAGCTAGACTACATAAGGGACTCACACAGTTCAATAAAAAAGACAAAGAACACAAGTAAAAGTGGGCAAAGGATCGAAACAAACATTGCTTCAAAGATATACACGGCTAATCACATGAAAAGATGCTCAGTAGCAGTAGCCATGAGGAAGATGCAGATCAAAAGCACAACAGCACTTCACACCCACTGGGACGGCGAGAATCAAGCAGCACTGGCGAGAATCGGGAGACACCGGAGGCCTCGTACACTGCTGGTGGAAATGTAAAGTGGTGAAGCCCTTGGGCAACCATTTGGCAGCTTACGTGAAGGTCAAACTTGGAGTTACAATTGGACCCCGCAACTCCGCCCTCTCTGGTCCAGGGGAAGAGTGTGCTCTCCTCACCTGTTACGCTACCTCATTGCTGATGAGCTGTTCTTAGTTCACTTTTACTTCTTTGCGCCCTTGGCAAGGCTAGAAATTGTTTCTCGCTCCATGTCTCGCGAGCTGTCTTCTCTTTGGAAGACAGAGATATCCTGTCTGGTGACGACCATCTTTGATGGCCTCCAGCCCACAGGATTTTCTTGTTTTCCCTGTCGTCTGCCATATAGACTTCACAAAGATAATTCAGACTGCTCTCAAAACAAATTGCACCACCTGCTGATGGCCCTCGGGCCCTCTCCACCATGAGGCAGGACGGGGGGCTCTTGCCGACCATCACCCTGTCATCGTTTTCACTGTGGCTTTTCCAAGTCTTTCCAGCGCTCCTCAGATGGCCAACCACCTCTATCTCGTTTTCAGTGAACTTTACTGGTAAAACCTAAGTCATCACCAAGGAACGCGCTCTCCCAGGTCTGTTCCACCCCCACCTGTGCCACCTGGTTTCCTCGTTAGCTGCTCACGTGGCCTCTTTCCTACCAATGTGAGGCCAGCTGCCTGAAGATTAGGGATGGTGGTATTCTTCAACGTGGTTTCTCCGCCTAGCCCAGCACAACAAACTATGTACCACACACACGAATAAATGAATATGATGCAACGGACACAAATTCTTTATCACGGAAATCCTAGACCCTGTCCACTTCACTGATGCGCCAACCCACAAACGCCACTCAACAGAATGGAGAGAGGGACCCAGGTCACTCCCCTGCCCCATTGTACGCCTCACCCCTCAGTTCACCAACGGCGCCGCGAACCTGGGCTTGAGGCGAGGACACGGATTATATTTCCAGAGGTGTCATTTCAGAGTCATAAGCAACGCATCACCCAACTTTTTGGGTTGCAAAAAGGTTGTGTTTTTCGCAGAAATTATTTAGCTGATTTTAAACCTTGTTTTAATTACTTCAAGATCAGTTATCCACTAATTTCCTTAAGATTTCTATCAAAACCCAGAGAATAACCTTTTTTTTTTTTTTTCGAGATCATTCTGAAAACTAAAGTTTTCTGTTCATGGTAGATAAGCTTGTTTCTCGTCCCTCTTTCCTGCCCACGGGAACGCCCACCTAAAACATACTTTATAATGGCGTTGCTTCACGGACGCCCACATTTAGCTACTTACAAAATAAGCTTCAAATTATCCCACAGACTTTATACCTCTGCCACTGTCAGGGACCTTTCATTCATTCTCTGAAACCCCCAAAAGCCACCGGGCCCACGCCAGCAGCTCCCGAAAGGACGGCACAGGTGGGGGGGGGCCCCTTCTCCCTGGATAAATTAAACTGCGAGCGAGAACACTATGTGCTTCCCGGCACCCTTCGTTCTCACTCGGGCGTGGAACTGAGCTCCCAGGTCGGTGAGGCTCCCTGGCTCACACCCCTGAGGACATGAAGTGCAGTACTCACCTCTGCGTGCTGCCCGGGCGGGAGGGAAGTCACCCGGGCGGCGAAAGGGCAGGGATGGCTGCGCGCGGGGCTTCGGCCCAGGGCGGCCGGCGGCCAGGCTCGGACCGGGCAGGCGGAAGGCGAGACTCTGACAGCTTGCGACGTGCGCGCATGTCCTTGCCTTGGGCAGCAAAGCAAAGGCCCTATGGACCTTCACAAGCCGCTCCGGCTGCGCGGACTGGTCTCTCGGCATGTCTCCCCCTGGCGCGTCTCCCCCCGATGCAGCTCTCCTTCACCCCGACATTTGCGGAGCCCGTTTTCCACTGGAGGAGCTCACCCTGCAGTACGCCTTTGATAAAAGAAAGCCTCTCTCTCCATGGAGTGGCATCACGGGGAAAGACCCGAAGTGACGGTACGGTGGGGCGGGATGACGTCCTAAGAAAGATGGCGAGGGCGAGGCCGGTGATCACGCCCCACGCGCGCACGCTTGGCTTTCAAGAGAGCTGGATGCGTCCTGATTGACTCTCAGCGCTCAGCAATCCCACCTGAAAGGGCCGCTCCAGCACGGGGGTGCAGGCCTCCATTCCCGGTGGACGCAGAAAACCACGCCTAAGGAACCAGTGAGGGATCTAGTGTCGCTTTCAAGTCCGTTCCCCCCCTAGATTGGGATTTCCTTGCCGTCAGAACCCACCCCCTCGTTCCTGCGCGTTCTCTCGGTGCCGGGCACATCACACAGGGCACTCAGTGTGTTGGCAGAATAAGGAAATGAACTTGTCAAAACTAGAGTTTAGCATAAAGTCTTCAAAATTTCTGGTGACCGGCAACGTCTTACAAGACTAACAACTAAAATACCCACAGGTGACCCGCGGGGCACGGTTCTGGAACCGACCGGTCTGCCTGAGTGAAACCAACCGCGGGCCCAGCCGGCGCTGCCGACAAGCCGCGCTCACCCCCACCTGGGCGGGCAGCGCCGGGGAGAAACTGCGAGGTCTCCCTCCTGGACCCGTTCTTCTTAAAAGACCACAAAGCCACCAACTCGCGTGTAAAGTCAATTACATGTCCATTTTACACAGTTTTTTTTTAAAGGGCCCCAGGGGATTTTAACTTTGTCTCAGAAAATGCAACAGTCGAACGAAAAAGAATATAATCTAACACTTATAATCTTACTGCTTACACCCAGTTCTGAAATCATTAGTTAAATAAGCCCACCTGCATTTCTACTCCCTTAACAAAGCTTCTTGATACAAAGAAAGGGGGCGTGTGCATGACTGCCACCTCCCCACACCCCAAAACAAGCAGAAAAGCATAAACCCAATGAGCGAGAAGTCACATTGTCCTAGCTTCTATTAGAAATCATTTGTTAATAGATTCTTTTCTTTGCAAGTTTGTGTTTGCTGAACCTAGAAAAGTGGAATGAGCGGTAGCCGAGTGAAATAAGCTATTGCCTGTGCATGACATATGTTAGAACTCGACACCATTTTTCATATTCATTGTCACCAGCTTAAACATATATTGCCAAAGAGCCATTCATTGAGAATAAACCAGCTGACAGCTATAAGGTGTGTATGCAAGACTTTTAATGATTTACTTGCAACACGTGCTGAATACACATCACCTCCACGTTTCCTAGAGTTAATGCAGGAGAAAGGAATTCCGCTAAAATGAAAAATCAATCATTTTAGAGGCAAAAGGTAACTTTCTTTAAGAGCATAAATAAGTGCTGCTCAGCACTCAGATGCGATGAAAAATCATTGTTCAGAATCAATGGCCATCTTTGTCGAGAATTATAGAAGCTTGGTAACTTGTTAATAGCCCTGGAAGTCTACAGAACCAGGTACTCCCCCTGATCACCAGTTCCATAAACCCACAGAAATTACTGGCATGCAGTTACCTTCCTCAGACGTTCCTGGACTTCTTCGAGATCACCCCTGCAGCTCCATTTCAGCCTGGACACGCCTGGCACTGGTCAGTCCATCACTGTCACTGCTGGGATGCGGGTTGAACGGTTGACACCAAAAAGCAACACTCAAACAGTTGAACTCTAAATAGTCACAGACACGGACCAACTCTTCTGACTCGTAAGGGTTTACCTTCCACTCATTTTCACCATGAAATAATCGCTTGTTGGCCTACCCTTCCCCACTTCCCAAGCTAGGTTTTGATGTTGTTTTCTCAAGAACCTTACTTCAATGTACCCTTTCTTAGTTGCTGCTGTAACCTCTCGTTCTTAACCAATCCTTTCCCTCAAACATGCTCCGTTCCTTCAAGAAAAAATACCAAATCACAAAAGCGTTCCTTCTACCCAGTTTCCCATTAGCTCTACCTGCCCCTCGTTCTCTCCCTAGTCCCCAAACTATCTGGCTTCACCACCAGATGCCCTGTGTAGCCTGAAATTTCTAAAAAGGTGACAAGTGTTCAGGCCTCTTTCCTGGAAATCCCAGTTCAGTACATCTTGGGCTTGAAATCAGAAATTTCTTTGGTTTTAAATCTCCAGAAGCGACTGCGAGGCACAGCCAGGGTTGAGAAGGGTGGCCTGAGGCCTCTGCAGTCTGACTTCTGCCCTGACAAAATTTTTTCTCTTGAATGTCCCCGATAACCTCCTGCTCACTGAATCCAGTGGGCTCTGCTGGATTCAGGGCTCATCCACTGGCAGCATCAGCCCTGATGAACCCCACTCCCCTGAAATGGTGAGAGGGCTCTCTCTGCGCCTCTGTCTCTTCTTCCTCTTCCCCAACAAGCTTTCTCCTCTGAGATCTTCCACTGAAGAGTCCTTCAAAACTTTGTCCTAGGCTTTCATTTTCTATTTACTCCCTCGGCAAAGGCAACTTCAAGCACATTCTATGGATCCAGACTCTAAGATCTAGATTTCCTGTTTCTACTGTCCAAAGCAGAACACATGGCCAGAATTCCCTGTCCCTGAGGTCACTATGAGAGGAGACATGAAAATTCGAGGTTTCAACCCTTCTTGAACACCAGAAATACTAGGAAATTTACTAAAAATGCACAAGTGCAGATCCTGCTGGCAGATATTGACCCAGTAGGTCTGGTTTGAGGCCCTGTCCGTAATCTGTGTGTTTTTTTTGAAAGGTGCATAGATAACAGTAAGGTGTACCAAAGGTTCAGAAACCTGCTAAACATTGTGATCAGAAGTCAGCAACATTTACCCTGAAAGATTCCAACATTCACAGTAAAATGAAAGTGCCATTCCTTGAACTGTGAGTAGCAGCTATGATCTATCACGTCAGGAGCAGTGTGAGAGAGTGACCCTAACTAAGTTCTCTCAGGCGGCATCGTGGTGTGGGAATCCTGCCCACAGCCGGGCTCTTTCTCCCCTTCAGTCCAGGCTCAGAACATCGCTCCCGCCAAGCAAATCTAACTGCGAAGCCTCAAAGACTAACAAGTCTCCTTAATTAAATGTTACTGGAGAAAAGGTTACAGCTCATCTTATACATGAAACTTCATTTTAAAAATGTACTTTTCTTTGAGCATTTTTATCTGAAAGTTACACTCTGAAACGACTGCCAAGATAATCTCTCTCTCTCTCTCTCTCTCTCTCTCTCTCTCTCTCTCTCTCTCTCTCTCTCTCTCTCCTCCTCCTCCTCCTCCTCCTCCTCTCTCCTCCTTGTCTCCTCTCCTCCGTGGGAAACATCAGCCTGTGGTGATGGTTAGTTACAGCCGTGGTCACCAGCTTTACCGGGACCCAGGCCCACTCTGGGAATCTGCAGACCCTATGTGGTATGCCTTCCGGTAAAACACAGGCCGGGCCCATCAGAGGCAGGAAGTTCAGGAGAGGGTTGATAACTAAGCAATGGGCAGCCGTAATGTCCAAAAGAGGATGATGAAGAAACAACAATGAGTAAAATTACCTATCAGGAAATATGTACAGAGAAATTCAATGAGAAGGGATGAAGGCAGTGAAGGAATATAAAGCATTAAAACAAAAAAAATTAGGATATTCGAACTGTGGGGAATAGGAAGCTAAGTTGAATGGGAGAAGAGCTAAACTACATTATAATATAAAAGATAAGACCAATGTCCTAAAGTAACATTTGTTGCTGGAAGGATTAAATGATCTTCCTATCTTGACTGTACTTGTCAAAAGCACCAAGTTTCATTAGTCTCTGTATAGAGCCCGTTACGAATGCTGGTAGGTGGGTGGAGGCACGAACAAGTAAATGAATTCCTGACGATGACCTGGACTCCGTTGTGCTGCCTTTTTTTTTTTTTAATATACTGACTTCTTGCTTCTTGACACTTTAGTGATTTTTTTAAAAAGAACACGGTATCACTCAAAGTCGTTTTGTCATCTTGCTTGCTCCCCTGTCAACCCTCTCTTTATACCTTTGAAAAAAGAAAAATGATGTGTATTCATGTATGTGTGTGTGTGTGTGTGTGCACGCGCGCGTGAGAGTGTTTTACTGGAGAGCCATAATACTCCCTATCACCTTCCAAAGAAAATCACATCCATGTTCAATAATACAAACTCAAACTTCTCAGCGCTTATGAATGTTACACAAAGCCTAGGAAAATAAGACATTAGCAATGTCATAAATAAACTGCTGGCTATTTAGATATAGTCAAATCTATATCGTTTTCACAAATGGATTCAAATTACTAATACATGTTTGCATGTGGTCTCAGGTACACAATAAAATGTTAGTGTAAACAGCAAGTTGATTTTAATAAATACTATTTTTTTAGAATCTAGATTATGTTATAAAATCAATAAGAATGTGTTGAGCTAATTGAAATTGCAAAATAGAGATGCATGCACTACAATAGTCATGTAAAAGTGTTGGTACCTGCTTTCAGCACATAAAGTGAACTAAATTCTTTACTCTGAAGAGGTATCAGACATGAGTTGAGCATAGGTGTTGCACACCATGTTACCGGACCATTCTATTCCAAGTAAGAGTCAAGGTATTAATTTTAGTCTTTAATGTCCCTATGATTCAAGAACTACGTACTCGAACAAACAACTAGATAGGCTAAAAAATTATTGCTATAGTCCCCTACATATGAAATTTGGCTATTTTTGACCTAATGTGGTTAAATAATAATCTCTCAACTTTTAGGTACACAATAGTACACTATTCTACAATCACAATAGACTCGCCCCACTTGGAGATGGCAGTGGCCCAGGTTCTATTAGCCTGATACTGCAAACGTTCAAATTAAAGATTCCCCTTTACTCACCAAGCACTTTTTGGATAAAATATGGCTTTTCTCGTGCATCAGTCTACATTCTAACAAACTCTAACTGGTACGTTACTATAATAATTGTAGCTGCCACAAAGACCAGAATGTCTGTATCGGCACAACCCTTACTGACACATATTTTAGTCTATGTGACAGTTACAGTTCTCATTGTCCATTAGTAAGTTGGCATCCTGGTATTTAAAAAAAAGAAAGAAAGAAAGAAATGACTTTCTCATTCTCTTTTGTTCATCGTGCCTTGAAACCACCTGGAGTGAGGATCATCTTGCAGCAAGTGATACTGACATTGTTCCTTGTGGGCTGACACATATGGCGCCAATGGCAGGAGCAATTAAGGACACGGATAAAAATTAGATGACTGGGGAAAGCAAAGCAGGAGCAATTACGTGCTGGGAGACACTCCCATCGGGGAACAATGAGAAACAGCACAGCGCCTCATTAATTCTCTTACCACTCTGAAGAACCCAGGAGAGCTGACTCCAGACCCAATTTCAAAATCTAGTCATTCTCAAAAAAATAAAATAATAATATAATAATAATAATAATAATAATAATAATAAAAGGCAAACAAGTGACTGACTCTCTAAGACTTTGTCAGTGACTCCTCATATGGTCACGCTTTGGTTTATCTATAGCAAATCTGGCTTTCAAGTTGATGTTAGCGATGGAGGGAAGGAAAGATTCTCTGCTCTCTTAGGGTCTCTGTCTGGGTCTCCGAATGAAACTGACATAAGACAGATTAACAGGAGACAAGCACACAAGTTTGATTAAGTTTTACATGTACATGGAGGCCTTCAAAAGAGAAAGGGCCTGAAGAAGCGACCGGAGCAGGAAGCTTTTGTACCTTTTATAGACAAAGAAATAATAAATTTGTGAAGAAATGACAAGATAAAGGTGTTTGGGCTAGGGGCAATAAATTCTGAGAAAATGACTAGGAGATATGGGGGTGAGGGGACCCGTGAAAAATAAGGGTTATTTTGGGAAATGTGCGGATCCATTTCATCATCGATTCCCAGTCTCGAGTGATAAGAATGTTCCCTTCTCCCTGGTACAGGGAGAGCACCACCTCAGGGGAGAACTGATGGCCTGTTTTAGGTAGAAAGGGGCAGGTCAGAGAGCCCTTCCTATGTCTGTTCTCTTTTTCCTTCAGTGCAAAGTCATTAACATGCCGAAGTGGCACGTTTGGGGGCGCATGTCCTGAGCTCATTCAGTAGCACCAGGTATGACAGATTGATTGACATCCTACCCATCTCTGGTTTACAGTCAAGTTCCTTCTAGATACAATCACCACCTCTATTTCGAGAAAGACTGAGAAAGGTCTTTATATCAGTCAGTAATCTCTTTCTACGATGCAGAAAGAAGGAGTGACTGTGGAAAGAGTGGCTTTTACATTCACCGGAATCAGTTCTTAATCATTTGAAATAAATTCCTAATACCTCAAACACTGTCCCACTGCAATCTAAATACATTATCAAAGCAACTACCTAGGCCAAAATAATTTAGACTGTTATCCGCACTTCTGATCTTCTCAATTGAGAAAACAATCATCTGTTGTTTCCAAAACATCTCGTGACACAGGTTGCTAGGCTGAGGTGCAGACCGAGGTATCGATGCAGCAGGAAGAACGGGACAGTGGTCATAATCATAATCATGAAAGCTAACGCTTAGTAAATGCCTCGTATGTACCAGCATTATTCTAATTAACATGAATCATTTTGTTCTTATACCGCCTGACAGATGCGTTCCATTATTACTCCCTCCATGTTACAAAAGGAGAAACTGAGATGCAAGTAAGTTTTGTGATTGGTTCAAGGTCATAGCAAAGTGTGGCACATGGTGCAGGCGAAATTGGAACCCAGGCTGCTTCTCAGCTGGTACCCTTAACCACTGGGCCTCAGACACTAAAGAAAAATAGAAGGAAGGAGGGGGACGGAGACCCCAGTCTTCGTTCTTCTAGTAACTACTTACCTAGCTTTGGACAAACAATTCCGTTCTCAAGGCTCTTTCTATCCAGAGTATGTTCTTCCCAATAGCAGTGTTTGCATCACCTGGGAGCTTGTGAGAAATATAGGATCATAATCTGCATGTTAACAACATCTCAAGGTGATTTGTATGCATGCTAAATTTTGAGAAACATTCAATCAACATTGTAAAGTCGAATACAACTGTAATTTACCCATAAGTAGAACTTAAATAACAGTCTCCAAAAGGAGTGTTAGGAAAATGTCGATTCATTTCTGAATTGTTTTTCCCTAATGAAGACTTTAATTGGTCGTCCCATCATTAAGTAACACATACAATGACCCATTTTCTTTTTTCAACCCATTAATCACGTTTTTTTCATTTTGCACTAATGAAAGTTAACTTCTAGAAGTTATTGAATTTTACAAATGATCATGAGGAAATAAACCACAACTAGGCTATAACATCATTATCTATCTTGATATTCCAATAAGGAGATGTATTTTAATTATTTATGATACTTTATAATATGCCAGTAAATGTTTATAATGTTTTTTGTAAAGGCAATAAAGTCTTAATAATCTTATATCCAACTATCATTCCTTACTATTAAATTGTTCACTGCAAATGTAAAGTGGTACACTGATGGGATTATGAGAATTAGATTTTGAGATCACTGGTGTTTGAGCCATTATATAGCTATAATTTCTGTAATTAATTATCCTGGAAAGAACTTTATTCTGTTATATGCTGATGTCACTGCTTTTGTATTGCTCCTCGGAACAACCTTTGTGAATGCACTGATCATCAATAAACACCAAATGCCTACTTTTCTGCCTGTCCTAACGACTGGTTAATTTGGGGAAAATACGAATGCTCAATCTGTCAGTAACCACTTGCGTGACTCTGGACAAATAATCTTACTTTCTAGGCTCTTGCTATGCAGAAGAGTTCGTTCTAGCTTCTTGCTGGTATCTGGTACTGGGTCCCCAAATCAGCAATTGTCCCATCCGAGGCAGCTGACTCTCCTAACTCCCTGTTTACCTATAAGAAGCCCTGTGGTTGGGGAATTTTCCCACAACCATCCATGATGTCTCTGGCTTATTCATTACTGGACACTATGACTCTCTCTTGCCTCTTGGGATGAATGAGCTTTGCGCGACCTGCTCACTGTTCAGTTCAGTTTCTCCCCTGGTTACTGCCTCCCTTACCAGCCTCTTCAGCCCCATACACTCCTCTAGGCTCCTGCTGTATGCAGCGGGGGGAGAGGAAAAAGGGAGAAAGATCAGGTGGAAAAAAAAATCTATGGATATTTTATTTATACTTTAGTGTCTTAGTCTGCTTGGACTGTTATAACAGAATACTACAGAAAGAGGGGTTTATAAACATCAGAAATTTATCTCTCACCTTTCTGGAGGCTGGGAAGTCCAAGGTTAAGGCACCAGCAGGTGTGGTATCTGATGAGAGCCAGCCTGGCTTCCTGGTTTGCAGACAGTGGGCTTTGCATTGCGTCCGCACGTGCCGAAAGAGACAAGGGAGCTCTCTGGAACTCTTTTAAAAGGGCGCTAATCCCATTCATGAGGGCTCCCCTCTCAGGACCTAATCACCTTCCAGAGGCCCCGCCTCCTAACACCCTCACCCTGGGAATTTGGGAGGGACATAAACATTCACTCTACAGCATTTACATTCAATTTTAAGACTTTCAGGACTTTATATTAATAAATAAAATAGGATACCAAGAGACCACAAGATAGAGACTCACAAGCATTTTTTGAACTAGTAAAATCAATAAAATTAAATATTAAAATTCAAAATTCAAATTCAAATTAAATAAAATTTGAAATCCAGTTTCGTGGCTGCACTAGCCACATTTCGAGCACGCAACAGCCTTATGTGGCTAGTGTGTGCCACAGCGAACAGCACAGACAGAATGGCGACCTCACTGAAGGACGTTCTACACTGCGCAGTGATGCTCGAGGTATTTTCCATAGGTTCTGCTTGGCCTTGATTTAAGATGGAAGAGAGAGGAGTTAGATACATTAATTTAATTCTAAAAAAATGTCATGCCACATGTATCTGAAATTAGGAAAAGACAGAGCGTTAGTGTGAACACACATACGCGCAAGCAAGCGTAGATGCGCCGGGAGCTAAGGGGTGGGATGTGGCCGACAGCTCACTGCCGGCCCCTCCTCTGGGAGTGAGACCCAGCTCGCATGCATAGTGGGGCTATGTCTGCAGTATGATCGGTGCCTCCTGGTCAAAGCCGACTGGGCTACACCTGCCACAAGATGAGCTCGCTGGATTCTCTTCTTTGGGAATTTAAACACATAAGACAGAGAATGACTGAAATGAGTCTCATTAATGTAGCCTCTTGAAAAAAATATTCCTGGAATCCTACTGCTGAGAACCCCAACACTGCCCCGGTATGTGCCCTGGCCAGATTTAACAAAACCTTCAATTCTGAGAGAGAGAGAAGAAAACTACAATAAACCGATTTTATCTTAAACGAGCCAGAATCGGTTTATTTTTCTTACAACCGAAAGAATATTAACGAATATTCAGGTCCTATATCCAATTCTTTAGAAAGTTTTTACATTAAATCTTGACTTCATAATGCCCTGTGATGCAAAGAGTTATCCTCATTTCATAAGTGAGGAAATAAATGCAGCTCCTACATTAACGCAGCTAGAAAGTAGGTGGCCAACCTGAGATCTGACCTCAGGTCTGACTGAAGTCAAAGTCCATATTTTTTCCACTACCTCACTTACGAAGGAGGCGGTGCTAAGACCACCATGCACAAGAGAGATCTAATTCTAAAACCTGGTTTCCAGGTGAAATCAGTAAGCACACACAGTCAGCTGGAACACTGAAGCAGGTTCCAAAGGGCTTTGAAGATGCTGTACTTCTTCTTGGAGCTTAAAGTAGGATGGGGAAATGATTTAAAAGAAAGAAAGAAAGAAAGAAAGAAAAAAGAAGAAAAGAAAGAAGAGAAAGAAAGAAAAAGCCTACTAACACCAAGAGTATCTAATACTATATAAGAAGTCGATGAATTTGCATAATTTCTGAAGTATAAATTTTCAAATGAAATGTGATGTTATTTCTGCTTATATAATAGAATTACAATGAGGCCAAGAAATAATTCCTATAAAAGATTAGAGTCTACTAATGAAGAGAAGGATTGTAATTACTCTATCAAGAGTATTCAAAAGGCAAGTCTCTGCTTGCATGCAATTACACTGTAAAAAATAAAATAAATGCTTCTAAAATTGGTGAAAAGTCTGTTTGCTTACATAACTAAGGAATTTATCTTATATCTTTATATGCAACATTAACTTTCTCCTAAGTCCTCTCAAATACTTAATAGACTTGTAACCATCCACCTGGGCACTGACCAAATTATCATAAATTCCAAAGTAATCTGATTTAAAGTTATTTTATTATAAATTCAGATTTTTGTTAAGTCTTCACAGACATCTCTGAACATAAACACTTGAAATCCTTGAAATTATTAACACACTGTAACTTTTGATTAGGCTATCTTCTGATCTTCAGCCAAGTTAATCCTGAGATGAAGCTAACACAAAGGAACCAAGGAAACAAAATCATCTCAAAGCACGTGAGACATCATGTTCAAGGACACAGAGATGTTCTCCGAGTGCTATAAAAATGCCACATATTGTTGATTAAATAAAGAAGTGAACAAAAATAAATTTGGAACTACTGGATCAGAAAAAATAAAACAGTATTGCTGCCGTTTGCTTAAATATACGCAGATGATTTAAATATTTCCCTCTTCTAGTACGATTCGTTTTAAATTTAATTCTGAAACCTTATGCTGCTTTCTAATTGTCGCATCTGTTTCTGTTATTCCTTAAAGAGATTACAAGCCCTTTAAAGAACTACATCTTATGCTCATGTTTCCCTAACAATACCTAGCACAGTGCCGAGTAAATGAGAGATTGGGAATGACAAATGAGTCTTATTTCCCATCCCCTTTAGTGGTGATGTCTGCCTCGGGGAAGTATACAGAAAAATTATGAATTCATGACGAGACTCCAGGAGAAATCGCCCATGCTGGCTTGGCGATGCCTGCTGTGAGCTCAGGAGGCGGGGGCAGCAGCGCCAGGGCTGCCTATTTTCCATCTCACTAGCAGGCGATCATTTCATGCTTGTTAAATGAATTAAAAAGGTAAGGAAGAAGAAAAGAATATCAGTTCAATGTTACCACTGGGTTTAATTTTGATCCATAGTCATAAAAATTATACTGCATCTAAGCTATTAGGCATGGGATCGATAAACTTTGAGATTGAAAGGAAAAGCAACTAGCTCACAAAATCATGGCGGATACTTTGTGTCCATATCAGATCTGTTCTCTCGGATCCTTTATTTGAAGCTAATGCACTTGAAATCTTCACCTCTCTATCTAGAAAATGGCAAGGTCAATGATTCTCAGAGTTCCATATGCATGCACAGAAAAGTGTACACTTTGAGGCTGACTCAAGAGCAAAACACTTGTGCAAATGGGTACAGGGTAGCGTCACCACGACTAAAGGCTATCCCAGTGGTACTGCTTTGGAAGGGCAGCGGTTCTGATGAAGCTAATGTTTACTAGCCCCAAATAACCTTCGAGTCCTTCCTGAGTAGGTAGCTGGTTGTTAGTGTAAGACAGCAAAGGTAATTACACCTGCCTCTTACACACAACATGCACATGTCTACCCCAGCCCGTGCACCCCTACAGCTACCTCTAAGAACATGCCTATCTCTATGATGTGTAGACGCTTCAGGGAAAGTCAAGGTTCCCATTATCAGTAGCTTTCCGATTATCCTATTTAATAAGAAAAATGTGGAGCTAGGTTTTGTTGTATTTTGTATTATGGAGGAGGGGCACATAGCACTTGGTAACTTGAAGCATGTTTTCACTAAAACAGGTCGACGAAAATAAATACTCATCTAGTAGTTTCTTTATGATAAAAGAAAATTTTAAAAGATCGTTAAGTCTATTCCATTTCAATATCGCAAAGCCCTGATACTTAGACAAGTGGCAAAGGATTCTGTGTAGTGAGGTATATTTAAATTCGAATAGTATGTTGAAGCAATTAGGGGTTAACTATTCTAGTCCTAGTTGTGTAAATCTCTCATAGTATTTGAGCTAGGAAATACAGCAAGTTTTTTTAAAAAAAATGGGATGTGCCTTACAGAAAATGATGAGAAACCATGAGTTTGTAGCTAGTTCCCATTCATAGCACCTGCTACCTGAAACTGTGACATCCACCCTAGCAAGGTGGGTGGCCAAAAGAATCCACAAGGCCATTGGGTTTGACCCCAATTATCTTTCATTGTAAATAGGCCATATGTCAAATTCCAAGAAAAACTGGAAACATTTCATCTATCTCCCGTTCCTAGATTAATTTTAAAGATTTGGTTTTTTAGTCTTACAGATCCTTTATTTGGGCTGCTATGTTCTTATGTTTCAAAGAAAAGACATCTTACATGCCTTTATAGATTCAAGAGAATTCTATCTTTAAGAATACTTTGGAAGAGAGAACAATCAGAACATTTTGAGGAGAAAAATGGCTGGAAATGAGCATACTCAAAATTTAAGAAAATGACCAATACAGTCCTTGAGTTTCTTCCAGGAATCTATGTTTGCTATGGAGAAAAAGATGGCAAGGAAAACATTAATTACCACGTTTAACAGAGATGGATGCTTTAACAAATTTCCTCATTTCCCCATGCAAATCACTGCCATGTCCATGCAAATCAACACAAATAAACATATCACACATGAAAAATAATAGTCCTATGAGCCTCTGAGGTATATTTGAAACAACACTTCCTTAAGACAGACTTTTAAACAACTGAGAAGACCCTGATTTATTCAAAGATGAAAATAATATCAGTGTAAACCAACACGACCCACAACCAAATAGATTCTGCAGGAACGACTCAGGACGGTGTGATTTCCATAAAACAATTTGGTATTGAAACCAAACAGCACAGCAAAATTGAAGCCACACTGCCCATCCCCCTCCCAAATACTCCTCACGGTCCTGAACACGTTAGGATGTGCTTCTGAATTCTGCACCAAATAATCTATTGAAGAAGTTCTGTAGGAAGTGGTGTTTTTTCTTTCATATTAATCAGAATAAAATGAGACGTAAACATCTAATAAAAAGGATTTTGTCTATTTAGTAAAACACCCCTAAAGATAGAGAATTTATTAGTATAAAGTGTGTTTATTCTGGTTTTTTTTTTTTTTTTCTCTTTCTCTTTTTTTGAAAGTCTATTCCACAGGTGTTCGCCTGCCAGATTAATTGCCCTTGAAGCCACGGATATAGCCACTTCTGTTCTCATTCATATGTGGCTAGGGTTCTAGTTCTACAATCGGAGTTATGTCCCTGCCCCACGGACAACACAGACAATTGCTCCGAGCAGTGAAAAGATGAAATGGAGCTTAAAAAGGGAAAGGCAAGAAGAGCAGTAAAGGGCCGGGCGGAGGAAAGGAGATCTCCCTGTGCTGGAAAGAAGACGGCGTCCTGCCCCAGTCCTGTCTGACCTTAGTTGCTACTCAATTTTGAATTTCGTGTCATGATACTCAAGAAGCAACGAGAGGTAACCGGTGAGGTGGTGACCTCACACGCCCCTGGGTCACGCTCGGGTCGCTCACACACCCGTCCCCGGAGCTCAGCGTCGGATGTCCTCGTGCCCCTACCCCCTCACATGACCCCACGTCTCCTTCCTCACAAGGCAGCGTTTTTGTCCAAAGCCACCTTTAGTCTTTCCAAACCTATAAAACAGCATTGTCATATGCTGAGAAAAAAGCTGAGGAAAAGACATTGAGCTTAGTCTAAATATTTATATGTACGTGTGTAACACACACGCGCATGCACATGGTCTAATGAACTTTCCACCTTTCCACAATAAAGCATTAATAAGAACGAAGCAGATCCTCCCAGGATCAATGATCATTAATGTATTCATTACCAATAAGCCGATGACGCATCTATAGCTGCGGCTAATTACAATATTAAATAGCCAGCGTGTATGATTAATTTATTTTCCTAAGTATACATGAAGAATTTGTTTCTCGAAAGTTTTTAATAAGTCTCTTGTTACACTGATAGACAGGCTTTAGCTACATGAGTTTATCAAACTCCTTAGACAGATCCTTAAAAAAGAAAAAATTTTAAATATTTACTGTTCCTAAGATCGCTGAGAGAGCTGACTACCCCTGGGAGACAGAAGAAGGCAAAGCATCTCTAGACCTGTATTTCTGTATTCAGACAAGCTTCAGTTCTTACACATCTGAAATATGTCATGTGTAAAAGGAGGTTCTCTGCAACTTCAGGGTGGGAGCCTGTTCTGCTGGCAGTTGTCAGCATCTCTGCCTCCATGACTGTCCCATTGCCCCGCTCCTCGCCCCAAAAAAGTGGAAAAACATGGGCCTTCAGGGTGATCTAAAATTGGACAACATTATTGTAAATGCACATCATGGTGGTCGAGGATCCACTTCCACATCCTGGGCCCCAGACCAGACTGTTCAGGGAAACGGCACACAGATGGCCGTCCTAAATCTAGGTTGGAAGTTGCTGCTCCCCCATGTACCTGACTGTGTCCCGCTGAAGAGCCATGGGACACTGGACAGTCACGCTCCCTTCTGGGATGCTCCCTGTGGAATGAGGATTCCTAACACCCCTGGATTCCAAAAAATGTTGTCAATGAAAATTAGAAAAATTAGTCAAAACTTTTTTTTTTTTTTGCATAATCTAGGATCTGTAATTAACTCAACCAATATCTGAATACCCAATTCTTGGAATACTGATTATTCAAATTCTCAGCTAAGACAGTAAGTCACCATTGGCTTTCCTTGGTCCGCAGATCCTATAGAACCTTCTCTGTAGAAATCTCTCCCGCCTAGTCCCTGAGTTTTGGGTTCTTGCTATGTCTGACCTAAATAATTGAGACCTGTTCCTAATTGAACCCTCAGTCTCAAGTCCCTCCCTGTTCTAGCCCATTCTCCAAATTACCTCTAAGAGGTATCTAAGTGATCAAAGTGATTACATTCCCACCCCATGTTAAAACCTCCGAAGCCAACTTGGCACAGAATGACACCGGCATCTGGGCATAGCTTATGATGCCCATGCCTACCTGAGGAAACGCTGATGGTCAAAAATCATCTCTTGTGTGACGCCTTTTCCTAGTTGGTCCCTTTCTAAGCGCTCTCTGCAGACACCAGAGTTGCAATTCCTGTGCATCTGCTACATCCGCGCCAGCTGTGAAGCAGTGGTGAGCAAGACGAAGCAATCAGAGGCCAAAGAGATATTGGGGTCCTTGAAAATAATGGTGGGAGAGGAGAGAGACTGAAAAATGGTGACCCAATATGATAAAGGCCAACATCCTTTACGTGGCTCTACATGCCTGATGACCTGACCCCCGCGCACCTCTTCAGACTCATCTCAGGTCTCACTGGCTTTCCCAGGGTAGCACCCACGTCCCTGTACGTGCTGCCCCCTCTGGCAGAATCGCTTTGCTTGCCTCCGACCCGCTCACCTCGATCCATCCAGTCTGCCCTGCAGCCTCACTCCTGAGGGACCAGGGCCTGACTCGGGCTAGGTCAAGAGCCCCACACATGTTCTTCTTTAGCCCTGAGGTTTTCCTTGACAGCCCTGAACTTATGCAGGTTAATTCTACACACTTTCAGTGACACACATGCACACCATTCTGGCACACCTTAGTGGTTAATAAAGTATTAATGCAGTTTATTTCTGTATGTTATTGAAAACATGATTAACAACCTCATTCTGTAATGCGACCCTTAAAAAGTCCAAAGATTGACAGAGCAACGTATTATCTATGACTAGTACAGCTTTCAGAAGGTAAAAGCAGATTCTCAAATATGTTCCCCTGTTACAAACTAAAAAATCCATGTAATTCTTAACAGTCAAGACCTGTCACTGTTAACATTTATGAATTAAAAACTTTTTTTAGGATCATGGAACACTTACATGTGCATAGGCTCGGTGATCATGTGACAATTGTGCCCAGGCAAATCCAAGAGAATCAACAGACATAGATGAGGGAACAATCCAGACCGCCAAGCTGTACTCCAGCAGAGCACGGAGCACAATCGCCACCTCTTCTCTGGTGACCACAGTCAAGATGCTACGAATGTTCGTTAAGTGAAGGAAGGTGCTGAAGTCTTGAGAAATGGGCACTATTTCATTTTTTGTAGGTGAGAAGGATGGAAAAAGGTTGGGGTAATTGCTGTGTAGACTTCCCGGGATGACGGTGAGCATTTGTGGTTGGACAACAGTCTGGACACAGGAGTGGCAGAGGGTTTCAGCAGTGGGAAACAGCACGGGGGAGCCAGGTACGAATAAGACAGGAAAAGCTCCAAAGCTGAGTGTGGGAGTGACTCCTGGTTTTTTTGTTTTTGTTTTTGTTTTTCTTGTTTTTGTTGTTGTTTTCACCTAGATGCACACAGAGGCTTGGGGCTTTCCAATAGTGAAATGAGAATGCCCCTGCCATTGGGACGTATTGTAGCAATTGTCAAGATCCTGTTTATGCGGTGTTTAGTTCACTCCTCTCCCCAACCCCGAGAATAGCTAACGAAAAGAACTGCCAGGATTACTTGGCAGACCTGTCACCACCAAAACCTTACTTCAGATCTGGGTAGTCGAGCATGGCTTGTTTTCCGAAAAGTGCCATTGAGTTGGTATCTAGCAGAAGCTTAATATCGATCAGGTCTTTGGAGACGCCTGAGTGAAAGGTGCTATGTATTAAAATTATTGAGTTTCACCATTTACTCCCAGTTGCTCACAGAGGTGAGAACCAGCTGGTCCGTTTCTGGAAGGCAAAAACGTAAGTCCCTGAACCAACACCTTTTAGGAACTATGTTCATGAGTTGCAGAATTCACTTCTGATTTTCATTCATAGCAGCCACCTATTCTTAGCTATTTATTTATCCATATGTACCTGTTTCATTCTCTAATTGCATTTAAAATCTTTTGGGGATAAACTGTTATAAAACACGTTTTTGTTACATAAGGGAGCCATATACAGGTTGATGGCATACTAATTTATCAATATCTAGAATTATTATGAAGAAGCTGTTTGAAAGTAACTGAACAGTACCAAAGTTTCATTCATTCATGAAATGATTGATTGCATATACTCTGCAGAAATGGATTCATATTTCTGAATACATGTTACTTTAATCCCTCAAAGAGAAAAATACATTTGCACTCAATATGCATTTACAGGTTAATATGACACAGGTGTGGCGATGTTAGAACAGAGAAAGCCAGCTATAAAGAAGAAAAGCTTTTCTAGGGAAGAAACTCAGATTTCAGAATGGAACCGTGGATTTGGAAATAGGAAAACAGCCAGACGTGAAAGGTGTTTTTCATATTACAGGGAAGCTCGGTCGCCCAGAAATCTCCCAAGCAGAGGTCTTAGTAGGGCATGGTACAAGACAAAACCAAGTTTATGACAACTGAGATGTTGGTTTAAGCAACTGAGGCCCTTACAACGGGCTGAACAGGAGGCTGCTACCCAGCGTGGCGCTCACGCGAGAAAGCCATGCGGAGGAGGTGGCATCAGGCAGCTGAGTGCTCGCCCCCTGCAGAGCTTCATGTTGCCGCTGTATTGAATGACATGCTGCTGCTGAAGAAGCAACCGGCGCTGGTGGAAAGGTCTGACTGTGTCAATCCTCGTGGCGCACACAAGCCTCCACACACCATCGCATTCATGCGCATTCTTATTACCAGTATTACTTCGCATTAATTTCTAAAACTGAATTCACCGGTTCTTAAGGTCTAGTCATTCCTAACATGTATTAGGAATTTGCAAGATGGAAAATAAATTGTGCCAGACATTAAATTTTTAAAACTTGACCAGGATGGTTTTTGCTGACACAATTTAGAAACTATGCATCTCAGACTACCTGTCACTGCAAAACATTGTGGTTGGAAATGCCAGAAAGGAATTTTTGAATAGAAACAACCGAATACTTTTGAATAGACCTTATGATGATAGTTAAAGACAATTGGGAATCTGCTTATTCAGATCTAGCTCAGCAGCCAAGTGAAAGAGCCAAACAATGATTATGGTGATAATAATCATAGTAATTCATCTGCTAGCATTTATTGAACACTTAAGTGTCAAGCACTATGACTTTAAATAGATCATCTAATTTAACGAGATGATTTCATTTATATGGATCGTCTGTTTAATCATAACACACTCACCAGGTAGATGCTCTTGGCTATACGTTCTGACAGTTCAGCTTAGTGGTTAAGCAGTTAAAAGCATGGACACTGGAGGAAGATTAGGCTGGTACTGGCTACACCCTTAACTAACTGCATGAGCTGAAGCGAGTTACTTCACCTCTCTGTGTTCTTGTGTTTTTCATCAACAAAATAGGAATCTTAATAAAAATTAATTGCTATAACATATGCAAAATGTGTGAAAGAGTGCTGGTACACATTAAATGCTCACGGAATGACAGCGGTTAGGATTATTTCTATTTTGAAGATGAGTAAACTGAGGATGATGAGCTCAGAAAGCCACAAAGGCCACACAGCTATCACGTGGACGCGGTACACGTCAGAGCCCGAGATTTCAGCCGTGTGCTCTCGCAAACACAAAATCCTGAATGTATTTTTATAAAGACTTTGCCATTCAAATTCCATATGAGGTACAAGTTATAATTATAAATTCCTACCCAAATTTACATATGGATATTTATTCATGGTCCATTTGTAGGATGGAGTCACTCATTCGATTCAAGTAGTCATAGAGCCGAGTTAGAATTTTACCCCATTCTTAGTTCATCCTGCTAGCTTCCATCGGCCTACATTTACTTCCTTTAATTCGGAAAACCAAAAGGAACAGTACAGTATAAATTCATGTCAACTCTGTAAATCACAAAAAGAAGATTTTTTAAAGTGCTTTAAGTTAAAACTTTAAGTCATAAATCTAATTCAAATTGCATCCTTTTAAAATTTCAAATCTTTTAAACAAGACATTTAGAATTTTGTGAAAACTATTACCTAGGATATTTTAAAATTTTAATATTTATGTAAGGATAGAAGAAACTTTCAAACATTTTCTTTGGTATCTTTGGACGATTTTTTAGAACACCAACTGCTGGAGTCCCAAAATCACTACAATCCTCTTGGTCTCCTCTTTAGGATACCCTAAAGACCACTAGCCTTTAGATATTTGGATGCTTTTCAATATACCATAAGGCAGAAAAGTTATGGCTTCCCGAGCACTTGAGAACTTTAATTCAAGAAAATAACTTACAGATGAAAAGGCAGAGCCAAAATAGATATCTTACAGCCAAATAGATATCTGATAGAACACAGGTCACCCTAAGTTAAGCACGAGCTGACAAATAAATGCCTTCAGACTGACCACCCACAAACTTGCTCCCACTAGGGGTGACTGCTTATCTCACCTTAGCTAGCTGATTCCCACCTCACCCACATGATCGAAAGTAAGTTCAACCTTGATGAATCCCCAGGGAATTGCACTGAGTGAAAAAAACCAATCCCAAAAAGTGAAACACCAAATTATTCCATTTATATAACATTTTGAAAGTATAAATACTGGTACTTTGAAAGGGCTGAGATAAAGGCATGTAGCTTACATAACAGGAGCATGGAAAGACATTTGAATCAGACCAGAGGGAAGTAGGAAGCTTCCTGGAAGAGGTGGTATTTAAACTGAATTCTGAAAGACAAGGAGAGCTGGGAAATTGGGGATGGGAGGAAGCAGGAAGAGGTAACATCATCACCGCATAAAAGGCACTGAGGTGTGAAATGTCCTTATGCGTTGGGCAGGCCTGAGTTCCGTAATGGCCAGGCGGCCCCCTTGCAGGGATGGGGGCAAGGGATGGGGGCATGAAGTTGGAGTTGATGCTAGAGATAAGGCAAGGTTGGCTCTGAAGGCACTCTGAGCAGGGACACAATGAAACATCTTAAAGCACAAAGGAGCCATCAGAGGATTTCAAGTGGTGGGTGACATAATCCGATTGTGTTTTGGAAAGAGCAGCACACTGCTGAGAAATGGGAACAACCTGGCAGTCAAAAGAATCTTTTTAATGGTGCTTTTTCCATTTTTGAATTTTGTATTTTTGAAAAAGCATATGCTTAAAGAAACACAACCACAGAAAAGGGGAAGATGTACGTGGTGAGATGGTTTGGACTATGTTTTTAGAAGATAGCTTTAGAATCAGTGGAAATGATGATTTGGAGAAGCAAGAGATTAGAGCCCAGGAGACTAATGAAATAATCCAAACCTCATTTAAGTAATGCTATAAAGATAGAAAAGGAGTAATTCAAGAAACATTTGGCAAAGAAAATGACAGTACTTTGGGTTGATTAATGAGGGGCGTGAAGGTGGGGAACATGTCAGAGGGGTGCGGCTTGCCTGGCTTTGAGAGAGATGTAATTAACAGAGAAGAGGAGGCAGAGGAAGAAGCAAGTTTACGGGGACAATCACTGGATGTAGACTCTGCTGAGTTCAAGGACCCCGTATGCATATGCAAGCGCAGTTTCTCAATAGTCTTCAGTAACCAGGAGAGAAATTAGGGCTAATCCAGATTTAGGAGTCATTAGCATAGATATATTAGAAGATCTGAACCTAAATGAGATGACCCAGGAGAGAAATGTAGTCTGAAAAAAAAAAAAAGATCAGGCAGAAACCCTTGAGCAACAGTTGCCTTTGAGGGGCAGATGGCGGGCGACGGGCCAGGAGACCTCTGTAGGGCAGGAGCGGTGTAGGAAGAGGGTTGTTGACAGTGTCAGGTTTAATATCAAGTCAATTAACGAGACACTGTACCTGCATTTGATGATAGGACGCCTCTGGCAACTTTCGAGAGAGCAGTTCTTCGATAGCTCTTGAAACGAAAAGCAGAATTTACTGGAAGAAGTAAAACCTTGGAAATAAAGACTAGTCTCACAGAAGTCTGGACATCAAAGAAATGGGAAATGACCCTAAGATGTCTGGGAGAGTTTTTCGTTGTTGTTGTCTCTCTGTTTTTAACCTTTGGCTTTATGAAGACATGAGGAAACGAGAAGGTGTTTAGGAACAGAAGGCACGGCTACGCCAGCGAAGAGGGAAAGACCGCGGACTCAAGCGGACAGGGACACGTGATAAAGAGCGCCCTGCGCGCGAGTCGGTGAAGCAACCACCCCCGTTTCAGAGAGAATGGGGAGCAGAGGGAAGGAGGAAGGCGCACAGAGGCCTCATGGGAGGAAGAGGACAAGGAAGAACAGAGCTGGGTCCACCCAAAGTTAATGCTGGAGGAAAGACGGTTTAAGCTCTGACCCTGTCGGGGGATGCTCCTGGTGGACAGCGAGTATTTGGGGCAACACGGGCAGGCACTGAAGAGAATGGTCTCATTGCACTTTTTACCAAACTCTACCCCACAGAAGGAGAACAGAGGCGGCTGAGACAGTCTCCTGGGGTGTGGCCAGAACAGGAACCGTGCATCTGCTTCGACTCCCTTCAAACTCAGCATGATTTAAAATGAAAAGTTTATACAGTGTTTACTTGAAGGGCCAAAGTCAGATGGAAAATTTTTTGATTGTAAGATTTCAGCCAAGGCAGAAGAACTCAAAGCCCGGAGGAGAACAGTAAAGGCCAGTCCAGACTCACAATAAAACTGAATAAAATAGGGATGCGCTTCCTAATTTAATTTGTTTGCCTTATCCATGTTTCTGCAACAAATAATTTGAGAAAGAAAAAGTAGGTCTTTTTCTTAAAAACAAAAAAATAGGTTATTTTTTAAGCCAGTAGAAATCATTTTACTATGTCATTAAACTGGGTTTGCATTATTTTAGGGTTAAAGGTGTTATGAGCTACACACAGAATGGTAGGTATATGGATTCATTGACACTAATGGACACTAGAAAAATGGTAATTTGCCCTCCAGAGAGACACTGGTCTTCAGAAACCTGTGTATTCTGAGCATTTAGGGCCTGACAAACAAGCTGTAGCCTCCAGCATTCAGGACCCCCCTTGTGCCTCTCGGAAGAATCTGTGCTGTGTGTCTGGGGAAGGTCCTCATTCGCTATGTCCTTTTCTGTTCTTACATGTTAAAGTGACTGAGGGTCCGGTTAGTCCAGGATTGTTTCTGCAGTAGACAGAGCATGGTTTTCTTTAAGAGCTACTTGCCTCCTACCTGTTTTAACCCATGATCTCGTAACCACAAGGAAGGAGTTGTTCTCGCTGAAACTCGCCTGCTCCCTGTGCCTGGGTTTAGCACTGCTCCCCCTCCCCCGGGACCTCCGCGGGGCTGCGCTGCTGTATCTGACGCATTCCTCGTCCAACTATTTATTTGTACACTTGGGGTGTGTCCCTCAGTGCCCTCCCACGAGAGCTGGAGACAGAGGTGGGCGCCCTCAGTCACGTTTGCACTCCCTGAGGCACCTGGCGCCTTTGTAATCAATCGATACTTCCATGATAAAATCAAGAAAGAAACGGAGATGACAGCAGACAGTGGAAGCTCTCCCTCAGGTATGGGTATGCAGGCAACTGGGTTCCCTTTACTCTGGAACTGGGGCCATCTTATACATGAAATGACAACTCAGGAGTGGACTAGCGTGTGCTAATAATTGTGCACTTGCTGCGCCCATCAGACCCCAAGAACTTTTCTGCTGGTTTTTCCAAAAACAAAACAGAAGATCCTCAATACAAACGGCCTAGAGCGCCAATCCGAGTGACCCAAACACGTACGGTAACGAGACCCTAAAAAACCCTACTTTACCTGGAGCCAAGACACTGACCAGCTGGCACCATCGTGACAAGAAGCCTCTTGCCATCCTCAGTCACAATGCAGAGACTTAAATTTCACAGGTGGACACACAGCCCGGGAGGTCGCTCTCTACTGCTAAGAGACCAACGGCAGCCCCACTCAGGGGAGGGTCTAAGGTGATATGGGAGGTTGTTGTGTGTTACATCATTTAAAAAAAAAAAAAGCGGGCATTTACAACAGTTTGTTTAAGGCACGTGTTCACGGAAACGAAAAGAGCCTCTTCGGGAACACGCCTGCCCACGAGCAGGGTGAGCCCACTCGCCCCGCAGCTCACAGAGGCCTCTGCCTCCTCTGTAACTTCGTTTGGACAGCGGAGCCCCGACCACGACCGCGGAGGATCGAACCGAAGCCCTGCTGGCAGACTCGAGGCAATCAGTAGTAATATAATATTTATCCAGCTCCTGCTCTTGGCCAGATGTGACATTCGGTCCTTTATCCGTTACTGCAATCCCCCCTATGCCCCTGCAAGAGGAGCGTTTTCCTCTTGACCCAACAGATGAGGAAGCCAAGGCTCAGGGAGGTTCAGAATCTTGCCCCAAAGTCCCACCGCTACCAAATGCCCCAGGGGTTTGAGGACAAATCCATCCCACTTTGCAATCCACTTGACTCCAAAGCTCATACCTTTCACATTTCGTCAAATTCCCTTTATGAAACACAGATTCTAAAACAGGAAGCATCATCCTGAAACACATGGAACTCTTATTCCTGAAACGAAGGCCAGAAAATGCAAGCGTTCGTCTAACCCGACACTGCGTGAGCGTACTGCTTGTACAGCAGAGAAGGCCCGACGTGCCGTCTGGCTGCAGGACAGGTGAGCAGGGGCTTGAGTCCTGGTCAGGCTGAGCTCAAATCACAACACCGCAGCTTGTGTGCTGTGTGAGAGAAGCAGATCGCGCAGCTTCCTGGTGCCTCAACCCACTTCGTCATTCCAAGGACTGAATGACATAATCCACACAAAAGAGTAGCTTGGTTCTTGGTGCGCAGTATGTACTTAATTGTTCCGGTATTATTCTCTATCTACCCGCTGGGACCAGGGCCTCCTCCTGCATCCCCAGGACAGTCGTGCTCCGTGACGCGGTACACGAGGCTCCTTGCCTTTCGGCAGCAACATTTCTTAACTCTCCAACTGTGCCCAAAACCACCCAGAACAACCTTCCCTCTCTCTCCATCCCAATATCTGTGCTCCAACTAACTCCTCAGGGGGAAAAGCTCAAATCCCACTCTCCCCCAGAGCTGGCTACATTTAGGCATCTGCGGCAGCATCACTGAGTCCCCTATCGATACATTTGGGAAGGAGTATTCTCCAGCCAACACAACTGTTTGGACACTCGTATGAATATTGCTTCAGGTTGCTCCATCTCACTCCCCACGAGAAGTCGCCCTAAGTTCTAATATCACTGTAAGGCCTCGGTGCAGGTCAACGTAGGTGTTAGCTGCCTGAAGTGGCAAAATGCAGGCCAGACAACCTGCCCCACCTTTCCGTGGTGCAAAAGGGGCGTTCCTGTTTCTAAGTAAATCAGTGCAATAGCCGACTAGGACCGGATGGCAATTCAGAGACTATCTGGGGGATCTCAGTGGATCTTTTTTTTTTTTTAATAGTCCAAGGTTCTGATTCTCAAAGGCAGAGTTCTTCTGTAACTCCACAACCACTTCTGGGCTCACACCCTTCCAGGGGTACCAATAATAAGCATATAATAAGCCTCTTCCTAGAGGATAAGAGAACCTTTTTAACTACGTCGCCGTGTCAGCAGCACTGAAGTACTTTAATGGGTATTGATAACGAGACACTTGCATAGTAGGAGCAAAGGAAAAGAGAGTATCCAGGTTACATGTGCAGACTGCTCAAATCACAAATTCATCTATCTCACGGGATCCCCTACAGCAGATGTCCCTAAATATGGTGATGAAGAGATATCGGCAAAAGCGAACACATAAGGATGGCCAAGCTGTTCACGAGTCATCCGTCCCCAGACAGTAACATCTGCCTATAAAGCCTGCTGCCCGGAGGAAGCAGAGCATCACTCCCGAGGGCAGCCGTCACACCTCCCAGGGCACCGTCAGGAGGTGGGCACACAAACGCTCTGGCTGGAAGCCACGGCTGGGGCCTAGAATCAGCTCCGACATTGGAAAGATCACAGGGAAGACCACGCACCTGGATAGTGGGCCAATAACGGGCAAAGACACCTACTTCCCTATGAGAATGAACCACGGAGCTGTGTGGCTGAGAAGCTCGACATCATGCACTGCTCAAGAAGATGAACCTGGGAAAGTCAGTCCTGGAAAGCGCTTCTTCGAAACAACTTGACCTCAAGTACCCCCAAAGGAGATTATCACGCTGACCAAAAGATTCATCACTCTTTTTGTTTATTTCTCTTTGATTTTGGGTGCTCCGAAGGAACACTCCTCTTAAGTCTGCTCTGCCGGTTAGATTGCTCATTCTCACCAAAGCTTGTACATTCTTCTGCACAGCACTGGATAGAACTGTAGTTTCCAGTGAGCTTGACAATTAAAATAGAAGCCCCCTAAGGGCAAGGACAGGTCCATCTTGTTTGCCATCATATCCCTAGGACCCAGTTGCCTGCCCAAAGTCAGACTCTTAACAGAAATTTGTCAAAAGAGTGTGTGCATGGATGAACATTCGATAACCACTTATCGACTACTTGCCATGCACTGGGGCCTGTGCTAGGGGCAGATCAGGCAGACAAAAGGAACCAGAACTCATCAGAGCCAGGCTTGCTGAATCCATTAATAGCAACATCTACAAACTTGATTAAAGAGCTGAAAACTCCCAGACAAACAAATCAGAGCTCATTCTGGAGGCCCCTTTTCCCTCCACACCTCCCAAGCCACACTGCATACCACAGAGTGTTTCCAAGTCGGCGGAGGTCACAGGGCCCAGGTGGGATGAAGTGCAGAGAGCAGCTGCTAAGATGCGTGATGCCGCGGACCTAAGGAGCACAACGGAGTCGCTTCTCGCTACTGAATGAGCACCAGGTCAAGCAGACACTTTCTTCACTCCCAGCGAGTGTTGGGCTTTTCAGCTGCTCCAACCCAGGATCCATCACAGCCCCAAAGCAAAGAGTGTGCAGTGCAGGGGAGGCTCCCCTGCCTGCCCGAGGCCTACTTGTCCCTCATGAGCACAAAAGACATCTTTGCAGAGACTGAATCCGGCTGGGTGAAAGCTGGCTGCCTCCTGAAGCAGAGTGGTGAGGGCGGCCTGCATCATCCACGCTGCTGTCAGAAACGGATGCTCAGGCTGCATCCCAGACCTACTACGGCATGGGACCGCTGAGGAGGACGCGTGAACCCTTCACAGCGCTGTGATGCCCACACACTCCAGTCTGAGTCTCACAGTCTCTACGGTGAGGAGTTTCTCCAGCAATGAGGGGCTGTGTTGTAGAGGGTCTGCTCATCCCTGTTTGCGTTACTTTGGGCTAAGAAACATGACTCTCTGCAAAAGCCGGGAAGGAAATCAGAACCTGGGGAGTGGGGGGTGAAGGGAAAGAGGACTGGAAATTGTCACCCAGTAACTAAACAGTGGAAAGAGGTACCAATCCATGGAAGGAAAAAGGTAGGCCGTGTTACACACACACACACACACACACACACACACACACACAGCACTTCGCGACCTATGTGTCCAGGAGTTCCCCGGCACTTTTAGGCTTGAATTCTGCACTAAAGATTTGCCAGTGTGACAGATCATCTTACTTCTCACAGTGGCCCCCAAATTAAAACTCTGACAACATCCAGCTCTGACCAGGGCGTGGAGAATTGGGCATTCCCATATACCTTCAGGGGAATCGAAATTGGGGCAGCCTTTCTGGAGAGGAATTTGCTAAGAATTATCAAGTAAAAAAAAAAAAAAGCACTTTCCTTTTGACTTAGTAATTTCATCACTAGGAGTCAACTCTGCAGACATAGTATGCCTGCTCATACAGGCCAACACTACGTGTACTGCTAAAACAAAGACTCTCTGCTAAGAAACTCTCGTCATATTCATCTCACTCACTTGCTTTTAGTTCTTTGTTTTCTTTTTTAGAGGGAAGAGTAGTTTTATTGGTCATTAATGTCTCCTCCTCTTCCTCCTTCTCTGCGGTAGGTCTTATGCGCACATCCCACACTCAGACGTGCTGGTGTGCAGTTTGGGTGGTTTTCGTTCTGTTTGAGATGTTCAGCTTATTGTGTTTCCAAGGGAGAGATCTGGGGACGCCTCTCACGCCACGTTTCTCCAAACTCCTGCTCTTGGTTCTTTATAAATCCAGGGTACCACTATAAATAATAGAATAATCTTACTAATAACGTAAGATGACATCGCCAGCATTGAGAAGGCAGCGAGCACTTACTGGGCTCCTACTGGGTGCCGGGCACTGGGCTCGGGGCTTTCCCGTCACCTCGTCCACAAGCCTGCAACTTGGATAAGACTTTCCCGTTCTTTCAGATGAGAATACTGAGGCTCAGAGGGTGTGTACTGGGTGAGGGTCGTGGCCGACGAATGCAGACTCAAACCACAAGGCTCTTCCTTAAAACCAGGTCTCTTTAAAACTCCGCCACCAGGAAAAAGAGCACCCAGGAGGATCAACACTTCTAGAAACGTCAGCACTGCAGAGTTTCTGAATAAATGTACCTTATTGCAATGCAACACTTCTAAAAAATCGAGAGAGAACAGGAACCATTATGTTGACAGGTTATGTATGGCAGGAGCAGCCATTTGAACAAAAAAATCACATTCGATATTTTAAGCCAGTTTTAATGACTTGAAGGAGTGGAAAAACACTCCTGATGACTTTTCTGTCCCTTTCAGCTGCCTTCCTCTTGGCTCCCGAAACCTCCATCACTGTCTGTCCTCCAGCAGCGGGAGAATGATTTTCATCTCACGGAGGACTGGAAGATTTCTTTCTAATAGCTCTCTTCAGTGCCTGAGTAAACAGGAATAATTTCACTGGCTCTTTAAAACTCAGCCCCTCGTGGGCACTGCAGGGGACGCTGGGGCTGTGCGGGAGATGTGCGGCGGGCAGAGCTCAGATTCACCGCCCTAGGTTACCAGGCTCCACGCCAAGTTGTCACCTAGATGGAATCATTCAGCAGGCGAAGCCGCTCTTCCTTCCCACCCCCCCAAAGGAAAACGCTAACACGAGTCAACTGCAGTCAAGGGCTCCAGCAGGCACTAAATGCAGCCCAGCCCTTCTGTGCGCAGAGAGAAGGTCTCATTCTGCTGATCACGCCTCACTCAGCTCATGCTCCAGAGCTCCATCCGCCATCACACTGGGACTTAAGGAACTTTACATTCGCTTGGTATAAAAGTAATTATGGAAACTATGACAAATTTGTGAACACGAGAGCTTTAAAAAAAAAAAAAGGTTTATGTGGCTAAAATACCTCAAGAACATTCAATGGTTTTCTTTGATAAAATCATTTTCACCCTTGGCTTAACACTTTGACTTCATTATTTACTATAATTTCAGGGACATGATAAGGGTGAAGGGGAATATGCTAGTGATGGAGAGAGAGAGAGAAATCCACCATGCATGACAGGAGATGGAACCTTCTAGAGAAGAGAGCTACATGAAAGGGGATAGGGTCTGGAAGAGCAAGTGTCCCTGGCCGGACCTGTGGGACCGCAGGCTCTGTGGTTATATACACCCGTTTGTAGTTTCTCTGTGATCTCTTGCCAAAGGCAGATAATTGAGCAATGGTAAGAATAAAGGAATGATTTACCTTATAGCTGATGTGGCAGGAAAATCACTTTACAGTACTTTTCTTGCAGGCAATGGGACAGTCCAGACGACAGTTCAGGGTCTACAATGAAAACACAGCACAAACTAGCTCGGAGAACTTCTAAGGCGCTAAGAACACAAATTTGAAATGAAGAAAATCAAGACTGAAAAATCAGGCCAGTGTCAAAACGTGTTAACGTGGAAAGTCACCGGCAAACATGTCAGTTGCAAAGACCAACTTAATTGTTCCTGCTTTTACCAGGGTGGCTTAGCAGGCTGTGACTTCAAAGCGAGCACTGCGCTGGCTGAAGGGCTAACGCTGTGTGTCCCCACAGCATCGGCCCCCCACGGCGGTGGGGGCGGGGAGCAGGTGGCTGCGATCCGTCTGACTGCCTCTTTGGGAGGATGGTGAGCCATGCTGCAAGCTAAAGAGCAAACCACATGAGTAGCTTTCAGGGGGTGTTTAAGGCCCAAGGTGGTTAGGTGGGACGTTTTACCGTAGAAACGGGTGTAGATATGGATGGCCCTAGTGATGGAGACTGCTCCAAACAAAGCTGTGGAGAATACCCGACTGCAAAGTTCACTGTGAGACCTCCCGACCCAGAGACCTCCCATCCCCGTGTGCTGTCCCGCAGACGGACAGAAGAAAGGACGAATGGAAGAGTCCTCGCTGCGATTTCGGGGTGGGACTCTCCCCTATAAAGTGCCTTTCTGATTGGGATACATATACACTCTTCGTGACGGGTACGGAGCGGGCCGAGCTGCCAATACCTCTCCGACAGCCAGTCCGTTCTCCCCTTCCTCCCTCCAGCACAGCCCCTTTTTCTCGGGCTGCAGTGTGCTCGGGTACAAAGAACTAGAGAAAGTGCTGCATGCTCCCACCTATTCACAGTCCGGGGTGGCACAGGTGGAGTCCAGGCTGTGATGCGTAAGCAGAAGGGACTCGGCGGGGCTCCCAAAGCTCGGTTTGAGGCTGCTGACGCAGCATGTCCTTTGTGCCCTCTTCCTCCTTCCCCGGGTATGCGCGCAGGTTGGGCTGGGCTCCAGGTACCACCTTGGGAGCATGAGGACAAGAGGCACATCCTGAAGACGGCAAAGTAGAACCCCAAGTCCTTGATTTATCATGAAGTCACCATGCCAGCCCCAAACTACCTACCTCCTCTGCCTTTGCTCGAGATCAACATGACTCCTAATTTATTTAAGCCACTGGGGTTTTCCAGAAGGAGAGTAGGGTATGGGTCCCTATTATTCACAGCAATATAACGCCTCTCTTGCACAGAGTACAAGGTATATATCTGACGATTCCTTTACCATTCTACTGCTAGAGATCCCTCCCTTTGGTTTTCCAAGCTCAAATATTTAAAATGCAAAATTCTCTGGCAGGATCATAGTAATGTATCTAGAAGTAAATACTCTCTGTTCCCTCTTCTCCCAAAGCTAACCATTTAGCCAAGGGGAGGAATGAGAACAGTAATTTCAGGAGTACTGTGCAGCTCATCCCCTGGTGAGACCAGGTGGAGGTGAGAAGCCACACTGGGGGTAAGCACAACTTACCACCACCCAGAAATTTCTACTAATGTCTGTGAGCACTGCTCAGAAATGCACACGATGTTCTAGGGAGATCAGCTACTTAAGAATCTACACATTTCTAATATTTCTGCCTTTCTTATAATCACAACCAGAAAGGAATTAAAATTACATTTTAAAAAATCTGTGGATAGACAAAACTGAAGAGTTCACCGTTAGAGCTCCCAACCCCAGAACGCCACGCCCCGCAATACGGACAGACAAAAGAAGAACAAATGGTCAGAATGCTCGTTGGGATTTTAGGAAGATTTTAAAGCTCTAAGAATCTTTGCAAAGATTTCGTATAAAATATGAGAAATTAAAAAGGAAAAGAGAAGTGACTGTAAAGGGTTAAATATATATTTTTTAAATTTTCCGAGAACCCATTTTGAGAACGAAATGTCTCTCTAGAAACAAGAGAGATGAAGGCAGCTCCAGCTCCCTGCTCCAGGCGCCTCACAGGATCCGGGGCCTCCAAACGCACGTGATGAATTACCGGAGCCATTTAACGAAGAGCTAATTTAACTCTTTGGTGGTGACCATGATGGTGGGACGCAGTGGCTCTTTCTTTGTCAAGCACGGATTGTGCTTGGCATTTTATATAAATTGAAATAAACTAGGTTAGCCCCCACACTGGGGTAACGGCGCTCCCTGTCTGAGACCCAGAGAGTAAGTGGACAGCCGTTGGGGAAGACGCAGCTTTTTAAAGCGGTGAGTCCGCCTCCAGAACGCGGGCCCCACCTCCCTCCACCCGAAAAGCCCTTACCACAACCGTGTCACCAAAGTGTGGAATTTCTGTTCCAACGTGTGGAAGAAGAGAAGAAAAAAGAGAGGGAAGGAAACAGTGGAAAACAGCTAGCTTTTAGTCTCAGAACGGAGGGCAGTGACTGACGGACCCGTGTAGGTTAGATAGAGGGTGGCTTCGGAAGCAAAGTTGCCCCATGCCCTGGTGACAGACCCGGGTTTGAGCTCCAGACCTGACTAAGGGTGGAGGTGCCTGGGGTGCCCTTATGGCCCAGGGACCCAGTCACAAATGTCCTCAGAAAATGTCTTGAGAGACACTGAAAACTCTAACCAAACACCAGCCACTCTGAAAGAAACATGCTCCAGAATTTCCAGAAAAGTCTCTGGTTGGGGTCAAGGTATGTGGAGTTTGTATTCTAAAAACACACTTTTGATTAAAAATAGCTACGATTTCTAAAGATGAGCCCATGCACAGTTTTTTATAAGATGAGGAGAAATAATATTTTGTCGTAAGTATCATATTATAATCTTATATCTTATTTATAAGAGAAACAGTAATCGTCCATGCCAAAAAATCAAAAAGTCCTTATATTTTTTTACTGTTACTGCTACTTTATATGACGAGGGGCCAGCAGGAGGGTTTTGAGGGGGCTAAGCTTGTTTCCACCAGGAAGCAGCCAGTCCATCCTGCGTTAGAAGACACAGAAACTCAGGACACCGTGTGAGAAAGGGCCCCCCCAACAACGCTGGCAAAAGTAGCCTCTGGAGCCAAGAGGAGACAAGGACCACTGCATGAGATGCTGAGGTAGAGACGGACCTCACAGCACCCCCAGAGAGCATCCGAGGTGGGCAAAGAGACCCTGGCAGGGACCTGGGCCTACGAGGCCAGTGATTCCACTGTGAGGATTTGGATCAGAAAGTGGCGATGACAGTAGGCATGGTCACCCGCGCCCTTGTTAATGTGCCACGGCAGGCTGTGGTGGGGAAGCGAGTGTTAAAATTGTTTCCTGGTTTCTGCACCAGAGGAATGTTTTTCACATGACTTTTTTGTACTTATGGTCAAATTTTCCATCGGGTTCCATCCTAGTGACCGCAAATGAGACTTACATATTTGGGTTTGGAGTGGCTCGTGTGGGCAAAACCCAGCCCTTGTACAAGCGAAAGCATACGTTAGGAAAGAGTCTCGCCCCGCTTAACTGTGGAAAAACCCAGCCCACGCCATCGATGCCACACAGCGGGCCACATGCCAGGCCCTGCAGGGGCGAGTCGTGGCGCCTCGGGCCACGGGCCAGGAGCAGGTGCCATTCCTCCAAAAGCCTACGAGTATGTTCTGGAGCCAGGACTGGGCCTCTTTTGAATTCTTTCGGGCCACAGAGGTATTTCTCAAACTTCACGTTTATGGGAGGCAGCTCCAAACTGGGCTACAACCTCAGGAGACTGCACTGCCCCCACCACAAAGAGGCTGCTAATAACTGCAAACCGATTACGTGCTATCAGCAGGAAAAGAATTCTCCAGCTGCCAAAAAAATATGTTCTCTCAAAGAGGAAATAATCCAGTGCGAAGAAACCTTTTAGCTGTTTGTTGGCCTGATATCATCCTTCTCTACATCCCTATGAGAATTCACCTTTCTGTCGATTAAAATCTAGGTGCTTTTAACATCTGCAGATGTGAAATGCTTGTGATGCATGAACCTCAATTTTAAAAATCAATTTCAAGGAGACACTCCCTACTATTTTTCTTGCTCCGTGAGACCACAGGAGTTTCTCCACAAAGTCCTGGATTTGTTTCCGGAGCTTATCTCATGACTCCTGGTGTCCCTGGGATGTGGTGTCATTCTCATGTGATCTCAGTGAACTGTCAGACCAGCCCGCTCGGTCCAATTCCAAGCCAGGAAGCAGCTCTTAGCAACTTTCACTCTCGGTCTGCATCCTGTCAAATGTATACATTTAAAGGTAAAGATAAAGAGTTCTCTGGCTAAAGAATTTAGATTTTGTCAAAGGACTCTTTTTTTTTTTTCCTGCATGTGAACATTTTTCTAGATGTAAAAGAACCCCAGCTTACCCACAAGCGGATCTTTAGAAAGATGGATTCCCTGTAATTACATACAACATAAAACACATTAGGAAAACTGTGTGTGAAAGGAAGTAGAGGAGGCTCAGCCATGTGACTCGCCCAACGGCATGGGGAAGATCACAGAGTTCCACATCGGTAACAAGCACTGTGTAGAGAACAAAATAAAAGAACAGAATTCTGCTGTCACGTTGGCTGAGCGAACCTTCGATTTGTGAGAGAAATGAGGGCTTTTGAAAAGCAATAGCAAAACTATTGTTCTGGTTGTGCTCATTTGCACCAACGTGGCCGCAGTCCTTTGTGAAAGAAGACTGCCCCACAGGCTTTTCATCAACGTCATCCTCATTAGAAATGGTTCATTCTGCCCTGAAACATCAGGGTTCCCAGGCGAGACCATGCCACCTACTCAGCCCTCTTTACTAATGAGCATTCGTCCACACGCATGCAGATACACATGCACACGCATGGGTGCACGCGTATATACCCATGCACGCCCGCGCGGCGTACAAACATGCCATACACGTATCCGTAGAACGTATCTATACGTATATAACATTTTCCACTCTGAGGAGCGATGCTCTGCTGTCACAGGATGATCCTTTGACATTAAAAATTGTCAGGGCGATACTCATGGCTGTGACAGACCTGTTCTGTCATATCCGTGGACCCGCTGTATTCTGGGTTAAAGAGAGCCATCTGTTATTGCTAGGATGTGGCTCTCCCCAGAAAGCCCCTGTCAATCCTGAGGCGCTGTGAGGTGTTCTTCGCAGACACTCCTCTCACCCCTTATCACAGAGTCTCTACTTGTGTGCTCTTGTCAACCAGCAGTCTCACAGGGGTGATTTTACTGCCCAGGGGACAGGGGGCAATGTGAGGAGATATTTTCAGTTGTCACAAGTGCTGGGGGAGGAAGGATGGCTGGCACCTAGTGAGTGGGGCCACGGATGCTGCTAAACACCCACAACGTGCAGAACGGCCCCCACGAAAGGGAGTGATCAGGCCCCGAATCTCAGTGCTGAGGCTGAAAATTCTGTTTACACTAAAATTACCTCTCACTCAACATTACCACTATCCGTCCATCTTTCAAAGCTGAGCTCACTCATTACCTGGAAGAATCCTCTCAGCAATCAACTAAAATGTATGGCATGCTGATAACTAGTCACCCTTCAAACGCCAGAATCGTGCATAGCTTAGGTATTTAATTCTGGAAATATGCCTGTCTTCTGTAAGACACAAAATTGTTTAAACCTAGTCAATGTATCTACCAGGACGTGGTATATAACAAAAGCACAAGATAAAAAGGAGGATGCGTACTAGTCTCCTAGGGCCGCCAAGACAAGTCACTGCTAACCAGGTGGCTTAAAACAACAAAAATGTATTCTCTTACAGTTCTCTGGGCCGGAAGTCCAAAAGCAAGGTGCCAGCAAGGCTGTGCTCCCTCTGAAGTCGCCAGGGAAGAATTCTTCCCTGCCTCTCCCAGCGGCTGAGGGCTCCAGGCGTTCTTTGGCTTTGTGGCTGCATAACTGCAGTCTTTGCCTCTGTCATCACATGGCCTTCTGCCCTTCTGTGTCGTCTCCTCTTCTTATAAGACACTTGTCATTGGAATTAGAGCCCACCTGAATAATCCAGGATGGTCTCATCTCAAAATCCTGAATTAATTACAACTACAAAAACAATTTCCTAAATAAAGTCACATTCATAGGTTCCGGGTAGGCATATCTTTTGAGGGGCACCTTTAACACCACTAGTGTGTGTGTGTGTGTGTGTGTGTGTGTGTGTGTGTGTGAGAGAGAGAGAGAGAGAGAGAGAGAGAGAGAGAGAGAGAGAGAGACTGATTGAAATTGAGGCCAGGCTCAAGTGTAAATAAAGTAAGATTTAGCATACATTTTCTTGGATTAATGGTCTCATTACCAGCTTTTGCCTACTGAATTCAAAAATCATTTATCTCTATCTACAGACTGTTTAAAATAAAGAGCAGGTGCCAGAAAACCAGCTGGCTAGACAGACAGTCAAGAGCGAAATTAGCAGGTCTACTTCCACATACATAATGCGTGTTATTCAAGACAGGAAAGGTTTAAAAGGCCGTCTCCACAACCCTAGATAGCTCTCAAGTGTTTCAGTGTTTCATCAGAGGAAGACAAAAAAGATCATGGTGCTCAAACAAACCTCTAAGAGGAAGAAGACAGACCGTGAAAATGTTTCATTAAATGCCCTGAATTTTAGAACTTAGAAACTAAGATCCCAAAGGCCTTCCTCTTTCCTGGCCTGCCCGCGGCCACACAGGCTGAGTGGAGATGAGAGCGCACGATGCCATTGTTCTAGACCAGTGTCTCTCCACGCCACTCTACGGCCAGCCTGCTTTCTTCCTCCCACAGAGTGAACCCATTCTCCTGGTCGTCTTTGAGTTGACTAAAAGAGGCAACCGTACATAAGTAATACTAAACCCTGTCTTAATCAGCTTGGGCTAGATTCTGTGTCTTAAACAACAAAAATTTATTTTCTCACAGTTCTAGAGCTGGAGGTCTGAGATTAGGGTGCCGGCATGGCTGGATTCAGGCGAGTGCTCTCTTCCTGGCTTGCAGGTGACCACTGTCCTCCATGGCCTTTTCTAGGTGTGTGCTGTGCAGGGGATGGGGGAGAGGGAGGGAGGGAAGGAGGAGAAGGGAAAGAGAGAGAGAGAGAGAGAGAGAGAGAGAGAGAGAGAGAGAGAGAGAGACTCTTATATAGACACACTGGGGGTCAGGGCTTCTCCATACGAATTTGGAGGGTACATAATTCAGCCCATAACATACTCCCTATCACCTTATGTCAATAAACACTACTATACTTTTTAAATGTTTTACGTATATATGATTTAATCCCCATAACTTTGTGATTTGCTCCATTAACACATCGAGAAACTGAGGCTCTGAGAAAATTGGCTAGTGCTAAGTCACAGAGCGAGTAAGGTGCAAGCGGGAACTGCGCTCATGGCTCCGATTTGGATCCTAGAGCTCTTTCCCAGGGGCCAAGATGAACTTTTGCATTGGTCACCTTTTAACAGCTCTCCTTACGAACTGTCCACGGACGCTGGGAAAAGACACGGCTTCTAACAAGGTCCTTAGCGAGACCTTCTGTTCAAGTCTAAGGTCATAATTCTTATACTTGACCATCGAACACATTAGTGAGTTAAACCCCATAGAATGAAAACAGTTGAGTGTGTCCTCTGTTCTCATCCTCACGGGAGTAGAGTCTGAGAGGAGATTCAGCTGTTCTCACACACGGTAAGCCATCAAGCCCTACAAAAAAAATCATAAAGGAATACATGATTATTCACGGTGCCAAAAGCACATGTATTTTGAACAAGAAAACATTATGTTAAAGAATGTGAGAGGAAAAATCAACACAGACTCATTCAATCAGCTTTTCAACGAAGCTTCTAAGATGGAACACAAGAAATGTTTTATTCCATAACGTGAGACCAAGGTTTCACCAAATACAAAAAGCAGAAGCATTGTCTGTTCACAATGATATAAATTTCTAGTTGATTCTAGGTATAAATTCTAAACTTAGCTAGTAAAATAGTTTAACTATCACATAAAGTTTAAAAAACATATAACTTATGTTTACTAGTGAGAATTATTAACTTTTATAGGTTGTAGTGACATTAGTGTTATTACAGAAGAAGAATTATTATAGATACGCATGGAAGTAAATATTTAGGGATGGAATGGCATAGGTCTAGGACCAACTTCCTAATACTTCAAAAAATGAAGCAAATATGTATTAAATTTCAGTCACAGGAATATGGTGGCTCATTCCATTATTCTCTGTACTTTTATCTCTAAAGATATTATGTCTAAAGAATGTCTAAAAACCCATAATAAAAATAATAGGGTATGTTAAAAGTTATCAAATCTCAGAAGCAAAATATTAATAGTGTATTATTCAATAGACTATGACTACTAGGTAATGCGTGGATGGCCCACGTAAGGAGACACAAGAGAAAAGATACTCACACATCTGCTTAGAGAAACGTAAGGCATTCTTCCCATTTCTGCTGCCCGTGCACATTGATGAGTAGACGTGGAGCAACTGTAACTCCCCCTATTTTTAGATTTGAAAAAAGAAAATAAGAATGCTATGTTAGGTAGGATGGGCTGGTTTGATTTTTTTTTTTTGACATAAAAAAACTGTACATAATTGATGTATACACCTTGATGATTTTGGAGCTCCATATCTACCCATGAAACTATGCTGTAACCCTATCCACCACCTCCAAAACTTTCCTCCTGCCCTCTAATTTATGGTTATTTTGTGATGGGAACACCTCCTGAGATCTGCCCTCGCAGATGATTAAGTACACAGTAGAGTATCTATCGCTAATGCCAGGCACTAGGCCGGGCTGGAGGCAGTCTGATGTCAATGGCTAGCATCGTTCACCTCGTGAGCCACAGGAAACACGAAGATGCACCTTCAGAACTTAGCCCACGAGCAGCTGGCACTGAAGGCCGAATTTGTGTGGAAAGTGAATGGGAGCGCGCGCACGCGCACACTCACTCGCACACACTCACTCTCTCTCTAAGCTTCAATTTGAAAGACTTTTTGAAAGGCTAGAAACCTTCTCCCCCGAGGGTATTCAAAAAGCTGGGAGTTTTTTGTCACTGGCTCTGAATTTTTTTTTTCCCAGAATGAAATACAGGAAGCCAATTCAGGGTAGCCAGTAAATTCCGTCATTTTAAGGGCCCCACGCTTCCCCTTTTCTCCCTCACACGCACAGTCCTTGCTCCTACCCAGGAGTACAGCAGCCAAACAGAGGACAGACGTGACCTCGGGTTTAAGTGGCGTCTCTAGCCTACCTGAGGGACTTTTATCCAAATAATGCTCCCCACTCTGCCTCTCCTGTGAATGCAGCCAGTCTGTGTTAGAGCAGGAGGCAAATACGCCAAGAAAACGAATCTGGTCCCTCGGTTCCCCCTCACTCCAGTCACTTTGGAGAACTCCATCTTGCCTCTGGAAGCTATTAGTCGTTATCATCTCCCAGGTTGTAGATATCACGATAAATTTATTATTTTATTTGACAAATAACTCTGCAATTGACCTTGTAAGATTAGAGAGAATCTGGAAACATGTTGGGTTAGAAAAGATGCTAAACCGAGTTACAGGAAAGTAGACTAAACCTCACCTCATAGGCAGAAGACAGATGAGGTGTGCGTTACGTGCAAAAGCACATCTGTGATCTCTCTCACAAATTGCCCCTGTGAGTTCAGAGGAATAAGTGCTACACCTCAAGTTCGGAGCAGCCTGAGACAAAGAAGCAGTGTGATCAGTTGACTGCCGCACAATTTTAGGAAAAGTTGAAAGTGTATATATAATATTTTTTTCTATTAACAAAGAAATAATTGTTTCTTAAAAAAAAAAATCACCTCTAATCCCATCGCCGGGAAATGGCGCGATATTAGCACCTTGATCCATAGACTTCCAGATGCTCAGAGAGGTTTTCCCTGACAAATCAAAGTTAAAAATGACCCAATCCATCACTATCAACCTCAGTGTGAAAACTCTGGGTGGCAAAGGTCAGAAAACCCAAATCAGACTGGCTTAAGCAGGAAGGGATATCAATCCAGAGGCTCAAATGATGTGTCCCTCTGCTTCTCAGGTCTGCCATCCTTCATGACGGCTTCATTTGCAAATGTCCTGTGATGAAACGTTGGCCACCAGCAGCAAGAAATTCTATCCTCCCAGATTGAAATACCTGAGGAAATACGCTTTCCTCCTACCAGCTGCTTTTGTAAAGACCGGCGACTGGTTCCAGGTGGATTGTGTGGTCACCCCTGAACTAACCGCCTCGGCCAGAGGAACACAGTGGACCTGGGAATGCTAAGCGCCTGGGAATGCTGGGAATGGAGAAGGGAAGAATGCCTTCTCCGTCTCTAAGAGTGAGTAGGCACGCAGTGCTGCTATGCACCAGGGGCACCGACTATGAGTAGAAGAGGTTTTTAGATGTTTGCTCACAGCCCTGTAAAGATACCAGGCCATCCTCAGAATTGTCACCCCATCGTCTTCCCGACAAGTGGTCAAGCTTTACCACTAAGGGTTATCTTGTCTGGTTCCTTCCTCCCTCAGGCCAATGGTTCTCCTGGGTGGCTTCTTGGTCCTTGGGGACCGGACGCCTGGCATCTGTATTCCAGCTGACTTTCAGGCTAGAATCTCCCACTCCGCTTGCCCACTCTTTCTCTCCTGTGCAGAATTAAACTCTTCTTCTTTAGCATTGTCCAGTGTGACGTCAGTTCAGAGGGCCTTTTGAACGACATCATTTGGTGGGCTTTCAGATCAGTTTCACACGTGTAGTGGGGGACCGGAAACGAAAGGAAGGCAAATCTGGTTCTACCCGGAATGTACACAATGACATGAGAGCACAGGGATGGTCCTGGGAACGGGTCGGCGAGACTAACTTCGCTCCACCATTTTGCTGCCCCCTGTGGGTGCCAATGCTGCCCTCGGCAGGTCTAGGAGTTCTGGGGGAAGGTGAGTGAGCCAGTTTCTAACGTAGAGTCTAAAGGCCTGCTTGTCACAAGGGCCACTGTGACGGCAGAGTCACTCTGTCTCTGGAGTCATCGAGGAAGGCAGGGACGTATGAAGAACACAGGCTCTAGAGTCAGTTTGCTTGGGTTTGAATTCACAACTCTGCCCTTACTCGCTTACCTTGACTACACCCTTGAATGGGATAACTTTAAATGAATGTAGCCTGTGCTTCTCTGTGCTTTAGTTTCCTTGTATGTAAAAAGTAGATCCTTGAAACTACCTACCTCATGGGATGACGAGGATCAAACAGGAGAATATATAGGAAGGACTTGTCACCATCCCTGGTGCATGAGCCCTCCACAAACGTCCGTTGCTATGTCACTAGCACTACCACAACTGACATTACAAGTGATTTGGGAACATAGACTTGGGAGTCAGATTACATAAGATTCAAACCCAATTCCGTCTCTTACTGTGCAATCTTGGGCAAGTTACTGAAACTCCCCGAGACTTAGTTTGCTTATTCATAAAGTAGGAATGATACTAGGACCTGCCTAACGGGGGCAGAAGTAAAGATTAAGCTAAATAAATACATCGATTGGCTCTCAGGTGTTGTCTATCACTTTATTTACAAGGCATGCTATTTGATGGGTTCTGCTAAGCCCCCTCTCCTCAGTACCTCCACAATGGAAAAAAGTGCTCCCCAATCGCCATTTCTGTCCCAAGCATCCAGATTTCTGGAGTTGGAAAAGTACACGTTCCATTGAAAGGCAACATGCACTGCTAACCAAGAGTGCTTTGCGGCGGCTGGGAGAAGGGGTACCCAGCCAGCAGCTCAGGAGTTGGTTTACCAAATGTTTCCAAGGTGACAACTTTAGGGACGAGTGAAGGGAAGAGCACCAGGTAGAGCTGCTTCAGAGTGATGTCAATAACACCTGCGCGAGCCAGGAAGAGAAGGAAAAGAATGGCCCTGGGCATGGAGCCCCGCGCTCCCTAACACACCGACCTGCACGATTTCGTCAAGCACCCGTGTCAGACGATCCCTTGAGTCCCTGGGCCCCACAAAGGCCACAGGGCCTGGGTTATCCTCCTGGTGCTGGGCACAGCATCCCTACAGCACGGCAGGCCAGCTTCCAGACTCTCAGATGCTTTCCTCAGGTTTTGGGAAAACTCGGTTTTCCGAAGAAATGTTGCAGCCACGTGTGACCAGTCGTGGAGAGGATGGTTTAACGCTCTCTATGGCCCCAGCTCTCCGGTCTTTTCCAAGCCGTATGTGAATGACGACACAATTCCCCCCTTTAGATGTGGAGAAACGGGAGAAAGGAATCATTTCATAGGACCACAGAGCGCCGAGGAGGCAAGGACTGCCTCAAAACGATGGGACGAGCCCAAAGAAAGCTTTGACTCAGACTTTAAAAGGTTCCCTGCGTTTTCACGTAGGGAGAGAACTCCCAAATGGAGTTTGGGGCGCCCTCTTTCCGAAGCGCGTTTTGAAATTCGAGCAGACGAAACAATGGAGACAGGGAAGGCTTCTCCCCTGGCCAGGTAGGCGCGTTTTCACCGGCTCCACGTGGTTTCCCGGCACATTTCTGTGATAACTGATCGGTTACCTGGGCCGCGGGGCTGGGTTGTTCGCACCAACGTTCGGCTTGAATACGAGCAAGTGTCATCAGTTCCTTGTTACAGGCCTGCTTTCAAGTCCCTGGAAGCATCTCAAGGGAGAAAATAAACTAAGAAACACAAATCTTTTTGCTTCTCTGCAGGCGTTTGTCACAGAGCCAGTTCCCAAGTGCACAAACTTTTGGCAGACGGAATCACTTTAATATACTTTTCCCAGGGTTTAAAAAGAAAAGATAAACAAAGAACTTGTGACTTCAGGGGAGCAAAGGTAGCCAGGAGTTTATGAGGTTGCTCATCTTCCTTACGTTTCTGGCAAAGGGGAAGGGAGTGTCTGTGAGAAGAAATCACCTTGTTCGTGGCTCCTGAGACGCAAGCCTAGCACCCGAGGGCACTTCCTGGGCTGGCTCAGAAGGGTTCAAGGCTGTTTAACACAGGCAAAGCTGTGTTAAAGCAAAGGCTGACAGGCCAAGCTTTTGTTTTAGATGGTGTGGGTGGTGAGTGTGGGTGTATGTGTGTGTGTGTGTGTGTGTGTTTTGTTATGGAAGGAAAAGGATGACTCATTTAAAACTGGTTCTCAAAGGTATATGGATCTTGTTTAACAATATTTCTCAATGAATTAAGTCAAACAGGAAAGGCAAAAAGAGTTGCCTTTTTTAAGATTTGATGACAACAAACAGGATATGTCTAATTAAAACTTCTTAGAATCTGGGCCCTAACAACTTTGGCGGTTAGTTTATTTCTTCTAGGAGAAGAGTTTGTATAAACACGTTAAGATTCAAAACGTTCCAAACGGCATGGAGATGAGGACGAGTTTACATGTTGGCCATATCTTTAACATACGCGTCCACCTTTCTACAGCTGTCAGACATGTTTCTTCGGCAGTCAGCTTTGTATCACCCCAATGAATAAGACAGACTTTAAACAAACACAGTGGCTATTTTTTGTTCGTGTACTTCTCTGGATTTTTGCCAAGAATTTGAGATATAAGAAATAAAAACTCACCTTCAGTTTGTAATGGAATTGGATCAGGGTCAAGAAAATATGTATAGAACAAATCCAGTGTCTTCTCCGACGAGCTTGTGCCAATGACGTCATAATTGCAGCTGAGATTAGGAAACCTCACAGGATCTCAGTTGTTATACTTGCTAATTCCTTAGTCAATCTAATTACCTTCTCCCTACTCTCTGCCAATTTATGAAGAAGGAGAATATTGCCTCACCTAATGGGAGTGTGGTAACATAAGTCTCCGTACACGGAGGGTGAAGGCAAGAGGCTTGCTGTCTCTGATTTCCAATCCCTCGTGAGTGAGCAAGGTTAAATAGGGATGCTGACCTTCCCATACTGACCATGCTTGGCATCTTGAAAATCTTGAAAAGGTCCACTGTACCCCATACTAGGTCCAGCTCTGCAACACTTTGTGTGTTGGGGTTTTTTTTGTTGTTCTGTTGACCCAGGGCAATCGGCTTACAGAGACTGACAAGAGACTGATTCAAAACATCGACTTATTAATTCATAATGATAAAACATTAACTCTCAAAGGCACAGAGCGGCTCTTGAGTGTGATCAGATCATTCTTTCCTTTAGAGGAAAGGTTACATGAGAATCCAAATTACATTTAACAGGCAGCTTGGGGAGTGTCGTGTACACGTGATACTAACGGGAGGTACCACGAAGGAGTGATAACCTCTGCTACCCAACCCCATTTCCAGGAACAGTTCTCAAAGAGGACAAGAAGGGCCGTCTTTTGGTCACTGCTGTTACTCTGATAAAATATCCTCTAAACCCTTTTCCAGAATTCAGATAAATCACCACCGTCCCTAAATGTTAAGGCAATAATTCCTTTGATTATGTATACGTATTGAGTAGATTCTTTCTCTGAAAAAGCAAAATATAACGGAAGACCCTGATGCCTTTGAGAGGACTCAGGGAAAAAGTCCAGGACCCTTGACTGAATCTGGAAGACACCCTGCATTTCCTATGTGAGAATTTGGAAACACAATACTTCATGGACAACACACAAATTCGACCTCAGTCAGAAGGCTTACCTCCACAGATGAGCATACAACAAGTTCATCCATAATGTTTCCTCTTCTTATAGTCGCCTTGAGAAGTGACATTTTTCGACCTTGCTTCCAAATTTGGGCCTGCTCCTGACTGCTGGGTCAGAGCGCTACCCTGGGGAACCAGCCAAATGGCAGAGGCAAGACACTCTGCAGCCACCAATGCTTCTTGCGCTCAAGGAACCTCTTTCCCGTTGAAATGATATTGCTTCAATAATAAAACGAAGGGGATGCTAGAGGATGCCCCAAGTCCGACAAAGTAGAGACGTGTTCTAGCCCAGCGTCTGTTCAAGGAGGTATAAAAGGAGTTATATCAAATGAGAAATTATCTTTCTTTTTTTCCCCGAGTGGATTTTTCCTGTGTATTTTTTGTTGTTGTTGTTTAACAATGCTAGCAATGATTAATCTTTGTTGAGCTAATTAGCGTTTTCCCCCCAGATACTGTACCAAGAACAAAAATAAATCTTCGCATATTTTGTGAGTTAAGTCCTATTATAACTCTAGTCTATAATTCATCATATTAGGGTGAAAAAATTGGGCAAGTTGCTTACCCTCTGTACGCCTCCAGCTCACAGCTCGTAAGTGGCAGGGCTACTTAAGCCCAGGGAATCTCACCATAAAGCTTGCCTCTTGGTGGCTAAGCAATGTGCCTCCTCCAGATTTCAATCTACAAAATTTGCAAAATCTGACCTATCTCATTTTAACCATATGTATAGCCTCTATAAACTTGATTACAATGCTGACACTGTCTCTTATTCCTTTCTCCTTCGTGAGAAATAAGGCAAATATAAAATTGGAACCACCTCCTGTTCTGTTTCTCAGTGAATGATTTCATTATCATCTCAGCCAATACTGAAATCCGCACTTCAGAAAAAATCTCCACCACCCACATTACCTTCATTGTTAATATTTATAACATGTGGTGAAAGGGTTTCAAACTCGACTTCATTATTCCAACAAAAATTCACAATCTTCCAAATTGGCTAATGGGTCCTACTTCTAAAAGAAAGACACCTCAAGTGTAGGCCTCTTGCCAACGTGTCTGACAAAGTGAGTCTCAAAATCTGAGCGTTATCACAGCATCTTTTGGCAGGTTAAAGAGAGTTCCAGGTGTCAAATGGACTCCTAGAACTGTATCTCCAAAAAGCATAATCCCTTCACATTTGTACATAAGAGTTTAACCAGATGTTCATTATGAGGAAAAACAGCCAAGTTAACTAAGCAAGGACTTATTTATACTTTACTCTGAGAATTACCAAGTTTAACATACCTCAGAGGAACTCAATTTACTTTTAGAACTATTTAGCAATAATTCTCCGACATTAGTATTTAACTTTCCGAAGATGGACCCCCAAACTTTACTTTCTGGTTTAAAAAGTATGGAAGTCAGTTCTTTCTGACTTTTCAATTTTTCTAAAATGCATCACGACATTGAAAATGCATCAGCATCACGGGGGATTAATCATTGTCCAATCACCGCATTACTGCAGGAACTAGTCTCATCATTTAGTAGAATCCTTTTCTGATCTTATTTCTCCTCGCATCTCAAAGAAGAACATCAAAGAGGGTTCTGTTTCAGGCATAAAGGTCCCTTTCATTTTCCCATTAATCTCTTGATGCCTAGATGTCCAGGAAACTTCTTCCCCCAGTTTTCCAAAACCACATACAAAAGAACCGAGCTGTTCTGGAATATAATCTCAGAAGATAACTCCATCTTGCTCAATGTTTATTTATTCCATCTTGTTCTCCCATTTTCGTCCATTTATCTTCATATTTTTAATCAATGACCCTATACTTCAAGCACCTTCTGTCTGTTTCAACTTTAGTTCTGGAGGGAGACACTATCCCTTTAGATCAGACAGAAAGGAAGTACGTATAACTATTTCCCAGAAATAATCCCAAGATATGGGGTAATAAATATGATACCAAACACATACCTAATTAGAACATTAGAGATTAAAATCTGTTCTCTGAATTTCCTCTTTGTTTCTTAAATATTTCCTATTTGTTAGGCTGGGATGTTGATAAGGTTATCATTGAAGTCTAAAAAGGAAAATCTTTCTTCTACTCATATTATCTAAAGAATAAAAATCAAGTCAAATACTTTACTCACCCGAATAAAACATGAATTCCTATTGAGGAAAACCTTGTGGAGACCCTATTACAACAATGTGTCTCGTCAGTCTCTTGGCAGTCTAAGCGATTCACTTCTAGCAACACTGATAGAATTCTTAGTTTAGATTATTTGAAACCTCCTCATCAAAAATAATAAAGAATCTAAGCATTATGACTTAATTCGTCATTTCAATTGAACAAACAATTATCAAGTATAAAGATATGGTACTTCTGTCACCAATTAGAATAATGAACTATTTCCTAAAATTCCCATGAGACCTTACAAATCCAAAGCATCAACCGCAATGGCACCGGTCGTTAGTAATGAAAATGCCACCTTGACACAGACACCAGAGCCTTCGTCTTTAAGCACCGCCAGGCCCGTGGCCCTTTTCACAGTCATCGAGGCCCTCTTTCAGCAACATTGGGGGCTGGGCTGCCACTCTTAGTGTCAGCAAGGAAAAGTGACATCATCTCAGAGCAAAGTGTCATCAGCTTAAGGATGAAAACACAGCCAGTGCTTTATAGTGGCCAAAAGGATGGGTTCACAGATGACACGTTCTAGGGATCTCTTGAAGAAGTTATGTGGGAATAATACAAGGAGCTACCACAAAGCAGGTGAAGGTACAACCAAAAATACTGTTGTAAAATTATAATTGTGATCCAATATTTTATCTTCTGACTGGTATGGACTAGGAAACACACAGACCCTTTGCTGAGCTATCTATCTCCGTATAATAAACCACCCCAATGCTTAGTGGCACAAAACGTCAACAGTTTGTTAACTCTGTGATTCTGTGGGTCGGCTGGGCTCAGCTGGGTGGTACCTGCACCAGGTGATGCTGACTGGGACCACATTTATCTGGGGTTCAGCTGGGCTGCAATGCCCAAGATGGTTCACTCTCATGGCTGGCCACGACATTGGCTCTTAGCCGGCACTCCAGTACGAGACTGTTGCACAAAACGAGTGACGCAGCCTCTGAGGTGATGCAGGCTCCTCGTCAGCACAGCAGCTGGGTTTCCAGAGGGAGCAACGGCAGACGGAAGACGCGCCAGCAGCCAGTCCTTGCAAAGGCGCAGACTGAGAAGGGACAGGCCTCCCTCCCGACGCACTCTAGGGGTAAAGCGATCACGGGCTCCGCCCAGCCCAGGGGGCTGGAGAAACAGGCCCCACTTCTGAATGTGTGGTCGGTCATCTTTTCTCTGTGTGAACTCTGTCCTTTGAATTCACGAGAAGGTACAGCGGCCAGCGGAGAACTGGGTTATTACCACGAAGACCCAGGACGGGCTTGGGTGGTGGCGGAGCAAGCAAATCGAACCGGCTGCGGCTGCTCCCACGCTCCCCTCACATGCCGGACACCCCAGTTTTCAGAGTCAGTCTGACCTGCTGCATCTGCAGCGCCTTCTCCACTTCTTTCCGCTGCACTGCTGAACGGGAAACACCTCTGTCTGGTCAGGAAACCACAAATCGTTTTTATCTGTTTCACTCAGCACTTGATGGTTCATGCCCCAGTGGCAAGGCTGCGGGAGCTGGACGTGGGCAGCCCTCTGAGGAGTCACTACCTCGCACCGGACTCGCCGGGGGGAGGGTTTTTTAAATCCCTGGCTGTACCCCAGATCCAGTGAATCAGTGTCTCTGAGAGTGCGCGTGCACGCACACACCACACACACACCACACACATGCACACACACGCAAGCTCTCCAGGTGATTCAGACGTCCCCCATTTTGCTGGGAATTATTCTTAAAATGGTTTTTGTTTAAAAGTTAATTTAGGTTTTGAAACTCTTTGGGGGAAGGCTCTTACATGGAAAACTAATATATATGTAAAGTAATTTTCCTTATAACAGATTGATTCACACAATTTCCTTGACCCTGCCTATGCCCTTGTGATTAAAATTAACTCTAACCCATTCCAAATGCTTTATCTTCGCCACAATCTGCTCTTAGTGCCACTGGACTAATTGTGATGGACAGCCGAGGCCCAGACAAAGGCGGCTGTGTGCGGCTGAGATGGGGCTGCTGACTCCCGCGTGTGCAGGGCTCCATCCTGTGCAGAGCCCCAGGCTGTTGAGAGCAGTTACCCAGGACATAATGGCCGTGCAACGGGGCCTGTGTCCAAGCGCAAAACTCTGGTAACGGCATCCCCCTGAGCACCCTCTGGAACCCTCACTCACTCACAGGGCTGCGGAACCAGGCACGGCGCCTTCGGAGCGGCCAAGCAGCCCGAAGCAAGCACCCGGCCAGCGGAAGGGAGGCAAAGGCCCAGGACAGGGAGGCAGAGCCCCTTGCCCATGAGCAGTGTCTGGCACACCTGGTTGAGTGCCGACTATTTGGAGTTGTTTCCAGAATCGAGCTTTCTAAGGGCTGATGTGATCATAACCTTTCTATGCCTCAGTTTACTCTGGAACAAAATGATAATCCTCCTGAGACCTTGATTCCTCCTGGGGATGCTGTGAGGATTAGTGAGATCACGCCTAGAAAACTCTGAGGAGAGCTGCTCACAGAGCTGTCTGATGACAAGGTGTATCACTAGGACCCACGTGGACCGGGCCAACGGATGGGTTTCAAGCCTCGCTCCAACTCACTTGAAGGATTTGAGGGAACACACCTGAGACAGCCTGACTATGCGCACCCAAGTCTGAAAAGTGAGCTAACTCTTCATGCGGATGAATTAATTAAAACAAAGCAAAACCCTCATCGTTTCTGACCGTTAGACACTGCACTTGTTGGCCAGTCTCTGTTTTCTTTGACGGGAAGGCAGTAGCCAGCACGGCTCTTCCTCAGACTCACAGCCGTTTCTACAACGCCACGTGTTTTTTCAGAGCAGCCTACAGTGACGGAGCAACCCAGACATCTGGTGTCATTATTCAGCCGACACAAATTTGACACGTAAGAGAATTTATTATATTTTGCTTTGCTCCTGGTGCCTGAAAGGCTTTGCCACTGTCTCCTCATAGAGCTTGTCACAGATGTTGATGTATTTTCCTCCTCCATGGCCAGGTTTTCCTGTGGAAACTGATACAACTTCACGATAGAATTTCTAGATGAATTATTCACGCATTGCATGCTTTCTGCACACAGGGGCTTGGAAGAAATCCATACTATTCAATAAATGGTCTCTCTAATCCTCTTTAACAGAGCATTCTCTCCTGGTTTAAACTGTTTCTATTATCGCCTTTGTAATCATAATGTTTTGGATAAAGTATTTCATAGTTGATAGCTTGGTTAAAACATTCACAATATTTCACATTAATGCGCAACAAAATTGCCCAGGCACTGAGATGAAACTGATCCAGTCTAACAACAATAAAGCATATAAGCCGAACTCATCAGTTCAACTTCTACTCACTTTACACACACACACACACACACACACACACACACACACACACACACACCCTTTAGTCAATTCTACTTCCAATGATTTATAGAGCAAGTCCTGAAATATCTCAATATTTGTTATTTTAGACAGAATAGGCCACTCCTAATGCTAATACCATCTGTAGAGATGAGTTTTTAATTGAAAAGAATTTTCAACTTGATGGAAAAGAGTCAGATGAACTCATCACTGGCCTTTGAGAAAAGATTAATGAAACAAAAACATATCGAACTTCTCTAATACCTGGAGAAGCCATAAGGATACTTCGAGTGACATTATGGACCATGGTATATGGGAGTGAATAACCTTAACATGACACAGTAAGCCCATTGAAGAATTAAGAGCTATAATTACAGTTTTTAAAGTATACTGACCTGCTGACCCTTAAGATTTAAGACTTTGCCTCAGGGTCATTTCTTGCCCTAGTTTTTGTTTTGTTTTATTTTGTTTCACTGGATTTCTTTTTTAATTCCCAACCAAAATAATTCTTCAACTTTATTCTGTAAAGTTTCAAGTGGTTGGAAAGTGAAGTATTTCCTTATCGTAGACTTATTTTTAATTTAATTAAATGCTTGGAAAGTACATATTTTTTTAAAAAAAATTCTTCTTTCAGAATTTGCTTCCCATTCAAAGAGCACGGACGTCCTGAATGGCTTCTAGAACAGATGGCGAAAGAACCGTACAAAAGCACAAAGGAGGGTGATTCTAGCTGGTGATCACTATCACGTGAGCAAGTTCGGGCTAAGCGCAGTGGACTTCATCCACGAAGCTTCGAGGTCCAGCCACGCACAACTTCCCCATTTGTCGTCTGCGGCGGCCCCCTCTCTTTTCCCAGCCTCTGAAATCCTCAGCGCCGGAGTCACCTTTGGCTACAGCTACTCACGCCCCCATCCGCACCCCACTAAGTTCTAACAGCTCTTTCTATGAACTGTGTCTTCTCTTCACATCTATTAGTGCTGCTCTACCGTGCTCCAACCCCCCACTGTCTTTTCAAATATCCACGAAATCCGTCCCATCTCATCTTCCAGCTTCCAGAAATGTCCCTCATTTAAACCTGTCCCGTATATCATTACCAGGCTAATCTTTCTCACGCATTATTTAATTTTACACTGCCCGTTTAAGAACCCATAATGGCTTTCTACTACTACCTAGTGAATATCTTTTTATTATATATAGTGCCAGGCTTGTTCTAAGCACTTAAGAATAGCAACTCATTTAATCTCCAACAACCCTGTGAAGTAAGAACTACTATCTCCCCCTTTGAACAGAGAGACCAGTAAGGCACAGAGAGGATAAATAACTTGCCCAAGGTCACAGAGCCAGAGAGTGATGAAGCCGTGATCAAACTCAGTCTGCGAGTTTAATGTGTTTTGCTGCCTCACCCTAAAACAACCAGCACCCACATGACATTTTATATTTCTTAAACAGCTTTCATTTCTTATTTGACTCAACTCTTCGGTCAGATGCTATTCATCCCTAAACCCATTCTAATTTAATCTCTTTTTAGTAAAAAGACCCTATTTCCACCTCTTGCTCCTTTGCCTGTGACAATTTTCTTGCCTGGTCACCCTTCCCCCACCCTTTGTTTTCTGTTTTTGACATGCATGTATCAAATAATATAAATTATAAATTTTTTTTATGGTGACATTGGTTAACGGAATCCTCTAAGTTTCAGCTGTACACTTTAACAGTAAGGCGTATATATATTTCATTGCGTGTTCACCTCCCATAGTTAGATTTCTTTCTGTCACCACATATTTGACCCCTTTTACCCCATTTACCTCCCTCTCCCCCACTCTCCCCTCCCTCTGGTAACCACTAGTCTATTGTCAATGTTTAAATTATAAAAATGTATCATTGTGATCTCTAAACGTCTCATAAGCTGCAACTCAGTTCTCAGAGGAGGCTTTCTGGCCTCACGACACTCTTTCCATCTCTGTCCTCTCTTGGCACACGTGTACACACAGCCCAAGTTGGCCACACTTTCTTTCAAGAGCCTCCTCAGATGTCGGTTCTTCTCTAACGCGCATCCCCCGGCTCTCACGGGCAGAGAACTTGGAGCTGTGTCAACAGCGTTCTCATGACAACTCAGATCTTTGGTTCATCCCTGGATTATCACCCCACCTGTCTCCATCCCCCAACATACAGCATCAAATAATGAGGTTCTCAAAGGCAGGTGCTGCAGAGCCTCCGTCTCTATCATAGCATAGTGGGGTGTCAAGGTGTATTTTTAACACAGTAACATGCAGTACCATTTTGCTTCCTACTTCTATGTATATACACGCACGTCATGTGTCGGTTTTATTTTCTAACAGTGTTGCAAACCCAGTGAAGACAGATCTCACTTCTACTTGCCTTGCATTTCTCGTCAAATCACATACAGGGCTATACCATCAATCCTCACTAAATGCTTGCTGTATGAACGGGTGAGTTACTAAAATTACCCCAGGAAATGAAGATCTTTGGCTTGAATTTCCAAGTGTTAAACATGGCACCACTCAAAAATATACAGTCAACCACACATTAAAAAGTACTAAGAATAACTCAATATTTCTTGTATGGAACAGTTGCATTTTCTTCTGAGAATCCATATGTTAAAGTCTCTCTCTGTATTTCCCACAAGAGCACTTAAATCCAGAACTCACAGTGTACCTGGCTTCAAACCAAGTACATTAGTTATTTTGGAATTGTAGAATTAATAGTCATTCTCCCACTTGCAGATCTACCTCAAATAAAATTGTATTTCATTTGGATTAAGAGTTATAACTCACGAGCTCGGCTACAGCAAGCTGCACCAACACCAGTCTTTAGCTCAATTCCCATTGTGCTTCAGAAAAATACCAGCAACTATGATGATTATTACAAGTGAAGATGAAAAATACATTTCATTAATGCATAGAATGTGGATATAGACACACACATTCTACTTATATGAAAAACCAAAATCGAATGCTGATATTGTGCTTTACAGGTCAAAGGCCAGAACCACACGCAAATTCAGGCAACCCTTTTGGCAACTTAAAGGTAACATCCAGATGCTTGAGAACAGAGATGTGATAATTATTATCAAATGTCTCATAACTGTGAAAAACAGAACCAAAACGGACCCATTTGAAAGTCCTTTTACAAATACGTTAAGAAGTGGACACATTCCTAGTATCTTAAAAATGAAAAAGGAGAGGCGAGAACCGAGGGACCCGGGGAGGCTCGGCCTTCAGCCAGGTGGCTGGCCCACGAATTGAAAACCACGACGCTGAGACCAAGTGGGTAAAAGAGAAGAAAGGCATTTTTTGAGGAGTCTTATCACTTCCATTAGGTGTCAAAAGAAAAGTCGAATAGCAAAATTCTTTTATACAGCAGCTATAGATGAGAATGCAATAAATAGTGTCGCATTCATACGTCATGAACGGAACTGTTGACTTCTCCTTGTTTTCAGCCACTCCCCACATACACAGGAAGTGCGCATCCCCCACTTCCTCCTGGGACAGAAGCAGCCAGCAGAGGTGGGAAGATGTCATATTCCAGTAATCTGGGCGCACTAAAGCCTGGGGTTTAATTTCTATGGTCCCACTTTAACGTTGTCTCACATTTTATCTAAATCAAAGCCAATGGCCCTTAGTGACTCCAAATTAGTACAAAGCTAGTTTGGCCATGTAGACATAAATGTTTCCATGTGCAAATGAGTCTATTTCCACATGCAAATGAATTGTTATTTAAAAAGGACTCTGAGGACCGGTCATTGACACACGTTTACTGAGCACCTATTATGCCATGGTAGGACCTGGGGAAAGTGCTGTGGGTACAGAGAAAAGGAACTCACGGCCATAAGGAAAACAGAAATCAAATCAATCTTAAAATAATGAGAGAAGGACCTCAAATTCCGTAAGTATGGAACACAGAAAGAATACACAGAATCCAGAGTGAGGAGCCTGGAAAGGCTTCCTGGAAAGGCAGACATTTGGTCCGAGCCTTGCCAGAGGAGATGGTAACTTCACTTCCCACACACGGCCGTTCTGGAGTCAAATAAAATGGATGGTGAGAAGGTGGTATCCGAACATTCACCTGGGCAGGAATTAAGATCCGAGTGAGTTATAAGTCTGTATTTCAGTATAAAAACAATTTGGCGGCTGTCCACTCTGCTCACACCGCACTGGGGCACACAGAGACTACAAACAGAGAGCGAGTGGCGGTGTTTGCCTTCGAGGAGCCTATAATGTAATCAGACAGTCAAATTATACACGTGACCGCTAGATAAAGAGAAAGGGCAGCATTTGGTCTGGGCTAGGATCTCGAGCTTTGACAAACCAACTGTGAATGACTTTCTCTTCTTACCCAATCTTCTCTCCTATAACTTTTCCTGTTAATGATGTATTTGTAGAAGAAACAATACCTATGCATAATTCTTATAAAGTTTTTCCCATTTGTTTGTATGTAGCTCGTGTAACATCAAGACCAAAGCAGTTATCCTAATAAATGGACACTTGCAAGAACCCAAACCTGGGTTCACATTACTCCATATTTGTAGCGAATCTCACAGTCTTGCTTCATAAAGCAACAGACCTCAATTAGAGACCATTTTTTTCCAAGACCCAAAACTCATCTTTATAGCTTTTATACAAAGTTAGATACGAGGATGAATCAAGGGAGTCAACCACGACCTGAAGATCTGCTAAATTGGAGAATTAGATTTATGAGTTAGTTATGTGGCTGTTCTCCACTGAATCATATTTGCTATATCCGAGAAAATACCATTGGTACGTGCTGCCACTCGATCAAGTAATTTTACTAAAAAAGTAAATCTCTAATGCTTCAGGTCTGTTACACCGAACTGCAGTGGGACGCAGGAGTCAGCTCTAAGAGAACACCTGATACATCATGGGTTGTAGGAAGACATGGATCTGGACCTGAACCGATTCTCCCACTCCTTGCTGCTCACTTTAGCAAGCTGTGTGACTCCTACGAATCTCCGTTTTGCCATCTACCAGAGGGGTGTGAAGATACCTACTGAGTCATTCTTGAGGGCAGCAGATTAGAGGGAAGGGACGGCACACGTCCGCTCGGAGAGCGGGTCAAGCCCCTGACATGAAAAGTCCTCTCGGTAAAAACGAGGCAGCCGCACAGCGCAGAAATGCACGCACAGAAGGGGCGCAGCTGCCTGAAGCGCTGTCCACGCTGTCCCTGCACGGCCCTGAGAGTCTCACTGCCCCCGTGCCACCCCCCTTCCAGGCTCCTGTTCGCCTCCAGGAGGACACTGTCCTAACGGTCTGCGCACTGCCGTTTAAGAAAAGGCTGACGTTCCCTAACACTGAGAGGCCCCTCCACGAGTAGTGGCAATTATGGTCTTCATTACCAAATAATGGGTCCCCGGGTCTTGTTCCCAGAAGTAGGAAACGGTCGGACAACAGAGCGCCCGCTCTCCCAGCGGCTGCGTGAACTTGGGGGGCGCGTGCAGGAGCACTGTCAGAGAGCAGTGCGTGCTCTTCGGGTTCACACTCTCTTCCCCGGGTGGCTTCCCGCCCGCCAGTCCGGGAGTCCTGCCGGGTACCTCTAGTGGGCTCACAATCCAGACTCCTCCCTGCTTCCTACCACTTCTTCTCCTGCTACTGGGACCGGTGACCCCTCTCCCCATGCTTGAAGCTATTAACCCTCCGGAGCCACTCTGACCTCTCCGGCCACCCGTGCCCCAGGCCTGAATCTTGCCCAAGCTGTAGCAGTCTCCAGTGTTCCCGCTGTCGCCCCCCACTGGGGCTCTCGCTCCTGAAGCGGAGAGGACGCCTCTCCCGAGGGCCCATGCCTCTGACTCGGCGCACGACTCGCCCCCACCCGCGGAGCTGCGCTCCGCACACGACCTGCTAGTGGGGCACGGAGGCCCTGCCTCCGACCACACTCCGCTCACTGGCTCGCGAAAGGGGAGCCACCTTCTGCTCCTCAGGAGCTCAGACACTTCAGTGAAACAGTGAAAAGTCTCTCTTACTGGTCTCACTTTGAGTCTTCTCCACTGGGGTCTGGAGTGATCCCCAAGAGAAAAAGAGCACGTGGAAGACAAAGATGAGCAACATAGGCAAAACGGCCCCCTCGTTCGCGTAGGCCTGCGTCCCTCCCTTCACTCCAGGATGGCTCTCGGTTAGGATGACTCACTGCTCCGCAGAAGACTCCTTGGACGTTTTTCAAATAGTTCCCAGACGAGCACATGACAGACCTTTTAGACGTGCCGGAATCTCGGCGAGTGTATAGCTAGGATTCAAGCTGAGGCCCTTGCTGCAATCATAAGCTAAAGAGTTATAGCTCAGTTTCTTGACAGATTACTTTAATGTGAAACGCAGTATTTAGAAATGAGAGTATTTTACTTTCCTAAAACTCTATTGACTCCCCCTCTTCACATCTAAAAAGCACACTCACACCAACTTATACACCTACATTTAGCCATCGTCTGCTTTCCTCCTCACCAAAATCAAAATGCATGATATCGATCTCAGACCTCTGTCTCAGAAATTCTGTTATTCTACAAGTACGCTGAAGTTAAATATTTCCAGCCTGCAGAATTTTTGCTTACATTTTCCCGTGAACAAAGCTTTCCATCGATCATTGATAAATATGCTGATCGTATTTATTTGTGTAAATAATAGAATCCATAGAGGACGTGTCAATTCGTTTTAATTCTCAACCTCAAGGATGAATTTTGACAATACGTTATTATTCACATGTACATCACTATGTAATTTCCATGCTTCAGAAGGCTGTCGGCCAAACATGAAAAAAGAAGTCAGCATCTTGTGATAGTGAGAGAGCATATGCCAATATTTTTTAAAAGTCTAATAAAAAATTTTATTTCTAAACTAGTAATTCGAAGTCTAACTGATGTTACACCGTATCTCCCTGTGTACAAAACCAAAAAAAGAGCAGCACCCCTCCAAGCGCCTAAGGGTTCTCTTTAACGATTTCCGTGGGTTCATGAATCACTTCTTTGCTCGGGTGAGTTATTTTTCATGCTGCTCCAGCAAAGTCTCCAGCGGACTTGCACCCTTCCCAGCATCTTCCACCGTTGCTCCGACCGGTCGCTGTCTCGGAGGCCGCGCCGTGACTCTTCCCGTCTGACAGGAAGCAGCAGCACACCCACCGAGTGACCTCAGCGGCTGAAGGAACTACCCGGCACGAGCGTGTGTGAGGCAAAATTAGAAATAACTCTCCAAAAGCAATGGAGAAATTCTCTTCTGAGAGATTTGACATGCCTTCGGTACGCTTAAGCACACTTGGAACAGATAGAAATCTATATATATGGTGTGTGTGTGAGAAAGATTTCAAATAAACGACCCTAGAGGCATAACGCACATTCTGCTACAGCCTTTAACAATATTTTCCAATTTGACTCATTCCCACTGAGTTTTGCCATGAATTTTAATGAATCTTTTCAACTCACATTTTGCAGTTTTTCTTTTCACACATAGCTAATAGCCCTGGAATCAGACAGTTAAAGTTTTGCTTCGCATTAAGTCAGTTTTTTAGCAACTATATCTTTCAGGTCTACTAGAGTCCATTTTACTGTCGAAAGATATAATTTAAGTAGAACCCAACATTGTTTATAAATTTTGTCTTTTTACGGATCAGTATATGTGAAAGAAAAACAAAAGATCAAAGATACTCTGAGCATCTCATAATTAGATGCCTTATTGTGAGACATTGATACCGAGATACAAGGGAAAATGGTTCTCCAGGAGGCGAGGGGAGCTATGAAAACAGCTTACATAGTAGCTAAATCGAATTGTCGAAAAAGCAGGCCATACGCTTACTACAGGCACATACAAGTGACCTGCAGTCAACAGAAGTTCTTCGCTGAAACTCCAGGTGTTTATGTTTCAGAGATGAAATGACGCACCTCCCCCTGATACCTGGTCTCTGGGATAGTGAAGATGCCCCACGTTTCCTGGTCCATATTTCAGTCACCACTCTTCTTAATGCCAAGGATTTTCACAAGTCTGGCCAAGACACAGGACTTCTAGTCCTCTGCAAAGACCCTGTACACACGTGTGAATGTTTTACAGTATTCTTCTGAATGTCTAATTACAAAGAAGGACCTGCAATATCTCCTGCTTTTAACCCAGAAGTGGACATTTTCAAGCATAGCTACTCCAGATCGCCTTCCCAAGCACAGGATGGCTGATGTTGGTATGTCTTGGATTCTTCAGTTTCCTTTGACCAGAAGAGAAACACAAGAAACTCTTTGCCTGGTTCTGCACCACCTCCTACGGCCAGCATCTGACCCTGCACACGACCACACAGTGTCAGGGCACCGAGGGAACCACGAATGCTCCAGGAACCATCCCAGTTTGATTGCTTTTCTCTCTCGTCCTGAGCTCAACACACCATTTGTCCCTCTAGATCTCAAGAGCGCGAATGTGCAGAGCCTCAAAAATACGTTTTCTGTTCCAAATGACTGCCCTGAAGCAGGTGGAAATGTTAGGGAGGCAGAGACACCTTGTCAAAGTTCCTCCTCGGCCCAGCGAATGGTTCAGTTGGGCAGAGCACGCTCAATCCCGACTACTTAAAAAAGGAAAAGAGACCTACTTAGCCAGCACAGCGATCGGGGCATAAACACCAGCGCCCTGAATGGGGCGCCCCAAGAGGCCCATTTGTCATCTCACATCACAGAGAACCTCGTTTAGACTTTTGACCTGATCCCCAAATGAAGCTATCCGTACAGTCACTGTACTGTGTGTAAAAGGTGACTCTGTTACATGTACATATTTAAAACATACCAAAAACTTTCGGTTACCTGTTTGGATGTTTATCTTAAAATACTAGGAGTAAAAAAATAAACAGTACTTACTGCATGCCAAGCACCAGTCTAAGTACTTAAATTAAATCACTTAATCTTTGAAGCCTTCCCAAGGTAGGCACTATTATTACCCCCATCTTACAGGTGAGTAAACAACTGAAGCACAGAGAGGTTAAGTAACTCATCCGAGGTCACACAGCTTAGCAAGAGGTAGCAACCAGTGTCTAACATAAACTGTCTGGATCTGGAGCCCATGCTCCAAACCACTAGACTCTATTGTCTCCCACAGAAGTGGCTGTGAGAGGCCCTGGCAAGCACCTGTTCTCTGATGCTTTGCTCTGGCCCCAAGGCAAGGTACTCTTGTGGTCCAGGCATTCCTCTTGCTGGGTGAGGCTGTCATTCATGTGATGTTCATGAGCCCATTTGAACCATGACTTGATCATGACTGGGCCTTCTTTCTGGGTTCTAGGGCGAGTTGGTCTCAAAGCATCATCTGAATAAGCAAGACGGCACCACACACAGCAGTCACACCTTGACTTTAATCCCATTCTCTCTCCCTGAGTTCCCCACTGCCCATGTCACCCAATGCTGTGACATCGAATGCAGGAACTTGTTCCTCATAGGCTCATTTTCTCCTCAGACCCAGAGAAGTTAGGATCTAAGTGGAATTTGTCAACTGTTTTTCTTATTTAGGGAGGAGCATTATAGTTAATATGCAGGAATTAAAAATATGCTTGATATATATTTAAAAAGGAAAAGAGACCTTTTCAATCACTGTGGCGATTAAGGAAGAAAGCAATGGCATAACCATCAGGGTCCTGTATTACCTAAATTATCTCTTATTTATCATGTTTTAAGCAAAAACACTGTCTAAACCTAAACATATTATATCTTCTTTCCTGAGGTGTGAAAATTGTAACTTATTCTTTAGAAAATTCCCCAGACATAGGCTGACTCTTGGTCTCCTTTTTCTTCATTTCCTCCAGGCAAAATAATTACAAACAGAACTTGAAGAAATCTCTTACGCATCAGAAACTTCAGAAACTTGGTCTTTCTTTTCGGTGTCAGCTTATTCGGAGGCCGCTCCTCTGAGAAAAGCTAGTGGTCCTCTTGATACCAGCAACTCCAAACTTCCCCCTTCATCCGGGCTCTACCACTGTCATTGAATATGGCTGTGGACCACCATGCAAGCAAGTCGTTTTAAACAGTTTTTAACACATCCTGTGACTGATGAGGAGTCAAACTTCATATATCAAGCGTATTAAAAATACGGCTATTTCTAGTTGACATGTATCAAGAGATTTTTCTATGTTCGTACCCTTTGACCAAATAATTCCACTTTGGGGACTCTATCCTAGGAAAATAACTTGAAATAACAGGAAAAATTTCCTGCACAAAGACAGTAACCCAACCACCTAAACATCCTTCAAATACAAGAATGGCTAATAAACTATCCGCTTAAAGGAATATTTCATAACCTTGAAATATAGTTATGAAAATTTTATACCATGAAATATTTTTCTAATGTTAGAAACATATATATTAAATGGAAAGGTAAGACAAAAATTACACATACATGTTAATCACTCTGCTGTAAAAATCAGGGACTCTGAAGAGCAAAAATAAGTAAATAATGAACAAAACGTCCTAACTCCCAGAGAAATGGTTTAGAGCCCCGTCTTAAAAGACCTGCAGGCCTCAACTGAACAGGAAGGAAATAAGAGCACGCTAGCCCCAGGCCAAGGGGCTCTAGAAAAGCCTTCGGCCCTTCACACTCTTATGTAAGGCGGGACTCAGTAAATGTGTGTTACACTGATCATTAATGAGGGCACAGGCATTCGCTGCTGCCGACATGCGGCAGCATATAAATGGCTGATACGTAACCACTTTCACCAATAAAAACAGCAATTCCATTCGGTTCAGCCCATTACTAAGCCTCCACCACAGGCTGCACAGGACCAGGATGAGGTCATCTGCACCCCCCGGCAGGCAGTCCCGATTCCCCTCGCCCTCTCTCCCTGCCTTCCACCCCGCAGTGGTCTAAAATCTGGCCTGAAGAAAGTCCCACTAGATGTTTGACACGATATTGCAAAAAAAAAAAAAAAAAAAATTAACATGAGACCTGTCCCCAACTGTGTCCTATGCTGCTGTCACCGTGTAGACATACTTCAGGGCCTGAGCAGGAGAAACCCCTGGTTTTTACGCTGTCTGTGTGTACTATTACATGACATCTTACAATAACAGACGCTAGGTAACAAGTCTAGTTTCTCACACCTGACCGCCTAAAGAGAAAACTACCAAACAATTTAAAAGATATGTGGATTTTTCTATTAGAAATAACCAGTGATTCCTCTTTGATATCCTGAAATCATCATCGTGGTCTTCCAATTTATGTCCTTTCATATATGTAGAGTGGGAAATACTGAATGAAAACTCCCTATTTTGCAAACAAAGCACTTTTATTTCTATTCCTTTCTCTCATCACAATCCCCTTCTCCACTCTGAGTCAATTCAAAAACAACAAGCATCTTAGGTAACGGGATGGGGTAGGGGCAGTGGCAGGTCGGGGCAGGGGTCAACCTAAGGAGGTCCGAAACTGATTCAAAACAGTCAAGTAATATTTCCAATATCACAGGTAGCTTTTTGGCACCGTTCTACTGACAATCTTTTTTGGCAAACAGTCTACTTTTTCTTTTACCTTTTTCTCTTTTAGTTCTTTTACCACAAAGAATAAATCCATAGGTGTCTAATCGCCTTTGTAAAATTCCCACTTCCACCTCAGCCCTTTATGGAGTTACAGCTATTAAAAATAGCATCCAAAAAGGGGGTACTTGCCTCATGAATTTTTAAAAATAGGAAGGATGCTAGGAAGCATTCAGGAGAACTGCTGGAGTAAAACGATTAATATAAGCTTCCCTTGGTTTTATAATGATTGTACAACCACAGGAGAATAACAAGCATATAAGATGACTAAAGATTCAGCTGATCTTAACCCACGGCGAGGTCTCAGCAATAAGTTTACAGTATATTGTTCTTCTTGTTACTGAGCTGACAAAGATTAATTGCCAAGTTGTTCTGATCTGATAGCATTTTGTTAGGGGAACTCAGAAAAGAAAAGGGAACAAAAAAAAGGTTTAAAAGTAATTCACTTCCAGGAAAAAGAAGAAAAGTATAAACTCTAGACTTTTAAATACATACTTGCTTTCAGTGCCTATGTAAGCAAGACAATATGAAATCTTTTTTGTGTAAAAATAAACAAATCTCACGTTTATCAGCATTTAATGTACATTTTTATGTTCTTGATATCCAAAGACAGATGTGAGCTTTAATACGGTTTATCCATATAAGGAGTCAACTGAGCTTCAAATCCATCCAGGAACTTACTTCATTCTTTTGTTATTTATTCCAGTGACTTTGTTTGGATTTAATATTCAAGACAAAATGAAAAGTAAACAAAAGACACTAAGATTATTGCAATCAACCTGGAGATTTGTCACAGTAAAGTCACCTTGTGTTCCAACTCAAAATGTCTCAACTTCATAACTCATTTTATAGCCAAGGAACTCTCTAAAACTAGCCCAACGTTTTAATAGAGACATTACTCAAACCTAGTGTGAAGCATTTTCTCAATTAGCAATTGGGTCCCTACATTTTTTATTATTAATTTGGTAATATCAAACTTATGACATAAAATCACAGGGAAGATCTTGAGAAAATGCTAGGCTAGGGGATGTGATTTCCAAGAGCTAGTCTCTGTCTTACCACAATGAATCTCTAGCCCTCCAGATACATAAAATGAAAGCATTTTGATTATTAAGTTTGCTTCTGCTTCTTCCTTTAGTCCCTTGACCTATTTGAACTTCAGTTTCCTAATCAATACAGTAGAAATTATAACAAAACCAAATGAATTCTAAGTTGACGTCTCATGATATTATTATAAATACGTTTCCATTCATGGGTATATCAATGCTCAGAAATCCACATGCTCCAAAAGATACGATGTAATGTCAAGGTTAAGAATAGACTCAGAAGTAGCCTTCTGCAATTGAGACAAAATATGGCAAAGCAGACATGATTCATCATCTATGTAATAATTCATGTATAAGCGGTTTTCAAGTGTGGTGTTCCCCTCGTTATCAGTAATACAATTAATGTAAAGAAAGATGTAACTCACCTGACAGTTTGAGAAAATTACAGATTAGCATAAGGTTGAACTATCTGGTGGCTAAAAAAAATCCAGAATTATTATATTTACTGTACTATCCAAAGGAATGCCTCCCAATTCTGAAAGCCAGTGACAATTTTCTAGAAAGATTCCACTTCCACCTACTGAACACCAGCACACACCACCCATTGGGACTGGATCTTTGACGTGTTGATTTAGTTCTCACAAAACACTATGAGACAACATTATCCCAGTGTCACAGATGAGGTACGCCAAAGTCCAGGGACTGTCCCCTATCAACTGCCTAGAATTTAACCCTTTGTTCTCTGACCCCAAATCCCCATGTTTTCCCATTCTAGTACATTTACTCTTCAGTGAATGGGGGGGCGGGGCGGGAAGAGGACAAGTTTTTGTAATTACCCTAGATGTGAAAAAAATAGATTTCCTTTCGTCATAAGTTTATGTTTCTAAACAACTTAATTTCTTCTGCGGTGTTAAGCAATTAAAAATGACACTCTCCACACATATATCTATATTTCTCAAACTTGTGCTGTTATAAAATCTAAGTTTTACCCAAGGACCCAAAATCAGCAAGTGCTCACAGTAACATTGTGAAATTGTATAAATCACTAATATGGCTATGATACTAATCAGTCATTAACCTAAATAAGGATTAGACACTTAAGCACTGTTTACTGCTACAGGCCCTTAATTTTGGCCACCACACTGTCTCTTATCAAATGATAAATGGGATATGTTCAATTCAGAAACTCTCTGGTATGTAGCTCTGCTAACAATATATGCTGTAGAAGCTGTGCCTCAAAATTTATCTTCAACATCATGATGGCTGAACGACACAAGATACCTTATAAGTTTGGCCAAAGGAGAGGAAACTCATGCTTGTTCACATCTTGCCTAAATTGGAGAACCCACGAGATAAGTCAGGTTTGCAGAAATATTTGACGCAATTTACGGACTTCACCTTACTACCTGCTTGGACTCCTAGCAGTCAAAAGAGAACCACTAGAAACCTCTTGTTTTAAAGTTATATATTGGAATTCTGTTCAAGAATCATCATTCTGGTTTATAAATTAGTCATGTGCATTTAATTAGCACATGTTAGTTCTTTAAGATACATTGATGGTACAACTTCAATAGGCTCTCTCTGGATGCTCCTTTGTGGGCAATAATAGCAACCGAATGTTTCGCTATCTCCATATGAAAACCATTTATAATATTTTATGACTCAGCAATTCCATTTCCAGGTATTTAAAGTGATAAGCAGAATGACTGAGAATGGAAAACTATGTAGCTACCGCACAATAAGGAATTGTTTAAAACACAGTACATCGTTCAACAAAAAATTGGGGGCTACTCTGTGCTAGGTGACAAAGAGTGAGTGGTGAACAAGACACGGTCACTACATTCATGGAGTTGGAAAGATGCATGTTCCAGTGACTATGGCTACATAACAAACCACTCCAAAATGTTATGGCTTGAACCAGCAAGCATTTTATTCCGTGGGTGAGGCATTTGCACAGGGCATGCAGGAATGGCTTATCTCTTCTGCGCAAGGTCTGGGACCTCACCTGTGAAGTCTTGAAAGCTAGGTGACCCGACCACAGCAGACTGCAATCACCTAGAGGCTCCTTCACCCATAGGTCTGGGCTGGGATGAATCAAAGACTAGGACTGCACCTGAAGCCGCCGTGTGCTTCTCCACACGCCTTGGCCTCCTCCCAGCATGGCAGCCTCAGAGTGACCAAACTTCTCACATGTCATCACAGGGCAAGCATGAGTATTCTAGAAAGTAGCATGGCTTTTTATGACCCACCCGTGAAAGTCCCACCTGTAATCTACGGATCAAAGCAGTCACGGTCGGTCCTACCCAAATTCAAAGAAAGGAATTAGACTCTCATCTTGATGGGGAGGAGCAAGGTCACATTGTGGAAGACCACGGGAGATGGGAAGTACTGTCATCTGTGGAAAACACAAGCTGAGACAATGTCGTAGTGGCCGTAGTGCTAGGAATGCTACCGTTAATAACTCTTAAGCTATTTTTGAGGATGGCTAACATTTGCTGAGTACTTATTTTGACTTCCAGGGCTATTCTAAGACTTTGATATGTATTGACTCATGTCATCCTCAAAGCAGCCCTAGGAGGTGATATCACCATGCCTTTCTTACAAATAAAGAAATCACCACACAAAGAAATTAGATAACTGGCCCAACATCACACTGGCAGTGGGAGAGTCTGGATTTGGGGAGAGTCTGGTTTCGGAGCCCCCGTCTGTAATAGTTGTTAACAGCCACACTCATTCTGAGAAAAAATATTACAGGTTGGTTTCCTTGCTGTTTCTCTTTGCTTATTAATATGTCTAAAGTAGAAGAAAAATAAAGAGCATTTCCTCGAGGCCATTCTTGTACTCTCGTAGGCTTCTATACACAGTGTTTTCTGAACTGGCCACATCAGAAGAATCATCTGACACACCTGATTTGGGATGCCACCCCAAACCCACTGGCTCAGAATCTTTAGGGAAGGGGCCTGGGTAATTGTATTTTTAGCAAACACCTTCCATCCAGTGAAGTTAGGAGCCACTACTGCATGTATTATGTTTGAGTTCTCTCTAATCTGTTTGGCTTTTTCTTTTTCCTTCGCTTGGCTGCAGCTGTCAGAAACCGCTGAAATAAAAGAAACCACTCAACCGTGTAACTAGTGATTTTATGTAATAAGGAAGTACTTGCCTCTTAAAGGCTGGTAAACATTTGATGGCTAAGGGTTCCTGGCACCCTTAAAATACAATTTAGCACCTGAGAGTTGCAGTGACTTCAGTAGTGTTTCAGAGGAGGTGAGATACACGTGGATGGTAAGTGCTGTCATCTTTGGATAACGTAGCAGTGAGAACGGGCCACGGCAAGCAAATACCAGTGAACCATGCAAGTCAAAGGAAGCAAATGCTTAGTGTGTACTTAGTGCATGGAAAATAACTTTCAGCATGACCCAACACCCACAGTTATGATGAAAAAAATCAATTAGATTATTTGTAATTTTATAATTTCATTTTCCAAACATTTTAGATACCTATCTTTATCTTGAAACATAAAATCTATAACGTTTTACTCAGATTGGGGGGAAAATTGTGGCACCAATTCCCACTCAGGGATATCATTTATCTTGAAATTATCTTACTAGGAACAAACATTTGTATATCCATCACTAAAGATCCTCAATTCGAAATAATTTTAACAATATCTAATATAGGAGAATTTATTATATATGACAAGTACTGTGCGCTCTTCATTCGGTTTTCACAATACTCGTAGGAGCTATCCTTACTGTTTTACAAATGCGGACACTGGGCTTAGAATATAACCGTTATTTGCCCAAAGTTTCACAGCTAAGACATTTTGGAGCTGGAATTTCAACTGAGTACAGCACTAAATCACTAAATGATACTATAGTGACCTTCATACTAGTACACTCATTATGTTCTGGACATGCACATATCAAATATTTAATAGCCATGGAATTCAAGGTCAAACCATTTTACTGAAGTAGGTAGATATTTTATATCTGGACAAGGGAATCAAAATCATTATAAAAACCTATTATATAAAAAAACATTATTAAAAAAATTTGGACAAAAGATCGATTGCATAGGGACATGGAATATATAGCAAGTATATGCCTGAAAGGCACCCAGCAAATTGTATACAAGTAATTTAATTTAACAAATATGTATTGTACAGCCAGTATATACAGTATTTAGTCCCCGTTCTTCAGAATTTACAATTCAGTTTGGAAGAGCAAGACAGACATAAGTATCCCTATAACAAAATAAGAGTAGAATTTTTTCCTCTTTATTTAGCAAACACTACCAAAGGGTACAGCCTTAATTAAGGGACAGCCTTAATATCAGCCTATGTTTATAACATTCTTCACTAAATTACAGAAATTGGGACTTCATCCAAAGAGGGTCCAGATTCCACCTATAAGGTTATTCCAAAGCATAAGCCTCCAAGACAATGGTATAATGAGGCTTCGATATATTTAGAATCCAAACTCTTTAAAAACTCACTTAGGTATCATGAAAACATTTGCCTGAGCTCTCGTTCCCCTCCACTCCCACCTGCCCAAAGAGGGTTAGACGCCTAAATTCCCTCTTGCCTCTACCATGCATCTCCATCCATGCTATCCTCGGGCTAGACTTTCAAGGAGGCTGGTAATTCTATCATCAAATTTCCAACCACAGGAAAACGAGCATCAGCTTAGTCTACTGCCTGAGCAACCAATGCTGCAGATTAAAGTTGTTTAAAGCTTTGTCTTGCAAACTTCCTGAGACCACACTGCGAAGCTCCCGTGGTAAAAGTACTAGAAAGAACTCTGGACTTGAAGACCACTCTCACTACATTTTCAAGCGTTCTCGTAGGTTTTGGTTTCTCAGACTTCGAATTGAGGGTATTACGCACCTGCCTGCTCAGCCCTCAGGGGAGCCATGAGTCTCACACGACACGGCAAATGTGAGATGAGGCACACTGTGAACGGGAGAGGACCACATGGAGGTAAGAGAGTATAACTGTACTCTGGAAACCAAATCCTCCTGCTCCTGCCAAAAGCCTGGGAACTCCAGGCTGGTTTACCCATTTTTCTTCATCAGTGTATCAAGAATGCATCAGTACTCAAGATGCCGTGCATGTAGTCTGTCCTGCCAATATTTTTAAGTCTGCAGAACAAATTAAATGGATACATGGAGGGATTCCTGGCCTCAATCCTAGATAAATACAAATGCATTCTATTCATGATGATTTATATGTAACCAAAACATCCCACACATTTCCTTATAAGAAGGGTTGGTCTATGCTATTAAAGATACATGAATGACCAAGTAGCCTGCATCGCTCTGCTGTGAGGTAGAGAGGCTCCACCAAGACACATTTGGCAATGCTGACTTGACACCTCATAAAAAGCCCAGCTCTTTCGAAGAGCACTCTGGTCTTCAGGCTGGTGACATGGTGAGAAGAGCTTTAAATAGGTCAATTAGCCAACTTTTTCTTTTTTGAATCTAAAAGCCTGTCCGGAGTATGATAGAATAGACTTTCAAATGTTCAAAGAGAACTGTGAGTACTTTGCCAGCACAAACAACTAGTGACTTTTCTTAGCAAACTCCATTTCAGTTCCACATTCTTTTATATGTTTTACGGAAGAATGGGATGATGTTTTCAACTGCTGAGTTTCCTTAATTAAAAAATTTCAAACATACCAACTCTGAAAGTAGGATAATAATTTTAGAATTAATACCTTTGCTCTATTGGCAACATTATATTTTCAAAATAGTTTTTATTATTAAATAACACAGCTCTGAAATATTGTTTATGTCCAGAGAGCCTCTGAAATACAGTATTCTGTTAAAAAATTATGCTTTCCACTTCGGATTACACATTTTGGCCAACCAAAACTGAGAGTTATATTATATATATTATGTAAATAAAATCCACACTGAATGCAATTGGTAATCTGAAAATTTTCCTAAAATTAATTTCCTTGAGTAAATTTCCAAAAATCATATAAACAGAAAAGCAGCAGAAATGTTTTTTTCCATTTAATCTTGTATATGGTTCTTTAGGAATGAGAGTAAGAGTAAATATGTTAAAGAAACTAAATATTTTCCATTAGAACCTGATTATTTCTAAAGACATGTTCTTGTGTTTCCCAGTTTGGGGAATCAAAGACCAAATCTCATCGTAGCCCCTGGAATCATAAGTACCTGTTCCTCCTGCCACAGAACAGCTCCACTGGTCACATGGAGATCAAAGGGAAGGCAAGAGATCTGGCAGGAACGATTATGCAAGAAGGCGCCCTAATCAGCTGGCCAGAGGAGTCTGGGTTACTGTGACTCTTAAAGGTTGTGTTGCTCAGAGATAAGACTGACTCTTTAATACTGTCATAAATCCTCCAAATGCCTGCGCTTCTTCCCCCTTTCTCTCTCCCTCCCTCTCCCCTCCCTCCCTCCTTCTCCTTTCCCTCTCCCTCTCCCTCAGCTCTTGACTATATATCCTTAGCTTCTGCAAACAGAAAGAGCTCTAGTCCAAACTCTATAAATTGTTAGCTGCATAATGGTAGGTATGTGAACAATCCTGAATCTTAGATGCTGTGCCTTTAAAAAAGAGAAACTAATTCTTCCCACCTCTGACATCTATAGCTCTCTCAGGGAGCTCCAAATCCAAGAACTACTTAGGTGCAAATTTCTAAATAGCACTTTGTTGAGAACCACCCCCCCAACAAAAAAAATTTTAAAACACACACACACACACACACACACACACACACACACACACACACTTTACATATATATTTATGTCCTAGAGAGTAAAGTAGTAAACCTTCAAAAATCTCTACTGGAATAAGAAAATCAAAGCAATCAGATACGAACGAAGAATACTGATGTCTGAGCCATAAAGATGACCTCTCCCTGACTACCTTAAGAACCATAATACACACTGCAATTCTACTGCTCCCAATAACTTTAAAATAAAAAAGTTATAGATTTCTTAGGTTGAGCCACATAAAATTGCCAATATTTGCCCATTTTGACATTTAGTAATAATTTTAATAACGTAAGGTTCCAACCACAAGAATATGGATTAAATATGAAATTTGGAGTTAACACACTACTTTTCCACCACTAATAAATTAAGCTCTTTAAAGTTTTTAAAATAAAGGGTTAAATTCTTTTTTCAATGTTGCTGTACAACAGATACTTCTCCAAAGAGGAAACACAGATGGCCAACAGACACGTGAAAAGATGCTCAAGGTCACCAGGCATCAGAGAAATGCAAATTAAAACCACAGTGAGATATTACCTCACATCTGTCAGAATGGCTGTCATCAATAAATCAGAAAACAGCAAGTGTTGGCAAGGATGCGGAGAAAAGGAACCCTCATACATTGTTGGTGGGACTGCAAATTGGTACAGCCGCTATGGAAAACAGTCTGGAGGTTTCTCAAAAAAATTAAAAATGGATATACCTTTTGACCTAGGAATTATACTTCTGGGTATTTATCCAAAAGAAATCAATATTGCTATGCATTTCTTTTATTCCTAGTTCTAGTTAGAACTTTCCTGACAATTTTAAGTGATTCTTTTATGATAGAATTTCCTGTATCTTACTGTCATTGACGTGAAATCACAGGGCAACTCTAAATTTCACACGGGTCACATAGCACAGAGCAGGCACATTTTCATAATACTCAAATTATCCCTGCCAGAAAGGAGAGGCAGATCGCACTTAGACTCATAAATATCATTTAAAGAAAACTCTCAGCTGGTGGTAAACCAAGTTAACAAAACATTGCGTATGTAATTGTTTCTTTGGCGCTCAAAAAGAGGCCGTTTGCTGTGGACAGGCACACCGCTCCAACGTGTTCGCTCGTCCAGGTCCAGCTCAGCGTCAACAGCACATCGTTCGCCCACATGTGCACTCCCAGGACACATCGTGCACACTTCCTTCCGTGATAACAACTGTCACACTAGTAACGTGCTTCCTTCTGTCCCCTCTCTGGAACTGGAGGGCTCCAAATGCAGGAATGAAGACTTTGTGTCCCTGTCCTTAGCATAATGCCTGACACATAATAAGTGCTCCGTAATTTGGGGTAAAATGTCTCAATTATTACCATAGTGATGGAACTGGAAAACAGACTGATTCCAAAATTTTTTAGAAATAGAATCAACAAGATTTGGCAAACCCTTGGAAGTTGGAAATAAGGGACAGGGAAAGCCAGGAATAACTAAGACATAGATTTGTGAACAGGGTGGAGGCAGGGACATAGTTTGGACAGATTGAGTCTGAAATACTGGTAGACCAGCCAGAAGGAAAATGACTAGCAAGGAGATGGAAAGAGAAGCCTGGTGCTGGCAACAGAATCAAGACTACAAACATGAGAGTTTTGCTGTCTCCCATACAGAAGTCACTGCTGAGTGAACGGATGAAGATGAGATCACACAGGTGAGGGCAGAGGAGCGGGCGAAGGACAAGAACTTGAGGCAATGTCTGTGTTTGAGCCAGGCTAAGTAAGTGAAATAGACAGACAGGTAGGATAAACGTAGAAGGCATGGAATGATACAGCATACCGAATATGAGGACTTGGATCGGGATGAGATCAAATACTGTAGCGAAGATGGACAAAATAAAAGGACCAGAGAAAATAGTTACAATAGACTGACAGGAGAGGATTGGTAATATTCAAGGGACTTAGTAGAATAGAGCAGGAAGGCCTATTGCAGTGGATTAAGAAATCAGAGTGGTTACAAGAATTCAAGCTTCAAAGCAAGGATATTTGGATGGGAACTCTGCTGGAAAGCTGGGCCAACAGGACACTTTCTTTCCATGTGGGAGACTTGAACTTGTTGGTGAGGCTGATGGGAAAAAGCATGCTTGGTACTTTGATTTTGAATGTCTGATTTGATTGTATGCAGTAGCTTATATGCACTTTCTTGAATGGATAATAAAGGTAGCTTTTAATTTAGGAAGCTTTTTCTAAAAACACCCAAGAATATTTGCAAAGAAACATTCAAGTGCACGTTTTAGGTTAAGGTGCATAAGTGTTGAACGGATGAAAATTTCATAGACTAATTTTAGCTAACTGGTGAATCTGGTGGCCCAGCAACAGAATCGAAACAATCAAACCATTACGCAGCTGCCGCTCACCAGTGCACTGGGAGTTGGCCCCTTGGTAGCTCTCATCTAGTGGGGAGCTGGCTGGCAAGCTAATGCACTTCCTCTCCGGCAGCACAGCAGATGGAACGGTTAATGTAAGAGCTCTGGAATCAGCCTGCCTGTGTGGCCTTGAGGCAGGATGACGAAGTCTCTACGCCTCCGTTTCCTTATGCATAAAATAGAGCTGCCGAAGGTACCTACTTCATACGAAAATTCGGTACGCATACATGATCTAAAAGCTCAGAACAATAGCAGACAGAGAGGAAACGCTCAGGAAAAATTAGCTATTGCTTTCCATAAACCCACTACACACACAGAGATTCGATTTTTATTGTTGATAATCTTGGGTTCCACACTCTCCTATTTGTGATGGCCACCTCAACAACAATCTCATTTCCGACAGGGGTAAACATGATCATCTACTGGATTATCATCATAGTATGCGAACTTTATTTTCCCGGGAGTGATAAAGGCTTTTCTCTGAGCCCCACTCTCTAGAGCATTCCCCTTCGGAACCACAGCTATTGTTGGCGAACCAAGAAGTTGGGCAGTTAGAAGTATAGCCTGTGGCTATGGAACAGGTTTTCTCCTTCAAAACAGCCTAGACCACATGAGAATTGAACCTTGGCCTCATTAATGCCATGTTTCCAACCAGTTCAGCTAACTAAACCAGGCATGCAGGACCTTGCAGGTTTTGAACTCTCTGAGAAACGTCAACTTGTCAAACCACTGAGAAAGGTTGTTAAGAACTACTGAATATAACTATTATTTCCATTTATCCAAGAATTAGACCAAAGCAAATACTGAGGAATCTCATCCTAAACTAAACTTTATCTTAGATTTATATTGGCACATGGTTGGCATTCAGTAAGTGCTCTCTGGGTTGACTGATCACTAAGGCTAAATTCCTAAGAGCATATCATAAAAATAGTAACCTGCCTAAAGATCAAAATAACAGTAAGTAGAAAGTATGTCAGTATTTTATACGACTTTGCCTGGCCAGTTAAGAACCAGGTGCTCAAAGCTTTAACTACTACTCTACATACGGCTCGGGACAGCTTTTTATATGTGCTTCCCTGAAGGTAAAGTACTTAGCTCTCTGAGTCAGCTTTATAGCCCCTTTCTGCTTTCACCTTAATGGATAACATCCGTCCACAAATTTGTAACATCAGCGAGGTCTAATAATGACTGGTGAGAGTTCCATTCCTATATGAAGGTTAAGACATTTTAAACTGCATTTCAGAATGTGGCTTGCTCTAAAAGTTAATCAACGTCAACCTTAGAGATTTAACAAAAGCATAAAAGAATAGCTCTGAGACCAACATGACTTCCGCTAAAGACTCTAAGGGAAAGTGAAGAGGTTGATCTCTTTATTGGATCCAGCATGGAGAGGCAGCTAGCTACTCAACCGACCTGCTGGTATGGACCCCACCAGCTGCACCGGTGAGCAGAGTGTCTCAGGCAGCCTCCTGTGTGGCTGGTGAAGGAATAAAGACCGTGATCCGAAAATTTTGGCCTTCACAATATCTATAGAGATTCAATCCTTTCAGTAAACACCAAAATTAACAATTAGACGTCCTTAGTTTTCCACTGCAAGCTCTGTTTCCTGCTTTGTCTCCTGAAGAAGGGCAATAGCAAATCATTTCCAAAGATTCCACTAAAATTCTAGACTCAGGTCTCTTAATCAATCAATTCTTTCCTTATTTGTCCCCATCTACAAAATACCTTCTTAATAGCACTGTATAGCCATTCAAAGAAGAAGAGAAAGTATTTCTTACTTGGATCTTATGTAGAAAAAAATTATATTCTCATTTTTAGAGAATGAGTGCAGAGGAAAAGCATCATGTAGCCTCACCAAAATGATGTGGGTATCCAACAAGCCTGAACCAACCGGGCACTACCGAGCGGTGATACCGCAGGGACAATGAGCTCCTTCCTCAGGCAGAGAAGTACCCTGTGAATCATCATCTTCTTCTCTTTTTGTTCCTAAACTATTTGCTAGGGCTGTTTAATTTTATCCTGTGTTTATATTCTCGAGTGGGCCTGTTTTGATTGAAAAACACGATGGAAACTTAGATATCTTCCAAGAAAATGTTTTAGGATTAATTCTTCCAACCTAAATTTTATTCATATGAAGGCCAATTTGTGTCATCTTTGAGTTCCTTTTATATAAAAAATCATCTTCTTTTCCCTTGTAATTATACTGTTGCCTAACAAATACTTTCCTGTTCTTGCTAATCTGGGCTGATTTTTACACCTTTACAGCTTTACTCAAACACTACTTACCTACTGTGTTCCAGGCCTTGTGCCAGAGCAGAGAAATCAAATATTTCCTGCCATGATCTCTCCTTCACGAACTTGCTTCCTACGGCCCAGACAGTGTATCATCTCCATTATCTATAACCTGGGTACTCCACTTGACTTTCTTTCTGTCTTTGGAAGACTCTCCATTAGATATCTATCTCAGGACTTATTCCTCTCTGCCAAACATTCTTGGACCCTCACCTAATTGCAGGGCGAGTGTCATATGTCTGTGTCACACCACAACTCCCTCCTGGAAGAGCTGTTTCCCTATAGATCATGAGCTTTGAGCATCAGTTTCTTTTTCCGATCCTTTACTCTTTTTTTGTTGTTGTTGGTAATCTCATACAGGCCATCTTTACGTCAATGTTCCAGAACACCTGACTTCCATTTGTGTGTCCACACGTGCTTTGCCTGCTTTCCCCTTTGTTCTTGGTTCTTCGCTCCTGCAACCCAGGCTCTGCGCGATCCTTTCATTCCTCGTTATCCCTCGCTGCTTCTGGTACAACAGGCTGACACGAGAAAGCTTTCTGGGTAGCTTTTCCATTCACATCACAAAATATGAGGATCAGAGGGGGAAAACAACCTATTACGATTTTGATTATTTTGAAAGCAAAGTAAATTTTGACAAAAACTACCAACTTGAGACTTGAAAGCCTATTTAATTCATACATTTACTGTCATAACCGTACATCCACCAACCAAAACAAACCATGCTGCAAAAAGGTTTCTGGAGAAAAAAGTCAGGTGCTTCCATCATCTGAGCACCTGAACTCCACTACCAAGGGGCACTGAGGTTTGATTCAGTGCCAACTTGCATCACTACCAAGAGGTACCTGCTCTCCTAGGAGGCCTTCCCATTAACCATACCTTGGGAGCATCTGGACCAGCCTGCGTCACCCTGAATTCCGAAGAAGACCCTGGAGTCTCTCTCAATTCTGACCCTTCAGAATACTAGGTAACATTGGTACCTCAGAGCTATCTGCTAAACTAACCATGGCCCTCGGAGCTGAGACTGCTGTCTGAGCATCCCAGAGCCTGCCTTCCGGATTACTCTGTCAGTATGGGCGACAGGCACTCTGCATGCCTCCTTCTCTACCACTCCTTCCATCCTTGACTAACATCACCGGAATCTAAGGAATTCACACAATAAACAGAGTAGCATTGCAAGTGTAATCAATTCACTACTGGGGACTGGTTAGCAATTCAAATGTTAACACTGTTAAGATATATTTAGATGTGTTTATCTACAATGTACACATATATTACTGATCTCTGCCTCACAATTTTATAGGAACCATACTCTATAGGAACCATAAAAGGCACACCTACCCCATACCCTTCATTCTTCATGCTGACCATTCCTATTCCCTGGTATCCACCTGAGCTGAAATGCCAAAATGCCACTTAACTGAAAGGCCATGTATCAGGCCACACAAATTATACTGATTGTTTGCTGGATCACTTATAAATTTAGTCATTCCAACATAATCCTAGGCCCAGAGTATATCTACAATACATGGCTGTATAATTACCAAACTCTCCCAAAATTATACATCTAAGTATTAAGTGGCTCCCTTAAGTAAAAATTATTTAGCAGCTTAACAGATATGTGATGTTTTTAAAAAGGAACTGAGACCCATTAAAACTGGCATTCCATTCATTCCATCTACACTCATATTTAATTTTCAGGACTTTCCCAGCCGATGGTGTATGACTAATGAACGTGTGACCAATGAACACTAACTAGGGCATTTAATAGACTTTGGACTTCAACCTTCCCCAAAATTCCCTGTTTAATTGTTAATGCCATTATGAAATTTATTGCTATTGGTGGAAACGACCTCCATAAATTATTTGAGACTTGGCTAGTTGAAATACATGACCAGAGCATCATATCTGTAATGTATCTGATTCGAGAAGGGTAGCTGTGTTTTGTATCAAACTGGGTTTGCAGGACACACAGGGCTCACAAATCTCTGGTGTCAGACTTGCTCTAAAGTGCCGTTTGTTTAGGGAAGATTTGGAGAACATGAGCGAGTAGCAGAGAGTAGGTCCAGATGTTCTGCTTAAACCCAGGTGTGGCTCGGTTGGCCTGTTTTGCGATGAGGGATTTTCCAGAGCACAGGAAGCAGCACCTGTATGAGATTACACACAGGTTTAAGCTCTACCAGGTTGACTGCCTTCTGTCTGATCTCTTCCTAATTGCCCTGACTCAGTCTCAGGTGGAATTGGACGAACACACAGACTCTGTTTGCTACTTAGATTGACTGAAAATATAAAAACAGCTCGGTTGCTTCTGAAATAAGGAAGGTCAGCTGCCAGTAGAATGGAATCAAAGTCAACAGCACTTAAAAGACTGAAGCTCACTCAATTATAATCACCCCACGCCTTTTTATTGCTGTGATATCCTTTCCCTCAAAAAAAAAAAAAAAAAAAAAGAAAAGAAAAAGAAAGACAAATACATTTCCTATACAAATTCAATACCAAATTGGGGTAATATGGATAAAAATAAAGGATTGCTAAGTACCCATGATGTTGTGTTGATATTCAACAGGTTTGGGCTATAAATTGGTTTGGTGTGTGTAGATGACTTTTGGCTGCAATATTAAAGGAAAATTCTTCTAGTAAAAATACACAGCACCCTTTTCTTATATAGTAAACAGATGTTGGCCTTTCATTGTAAAGTTATTTTTGATTTAGTAGATGTCAAATATTACTTTAACAGACAGTTCCTGTCTACAAAGAATACTTAATGTTTGTGGGAAAAATAGTAAATCAAAAGATTTTTATTTTTTTAACAGCTATTCAGATACCATTAAAGCAAATGGTTTTGAAAATCCAGTCTTAGCACTTTAATTTAAAGATGATCTCTATGCATTAAAATTTCACTGTGTATGATTTTTGCAGTGATAAAAACCTTGCAGTTAAATGTGTTTATCTGACAAAGCCACCCTCCCATAAGTCTGTTGTACTTTCATAAACTGCTGATTCCTTTTTCGTTACTACAGGCTGTAGGTGCTGAATGACAGAAAGCACAGTGCAGATGACCAGATCGACAGTTTTCGCTCTGTAGAGCTGTTTCTGAAGCCAAATGTACGTGCCAAGGACTCCAAGGGAAATGAGTCTTTTCATTACCTAACATCTTACCGTTAGATGTTTTCTGTACATGTCTATATACATTGTTTATGAAGAAATCCTAACTCAAAGTTAGTGGCTTCATACTAAAAGTGTTTAGCTCAAGCTACATGATACAAACCTGGACAGCTTCACAGACTCAGCAGCATCTCTGCAGCATGCCGCTCCGAAACCGAACCACTTTGCAAGTTCCCGTGCGCTTCGAACAGCATCGAACTCCTCTGCCTGTGTTTGCACACACCACTCCACAGCTTACAAAGAGAGTTGCATGGCGCCTTGCCCTCCAACACCCAAAGTGATTAGCTCGTATGACAGAGGAAGGAACTGAGGTTCAGGCAACAGAGAGACATGCCTGCAGCTGCTACATGGTGGCCCGAGTCCCAAACCCAAGGCTTTTAATGCAGAGCAGTGGAAACATCTTTCCTAGTCTCTGAGCAGGAATGTTTCTGACTCATTCTACATCTTAAAAATAACAGGTATAATATTTTAAATATTTGCTGCACCTTACAGTTGTTGAGTAGTATAATATTTCATCAAGGCAGTGTATTTAGAGAGTATAATTGTAGTAGATGAAATAGTGGTCCCCAAAAAGATATGTTCACATCCTAATCCATGAAAACTGTGAACATGACCTTATTAGAAAAAGGGTCTTTGAAGACATAATTAATAACCTTGAGATCATCCCGGATTACCCAAGGGGGCCCTAAGTCCAATGACAAGTGTCGTGATGAGAGACAAGAAGAAAGACATGGATACAGAAAGGAGGCCACGTGAAGACAAAGGCAGAGGCTGGAGTGATGCAGCCGCAAGCCACGGAGTGCCTGGAGCCACCAGGAGCTGGAGGAGGCCAGAAAGGGTCCTCCTCAGAGTTGCTGGCAGGGGCAGGGCCCTGCAGACGCCTTGGCGTCAGACTCCTGGCCTCCGGACTGCGAGAGGATACATTCTATGGCGATCAGCCAAGCCGTTTGTGCCGGTTCACTACAATAGCCATAGGCAACTAATACAATGATACGACAGTATGTCAGAGGTTGAAAATGTGAATTAACTTAAATGTCTTGTGAGTTATTTCAACCAAGAAAATGTGGAGGCTTCCCTCAGATAAACCCCAGGTGAAAAGATGCTTTTCTCATAATGCCTGCAAGACGGGCTCAGATTGTGCTGCCAATGGACGCACAGAAACTCCAGAGTCACAGCAGTACCCAGAGCCCAAACTCGTAACGAAGCTTTACTGGTAAACGGAGGAACGGTGTGAGGCAGTGGGCAGGGAGAGATCAGGGCAGAGCCATCTCCAGTCCTAGAAAACAATGCAAAACTCAGCCTGACTCATGGTGGGGTAATAACCTCATATTTGACCACACACACAGGCAGCACACTCTGATAAGTATAAAACACCGTTAAATTAAAGTCTCTCTCTTCATCGCAAGTAGCTGAATGTGAAGAGCACATCAGCATCGATGTGTAAACAGAGACTATTTGGGGGGATCTTGATCTAGTTGCTCAGAACACGCAAAGTGCCGTGACACTTGGTTACTTCCCCCCCTCGGCATTCCCAGTATGCCCCTCACTGCGGGATTGTGTGAGCGCTCCATGCCACACTGCCAGTACTCAATGTGGTTCAAATACCACCAATCACAAGGGGGGGGGGGAGTGCATGCCACCTAGGAAGTGAGAGGCACCTGCTACGAGACCTCACAAGGCCCCTCGTGCCCCAAGGCAGGCCGTGCGCCCCTGCTGGCAGCTCTCGTGGCTCTGCAGCCTTCACACTGGTCGCCGCCCCTGGTTCTCGTTCCTGCTGCTCCTCCACCTTCCAGATAACGTGCTACACCAAGCGAGTACGCGCTCCTCCGTGCTACCCATGCAGCGTCTCAGCTGTCAAAGACCAGCTTCAGTTCTGCTCCAACTGCTCAACCTTCCGCCCTATCCTTGCAGCGTACGCTTCACGATCAGGAGCATCTCACGCCCCGCACCTCTATCCTTCTCCCGAACGGGAGTGAGATGCAAGCAGAAGCTAGAACAAAACGGATCCGTGTTATTCAGAGATGGGGTTTCAGTAGCAGGAATACAGTAAGACAATGGGGGTAAGCCTCATCTTTTTCTCTCGTTAAGTTTCTCAGTCTTTCCTTACGTGTACCTTCTCGCCACCAGTACATACTGAGGTAGCTCAGTATAGTGGTTAGACATCCGGGGTCTGAACGCTGACTGTTAGAGCCCCAACCAGAGGTAAGTTACTTAGCTTCTCTGTGCCTCACTTTCTTCATCTGAACCATTAGGAAAATGTACTTACCTCAGAGGGGAGTTTTGTGAGGACTAAATGAGAAAACACCTATTAAATGCTTAGTACAATGCCTGGCACATGATAAGAGCTCAATAAAAGTTAGTTATTGGTACAGGATCGAAAGGGGTGGATTAAGGGTCAGAGCTAAATAGGTCATCCAGCCTGTTTTTAGGTCACAGATACACGAACAGTGTGTGTGATTCCAGGGGTTCATCTTAGCTGAGAATGGCTGGAGTTTCAACCAGAGTTTGGAGCCGAAGCCTGTGGCAGCAAACAGCACGCTTTTATCCGGAAGGCGGCCTGCCTCCCCTCGGCTTCCCTGGAGCCTGCAGCAGCAGGAAGCAGCGAGAAAGGAGCACTGGTTTCCAGCCACTTCTCTCGTCCTCCGAGGCCCACCCTCCTGCCCAAGCTTTCTCCCTGCCTCCCTCTCCAACTCCTCACCTCTGGCCTTATCTTTCTATCCATCTCTTCACCTTCGCTTCTGGCTCAGATGTGACTCACTGGAGAACCTGCACCAGGCTGCACATCCCGGAAGGCAGGACGTGAGCCTGAGCAAGGCGGCTGAAGCCCGTGCGGCCCCCAGCTCAACACTCGGTGCCGAGCATGCTGTAAACAAATACCGGATGCAATTCTTAGTTAATTAAGAATATATATTTTGGGGTTTTTTATTCAACAGTAACCAATGTAAAAGAAGAGCGAGGTAAGGCAGGACTCCTCTAAAACAGAGAACAAGTGTACATGAAACCAACCCAAGTTTTATACGAAGTTCTAGCAAAAACATTCGGTATGTGAAAAATATACGGCCGCCTAGCTGTGAAATGTGTTAAAAGATCTTTTATCTCATAAAGTGCAGTCCAAATTAATACTGGGCATTGTCGCCAAGTTGTTGGCAAGCTGAGCTCTCCCCGAAGTGCTGGTGACATGTGTAAAGTCCCCACGAGGAGGCACACCCACCGAGTGAGGGTTTGTTTGCTTTTTCGTTTTTGTTTTCGTTTTCCTTCAGCAAAAGGAATTTATTTAGGAAAAAGAGATCACAATCTGGTGCATGCAGCCACGGCCAGGTTCTGCCCAGAGGGAAACGCTTCATTCCAGCCCATTTTCATGCTCCCTACTTCTCTGCCTTCCGTTTCAGCTGAAGGACCAAAAAAATAATAATAATCATCCCACAGAAATTATTTCTTATAAGGGACACAACAGCAGTTTTAGCTGATGCCACTTCCACACTTTACAAAGTGAAATTGAGCCTTTATACCAACCATGTTGTTAAACTTCATGCTTAATATATCATCTTGTGAGAAATCCACGTGTAGGTTTATCTGAAGTCCCAAAAATATAATCTGGATGCATGGATAGAATGAACTAATCAAGAGTGTCTCTTCTCAGAACTTTGAAGGCTTTTTTTTTTCTTTTTGTCTTTCTCTAATTATACCAATAATACAAATCAAAAGTGTTTGAACACGTGAGAGTAAATCAAAGCTGACGCGTGAGCGATGCCCGTGGACCCTGCCCGCGGCACGGGGTCCACAGGAGCACTGGCAGGCTCCCGTTGCTTCCAGGGGAAATGGTGCGAAACTGATGCCCCTGCTCTTGGGGAATGAAAATCACATCCACTGTCTCCTGTACATCTTATTGTGCTCCTCTAAGTGGATCAGATGAGGGAGAAGGAGCGGGGGCTTTCCGTGGCGAGGAGAGCTTTGATCATTTGGATCAAACACAGACCACCTATCAGCCTTCCAAGTGCCTCCATTGCGTCATACACATTTTCAAGATTGTGTCATAATAGCTACCAGTCATTGTAGTTGAGATAAAAAAGGGATCCTAATTAAACATGTGATTGGATCCAGACGTTTTAATCATGCCCTCTATCTATTTTGCAAAGCAGGCCTGCTGTCTTTCCAGCAGCCCCCTGGAATCGCCCTAGGATGACAATTTGCATGCTAACTGAACTCATGTACCGTGCAGAGTGCGCAGGACATCTGTTGCTGATTGTGTTGGCCCTCCGCTTTTCAGACGCAAATATGAAAATGCAGAAAGTAAAAGGCAAATTATGGAGCCTGGGGCAGGAGAACAGACTGATTGTTTGATTTTTCTTTCTCTTTCCCGATCCCTGTAGAGGAGACTCACAGAAACTAAAAACGGTCCCCACCTCGCAGTCCTCCGGGCACTACAATAAAAATCAGTGCCCATGAAACGAAGCTGCTTCCCAGCTGCTTCTTGTCTTGGTCTCTTTCACGATGGCCAGAGAGAGACCCCATTCCCAGCTCAAAGGTCTCCAAATACGAGACAGGAGGAAAGGGGAAGCCCCCCTCCCCCCAGACCCGAAAACGCAGACATAAGACAGAGACAGGGCCCCAAACATCCTACATGGCACAGAGAAGCTGATTTACCGCTTGGCAAACATCCTTCCCCACCTAGTCAAGACTGCGTGGGGAATGTGAAACACCCACGGGCAAAGGGACTGGGTCGTGTGAACGCGCAGGGTCACCACAGACGTGGCCCGTGCTCAGGGCAGCAGGGGCACGGCTCCCCTGCTTTCCGGAGGGCAAAGGCTGGATACAGAATTGAGATTCAGAAAAAGTTTAGCAGCTTACACGTGCCCGGCACCATTAGGAAGGTTCTCACCCACATTTTTCTCCAGTCCTCACAACACTGAGAGATGAAGGCTGATCCCCTTCTGAAAACAAAGAGCCTGCGATTCAGAAAGACTCAACGATTTGCTAAGGTGGCCCAGCTCGGAAGCCACAGCCCAGGGCTGACCCAGGCCCGGGTCTCTCCCTCGGGGGCGTGATCGTCATGCCGCATGGCGCCACGGGCTTGGGCGCATCCACCGAGCTCTTTCCTCAACCTCCACACAGCACGAAAGTTATAACGTGGAGAAAACCCATCCTTGTTGTCATCTGTGGAACATACTTAGCTTTTGCCTTCACAGAAGACAGACAAAAAAATTGCTTCACTATGTTAAGTCCAAATTGAGAATTTACCTTTCCAAGAAACCTCGCTGACTGCTGCGTCCCAGAATGGACGTGTCAGCCACAGGAGTGACGGGGATGGGCCAGGCCCACAGCAAGAGCGAAGGGAACCGCTCCCCTTTGTCACTGACCTGCTCCACCCACGCAGCTTCCCACTGAAATCCAAGCTCAAGCACCATCCGCTCTGAGTCAGGCACGCACACTTATATTAACGTGCTTAGCAGCAAAGCGATCCCATGGGTAAGTGGTAATGGGCCGTCGCTACGAAAGCCCAAGGCAGTGGGGCTCAGGGTAAGGAAAGGAAGCGCTAGAGACCACTCGGCTGTTGGCGACCGAGACGAGATTCAAACACGGTCTTGGCTGTAGGCCACGTCCCAGCCCCGAACTGTCCCCATCATCCCAGTGCCTAACTGTTCTTATTCTTCCCTCCACAATCCCATCTCTCTCACTGCTGACTAGCCCCAAGCCTCACCCACCTAACGTCTTCTCCCTCACCATCTAAGCTCCCCACTCTGCCTCCAAACCCCATATCCAAATCCTTGGTCTCCCTGCAGCAAGAGTTCTCAAACTTTATCGTGCTTAAAAATCACCGGAAGGGCTTATCCAATTTCTTATTCCCATCCCCAGGTGTGCTGAACATCAGGTAAGAGGGGGCCTGACACTCTGCATTTCTGACAAGCTCACAGGTGACAGGCTCTGCTGGTCCGGGGCCACCCTTCGAGAACCACTGCCGGCCAGACCTCGTCTCTCTGCTCCTTTCCCGCTGCGGAGGCAAAGAGCTGAGTCATCTGGGCCCTCTCGGCCTTGCCCTCGGGCCTCCCAGGACTGCCCGTCAGGTGAGCGCTGGCCTCCTGCGCCGGCCTGGGCTTCAGCGGAAAGCCTCCACTTCCCTGGCTTCCTCTCACTCTAGAAGAGAGCATGGAGTTGTCCTCCTCCAAAGCCCGTTCTCAGCTGGCCTGGCCTGGTAGAAGTTCCAAGCGTTCAGAATCAGATTCCTACTCCTGGATGTGGCCTTGAGCAAATTACATGACCGCTCTATGCCTCGATTCATCATTCTCAAAACTGGCAATAGAATATTTACCTTATAAGACACGGCAAAGACCACAGGGAGGGCTCACAGTCCCGTTCCCAGCACGCGTTCCTTCTCTGCTTCTGCCTTTCCTCTCTCGGGGCTGTGCACAGTCCGGGCTCTGCCTCCGCAATGCTCAGCAGCCGTTCGGGGCAGAGTCGGAAACGCCAAGTCCGTCAAGCACAGCGTGCTCACAGCGGCCACAGTCAAGGTGTTCTCGGACACTGTGAGCGTGCCTTCCCTCCCGACTGCTTCATCATACGTGTGTGAAGCGTGCGGAATTCGATTCTGTCACACCATTTGCTGGACACTTTTAAAGGGACACGGGAGTGAGGACCTTCAATGTAAGGGAACTTGAGAGACCAGGATCTTGCTCTCTGACCTTGAACCTCATCCCCGAGGACATGTGGGGACCTCAAGCTGAGGAGAATGCCCCAGCTTAGTCCCTAAAACAGAACATTGAACGCAAGAATTCTTTAGGTCTTTTAATTTTCTCTTTAGTCTCTTAATTTAAAACTCCACTAGTCTCTTAATTTTTTAAATATTTATATTTCATAGTACCTTTTTTATTCTTTTAATCTTTTACTTTTGGGTTTATATTGTTTTTGTAGAATATTCATTATTCTCTGCTTTGTATTTCTTATAGTTTTTACCATTTAATCTAATTTAATGAGCTTTTTTTTTGCTTCTGCATGTTGTCCACTTATTTTAATTTCATATTTTTCATAGGCAGTTTCTTATCATTTTTAAATTATATATACAATGTAGGATACTTTCAGGGAAATCACATATTACAAACAAGCAAAATGAATAATTTTAAAAAACCATACCCCAACCAACCCAAAAATCATACACAGAACACCTAGTTGTATACACTTCCAGACTATTTTCCTAGAAAAAAAAATAGCCTAAGTTTCCTCTTAGTTTGGCTGCTTTTATCCTTTTTAACAATGTATATTTTGATTTTATTTTGTTATTTTTCCAATTCTCTGGTTTAGCTTTCTCACCTTTTACCTCTTCATTTACATTTGTCTACATTTTATCTTGGCTTTCCTTAGCCTTTCACCCCTCTATGTTTTCTTACACTATTTATGTTCATTCTAGCTTTTAAATAAAGTCTTTGTTATTATTTTGATTAAGTTTTTCATGTACTTTGCTTGTTACTGTTTAGAAAGGAATCTTAGAGATTACACAGAAATCATTCAATATCTGATTATAACCAGGCTGCCAACAACTTGTCTATAGCTTCCTTTCTAGAAAGTACCTGAAGGAAGTGCATGTTTGATAGCATGGTCCCTCACAGGATGAACCCCAGCCAGCGTTACTGGCCTGATTTCCTCACCCCCCCTTCCCCAAGTACCATATTTATTTATGCCTTGTTTCCTTTACAATGTATTATCTCCTCTACCCATAATGCCGTTTCTCATCATCTGGTTAACTAGAGATACTTCAAAATCATGTTTAAATAGCTTCTCTTTACATAGCTCATGCTCCCGTCTCTGAGTTCCCTCAAAGTTTTGTAATATTATTTGTTTACAAGTATTGTCTCTGCAGAAATATTTCTGAGGGTATCGTTTCTTAGTAAGTAAGGTCAGAGGCCCAATGAACTTGTTATTAAAACAAGACTGTGGGTCCTTAGAAATGCAGTGCTGAGGTATTTACCTTACCCACTTTAGGTAAAACTGATAGCTCTGTTCCCCCTGGCTACACCTTCATCTTAGGCAGAGGGGCCATAGGTATTCACTCACTCTACTGGTAGGTACCAAGTGCCTCACACATGTGCTGCACGGATCCAGATGCTAGGGACATGGCAGTCAGCCAGGGGCCTATGGCCGAACACAGAAACTAGCAAAGGGCCTTTATAGGAGAGTCTCCTTGGCAAAACACTGGCATGGCTCGGTTAGGCTATAGGTCCATTACTTATCAGAGAATTTGTGGAAAGGTTACCAGGAAATATGTTTGGGTTGAAAAAAGAAAAAAAAAAAAAATGTCAGTGGAAAATGCTGCACTCTCATCCTGTCACTCCTGGGTGAAGACATGTATCGCGGTTACGGCTGATGGAGGAATTGTTGAAGATTTGGTCCACGAGATTTTTTTCCTGCTCTGTCTTCATGAGCAGTCGCCCGTGAAGCTCCCTGATGCCAGACCAGCTCCACAGGACAGTCTCAGGCGATGGCTTCTAAAGCCACGGTGAAAACGCCAAGGGTTTTACAGGGTTTCTGAGGATTGACTCCCTTAATGACCCGAAAATAAGCCTTGTGTGAAAGAGATCGCATTCGAAACACAGCAATGCTTTCCGAGGCACCAGACGGGACTTGAGTGTGATGTCCTCACTAACTTGAAAATTGTCGAAGGGTTTGCTTTGAAGTCTGTCAATGAGCACAGCACATGGACGCCAAATGGCACACCCTCACGGCTTACGGAGCTGGTGCCAAAGGGAGACCCCTCACCCAACTAGACCATCTGCACTTGACAGCCCGACACAATCCTAACTGGAGAAGTCCTCTGCTGCCCGGGGACGAGGACCTTCATTTGCCAAATGCGACACGTTTCCCTTCAAAAGGGACTCTGAGTGAGACACGGTCAAATCAGAAGGCCCGCCACGGCCCCTCCTCTAGCTTGCTTCAACGCCTGCCTTTCTCACGGGCGATCAGGACATCGAACTGCAGATCCGTTCATTTCTCTGAGCATGAGCCTCAGTGTTCTCGCTTTACTAGCACTTGCAAGGGTTAGGAAGCCTCACCCGATTTCATACGTGAAGGTGAGTGTGCTTTTTTATCGCAGTCACTACATGGATAAGAAAAAACAGGAAGGGAGACCTCATTAAACAGAAGTTGCCTACTGAATGCAAATGTTTGCCCTTTTTTTTTTTTTGAAGACCATTTCACATACATTTACTCAAAGATACTATAAACAGAATTAGAATGCTAAATTTGTATGCCACCGGTAAAGGGATAGATATACTGAGAACTGAAAAATTATATAACTAAATACAATTTGAATTGTTTTTGAAAAAGCCAAAAACCTACCACAACTTTCGCCCTTATTTTAGATATTAAATTAAAATAAAGTCCTTTCAAACAAACTCTTACCAGGTATGATGGGCCCATCCCTCGTAGTCTATAAACTACCATCAGGCACAGTCCCGGCATTTAGGGGGCATTAGGACTGCTGACACCACCCACAGGGACAGGACAGAACCAACCGCGTTCACTAAACGACAGGACTCCTCCCGTGAATGGAAACGGCGGTGGGACTCCTCTCGGGGCCGCATGACATCCAGCGCTCAGTCAGAGAACGCGGTTTGGTGTCACCTGTTTTTTTCGTAAACACTTGAGCCTCTCTGCTAGATATGTTCACATATAAATTTGATAATGAAATATGAAAACCCTAACTAGTTAGCTTGTTAAAGCCGATCTCATGTAGTCACTAAACGCCAATTCAGAAATGGCTGAGGATTTGCTTATATTTGGCACATCTGGAACCACTAATAAATGGTTAATTTTTTAAGTTTATCTGGAAAGCACTTCTATTGTGTAACATTAAAAATAATCATAATAGTACACATTTGCTTACCACTTCACAATTTACAAAATAATTTCACTTCCATAATCTCCTCCATTAGACTGTAAGCTGTACCACGGCAGAATCCAGTCATCTTGGTCAGGACTGCATCCCTCATCCCTACTGCAGTAAAATGCTAACTCTATTTTTATATCAGGAGTAATTTCATTCAAGTAGAAATGCTAGGTATAAATATTCTCATCCTACATATGAGAAAACTGAGGCTCAGAAAAGCTACATCCGGGTGCACAGGAGTAAGGTAAGTGAGTGGTCGAGCTGGCCCCAGTCAGGCCTTCTGAGCCCACGGCCATTTCTCCTTCCACTGATTCACCAATATCATCTTACATCATTTATTTTTTTTAAGTAGCTGTTACTCTACAATTTGTTATGTTTCTTATGGTGTCACCTGATCTATGTGGTGGCCTTGTGAGAAGAGGCTGGGCCTTCCCATTTGGGGGACGTGGAAATGGACGCAGTGGGGCCCCAAACCAGCCCACTCCTACGCGGCAGAGCGGGAGCGACAGCTGGATGCTCGCAGTGTGCGCAGGTGCCCCGCTCCCTGCTGCTTCCTGGTACTCTTCCTCACCCCCAGGAGCTGGCTCTCCTTCCACATGAACCAGTCCGCGAGTCCGCAATGAGCGGGCAGTGTGCCAGGCTCCCGGGGACGCACATGGCCGATGGCACTGCTTTTATGCTCTAAGGGCTCTTCTTCCTGTGGCAGGTTCAGACACATGCACGGCTGACCGTATTACAGAGCCGGTCATGATAAACACGAACAGGGCACTAAGAAGGCAGAGGGCTCTGGCCAGTCCAATGAGAAGTAAGGCGCAGTCCTGACTCTAACTCCAATTCACTCTCTAATTATGGCTAAGACACCTACTTTTGATTTCCTAGCCTGTCGAATAGAAAAAAATGCAGTGTTTACGGTGGCAGGAGGGTACGTTTTATATAATCTATTCTTTGTGTGTGCGTGTAATTTTTAGAACTTATCCTTCACAGCTTGAATTTAAACAAACTGAAATTGTATAATCTTTTGGTGGATGTTAACTAATGTACACACAATAGTGAATCATTATATCATATGCCTGAAACTACTACACTGTCACATGTCAATTATACCTCAATCTAAAAAAAAGTTATTTTCCAACTTTTAATCGGACCTGTGTCCTTGTAGCACAAGCCCTTTCACCTGTCCCCCACTGACAGAACCCTCCCCCTGTGGACAATGTGCCCCATTTCCTGTGTGGCTCCTATTTCTTTAAGTGGTGGGTCTCTGCATAGTCGGGCATTGGAATCACCTTGGTGCTTTTAAAAAATACTAATGCCTGTCCCGGCTCAGATCGACTACATTGAAAGCTCTGCCCACTTCTTTTGCCAATGGAATGAGACAGCTGGATTCAAATCATTTAATAGTGATAAATCATTCTATCTCTATGACTTCCGTATAGTAAATTAAGACATTTCTATTTTCTCTATCTAGAGTCGATAAACAATTGTCTATAATGAATTTCTAATTTAATATGAAATAACCTGAAACGTTCTCACAACTTTTCAGATGAATATACTGTGCACAAAATTCAGTGAACACTAAACATAAGATCGACATTGCCTTTTTCTCAGAGGAGAGTTAGGGAAAAAAGGATGAGAGAGAAACTGGTTTGCTTTACTAAATCATTATTTTTAATTGGAGAAAAGGATACAGTATTCTGCTATGAACTGACATGCTTACTAGCAGCCACCAATATAAACTACTGCAGTGACATATGCATTTGGTAAAATTATACATATAATGAGAATAAACGCAGTGACTGTCTTTAAAAACGTGTTTTTGTGAGGTTACGGTGCTACTTCCTGAAAGGAAACCATACTGGAGCTTGAAACTGACCGCTTGGTCACTAAGTCCCTTTGACAGTCTCAATGGTCTGGACTGGTAGATGGCATGAAACAGCTACCGCAAGAACAAAACTGTCTGATTCTCGTCACCCGGTGGCTGCTCTGCATCTGAGTGACACAGGCAGTTTCTGGAAGTCACTGGGAATCATGTACGAACACATTAAACTTTTTTTCAGAAAGCACAGATCAAAAGGACCCCTGAAGCCATGTCTGTCCCTGATTTCTGCTAGTATAATTACTGACCTATTTGGTAGAATACTGGCATTTTTACTTTTCCTAGGCTCCTGATTATATTACCTTTTTTATCTTTGCTGTCTAGAATGGCAGCAGCAGACCAAAAGAGCACAGTGACTTGGCTCAGAATGAGATTTTAAAAATTAAGAGGGACACAAATCTCATGGTGCAGTGGAAACAAAAAAAAATGGATTAGAAGTTAGCTCACTTATGCATGAACTAGAGCAAGTTGCAAACAGCTTGCCTGGGCTACAGTATCTATAAATAATGAGATTTTTTTTTTTTAAAGTGATTTGAGGGGAAATCTTTAGAATTAAAAAAATTTTGTCTCACTCTGACACCTGTTCAATGTGATCTGTTTTATCAGAATTCCACTGATGTATCAATAGTCTTCATTTTCATGTGTTCTCACTAAACTGTAGGCACTCCCAATGCGGGGGTGGGGACGGGGGAAGAGCAGCAGGGAAGAAGCTTGGGCAGCAGCTACCTCGCAGCATTGCATGTGGGGATGCTCACGGACCTCCTCACACCCCACACGAGTAGTGTCCAGTGGCAAGCTGCCCTGCTGCTCAAAACATCTGCATGCGAGTCCGCGGTGGGGGGAGGGGGGGATGGTGAACATGCGAAGCCCTGAGCTCTCCACACTGAGGGAAACGCAACGTCCGCAGGTGGAGCCCAAGAGTCTTATCACACTCTTCAAGCAATTCTTATTTCACAAGAAAATTTGAGGACCAGTGAACTCAAAATAGATCCAAAGTTATTTATATTGTCTCCGGTCTTTTAAAGAAAAGTCAGGTACTTGCATCTGACTCTGACCCCCAGGAACTAATTTTGATTATGTCTTGACCTTGACAGAGAAATATTCATTTTCCATTTCCATTCCAAAACACTGTGGAGTGGGGCAGGGTGGCAAACCATCAGTACAATCGGAGGCTTACTGGCAGAGTCCTTGTGCACCTTGGGACAGTTGGACTCAGTTCTGCTAATCACTCAGAGAGGAAGCACATTCACCCAAGAGCGTACTAAATGCCTGGAGGTCCACAGGGGCCCCTCAACTGAGACATGTTTCGTGTAGAAATTGGAAAACTAGAGGGTGCATGTTCAATTAAATTTGAGGATCTATAAGGTTAACTAAGAAATATACAGGGTACTAAAAGGCTGTGTATAAAAACGTTTGTTATTGTTAACTCTGAGAAAAAGAGCTCTTTTGAAGTCTGAAGTCTAGAGTGTAGCCTTAATGCTACGTCACTGAAGGCAGCACCTTGGATTTGTCACCATTGTTTAATCTGGCAATTTTTTTCTAATTGAAAATAGTTTAGTTACAAATAATCTAGGCTCTTAACAGAGATTTAATGTTGAGAGGAGGGAATTATTGCTCGCTGAACAACTTAAAATATATTCCCTAAATTTCACTTTTAGCGACAATCCCAACCAGCAATCCCATCCTGCAATGCGCACATCAAAGGTGCCAGCCCCAGCATGGTGTGACATTTATCCAATCTAAGCTTTGTTTTTGATGCTGGAGACAGCTCTATTTTGTCTTCTCATTTAAATCTTTGTACACAGGAGCGATGCATAATATTAACTGAATAAAAATTACCAGGTAATTGAATTCTGCTTAATCAAAATTTCAAGTCCTAATGAGTTTTTGGTGAACTTGCAACAAAGAATAATATCTAAATAACAGGTAGCCCATATACTTCATATCTTCATTTCACATGTGAAATAAAAAAAAAAAAAATCCAGTGTATTTCCACAACTTGTACAAACTTTCTTTTATGTCTTCCCAGGAGAACATAAAGAAGCATTCTAGCTATGACATGATTTTTAGAACATTCCAAGTAGTTTTAGGATGAACTATAGGAGACACAAAAGCAAGAAAAGTAGTTCATGTGATGACTGGTTTTTGTTTTATTTTGTTTTCTTTTCTTTTCTTTTCTTTTCTTTGCATGACTAAGATGTTTCTAGATGTTGTTTTCCCCAGTCTGGTATATATACTTCAGTGAACAACAACAAAACAAAAATGACAAAAACTATGCCTCCATTCTGCTTGAGAGAAACACTAAATATAATAAAAACTAAATTTTACAGTATGTAAGACGATGATTAGTGCTATGGAGAAAACAAAGCAGAATAAGGGGGTCTGGGGGTGAATGGGTGGGGAGACAGTTTGCAATTTCAATAAGATTATCAGAATAGTCCCGAATTAGGATTGAGCACAGATCTGAAGGAAGTAAGGTCGTTACAGAGCAGATGTTTACGAGAAAGGGTGTTCCACGCAGCGGAATGACTAGAGCAAAGGCCTAACGGTGGGAGCAAGTCTGGTTGATACAAAGAACTACAGAGGCCAAAGTGGAAGTGGAGGAAGGTGGGGGAAGTGGTAGGGGATTGGATCATAGAGTAATGAGAAGGAAGGGGCAGATCATGTGGGGCCCTACAGTCCATCACAAAAATTTGGTTTATCCTTCAAGAGAGCTGGGAAGCCACTGAAGAGTTTCAGCAGATATAACAGAAGTATACATATAGTCCCATGACGCCAAAGCAGTGCGGCCTAGAGTATAGGAATGTGAGCTTTAGAATCAAACAGACTTGGGTTTGGATTTCTGTTCCACCTCTTACTAGCTGTATAACTCATTCAATTTTCTCACCTATAGAAAGAAGCAACCCTTGCTTGGCTGCTGTTTTCTATAAGTGGGTAGTTATAAGTATTCTCCGAGGTCATGTTTAAGCTGCCTATCCCAGAAGATTGTGTTTTTCAAGATGAGAGCAAAAAGGAATTTCCATTCTTTCTTCTTTTAAAAATTACAGCCAAGTAATATAACAAATAAGAGAAATCTGTACTACAATATAAAGACCAAAAGTAGACAGAGAAATGGTAAATGGCTGAGAGAGAGGAAGCAGATGAGACCTGAGAATCTGTAAAGGGAGACTGCTCCCATTTTCACCATAACCCATACCCTACCGAACCCCCTGCCCATGTCCACCCCCAGGTATTAGGAAATAAATATTAATGTAAAACCCCCTGGTCATTCTTACTACAACCATCACTGTGGTTAACAGATTTCCCTTATATTTATTTTTTTCTACATTTATTTTTGAAATTGACTACTATCTATGGCCCCAGATATGCCTGGGCTGTCTATTTCACTCACTCTTCTGTGGCAATCTGGCCAAATGTGCTACTCACATTTTAATCTTCCTAAAACCCAGCCTTTGATCACCTCTTTGACTATCTCTTGGTCAAAGATCATAAAGGACCTCTTTTGCCCCCAGGAAGCAATCTCACTCCTTAAGCAGGCCCGTTGCTGTTTTTATGAGAGTTCTATGCCAGCCAAACTGTTTTTTCTTTGAACATACCTACTTGATTGTGAATTCTGTATTAGTCTTTCAGTTAGGAATTCCTTCTGGCCATTTTCCAATTACCAAAGTCCTCCGCTTCCTTCAAGACCCAAGTCACATTTTACATCCTCTGTCACCATCTTCTCACCAAACCGGCCATCAACAGTCTCTCCACTCCAATACATGCTATAACCTGAATGAATCTCAAAAGAATGCTAAGTGAAAGGAACCAAACACAAATGGTCACTGTATGATTCCACTTATGTGAAATATCCAGAAGAGATCAATCCAAAGAGACAGGAAGTACACTGATTTGCCAAGGCTGGTCAGAGGAAAAATGAGGAGTGGTTACTTAATGGGTGAGTAGTTTTCTTTTGAGGTGATGAAAATATTTTGGAACTAGATATAGATCACGGTTGCACAATACTGTGGATGCACTAAATACCACTGGATTGTATTCTTTAAAATGGTCAGTTTTATGTGTCAGAATTTTACCTCAAGTTAAAAACAGGTACAGCCTTTTTGAGCCATGCTTCTCTTGCTCAGGCCCATTTCCATGTCTGGAAGTGTACTTTCCCTTCTAATAAAGTTTTTCTTCTCTACTGTAAAAAAAAAATACACACACACACACGCACACGCACGCACACACACACACACACACACACACACACCACTAGAAAATTCCCAAACTAAATTGCAAAGAGAAAAACAGAATGGAAAAAATAAAAAATTAAAAAAACAGGACAGAACATCTAAGAACTGTGAGATAATTTCAAAAGCTATAACATATGTATAATTGGAATACCAGAAGAGAGAACATAACAGAAGAACATTTGAAATAATAATGGCTGAGAATTTTCCAAAATTAATGATAGAAACCAAACAGACACAAAAAAACTCACATGACACCATGAAGGTTAAATGCTAAATGATTCCGCCCTAGGACTATTTATTCAAACTGCAAACAACCAAAGACAAAGAGACAATCTTGAAAGAAGCTAGAGGTTTGAACAAAACACGTTATTTCTAGAGATATAAGGATAAGAATTACAGCAGAAACAATATAAGAAAGAAGAAAGTAGAGTGAAATATTTAACATGTTAAAACAAGCCACCAACATAGAATTCTATACCCAGCAAAATTACCCATCAATTGTGAAGGAGAAATAAAGAAATTTTAAATAAATAAATTTTGCTTTCTCAGATAAGCAAAAACTGAAGGACTCTATCAGTAGCAGACCTGCCCTATAAGAAACATTAAAAAAAAATTCCTTCATGGAGAAGAAAATTATATAGGTCAAAAACTTATGAAGAAAAGAAGCCCACCAGGAAAAGATAAAGGAGGTTAAATCTTTAATTTTATTATTCTTAATTGATATAAAATATAACTGTTTAAAGTAAATAAGAATAACAATATATTGGGTGATTATAGCACCTGGATAAACAAAATGAATGACAGCATTGTCATAAGGGACAGGAGGGAGGAATTGAGAATACTCTTTTATAAAGTATCTGCATTACATGTGAAGTGGCACCATGTTATTTGGAGAGGAACTTAAATTAGTTCAAAATAATGATAAAATTAAAGACAATTATTTGACAAAGGCTTTGAAATATAATTCAATTTTTAAAAAAAGGTGGGAAGTAAACTATATAATACAGAAAAGAGAAGACTTGTGTGCACTATGTGTGTGATTAGGGGGAGAGGAGCAGGAAAGGGCACCGTGATGGAGAAGAACTTTCAAATACTTGGTGATGATGTCTTGTCAAAGGAAAATCAGACACATTCTTCATTGCTCCAACGGGTAGAAATGGTATCAAAAATTAAGAGCTATAGAAAAGTAAATATAGATTAATAACAAGACAAAATTTCCAGTTATTAGAGCTGTTTGAATACAGGATAGAGTATTTGGTACAGTGTGATATCTCTGCCAGCAGAATTTTCTAAGCACAAGCTGGGAGATGACTGGAAAGGATATTGTAGAGTGTGCCCTGCATTGGACCTGTAAAGAAGACGGGATGAGGGTGGAAAAAGAGGCCTTTAAAATCACTTGGAACCTTACAATTCTATGGTCCTACCTCTTGAGTACATGTCAGTGTTAGAATTCTCAACTGGAAAATAAATCCTATCTTGGAAAAATCCTATAAAATTTGCAGTTGCTCATCATTAGTACAGTAAAGATGTCAATGAAGCAACTGAATTTTAAATACATTTTAATATATTTAGGGCTTGGATTCCTGGGCTGCAGGCATCTAAACATGACTTGGCTAATGTGGGGCATTTTTGGAAGAGCATCAGGGGAATCTCAGACTTAAATGGATGCTGTAAAACCAGGCTTGGCAAAAGAATTCCTCAAGGGAGCTCCACAGGGCTAGGAAATAGGACCTTTGGCTACAGCTTCATAACAAAAAGAGTAAAGTCAATTTTTCCCTACAATGATAAATGTGCTCCAACTATTACTTATTTTTCAGCTTTCTCAAGATCCAAAGGAACAGGAAGGATAATCTAGACTCTAACGCTTCTGGTTTTTATTGGGAGGCAGGCACTGGCTCTATCTCTATCTTTATGTCTACCTCAGTCAGTCATTCAGTAAAACAGAAGCCACACTAGTTATTTTAACAGAGAGATTTTAATATAGGCAATTGGAGGACTGAAAAATCAAACACAAATGCTAAAGAAACAAAGGTGATAAATGCAGGAAGCGTTTCCACCTCGGACGGCCAGGACAAAGAGAAGAGCTTGAGTTATCAGAATCCAGAAGCTAGGAAAACTCCGAATTGCTGAAATCCAGCCTCTAACAAAAAGAACAGCCCAGCTGCTCCAGGCCTCGTAAGAGCTCAAGGAAGGGCCTGCAAATGTGGACTCAGACCTCTGAGGTGCACCGCCAGGCTCCTGCTGGCACGCCGGGCCTGGTTCTGGGAGTGCAGCAAGAAACTGGACGCTGCCACCGAACAGGCAGCAGCAGCAGGACTGAAACACCATTGTCGGGCCACTGAAGGCAGGAACAAAGGGCAAGCAGGCAGGAAGGAGCAAATCTCCTCCCTCCTCCTGCCTGCTAGTCTCCATCCAGTGCCCTCTATAAACAGGAAGTCAGCTAGCAAAGGAGAAACATTAATTTGCATAATCCCAGCCAGGTACGGTGGAATGGATGAGAGCCCAGAGACAATTGCTTAATCACTGAAGCATCTCTCCACCAAGAGGGACACAATGACTGAAGTAATAGTCCAGAGGGAAGTGGGTTGCTGGTACAAAGGTGAATGGGTGCTATGCAGTCAAAAGAAACGTGGGAACTTCAGAAGACGGGGAGTAGATGCTTCCAAGAGTCTAGTAGAGGATAGATACCTCTCACAATGTCTACAAAGGTGGCAAAAACATTTGATTTTTAAATTTAAGAGGTTTGCTTAATTATGGTTTGTTGGAGGGAGTTAAAAAATGGTATAATGCTTTACCCACTCGATGTATACTCAAAGCATGTGAAATAGATCAAGACAGTAAGCATAAAGCTACATAATTAAATGCTAATTGAGATCATTCCTAAGTAACTAATGACAGGCATTTTGCAGGATACATCAGAAGAAAGCAAAATCTCCTTAGAAATAGTCACTGAAACTCTGGCTTTAAAGCATGACAGACTGAGGTACCAAGAATTCTCTACGATTAATGTTAAAGGCTCTGATAAAGCACACAGCAAATGCAAGGCAGACAGTGAAATGAGAACGTTAAATGGCAGAATAACATTTCGGAAATTTCGAAAGCCCAAACTAGTTAAGAACTTCAAACATAACTCTGCTTTTATAAAATGCAGGCAAGTTAAAAAGAAATGAAAAAGCACATGGAGAAGTCAACAGGCAACCAAGGCAACCAAACCCAACAAGGACAGAGGTGTCTCCTTTACACCAGGCTAAGCATTCGCGACAGGGAGGTACCAAAGTTAATATCAAAACCCCTGTATATTACTGGCACTCGGTAATATTTATTTAAATTAATTGTAGAGTGGCGGCTCCCAAACTGGCACTGGACTCAGAGGTACTCCATGAAAGATAAAGTGTTCTGTGGTCTGCTTGGCGCTTCAGGGTCCACATTGGCATATCAGGACCCGAGAGTCCTGCTGTAAAGAGAAATGCTTAACTTTTTTTTTTTTTAAAGGGGGGGAAGAGAGAGGGAGATGGGTAAAAGGGGTCGACAACAACAACAGCAACAACAACATGCTTCACTTTAACCTAGTGTTTCCTCAATTTATTTAAACCAAGAATCATGGTTTCAAAGAGCATCTCCCTGAATGAGTTTTTTTCAGAACACAATTTGCAATATGCTGCTATGTACTGTTTGTAAAGAGCACAGAATTCCCCATTTCATAGAATAAATTTTCTTTTCATCCTTTGCTGTCCTAATCAAATTGAAATGTAAAACTGTCTAGATGTCATCTTATAAAAATGTCCAGATCTGTGGGTTTCAAGCTATTACTTGCAGGCACGATTCCAGGCCAAGGACAAGCCAGTTAAAGAACACTCAATTAGCACCCTGCTTCCTGGGCCTCAGTCACTCTGAACGGGCCCCACACCACCCACGTGGACTCTGTCCCTGTGGAAAGGCACAACGGAATTGCTTACAGGCAGCTCTCCTGCTCTCCTGGGTACACTGTACTCTTCCTTATTTTCTCAAAATTCCAAAATTGGTAACCATCAGGAAGGAAAAAAAATACAACACCTTTGAAAAAAATTAGGGTTTACTACATCAGGATTTCTTGTCTCATACCCTAAATATAATTTGGCTAAAATCAATAATGGACTTCTAAAAAGACGAAACACCTATTGTTGCATTATGAAATTAAATAAACACATCTCTCACCAATAGCAATTTGAACATATTCCAAGGTAATTTTGCTTCACCAAATTATTCCATAAAGAAGGGTCTATCTCTACACCCATTTTGAAAGCAAACTCTACAATGACCTCAAGTTCCCAGGGGTGCTTTGCACGAAATACACATGCTTGTCCATCTTCCCTTTCTCTCTCATGCACGCATGCTCAAAACTTCCTGATTTATGGGTCTCTCAGATTTTTTCTCTGGCTATTATCACTTTCTGTTAAATGGTTGGAAAGCAAACTCGAAATCTGGGAAATGAAACGTGGCTTCATAGAACTGAACAAAAGTGGAAAACGTAGGAAACAGCAATGGCAGAATAACATTTCAGAAATTTTGAAAGCTCAAGTTGGTTAAGAATGACATACATAACTCCACTTTTATAAAATGCAGGCAAGTTAAATTTCATTTTAAAAAAGGTACAAGTTCTTTCTTTCTTGTAGGGCTGTATTAAAATAAGTGAATTCCAGTTCCATAGCTTAAATTTGCAGATGTTACCTCAAGCCTGACACATCCTGTGAAGGCTGATCCCCTGTGTTTCATGTCATGGGAGAAGTCCTATATGATGTGAGAGTTTTATATCAGAAATAACAAGATCTCGCTTTAAGATTTGTGTAAAGGAGAGTTATTAAAAAGAGTAACTACCATTAATATGGCAAAATACAGTTTAGAAAATATTTTCACTGGCATTATTTTACTTGATTGTCTAAATAGCCCAATAGAGAAATTATGAAAGTATTATTATTATATTCTGTTTTTCACTAGAGGGCACGGAGACTAAAAGAGGTCACATGGCTTGTCCTGGAACACACAGGGACGAAAGGCAAGAATTACCTAAGTCTAGGAAATCTAATTCGAGTCTGTTCTTTTCTCACTCATTCACTATTCCACTGAGGGTCTGCTATGTCTCAGATTCACAGCTAACTATATCATCAGTTCGGCAAGCGAAGTCTTAACTAAACACTTGAAAAAGGAGTCATGCCAGCTAGAAAACTTAAGAACCATACAACACCATTTCTATACTGAAAATTTTTGTAAATAAAAGCATTAAAGATATTCCTTGCATAACATACTGTTAAGTTAAATACATTCGCTAAGTTAGTCTATCTTTAAAAAGGCACAAACAATATATATTATATATCAATAAGTTGATTTTTTAAGACAGCAGACAATAAGTTCAGATAATCATATATATATGTACATATATGTGAACAGATAATCATATGTATACATTATATATACATATATATCAATATATATGAGGTCAATAGTCATATATAAATACATTATATACATATCATATATATACATATATGTCATTAAGTTGATTTTTGAGAACAGCAGACAATAATTTCAGATACTCGCATATATATACATATATATTTAGGTAAATGGTATGGGGAATTCCATGCTTTCTTCTCACTCTGCTGCTGCTGGAACAGAGTTGCTAGTTTCCATACATAACAGATCTTCTCAAGTCTCTGGCTGTTGCTATTGTCCAAAAATATATATCAATCACTTGCCATTTTCAACATTAATGGTTTGAGATTTTAACAATCCTCAATAGGGAAAAGTCAAGCATGTAAAAAAAAAAAGGTCTAACAATCATAAGTTATTAGTTCTCTAAAGCTTATAATTATCTAATTTCTATTAACTATAAAACCTCAGGAAACATTGGGGTGAGTTTACACTGCTGGGAGAGAGAAAGAAAGAGCTAATAGATGGTTCTTTAATTATTTCTGCCTATTTAAGAACACGCAATTCATTCATTCCTTCATTTGGCAAATATTTATTGTGTTGACTGTTACCAAGACGCTAGTGAAAAACAGAAAGTGTTAGTGATACAGTGTAAATATATGTTTACCAAGCACATTTTATGTACAGCACTAAAAAATATGTGAGTAAAACTGTTCCTTTCTTTATGGACATGGCAGTCTGCCACAAGACAAAATAACTGTCATGATAATTTAGGTGTGGAACCTACTTAAGGACAAGTTTAAAACTCAGTTCAGATGTCAAGTTCAGAGATCATTACCTCTAAAAGAGAAAAATATGTAAGTCATGCCTAGAGCAGGTGTTGAAAGCCAGCCCAAGACAGGCACATTCAAGATTTGTAAGTGAAATTCAACAAGTCGGTGCCCAATACAGTCTGTGACCCATAAGATAAAATCAAATACAAAGAGGCTGTGGGCAACAAACTAAGGATAGAAGAAAACTACCTTGATATATTAAGAGCCATATATAAAAAGCCCACAGCTAACATCATACTCAATAGTGAAAGCCGGAAAGCTTTGTCCTCAAGGTCAGGAACAAGGTGAAGATGCCACTCTCACCACTACTCAGCACAGTGCTGGAAGCCTTGGCCAGAGCGATCAGACAAGAAAAAAATAAATAAATAAAAGCCATCCAAATTGGAAAAGAGAAAGTAAAACTATTTCTGTTCACAGATGATGTGATCTTATATGTGGAAAACCCTAGAGACTACTAAAAAACTGTTAGAACTATAATAAATAATTTCAGCAAAGTTTCAGTATACAGAAACAACACGCAAAAATCAGTTGTTTCTAACAGAGTCATAGATACAGGAAACAAACTGATGGTTGCCAGATGGGAGGAGGGTTGGAAAGCTGGGTGGCAAAAGTGAAGGGATTAAGTACAAATGGACAGTTATAAAACTTTATGGGGATATAAAACATAGCATAGGGAATAGTTAATAACACTATAATAACCACGTGTGGTGGCAGGTGGGTACTAGGCTTATCAGGGGATCACTCTGTAAATTATAAGAACATCTAACCACTATGCTATACACCTGAAACTAATATAATATGGAATGTCAACTGTAATTGAAAATAATAATAGTAATGAGGCATCGCACACACAATAAGTTGCAAATATTTAATTTGAAAAAAAAAATCAGTTGTTTCTACAACTAAAAATGACCAATCAGAAAAAAATTTAAGAAAACAATTTCACTTACTGTAGCATCAAAAAGATTAAAATACTTAAGAATAAAATTAACCAAGGAGGTGAAACTACAAAATATTTGCAGTATTTCTTGCTATTTTAAATAATTCAAAGAAAATGTAAATGAATGAAAGATATCCCATGCTTGTGGATGAGGAGATTTAATATTGTTAAAATGTTCTACCTACCCAAAATGATCTAGAGATTCAATGCAATCCTATCAAAATATGAATGGCATTTTTTCAGAAATAGAAAAGAAAATCCTAAAATTTACATGGAATCTCAAGGGACGCCAAATAGCCAAAACAATCTTGGGGAAAAAAGAACAAAGCTAAAGGCCTAACACTTCCTGATTTCAAAACATATTACGAATCAACAGTAATTAAAACTGTATGGTACTGGCATAAAGAAAGATATACAGACCAAAAAGAAAAACAGAACAGAGAGCTCAGAAATAAACCCTTGCTTATATGGATAAATGATTTTCAGCAAGTGTATAAAGATTATGCAATGGGTAATGAACAAAACTGGATATCCCTGTGCAAAAGAATGAAGTTGTACCTTAAGTCATATACAAAAATTAACTTAAAATGGATTAAAAACTTAAAACTATAAAATCCTTAGAAGAAAACATAAGGAGAAAACTTCATGACATTGGATTTGACAATGATATCTTGGACACGACATCAAAACCACAGAAAATAAAAATAAAAATAGATAAATAGTGCTACATTAAACTTAGAAACTTCTGTGCAACAAAGGAAACAATGAACAGAATAAGAGGGTAACCTACAGAATGGGAGAAAACATGTGCAATTGTATATGTGATAAGAGTTTAATATTCAGTATATGTAAGAACTTCTATAATTCAGTAACAACAACAACGAAATAAACACAAATAACCCAATTTAAAAATGGGCAAAGGACTTGAACAATTTCCAAAAGAAAACATATAATGGCCCGTAAGTATATAAAAAGATGCTCAACATCACTAATAATGAAAGAAATGCAAACTGAAACCACAATAAGATGTCAACTCACCCCCATTAGGATGGCCACTACCAAAAGAGCAGAAAATGACAAGTGTTAGCAAGGATGAAAAGAAATCGGAACCCTTGTGCACTGTTAGTGGAAATGTAAATGGGATAGTCATTATGGAAAACTACTTGGAGGTTCTCAAAACATCAAAATAGAATCACTAGATGATCTGGAAATCTCACTTCTGAGTATATACACGAAAAAGTTCCAAGCAGGATCTTGAGGAGATGTCTGCATACCCATGTTCATTGTAGCCTTATTCACAACACCTAAGAGATGGAAATCAAAATGTCCATAGAGAAATGGATAAAGAAAAGGTGGTATATACATACAATGAAATAGTATACAGCCTTAAAAAAAAAGAAGGAAATCTGTCACGTTACGACATGGATGAAAATTGAATGAACTAGTCATAAAAGGACAAACACTTTACAATCCCATTCATATGAAATTTTAAAGTAGTCAAAATCACAGAAACAGAAAGAAAAGTGATTGCCAAGGGCTGGAGGATAGAGGAGGGAGAATTAATGTTTATTGGGTATAGAATTTCCAGGTTGCCAGATGAAAAAATTCTAGGAATACTTAAAAATGGTTAAGATGGTAAATGTCATTTTATGTATTTTTTTTCCACAATAAAAAAAAAGGTCACAGCAATTGGATGAAAAACTAATAACAAAATAGGAACTGAGGCTCACTTGGAAGGAAAACAGACAAGAAAAAACAAGAGTCAGACGTGCTGGGAACCATGTGACAACCTTTACAATTCCACCAGAAGCATCTTTCTTGTCCGCATCACATACGATAGGCTGTGTACTCATGGTTTGACTCCAGCACCACAAATATGTAAAGACACTTCAGTACCGAGCAACCCAAGAATTAGCATGCTTGCTTTGAAAGAATGTTATTGTTTCGTGTTAACTGTTTTGTTTTTACCATGCATGGTAGAAATTTTGGATTTTCCTGAATGTTCTGGTCAGGCAGGGATAATTTCCTTAAAGAACAGAGATCTTCTCAAAAAACTGGAATTTTGTTGAAAGAGTGAAGTAAGCACTACGGAACTCCATGATAGGCGCTCGATGCCCAGCAAGATCTCACAGGGGCTGAAATAGAATTATGGTTCCTCTCTCCTCGCCTCTTTTGCATGCTGTAGGTCAATGGGTAGAACAGTTTAGAGATTAGACTCCAGCTGAGGCTTCCTGAAGTTATATCTCTTATTAACTCAGTTTCCTCAATTTCATCTTCCATAAGATGAACTAATAAGGTCAAGTGTTTAAAGCAAGAACAGTAATGTCAGTATTTGTATCTCCTTTATCCATTGCCCATTTTTTCTCTACTTATTAATTAGCTTCCACTTGACCCAACAAGGGGGCCCTCTCTGTCCCCTTTAGTTCAAAAGTCTACTTTTTCCAAACCTATGTCTCCCGGTTTGCATTCTTAAAAGAGAGAAGTTGATTCACTACCAGCCATGGTCCTATGACATGTAAGGATGCCCCTTGCTCTAGATAGGTCTAGGAACAAAGCATGTGTAATACGCAGAAATTACATTATCCCCTTACATATATGAGATTTTTTTACATTCTAATAAACATTTTGTGTTTATTAGTGAAAATTTTTTCTACAGAGCCTATCTCCAACATTATAATATACAGTGGGGAAACAGAAATTACAATTCACTTTTTATGGCCCTGCAAAGTTGGTGTTTTTGTTCCTATTTTGTGGATGAGAAAACTAAAACAAAGATTAAGTGAGTCATCTAAGCTTACTTAGGTGAGAGCAAATAGCAGACTGAGCATTTCATTTTAACTTTGTTAACTCCAAAATCACTATTTTCTCCAGATTATCTCCCTATTATTAAATATGAGTTCACTTTTCCATAAACTCTGCAGAACATAAAAATTGTATTGTGACCATATGTATTATTACTTAGTCTGTAATGAATTTTCTTTGCTACTTGATATGTTGAATTTCTCCCATATTAACTGCTTTTCTTCTCAAATCTTTTAATTTCTAGCCTATCTACTAGACTTCTATATTAATATGACTATAAAATTAGTATCAGCTTATCAAAATGTCTATTTAGGAAGAATTATAGATTATTTCTATTATTTGTATTACCTTTCTTACATAATATCTGTGTATGCTGTCTACGGTGTTCTCGGCAAAGGCATAAAATGATTACCTAAAAAAAAGATGAAATTCTTACCAGATTTGTTCTGGGTATTCTTTTTTTAAAATTTTCTACAGAAAAGCAAGTTGGAAAGAAAAACATCAGGGGAAAGAAAGGAAAGAAGACAATTTTTCCCTCCCATAGTTCATCCTCAGAGGTTACAAACACGCCTTGAAAACAGAATAGTTCTCAGATATGCTAGAATCATCATTCAAATACAATACGCAAGGATTTGCTCAACTCAAGATTCTCTCTACCGCAATCTAATCAATCTCTAGCCAAGTATGTGATAGTGATTCACATATTTGGTCATATCTTAACTCAGTGATATCTTAAACACAGACTACCTATCTTAAAGGCAGATGCCTGCATTTTCTTAACTAATAACAACTGCAGAAGGAGGTGATAAGAATGTCTCTGTTAGTCATCGTGGGCCCCTTAACCATCCCTGAGTTTTGGGGGCTGGCCGTTCCAGAAAGACCAATCATGCACACATAAAAATGTAATGGAAACTGTGGACACCTGAAGCTCAGGTGAGTTTCATGGTTGCTGATTGTGCTGGGAGGGTGACACAGAGCGAAGACACAGAGCTTTGTGCTCGGGACAATCCTGGACCTCACCTTGTGCATCCTAATTTCTATTCTTTGTGGCAAAACTGAAGTCATATCTATACCACTCTCCTGAATTCTATGACTCATGCTGGGGAATTATGAAAGCTGAGAGGAGTGGCGGGAACCCTCACATTGGTAGCCGGTCGGTCGGAGGTACAGGTGGACTGAAAATCCTCCCGCTGCCGCCGCTGTGTGAAGTGAGGGCACTCCTGTTGGAGAGCGCCCTGAACCTACGCGGTCAGAGAGAACTCCTGCAGCCTCAGAATTACATCACACTCTCAAAGCGGAGAGCACCTGGATACCCAAGAACTGAGCACTCGTGCTGGGGAAAACGTAATGGGCACAACGCCGGCCTACGTGGCATCTACCAGAAAAGACAAACATGAAATAAGAAGTACAGTAAATGTGACATATTATGTGAGGAGACAAGAAGTCAGAGTGTTATGACAGCACAAGGGGACCGCGAAGAGCATCACAGAAGGTCCCCAACAGGAAGCGGTCAAGACCAAAAGAATGAACTAGGAGTATCTAGGCAACAAGAAGGAAGGAAGACTAGTTCAGAAAAGGGAAAAGAGTTCTACTTACCAAGTCTTAGAGAATCAGTCACTGAAGCCCTTTTGGGTCAAATTCCAAATACCCCAAAGGGATAAAAGGTGCTGCCAGCTCTTTCCTTTGAATTCGTCCAGGGCTCAGTGGTCAGAATTTAGCCCATATGGGTCTAGTCTGACTTTTCTCGTGAGTTCATACTGAAGAGAGAACATTTTGCTCTACATTCAGTAAACTTTCCTTTTTAATCAATGTGGCTGGTTTTATTACATAGTTTGAATTTTGCTGATGTCATACCTGCTACTATCACACTGTAAAAAAATTAAAACATTTTTAAGTGGATATAAAATACTAGCTTTACTTACTATTAGCTGATTTTATACTTTTTCACTTAGCTAATTCTCGTTTCAGAAGCTTAATTTTACAAGTTTATCTTACACATTTTCACCACTTAACTCTTCTTATTGAAAGTTAACATTTTTGGCTTGCTAAAAAGAATATGATCATAAACTGGTGCTCAATGCCAAAAGTAAGCAGACTTATGAAATTGAACTCTTAAATCTTTTTAATCTTGAACTCTGCTATTAAAATACATGTGCTGTGGTAGTACCTCACCCTCTGACATATGGTGAAGTCCAAATCCCAGATTCCCAAGTAATACAGAAAGAGAGGGAGAGAAAGAGGGAGAAAAATGAAGACAAGAGACTCCTTCGTTCAAATGCTTCTGAACTATCAACGCGTGTGACTTTGCCAAAGATCAAGCACGTGAACCGTGTGTACAGAAAGTTTGTCCCTTAGACGGTAGGCTACAGCCCGTAATATTTACTAAACCAATCTCTTGCGAAGACTTGGCCATTTCACAATGTAGAGGTCACAGTGCAAATACTCAAAATAAGTCCCCATTTCCCCTCCTTGAATAAACTGTTGCCTTCACAGCTCTGTGGGATTGTTCTGAATTTCAAGTCGTCCTAGGAGCACTTCTCCCACGTGCCCTTGCTCAGCTCTTCCTTTCATATCACACTTCCCAATGAAGCCAACGGCACCTCTCAGGCCCACGGTAGTAGGGAGACAGGTATTGACTGTACGCTTGCCTTTTCCTTCCTGGCTCGAGGTTCCACTACACGACATTTACTACAGAATCCTATTATATCCTTCTCAGAAACTGCAGCCGAAAGAGCACCTCTTTTTGAAAAAAACAAACAAACAAACAGCAATGTCATGGAAAGGTTCCCATTGGTCAGGGACAGGTCTGTGTCTCTGTACTGGCCAGAGGGATGCAGGACTTTGATGGGCAAGTATAGGTCGTGTGTGCAGATCCAGGAAAACCTAAATTGCAAGGAGGAAGAAATACACTGTTATGCAAAAGGAAAATCTGGGTGTTATTTGCAGAAGAGGAGATGGACACTAGGCCAGCAAATGCAGTTTTTATCTACTGTATCTCCTAAGCAATTTTTTATCCCAAGTGTAATTAAAATTATATGATTTATTATATCTCTTGAAACTTTGTATTTATCTTAAAAGCTCATATAAATACGTAGAAAACAGATAAACACCCGAATAGAAAAATGGGCAGAGTGAAGTTTAGAGTGAAAAATATAAACGCCCACTAAATATAGGAACAGCTGTTTGGTCTTACTCGTAACAAAATCAAAAGGAAAAAGAGATAACGCTCTTCACTTATCAAAGACATACATCACCCGATAATCTTGAAAATGCGTATAGTTGGAGGACACACAGTACCTGCAAGGGCACAGGGAACAGTCTTCAGCAGAAGTGTTCAACTGGTGTCAATGGTAAGGAAGGATCTATTACATGACTATCAAAACTAAAATGCATAACCCAGCAACCCTACTGCTAGGAATTTACCTTATGGCTGTGCTTGATAAATTCTCCAAATATACATACAGGGATATTAACTGAAGCAAAATTAAATTACAAACTAAAACTGAAAACAACCAGTGTTCCTCAACAGATAACCAGATAAATAAACTATGATAAACCTACATGATGGAATACTAGAGAGATTAAAGAGAACGAAATTGATCTGTATGTGGAAAAGCTCCTGGATGTAGAGACAGAGAAAAGCGAGAGCAGAACAGTGTGCTTTGTATGACATCTTATGTGTAAAAAGGAAAAAGGTAGATGCATGTATGTGGGCATATACGTATTTTTCTGGAAAAATCGGACAGTTTTTACCCTGCAAGAGGGAAGAGGCCCCCACCTTCTGCTTTATGCACTTCTCTCCAAGTTGATGTTTCTAACTTTACAAATGTGTTATTTTGGGGTTTTTTCCAAAAGTTGAAAGAGATCATCTGAGTGGGAAGAACGCAAAACACTTTTGTATTTTCTTCTTTGCACTTCCCTGATTTATAAAAAGATTAATGTGTATTCTACATTTTAAAGTATATACTTAAAGAATAATTTGATTGGTATTGCTTGATGGTACATAAGAAGATGGAATAAAACACAACATAAAAACTAGGATTTACTAGGTAACAGGCAACACACTAAGCACTTAATTGATGGATTGTCTCATTTAATCCTCTAAACAATTATGAGACGAGTGCTTTGATTGTCCCCACTTAACACGAGAAACTTAGTGACTTGCCTACGGTTTCTCCTTGAGTGATAGAACAGAGATTTCAACCCAGCCATTCTGATTCCAGATCTAGCGTACTACCGAGATGTAATTTCTACTAAAAAGGTAAATATTGACATGAAAACTGTCTCCATGGGCCTAGAAGAATTGTATGTCACTGAGTCTTGAAATTTTAACACCCCCTTTAAGTTTCCTGAATTATAGAACTGAGGTGATAATAAATTCTGCCTTCCTCATGATAGAGAAAATCAAATGAGAAAGTAATTACATAATATCCCTTTAAAAACCATACATATTCCTCAAATATAAAGTATTTCAGTATGTGGTCAGCCTTCCAAAGGACTGCAAGCTGACAGTGATTGCGCGCTTCTGATCTGGGGGAGGGCCCCCCATGCTGAAGAACAAGCCTAGCTTTAGCAGCCTTCACATTGGGCTTTAGCTCCTTATTGAGTCTTGAGCCCAGGCTCTGAGGTAATATTGTCTTATCCTCATTTTGAAGCACATAAAACCCAGTAAGGTTAACTAATTTCCCCAAGGTCACACTGAAGTCACTGGTGACATTGGCATTGAAACAGGAGTTTCTTAATTCTCAGCCACTGCATTGCTCCCAAGACAAAACTCTTGTTAAATAAATTATACATTGACACAAGGGCACTTTACAATTCCATGGAGAAAAGTCCCCAGAAGCAAAATATTTCATTTTAAATTGAAAAATCTCAGACTTAAAAAAGACTGATGTCTTTTCCAGCCTGCAAATTACGTATCTCAAAGAATCTCTCAGGAAGCTCGCCTAAATATTCTACACAGTACATTTTGGCTCTAACAACTTACCTGAAAGTCTGGTAAAGAACACACACACAGTACCACTATCTGGCCTGCAAATGTGCAAGGGTGTGTATGCGAGAAGGTGTCTCCCGAACAGCACGGATTTGGTCTGTGGCCATAAACGACCTTTGTGTGGAGCTGCAGGAGGGGCCCCGTGACTCTCATGGAATCAAAACGAAACTGAAGGTGAAGCCCAGAGAAGTTTGCTCTGGATTAGCAGTTCTTCCTAAGGGTCATTAATATAATGTGATCACTTTACAAGTCTTTAAACGATTGCTTTGACGGAAAACAATGCAAAAGAGTTTAGCACAAGTCCACCTTAGAAAATCTGCATCAAGCAAAGATGCAGACTTCTGCAGGGTAACCTCTGGCCAACATGCAGGTGGAGCAAGAAGGGAGAAACCTGCGTGGTTACTCTGGGAAGGGCGGGCAGGGAGGCTCCATCGTCTTCTCATCCATAGCCCCAGCCTTCCTGAAAAACCAGCGAGAACTCCGAGGGCCCTCTGTCTCCAGTGTTAACAGCAAGTCCCAGGCTGCACTAGCCGGGAATGAGATTTAAGGGCTCTGGGTCATTCAAATAGAATCCCAGCGTGGCCGGGCAGTCTGTCCTGCTCTCACCCAGGGCCATTTTTATGAAAGGAAAATACCAACCTCATAGCACAGAGAAGCATAGAAAGGTCTGGATTTTTTTCAAGGTTGTGGAGAAACACAGGAGGTGACTACCTCAAACTTAGTTCTTTAAATGTCTATTTCTTCCCTCAAATTTCCACTTTCTACAATAGTTGCTACAACTTTCCCCAAAGAAACGCCTCCAGCCAAGCTCTCCTTCACTCCTCTGGGCTCCTTCCGGCCTCTTTTCTTGCTTTGATTCTTCCCACCATTTACATTCCCATGGGGCTTCCCGCATCTCTGTGACATCTCTGTGACCCTGTGAATCAGCCGCTGAAGGGGCAGCCAGAGCCAGAGGCCAGAGGCAGGAGAGGGGACAAGACCAAAATCAGTGAAAAGAACAGATCCTCTTGAACTTGAAACTGATGAGGACTCCCCTGGTAACCCATCAGGATGGAAATCTACCCACAGAGCTAATCCTCACGCCGCCCATCCCCCAGTTTCCTGGAATGGAAATAACAGTATAGTGGAACCAAATAATAACAGTATAAATTAAATTAGCTGATATGCAGAGCCAAGCATTCAGTGAGTGCTCAATTGATGCTTGTTGTTATTCTCCTATGCCCTGGCCCTCCTCTTCCTGTATCAAAGTCGAATGTGATTAAGGAAGAAAAATGCTGAAAAGCATTAGTAAGTGTGCTGCAATGTCCTCACTCTGGAGCTAAGGACTAATTTTATTCGTATTTCACTCTGTCTTGGTCCCGCTGCAGATGTCCAGAATGCAGCTCATGGCACAGGCAGCTCCTTATGTGCATCTGACGAGTGAACAAGTGAAACCCCATTCAATGAGATGAGCTCGCCAGTCGTGAATTCATCACACTTAGAGGTCACAGCAGGCCACAGTGTTAGAAACGTTTCTGAATGCTTGTCCTCAATTGCTGTCACGGACCAGCAACAACAGCGCTCTCAGACCGCGCTGCAGGTAGCAGCGGCAGTGACCCACGAGAGCTCCTGAGCGGAGTCCCACCAGGCTGGATTACTCTGAGCTCCCGCAATCTTTGAGAAAACACTTAGCCTTAGGGACAAGGAATGCACCTCCAACTCTTTCTTCAAGGAACCAGGGTGTACCGACCGACCGAAATTCCATGAGCCCCTCTCCACCCCAGGCCTTCAGCGGAACGATCTGCGAGGTGCCGAAGTCCCCTTGGGTCTCGTGCTTCCTTCAGTGTCTACTCCCTCCGTCTCCCTGCTCTTTCTCCCCAGCCCACACCACACAGATGTGGGAAGTAAAGAAAACCGCCTCACGAGAAAGCCATTTGATGAACTGAATCATGCCATCATGTTGGAGATTTGACAGGGGAGGAGAGGAGATAAGGAAGGGATTTGAACTGCGAACTAGCAGTAAAGGAAGAATAATGCTTCATATCTGAAAAAAACCACTAGACAGACAATTGCGAGTATGGGTGAGGATGTGGAGAAACAAGAACCCCGTGCACTGCTCATGGGAATGGAAAAATGGTGCAGCTCTCTGGAAAACAGCCTGAGTTCCTTAAAATGCTGGGCACAGAGTTCCCATATGTCCTAGAAATTCCATGTTTAAGTTTTTACCCCAGAAAAATGAAAACATATGTCCACACAGAAAAAAAAAAAAAATATATATATATATATATATATATATATATGAGCGTCTAAAGCAACATTATTCATAATAGCCAAACTAGAAACAACCCAAATGTCCATTCACTGATGAATGGAAAAATAAAATGTGGTATGACCATACAATAAAATATTATTCAGCAATAAAAAGAAGTACTGATACGGGCAACAAAATGGATGAAACTTGAAAACGGGCTAAGTAAAAAAAGATATTCACAAACGACCACATATTTTATGATCCCATGTATTTGAAATGTCCAATAGGCAAATCTATAGAGATTGAAAGGAGATTATAGGTTTGCCTAGGGCTGATGGTGGAGTGGGGTGGAGGAGATGAGGGGGGTTACTAACGGGTATGGGCTTTTTTGGGGGGGTGAGGGTCGAAAATGATCTAAAATTGGATTGTGATGACAGATGCATAACCCTGAGAATACAGTAAAAAACATTAGATTGTACACTTTAAATAAATGAACTATATGTTATATTATCAAGAAAGCCTTTACACAAGTAAAAATGTTAACATTTACAAGAGAGAAAAAAACTAACAATAAGATTTCATGCTTCATTTGCGGACAGGTTTGGGAGAATGGTGGAGATCCTTCCAGAAGCATCACACTGTGTGGAGATAGTTTCTCAAAATATATAAATATAACTGTAAAGCTTCACAGACAAAAGACTGGGTAATGTCCCTCATGGTGTGAAGTCTGCCTTAGTTTTGTGAACGTAAAGTTTTTTTTCCCCTCAAATCTTCCTTATGTAAAATGTTTCATTTTTTTCATTTTGTAATAGAAATACTGGATCCAAATCATATAGGAAAGGGCTCTATCCACATGACCTAATCTAGCCACACACGTTAACCAGTGTTGACATGAAAATCTAGCTCTCGAAAGTGAGAACACACTGTTTTTAGCAGACAGGGACTGTGTTCTCCTCGTCCCAGAGGTTACTCTGAGTTACAGGCCATGGGGGCGGGCAGCAAGGGTGTCCTACAGGGAGTAACCCCCAGGGTGCTCCGAAGGCCCCGTGCTGGGGCCAGGGCAGGGCTGCCCATTTACCCCTGTCAGAAACAGCTTGCACTGACAGCGGGCTTGATCATCCTCGGTCCACTTAACACCTGCCAAGAAAGAGACTTGGCGGGAGCATTCGTTTGGGACTTGTTTTGGGGGTACCTTTTAGCTATCGGCCCTGGTGAAGAGAGGTTCTGCTGGAGGTTTTGTGTGTGCGTGTTCATGTCACTCCTCTCTCTTCCAAAACTCACTTCTCTCATCTTCTATAAATAAGGTGTCCTCAAACAAATGACAAATTTCAGGTACACATAACTGCTTTGCTATTTACAGAGCATTTGCAATGTAAATACGATGAGCTTAAGAGTATTCTTGTGTAAAGTGCTAACAAATATTTGTTCTGCGAGGAGCCTGGGACGCCAGCAGCCAGCAGGCCAAGAACCAAGAACGGCTGGGTGAGGCCTGGCAGCTCTGGCCCCCCTCACCAGCTGACCTCCTAACTCGGTGAAATTAGGAAAACACTTAGTCACAAATGGATATTTAAACGATTTCATTGCTTTGGCTTCTGTCACAGTCTGTGTTTCTGAAACAGAATTTAGTTTGGAAATAGATGATGTTTTCCTCCATGTGCCTGGGGGCAGGAGTGGCCCGGGCCTTTCTAGGGGAGCGGAGGCCATGTTTGCTGGGCCTCCCAGACTTTCTCCCGAACCTATCGTGCTGAAGGCATCTGGCGAAAAGGTGCCATTAAAAGCCACGTTATATCTCCTGACAAAAGAAAATGACAGGAAACTTTCTGAATGCCATCAGTCTGGTACAGGGAGAGGGAGATGGGGAGGCAAAGGGGTAGGCAGAGAAGAGCTTCTCCACAAGAATATACCAGGTGTCACGACCCTGCTCTTTGGTGGCCTCCCTGTGCTCTAAAGGCAATGACAGAGCTCGCCGTCTCTCCTCTGAGGCTGGGCCATCCGTCCCCCATATCACTCCTTCTGGCTCACTTCTTTTCCCTTGCTCTCTGGGCTCCAGCCACACTCAACGCCCCCAACCCCCAGAAGCAGGTCTTGATGTCTTCTACCTGCACCCCGCTTGCCCTCTCTTCTCTGCCCAGATGATGCCATGTCCTCCCTCAGATCTTGGCTCAAGTCAGCTCCTCAGGATTTCTGTCTCCTTCAAATCCCCCCAAGTGCAGGCTCTCAGGGCACCCTGTACCCCTCCTGCCTACACTTGTCACTGTTATAATTGTGCAGCTGTGTGAGTATTTGTCTCTCTGCCTCGACAAAACTGTAAGCCCGTGAGGGCATGAACTGGAAATACTTTACTCACCACTGTACTTTCAACCGTGTCTGTGGCATAACAGGCATTTAATAAGCATCGAACAAATGAGTGAATGAAGCTAGGATTCAGTTCAGGTCTGTCCCCTCCAAAGCGTGGTTTCTTAACTGAAAACTTGCTGGAAAGGGAAAAGCCCAGTCACATAAAGAGCTAGGGAAAGAGCACACAGGATGAAAGGGTGACCAAGCACAAAGACTCACGAGCTTGAGGAAGGGAAAGGTGGCCAGTGGGGCAGAATGAGCAAGGAGGCCACAGAGCCCGGTAGGCTGGCTGCTTACTAGCTGTGTGACATTAACATCTAGAAGCCTCATCTGAAAATGAGGATAACACCTACTTAATAGCATTGTTATTAAAATTAAGAATCCATGAAGGTACTTAGCTTGGCACATAGTAAAAGGAACTAAAGCTAATGTCTCTGACGGATCCGAGACCAACAAAACATACAGATCTTTATCTGAAAGAGATTTCCCCGCCTCCCCCCGTGTCATCCCCTCCCTTACTGAAGTATGTGTGTACATACACGGATTGTGACCCTGGAAATGTCCCCATCCCAACTCTACTACATCCCCCAACACACCACACGCACGCACGCACACACATGCTAATGGCTGTAAATTCCAGGTTCCTCTGATATTTAGCTGGTCACTGCTTTAAAATGAACTTTAAAGACAGAAACACACTAAATTCTCATTTAATTTTGCAGAGGTGTTTTTAACTTTTATCTTCAACTATCTAGGATTTCATAGTTTCTCTGTACCTACAGTTGAGAAAAAAGGCAAACTAACAGAGAAAACATCAATAAGAAAAAACAGTCTATTTGGCAATGGTGCAAAAATATGCTGCCTGAGGCTGCTACTTACATGAAAACATATTAAAAAGAGATCCCTGAAATGCCTTCGACGACCAGGTAAAAGGGTATAAAAGTCTTTTTTTTTTTTTCAAATTTGTAAATATTCAGGGGAAAAAAAACTGAATTTGAATATGATGGAGACATCCCAGTCTACACGTTCGCAGGGCATCCTAGAAACATTTTTGTCAGCTCTAAAGACAGATTGTCATTATTTCATATCAATTTTCTTAATTTAAATAGTGGCAGCAGAAAACTCCAGTTTAAAGCTCATAGCTTTTCCTATTTGCTGCTCTAAGAGCCCATAAACATATGCATCTTTGGAAAACTATCATGTGTTTTCAACTTCCTGAAGAATTCTTGTAAAGTATAACTGAACCACATTACCCTTTATCCTGAGCTTTTATTCCACTAATGGACAAATTGGGAGGAGGCTGAGAACAAATGTGCTATTAATTACCCAGATGGCTTTTTAATAGAACCTTGGATTATTCTTCAGCCACTAAACATTGTCCAGAAATTTCTTAATAATGCTGGTGTGCAACGCATTCCTTCCAGGAGAATAAAGATCTCATTGACCGGCAGGCTCGGCTATGTCAGGTTAGGTTAGGAAACGGCAGACAAAGAGTGGGTATTGTATAGACCAGGGAGAATGACATGCCGCATCTGAGCTGCCCAGTCTCCCCAGCAATGACAGATTTTCTAATTCACTGCAGATTCTCACAAAACTGGGTGGTCAGCTTCGGAGGGAACCAACAGTGGGTCTATTGATTCTGGGTGGGAGCAACAAAATTCTGAATTAACCTGAATTGATTCAATACAAGAGAGAGTCTTGGTATCGGATTAAAATTAGGATTAATACATTAAATGTTAGGTCAGGATGTTAAGTCCCAGTGCTGAAAGACCTACACGAAGCAAGGCAAAGCTCATACAGGCAGGTATTTTATCCAGAAGATAATTTCTACCTTTAGACTCTAGAAATATATCACTCGAACTTCACTGGCACAGATGAACCCTTTTACGCTACTACGTGTTGTGTTATGGTTTCTGCTGCTTAGATCACGAAGTCATATGTGCCTTTTTTCTTAAGTTCATCATAGAGATGTACAGATAGATACATAAAGAGACAAGCTTTCATCTGACACAATAAAGGCTGAAAGACAGCCAGGCTCATTGTTTGTTCCTGCTTTTGTAAAATTATCTTGCCGGAGGCAAAATCTGCTGCTTGGAGCTTTCCAAGTAGACAGTAATTAACTTTCACTGTGCTCTTTAGCAGACGCATGCTTCTATTAGGAAGGATGCAAGCTACCATTTCTAATGTTTTCCCAACTACTAGATAAATGTATTTATTTATATTTAGGAAAAAAAAAGAGAACTAAATGCCTAGAGATGCCTAGAAATTATTTTAACATAAAAATTTTAAACTCTCTTGATTTTTAAACCATATAAAAAATATCCAAATAGCTATGTCTACAGAAAAGAATATGAGCATTTGTTGCAAAATAGTCCTGGTACAACCACGCAAAATAGTTCATAAGTGAGCTGACGTAAAAATAAAATGTTTAGAAGCAATAAAACTGAATGTGACATTTTACTGGAGAATGTATTTTCTTAAATATTTAACACCACTTGGACGTGTTCCTCTTACTACATACTTTGTCTTACGTAAAAAAAAAATCAGGAGGTGAAGGATTGAAACAGCTTTTAACAATTATCTAGCACATTAAAGAGTACTTTTTTCATGTAAAAAATGAAATAATTTATAAAATGCACCTCCTGGCCTTCCTCTTTCTTTTGACCTTTCTCTATACTCTTTGTCATCCGATCACCCTCAATGATAATCAATAAGGGAACTGTCAATAAATTTGAGATAACTGTTGTCAGTATCTTTCTGTGTACTGTGACTTAGCCCATTGTCACTTAAAACATCACTTGCTAGCAATCCCAACGGCAGGTTCATTTTGCCTCTATCTAGGCCGGATATATGTTCATGTCTTCTGATGGACCTCATCACAAGTAACTTCTGATTTATAGTTTCAGTTTGGAATTAACTTGCCAAGGGCTCTTTGCCAAGTCTTAGTAACTGAAATACAGTTTCCATTTCCATTTTCCATTTTGATCCAAGTTTGTTTTCCCAGTGCTGCCTTGAGCCTAGATTTCTAGTACCTGCACACTGACCCCTGGTGGCGGAAACTAGACCCCGCAGAGCCTATTGCTCTTCAAATTTTACCCCTTTTAACTGAAAAGTCACCTCCCAGACCTAGCCTATAAAACCCACCGGCCCTATATCCCACCCTCAGAGTCCTGCTAGGTAATTCAGTTACTTAATTTAAAATAAGTTGGGAATGTGAATATCTATCCCTCCCCTGGTATCGCAATATTTTACATCAAAGGAGTTTCTCATACCCAGCTGGACAGAGAAAAACTTTTGAGCAGGGGACCTTCATAGACAAGTCCTATAACATATGTCTTCTATTCAACATACTCCATGACCAGCCTGAACCAGTGACAATTCTTAGATTCCTGTAACAATCAGGCCTCAGTTCTGTCCTGATTTCTTGGTTTACTAGCTGTGTAGTCTTGGACAAGGTACTTAACCTTCCTAAATGTGCGGTTTATCTATTTGTAAAATGAAGATAGGGATATTTTACTCCGAAGAATTATTATAGGGAAGATTCATTCGAAGTGCCTCATACTGAGTGTCTAATACTGAGAAATGTAAGTTCTCAAATAAATGTTTGCTATTACTTCCGATGGAAAGATAGGGGCACTTATATTTAGGATGTTCATGTTTTTTGTTTCAAAAACTATGTATGTAGGACATGGAAAGTGTAAAAAACATAGGGGGAACAAAAGGACAAAAAATATTTGAGGTCAAGTTTGTCCCCCCAAAGTCTGGGCCCAATATCCATAGTGTCTGCCACACACTTGGAAAAGTGCTGTGCGGAGTTAGGGGACATTTCAGACAGGCTGGACTTAAGCACGGAAACATAAAACAGCGCCTGCCTTTCCGTCCCAGTAAACCTGTGGGCTGCTGGGTGCAGCTCCCCAAAGGATGCCAGTTAACACCAAATCAGATCTCCAAATAGGCCCAGAGAACAGGCAACTCTGACAAATGGATGATTGTTCAGAGATGCTTGTTTACACTGACATCTCCTGACTGTAAAAACGAGGATCAGAACGCACACGCCTGTGCAGCCGTCGTAAGTGCTGGGATGCAGTTAGGTAGTGTCTAGACACCTTTGATCAAAAAAACAGGAATTAGTGGTTACTGAATTTACTAACACAATTTCTTTTCTTTTCTCCAATTATTTCTATTTTCGGCCTTCACTTTTCGGATTTAGTTACAGCATCTTGCACTGCTTAGTCAGCAGACATGTGCCATTTGGGGGATGCCATGATCCCCTTTTTCAAAATTCGATTTTGAAGCCAGAAGTGTCAAGTTTCATTTCTCGTTTAATGTAATTCTATGAGATTTTACTGTCATAAGACCAAGTCATTACCCACTGATCATCCCACGTAAGCACACAATGACTCAAGCCCACGGTCTTACTACTAATTATTTTCCCATGCCCAATCTACTATATACCTTTATCAATTAAGCAAATATTCATAATGAAACATGGAAAGATGCACACTATATTTATAATGAACGTACAGTTTAGGTAAAGAGATTCAAAATATGCAAATTAACTGATAAAGTATTATAGTGTAGATTATACCAAAATATCACTTTAACGCTTTTTAATCAAGCGATCTTTAAGAATACAATCTCCCAAATGCCACGCTGGTGCTCATTCTCTCTGACTGCACTGCTTGTCTTATTTCTATCTCACCAGAGCCCATCCGCCATAGGCCCTGCCTTTGCTATTTCGTGCAGTATCAGAGAACCTCTTTCATTACCGGGCAGGCTCAACTGTAAGTCTGCCTGAAGACGAGGACCCACAGGGTAATTTTACAGAGAGATGGTCGTGCATGTGCTTGTATGCCAGGGGGACGAGATATAAAGGGGTCACCTAATTCCCATCTGCTGAAGCTCGTGGTAAGTGAATTTCCAATGGTGTCTTCTCTCCTCAAACTCTTCCTTACTTGCCACAGCTATCTGGTCACCCCCACACAGCGAGGTGGCTGCTAGGGAGAGACTTAACTGCTGTTGGAAGAAAGGAAATTGTTATTCAGCCCTAGCTGCTATGGGATGTAAACTGAGACTCATGGGGAACAGGGACCATACAAAAGATGAAGAGTGGTGTTCACAGAGATGACCCGGAGCCGTGGGGAATTTTCCCTGGCTGGAGTAAGAACTGGAGACTAGATAAGACCCCCATACTCTCATTTATTCTTCTTTCGGGTAGTCTTTCCTCTCATAACTTCATATCCTTAACATTCCAAAAATGGCTATAGTTTGTTTGTTTGTTTTTGACCCACAGACTTTCCTCACGTTTGGCAAAATTCTTTGGTCTCTAAAACAATCTAGTTGTGTTTCTCTTAAGCTAGGAAATTATATTTTACACTGTGTACTGGGATATCATTGCTTATAAACAGATTTATTCTTAAAAAAAAACAAAAAACAAAAAACAAAAAAAAACACTGTTCTTTTTAAAAAAACATTGCCATAGGCCCTAATCTGAAAGTTTTCATAAGTCTTTATCTGGAAATATGGTAACCCAAATCTCTAAGCCCCCAGCCCAGGATTTTAACAGTGGAGCTTTGCTTAGGATTTCTTTCCCCAAGGTCTATTAATCATATGGGAAAGAGAAGAAGAAAGAGGATTTTGATAGAGAACAACCTATTACCTTTCATTGCCATTTAAAAAAAAAATCTTTTGACAGTTGACAATAGTGCTTAAAATTTATTTGAGTTTGGTATTACTTTGTAATACCAAATATTTTGTCAAATATCATAGCCAAATATTTACCTTTTTTAAAAACTGGCTTCAAAAAAAAAAACTTGACCCACTTTTAATTTTTGATCAAAATGTATTTTCAGGGAAAATGAAATCCATATCCTCCTAGTTTATTCCTCTTAATTCTTCAACATTTTGTTATGGAAGATCATACGGCAGCTGAAAAGCCTTAATCCATTTCCAGATTTTGTCATTTAATCATTAAATTGTATTTGTCCAACAATTGTTAGATTGTGAGTTTGGAAAAATGAGTATTTATTACAAAGCACTTTGATGAATGAATAAATAAATCATGAGTGAATGAATGACAAGTAGGGGACAATTCAAAACCATGCAGCTAATACTTAAATAAATTTTTTCTAATTGGCATATAATTGGCATACAACATCTTATTCGTTTCAGGTTTACGTCACAGTGATTTGATATTTAAGTACATATGAAATGATCCCCTGATAAATCTAGTACCCGTCTGTCATCAAAGTTATTATAATATTGACTGTATTCCCTATGCTGTACATTACATCTCTATGACTCATTTTATAACTGGAAGTTTGTACCTCTAAACCCCTTCACCTATTTCACCCACTCCCCCAACTCCTCCCCTCTCTGGTAAGCACCATTTTGTTTCCTGTATCTACGAGTCTGTTACTGTTTTGTTTTGTTTGTTCATTTGTCTTGTTTTTTTAGATTCTACACACAACTGATATCTTTCTCTGTCTGACTTATTTCACTTAACATAATATCCACAAGGTACAACCATGTTATCACATATTGATGGACACTTAGATTGCTTCCATGAATGCAATGTACATAAGGGTGTATACAGCTCTTCAAATTAGTGTTTTTGTTGTCTTTGAATAAATGAGTAGAACTGCTACAGAGTATACTTTGATTTTTTAATTTTTTGAGGAATCTGCATACTGTTTTCTGTAGTGGCTGTACCAATTTACATTCACACCAACAGTATACGAGGATTCCGTTTTCCCCACATCCTTGCCAAGATTTGTTTATTCTTGTATTTTTGATAATACTCATTCTGACAGGTGTGAGGTGATCTCTCCCTGTAGATTTGATTCACGTTTTCCTGATGATTAGGGATATTGAACATCTTTTCATGTATTGGTTGGCCATCTGTACGTCTTCTTTGGAAAAATATCTATTCAAGTCCTGCCAATGTTTTAATTAGGTTTGTTTGTTTTTTTTATATTAAGTTGTGTTAAGTTCTTTACATGTTTTGGATATTCATCCTTTAGCAGATGCATGATTTGCAAATACCCCCCTATTCCGTGGTTTGCCTTTTTGTGTTGATGGTTTCCTTCACCATGCAAAAGCTTTTTCATGTGATGTAATGCCATTTGCATATTTTTGCTTTTTTTGCCCTCGTCTGAGGTGACTGGTTTTGAAAAAGTATTGCTAAGACCTATGTCAAGGAGCTGACTGCCTATTTCTTCTAAAAGTTTTACAGTTTCAGGTTTTACATTCAAATCTTTAATCCGTTTAGAATCTATGTTTGTACATGGCATAAGATAGTGGTCCAGGTCATTTTTTTTGCATTACCTGTCCGATCTTCTCAACACTATTTACTGAAGGGAATTTTTTTTCCCCTGCTATATATTCTTGCTTCCTATGTCATAGATTAATTGACCTTATATACATGGTTTTGTTTCTGGGCTCTCTGTTCTAGTCTATTGACCTGTGTGTCTTTTTTCATGCTTGTACTATACTGTTTTGATTACTATACCTTTGCAGTTTAGTCTGAAATCAGAGAGTACGATACCTCCAGCTTTGTTCTCCTTTCTCAAGATTGCTTTGCTATTCAGGGTCTTTTGTGGTTCCATACAAATTTTTAGTACTTTTGTTCTAGTTCTATGAAAAACGTCATTGATAGTTTGGTGGGGATTGCAGTGAATCTGTAGATCACTTTTGGTAGTATGGAAAGTTTAACAATATTAATTCTTTCAATCCATGAGCAGCACGGTGTACCTTTCCATTTATTTGTGTTGTCTTCGATTTCTTTAAATAGGGTTTTTAACCCTCTCAGTTAGAAAACTTAAACCAGTGCCAGACAGAACCTTTCCTTCTTTCAAGTATTAAGTTAGCCAACACAAATACAACTTTCATACATTTTCTAGACTAAATTATAAATTCTTATATGCTGTGTATAAACCATTTTTGAAATGTAAATCTCTCCAAGACTTTGAAATAATACACATGCTTACTAAAAGTATGGAAAAGATTGACAAAAATGAATCTTCCCATTTAAAATGGGAATATGACAGAAGTAGTAGATACGACTCATGAGCTGGCCACAGGATGTGATAATTCGAACACCAAAAACAGGCACCTGGAGTTTATTACGTGCCAGGCATTATTTCATTATTTACATTATTTCAATTAATCCTCATGAAAACTCTAGGAAGTCAGTACTACTTTTTGCAGATCTGCAAACAAGTTTAGAAAGACTGCATAACTGACCCCAGGTTACACAATTGATATGGTGAGCCCCTGTATAAATCTCAGGGCTGCGCATGTGCAAAGCTGGCACCCTCCCGCATTCCTAAATAAACGGCAGCGGGAGAGACCTCCAAAAGCATGAGACACAGCTGTGACTGCCACAGGCCGTCACTTCCCAACCCACCCCGTCTCTTGGACTATTGCTCCCCCTTGGCCTGTGAGCCGTTTTTCGATTACCAAAGACGGTAAGAGATTAACATAAAGGCTCCCATAAAACATATGCTAGGAAGGTGCCTCTAGTCTGAATCCAAGTATTATCCCAGCACATCATAGAAATGTTCTTGGGGAACCACACAAGTCAAATATAGCTATTGACTATGATCACTTTTTAACTAGCTGTAAGGTGATGTGTTTCTAGGATACAAGGAAGCATCTTGTGTCTCTAATACCCTAGGACTAGACTGGTCCCACTGTTATAGCAAAACTTGCTTAAGACACTTTCTTAACATACACAGAGACTAGGAAAAGTCAAAAATGAATATATAACTATTCGATAAGCACATTACCCAAATGAAAAAAATAAAACCCATTTCAAAGAAAGAAATCATCTGAGCGCACCAGGTGTATGGGTCCTTCCCTAGGTGGAAGCAAGAAACTCTGGGAAAAACCTCATTCCTTTCTCAAAAAATACACAGATTGTTTTTTCCAGTCTGCAACTTGTACAATTTTATTTCTCTAGATTTCCCTTCCAAGAAAAACAAAGTGAATACCTAATATTCATGATCCGAAAGCACTCAAATTATGGAACAAAAGTGCCTACTGGTTTTGCAGTTAGACAACTTATCAAAGGGAGACTCATACCCCTGAGTCCAAAGAGGCGGAGAACGCTAACTTTAATCACGGGGAGCCTTTATAATTACCCTCATGACTTACATAAGAATTTAGAAGTTTTAAGACCATTATCAGAGCCACTTCTACATCTGTTTTTAAGATCTGAGACACTCAATTTCCAAAGAAATTCAGCTCCTTCACCTGGGGTTCCTTAACAGATTGATTAGACACAATTTCCAACCCAGATTTCAGTTCGTTTTCAAGGAAATTCATTCCCCTCTTTAGACACACTATCTCTGCTGGCTCGCTCTGGAGTGACCGTAAACTGTTATGTGTTTCTTTTCAATTTTGTTGAAACAATAAGCCTGCTCAGAACCAACTCCACAGCCAAACTCAGTAGCCTAACTCAGACCATGTCTTACCAGGAGATAATCCTCATCTTCTCTCTAGATACAAATCTTTAAAAACAGCTCATGTCCTTCTTTTCCTGTTGAAGTTTTCTCTGGTAATCCTCACAGGGCAGTGTTTGCTTCTTCCTATGACTCTCCCCGTCCTTAGTACTCACATGACATAATCATGCATTTCCTGATACAGTTAATAATCTTTTATGTCTAAAAAGCATGATTTCATATAAAGAGGCAAGAAAAAAAAGATGCAAGAAATAAAATAGAATTTAGTGAGCACCTATGATGAACAATATATTAATATATATATATAAATATATATATATAATATATATATATTATTACTCAGTTACTTATTTAAACAGACCAAAGAGGTAAGTATAATTAACCCTATGAAGTTAAGTAACTTGCCTGACATTGCACAGCTTGCAAATGAAGAGACAAGATTCAAATCCAAGTGTGCCCCACATTCTTGCCATAATAGCAGGCTGCCAATCATAAAGGATATAATTATAGCTGCTGGAAGCTGGAAAATTTGTTGAGGTGTCAGTAGAGAGACGTTACAAAGCAGAGTTTGATGCTCCCCACGTATGGCAAGCGACATGAGAAAAACAGGGACCAGACCTGGACAGAAATAGATGTCTCAGATCCCAGATCCCAGGGCCAGAAGTAGAGATAAGAAAGGAAAGCTTGGACATCGCCTGCTCCTCAAACTCTTCCTTGAACCCATTATACTGAGTTGAGGGAGGATCCTCTCTGCACCCTGTATTTGCCCCATCAAAGCACTCCGTATAGTCAATGTTTGCTTTTGTATTTTTACCCACATCTCAGTTCCATCACTTACAGACTTTGAGTTAAATTACAGAAAGGTGTGTAATGCTGTGCCTTGGTTTATCCATCTGGAAAACTGGATTAAATGAATTAATATATATAAAGGGTTTAAGTCTCTACAACACAGCAAGTGCTCAATAAATGCTGTTTTTGTTGTTGATATTATTATACTACTGTTTCCTTTACCAGGAGTCCTCAGCTTCTTAAAAGCAAAGTCTGTCTGTCTGTCTGTCTATCTCCAGACTCTAGCACAAAGCCTGGAATGCAACTGGTAAATATAAAGTTTTGAGTCAAGGTGGTGAACCCAGTATTCTATTAATTAGTGGAGTTTTTAGGACTAAGGCCATGATATCTCCTAAAATATGGCTCTTTTGTTGTAAATCCCTTGACCACTATAAAATAGAGGTTGTCAGTCCTCAGATATTTATTGAACACCTACTATCTGGCAGGCACAGCACTGGGGATCCAGGGTTCTATAACTTGCCAGGGCTGAATTTAGTCCAACTTGTTGACAGCATTCATTTTAGGGAAATAAATAAGAATGCACCATTTGTATAGCCTCAAGAGAAATACCTGTGCAGTGTCAAAGTTTTGGCTATAATTACAAAGAAAACATCGCTGCTCATGCACAAACAAACTATCATCCATTAACTCACACAGAAGTCCTTTTTGGCTCCAAAAAAGCTGGCACCCAAACAAGTTTTGTACTCACACTGCCAGAAAAATACCTGGCCGATACATTCTAACATACTTTGTTTTCTTTCAGACATATTTCAGTAATTGCCTGTCTGCAGGTACAAGATGCTTACAGGAAGTGATTAATCTTTCATGAGACTATTCTACTATCCCTTAATGCAGTACAATAAAAGCTTGAAGGGACAGGCACCCTCATGTCAGTGCATGCTTCAAGAAAAGAAAGTTTTAATGGGAGATAAATCTGATCACATGATAGCAGCCAATGATGAAATTTCCTTTCTAAAAGAAAGCAACCCAACTCTGAAAAAAAAAAAAAAAAAAAAGCCCACCTCTAAACCTAAAACCCTTTTTTTCTGGTAGGAGGCCAGATGGGATCCTCAGACATTATGAACCACTACAGCTGGAAGCTGAATGCCCCATCCGTACCCCCAGCCCCCCACATATAGATACTGGAGATGAGAAAGGCTCTTGTTTGCTCTCTGAAGCAGGTGTGGTTGGACTAAATGGGGAGAAGAGGTCCAGCTGGAAGAACCCATCAGCCAGCTGCCCAGGGCAGTCTGCTTAGATAAATACCACCTGTTACTAAACAGCTAGAGAAAAATTAGTCATATCCCAGGAACCTGCTGATTCTCTGTCTATTGTGCGGAGGCTTTTGTGCCTTTCGACATCCCAAATCCCACGTGTGTCTCAGAGCGATGCTCATATTCGCTGTGCTTAATTTGATTCTGGAGGCTGACAGAGGCTTTTGGAGCATTAGGTTAAAGTATTTTCTGGGGGCTGGGAGCACATACATGACAGAATCGTAAGAGACACATGGCTAGAAGACAGCAGTGGCTCCGAAAGGCACCTTCTAACTGGACAAGTGCAGTGATGGAGTCTGGCCTCCTCGAAGGATGGGGTATGGCCCTGTCTTCTGCACCGTTTCCTTTCTCTCACTGCTCCCTGGCTGGACCAGTCCACTGAGTAGTACTAAACACGCACGCAGACACACACACACGGACACACACACACACACACACACCCTCCTTTGCTCACGCTGTCTCCATACCTGCAGCAGCTTCCCCTAAGCTTTCCAAATCCCACTCATCAAGACCCGAATCGAATCCTGCCGCTCCCAGGGTCTTCCCTGGACATTTTAGCCCCAAAGCATGGTCTCTGAACTGCCTACAACTGAAATCCACACTGTGTATCTGTCACTTTCGCCTGTTCCTTTCTACTCTTTTCAAGGAAGTCTCATCTCTCCAACAAGACTCTCCGAGGGTAAAGCACATTCCTCCGAGGCCAAAGCCATCATCCAACACAAAGTGAGGCATACGCAACTCAACAAATGTGTTCTAAACTGAAATAATGCTGATCTCAAAAGTTACCTGAGGATGACAGAAAGACAAACTGCGAGATCTGAAGTAGAGATCCTACTGGAAAAGGCCGTTTGTGATTTTTGCTTCAAGGTAATAGGAGTTGATGTGTTAGAAGCCCTGACGTGTAGACAAAGGCTTGGGACTGAATCCTGGTTTTCAAGTTATTAACTTTATGTTATTATTTTAACAGAATCAGTTTCCCATCTGTAAAACTGAACTCACAATGTGTAAGTCAGGGACTACTGAGAAGCTCCACGGAGGCAATTTATGGCAATTGAGTTCATGTGTATTACCAAAATCACGCAGTAATGGTTCTTTAGTAAATGGTACAATTCCTTCAACATCAAACTGATGTGAACAAATGATTATTATTTTTAGGCTTCCAAACTTGTCTATCAAATCATTGGGGACCTTGTTAACTAGATTGCTGGACCCCGATTTGGAGATTCTGGTTCACGAGGTCTGGTCCCAGGAGCATCTAACAATAGTCACGTTTTGGAACTACTGGATAAAATCATGTTTGCCACAGTTGTTTCACCCAGTATCTGACTAATATATAGTTACTGAAATCATGGGCTTTCAAAAATATATCTCAAACTAATAAACACATTAATAATGACATTGGTGCTATTCAACTTAAAAATGGGTTTTATCTCCTAAAATTAAAATCTTCTATAGTCATCTATACACACTTATGTGGGGGGCGGGGGGGAAGGAGAGAGAGAGAGAGAGAGTGTGTGTGTGTGTGAATTTCCTGGAGGTATGTGCCGTAATTACCCAGTGTTTCGGAACTTCTCATATATTTATCTCTGTAATCTGATATTTGCTGCAGTAGGATGTCCTCTATTCCTCCACAAAGTTCACTCATGTTTGTAAAACAATTACTACAACTAGAAATAAGACAGTACATTTCAAAAAAGAAAGAAAAGTGACATACCAAAAAAAAAAAAAGACAAAATCTTAGCATGTGAAACTTTTTAAAGAAGCAATTTGGGGCACCTTTTTCTACCGCTAAAATCCGCTAGATCAAGCAGCATTGTGCTGAGAACACAGCCACTCCTAAGAAAGCCCTCAACCCAGGGCATTTTGTCCCTCAACTAAGCAGGGGTCAAGGTAATCAACAGTAGTTTAGACTAAACAGGAAGAAAACTAGCTCAATTAATGTGACAGACACAAGAATAGTCATCCTATTTAGATACAACAAAAGTTTGAAAAGAATTCAGTTGCTGATAGTTGGCTAATACACGCAGATAAATAATTGCATCTTCTACCCCTTTCAAATATATCTGGTAAATTCACAAGATTTGGAATAATTATATTGCACATAAGTTTCCCACAAAGAGTTCATGGAAATCAGCTCTTTTTTACGAGTACCCCAGACATGCTGCTGGCGCAGAGGAACCCGAGCATCCCTCAGCCTGGCCCCCAGCATGAAGCAAGCCACTAACTCTTTCACAGGAGCAGACTGTTTCAAGTTAATTGAATGAAGCAAACTTGGGGAAATACCTGGCATTGCCAACTTGACCTCTGCTAAGCCTTTTGAACTTCGATCGCTGTCCTCCAACACAAAGCCTTCTATTAGGCTTTCGGCTATTTCCCCTGATTACACAGGTAGCTTATCTCAGGGATTCCATGGTTTCAGTTATCATTTCTGACCTGATTGTGAGACAAGTATTATTTCCGTGCTGGGTTTTATGACTAAGCCTGCAGAGGTATTTGCTGGTTTGACTGAGTAAAGGGCATCCCATTTCAGTTTCTTATCCACTAAGGTACAATAACTAATTTTAAGGTAGAAAAATAAAAAGTTCTACTTTATGAGAACACAAAAAGGTTCAAATAAGTTATCACTGACTGGTCAGAAACTGTCCAAAATCACAATCTTCCGTGTTTGATATAGATATCAAAAATAAAAAGATAATTTGTAATATGGGGCAATAACAATGAGATTGTTCTCAGTAACAACATGCAGAAGGGAAAAACAAAACAAAACAGCTTGAATTTCTCAAACAAGGAGAATTACTTATTCATCACCTAGTGCCCTGACAGAAATAGCAGAAATTGAGGTTAATGTTGGAAACATTTTGAATTAATTATCCCTCCTAGCAAATGAAAGGGGCTTGGAATCTAAGGTTCTGGATGTGAATAGTAGTTATTTTGAGTATTTAGTCCTAACCAAGCATCTATTTTTCTTATTCTTGACTCCAGGGTAAATGTACTATTTAGAAATATACCAGAAAAATTTTAATATACAAAACATTTAGAATTGAGTTCTCTACTGTAAAATAAAACAAAATATAATTTGCCCTCAGCAGATTGTCAGTGCTTGAAAAGTTTGCTAACAACCAGTGTCAGCAAATGTGGAAAACATACAAATACAAATACATGGGTGAAAATATACAAATTTTGTGGAAAGTAATTTGGTTGGCAATATCTATTGAAATTTGAAATATGCATACTTTGCAAGGCTATTCATTGAAAAATTGATTATAAGAGCACAAAGAGAGAAAAATTAAATGAGGAAATGTCAAAATAAAATTTTTAATATTAAATAGGGGCATGATTCCATAGTAATACACAGCCATTTAGAAGTTTAAAAGTCCTGCATGAGATAACCTAGAAAAATGCCCATACTATATTTTTAATAAATAAAACTGACACTAGATAAATATATTTAATTATGGTCCATGCTTAGATATCAAATATACATAGGCATATAAAGTAAAAATCTAACAGAGAGGAAGTATATATGTGAAACAGCTGTCAATTGTTTTAACCCTGAAAGCAGAAAATGTAAGACCAGAAGGGGTCTTTAAGATTCTTATTTTATAAAATTCAAACATAAATGAAAGAATGACAGATGAATATATTTATTTTTATTCTTCAGTATATTTCAAAACATTTTAAACTATAAAAGCGCTTACAAACCAGAAACCTATATTTAAATGTTAAAAGAAGTAAATATTTGTTATCATCTGCAGAATAAAACATCTATAAGTGACCTTGATTTAGGGAGAACTAATTTGTTAAAAGGAGTTACACCAACCTAACCTTTGCCCACTCTTCTAATTGGTTTCCAATCAGTCTAACTATAATAAACACAGATATTTTCTTTTTGCATATTTGAAATGCAGATTGTTGAAGGAATACACACTGTTTGTGCCATAAGCTTTCATGGTAATTGCAAAGCTGCCTCAAGAAACTCTATTATGTTGTTTGGTCCATGGAATGGAAATTACCTCCTTTTAAGTGGAACTGATGAGGACTAAGGGATGGAATATTACAAAATTCCCAGTAAGTGTTTTAACTATGAGTTGCTTCATTTTGGCCTTATAAAAATATCATATTGATCCATATTATACTGAAATAAAATAGATTATCACACCATAGGTTTTTGTTCATATTTTCCAAAACTATATACCTCATGCCTAAAGTTATGCATACCTTGCAAGGCTATTCATTGAAAATGTGTTTATAATAGCAGAGAGAGAGAAATTTCTTATCAAACCAAAAATGTGAACATTAGCCAACTAGTCTCCACAGCCTCATAAGTGCCATGGAAGGATGTTAGCATTGGCAAGGAACGCACATGAAATCTATTTCTTCTGCCACTAGTGCCTGGAATTTCCTGGCATTCAGCGGAGGATCATTTTAACAGTACAGCTCCGCAATGCCTATGCAGGCAAGAGCCTGAGCAGTTAATATTTATTATAAAATCCATACTATTAAGGCGATCTATAACTCCAATGCACTTTTTTACACAACAAAAATATTTGCAAATTAATGTTTATCAAATTTTCCTTCTCCTTCTTCCCCTCTACTTTTTTAAATACTACTGCTCATGTGGTCTTGACAAATGTAACTTTTCTGAGTCTTGGTTTCCCTCTTACCAAGATGGGAGTGATACTGTCACCGTAAAGGTCTACCATGAGAATCAGGTGAGCACATTGCTTAGAACAGTACACAGCTCACAATGTGCTCCAAAAACAGTAGTTCTTATAATAGATATTCATGGTGGCAACGCTAGGATTAAGAGCAGAATTTTGCTCTGCTGTGGATGTAGAGCAGTAAATCCCAATCTCTAAAGAGTAAAAACAACAACAACAACAACAACAAATCTGAACTTTCAAAATGAAGATTTCTGGGCCTCACTCGCCAAAGACTCTGTCCATTCAGTCCAGGATTAAGCACAGGACTTTCCAGTTTTCACAAGCACCCTCCCGTGATTCTGCAGAGATGCAGTGATGCACAAGGAAGAGCAGAGGCCCTTAAAAGAGGAGGCCTCGCATACATGCCCCTGCTCCCTAAAGATCTTCATTCCGTGCTAATGTTAACTGCTTTCTCCTGACTCTGAGACCAAGAAATCTTTTTCTAAATCGAACTTATTTTTATATTGTGTCAGGAAAAAAAAGAATCAGAATGGCTCTCCGACTCCACCTCCACCAACTCTGACCACATTTTCTTCCAACTTTAACAGCATATCCTCCACGCCCTAAATGCCCTGGTGCTCCACTGTGTTTTGTTCCTTTGGATTTCCACGGATATTGGTCCCTTTTGATACTAGCAGTATAGGACGGGAAAATGTAGGACTGCTGGAGACCTGCACATTTGCTTCATACACGCTGATTCTCCAATCTAAAATCATGCAGCGCTCCATCAGGCCTGGGGATTCCCATCAGCCCCTATGCCCTCCACGTCAGACAGTGGAGGAATCCCTCACTGGCCCACTCACTTCCCGCTAACAGCATCTGTACCTCCTATTCAGGCTACCACTCCCACCAAACAATGGGCCTAATGAATATCTTAGGGCAGAAGGTGGCCTGAAGACCATTCCATTTTTTTTGGTGGGGGTGGGGGAGAAAGGGTGGAGGCAACTCTTAAAGACAATGAATATAAAAATAGCTTACATTTCATAGAAAAATATTTGGTCATGTGAATTCAAGGCTAAGGTCCTTCTCAGAGCCTTAGAAGTTGTTATAAACTGTTATGTGTCACCTCGCCTCTCCCCCCATTCATATGTCTAAGCCCTAACCCCCAAAGTGACTATATTTGGAAACAGGGCCTTTGAGGAGGTAGTTAAGGTTCAATGAGGTCATAAGTGCAGGGCCCTGATCCAATATGACCAATGTCCTTCTAAGAAGAGAGACAGACACCAGGGGTGCACACGCACAGAGAAAAGGCCATGTGAGGACGCAGCAAAAGGCAGTCACCTGCAAGCCAACGAGAGAGGCCTCAGGAGAAACCGGTCCTGATTGTGGGTTTCCCACCTCCTGAATGATGAGAAAATACATTTCTGTGGTTTAAGCCGCCCCGTCTATGGCACTATGTCACAGCAGCCCTTGTAGACCGCTACGGAAAGATGGACCGTGTGATGAAGCAGCTGGCGTCATTAGCTTCTTCCTACATCCTCCTCTCTACCTGGCAAGCTGAATTTCACATCATCACAGCAACTTCCACGCTGGCTCTAGACCAGTGCTTCAAGTTTGCTGAACATTCCCATAAAAGTCCAGCTCAAATATTACACTCTATGAATTCCTCTCTAACTTCCCTAATGAAATCGATTTTTCTCTACTGCATATACTATCCTACAGTTTTCTGCACCTCTATTGCTAGTTTTATTTAATTCTGTCAACAGAATTATATATATAACAACTTCTACCATCAGTCACTACTCATATTATTCTATCATATTCATGAGATCACTCATATTTATTGATATTAATTTAATTCATAATGACAATATTCATATTTTAATTAGTCATTTAAATTCCTTGTGGGAAGAGACCATGTCTACCTCCATGTCTAACACAATGATTTACACATAGGAAGCCATTAGAAATTTATTGTATTGACTGATATTTTAAAAAGCCTTGAGGTCTTCAGTGAATAGACCAAGATGGCTAATTATCTATCTACTTAGCTGCCTATAGAAGATACACATAAAATCAAAGAACTTTATAACTATATAGGTCTTAGAGACCATTTAGTACCAGTCTCTTACTTTACCTAGTTAGCAAGTATCACCAGTGAGAGAATAACAGATCTAGGACTCAAACAGCTCTCGTGAACCCTAGGCTTCATCCCACAAGCAGCCTGGCCTGTCATCCAGGCTTGATCAAAAATTATGGATGGATACATCAGCTACTTTAGAATCACTGTGCCAACCACAGAGCACCCTTTTGCTTATGATTTGGCTTCCACTGGAGGTCTTCCCATAGGTAGAGAACACAGAGATCTCATCGACATGACCACTGTAAACATTATAGTTCTCACTGCGATTAAACAAATGGGCATTCAAATTTTTTAACTTAAACTTGAAGCAGATTGCAAACTTCCTGGAAACAGTTCAACTACTATGGTGTGTATTTAACCTTGAGAAAAGGACTTCTCTCACTCCTAATTCAAATAGAGCAGAGACTGCTACTCAAAGTAGTTAGCATACCTCCAGCCAAACCTGGGACTAGCTCGGGTCACAGTGAACACCTACCTGACTCAGCCTCTGTGTTTAACCCCTCCACTTCTTCACCTGGGAAGGGAAAAGGGCTCTGGTGGTGATGCCATTTAGAATACGAACTACAGCGTTCTGAACCACCTCGACTGTCAGTTGCTCCATGCTGGTCTCTGACTCCAAGCAGTGACGACAGTTATTAGACAGACACTGGTAAAAATGAAGTGCTGACGAGAAAGAGGATTTGTATCCAATTACCAATCCCCTGAGCTGCGCCACGGATCTTTAACTAGACATTTTATCATATCGGTTGCCGCTCTCTGAATTTTCTCTAATTTGTCTCTTTTTCAACATGTGGTATCCCAAACTAAAAGCAGTTGAAATATATTCAGGCAAGACGAGTGCCAAGTTGCTGGAAATAATTTTTTTTCTGGTTTAGAACATAATGCTTCCATTAACATAGACTGATATCACTTGGAAGGGATTTAAAGGTCTTTCTTTTTTTAACAAATCATGCTGCTTTGTTGACCTGAATCGCTCTCTAAATTCGCTAAGGCATGGAGTGGCGACCTATGGCACAAATGCCGAGGTGGGAGATAACTTTGAAAGAACCGAATGAAGTTCTCCCTCGGCAGCCACGACGCCCCCGCTGGATCCCCCTCCCAACCCTCTCAGGTGGCTCTTCATCCTCCCTCCCCAGAACTCAGCCGGCACATCTCATCTGTATGTTACCTAATCTTAACTAGAGTGTTAAAAGCTAAATTCTTAGTAGATATAGGCTTACATTCTTCTACTCCACACCACCTACAACCTCTACCCACTAACTCCCAGGTTTCTACATTTTGAAAGTGATTCCTGAGAACAAAAAAATAATTTAAAACTGTGAGCTCATAGTTCACTTGAGTGTTGGGTTCTAAAGTTAGGGTGAAATTAAAAAATCAAGTCTAGTAAAAATTATCACTGGAAATCTTAAGGTGACTGCAAGAGGCAGAATTGCCTCCTGAGATTCCCATTCCTGCTATTTCAATCAGTCAGTATCTAAGTACAACTATGAAAAGATTTTGCAGACGCAAAGTCCCTAGTCAGTTGGCCTTAAAGTACAGATATTATCTGGGTGGGCCTGACCCAAATAAGTAACCCTTTAAAAGCAGAGCATTTTCTCAGGCTGGTAGCAGAGAGGGGCAATCAGAGGCATGCAAAGTTTCAGAAGGATTTGATAAGCCACTGCTGGCCTGCAGATGGGAAGGGCCATGTGGAAGGATCAGGGATTGGCGCCAGCTGCCGAGAGTGACCCCTGGCAACAGCCAACACGGAAATAAGGACCTTTGTCCTACAACCACAAGAAACTGAATTCTGCCAAAAACTGGAAAGATTCTGGAAGCAGATTCTTCTCTAGTCTCCAGACAAGAGCCCAGCCTAGCCAACACCTTGATTTTAGTCTTTCGAGACTTGAACCTGAGAACCCAATCAAGGTAGCACAAACTTTTGCCCTAAAGAGAAGTAATGCATGCTAATAAACAGGTGTGTGTGTAAATTGCTAAGTTTGTAGTAATTTCCTACACAGAAATAGAAAACTAATACAATGGTACCTGAAAATTCTCTGGATCTGTTCATACAGTAGCATGAAGCTATTTCATGTAAATAAATTTTTTTTAAGTTCCTCTGTCACACGAGCTACATGTCAAGTATGCCATAGCCACATGTGTCTACTGGCTACCACATTGGACACTAAGACTATAGAACTTTCCCATCATTACAAAAAGTTATATTGGACAGTTGCTTTGGAAAATCCAAAGGAACCAGTTTTCCTGCAGCTTTGGCCCAAATGACCATTTCTTTGGTTGAGCAGCAAATGATATAATTGGATTACACCTAAGAGCCATGAAGTAATATATATATTACTTCAGTATTAAAGATATATATATATATATCTTTACTACTGTAATTATACTCAGCCCTGTGAGATGCTCACACCATAGAGAAACAAGAGAACTAAGACTGATCAAAGGAAATAGATTTCTGCCTTCTATTTCCTGTTCACACCCAGATACATAATCAATTTGTGAAATGGTGGGTAGAACCTATGATATTACTTCCCACCTTCCTCCCTGAACTCTTATAATCGAACTTGTTTTAGTTAAATGTGCATATGATGTAATTCCACTGCACCCTTCCTATGCCCTCTTTGCAGAAGACTAGAAATCATATGTCTGGGCCATCTGGGAGAAGAAAATTAGCTAGGGCTAACTTTGGAGTGTAGCCAGCTTCTGGCCACTTAAGACCAAGTCTGGGGACGTGTGACTATGGCTAATGGTGTGGCATAATGTGGGGGCACAGACCAAAGAAGAGCATCAGACTTTAAGGGGGCAGTGATTCCAGATAATAACTAAAGTATAGGTGGCAGGCCGCAGAATTGCATTCCTGAAAGGTGATAAAAATGTTATATCAGGCATATTTCTCATTTGCACATATTTCATGAACCTAAAATCTCATTTTACCCCTTTTTAAAATTTTGCAACAGGTATCTTTATCCTATGGAGTGTGCTTAAGAATGTCCCTTCAAGGATGTGCCAAGGCCACAGTCAAATGCCAACATGCCCTAATAAAAACCTGGAAATCAGATTTTAGTTTAAGCCCTGGCAGAAAAAGGAAAATACAAGAATTAGATGAAAGACCAAATCTGGACTCAAGTCATACACGTCATTCCAGAGTGATGGAAGGAAGAACTAGATTCAGTGCCCTGGAGAAATAGGAATAGGGAAACTAGGCAAAACACACCCAGAGGACCCAATGCCTACACACAGCACCCAGTAGGCTGTAGGTCTGTATTAATCACCAGGAGGTCTACAGCCCCAGGCTCAAATGGCTCGGAGCTCAGTTCAGCCCTATTGAGATAAGTGGGAAACAGCAGACCGTTTCCAGACCATTCTGCTTATAAAGAGTGGAGAAGGTTTCCTATGCACCACCAGACCAGCGCCCACTGGCCCTGACCTAAGCCAGGACGTACAGACAGCATCACAGGCAGCCAAGATGGAGACAAGCTGACAGGGATGGTATACATGTGGGTAGGGACAAGAAAAGGGATGACACGTTGCTGCCCCTGACTCCGGGCTGCGTTGCCCAGCACCCAGAGAGGTTCCTCACCCCACAAAGTCAGTCAACAGCACCCTCCTCTCTCCTCGACTAGCTCTAGAGTTAGTTCCTATTTCTAGTATGCAGAGCCCCCAGCCACTTTCTACTTCTCGCCCCCAGGCCGGGCACTTAGCCTATGGCCCACCTTGTTGTCGGCATACCGTCAAATCATCCCAAATCTCTCATATGTATGTATACAACATATATAAATACAAACGTGCAGTCATGACAGTTCATGTCACTTTCGTAAACCCACACAGTCAATGGCAAGATTAGTCGTCAAAGCCAGGTGTCCCAGGTCTCCCGACTCTGGTGGTCATGTTGCTATTCTAATTATTTTTCAATGGATTTTCAAAGGTGCTATCTCCCTTCATCCTCACAAGTTGCTACTTCAGCAAAGAGAAGAAACTTGAGCTTCAAATAGTAAGTTGCTTGTACATATTTTGTCTCTGTGATTACTAAAAATTTAGATGGGTTGAAATAGTTACCCACCATGGCACACTCTGGCTCCTCTTTGAGGTGAATGAGGTGAAATATGCACTTGCTAAACTATGTTCTGAGGAAAACTCTCATCCTTTGATGTCGCAGTAGATGTTTCAAGAGAAGTATTCAGTGGTTAGATCCAGTTAGAAAAAGTTGGGTTAAAAAAAAGAAAAACTGTTTTTGAAATTCTGGGAGCCTTTAATATCTAAGTGAACATAAAGAATCTACAAGAAGGTTGGTTATAACGTGTGTGGAATATTTTTCCAGTGAAACAACTATACCATCTTGAAGACATTAGTGTTCCACAGAGCACAGTTTGGGAAACACTGTCAGAAGGTTTAGAAACATCAATTGTAAATTGACGTGTAAGAAAAGGCTCTATAAAATCAGTCTGTGAAATTAGTGCCTGCAACCATCTTCTCACCTGTTTCAGACATTTCTGTCATGTTTTTCACTTAGTTTACTGGATACTTTTCTGTTCTAAATTTCTTCATTCCTGTGCCCTACCCCAGTTTTCCTACATATTCAATAGCGAGTTATTATCTTTATTATCACAAGAGCCTCCTCTTCATTTCTTTGCACACACTTTTCCTTCTGTCATTTCTTAGCTTACCACCTCTCTCCCCAGCTGGCCCTGCTCATCCCCTTTGCTCAACACTTAGTATGCATTAGGTGATCATCAGGTATCCATTATATGCACAAACGAGGCTTCTATTCTAGTAAAGTCTTTCCTATTATCCCAACTCTCTCTTTTTTCAATGTTTAAAATTTATCACATCAAGAATACGTATGTAGAGTATCCAATGGGTACTAGATTTATCGAGGTGATCATAAATTTTATAAATAATCACTAAAACTACTCTTGTATGCCAATGATAATTGGAAAATAAAAAATATTAAAATACTAAAATATTAAAAGAAAACAAAAGAACAAAACCACAGCTTTAAAAAAATCAATGATTAATTTCATAAAGCATTACACCTGTAAACATTAATATCCACAAAACCAAGAACTTCCACTGTTTATTCTAGATTTATAGTCCCATTCTATCATTTTGGAAATAGAGCATTCTGATTGCCATTTGTATGACACAGGAAAACTTTCCCTCCTACCTTGGCCACTGCCTACTTCATCCTTTCATTCATTTATCCATCCATCTGTCCTTTGTACAACACATACAAAGGGTTTCTATATGCTACTGAGGGCCCGTTTTGTTGAGCTGAGGAAGCATTCTTGAGAAGCATTTATTCTAGTCATAGGAGACAGGCACATAAACAAATGATTACGGACATCCTCATGAGAGCTATAAAAAGAATAGAAAGAATCCTGCTCGAGGACCCAAGAATCTTATGAAGTTGAGTAACCATCACAGAGAATGCAACTGAAAGTATGAGAGAGAAGAGAATGGTTTCTGAATGCGACGGTGTGACACAGGTTACAGGTTCTGCTTGCTGAACTCATTTTAATGACTACCCCGGAAAGAGCCCACATCCAAGCTCAGTTTCTTTATTCTTCGCTGGTGAGTGAGTCACTTTAGACCTGGTAATGAAGGGAGTGGTCCTGTATAATGGGGACATTTTATTCAGGACCACTTGGTCAGATGCATTGGGCATTTGGGGAAATGTAACTCCTTATATGGCAATATTCGTTCTTTTGTTCCTCTTTTTGTCCTGGGTCTTCAAGTAAACTTCTGTGAGTTTGGTAAGTCTTCACAGAAGACATCTTGTGATGTGGTGACAGAGAAACTTTTTCATAGTCTAAGAAACAGACTGGTGTGTAGACGTGTATTGTAGGAGTTCGCCAAGCGGAGAAAGAGGCAGACCCCAGCAGCGGCATGGCATGAACAGACGCACAGGAAAGCGCTGGGTTCAGCATGTGTGGGGAGCGCTGAGTTCTCTCAGGAAGCCTCCGTGCTATGCAGTGAGACGAGGCCCTGCGACAGGTAGAGCCGGAATGAAGGAGCTTGTAAAAAGCTCAGAAGTTCACATTTTTACCCTATGGATAACAGGGCAGCCAGAGAAAGATTAAAGCAAGAGGCTCGCATGGTCAAATTTGAATTTTAAGAGGTAAACCTGGTGGTATTTTATAAGATAGACTAACCTCAGAACAGCCAGTTCCCTGAAAACAGGAGAAGAAGCTATTATAATGGTTTGGGCAGAATGAGGTTGAGGAAAGATAAAAGGCTGAACTAAGGCAATTAAAATTAAGACAAAAAAAAAGAGAGAGGCTAGTTCATAGAACTATTTCTGAGGGGGAATTAGTGGCATGCTAGAGTCATCCTATACCAGCTTACAAGGGTCAATCATTATATATTCAAAAATTTTGTGAGCTGGTTGTTAAACCATTCGTAGCTTGGAATCAGCAATGGAAACTGGCCTCAGAAATTAGCAAACACTATAAATCAGGGCTTTCTGTTTTTCAAGAGCCAGTTTACCAGCATACCACTATATGGAATTCACAGGATTTGGTGACAAGTTATAAGGAACAAGCAGGAAATATCAAGTTCTGTAGGACGGAAGCTTTTACAATTTAGGGGATCCTCAAAAAAATAATATAGAACTACGAATTCAAAATTAGACATAAATAATGGATAGTACGAGTATTCCTGGAAACCAGCAATAACTCAAAACGGAAGTGACTGCAAACCACATAAAAATATCCCACTAAACCCAAACTAAACGTGTCCCCAACTCAGCTTCCCCTTAGCCAGACACCAAAAATGCCCGCAACCATCCAACACCACATCACATGATGGGAAGTATGTCAGAGGAGAAGTCAATGTGGAAAGAAACAGCAGTCTTAACCCACTGTGGTTAAAATGGCTTAGTTTTGCACATTTTACAAAAATATGTAACCATGTGAACCCCTTGCCAGGGCAACTCTCAGAACCTAGCCAGTGCAATTCCAAGAATTTGAAGGCTGAGCTTTGTCCGTGCGTGGTGAATTTGCCTCTGAGAGTGAGAGGCATCCAGGGCAACATGAAGGTTCAGGAGACTGGGGGATGGCTCGCTGACTTACTCACGTACACTCCTATCTAGTTCCACACCAGGTTCAAGATGGCTGGATGAACGGCGACACTATTCTCCAAAGACAAGGCATGGGCCAAGCATCCCCGTGAGATCACACAGCGGTCAGTCCCTGATTCACGCAGGAGGCAAGCACTCTTCATAAACCAGTGCAAACTGCTATCGAGAACCAACCTTAACTGATAGCCTTGTCAGCCCGACATCCCGGAGTCCTTTTCAAAAGCATACTGGCTTCTTCCTTCTGCGGGCCCCCGGAGAGAGCTGCTTGGTCTTCAGCAGGGATGTTCCTTGGAGGACGTCACAGTGAGGAAAGGTGAAATGTGTCCAGCACAGCCAGGAGAATCCATTCCAGACACATGTGCAATGCAGGGGAAACAGGTGCAAACAATTGCACCAGCTGTCAGCAAGCTACAGGAATCGCTTTTGACATCTTAATAGTTAGCTGATCCATGAGCCACGTTGGCAGCGTCACTGTCATAGCTGACTGCACATCTGTAAACCTTTTCGAGTCTCTTCTGATGTCCGTGTGAGTCCGCAAAAGCCTGACATCGCGAGAGACTTAAATTGAGCATGATTGCTGCTGTTTCCGTTTTCCTGCCACAGACCCAAAGAGTTGACAAATGCCGATAATTGCTCATTTCTCACTACTGTTTGTCATGTGCCACACAAGGCAAGAGCAGGGAGAGATCCTGCTATCCCCGAGAGCATCCTGCCATTGCTGGCTTGAGGGACTGCACGTTGTTTCTCTGTCAGATAAAGAAGCCATTTGCCCGGGAGTCAGGCTGGGGGATTTTTTGATGTGTTTATCTTGGTCTCTTCATCTCATCGACAAGGATAATACCACATAATCAGTTGGGAAAAGATTTTAAACTGATGACTGTTTACACTGATAAAATGTCTTCATCCTCCTTTCTAGCTAAGAAAAATGTCACCACTACAGTCAGCTCAATAAATCGTTATCCCCAATAAGGGGACTGGAAATCAGTAACATTATCTGTAGTAACCCATTATCTGAGAGATTTATACAAAAATATTAATAAAAGTATCTTCATATAAGTATTATTAATTGAACACATTAGAAAATAACTTTGTTTTTTTTATTTTTGATTTCTGTTCAACATTTAAAATTATATTTATCATGGCAATATTTTTTAATTTTAATTTAGAGGAGGTGACATATTTTAATGGAAACCGAGATAGCTCTAAGTAAAAATGTAGGTTGTTCCTACTCAGTTTGTAACCTTGAACAAGCATTAGTTTCTTCAGTGATAAAATAGGAACAATAATACGTGGCACCGTTGTGAAGAGCACGAGAACTTATTCAAAGGGCTTGGCCAGAGCCTGGTGCACAGCAGAGGGTCAACAGACGTCAGCTAAGAAAAGCAAGTACAAAATGCTTCTTTCACTTACTCTAGTGAAGTTCAATATTTTTTCTTGCTTGCTTCATTTCAAAATAATGGAAACAATTACTCAAAAATGTAGACAGGTTACTAGGAAAACATCTCAGTCGTGTCCTGACAATTTGAGATAGGTGAGTGCAAAAATTTCCCTTAAGTATCTACCTCTTACGCATTCTTTCCCCTGAACTGTTTTCATTTGAAAACTGGTAAACTCACTTAATTCTACATCATTATTTTTGGTGTTTTATGAAAAAAGAAGATTTTATTTCATATCCACTCTCCAAGAAAAATCCCTAGCTATTCAAGTTTAACAACCTTCATTTTTGTGCTAATGCCAAAAATCAAAAAGTGCTGGTAAGTAGTGTTGTTTGATTTTAAGGTTTTTTTATGACTGAACAAAGACTTAATAGAAGTTAATATGGGAACATAACTTACTGTAAATACACTTTTAAGGTAGAATTTATATTATATTTTCATTCTTCAGTAAGTCTCATACTTCACAATATTTTGAGACAAAATTTTACATTAATATCCACTTTCATGATGATATTTTACTCTTAGGTACTCTGATGAATATACTCCATTGGTGAATAACACATGTATTCCTAAAAATAGGTGGTATGGGATAATTAGGATTGAAACATCATTTTTTTAATTTACCAAGATATAATCTTTACATTCATTCTCTTTAAAAACCCCTGTAGCAGCCGTAAAGTACAGTTGTTGCCCCATAGGCATCACACGTACTGGTGCTCATGTCAGCAGAGATTTTAAAAGTAACTGTGCAAGATCTCCTACGAAGGAAATGATGCTCAGGATGTAGATAATGATGAGTTTATAAATCTCCAAGATCTCTCAAATACATCTTAATATCTGTGAAGCATTTTAACAATTCTGACAGCTCCAGAGAAAATGATAATGGGAGAAAACTTTGTTTCATGTACCTCAACATTTTCTATTTTTTAATGTTCCCCTTTCCAATCCTGATGCCCCCTTACTATATGCTAGGTGCTGTCGTGGTCACTTTGCATACTGTGGACACTGCATACAATTAGGTTCCCTACCGACATGGAGCAGGCAGGCCGGTGAGAGAGATGGCCAGTAACCAAACAATCACAAGAACAAATCACTATGACATGGGCAGTGAGATAAGAAAAGAGAAGAGTTCCCTGAAGACTGTGGGAAAGATGAGGCATTAACCAGGTCACGTATGGTCACTGAAGCATTGCTCTGGAATACCCCAGCGTACACTGGCGATCCTCCCTGAACCAGTCCTCCAGGACTGACTTTCTATCTTATTTGTTCTTCCTTTCTTTTTCCACCACTCCCTAATCAAATCATTCACTGCTACAACGTTTTGACCTGGGCGGGCAAAAAAAAAAAAAACTGTCATTAATAGAGCAAATGCAAAAAAACCTTCACCCTAACATATGAATAACCGATAAGAGGGTGAGAAACTGTCATTTATTGAGCTTCTATGCCATGCCTGGAACCCTGCTGAATGCTTTCACGTTAGCTCACTTAATTTTCCAAAACACTTCCACAAGCTATATATTATCACTTTCTCTTTCATCAGATAAAGAAAGTGAGGCTCCAAGGAGTTAAATAACCTACCCAAAGTAAGACAAGTTGTAAACAGCAGAGATGAAATTAATTCTTGTTACGGTACCAACCACGCTTCCTCCTCACAGATCCCATGGCCTGTCTGGATGCCAGCTCTTCAACACCTCTAGTTTTATTACAACCAAATGACCAAACCTGAGACGAATATTGTTCCCTTTACAGGAGCCTGTAAGACTTGTCGGCTCGGCCTGAAGCCAGCTGAGTTGCATTAACTATCTCATACTCCAGTCCAGGAACTAGCTAGACGTTATCTATTCCTTAACCTCTGACTTGGGTCCCAGATCCAGTGCCTCTGTATCTGAGGGCTTTATTTCCTCCACATCCTTCCAAGGATAGGAGCCCTCCTTCTGTGTGCAGTCTCTCTCCTAAGTTCTCACTCTTCCTTGATCTCCCTGATACAGTCTGTCTGCCAGCCGCACGCACCTCTGTGGCTTCCTCTACACTGGTCTCCCCCGATCTCATTCCTTGTCCAACCTGCACAGCTGCTTGGTGAAGAAAAACCATGACTAAATCCAAAGGAAAAATACCCAAAGATAAAATATCAAGCAATTCAGGAGATATGTAAGAGATTTTGAAGCAGGAGAACTATTCCACTGTCCCTCGAAGCTTACCACATACGTGACTATTGATTCTACCCACATTAAAGGCAGATCTGCACACAACTCCATACTACAACTGGTAACTATATGTATGGAGCATTTAATATCTACCATGCTTTGTTCTAAGCAGTTGCAAGGATTATCTCATAGAATCCTCGTCATAAACCATGGGGGAGGGGAGGAGGAAGGAGCTTGCAAGGATGATTGAGTTGCCCAATATCACACCACCTTCGAATCTGTAAAACTGGTATTTGCATCCAAGCAATCTGGCTTAAAAGTCCACACGCTTAACCACTACACTTCTGAAGATTATGACGATCTGTGTTTACAAGATGCCAGCGTTGGAGAAAGTTGAATAGATTCAACCATGGCATTTACTAACTCATTGAATAAATAGTTATAAATCCAGGAACTACATTATTCTAGGAACTGGACACATTAGTGAACAATATAGATAAGGGTCCTGACCGCCTATATCCTATTTTCTATGGGGGTGAGATAGGTCACATATGAATAACAAGGTACTATCAAATCACAAAAAGTGACATAAAGAAAATGTGGTGAAAAGAAGACTACATTTGGTAAGAAGATCAGAGAAAGTCTTTCAAAAAAAGGTGTTATCTGAACTGAAAGGTGAGACTGACCCAGACAATGTGATGAGACATTCTAGTTAAAGGACTGTGAGGGAAAAGGCCCTGAGGTACAAACCAGCAAGGCCGAGGGACAGGCAGACAAGCAGTGAAAGGAAGAATAACAGAAGCTAATCAAGAGAAGTGAGCCCCAGCCAGCTCCCACATTAAGAAGTTCGGACTTTATTCTCGTTGCGATGGGAGGCCACCAAAGGGTTTTATATAAGGGGTATGATCTGACATATTTTTAAAAAGATCTCTCTGGTTTCTTTGTGAAAAATGGATTGGTTGGGGGGGGGAAGAATGGAAGAATTTGAAGGTAGGACTTCAAATACATTCAGATGGATTGGATGTGGGGAATGAGGGAAAGGGAGTAATCAAGGTGGAGTCAAGGGTAAAAATGTGGTGTGTTGCATCCCACAATAAACTAAATTTGTGAGAGCCATCCCATTTCTTGTTGATTCTAATCAGCCAGATTAGTCAACAATCAATCAACATATTTTGGCACTTAAAATGTGGTGACTATTATGAATAATATGAGGATACAGAAGAACAAAGGAAAAAATGAAAGTACAATGCCTGTTTCAGGTTGGGTCCTCTGAAAGCAGATACCAATAGAAGTTTGGAGTGCTAGATATTTATTAGGAATCCACACCATGAAAGAAAAGAGGAGGAAGCAAGAATGAGCAGACAGAGAAGCTGAACTTCATTCAATTCAGTGATGACAGATTCTCGACGAGCCAGGCGCGGAGCACTGGAGTGAGCACTGCTCATCAGAAACTGTCATTTTTCAGTCACAGGATGTGAGCTGCCTGGGACGGGTGTGGCTTCGAGCAAGGCAGCCCTCGGTAGCTGAGGCAGAAGAAGCTATTGACTAGATGCCATCGACTGCTGGTTCTCTCCACAGCTGAGCAGCAATCCTTCCTTACAGGGGGATCTAAGTGGCACATCCATTTCAGTGCTACTTTATGTCTTGTATACTTACAGATTCTTCTGGACAGCCTCATTTACAAGCATTTGGTGACATTACAGACCATATTGCCAGACATTATGTCCCCATTATTACTTTAGAAAATATGTTTGTGGTACAAATACTTGAAAACAAAAAAATCAATCTAGTTCCCATTTTTCTTGTTACAGGCTGCCCTGTCGCAGATCTGTTGTGCAGAATGCTACCGTTCTGACCACTGCAGCTGAGGAGAGTTTCTACTGCAGCCTGTTGCTGAACCGAGTTAGGCAGCATAGCCGAGAGGTCATTAATTAACTTTAAAAGTTCAGCTCAGAGAATAAAGAGCTGAAAAGAGCATCGCTCTCGTCCTTACAATAAGAAAAAAGCTGGACAAATTGAACATTAATTATTTTCCTGGAACCTGCCAGAGAACTGAGATCACAGGACAACGAATCCCAAGTTGAGAGAGATGAAACTAAAGGGGAAAACAGGAACTTTGCTTAGCTGGAATGGATGCAGCGAACGTCATATACGCCAATATATTACTCGGATTGGGCTTCCACAACAAAACGCTAGAGACTTAGTGGCGTAAACAACAAAAATTCATGTTCTCACAGTTCTAGAGGCTGAAAGTCTGACATCAAGGTGCCAGCATGGTTGGGTTCTGTGAAAAGCCCTCTTCCTGGCTTGTAGATGGCCACCTTCTCACTGCATCCCCACATGGCAGAGAGAAAGAGAAAGATCAAGCTCTCTGGTGTCTCCTCTATAAGGGCACTAATCCCATCATGAGGACCCCACCCTCATGACTTCATCAAACCTAATTACCTCCCAAATACTGTTACCCGGCGGATTAAGGTTTCAACATATTAATTTTACAGGGACACAATTTAATCCATAGCAGCCAGTAAGATAATTAAGCTAGAAATTGTCAACGAATTTCTAGAGGCTGAGTATGGGCTAGTGCAAGAGTGAGAAGACCCGAGGGCCCACAGACACAAGAAGAGTTTACACCTTCTTGTAGGCATTTGCTCCAGAAATGCTTCCAGGTACAGAGAAGATCAGGAAGAATGCTGAGAAATCTTCCTGCATGGTGATCCTGAAGGAGGAGTCCAGGAGCCACTGCCAAAACTCCATCCAGACCTATCTCCCTGATTTACTTATGGAACAAAAACGTCAAACTTCAGGAGAAAGAGCATCAAAATCGCAGCCTGAGAGCACTGATAAAACCCCACCGTACCTAAGGGACGAAATGGGAGTGGGGAGAAGCTCTACTCCTGGGAGAGGAGGAAAAAATTAGGTTCAGTGTCACATCTACAGAGAAAGCAAGAACACGTGCAACGCCACGGCCCTGCGACCAGGTTCACAGTGCCTGCCTAACGCTGAGCTCACTCGGAACTTCAGAGAATGCCCACTCTCTCTCTTCGCAGCTGTCTGATGAAAATAGCAGGGAGTGTAGCTGAGAGAGCTTCAGACAGACTCTCCAGGGAGCAGTGCAAGGGGAGACAAAAAAGCCGAGCAACGAGACCATCATAACCTTGATATTGCTATCAAAACTGAATAAAGAGAAAAGTCACAGGGCCACTCTCTTTCATTAACATATGCAAAAAGCCTAAATATACATAAATATTATATTTTTGATTTTTGTTAATACATAATATCCACTATATATATATAAACGGAAACCAGCAAACATAAAAAGGATTTATATCATGACAAGATAGGTTTCATTTCAGGAATTCAAAGGTGGCTTAAGATTTGAAAACCAATCAATGTAATTTCCCAGAAGAAAAAGAAACATATAATTCTTCTAATAGATGCAAAAAGGAAAATCTGATAAAATTCCAAACACCTCAGCAAACTAGAAGAAAACTTTCTTAATTCGATAAATTAGAGCTACCCAAAAACCTGTAACAAATATCGTTTATGATGGTTAAATATTGGAAACGTCCCTCTGATATATAGATAAAAATAGAGGGCCTTTTATCCCTATTTTTATTTATATACATACATTTATATAAATACATTTAAATTTTAGCCAAAGTAAATAAGGCAAGATAAAGAAATAAAAGTTACACAATGGGAAAGAAGATATAAAACCCTCATTATTTACAGATGACACTATTGTATAAGTAAAATATCCCAAATAAGTTACAGTAAACTATTAACAAGTGGATTTATCAAGACTCCTAGACACTATGACAACAAAAAAAAATGAACAGCATATCAATATATCAGCAGTAAACAACTCTTTTAACATTTAATAATAACATTTACATTAGCATCAAAAACATGAGATACCTAGGAACAAGTCTCATGAAAGATGTACAGACTCCACAGAACACTGTAAAACATTACCGAGGGAAATTAAAGAAGACCTAAATAAAGGGAAAGATAAAGTCCTCCAAGATTGGAAGACTCCATATTATTTAAAAATAATAATTCCTCATGAATTTATCTATATATTCAGTACAATGCAAATTCAAAATCTGAGATGTTTTGTAGAATTATTAAACTAATTCTAAAATGTTTAACCAAGAGCCAAGAATAGCCAACATAATCTTGAAGAAAGAAAACAAAACTGGAAGACTTATGCTACCAGATATCAAGAGTTATTATAGAGCTACTGTAATTAAGATAGAGTCATCTGAGTTTAAGCCTACATCACCCAGTATTCCCGGGAAGTCTATCACTCAAGTGGTTCAACTAGAAAGCAATGGAACATAATAGAGAATACAGCAATAGACCCATATTGTACATACATGATCACATGATTTGTCGACGATGGCTTCATGGTGCAATGGAGAACACATAGTGAATGATACTGAATCATTAAATACTAACATAAAACAAATGAATCTTTCCTACTTCACACTGTACACAAAAACCAATCCTCTGTGGAACGTAGATTAATGTGAAAGGCAATAAAAAATCAGCCTTCTAGAAGGTAGTATTGGAAAATATCTTCATGACCTCAAAGTAGGAAAAGATTTTTTAAACTGGTTTCAAAAGCAGTAACCATAAAGAAAAAGATTTATAAATTGGAGTTAATTCAAATTAAGGACTTCTTTTAATTAAAAGACAACATTAGGAGTAAAAAGACAAAGTAGTGAATAGGACAAGATATTTGTAACACATGTATCCAACAAAAGACTTCTCTGGAACATATAAAGAATTTCAACAAATCAGTAAGAGCTAAACAGACAATACAATAGAAAAATGGGCAAAAAATTTATACAAGCCACTTCATAGAATAGGACATTCAAATGGCCAATAAACTCCACAAATCAAAAGTGAAATGAAAATCAAAGCCACAATAAGATACCCACCCACCAACTCTAAAATTAAAAAGATTGACCGTGTGAAATATTAACAACTATGTGTAACAACTGGAACTCACATGTATTGTTACTAGAAGTATAAATTGGTACAGCCACTTTGGAAAATGACTTGTCATTATCTACTAAAATTAAACATATACACATTTTATGATGCAGAAATTCTTCTTACATGTATATACTCAACAAAAATGTGTGTATATAATAACCAAAAGATGTTTTTAAATGTTCATACTATTGTAGTTTACAAAAACTAGAAACAACACACATGTCTATCAACAGTATGATAAATTATGGTATATTAATACACGGAATACTATCAGCTATGAAAATAAACTACTATTACAAACAACACAGATAAAACTCAAACATAACATTGAATGTAAGAAAGCCAGACATTAGAGAATATATGATAAAAGTGTACATACTATATTATTCCAGCTATATAAGGTTCCAAATTAGACAAAATAACCTAGGGTGACAGAAGTTGATGTTGTCACCTTTGGAGAGGGAGTTGGCTAATAACTGAGGAGATATCTAGGTAGGACTTTTGGGGGCTGGTAATATTCTCTTCCTTGATGTGGGTCACAAAGGACATACATATGCTCATTTTGTGACAAGTCATTGAGCTGCACATTTATGATTACTGTATTTTTATGTATGTTGTACCCATAAAAAAGCATAAAAAATATTGACTAAGACTCTATTACCACTTTCTATTTCTAGCTAATACTTTTTAATTACTGGAAAATTTTCTCTACCATGTTTTTCTTTAATATAAATACCATGCCATTTTTTTCTAAAAATGTTATATAAATCTGATAGGTATATTTGATATATTATTACATATCAAATTTATTATCTGCTTTACTGATACTCTTCAGCATTTCCAATAATTATCAACTGCAGTTTTCAGTAGTAATACTTTTTATTTTACTGAAGATGAGCTAAAAATATATTTTGTTGTCCTTCTACTATCTGAGAATAAAATTTCAACATTTAAAAAATTGTGGTTCTCAAACACCATTGGTTCTCAACTGATAATGTACAGAAAAATCACTTGGGGAACTTGTTTCAAACGCACATTTCTTGTTCTCAGCAGAAATTCTGACTCAGTAGTCTTTGAGATAGAGACTAGAAATTGCCATCTTTCACACACACTTTAATTGGCTGTGATACAATGGATCCTCCATCACTCTGAAACACACTCATATGAGTCACTCGCTTTGACAATTTTAAATTGTCCATGGTTACTAGGGGGGAGTGGGAAAGGGAAAAAATAAAAAATAAAAATGTTTAAAAAATAATAAGTAAAAATAAAAATGAATGAATGAATGAATGAATGAATGAAAAAGAAAATAAAATAAATTGTCCCTGGGTTCTTACTTTTTTCACACACTACAACAGTTTCCTCTGGTCCACAGCATTTGGGGGAGCGGAATGAGGAGTCAGGGCAAGGTCGGTATTCCTTGTTACGTGAATTTAACTACTTGATCTTTGTCATTTAATTACTTTGTCATTTCAAAAGATGTAATAAAAAATTTTAAGGCATTAAAAAGAAAGAATTCTTGAAACGCTCTTGGCTTCTGTGACGCAGCTAACTTACCTGCAGCCAGCTCTCCGCGGCTTCCTCGGCGGGCTCTTTGTCCCCCTCTCTCTTAAGCCCATTCTCTCTGTACTGGGTGATCGCATTCGTCTCTGTGGTTTCACGAACCATCAATGTGATGACAATCCTAGTCTCTCCAGTCTGAACTCCAAACAGGTATATTCAAATGCCTGTTGAAAGCATTCATTTAATTATTCCTTGGAACTAGATCAATATGTCAAAAATTGAATTCAACTTGGACCCCAAATCAATTGCCTATCTCCATGAACTACTATACCCAGGCAACCATGGCAGACACTTGATTCTGTTCCTCTCACCATCTACCTCCAGAAGACTTTCAAATCCTATCTATTTTACACCACTGTTGAGAAACACCGATTTTGGTGGTTATTTTGAAAGAACTTGGTGATTGATTAGATGTGATTAATGAAGGCAAGAAAGAGTATACGGATTTAAAAACACATTTTTGAAGACTGCAGTTGTTATAATGAACTCCTTAAAGGCAAAGAATAAAATCCTCTTTCTCTACCCCCACTACCTGGCATCAGACCTGATGCAGTGGAGGTACTCAGTACGTTTACTGTATGAAAGCACAAATTAATAATTTGCTCCTCTCTGAAACAGCCTCCAACTAAGACACTAGGGACACAGTTTGCATTCATTTCAACACCCAAAAAAAACCCTTGAAAAATAGACCTTGTTCACTTACACAAAAAATATAAGTTTAACTTGAATAAGACCTCCAGAGATTAACTTAGTAATGTTCCAAAGAATTAATAGAAAATTATGCAGAAGATTAGAAGACTATCATCATAAAAAGTCAATTTTCACTGACTCAATTTTCCAAAAGATTAATTTTCTTTTAACTCTGGGACAAATAATTTTTATAACAATGTTTAGCATTTAAATGAATTCAAATAAGGTTATATCAGAATATTACTGTATTTGGCCAACAGCCTTTGCAAAACTTACAAAGTAAGGAATAAATATGATGTGATATTTTGAATAAATGATAGGGATCAAAACAGAATAAAGTTAGAGGTGATATTTGAGTATAAGAAAAAGTAACAACCTTTCAAAATTATGATGTCTAAAGTAGGTCTAGATATCAATCTTAGACAGTTAACCATTTCTATACTCTACAAGAACTGATAATAGTTAAATTATGTCCTCTTCCCAACTCTGCTATGTTCATCAATATTTCCTACTATTCTTCAGTGTTCATATGCTGTTTTGGAGACAGGAAGAGAAAGAAAAGGTAAGAGGGCATGAGGAATTCTAAATATATGGGTACAGCAAGCTATAGAAAGTCGTTTGTCATGGCAATGGATATGGTTTCAGTCCAGATTGTCATAAAGGCCTTTTTGGCTTTTGAAAGAGCGATGTAAAAGAGAAAGTAATCTATTCTATCACTTAACTGTTTTTAACTGCACAAACTTATACAAAGCAGAATAATAACAATGTTTGTTTTGAACAAAGATCTAAGATTACTGACTCCTTGAGAAAAGACTCCTTGAAAAAAATATTTATTATTCTGCAGAGATTGAGCAGAGATGAAACAGTCTATGGAATTTCAAACAGAATCCTTATGGGTCTCTAGCATACACAGCATAGTTACAAAACATGATTTTTATGGGGAATAGTGACTAAAACACATTAGCATGTTTCACACTTCTATTTTTAAATGTTGTGTATCTTTCTGAAAAAGGCAAAGCTGTAAGACAGATAACAGATCACTGGTTGCTAAGGTTGGAAATGGGGAAGGACTGATGACTACTAAGGGGAAGGACCAGGGAAATCTGGCAGTTGACAGAACCATATAATGATGGTGATAGTTACACACACTATGCATTTGTCAAAACTCATAGAAGTGAGCACTAAAAAGAGTGAATTTTACTGTATATAAATCTGTAAATAGAAAATGTTAAATACAACTTACATATAATCTATCTTGGAAAACCTTCAAGAAATTCATCAGAGGAAGGGAACCATCTTTATATAGACATAGATGTGAAAAGGCATTTCCATGAAAGGAACACATTTATTCTCCCCATATCTCTTAAGCCAATGTTTCAGAATGAAAACAGAAAGGATAGAAAACCCATTCCCTACGATCTTCCTCAATTTACCATTCAAGCTGAAAGGTGGATAATTTGTGCAGGTAAGTGTTCACATTTTTGACAATGGCTCATGTGGCCAATATTCACTACAGCCATCAGACAGATGCTAAAATCTCCTCAGTTCACCAAGTGCAACAGAGCAGCTCGGACTTGAGAATACACCTCATTATGGCCCTTTCTTCTAGCCCTAAACCCAAAATAGTCACATGTATGGACAGCATTTACTGTGTTGTACTTTTTCTCTCCACTTTGCTTTGTCAGCCTGCACAAGCTATCCTATAAAGTTTAATAATATGCTAAACTCAAGTCTGGGAATCAAATATCAAGTTCTTTCTATTCCAAAATTAGACTTAAATGTGTAAGATATGTATGAAAAATCTATTTAAAGCTAAATGAACCCATTATGCTAAAATGTTGGAGTCTCTTTTTAATTCATCATGTTTGCATTAGCTGGCAGTGGTAAAGAATGTAGACTAACCCATAAAGAAGCCAATGGAAGATCTGGGGGAATTTATTTAAAATCTGGGTGGAGTAGGGATGGGGGAAAATTAACTTTTCTTACTAAACACAAACCCCAAGAATTTCATCAGAAAAAGGAACACAGTGGTCATTAAGTTATGAAAGAATGCTCAGCCTCAACCATTATAAAAAGAAATGTAAATCCAAACAGGATACCTTTTTCCTTTATCAGATAGCAAACATTTTTAAGTTCGTAGTCAAGCATGGTTGTGTAAAAATGGGCATTCTCAAGCACTGTTCATGGCAGTGTATGCACCTCTGAACAGTTATTCCCCAGCTAGAAATTGACCCTATGGTTACACCCAAAAACATATGCCATATAATATACAAAAACTGTTGTCAGAGCTTTGTTAATAGCAACTTATTAAATAAACCATGGCTTGTCTATAAAATGTAGTATTCTGTCACTTGAAAATGAACAAAGCGAATCTGTATTCTGGACTTGGAAGCATCTCCAAAATGTGCTATTAAATAAATTCTAAAAAAATCAAAGGTGACACTTTCAGCCAAAATGGAGTAAGCCTACATTAGCCTCTCTGTCCCACTATTAGCACTGAAAACTCTGAACAAATTTAAAAGCAACACATAGGAGCTGTGAAAAATTAATAATTGGAGCCAAATTGTACAACAGAACAAAAGCTTAAGCTTAAAGAATGATCTATAATGAGAGTGAATTTTACAGTTGATTTCCTCCCTTATCAACCAGCTTTGGCCCAGGGGCGACCCAAATGCAAAATCAAGCAATGGATACAGGCAGCAAAGCCTCTGAGAAAACCCTGTCTTCTTGGCACAAGAACTTGGAAAAATGGATCCCAGTGAGCAAGAGTGTGGGAGGACTCCCACTTTTTCTTCTTTTGTTCTTCTCTTGTTTTATGTCCACAAAGTCTCTGAAGAAGAGACGAAAGATACTGATGCAGTAAAAAATATTTAAATAAATTTGTTGAAAGTCATAAATTTAGAGATTTGTGAAGCTCAGGAAACCCCAAATAGGATAAACTCACAGAAAAGTATAGACAGACACATAACAATTGAGTTGCTATATAACAAAGATAAATTTTTAAAATCTTGATAGCAGCCACAGAAAAATGACATATTACATGTAAGAGAACAAAATTTTGACTGTAGAATTCTCATCAGAAAATATGGAAGCCAGAAAGGGGTGGGTCATCTTTCAAGTGCTGGAAGAAAAGAACTCAAGTTCTATAGCCAGTGAAAATATCCTTTGTGAATGATGACAAAATAAAGACATTTTCAGATGGAGGAAAACTAAGATAATTTAAAACAACAACCGATTTAAAAGAAGAGAAACCTTACCAAGCATATTTCTTTAACCACAAAGAAACTAAACTAAACATCAGTAACAGAAATATATCTGGAAAATCCCCAAATATTCTAAATGTACACAATATACTTCTAAATAAACCATGAATCAAAGAGGAAGTCTCTGGGGAAATGAGAAAATATTTTGCTGAATGAAATGAAAGTACAAGATATGAAAATTTGCTGGATGTACCCAAGAGTTTTTAAAGGGAAATGTACAGCGTTAAATGTTTGTTAGCAAAGAAAGGTCTCGATGAAAATAAGTAGAAAAGAGCAAAGTAAACCTGAACTAAATAGAAGGAAGGAAAAGACAAATCTAAGAAAAGAAATTGATAAAAAAATTTTTTTTTTAATTTGATGAAACCAAAAGCTGGTTCTTTGAAAAGACCAATGATATTTTATAAACCCTGAGACAAACTGACCAAGAAAAAGGAAAAGACATAAATTAGCAATATCAAAAATGAGAGTAGACCCTAGAGACATTAAAAGGATAAGGAAATACTACAAACCAAAATTCAACAACTCAGATCAAATGAACCAGTGCTTCTAAAGACAGAAATTAACAAAACTCACTCAAAAAGAAATAGATATTTCTAATAGAAGCGACTAATTAACAGATTAGAAATAATAAATATTTCTAATAGACACAGACTATTCCTATATCTATTAAAGAAATTGAAAATCTTCCCATGAAGAAAATTCCAGACCCAGATGGTTTCATTGGAAATGTCTACCAAACATTTCAAGAAGAAATAATATTAATTCTATGCTAGCTCTTCTAAAATATAAAGTTGAGAAAACACTTCCCAACTCATTTTGTGAGTCAACATCACGCTGATACTAAAACCAGAAACAAGACATAATTTTAAAAACTACAGACCAATATCCTTATGACTGTAGATGCATAAATCAACAAAATTACAGTGAATCACATCCAGCATATATAAAAATGTAATACACTATGAGCAAACTGAGGTTTATCCAAGGAATGTAAAGCTGATTCAATATTTGAAAATCAGTCCATGAAATTCATTATTAAGAAAATTTTTTAAAATCATAGAATATCTCAATTAATGAAGAAAACAGACCTTTGACAAAAGTCAGAATCCATTCATGATAAAAAAAAAAAAGAAAAACTCTGCAAAGTAGAAATAGAATATCCTCAACATGATAAAGGGCATCTATAAAATATCTATTGCTAACATCATAATTTTTACATTATCTAAGCCTTAATGATCAAATCTGTAAATTGAGGATAGAAATATTTGCCTTTTGGATTTATTATAAAATTTAAAGTTGTTAGCATAATGCCTGGCACATTAAAAATGGTGAAAATGGCAATCATTATTATATATGCAATAATAAAATTTATATTAATCACATACCAGCACTGCATTATTAGTTGAAAAGCTGCATAGTCCAGATCTCAAAATGTCTCTAGTATTACCAAAAAAAGGTACAAGTTGATAAAAAAAAATCAAACCAAAAGGAAATGAAACAGGAAACAGGAAATAATATCCTATGGTTACTCCTTATAGTAATAAGCATTAATAGTAACTTCTTAAAATCCACTCCATCGAAGAACAAAATGAAAGCCATTGCAATGGATTTAAGAAAAAAACCTGCTCACAAAGTTTCCTTTGTAAGAGAATCCAATGCAGGACTTACAGTTTCAGACTCACAAAATTGGGGTTTCCCATTGAAGGTGTTACTCTGGTGGTTATGTTGTGAGGTCGTCCAGATTTCTTCAAAGTAGAGATGTTTATTGAAATAAGCTAGGAGCCACCTTTCATGCTAGAGATTAAACCGAGAGCCAGTCTATGTGAAAGTCAAAGGAGAAAAAGGAGGCTCGCCCACCCATCCACTTGCTAAGCATCAATCTTTTGATAAAGAAACGTAAACTTTCTGAATTTCCTACTTCCTGCATCCAATATTTAATAGACTTTCAGTGATTCTAAAAGTTCAAGTAATATGACCACTTCTAATACTTTATGCTTTATTTCAGAGTATGAAATTCATACTACTTTAAGAATATTACCTTTATATTATGTTGTAATTATTTCTTTGTTAAATATTTTGGGATGTTTCCGTGTCTATTATGTTCTACTTAAGTCCTCCTGAGTTTTTCTTTACCTACATTTATAGTTTACTGATATACTAGGAATCTAGCTCAGTTTCTACCACCCCCAGTAAGAGTTTTTAAGTTAAAATTAAATAATGGTTTGGTTTTCTTTTCATCTTGACTATCTCAATATAACAAGAATTAGTTTAACTACAGAATTTTAGTCTTTGAAATACAGAAAGTCATATAGAAATAAATTACAGAAGGGTGGTCAACAATATAATAACTTTATTGAATAACTCTCTATATATTCTTAAATGGAGTATGCTGATCTTGCATCCTCATAAAAAGTTATATTTTTAAGTTTCATACTATTATAATTGTTATGATATATAGATTCTCTTATGAGCCTGTTGGCACATGTTAACTATTTTTGAATACTCCAAAATTTATTAGATTAAGTACAACTATCCAGCTGGGTGTGAAGTCTAATTTTCAAATGAAAAATTATTTCTAATATAATTTACACAACTTCATTATGCTTCATTAAACAATATTAAAAATTCTTTGTGAAGACACAAAATATATATCCTGCTCTATAAAAGTTGATTTTATATCAATATCAAGGGATTTTGATGACATAAGAATGTGTGTCTTCACACCAAGGCAGGACATATGGCCAAACAGCACTGAGCAAATTTTTTGCTATAAATGGAAACATTCTCCATTTAAGGATTTCACAGTCCTGAAAACCCCTGGTTGCAAACCATGGTCTCATAAAGAGAGTACTGAGCAAATCCAAATGTGTAAGATGGGGAAAAATCTGTGCACTGGAGTGAGAGACATTCAAATGGGAAACCCTGTGCTGTGACATAAAGCAGAGGAAACAGGCCCTTCCTAGATACTAGATATTGCTAAAAGGAATGTAATTGACATCTGAATTCACGTCCTCTCTTTCTAGTAACCGAAGTTTGATTTTCCTCAGTTCACGTGGTTTTGGTGATACTGACACTAACTCTACTTGAAGGACAGACGTGTGACAAAAGACAGACCAATCAGAGTGAATAAAACTCAATTCTTATATTTCGGGCAGAACTATTAGGTAAAAAAGCACACTCCTCCCCCTGAATTGCTGGTAAAATAGGACATAAATCTAGAACTATTTACAGCCGTTTTATCACCGTGAAGGAAAAGTTGCTCAAAAACGAAGCCAATCCAGATAACAGCAGAGCCAAGAGAGAAACCCTCTACCTAGTGACATCGCTTGAATCCCTGGATCAGTCACATCTGAAGGAATAGGCTTGTTGGACATGGAATCAATACATTTTTTAAGCCAGTTACCAACTAAAAGAAAGTCCTCCTTGAGAAGAGATGTCCCAAAGGATTAGCAGAGATGCACTCATGGTTCACACTTAAATATTTGAGAAGAGGCAGTACTTCAGTCACTTAGCTCATGTTTCAATCTTAAAAGATACTTCTGTTCGCAACAGGTAGAGCCTATAGCGAGCACCATGCTTATGTTAGGATATTATTGTTTATTTCTTAATTTGGGTATATTTCTATGTATTACAGATACATTGGTAGAGTATGCAAGGCTTTTCCCGTTTATAGGGATCTCTGGTAAAGAGTACATTTCTTCATAAATAAAGAAAAATGTACATATTAACAAAAACATCAGGATAGCTCATTATAAATCTTCATACGTTATTTACTAAAGTATAGGTCGCATATTAATAAGGAAGAAATTAAATTAAAAACCTGAGACTAGTTATCTTATTATCATCAGCTAGCTCAGTACCTGGAACTTAATGTATTTGTTAAATGAGTAGATGCATGAATGAATAAAAGAGATGAAGAAATGAATGAAAAAAAAAATTGAAAATCATTTAACTCTCAGATTTTTCCCATACAACTTTGTTTCTTTGTTCACCCAGTTTCTCTACAAGTAAAGTATAAGGTACTATGTCCTTAGTACAAACCTGGGACTATAGTAACACTCTTACAGAGAGTCCACTCATGTGGTTGAAGAGAACGCCATGCTCTCAGGAGATTTAGCAAATGACATGCTTCTCATTGCCAGTAGAGATACAGTTTCCCCCTTCCTTTCCTTTTCTTTTCTTTTGTTAGCAAGGCTTTTAGCAAAGGAGAGTCTGTGATAAAATCATATGGCCCAGGTTCCACTTGGAACATTTTAGTAAATATGAGTTTCTAATTTATTTTGATATTCTCACAGGCTTAGAAAATATGCAATATCCACATAGTCGCCATAGAAATAAAACTTTCTCAGATTATTCTACAGTCATTCATTATGACTCTCCACAATAAACTGATGATGTAAACACTACTAGCAATGCTTCAAAAATGAATAAACTGAGGATCAAGATGGATGACTGATCCCTCACACTAGCCTGAAACACAAGGTATTTGGCTTCCATATTTCGTGAGACCACACAATCGTGGCTGCCATTCCAAACCACAAAGACAAGAAGCAATGCAAAAATTTCACCAATAGAACAGGCTTTTAGAGAACTGTCTTCCTTCTGACCTTGTCTGGGCTGATGTCGGTCTGATTCTTTCCTGTGCTGCATATGCATGCCCGACCCTTAAACACTGGCATGCAGTCACTTTTAAACTCGGTCACTACACTAGTATCATAAAACTGGATTCAGATCATGAACCTACTGGGAAGGTTCTATTTTCTCTATAGCATCTGACACGTGTGTGGCATCTGATCAATACAAAATATTTTAAAAGAAAGAAGATGAAGTCTGATCTCTTCCTGTACTCCGTATCTTGGAAAATATACTAGTTAATTCTCGTGATAACCTTGCAAAAGAAATCGGTATGATTTTCATTATTTTAAGAATTAAGAAACCAAAGTTACTATGCCTTAATCACAGAATTTAGAACTGAAAGAAACTAAAAATTAGCAACCTGAGCCTCCTTGTTTACATTGCATATCGTTTTCATTTCTACTATATACCAAGTACTACACTAGGAGCTGAGAATAAAGCTAGAGAGACATGAACACTGGGGACGTGTCAGGTTGCATGACTTGTCTAAGACTATTTGGTCTATTTTGAAGCAGAAATAGTCCGTCCCTCAGGCCAGTGCCACTCCTCCAGAACACACTAGCCTGAGGTAGCAGAGTAAGGGGGGAAAAGTTGTGGATTTCTCCTATTTAAGACCTACTCTAACCCAGCCACATGCTGTGCCCTTTCCAGTACTTCTAATTTGATATGCAAAACTGACTGCTCTTAAATATAGTTTTTAGGCTTTTATTATCAGATCACATATTACCCTGCAAAGGGAAAGAAGGGGTGTCAAATATTTTCTTTGGAAACGAGATACAGTGGAAAGAAAAGACTCAAGATCAAGACTGACCTATTGGTCAGCTGAGGAAAACTCACTTCAGCTCCATGATACTTGGTTTTTTTTGTTTTTTAAGTGCACAACAGAAAAAATAATACCTACATTACAAGGGTATTGCGAGGTTAGAAATAATGCATGAAAAGTGCTTCATACTTAAGTCCAATAAATAGTAACTATTATCATTATTTCTTTAAATATCATACTCCAGCTTTAGAAGAAAATTGTTTCATTTTTAGAATGCAAAATTTCTTTCCATTATTGTCTAAGACAAGAAAATGCTGCAACCAATATTTAAATTAATCTTTCTAAAAGACTGTGCTCCCAAGCTCGGTGGAAATTCCTCTAGCTAGCTAACTGGTTCATCACAACTGCCTAGCCTCAACTCTACACATTATAAAATAAGTAGCTCTCTGGGAAAAATGCCCCCGCAATCACTTCCTTTCCCAATTCCAGAATATTGGCTTTTCCTATTAACCTCCCAGTTTTCAGTTTCAAAAAGATACTTTGGGAAGAGACTAAGCATTTTGTAGGCAAGGCACATAGTGGAAAGAGTATAGATTCAAAGACAGATCAGGTTCTAATCATAGCTCCTCTACTGTGGAATTTCAACCCAGATGGGTGAACTCAGGCAAGTGCCTTGGTCTCTTGAGTCTGATTTCCTTCTCTGTAAAATGAGAATGATAATATATACCTCATAATATTGTGAAGGTTAATAAAACCATATACGTGCAAAGCACCTAGCATAAACGAACTCAGGAAATATAAACTATTATTATTTTGAAGGGTATTTTTACCTGTTCCTCCTAAGGTGAAATTGTTGAGTCTTTTACTTTGACCAGGTCAAGCGATATTATAGAACACAATAGGACTTTATTTTTTTTAGCACAGACAACCTCACTACCTTCCTTTTCCCTGCGTTTAAAAAAGCGCCCTAACTAGCATTGACTTACTTCACAGGACTTCAACTGCAGCCAACGTTTTCTCACACTCGACAATCCAAGTGCCTACGTTTAGACTCTCATTTTTAGAAACAAACTAATGTGCATTATGGAAAGGTTCATAAACACCTCACTTTCAGAAACATAGGTCAAGTTTCAATCTGAAGGATGCAAAATGACTTTCTCTATTATCCTTCTCAACTAAGACCATGAAGTAGCCAACCATAACAGATGTGACATTCGTTTTATCAGCCACCCCTGCTCTGCCCCCCCACTTTAAACTGATTCAAATTGGATGAAGATTTTCCAGAAAAACTGTTAGTTGATCACCTATGCTCACTTTCTCACACCATTACAAGTACAACTGCTAATTTAGTTTTCTACTAGTTTTGTGAAATTCATAGCCTTGCTCTGGAACTATAAGCTCTGGCTTTACAATGCTAAGAAATAATTATTATCAACACACACAAAAAAAATAGATTTAAAAAGAACAAGCTCTATTAGGATGTAGAAGTCTTAAGTGGGACAGAATTTCTGGGTTGATCCTAGCTTCCACAGGCACTTGACTTCTCTCTTAAGAAGAAGAAGAAAAAGAAACCACCAAAAAGACTTTTGATCAATACAAATGAAAGATTCTCTTTGTTGCCAATCCAAAAGACAAACTCTTCCTTGGGGAAAATTCTTCACTCGTTTAAGCAGACTCTTCCTACCAGCAAATAAACTAACAGAGGCCTTCTCCTCCCTTTTCCGGGTAATCGATTTCAAACCTGAACGAATGTGAGGAGGGAGGCGCTGTGATATATAACTGTCTTGTGAAAAAGTAAACAGAAGAATGCCAGGATGTTCCACTTTTAAAATTATTCACAGGAGGTATTATGTTTTCTTGCCTGGCTGAATGCAAACCAAAAGGGTTGAAGTAAGGCTGGTTGGATAGTTTTCGATGAATTTCTGTTGAAAGTTTTTTGATAAAACACGGTGCCGGGGTTCAAGTTTTAAGATGTAGAAAGGTTATTCTGGAGATCAACCACCCTGGGTAACGTGGTATCTAGAGACCTGATGAGGTTAATCCAAATTATCCGGGAGATTACCCCTGAGACAGCAAACGGTTCCACAAACATCACCATTGCTATCCCAAGCACAGAAGTGATATGCTTCACTTTTGTCAGCATTTTCAAGGAGACGAAACCTGCAAATGTCAGTGAAATGAAGACCTGGGTTTATAGGCAAAGCTGTCACTGGACCTCTGAATTATGAGGCTAGACTTTCAGTAGCCGCCAAGCTATAGGTCAAGCGCTTTTAGGTCAATTTTCCCTTCTTTCGCAAAACCCATGATGAGATTTCAAAGGCTTTCATGTGAACTTTTATTAACTTACGTTAGTTTGGGGCGGGGGAAGGTTGGCAGAGCAAAAGGTGAAATTTCATTATCTTTGTCCATTGTTTTCTGTCTTTTTTGCTGCTCTGCCTGTAGGATCACATGGATAAACAATTATTCTGGGCACGCAGTGGGAAAGCACGGTGAAAAGGCTAATAGGACTCTTAAAACATTTCGGGAATTTGCCACACAATATTCAAGAACTAAAAACTTTTTCATCGTATACTGTAATACTTTTAACTTCTAAACTTTTTTAAAACTAAGTTAAAACAGTTTAATTTTTTCAGAATTACTATACATGGGAGAAAAGTACAAATCTATAGATCATTAACTAAAATCCTTTATTACCTGGCACATAGTAGGTGCTCAATAAATGTGTTTGCGAATTCTATTCAATTTCTGCGTTAAAAACAAAGCCAAAGTGTAAGTATTAACAAGCTGTGTTACCTCCATGCCCAAGCGACCATTTATATATACAAATAACTGTTTGGAAAATGAAGTTTAAAATATATCCAGATATGTGAACATGAAAAGACATTATTCTGTGGAAAAAAAAAAAAAAAGAATTACCATATTGGTACAACAGTGATTTTTGTTTACCTTTCTGTCAAGTTACCTAATTCTAGCACCAATATGGGGACATCATTCTATAAAGGCCAAAATTATGGTCGCCTCTATATTCCATCCTAAACAAAGGCTAAACAGTCCATTCGCTTCTTTCTAGCTCTGCTGCCATCACCCTGTACATGCTTCTAGCATCTCCTGCCGGGCCTGCTATAAAAGTTTCCTAACTGATCCCTTTGAATTCTCTCTGGCCCCTCTAACATCTGATCGACTTACATTAAGAAAGTGTTCTTTTCAAACTGCATGTCTGACCACATCATTTTCCCTTGCTTGTAACACGTCAATAGTTTCATCTTCATAGCTTACCACATTTGAGAAAATGTGCCGCCAGGACTGAGAAAAGATGCTCGTCACAGACTTTAAATTGGTATCCCATTACCAACCCATACCACCAGTAGTCCACGTAACAGATATATTTTGTAATATCCCATTGTATATATGTTCCACGTCATCTTTATCCAGTTGTTTATCCATTTCCACTGAGGTGGTTTTTACGTCTTGGCTACTATAGATAGTGCTGCAGTGACATAAGGGTGCACATATCTTCTTGCATTAGTGTTTTGGAAGTCTTTGGATAAATACCTAGAAGTATAACCAAACAGCATAACTAGAGTAGAGTTATGAGGTGATGGGGTTGTTTAAGTAACTAATTGCCAAGGAATGTCTATGAAGGGGAAGGAGGAAAATTTAATCACAGCTTCACATAGAAAAGGAAATATTGTAAATAAAGTTTAGAGAAGGCTTGTTATGGTACCTTTTAAAGAAGTTAGAGATATAACAGTAAAAATTTATACAAGTGACACACATTCGTGCAAAACGAGGGATGTAGGGATACAAATAATAATAAAATTATAACAACAATTTGATAGTGTTTACTAAGGAACAGACATTATCCTAAAGATTTACATTTATCAACTCAGTTGATCCTCAAAATCATTCTGAAACCTAAGTACTATTACTATTCCATTTTACAGATGAGGAAACTAAGAAACACAAAGCTTAAGCAACTTAACCAAAGTCATACAGGAAGCAACTCAGGCAATTTAAGCCAGAACCCACTCTATACTTATTTTCAAAATATTCATAATGGAAGTCTATGTTTACCTGCTGCATTAGGTGCACATGTGACTTATACGTGTGACTTCATGTGCCAAATCCAGGTTATATGCAATCAAAATCATTATGCTGTTTTAATAGTATTTTAATTCTGTGTGCTTCTATTTTCAAGAAGGGATTATACTAAATTTTCTATTAAAGTAGATTTTAATATGAAATTTAAAGGAAACTAGTGAACAATAAATATAGCATAGGCATGTATCCAGAGTTTAATGGTAAGCTAAAATTCCTGTTATTTATTTTAATTCATAATTTCTTAGGTCTTCATTCTTCTTCTTCCTTCCTTCCTTCTCTCCTTCTTAAGTCCAAAAGTCATTGGGAAGGCCCCACTAGGACAGTAATGGCCTGCAGGAGCTTGACGTTAGAGCTGGGGAGAAAAGGCAGCCTGAGCACCTCAGTAATGGTGCCCTTACAAATGATGCTGGAACCAGCTGGCAGGGCAAGCCTGACTACAGCTGGTAACAACAGCCCATGCGAAGATGCTGTTGGAGTAGGAAAGCAGGGACAGCATGACAAGGTCAGTAGTTTGCTACATACAAACGAATGAGCAAATAAATATGTTAATGATGATGGAAGCTAGGTCTCTCAACAGTTGAAAAGAACTTTATGGTGTGGATTGAAATGGGAATTATCAATATGAACCCACCATTTTAGAATCTATAAAGATAGATGTAAGGGGATGTGTGTATTTATGTGTATTTCTTAGCTCTGGCCTGGGAACAGCACACCCCAACAGCAGAGAGCACACCCAGCATCCAGATCTTGGTTTCTAAATTCCACTCAAAACTAAAAAGAACTAGAACTTCGTGGAGAAATGGCTGAATCCAGGGCTGGACAAGATAAGTACAGGGTGAGTCTGGAACATCTTTTGGCACTAGGAGGTAAGGAAATGCTTAAAGAATGGTGAAGATATCAAAAGGACACAGAAGCCAGCTTAAAGGGGCACCTTAAGGTCAAATCTGGGACAATTTGAACATCAAAATAATGACAGTAACAGATTATAAACCATTGAATAAAATGGAATTCTATGAGTCTATACTGATATAAATAAACAAATGAATAAATAAATAGAGGGGAAAAAGGAAGTTCTGCTTACAGTATAATACCAACTAATAAATGTAGAAGGAATGATGGAATTAGAAAAAAAACCCTTTAGAAACCATCACAGCAATAATTAATTCAAGCATGATACTTCAATGAATGCTAAAACTTGTGGGTGAAAGTGTGGTGAGGAACAGATATTTTTATAGTTTCAAAGTGTTTCCACTTTCTTTTACAAAGAAAAAAATAAGCAACTTTATAGTGGAGACTCGTAGGAGACACTATGTTAATCAAGTGATCAGAGTTTACACCACCAGCAAGGGGCAAATCAGTTATCATTTGTCATGTAATTGGAATGTAATAACACATCATCACTTCTGTAATATTTTTGCCAAAAACTGCATAACTGGATCATGAGGAAACATTTGAAAAACTTAAATTGAGGAACATTCTACAAAGTGACTGACCTGAGATCTTAAAATACATCAAGGATATGAAACTCAAAGTAAGGCTGAGGAATTGTTCCAGGTTTTATGACAACTGGTTGCAGGATGTGATCCTGGATCCTTATGCTATAAACGATATCAATGGAGCATTTGAGGAAACTTGCATGGGGTCTCTAGTGAAAAGTATATAGGAGCTTATTATGCTGTTATAACGGTTTTTTTCTGTAAGTTTGAAATTGTTGGCAAATACATTATTTCTAAAAATCTCAACTACATGATGAAATAATTCTGAATAAACAGCAAAAAAAACACAAATTCTGATTTGTACATTAAACAGGAAGTTCATGGAAATCTGATGAACCATATCTCTACTGAAATAGATACTTAAATAGGCAAAAACATTTATTTTTAATTACTTCCTTATTAAAATCTGAGAATCACCCAGTCCTTCCTTTGCATAGTTGGAAACTGAGGCCCAGGAAATTAAAAAAGAAAGCACTATGATTTTTAACAGACTTACAGAATATAATTCATAGGTAAGTAGTTTTTTAAAACATTCTTTTATGTATTAAAATTATTAAAGCAAAAGCCTACTTTTCATAATGCCCCAAATTACTATTGTAAAGGGTAGACAAAGTGATATACATTTTAGAGATACTGACCTGCCTGAAATTCTATGAAGTTAGACTCAAAGTTTTTACTCACATAGGAGTCATTTCACTATTTATCTTTCATTAGAAATGACTATTCTTTTAACAGTTTGTTCCTCAAATTTCCCAGGGACTAAAAGAATATATAGATCAACTTAAAAACAGATTTGTGGTAGAAACAAGTTCCACAATGCTACTGTTGTAAATTAGTGAATTTCTCCCTAATCTTTATCCCAGTCCAAAAAAGTACTCTTAAATCAAGCATACTAATCCCCATCCCCTTGGTTCAAGGACGCACAGGCCTCTCGGGGGTTCACAGTCAGAAGTCTTTTCTCCTGGATGATGATGACCTGCTAGAAGTCATATTATTATCAAAAGAAGGAGCTTAAGGATAGAGCCAAAGCTATGAATGGCACGGTGACGATACAGAAGAATCTCAGTGTCCAATAATATTGTTTATCCACTGAATTCACCAACCCTCAAGATGGCTTTATTTCAGGATTTTCGATTATAGAAAATAACAAATACCCTTATTTAAACCAGTCTGAGATGGGTTTTCTGTTGTAGCCAAAAGTCTCTTGATACATATACATCAATGAAAAGAGTATAAAGTCAGAGAAACTTTACTATAAGAGAATAAATCTTAAAATATACATTAAAATATCAGTCATAGACTCAAATCACTTAAGAGGTTCCATATCTCAACCAGTTTCTGGAAGGTCACAGTACGTGCAGGCGGATTTTGTAAGAGTTGTCACACAGGCCTAGCACCAGGCCCAGTCCACAGAAGATAGAGAAATGGCATGAAGAGACCCAAACCAACGAACCCATTACAAAACTACAGCTTTTTTGTCCTGGGGAAAGCCCCACATTTCTTATTTAAATTAAACATCAATAACATATTCTACCTCAAGGTTTTTTTCTAAGTTCCTGTAATTCACTGCTGAGTATCCCAAGACATCGGTCAAGCCCAGATCACAGAAGTGAAGAAAATGACCCATCAAGGTCACTGTGGACAGCAGTCAACATAAGTTGTTAAAAATGTCTGCTCCTAACGCCAAACCCAGGGACCACGTCAAAGTACACACCCTAGTAGCCATGCTTGACCTTTAGGTTGGTGTGCAACTAAACGCTGAGTTGGAGGACTGTCAGATGGAGCGAGAGATGAGATAATAGCCCAGAGATAACGTTAAATGGGTTCCTACCCAGCCAAAGCTATTGGGTTTCCCTGAAGTGGCATGTGACTTCACTGAGGTATCAGTTTACTTAGATCCCTGCCATTTGTCTGGGAGGAGATTACATGTAGAGGGATTGCCATCTGCTGGTGGCTCTCTTCTTAGGGGCAGATACCTTGAACTTTTGGGACTGTGCCTTACCCCAAAGCACATACAGTCACTCGGCAAATGGTAGTTTCTTTCTCATTGTTAAAATTAGACTGTCTTTTTCTGACAACTAGACAGATAAAAAATTCTCTGGAAGTTGAGCGTGGTATCTCAAAACACAAATAAAAGAGAAAAATATGCTGACAAAGCCTTTTGCAAGAATAGCAGTTTTTGTTCAAGTGGTACACTAACATCCTGCAGATAAACTGCCTCATGTTTAAGCTAGTATTAACAAATTTTTATGAAAAAGATAGTGACATCTATGCTTGGGGATAATACACAGACATGAGTGACACTGCTTTATCTGAGCACACAGTTAAAGACCAAGTCTTAAAATCTCCTGAGAGGTCTAATCTCTTGGGGAATATATTTTCCATGTGGCATACCAAAAAAAAAAGAAAAGAGAGAGAGAGCGAGACAGCCAGAGAGAACACTGGTTTCCAAGCACAAAGCTGTGACTCGGCCTTCAAAACAGAGGTTAAAATTCCCTTTTTTAGTGAAATACCTTGGAGCTGTACTACTTTATATTGTAGGGACAGTTCTGCAGGCAAGGTTCAGTCCTCAGGACACAGGATACAGTTTTTAGACTTGAAATTTTCCTCACTATCTGCTCAAGTACACCAATAAGTCACACGGGTGTAATAAATATGGAATTACGTCCTATTATTTCACCCACATTTCATTCTCCAGAGCAATACTCTGTGAGAACACTGCAGGACCTCTGTGTCAGGAAACAACCCCTCAGAATACACCAGTCTGAGCTACTTTCTTTAATGTACAGTAACAGAAGGTACAAAAATTATAAAGGATAATAAGTTGTAAAAAGGAAGAACATCCTGTCACATGCTACAACACGGATAAATCTTGAGGACATTATGCTAAGTGAAATACGCCAGTCAAAGAGGGTAAATACTGTATGATTTTAATCATGTGAGGGGTCTAAAACAGTCAAATTCATAGAAACAAAGTGAAAAGGTGGTTGCCAAGGGCTGGGGGAAGGAGGAATTAGTGTTTAAAGGTTATAGAGTTTCAGATTTGCAAAATGAAAAAGTTCTAGAGATGTTTCACAACAATGTGAATATACTTAACACTACTGAACTGCACACTTAAAATGGTTAAGATGGTAAATTTATGTTAAATGTTTTATTTTATCGCAATAAAAAAAGGATAAGCAAAAATATTAGTGGCTGAAAACAGTCTATAAGCGAAGGCTAAAGGCTCGGCTAGCATGTATTTAGTCAGACAACACAGAGCATTCAAGGTCGCTTAATCACATGGATTTGAAAATGTCTCATAAAGAGCAAACCCTTGATCTGTTTTCTCTCCCTTGCAAAGGACATATAATGAAACCAACTAAAACCACAAAGCAGAAGCAGGATGTATTAGAAAGAACGATCAGAGTCAGAAGTTCCACTCTACCTCTAACTCTGTGACCTTGGACAAATTAAGTATCAGAGAGAACCACGTATCTTTGAGGTTACATGGACTACAGGGATGATCTGACTGCTTTTGACTTTCATTGTTGTTTATTTCTGTTCACTGATTGCATAAATTTGAGCCAATTACTTAACATCCCTGAGCCTGTTTTCTCATTTGTAATGCAGGGATAACGATACCTATCTGTCAGAGTTGTTATAAGGCCATGAAATCGAACAATGACAAAAATGCCCTTAACAAAATGCCCGATATATAGCAGGCATTCAGTAAGTGCTCATTCCCTTAGTCTTCTGCAGTCTGTGACATTATCTGCAGGAAAATGGAGGGTTATGATACCTACTAACAAAACAACACCGTAAAACACCTAATACATACTCTTCCTCTGCCTTCTCTGAGCCTCAACTTTACCATCTTTAAAATGGGTGCAATAATATATACTTCATGGGAGAGTTGTGAGAATAGAGAATATTGTTCTGCACTGGATATGGCACATAGTAAGTATTCAACAAATCTATTATCATCAATACTATTCTTACTTAGGAATGTCTTTAACAATCATATCTTGAAAAATATTAACTATAATCATACCTGGTCCTAGATCCACTGGTCTTTTTAGCAGTCTTGAAGTCGTCTCTAAAGGAACAAAAATTTTTGTCACTAACAGTAATACCAAACAACTGGACTTTTGTCTCAGTGATAATATTCAAGGAGATTTCAAGCCTTAACTAGGAAGCTGATTTTCAGTGACATGTAAATGAGGGATACTGGTTAAAAACCTTATTCGGCATCAATATTAGTTGATAACTGTTTTCACCGTCCTTACATTATCTGCTTCTAATCAGGTCAATGTTGAAATGGAGAAAGAGAGGGAACATGCATCATCCATGGCCTTGCTCAGTGACCCTAAGAGAACATCGCTTCTCTCTCAATTTACAGGCCCCCTTGAAAACCAAGGATAACAATAATTCAATAGGGGTTCTTGTTGCCTCCAAACCAGACTTGAGACCAGCACTCCAGGACTGGACTAATTGTCAAGTTGCGGGGTTTGTTTCTCTTGCTCCATTTCCCTGCTTTCGGTCCCTAATCCCTACACTTCTCATCTTTTGAGTCCTTTCTTGGGACTCAGGCTCACTTACCTGTCTCCAGAGCAGCCCTCTGTTCTATGTCCCACTTCCAAAAGTTTTCTATGTCCTCATCTCTTCAACGCACAGCTCTGGACGCTGAGAATCTGATGGACAAAGCCACAGTAATTAATAGCCAGTGTTTACGGGGTTTCCTACTCCTAGTTTCTCATTTATTTCTTACAGAGCATTGTTGGAAACGATATCTTAACCAAAAAGTTGTGGCAAGTCATTTATTCACCAAACATTGACCGAGCTCTTGCTCTTTTCTATTTATTATGCTTGGTACTGATATTACACACGAGTGAGGTACAGGCTCTGATTCAAGAAGCCCACAGTGCAATGGAAGAAATGAAAATGTGTGCAAATAATTGCAATACAATTAAGTAAAGGGAATCAGAGGTATGTATAAGAAGCTGTAACAGGAGGTAATTGGGGCACAGAGAGGTTAAGTAACCTGTTCCAGGTCACACAGCTATGACTGGTAGAATTGGGGTTTGAATCCAGGTATTCTGGTCCCAGAGCCTATAGTCTTAACCACTGTGTAGTAGTAGAAATAGTCTCTAATGAGGTCTTTTATTTTGGAATAAAAATCACAAAAAATTTTTTTAAATGTACTCAATCAACTTCATAAAACTAAAATAACATGTTGCACCAATAGGAGGAAAAAACATGACACATATTAAGAAATCAATTAGCCTTCAGACTGTATCCCCATTGCCTAGCACAGTGACTGAAACATTGCAGGCATCCAATAAATATTTGTTTTTAAATATTTATAAAACTAAATGTACATGTACCTATAACACAGCGGTTCTGCACCTAGATATTTACCCAAGAGATACAAAACATATGTCCATAAAAAATACTGATCCAAAAATGTTTATAGCAACTGAATTTGTAATAACTAAGACATGGAAACAACCCAAGTAGCCATCAAAAGGAGAATGAATTTTTAAAAAACAACAAACCTGCGCTGTATTTATACAATGGAATACTGGTCAGAAATACAAGGAACAAACTACTGATACAGGCAACACCACCAATGAATCTCAAAAACAGTATGCTCACAGGAAACGCAGTCAGCGGTAATGTGATGGCTGGGTGGAGAGCCAGAGGAGAGGAAGAGCAATCAGGGAGATCATTTTATAAACTATATAAATTTCTAACCAATGTACTGTATACTTGAAACTAATAATAAAATTTTTAAAAATAGTATACTCGGGAGGTAAACACACAATGTAAATACGTATACGCCTTACTGTTAAAATGTACAGCTGAAACATAGGATTTCATTCACCAACGTCACCATAAAAAAAAAAAAACTTAAATAGTATACTCAGCAAAAGAAGCCAGTCACAAAAAAGTTCATAGTGTACTTCCATTTATATGAAATTCTATAACAAGCAAACTAATCTGATGTGGGGGCGGGGAGAACAGTGGTTCCTCTGGGTGGGGCACAGGGATTGACTGGGAAGAAACAGGGAAACTTCTAGGGTGGTGATAACGCTCTATATCTGACAGGAGTTTATAGGTTATATAGGAGTTTTCATTTGCCAAAATTCAGCAAATGTTAATTTAGAATTTCTGCATTTTTGTGTGAAAATTTACCTAGAAAAAAAAACTAAACAAATAGTATTGAACTCCACTTACATATTATACCCACCGAGTTAAGAGAAGCATAGTGATGTCTACAACTCACTTTGAAATGCACCAAAAGATGGATAGAGAGAAGAACAGACATGTGACAGGACAAATATAGCCAAATGCTAATAGTTGAATCTATGTGGTGGGTAGATGGATATTCACAGTAAAATTCTTTCAATTTTTATGTTTAAAAATCTCCATAATGAATAGAAGAGAATGAAGCAAAATAAACCAAAATATTAAGGTTGAAAAGAATCTTTGAGATCATCTATTTATTCTAAAGTTGCATCTAATGCCCGAATCTCCTCTCCAACCCCCCAAAACGAGAGGTTGTGCCAGTCTCAGTATATGCACGTAGAGTGGCTAGAAGGTCACCATACCCGAAGGTAGACTACTGCGTCTTTGAACATGGCTAAAAACAGTGAACTTCTTTAGACTATACTTAAGCAGGAAATACAGAATAGATGGCATGATTTTGTGTTAGTTCAAGGAACTAGAAATCTAGGTTTTGGTGTGATTCTCCCTTCTCTTCGCGGACTCTTGCCCTGTTTGCCTGCGGCCAATTTAATTGACCTGCCTGGCCTACAGATTTTTATAGTCAATAATCCATTCATTCAATAAATAATTCTTGAGCCCACACTATATTTCTTAAAACCTTAATACCTGAATGCCTGAAGGCAAAGAGGTAAACTAGATGATACTGAGATCCCTGCCCACTCTAAGGCCTATGGTTCTGGGTGAAGAATTAAAGAATTAGCCAATTAGTCTTTTCCATATATATCACCAATTGAAAAAGAAAAAGGAACTCCTTTTTTCCTTAGTGGGAGGAGTTTTATTTGAATTATATATAATTGTCTCACGTCTTTTCCCTTTGAAAATAAAGACTAGCTTACGCATTTAAAATTTTCCACATAAATGTCATTTCTGAGAAAGATCATTTTCCAAGCTACCATATCTTTTCTAAAAGATCATCTTTGAGCTGCCACTCCCAGTAAGCCTCTCCCTTATTAGACCACAGCTCCTCCTCGTGGTTGACAGATGCTAAGACCCTTAAATTCCAACCACAGAAACAGTTCTAAAAATGTTTGATGTGATCATATTAGGATTAACTCTAAGTTGAAAACACCAGCATGATTTTGTCTTTACTCCATCTCCCTAGATTTCCACTCATTCATCTGATCAAGTAATCCAGCTCAACGATCATAATTGGGAGAGAATCCAGAGTACAATTTTCAGTCTCAGAATCTTTCCTCAATCTGTGGGAGTTTAAAGTAGCGTGTGTTCTAGCTACTCAAATCTAGTTCTAAACAATAAAATCAGTGTTTTTGCTAAGTTAAGCATAAAAATCATGGACTCTGCTTCATTAAGCGGTGGTCCTGTCCCCTCAATGTAACAGGAATACATAACATGAATACATAAAACAATTCCTTACCAAATCTGTGAATAAAACAAGATAGAAGGATAGTTAAAATACCAGATGACCAAATTACAACCCAAAAACTATTTCGACAAGTAGAAAAAATCAGATGAAGCTAACAAGATGGATTTAAAGTGAAAAATCTACCTCAAAAATTTAAACATAAAACATAATTGAGACCAAAATATAAGGTTCCCATTAAATTTTTTCAGAAAATAAACTGTAACAGGATGGGAAAATCATAGATTAGCAGCAACACATGTGAAAATTAATTAAGTGAGTTGGTTATTTGAAAGATAATATGAATCTGCACTACATTAAAATAAATGAAAACAACCTAAATGTCAGCAAAGAAAGCATAAACATTGGTATAGTTACTATAATAAAATACAATGCAGCAATAAAAATGAATTTTAAAAAGCTATATTGATATTGACATATCAATATAGTCAAATCTTACAAACACAAATTGTGGAAGAATATATACATAGAACATTTTTGCAAAGGTTCAAATTTTTTTAATGCAAATTTGTAATTAGAGGTAATTAAAAGTTCTTATTGACAATGAACAAGGTTGTGGGCAAAAAGGAACCCTCACGCACTGCTGGTAGGAATACAAATTGGTACAACCACCAGGGAAAACAGAATGGAGGGTCCTCAGAAAACTAAGAGTTGATCTACCATGTGATCCAGCAATCCCTCTACTGGGTATTTACCCAAAAAACTGAAAACATTTATCTGCAAAGATATGTGCACACTGATGTTCATAACTGCATTATTCACAGTGGCCAAGACATGGAAGCAACCGAAGTGCCCTACGATAGATGACTGGCTAAGGAAGCTGTGGTACATATATACAGTGGAATATTACTCAGCCATAAGAAAAGATGACATCCTGCCATTTGGATCTTGAGATAACCATGCTAAGTGAAATAACTCAGACAGAAAAAGTCAAAAACCATATGATTCCACTCATGTGTGGGATATAAAACTGAAAGCACCAAACGAACAGATAATCATGGACAAGGACAGTGCATTAATGGTCACCAGAGGGAAGTGGGAGAGGGACGCGGTAGATGGGGGTAAAAAGGTCAAATATTTGGTGACGGAAGAAAATCTGACTTTGGTGGTGAACACACAATGCAATATATATATGACATACTGTTGAATTGTATATCTGAAACTTATTTGATTTTATTAATCAATGTCACCCCAATAATTTTTAATTTTAAAAAAAAGTCCTCTGTTTTACACTAATGAGACCATATGTTGACTTGTTTGCTCTTTTGGGGGACACCAAGCATGCAAAATGATATTTTAAAACAAGGAAGCACAGTGAAAGGGAAAGGCCCCGTGAAGGGATTCAAATCCATGTCATATAAAAAGTCTTTTTAAAAAACTGTTGCATTTTTAAAAATTTAGATGCCAAGACCCAGCTCCAGATATTCTGATATAATTGGTCTGAGGTAGACCCTGGACATTAGAATTTTTTAAAACTCCCCAACGTTTCTAACGCACATGCAGAGCTGAGAACACTGGGCTAGATGCTAGCAGCTGGAGCTTCCTCAAAGTGCTTCACAATTTTTTTTACTGTTACCAAGTCTCAAACCTCAGAAGAATAACATCCACATATATTTTACCTTGCATTTCTGATACTTAAAAGGTTTGGGAAAAACAATGTGCCCTGTATAGTAAATTCAAAAGCTAATAAGGATGACATGAATCTCAAAACTAATAAACAGGCTGTAAGTTCCATGTGGGCAAGGACCGTGTCTGTCTTGGTCACTGACACTTTGTTAATTGCTCATTCACCTGAATTCCACTAAAATTATAGAGGACAATTGCTGTAAATTATAATTCTGAAGAAATATAAACTGACTCGAAATTGGTTTAAAATTCTAAATCTCTCCACCATTTCCAGATGGAGGTAAGCTCATTACTGGGGGTAGAGGGGGACTCTATTGATTAGCCAACCTTTCCCCTAAATCTATAAAAGCTTCAGGGAAGTTGTACATAGGTACTTGAAAGACCTTATTAAGCAATAAGAAATTTTTCATGCATTGTTGCAAAAGGATTAACAGTGCGGTTCTGGGGTTAAAATAAATTTTATTCACTCACTCATTCATTTGATAAAGAACTGTTGAGCAAACTCTAAGTGCCAGCACCCTGGCCAGGCACTGGGAATACAGTAGTGAAAAGACAGACATTGGTTTCCCCTCACGGGGCTTACATTCTGGTAAAGGAGATGGACAGTAAACAAGTAAACAACTGTAGAGCATGGTATGTGGCTTAAAGGGTTTGTGTCCACTCCTTTCCGGTTCTGTGACCTTGGGCAAGTTATTAACCTCTCTAAATCTCATTTATAAAACAAAGATAAAAGTGTACCTTACTCTTCGAGTTGTTTTGAGGATTAAATGAGTTAACAGTCTAGCACCCCTTAATAATAGGGGTTAGCAGGTAATAGTAATACGAATACTGATTATACAGCATTCCAAGTTTAAGTATTTATGTTTTACATTAAAAACTCTGCTACATTTAACCTTCTTTTAGCTCATTCTCTCCTCAGCAGAATTCCCCTTCGGTATCAATCCCGTAAGTACAGACTTTCCTCCTCAATCATCTTTTCTCTACGCTGTGGGAATTCAGCTCTTCTCATCTTTTTCTACAAATCATTGCTTCCATTCCAAGAGCTTTTTGTACCAATCTTCATCCAGTACTTTCCACTTATCTTCTCTTTCACTTTTCTCCAAAAGAGGAAAAAAAAAGTCAACGTCCAGGTCCCATAAATGCCCCAGACCCAGGTGTCTGTGGAAATCTGAAGACCGCGAGGGTTTGAGAACTGTAGGTCAGCACGCCCTCATCTCGCCCTCATCTCGTCTGGAACAATGCAAACGTGATACTCAGTAAGAATGAGCTCACAGGAGAGTAAGGCAATGCATTTAAAGAAAGGAAGTGGCACTTAGGATACCTGCTTTCTAGATCAGTGAATAGATGGCCATCAAGCTAAAGTAAACCTCTTAAAAGTTAATTTTTATGTGTGAGTCAAGCTGTGCAGAATGACCCTGAGATGGAATTAAGTTTTTTGGGATGGGAACCAAGAAGTGCATTTACAGCTGCTCAGACACATAAGAAAAACTGCTGCTAAGATCATAGCAGGTGAAAAGAATTTCAGCCAACCCTGCCAGGGAGGAGGAGGATGCAGCAGCAAAATATCTGGGTTTCAATCATGGCGCCAATATCTACCAGCCATGAGGTCTTGGGCAAGTTAGGTAATATGTCTAAGTTTATTACCAGTAAAATGGAAAAGATAACAATATTTACCTCACATACTACTTTGAGAATTGAAGCAGATAATGATTATGTAAAGGATCCTGAGTCTGAATATTTATTAGAGCCAAACATAGGTTTTATCTTTGAAAAGAAAGGGAAAGAATTGTGACTAACTTGGCAAACATCAGCATAAATTGCCATAGGAGTAAAAATGCAGAGCCTTACCGAAAGATGATTTTAAAAAAAGAAGAGAATTTATAGCATGAAGATGAGATGAATGAAAAGTCTTTACATAGTTCCTGCTAAAGGGAAAATGATAAGGAATTGGGATACTTTAATTAAGGTAGAAGCTCAACAGTAAACATTTTTAATATAAATATTAGCTCAACAAATGTGTCCTTTCCTCTTCTCTAGCAAGGTGTCTGGAACAGCGATAATTTGGAATTTTAAAACCCAAAGAAGTTAGCTCTTAAAAAGTTTTCAAGTGCAAGTATAGGTTTTCAAAAATATGAAGACAAGTAAGTAAAGCATGGATTTGGAATTGGAGGATCTGGGTTCAAGTCCAAACTCTGCCATTTACTAGTTGTAGAACCTTAGAAAAGCCACATCCTTTCTGAGATTCAGATATGTAATAATACAATAATACCCATCTTATTCTACTTCATAAGATAGTTGTGAGGAGCAAATAAAATTACAGAATGCATGTTCGAAGTGTTTAATAAACTATAATGTGATATATCAACAGACACTGGGTACCTAATTGGTTTATATAAATATAAATTCGTATTTAGTAGGAAACTTTTGCTATAATATTGATCATGTTTTAATATAATAAGAGGAACTTCTGAAGCTCACACAAATAAGTGACTCCAAATGCTTAAAACTGGTAAGTAAACAATTCTCTTTACTGCATTAATCAGACCTAGTCTGAACCAGTGGTAGGTTTCATAAATCTTAAGAATGGTGGCTTTTCAGTGGAAAAAAAGTCACACACACACACACACACACACACACACACACAGATTTCATTCCATAAGAACTTAAAATTTCTGTACATATGAAATATAAAATTTAAAGGAAGAAATATTTATAATAATTATGACAGTTATGCTCTTAATAATCAAAGGCTTCAAAAAATAGATGAGGAAAACAAGCCTCAAAGAAACATAGGACAAGGACCTTCCACAAATAAACAAACAAACAAACAAACAAACTCATTAAAAAATCAACCTACTTGATTCAACAAGGATAAAAATTAAGCCATAACATGGTATCACGTTTGAGTATTACTTAGCAAAGATTCAAATTATAAATAATGGTATGTTGGTACAGGTAAAATGGGAGCTTTCATAGGTATTTTGGGGACATAAATTAGTAGAATCTTTTTAGAAAAACAGTTCAATGATACGTATCAAGAGGCTTAAAAATAGCCAAAACCCTGGTCCAGAAATTTTACTTCCTAACCCAGAACTAGATCCTGAGAACCCCCCAGAAGTTCATGGAAATTAAAGTATGTGATAACAGATAACAGCACTAGTTGTAGCCAGCACTTACTCAGTGTCCATTATTTTAGGTTTTACTTTCCTATTTAATCGATGCAAAAATCTAATTATTTCTTATATATTCAAAATAAGAAATTAAGGCAGAGAAAGATTAAGTAAATTACAAAATTACTTAATTCTGTAATTGAGAGGTAAATAGAGGAGCGAGATTTAGTTCTCACTTGGACAATAAATTCCTATTTAAAAGATAAGCCACGACACAGGCATTCGTGACATTAAGTGCCAAAGAAATATCATATATGCCACTTAATTTGTTAGCAAAACTTACTGTGGCTTTCAACAGGAGAATTTTCCTTTCTTGGAGGAAGACATTAAATCTATTTGGCAATAAGAGCAATTTAATTCTTCTGAAAGGTAATAACTGAGGATTACTGGGGGAGTAACAGGTAGAGATGGAAAAGTTAATGCACATGTAGATCTTAGAATGGGGACTTGGAACTTATTCTCAGGACTCTTAATGACCCGAAAGATACTATAATTGGGGATAATTTAACCTTCATGCTCACATGTACTCTATTCTCCTAAGCACCGTTTTCCCCCCACCAGTCCTTGGGATACATTAAACCAGATGGTTAGGTATTCAACCCACAGCCCCCACCCAACACTTGGAAGTCTTTGTCCCACACACCATATAGTACCTCCAGTATGGACATCTTCCTTATATCTTCATAAGCTGCAGAAGGGAGACCAATTGTTATGTTGCTGTGAACTAAGGGAAGTATGAAGTGATTTCACAGTGAAATTGCACATCTAAAATCCAAGTTTACTTTTTTAATCATTGAAAACTTTTCATTAATTTTCACCTTCTTTGAAGATAGAAGGTGCCCCCTATAAAAGAAACAGTGTGTTGCCTGAAATCCTTAAAAGGGTACCAAACTTGGAGAATTCTTTAAAAATTGCCATGGAACTAAGAAAAAATGCCAAGCAGCCAAGTTGAAACAAAACCCTAACTCTGTTCAGCCAATTGCTATCATCTCATCTATTATAAACTGTCTTACATGATGTCTGCACTCATGTTATATGACATTGTTAACAATGAAATTCTTGTGCAAAAAGCATTATAAAAGAATAAAGTGGTTTTATTTATAAATAAGGTGTTCTCTGGATTTATAAAAGAATATATTAAAGTGGGATCTCAGAGTTTGACATTTTAACAGATACCTACTGTGATAAAAATGGAAAGTTCAGCTTAAATTCCAGATTAACTATGAATTAAGCAATTTTTATTTTATTTGCTTAAAACTTTTCCTTTCTTGGCATATAATCATACATATTAACAATTTGAAATGACCTCTTTTTTCCGATAAATACATTAATAAGCAGTGCTGACATTTCTCTGGACTTTGCTTAAACTGCTAGAGAATTTTGGCATTTTGCAAAATGTCTAATTGCAGTGCATATGAATGCCAAGGAATGAACTTCTTTGCTTTAAAAGAAGTATCTGTGACTGCAAAGTGACATGTAAAAATATGCTACAGCCTAGCTAGAAGGCCTGAGGAATATTTCCAAGTCTCATAATATAGCCAACACATTTTTTTCAACATCGCAAGCTTTCCAAACTTCTCCTTACTCTTCTAATTAAATGAGGTACCATATGTAAAATGCCTACACACAATAGTCTCTCATATATTAGTTCTCTTCTCTCTATATACGTCTGGAGGCAGGGGGAAAGGCAGGGTGGAACTTAAAAAGAGCACTGGATAATCCTGAGTATTAATTTTCAGTAACCCATTCACATCAAGACTTGACTGATGTTTCTTTGTATCATACTGTTTTTTCTTTTGTGCCTATCGCTTTTCCAAGCACTAAAATTTATAACTATTTATAAAAATAAACAACACAAATCATATACACATCATATGTGTGTATATATATAGTTTTTAATCATGAAATAAATATTCCATCAAAGAGACTTTTATGTTCCACAGCGGCAGTTCTCAAATGACTTCCATGGTATCATGTTAAACCAGAACACAGTCCATTTTTACAGTAGATTTACTCAATCACAGTTACTAATCAGATTAGCACCGCTTTTATGTCCAACAAATTTTAAAAGTTGGAGGATCTTTCGAGAAGCTACATATTATGAGCCTGTAGCCTACGTGGTGTTTACTTGTGAACCTTTAAAAAAAAAGTCTTCAAAAAGTAGCTTCAAGGAATTCTTTTTCTTTTTAAAATATACTTAGAATAGTATACAAATGCATTACTTCGAATGTATTCATTTTAATGTTATAACATGAACATTTTTATTTTAAAAGTGAATCTTTTACTTACATCAACATATTAAACAGCTAAGCCCCACTTCTACATACACAGTATCTGAGACTGGCACAGCCCTGTTACCTAAGGACTTTCTCACATTAGCTGCAACGTAAAAAGATCCTCTAGAACGCACAACAGAAGCCTACAAAATCAACAGCTGGAGCAATTCGCAGTTCTTGAAGGAAATACCATAAATCGGTATAAAAGACTTCATATGGGTAGAAGAAGGCAAATTTCCATACCTCTAAACTTCGCATAATTTAAATATAAGACCCACTTAAGCCATTTTTGTCTCACTTCTATTTTAAAAAGGCAAAATTTATGTTATCTAATTATGTCATTGGATGAATGAAAAAAAATGTAGACAAACCAAAAGAAGTCGGTGTTCGATTTTACTAGTAACAGAAGACAGGCCAGCAGACCTTTCGCAAAGCCTCTGACACATCACAAAACTGACCAGTCCACATTTCACCTCCTCATTTCTACAGTCCACACTTTAGAAGACAGAGTGAGACCTGGAAAACTTGGGAAGTCAGAGCAAAAATTCAAATCTGAGAATTTACTCTACAAATGCCGTGGCCCAACACATACTAGTAGAGTCTTCCATAGAAGACAAAGACCTGAAATAAGCCATGAGTACTAGCACCTCACTTTTATCAACATATATTTATCCGCTATTCTGAGTTCTCTAATTTTTAATGATGAATTGTTTATCCCGCCAAATCCCCTAATTTATATATTTTATATATAAATTCCAAAAGAACACACTGGACCTCTCTGAAGGAAGTACCATTCCCTTTTAAACCTCTCTGCAGTAAATTCTGTTTTCCAGCACGGTCATCGCAGAGGTGAAGGAAAGAGGAAGGAAGCTGGGTACTTAACAGAGTGTGTCCACAGGTCCCACAAATGAACGGTCGGTTTTCAAAAGGTTCTTACGTTCCCAGGTGTCCAGATTTCCCCATGGCTTATCTAGTAACATTCTAAACGCCAGCAATGACATCCACAGACATGGCTGTGCATTTGTTTGGGGGACATTGAAGTCACTGGATCCTCGTCAAAAGCAGCTTTTTCAGGGTGGTCCCAGGAAAAAAACTTGGTGTTTCCAGGATATGAAGAGAGAACTACTAAGCCGATCTTGTAGAAAATGTCCTTTCTACTGGAACATGAAAATAGTGGGTTGTTTTTTTTTTTTTCAAATTAAGATACTGTATCGGGATTCTGTGAGAGAATTGTATGAATATGTCGAGGTGTTTTTGATTTCTTTACAATGAAGTAATGGGTTAAGTCATTAAATTAATGCATCTATAACCTTTAATAAACACATACTAACAATATTCTTTGGAGTATATGCTATCAGAAGCCTACACTTCCATAGAGGCCTTGTTAAGAAGACACATGACAAACAAAGGCTTTTATAAGAGCCAGCCCTCCCGTCTTTGAAGGCTGGCAGAATGGAAGGTCACTTAAAAGATTCAGGTTTCTTCTCCATTTTTCTCGAAATCTCATCATAGAGCCTGACACCTGTTCTGTCTGCAAAACAAAAAACAAAAACTGTGGCCCTAGAGAAATGATTAACTAATGGTTGGAGAATGTCAACATTTTCTTTACAGAAAGGGGAGAAAAAACCTTGGCAAAGACAATGGTACTTTACATCTGCAAAGAGCTTTGCAGGATACAAAGTACCTTCACATCCATTATTTGATTCTTAAAACAACACAATAAGCTAGATAGAGCAGCTGTTAATTGTACATAAGGAAATTGAGGCTCAGAAATGTTACATGACTTTCTTAAAGTCCTCAAATTATTAAGTGACAGTGGCATAATTCGAACCCTTCTTTAAATTCCAAGAATAACACTCTTTTGATCACCACTCAGAAAGACTGTGATACTAGAACACCAGTGGACAACTTCCTATAAATACAGTCCAGTTTCTCAAAAACAAATCAAAACAAAAGAATGGTAAATCTTTATATGTTAGTGACATACTGAAGACGGATAAGAGGTATCATTCTTTTTCTTTTTCTCAATTTTACAAACACATCATTAAATCTTTTCTTTCAAAGAAGCAACAGAGAAACAGGAATATTATCGCAACTTTCAATCACAAGGTGGAAGATGCTGAGACATCCATAGCATCTTCTCAACAAGTGAGACACAGAGGGAAAGCTGGAGGTGGAGCAGACAAACCAGGAAATCTGTTTCCACGCAGTGCTGAACAAACAGTTAAGGGGTGAAGAAACAGATCCAGGCTGCTGTTGCCTGGGCAGCCAGCTCTCTTTCTTCACAGCTTCCTGGTGGACGTCTTTGCCTGTAAGCAGTGTTATGAAATAGTGTGATTTTAATTAGCTTTGACTGTACCTTGCTCTAAAAGTTTACTCAGTGCAGTCCTTAGAGGCACATTACCATTCGGCCCCATTCCAAGGAAGAAGTCTGTTCTTCATCAGCTTTAAAAAGACAGGAGTGCTTTTGTCTCACCATTCCAGAGCAAAAGAAGGACCTAGGACACAGATGGCCAGCCATGGACTTGGCCTTGCCAAACTGCAACCACACTGTAAATAGGCCGGTGTATAACCCAATTCTCTAATAATGACTTACCAGAAGTATGTCAAAACGGCACAGTCTATAAGCCCACTCAATCCCCAGTTACATTTCCCCATAACAATTTAGTGAAAACAAAAGTCCCAGACCACCAAATATATTCTACACACCTCAGCACAAATGTTGTCTAATGCTACCAATATGTACAGTGCCAATACCTTTGGCCCCCAGATTTCATAGATTTCTCTAGAATCTCTAAGAACCTTCAGCTATATTCATTCACTCATTCAACTCATAGTTATATGGTAGTCAACAGTCATAGTTTAAATGGTGGTTATATTACAATAAATAAAAGTCATAATTCTGTACTCATGAAGGTATAGTCTAGATAAGAGTAATTAACAGGTCAATTAGCAAATATATGAAATGTAATTATAAGGTAAGAAAGGTGCTACAAAAGAAAATAATTAAATAAGGCACTGTAATAGGAAATAATGTCTAGATGGGGAATGATTTTTAAAAAGGGTGACCAGGGAAGGAATTTCTGAGGACCTGAGCTGAATTTTAAAGGATGAAAAAGAGCTAATTATGTGAAAAATCACATTGAAAAGCACTGCAAGCAGATGACCTGAGTAAAAATGCTAAAGCATAAAAGAGCATGGTATCTAAAGACCTAAGAGGAGACCATGGAGGATGGAGTACAATAAGTAAAGAGAAGACTGAGATTAGACAGTATCATAGGCTAGAACATGTAAGACCTACTTGTAGTCCATGACACAAAGTTTTTTTTTGCTTTTAAATACAATGAGGAAACAGTCAAGTGTTTTAAGCTGAGGAATAACATAAACCTATTTATAAAATACCATTCACTCTCACTGATATGTAGCAATGGATTGGGAAAAGAGAAGACAAGAAGAAAAACATGAGTCTGCTGCCATTGTAGTTTATGCAAGAAATAACGGTGGGTTGGCTAAGATAATGGCAGCAGAGATAGAGAAATGTAAACAGGTTCAAGATATATTTTAGAAATAAACTCTGCAAGTCTTACTAATGAATTGAAGGAAGGGGGTGAAGGTTGAGGGAGAGGAAAGAATTACAGATGACTCCAAGTTTTCTGACTTGAATGATGGAGCCATTTACTTAGAAGGAGAAAGAACAGGTATCAGCAAGAATGGCAAAGTGGAGATGGGGATTTAAAATTCCATTTGGGGCATATTAACTTGGCAAGCCTGTGAAACATCCAAAACTAGATACCAAGCAGGCAGCTATATTTGTAAGAGTCTATGCTAAAGATACAAATTTGGGAATCACTGATACAGAGTGTATATAAAATCATGGTACTAGATGATATCATCTAGGAAGAAAATATCTAGAAAAGAGAAGGGGACAAGAATAAAGCAGCTATCAAGGGATAGCCTTGCGGAATACTTGGTCCTGTTGAAAATGTCCACAGAGGCATTTGGTCCATGCCAAAAGGTGCCTGAAATTTGGTCCCTGATATTTCATCCTGTACGAAAATGTCCATGGAGACATTTGGTCCCCACTGACTCGTCTGAGTATTTTTTTAATCTATGAATCCAAAAGTAGAAACAACATTATGGGCTCTTTCAACCCAGGGGCATTTTCTAAGATGGATGTTTTAGACAGAACCAAATTTCCACTAATTAAGGATACAGGGATATTTTAGATAGAACCTAATTTCCACTAATCAGGGATACAGAGAACAGAAGTCTAAGTAGAGGTTAATTCATCTGGTCAATATCAAAAAAAGTTCCTTTGTAATAGCTGAGTTGTGCCTTATCAATATACTATTTTCTCCTGTATCATTCAAGATTAGATCCAAGTACGTCTAACATAAAACACCAAATAACATTGTTTAAACAAGATAAAAAAATTATTTCTTGCTCATGTAAATGAAGTCCACAAAGGAAGCACAGAAGCAGCCTCTTTAAGCGCTATAAGGCTCCACAGTGCCGCTCTGTCATCCTTAGCGTATTGCTTCTATTTTCAGGGTACCTCATGGTCCAAGGTATCTGCTGGAGCTCCGGTCATCTCATGTATGTCAAGAGAGCAGTAGGAAGAAAGAAAGGACACTAAAAGCATGCACACTCTCTTTTAATCACTCTTCCCATAAATTTCGTACAAGGCTTCCACTTATATTATTTGGCTAAAAGTTAGTCAATGGCCATGCCTAGCTACAAGGGAAGAATTTTTTTTATATTGTCCTGTTTTTCTGTTTTTTAATCCTGGGAAGCAAGATGTTCAATTAATAATGGCATTCTATTAACAAGTAATAAGAGAATAACTGATATTGGGCAAGGCAACTAGGAGAGTCTGCTATACCCCATCCTCAAACCATATTGGAATGTGCCTTCCCTATGCCTTCCTTCAGAGGACCCCTGAAACCCTGAAAGGCAGTATGCATGATGGTTAAGAGTATGACTCTGGAGCCCAACTACATAATTTCTATTCAAGCCTTGAAACTTATTAACTGTGTGTCTAAGCAAGTTGATGAACCTATATGTGCTTCAGTTTCTTTATCTGAAAATAAGAAATAACTAATTCATATTACTTGACTAGCCAATGTGTTTCACTTCTATACCAGCAGAGTTTGCCAGATAATCACACACATTAGATTCAGCTACAATATAAAACCTGTAGTATAAAACCTTTTTTTAGAGAAAATAGTGTTTCATAATCCCTTGACCCTGTTTGTTATCTATGGAAAACATATCTTATCACTTGCTTTTACAACACCCTATATTTTCAAGTTGTTCCCCAACTGTTATCTAACAACAACAGCAATACCCCCAGGTGTATGCCATGTCAGGTGTATGCTAAGGTCTTTACATGCACAATATCATTTAATTTTACTTAATGATCATCCCATTTTGCAGATGTAGAAATTGAGACATAGAAAGGTAATAAAACTTGCCTATGGCCATGTCATTAGTAACCAATGAAGCTGGGAACTTCAGTAGATCAAAATTTATTTTCTCTTATAAGGTTACACGTGAAAACAACCAACACAAGACCAATATTTATATATATAGTGATCCCACGTTTTTTATAAGAAAAAAAAGTAAACTCACATGGTAGAAGCAGAAAAGGTCTGGATATATATACTCAAGGGTTAGTAGCAATTATCTCAGAGGATAGAACTATATGTGATTTTATTTTCCTTTTGAAGAATTATTTCTATTTTCCACAATAAACAGACATCACTTTTATAATCAGAAAAAAAATGTTGTTTTAAAAATACTAAGAGCAATAACAACAACAAAATGCTAGTACTGTTACTAGCGTTAATAAATAACAGTGTATAACTAAAAATAAATAAACAAACCTTATATATATATTAATTCATTTAATCATCATACAATCTTCCAAGAATTAGTACCATTATACATCCCTATTTGGCAGATGAGGAAACCTAGACATGGAGCAGAAACTTGCCCACACTTACACATCTATCAAATGTCTAATATTACGGATACCTGAGGCACTGAATAACAGTGGGGCAAACAACAGACAAACCAAAACGTTAACAAAAAAAAAAAAACTGAGGAATGAGATGTCTATGTGGGCTTTGGAAAAAAAAAAATATCTGACACACTCCTGGAAATGTAAAACGCCCTATGCACTCCTATAGCTGTTAATATTCTAAGGAAAGATTTGAAAAGGCCCTAAGCTCTTACTACTGACTGACTTCAAGGCTCTGTACAAGCAGGAAGTGAAGGATAAGACAGAGTTGTAAATTTCTTGACTGAGTATTGAAACTATGCCTCAAAAAGCACTCAAAGTCCCTTGAAAAGGACTGGAGACTTAATGGTTCACACATTTAAGGAAATCTCTGTTTAATCTTTAGTGGACCACTAAGCTAACCAATAGAAACTTCAGTGGCCACACACACAAAAATACAAACTTTACAAAATTAATTCATAAACTCCACTAAACAACAACAACAAACCATTACTGCAAGCAGGAGCAGTAATATCAAATCCTGGAGATGTGGCAGAATCTAATTTCCAGAGTGCCACACTATATTATTTCAAATGTCCAGTTTTCAACAAAAAATTACAAGACATGCAAAGAACCAACAAGAATTATATAAACTTAAGGAAAAAATAATCAATATAAACTGTCTCTGACGAAGACAGACATTGGACATACTAGACAAAGACTTCAAGACAGCTATTTTGAATATGTTCAGAGCTAAGGAAACCATGTCTAAAGAAATGAATGTATTAAAATGATGTTTTATCAAGTAGAGGATATCAATAAAAATATAAATTATAAAACTGAGTCAAATAGAAAAATCTGTAGTTGAAAATTATAATAACTGAAATGAAAAATTCACTAGCGGGACTCAATAGCAGATTTGAGCAGGCAGAGAAATAATCAGCAAACTTGAAGATAGATCAATTGATATTATCCAGTCTGAGGAACAGAAAGAAAAATGAATGAAGAAAAATGAATAAAGCCTGAAAGACATGTGAGACACCATCAAGTGCACCAATACATACATAATGGGCAGGGGGGGTGGTCCCAGAAGGAGAAGAAAGAGAGAAAGGAGTAGAAAGAATATTTGAAGAAATAATGTCCAAAAACTTTCCAAATTTGTTGAGAAACATTAACATATACACCCAAGAAGCTCAACAAGCATCAAGTAGAATAAGAGATCCGCACTTATGTAAATCATAATAAAACTACTGAAAACAGAAGACAAAAATAGTAAGATAGAAAAGACTCATTACATCATCACATACTAGTGATCCTTAGTAAGATTAACAGTTGATTTCTCATCGGAAACCATGGAGGTCAAAGGCATTGGAATGACATTCAAACTGCTGAAAAGAAGAAAAAATTGTCAACTAAAAAGTACATCAGATAAAATTATCTTCTGAAAATTAAGGAAATAAGTTTAACTCTGTTCTTTTATTAAAAAAATATAAAAGACTTTTTTTAAATGAAGAAATTAAGATATTTCCAAAAAAAAACAAAATCTGAAAAACTTTGTTGCTAGTAGAGCTGCCTAACAATAATTACTAAAAAAAGGTATTTCAGGCTGCAATAAAAGAGTACTAGACAGTAACCCAAATCCACATAAAGAAATAAAGTATCAGCAAATGTAACTACCAAAGGTAAATATAAATGACAGGATAAATATGTTTGTAACTCCTTTCTTATTTGATTTGAAAGAGAAGTACATGATACAATGTTCATAAATCTAAGCTAATGAACAATTACACATGAATCAACAATATTTCAAGATAAAATTTTCAATTAAAAATAAAAGAATAAAAACAAAAATACATTGATGGGTGTATATCAAAGGGGCATGGGTGATAACTGAAATTACTCCCCAAGGCCAAGGCTGGAGTAATTTTAGCAACAAAATAAATAAAGTAGAATCGGAGTATAGCCCAAGTTTAAAATAAATATCCATTACCCTATACTTATACACATAAATAATTAATAAATTAAGAAATGAGAAGAGATCAATCTCTCATGAAGAAAAAAAAATCCAAAAAATTATATAGAAATTCTACCCTAAAGGAGGAAGCATATTCGCCACACCTTAAGGGCGCTCTGTAATAATAACCTCTATCCAAAGAATAAAATATAGAAAAGGAATTTTTTAAAGGACTAGCTTAATTGTGAAAAAATGTCAAAATACTTAAAAATACCTAAAGCAGAAATTGATAAAACCGAAAGAAATAGACAAGTCCACAACGGTTGTCAGATATTTCAATACTCCTGCCTTAAAATTGATAGAAATAGTAAGGAAAAAAAAATCAGTAAAAAAAAATAAGGAAAAAAAAAGTAAGGATAAAGAAGATTTAAATAACACTTTCAATCAATTTGACCCAACTGACATTTATAGAGCACTCCATGATATCACCAGGATATACATTCATTTCAAATACACATGGGGCATTTATCAAGACAGACCATATTCTGGAACAAAAAATATGTCTCAGTCAATTTAATTATACGAGTTGCAATAAATTTAATGGAAATAAAAAACAATGTGTGTTCTAGGACCATAACTGAGCTAAACATAAAAATCAGTTCCAATAAGTTATGTGGAAACTGAGTGTGATAAATTTCTATATAATCCTTAGATCAAGGAACCAACCTGATTTTATGGGGAGAAAAAATCACAACTTAGAAAATATTTAGAACTAAAAGAAAATGAGAGCAAAACATGTCGAAATTTGTAGGGTCATCTAAAGCAATGTTTAGAGAGAAATTTATAGCTTTAAATGCTTATATTAGAAAAGAAGATTCAAAAATCAATTGTTTAAGCTTTAGCTTAAGGAAGTAAGAAAAGCAAATTAAAACTCAAAAAAGAGAAAATCAATAATAAAGATAAGAATTAAACACACTGAAACAGAAGACAGACAAAAGAGAACTATCTTCTGAGCTAGTCTAACCCTATCTTCACTCATAGTCTAATACATGCAAACCAGATTAACTAAAACCATCACTTGATCCATAGATAACAAGCATAATGTTTTGAAGTACATTAACAGGCTTTCCTCCTTTACATACCATGTTGACATCCTAAAGTATCCATCTTCTTTGAGAACTGGGGTGAGATTAGAATTGTTGTGTTGTAGTGGCCAGCCACCGATAGACACACGGACCACCAGAATTCAGTGAGTTATAGGAAACACACTCTTTATTCAGCCAGTTGGGTCTGCCAGGGGTATGCAGACCCCAAATTAAGCACCCCCGAAATGTAGAGGTACAGGGGTTTGAAGCCCTAAACCCCATTCTTCATTCTGTCTGAATACAAAAGTCTATTTTTCTTCTATTTACTGTCAACCCACAGGTCGGTTGTGCAAGCAGGGGTACAGAAGCAGAAAGCTTACTATTAGAATGTTATGTTCCCATGGGCGATAGCCAAGCAGCAATTTTCCAGCCAGCACAGTTGCAACATTAATATAAAGAGAAACACAAGGTAGTAATCACTTGGGACACAAAATAGAATTTTCAAGTCAATGAAGATATGAAATAGTTATAAAGGTCAGGCTTTGTGTGAGAGAAGAAGACTTTCTAAATCACTTTATCTCCCTATTTAACAATGGAGGGAAGATCTGGCTGACATGATCATAGATTTTTACATAAAAGGGGTCTAGATAACATAGCAAGATATGCAAAAGCCTAGTCTTTCCTTTGCAAGTGAAATTTGGGAAGAGAAAGGAAGACAGAAGGAAGGGAAGCAGAAAAAAAAAAAATTATTTCCTCACCTACTTTCTTTCTCCAGGCTGAAGTCCCAGAGGGAAGACACTTTTAGATAAGATGAAAGGCATGTTGAGGGAAAAGGGGCTCTTTGCCCTTTGGGACTCAAGAGCAAAACTGCTGACCAAGGCGACCCTAGCTAATACAGTATAGTCGCAGCAGAGTACAAAGGCAGGAGAGGACAGTCAGGCAGAAAGAAGGCCTAATTATCATTCCTTATCTCTCACTTGGGGAGTAAACCCAAAGACCTCTGCATACCCCCGAGGAAAGAATGAGAAGGCAGCAGCTCAGCAGTCACGGTGTGGGCCTTCTGCCCTGAGGGTCAACAAGCCCCACAGAAGAAGCTAAAGGAGGCAGCCAGTGTTATTTGCAGTACATGGCAGAGACTTGGGACAAATGCAGCATCAGAGAGCCAAGGCAAAGCCATGCCAGACAAGACAGACCACCAGGTTCTGACAAAGCTGAATCTAAAGTTTCCTCTGTAGTGATACCAGTTGTAGACCTCAGGAGCAGATGCCAGTATGTTACCTAGGGATGGAGTCCCCTAAATTCAGCTCACCAGTTATCAGCTCGTATATACCCAAGGAGCAGCACAAGGCCAGGATATAAGTCCCCACTGGAAGAAGAGCAACACCACTGTTTGCATTTATGCTTCAAATAGATGACAGAGACAGCTCACAGGCCTTTCATCCACTTAGGATGACAGAGGGAAAGGATTTCTTTTTCCTTCTCGAAAACTGAGTTCTAGATCTACTTTTTAATCTGAAATTTCCATTTAGGCTAAAAAGTTCAAACACCCATAAACTGAATATATGCATTGTTTATGAAAATGATGTATAAGTAGAAGGAAAATATTACGAAGATCGCCCAAGGGCCAGGGCGGTCAGCCATGAATTCTAGAATCCTATTTCAGGAAAGCCTGTAGGGGGATTCTGACCTCATATCCCAATTTGTAGAAATGCTGAAAAGCAGCAGAATACAAACAGGATACCCACGGGTTATCTTAAAGAACTTCAGCTGGATGATCCCCTGCAAAAATGACCAGAAGGTCCCATAAACAAATGAACTAAGTAAGCAAAACCATTGCTTCTGGGCATTTTTCAAAACGAATCACCATTCTTCTGAAGTAGCAGAGAACCTTGTTCCATCCCTACATGTACTAAACTTTCACTCAAATTCTAGGCAGAGAATGTACAGTGGGAATCCCTTAGTCCACTTTACAATACACAATTTTCCCTCTCTAACCTCTCTCATGCAAACCCCAAGCTGAAATTCCTTCTTATTCACATCCTGTAAATGGTAAGAATTACTATACATTCACAATCCCTTTTTATGTCCTCCAATCCCAAAATTTTTCAGGATCTTATCACAAGATTATTCAAGTTCAACCTTCCTTTACCAAAAATCTATCACATACAGTTCATAATTTCAATAGTGTCTCTATATTTTTGGTAAAAGATAACAAAAAGTATAAAAACTTATTTCTGCTCAACTCAAATAAATAAAGTTCATCAAGTTTTACAGCAGACTTTATTACTAGTGACTGAATTCTCCTAAGGCTTGGGGACTAGAAGGGTCCCTTAAGATCAGGGACTTTTATCTTATTCATCCTTGTGACCTCAGTGGCTAGCACTGTACTTGGAACACTGTCAGTGCTCTTTAAATATGTACTGATGTGAACAGCTGAACTTAACCTAGTTATACATTATCATTTCAGAATGACTCCAAAGAGGGAATGACAATTTTAATAAACCTTTAAAGGGGATAGTGAAGTCACTCAAAAAGTAAAACAGAGAATTACCATATGATCCAGCAATGCCACGTCCAAAAGAACTGAAAGCAGGAACTCGGGCGCTCATACATGAGTGTTCATAGCAGCATTAGTCTCAATAGACAGAAGACGAAAACAATTCAAGTGTCCACTGACAGATGAACGGATAATTGAAATGTGGCATATACATGCAGTGGGGTATTATTCAACCATAAGCAGAAATGAAATTCTGATACATGCTACAATATGGGTGAACTCTGAAAACACTGTACATGAAATAAGCCAGACACAAAAGAAATATCGTATGATTCAACTGTAAGAGATACCTAGAATAGTCAAATGCATAAAGAGAGTACAACAGAGGTTACCAAGGGCTTAGGGGAAGGAGCGATGGAGAATTATGTTTAATGGGCACAGAGTTTCTGTTTGAGATAATGAGAAAGTTCTGGAAACGGATAGTGGTGATGGTTGTACAATATTGCAAATGTACTTAATGCCACTGAATTGTATATTTAAAACTGGTTAAAACAGTAAATTTTATGTTACATAAAATAAGGTGCTTTATAATAATATACTTTACAAAGTAAAGGCTCCGAGGCATACATGCTACATAAATTACCATATCTTACTTATTGATAAGAACCTCAAAGAGACTAATCTCTTAATGAGTAAACAGCTGAAACATTTAAAATAAAGATCAATAATTCCCTTATCAGTTACAAACCAGTTTGAGAGCAGTGTATGTTTTCTTCTTACTTAGAAGTAAACTAGGTAAGAATGGATAAAAATATGTTGTCATAACAGAATTTTAAAAAGCTATTGAATGACACCTGCTAAAAATATGCTACTTTCACAATGAAATATTTTTTTAAATCACTAGTCATTCTGTAACAAGTACCTTAACAAGTGCATATTAAAATATACTCTATTTGAATGTAAAAACATGATATGGTGAAAACAAGCAAGTTAAAACACTAAGTTCTCTAAAGAGTTAAAACAAGATGTAGCCTTTGTGTAATCATCCTCTAGAACCGTGTCTTCATAAATTTGATTCATTTATAGAGTGTTTTTGATGATAGGCAATTCTTCGTTGAAAGTTAAGTGCTCTTTTATATGAATAAATAAAGGAGGCTTTGGTTTGAACTAATACATTATTTTGACAAATGTTTATTGAAAACCCAATTATAGGTTCATAAATCAGCATTCTTTGTGGTCTTTCAGGTGAGCTCGCCAATGCCACCAGATGTCACGGTGCATACCGATAGGGTAATTAAAACAACTGCATGGAATGCTGTCCCTCTCCTACACAATGACAGCAGACAAAACAGAAGAAGAAACAATCTACTATCTTTAACATACTGAAAATGCTTCTGTAATATGTCATGACCATTCCTTTAAGAAAAAGAATTGGTTTCTATACACTGTTGGATTAAGGTCAAGAATGATGCATGTTCCTTCAGACAGATGATTTTCAAACATTCCTCACAATAAAAAGGGGAAAAAATAACTCATCTCCATATATCCCATGACTAAACTATATTCTTAGAAGAGTTTTCTTTTTTCCTTCCTTTCCTCCCCTTCCTTGTCTTCCACTCCCCTGTTTAAATAGCTGCTATTTCCTTAAGAAGTATTAATAATGCCTCGTGTACCTGGCCCAACACACATTCAGGTGCATATTGCATGGACCCGAGTTGTATGAACAATTCCATCATAAACACTTACAGTCTTCATTACCAAGAAGAAAACAGTTGACAAGACATTTCTTAAACTGAAAATTGGAAAGACTTTTTACTTTTAAGACTTTTGGAAGTCCCTATATAGCCCAAAGGTACTGACCACAAAAAGCAAGGGGAGAGAGGTATGAAACGAAGGCACGCATTTGCACATCACTGCTCACAGTGGGACGTTTTCTTGACATTTGATTGTCTAAACCACAATGAACATTGTAGAAAAAGCAGATCTCAGTGATTAGCGTGAAATATAAAGTATAAAATATAAAATTAAAAATTCTGTCTCATCAATATTGCCAAATTTGTTATAATTATCTCAAACTATTTTCAATCTATCCTTATGAGAAGTCCATAACTGACTTAGTTTTGCTTCTCATGGTGGCAAAATCTCTCTTCCTTTATAGAGAGAATGATGCATATGATTTAAGATATTTAGATATATTCTGTGATGGAAAGAGAAATTTTATGCTTTCTTGTATTATACATCTAAGAAGGGCTTCTACACTTTTTGTTTACACATCACTATTTAGAAGTAGAAACTAAAGGATCTCTGCCTGTCACAGATTGCTAGACCGACCTCTGCATAATTCATCCCAAACAATCACAAGTAACACAGGCCAGCACATCAGGGTGTGCCTCGAGACCAGCCAGGCAGCTAGCTCCACGTGAAGTGCCAGTAGGGGAAGGCCACACATGCAGAGCTCTGCTATTAGTCTATAACTGCACTGCCCAAGCCTGCTGGCTTGGCTTTTGGTGACAATACAAACTAGAGGGTCACTGACAACTTAAAATACTAGCTATTGAGCTACTCTAATCTTAAACCCAAGAATTATATCATGAAGACTGACTTAAAAAGAACAATGTCCAAATACAATTGTTATTTTAGAAAGACAAAAAATGTAACCATTATATCATAGGAAAGTATTTAAAAAGAACTGAACTGGGAACTGGGTGTCCTAGAGCAGGGGTCCCCAACCCCCAGGCCACAGACTGGTGTGCATCAGTGGCATATTAGGAACTGGCCCACACAGCAGGAGGTGAGTGGCAGGCGGACCAGGGAGCTAATCGTCACATGTATTCGCAGCCGCTCCCCAGCGCTAGCTTCACCACCTCAGCTCCACCTCAGATCATCAGGCATTAGATTCTCATAGGAGCACTGATTCCCCAGGACCAAAAAGGTTGGGACCACTGTCCTAGAGCATTTTCAATTCAAAATTATCTGGACATCCTCACGTAAAGAAGAGTTCTGTTTACGTGGGTGCCTGAAGGGCCCTGAATTCCCACAATGTATCAAGAGACTCTCCTATAGGGTAGAGCTGTATGAACCTTCATAATGTCAGGTTGGTGGACAGCTGTCAAGAACTACAGACCGTTAGGAATAGTGGCATCGCAACAGGAAGAGCTCCACTGACTAACTCCCTAGTGAAACTGGGGAGAATTATTAAAAAGCAAGCTATTAAAGCCTCTGGAAATAGTCCTTATGCAAACAGCAAATGAAGAAACATCTATTCGAAGAAAGCTAAGAAACTTTCTATAACGTGCAAGTCTGTCATATTTGAATCAACCGCTCCTCCCACCGCACCCCAGCAAACTGAGGCAGGCACTCCACGGGGGACTGCGGCAGCCAGGACAGGCTCCTGCTCCCAGCGAGGGCTTTCTTCCTGGCGTCGGCTCCACTCCCTCCCGCTGCCTGCTGCTGGGGACAAGTGCCAGGCAAGTGCAGTCTTCCCAAACTCCCACTGTGGAACTGAGGCTCCGACTAGAGTGTCACCCAGAGAACACCTTGCCATTGTCCCCACCAGAAGCACCAGAGCCCTGACCCACGGATTTTGCCTAGAGGAGAAGCAGGCATAAAACAGATAATAGCTCCTGATCTCTTCCCCCAAAAAAGGACTTCATTGCAACTGAGCTTGGAAACATTTAACCCAAGAGCACTCGCAAGAACAGTGGAAACAGGACAAACAGAGACTCATGGACATGGACTACAGACTAGTGGTTACTGGAGGGTACACGATGGGGGAAGGGGGAGGCAAATGGGGCAAAGGGGGTCAAATATGTGGTGACAGAAAGAAATCCAATTATGGGAGGTGAACACACAGTGTGAACACATATATGCTTTACTGTTAAATTGTACACCTAAAACTTATCGGATTTCATTAACCAGTGTCACCATTAAAAAAAAAACAATTAGTTAACTTCAAAAAAAAAAAAAAAACAATGGCAGTTGTAGTAAAAGGCAATTGGGAGATCTGTGTATCTACTGAAGAAAAAGCCTAGGCTGTAGGCTGCTACTTTGCAGCAGAAAGCTGGGGCATTAGACAGCCGAGAAGACCCCTGGGGTCAGAACATATAGCGAACACCAATCTCAGAAACTGTTCTGTCCAAAGAGCTGTAATTTATTTGGATTCATTTGCAGAAGAATTTATGTCCTGGGGCATTTTATTAAAAATAAAAACAAAAAATGGAGCAACCAGTCAGTTCTAATAGCTGGATGCAGCCGGAGACAGAGTGGAGGAGAGCCCTTCTGGAGTTGCTGGCATCCCAGCTGACTGCAGCCAACCTCAAGCTGTGCCTCCCAAAAGAGCAACATCACAGGCTTAACGCCGTGGGGCAGGAGGGGGGATAGAGATGTCACTAAAGTCGTTCAGCCATTACTAAACAAATGAACAAGCAAATAATAATGACAAGATCCAGAATGAGAGGGCCAATGCCCAGAATTGCTACAATAATATTATCTAAAATGTCCAGTTAACAATAATTATGTAGCACGCAAAGAGTGATAGAAATTATTTAAGCTAAAGAACAGAGAGGTAAAAGAATAAAAACAAGTAAAGTCTTGGAGAAATGTGAGACACCATTAAGCACACCAACATACAGATAAAGGCAATACGAGGAGAGGAGAAAGAAGAGGATTCATGACCAAGTGGGATTTATCCCAAGGATCCAAGGTTGGTTCAGCATCCGAAATCAATTACAGTAGTTCTCCCTTATCCATGAGGAATATGTTGCAAGACCCCTAGTGAATGCCGGAAACCACAAATAGTACTGAAACCTATATATACTTTAATACATAGCATCCTTATACATACAGACCTTTTCACTCAAAGGAAGCACTTTACAGCTTCTCTTTGGCATGTCCAATTAGCCAGCATCACTACTCTGAGGTTGGGGGCCATTATTAAATAACATCAGGGTTACTTGAACACAGCAATGCAAGACCACAACAGCTGATTTGGTAACAGAGACGTCTACTAAGTGACTAACAGTCACGTAGCATATACAGCGCGGATAAGCTGGAGAAAGGGAGGACTCACATCCTTGGTCAGATGGAGCGGGTCAGTTTTATTATGCTCCTCAGAATGGTGTGCAATTTAAAATGTATGAATTGTTTATTTCTGGAATTTTCTACTTAATATTTCTGGACTGCAGTTGACTGCAAGTAACTGAAACCATGAAAAGCAAAACCACAAATAAAGGAGGACTAGTTACCATTTAATATAAAACAAAAAAGAAATAGATATCATACCAATAGAATGAAAAACAAAATTACATAATTATCACAAAAGAATTTCAAAACAATCCATCACTCCCTCATGAGAAAAATATTAAACAAACTGGTATGGAAGGCAATTTCTTCAACATAATAAAAGGCATCTATGAAAACCTACAGCTAGGATCATCATTAATCGTGAAAACTGAAAGTGTTCCCTTAAGATGAGGAATAATACAAGGATGTCTGCTCTTTTCACTTCTGTTCATATTGTATTAGAAGTTCTAGCCAAGAGAATTAAGCATGAAAAAGAAATAAAAGGCATCCAGATTGGAAGAGAAAAAGTAAAACTATCCCTATTTGCCAATAACACGCTCTTGTAGATAGAAAATCTTAAAGCACCACTAAAACATCTATCAAAACATAATAAATGAGTTTAACAAGGTTGCAAGAGACAAGAGCAATACACAAAAATCAGTTGTATTTCTATACACTGGTAATGAAAAATTGAAAATAAAATCAAAAAACAATTTCACTCACAATAGCATCGAAAAGAATAAAATACTTAGGAATAAATTTAACAAAAGTACTATAAAAGTTCTACTCTGAAAACCACAAAACACTGTTGAAAGAAATTAAAATCTAAATAAACAGGTAAACATGCCATGGTCATGGACTGCAGGACTTAACATTAAGAAGGCAACACTCCCCAAACTAATCTACAGACTCATCATAATCCCCACCAGAATCTCAGCTGACTTCTTTGTAGAATTTGCCAAGCTGATTTGAAAATTCGAATGACATTGCAATGGACCAAGAATAGCCCAACGATCCTGAAAAACAATAAACTAGAAGCACTCACAGTTCACAATTTCAAAACTTACTACAAAGCAATGGTAATCACAAGCGTGTGGTTCCAGCCCGAGGACAGACACATAGACCAATAGAACAAAACACCCCACACACTGGTGGTCAACTGATTTTCAACAAGGGTGCCGAGCCCAATGGGAAAAGAACAGTCTTTTCAACAAATGGTTCTGGGACAACTGGATAGCCACGTGTAAAAGAAAGAGGTTAGATTCTTATCTCATGCCGAATACAAAACTAACTCAGGATGGACAGAACACCAATATACGAACATAAACTATAAAACTTGAGAAAACATAGGAGTAAATATTCATGACCTTGAATTTGGTAAAGAATCATTAGATATGACACTAAAATTATGAGTAGCAAAAGAAAAAACCTGATAACTTGCACTTCATCAAAATTTAAAACATTTCTGCTTCAAAGGACATCATCAAAGAAGTAAAAAAAAAAAAAAAACCATCCACAGAATGATCAGTTAAGCAAATATTTTCAAGCCATATATTTGATAAGGGACCTGAACCTATAATATATAAATAACCCTTACAAGTTAGTAATAAAAAGACAACTCGATGAAGAAATGAGCAAAGGATCTGAATACACTTCCCCAAAGAAGATACATAATGGCCAACACTAAGTATATGAAAGGATGACTGACATCATTAGTCATCAGGTAAATACCAATCAAAACCAACATGAAATACCATTTCTTACCCACTACGGTGGCTAGAATCAAAAAGCCAGATAAACAATGGTGTTGGTGAAGATGTGGAGGAATTGGAACCCTCGCACCCTACTGACAGGAATATAAAACGGTGCAGTCGCTTTGGAAAACAGTCTGGCAGTTCTTCAAACGATTAAACATTGAGTTGCCATATGGCCCAGCAACTCCACTCCTAGGTATATACCCAAGAGAAATGAAAACAAATGCCTACACAGAAACTTGTACCAAAGTTTCATAATAGCAGCATTATTCATAATAGCCAAGTAGTGGAAACTACCCAAATGTCCATTAACAGATAACCAAAATGTGGTCTATTTACACAATGTAATATTATTCTGCACAAAAAGAGAGTACTAAGACACGCTACAATATAAATGAACCTTGAAAACATTAAGAAGCCAGTCACAAGAGATGACATCCTATATGATTCCACTCATATTAAGGTCAAGAAGAGGAAAATCTGCAGAGTGGTTGCTTTGGGCTGGGCCTGGTGGAAGGGAAGAAGTGGGGGTGGGGGGCAGGGGTGGGGAGAAGGGAGTGTACTGGTCACTGTTCTCCAGAGAAACAAAACCAATAAAATGTGAATATGAATAGAAAGAGATTTATTTTAAGGAACTGACTCATGTGATGATGGAGGCCAGTAAGTCTAGAAAGTGCAGGGTGGGGACCCAGGATGAGCTGACCTAGGTCCAGTCCCAAGCCAGATGCCCTCCTACTGGGGAGAGGTCAGGCTTTTGTTCTATTTAGGTCTTTACTTGATTGGATGAGGCCACCCATGCTATGGAAGACAATCTGCTTTACTCAAAGTTCACTTCTCTAAATGTTAATCTCATCCAAAAACACCTTCATAGAAATATCCAGAAAATGTCTGACCACGTATCTGGGCTTTACAGCCTAACCAAGTCGATGCACAAATTTACCATTAAGGAGTGATAGATAAAGACAGTTTCTTTTTGAGGTGATGGAAATGTTCTAAAATTGACTGTGGGAATGGTTGAACATGTCTATGAATACACAAAAACATTAAATTGTACAGTTTAAAAAGGTGAGTTGTATGTAAATGATCTCTCAATAAATCTGTTTTTAAAAAAGACTACCACAATAATTTTCATATCCTTGGAGGATACAAAAAAGTTATAACCACATTTTTTTTAAAAAAAGTACTTTCATCCATAGACCTCCAGGGAAACACAAATCACTGTCTGGAGTGGTGATCAATCAGTTAAGCAACAGGTATTTATTTACTAAGCCTTATCTTACGCAGTGCTGAATACATAAACAGCTCTCAGAAGTACACACTGATGGATTGATTCCTTGCCCCAAAGAGGAATCAGATGATCTTCCTTGTGGTTTATAGAATAAAATATACTCTATTCACTTTCCAGGGTTCAGAAAAAGTAAGAGTACTGTGCTGCTATTGAAGACCCCTGAAAATTCTATGCAAAGGCCTTTGAGGAACACAGAAATTCAATCCCTGGTCTATGCAGGTTTGTAGTCTATTTAGCAAGACATACTACTGGACACAAAACAAAAACTGTAAGTAAAACCATTACTTAATCTTAAAACAACTGTAGCTAAGGGGTTCTGTTTTTCAGAAAAAATGCGAGAAATACTTACCAATAAATATTTAATGAAATCCTACCGTTCATATAAGTGCATGCACACATAGTGCAAATATTCATGTATATTTCCAAAGGCCAGAAAATTATTTGCAATTTAAGCCTTAAGCCTGATCTCATCACATTTAGCAGTCTCTACAGATTACATTTTTTACATATCAAGAATACATACTACACAAGATTCTAATGAAAAATTAAGATGTTATATGCAAAAGGATTAAACTTCTTTGCCATAAGATTCTAAATTTTTATGAGTATTGCTATTTTATATATATGGAAGCAATTTTACAAAAATGACAGCAAAACCAACTCAAAATATACTGCATCTTGTATAAAGTATGTCTTGTGTAAAGAATGTCGAGAATAGAAAATTTCAGGGATAGTTAATATATAAAATTCTATTACATATCTCACTGATTTTTCCAATAGCCCTGGGAGACAGCTGTTGTTATGATGTAATTCTCAGTCTCTATATACATAAACTGAGATTTAGAGAGATTAAATGACTCATTAAGGATATCCAGGTAATAATGTCAAGGTAAAGAATCAAACTCAGGTTTTCGGGGTTTCAAATCAAAATTTCTACAATACAATGAAAAGCGATTGCTAGTTCAAGCCAAGAACTAGGATAACTCAGAATGGATTCCATGTCTATACACTAGGTATCAAAAAGAAAATCTTAAAGAGCAATAAGAGCAGTAAAGACAGCTTTCAAGTTCTGTACCAGGTTAGGCAAAAAGAAAATATAACATCCTTGAAAACTGCATGTTTTGATTGTTCTCTACTCCTTTCTACCATCAAAGCAATATATCTAGGAGAAAGAAATTTCAAATTCCCTACACTCTTGTAGGTCTTTATGTTCTGTGAACTTTGGAAATATATCCTGTTTAATTTTTAAAAGTACTTGGGTCTCACTTTCACAAAGTAAAAGGTACACGTCTTAAAACAATAAATAAATGCAGAATTTTCTCCATAACAAACTGAACCTATTATCAAAATGTATTCTCTTTGGGAAACCACAAGTGGTTTATGTTAACCCAAAGACGACTAAGTATGTGTGCAAATGCCCACTTAGAAAAATCCAACTTTTAATTCATCATGATCATGAAATGGGCATCAGCCAGAGTTCCATTATACATCTCTGACTCCTGCAATCGTAAGGACAACCTTTGATTTATGTTACAATTGAGAAGGAGCCTCAAGACACTGTACAGGAAATTAATGTTTGGCGTTGGCATTCTCACGGCTTGCAGCAGTACTACAGTTGACAGCATAAACCAGGGAACCTATTAAGCAGCACATCCAATTTGTCTGTGGTTCCACTGCCCTCTAGTGGCTATTTTAAAACTGGTTATTAACAGCAGTATTAGCCTGCAAGCCCGCAGTGGTTCTCAAAGCAGGGTGGGCAGACCAGCAGCATCAGCAACACCTGAAAACTTCTTAGACATACAAATGTCAGGCCCCACCAAGATCTACTGAAAAGAAACTGTGAATGGTGCCCAGAAACCTAAAAGACCTTCCAGGTGATTCTCAGGGAAGCATTCTATTCATATTTCAAGTAGACAATAAAGTATGTAGGTATATATGAGGGTTAATTTTATGTGTCAACTCAGCTGGGCTAAGGTTTGCCCAGACAGCTGGTAAAACATATTTCTGGGTTTGTCTGTGAGAGCATTTCTTCTCAAAGAGACACATTGGGATTGGTAAACTAAGAAAAGAAAATGCCCTCCCCAGTGTGGGCGGTATCATCCAATCTGCTGAGGGCCTAAATAGAACAAAAACGCAGACAAAGGGCAAAATCACGCTTTCCGCTTAAGCTAAGACATCCATCTTCTCCTGCCCTTAGACTCTGGAGCTCCTGGTTCTCGCCTTCAGACTCAGATCAGGCATACATCATCAGCCCCACGATTCCCACGCCTTCGGACGTAAACTGAATTATACCATGAATTTTCATGGTTCTCCAACTTGCGGACCACAGATCATGGGACTTTTTGGCCTCCATAAACACATGAGCCAATTTCTCTGGAGAACCCTGACTAGTACAGTGTATATGAGTGTTCTTTAGTGAGTACTGTTCATAATTATTCCTATGCTTTTTCTAAATTTCAAAAGGTCTTTGGTATGTGCAGAATAATCTAGAAAAAAAAGCTTAATTAGGGAGATTTAAAAGTGCTATATATCCATGACAATCACATAGAAAATAATGGGATAAAATAAATTTATTAGATAGTAAACTTTCATTTTAAGAGCTTGCTAACTAGCCAAAACATCTGAACAGGATCTACCCATTTGTTTCTTGGCCATAAACTGATGGGAAATGTTTGTTGCACGGAATATCTGAGACATTCAATACTCAAGCTCTTTAGCAGGTGTGTATATTGTTCTCTAACCATTTTTTTCCATTACATAAAGTGCTATGTCCCACGTTCATTACAGCATTATTCACTATCGCCAAGAGGTAGAAGCAACCCAATGATAGATAAAGAAAATGTGGCACATACATACAATGGAAACCAAATTTTAATTTAGCCATGATCATGAAATGGGCATCAGCCAGATTCGCCTTTAAAAAGAAGGAAATCTTGTGACATGCTACAATGTAGATAAACCTTAAGGACATTATGCTAAGTGAAATAAGCCAGTCACAAAAGAGACAAATACTGTACAATTCCACTTATATGTGATATCTAAAGTAATCAAAGCCACAGAGACAGAAAGTAGAACTGTGATCGCCAGGGGCTGGAAAGAGAGAAACGGGACGCTGTTGTTCAATGGGGACAGAGTCTCAGATTTGGAAGATGAACTGAAGTTTGAGATGCTGAGCAAAGTGAATATAGTTAGCACTACTGAACTGCGCACTAAAAAGTGGCTAAGATGGTGAGTTTTGTTTTGTTTTCTTCCTCTTTCCCTCAGTGGTGGCCTTCTAATTATGAGAACCGGATCACTTCTTCTAATTCAGCCTCCAACTGGCAACTCTAACAGACAATAAGGAAATATATCTAAGTACTCAAGATCTTCAAAACCACCTGAGAAAATAATATGTAATAAAAACAGCATGCTTTCTCACGTTCGTAATGTATCAGAACTGATCTCAAATAAAGTAGGCAAAAATAAGAAACACACACATACACACAACATTTTCTTTACTAACCAATGAAACAAAAAATAAAATACATTTAATAAGTGAATAGCTTATTCCATTAGGAAATACTTCATTCTACAATCTGTTTGCACTGGTTTTCCATCAATTTCATCAGGTTTTGCTTCTTCACCTCTGTTTGGATGCAAAGCCCCATAATAAACGATAAGAAAAATAATTCCAAGGAAAAGACTCAGAGCTATAATAACACTGATAGGTATAAAATAGTCTGAATTAAAAATAGAAAGCGGGCAAACCCAGAACACAATCAATATCCCTAATGTGGCCAGTACTCTCACAATATAATAACAAGACATTGGACATTTGGTATTCTGTCCTTTAATATTAAAAAATGTAGAAATAAGAATGAACCCAACAACAACCCTATATAAGAGTTCCATACTTAAGGAAGCACAAAACTGAGTTTGGTTTTTAAATGCCCACAATATACCAAAAAACCAAAGAAATAACAACAGAAATAAAGCAATCTTAATGTTTAAGAATAAAAGAAGTACAACACTCAGCATCCAAGATAATATTGTAAACAACTTGTAAGAGAGGTATGTGAGTTTGGGACACAGTCCCTTAAGGAGGTTTTTATCAGGCAAGGATTTTCTTAAAGCTACTTGATAATCAACAGTCGACCAAGAAATAGCACAGCAAGAGACCATGATGGCTGCATCTACAAAACAAAAAATTTAGAAAAGGTATATTGTTATAGGAATAATAATAGCAGTATTAAATTACTAGATGCCATACATGCTTCATCTGTGCATACACATACCCACAAACACAAGTCAGGCACTTTATAAACTCATTTCAATGAATCCTTTAAGACAGATACTAATATTCCCACATTACATGTGAGGGAATTGATGTTTGGAGAACATGTATTACTTGACCCAGGTCAAAGAGCTGGCAAGTTGCGGAGTTGAGATCTGAAACCTAAACCTTCCTGATTCCAAAGTGTATGTACTTAATCACTACAAGATTTCAAATAAATTGGACAAACTCTGGACAAATTTATTGAGCAACTGATATAGTAAAACTACATACTTCGGAAGTTCTCTAAGATACTATAGCTATAGTCCTAGCTATTTCAGTCATTTTGGTTTTGACCTTGGGCATATACCTGATTCACTAAGAGAAAGCATCATGAGAGAGGGAGGTAAAAAGGAAAGGAGGTAGGTATAGAGGGTGAGAGGAAAGGAGGACAGGTAGTTAAACAGAAAATTAATATGAGTATCAATAATTCAATTTCCCATATCTTTAAGGTGATAGATTAAATGAACAAATAAGTTCTAAAACCTAGAAATTTTGATAGCTTTGAAATCTTCACCCCACTTTTCCCCCAACAAATAACAGAAGAGTAGGTTCATTACTACTTTGGAAAAGCATGTCATAAGCTCTACTGTACAAATTGGCACTTTTATAAAACTGAAAGATATTAGAGATTAAGAGCCTCACTGGAGGTCTGTATACTGTATTATGATGGAAAGGCTGGCTTTAGTTTTATCTATTAAAGAGGATTATAAATGCCTTTGTCCACTCTTGTGGTTTTAGCATATACCTCTCTGGACCACACGATTAGTTGGACCTCTTTTCTTTCAATTAAAAAAATATTTAAATTAAAACATTGCTTTCCCCTAAACTGCCCTATGATGTCTTCGTGCATATACAAACTAATGCATACAAAAAGTACTAGATTAAAAAAAAAAAAAAAGCTGCGCCTTGCTCTGCCCCTCTTCTCGCCTCAGTCACAACCCCCAGAAGAAATCAACATCAGTCCTTCTAGCTCTTCTCTTGACAGTTACTGCCATATTTCTAAATGACGCACATATTGTGCTACTTCTTAATCTATCTGCTTTCGACACTGCTTATTGATTTCCTACTCGAGAACAGGAAAATTTGGCACATATCCACATACATACACACCCTTCCTTCGTTTTCCTTTCCCTCATCTGCCCAAAAGAGCAGGATCAAATTTTTGGTAAAATCAATATTCGGCATTTACCTTATAATAACTACACACATACAGCATTTTTTGCTGCTCAGTCAACTACGCTAGAAAAAAAATCAAATTATCCTATTCTATCAAAATTATATTATAAAATCATTATCAACCAAAAGCCAATCAGAAAGTACACAGCCAAAAGATTTAAAGAGTATTAAAATAATATAGTACTTTTCTTCCTCTTGTGAAATTTGTAGTACTTGTTAGCCTTCTTATATCTGTAATTTGCTATAATTTATCTTATTTTTTTAAATGTTTACTTTCATAGGTTTTATGAACTGGTTTCTCCAAAATTCGTATGTTGAAACCCTAAACCCTTTGATGTGACTGCATTTTCAGAGAGGGCTTTTAAGGAGGTTGAGGTTAAGGTTAAATGAGGTCATAAGAGTGGGGCCAGAATCTGGCAGGACTGCTGCCCTTATAAGAGACACCAGAGAGCTCGCTCTCTCTCCCTCCACACACAGAGGAAAACCATGTCAAGAGGTGAAGAGAGGGTCCTCACCAGGAACCAACCCTGATGACACCTTGATCTTGCACATCTAGTCCCCAGAACTGCAAGAAAATACATTTCTGTTGGTTAAGCTGCCAAGTCTGGGGTATTCTGTTACAGCAGCCCAAGCAGACTAATGCATATCTAATTTTCGTTTCTTAATGTTATATATTTTTAAATAGGGTCTCTGCATTGTTTTAGTTTTACTCCTCAAAAAGCCCAGATCCAGGGTGCTTTATCTTTCTCCTGAACTATACATACAAGGAATTTAAAATACGTTAACTCCATTTATCTTCTACCTGACTGACATGTTACTACTGCATTGTACTTTCATTCTTTTTGACCACACGGTGTTTTTGTTTTATACCATCAATTTTCTTTTAGATTTACCCACATGTCTACCACTTCCTTTGTTCTTTTTTCCTTTTGCATCTCAAAACACTTTTCTGTCTGAAGTACATTCTTTGAAATGTCCTTTAGTACTGATATGCTGTGGTATGGATTTTCTTTACTTAGTTGCTTGTGAGATGATGTGCTTCTTGAATGTGTGGGAAGGTGACTCATCAGTTCTGAAATCTTTTTCAGCCTTTAACTTTTCAAATATTGCTTCTGCTCCATTCCTTCTCTCTTCTCCTTCAGGGACTCTGCTTAGATGTATGTTAGACCTTCCCGTCCATCTTCCATATCTTAATATCTGTCATATTTTCTATTTCTTTGTCTCAGTAAGCTATATCCTGGAATTCTTCTGACCTAGCCTCAACTCGCTAATTGTCTATACAGTTGTGTCTAATCTGGTGAGTTTTAAATTTAATTCTTAAATGTTTTCAAGTCTCATAAATTCTACTTGTTTCTTTTTTAAATATACAATTCATTTTTTGTAGTTATCCTATTCCATATTTTCAAGTTCATCATTTACTTCTTTCAGCATAATAGGGTGCATGTTTTATACTTTGTACTTGGTAATTTCCAATCTCTAAAGTCTTAATGAGTTTTTTTTTTTCTATTTCTGCCGATTCTTACTCATGGTGCCTTAGCTCTTTTTGGAACTATAAACTACCGTAAACCATTCATTTTCCTTGGAAAACTATCAGTAAAAATTATTTGAGGCCTGTAGGGAGGATTTCTCCAGGGCGGATTTATACTTGTTTCTGCCAGACACCTGGAGTCACTAACAGTCTGGAACCACTCTAAACTATATTTATAGCTTGGCTCCTATTAGTTTGTTTTTTGAAGGGAGAGGGTCATTTGTTTTGTTTTCTGGACTAGCCAAAGATATGAATTTTGGTTGCAAATCATATCGTTATAATTTCTCAATGACATTTTTCCCTGCCCTACTCAGCAGCAAGGCAGTATTCCTTGGAGCCTCTCGGAAGTGGAGAGTAAGTGGGGTAGGTAACGTCACTTTCCCACTGAGGATGGTGGTTTGTGGTGTACCAGCTTGGTGGATTACAGTTTTCTACCAGACTTCCTTGTGAGGGCCCTGAGATTTGTCAGTTCTCCACACCCTGGGAAGCTATCAGAATTGAATCTGCTGTCTATGCAGTTCTATAAAAACTCTCCAGGTGTAAATGCCTTTAGGGTCACACCTAATCCTGCTTTCAAGCATGCTTTAGCTTATTGTACCATACTGTTTTCTGCCTTTATGAAGGCTTTGGAAAATATCTGTCCAATAGTTTTAGATGTTTTCAGAGAGTAGGTTGATTCAAATAATTTAGCCTTTCAGTGGCAGAGCTGATTTGAATAACCTCAGTTTTCCATCTACTTTCCACCTTCTAAACATTTGTTGACGTTTCAAATCCACTATTCTACTCTGCATCCTATCCTTGTGAGTTTATATTATTTTTAGATTTTTACTTCCTTTTTAGTATGATTTCAGGAAGACAAGCAAAGATAAAAGAATATGTTCAGTCTACTGAAGTTACTTCAACATGTAACCTAGTTTTTTTTTTTTAACATTCTGAGTTACTCTTCCTGTCAAAAAAACAGTTACTATAGAAAATATAAAAATTCAGAAAAGTATAAAGATGATAAAATCATTCATAACCCCACTTGGAAGTGGAGAATGAGGTGGCTACCTTCACTTTGCATAATCCCATAAGCAGCCAGTGAACGTTTTTGCATATTTTCTTCCAGACATTTTCTACATAATAATTTCTTTATATCATTTAAAGTACACTTATGGAAAATTTTATAAACGCTTTTGCCTAACTTTTATTTTAGAATTACTTTCCTGTCCATTAAAAGTTATCTTTAAACACTATTTCTAGGGGCTACATAACTTTTTATACTAAAAGTCTACAATAACTTATGTTTCAAATCTTCTATTGTTAAACTAGATTATTTCTCATTTTTTGCTTTTTTTTTTTTTTTTTTTTTTTTTTAGGCAAGGCAACCCTTGGTTGACCTCACAGATTGCAAGGGCCTTGTCAGCTTACAATCCCTTATTTCTTATTTTTTACACCTACAGCACCTGGTCTTCCTAGGTGGTCTCCCATCCAAGAACTAATCAGGCCCAACCCTGCTTATCTCCCGAGATCAGATGGGATCAGGCTTGTTCAGGGTAGCACAATAGTAGACACATTTTTTGCTCTTTTTAACTAACACCTCAACATCTTACTTCAAGGAGAAAGTAAAAAAATGAAGATAGAACTGTAATATGAATATAACTGTCACTGGATCCTACTGCTGGTCCGGATACTATGTACTACTTGGAATAATGGAAAAGCAGATCTACCATAACACAGGCTGTAAACTCTAAATGTTGAACTTCTAGTTTGAGCAACTATTTGATACAGAACATTTAACTCTCAACCCACAAATTCTCTGCATCACAAGGAAAAAGAGGATTCATACGTAGTAGGTTCATTTCAGTGTCATACTAACAACCAAGGTAAAGGTCAAAATACTAGAAGAAGCTGCAGTGTAGAGGTTTACGGGCAACTGGGAAGAGAAAGACTATTTGGGGGCATGAACTGCTCTCCCGGGAGAGTCCAGCACAGAGGGAACTCCAGGAATGACGAGGATCTGCTACTCTAAGGCAGTCGAGTCTGCACACAACCTCAGGCATTAATGAAACTGGGGCTATTATTTAGCAAATGTTTTTAAACATCGCAAATTAAACACCTATTAAAAGTTTCTTTTAAATGAAAATACTAAACTAGTCTTTAAAATTGACTCTTTTACTCCAATGACGAAATACGCTATAACAGAGCAACGCAATGGCCAGCTTGCAAAACTTGCATAAGTTTCTCAGCATTTGGACTTTCACCTCATGACTCGACACGCTTCATATATGCCAAATGATGCAAGTGTGAGACTACTCGAGGCAGCATTTTGTGCAATAGTAAAACATTAGAAACAACCTAAGTGAACATAAAACAGAGGCTTGTTAAATAATTCATGGCACATCCATAATTTGTAATATTATGCAGATAATAAAAATGAATGAGGGAGCTTGTTTTGTGCTGATATGAGCAGATCTCCAAGATATACTGTTACTGTTAAGTTCACAAAACAAAGGCAGCTTTTATTTTATGTTGCTATTTCTGTAAGAGACAGAGAGGAAGACGGAGAGAGAGAAAGAAAGAGAATGAATATAGGCTTTAAAAATTTTTTTCTGAAAGAATCGTCAAAAAATGAATATAATAGTTTCCTTTCTGGTCAAAGGAAGAAATGGAAGAGGAGAAGGGAGACTATGTCTTTATATACTTTAATATTTAAACTATGTACTTTTCAAAACTTAAATATACTAAAGAGAAAAAAAGTTTTTAAATTCTAAAACCTGCCAAAAAGTTATATAATCTACATAAGCTCTCAGTGACACCATCTAACACGGCGTTAAGAAAGACTTACACTGACTGAAATTTGCTTGGCCATGTTCCAGAAGGGTGTAGAGCTGAAGAACAAGTTGTGGGCAGCCTTCAAGATAGGTCTCAAATAGCCTGAGCATACTCAAATCAGTCACTTGGGCTATAACTTCTTTATGTAGATCAGTTTGTCCTTCTATGAAGTTATCAGTTTTGCTGCTATATTTGAAAGCCACATGATAACCCTTTTTCAAGGTAAACCAATACCTGTAAACATGAACACTTATCTTTAGTTATAGTCTTCATAATATGTATGTTAATATATATAACAATTTAAAAAGTAGCATGTGTTTAAGTACAGAATTTTCCCACAAACTTTCTCTACTAAAAATTTCTCCCAACTTTGTGAACATATCATGGTGGCTTTATTGAGATTCCGATTCCATAAACTTTTATTTCACGTTTGATGTACCATTTTGTGCTAGCACTGTTAAACATACATAATCGTATTTCATCCTCACAATAATTATGTGGCATGCTTAATTATCATCCCTATTTCACAGATGGGGAAACTAAGGCTAAGAACGGTAAAACTAAAGTTGCACACACACAGAGTAAGGGGCAGGCTTGCAGTCCAAACTGAGATCTTAACCATTATTTTCAATTCATGTGATTTATCTTAAATACAAGATGAATACATGCTCTTATGATAATGTCAAGGTTGAAAATGAGACTGAATCTTCTTTTAATTTAATCTAACAAACAATTACTCAATATCTGCAAGGTGCTAGGCTATTTGATCATGCACATGACCATCTAAAAAAATATGAAATCTCAAATACTCTTAAAACATCCTTGCTCAAGCTTTTCTTTCAAAAGAATTTTTAAATGAACATTTGACATCATGCAAGTAAAATTAATTTTTTAAACTGAGACACTTAGAAGAAATCTAAGACTAGTGATAAGGCAACCAGGATTCTATCCCAAAGTTTATCAGAACTCTTTATCTACACCTCGGTTTCCTCATCTGTAAAATAAGGGTAGTGACATACACCGTTTCAACCTGCTCCTTCTGTCACTGTTTCCCATTTCAGTAACTGGTACTAACATTCGCCATGTGGCTCAGACCAAAAACATGGGGATAATTCCCAACGCCTTTCCTTTTCTCATGCCCATAAAAACTCCTCAGCAGGTTCTTTTTGTTCTTGATTCTAACTTAAAATATACCCAAATCTAAATATTTACCATTTCCACTGCTTCCATCCTAGTTTAAATAGCCAACATCCCTAGCCTGGATAACTTCAATAGCCTTATAACTCGTCTATCTGATTCTTCTGCTCACTATATATATATACAATTCAGATGTCAGTCCTCTGCTCAAAATGTTCCAATGATTTCCATCAAACTTAGACTAAAACCCAAAGTCCTTTCCATGTCATACAAGGCCCTCCATGATCTGCCCTGCCCCCACACAGACTACCACCACCTTCCCACTTCAATTCTCCCACACTTACGGTGTACCCTTTCTGTCGTTTTTCCCAATAGAAAGTCCTTTGTCTTTGCTTTTCCCTTTAAACCCCAGGTATTTTACAAGTTTATTCCTTAACTTTATAATGTATCTTTAAGATACGTGACACAAAATTTGTCAAAAAGTAAAAGGAGAGAAAGACAAATCCAAAATCTGAGCTGAGGATTTTAACACTCCTCTTCAATAACTGAAAGAAAAAGCAAACCCCTTCAAAATAGTAAGAGTAGAAAAAATTTTAATAACACTACCAGCCAAATTGCCCTAATCTGCATTTACAGAACACTACATTCAACAACAGCAAACTACAAATTCTTTTCAAATACACATGGAACATTCACCAAGTTAGACTATATGTAGGCCATAAAACAAGTCTCAATAAATTTAAGAAGACTGTAATCATACAAAGTTCTCTAACTAAAACAAAACTAAATGAGAAAGCAACAAGATATCTAGGAAAATCTCCAAATATTTAGAGATTGAAGTTAAAATCCCAGAACTTAAAGTTGGATAAATATTGCATCCTAAGAAATTTTATCATTATTACATGACCTTTCTCTAAGGAGTTTTAAATAGAAAAATAGGAAATAGAGTTTGACTATTTAATTCCCATTTAAGAACCTCTATAAAGAAGGGCCTATGGATATGTAGGAGGAAGGAGACTCATCTCCCATTGTACTTCTTCATACAATTTAAACTTTTTTACCATGTATTTAAAAGGAGCAAAAATAACTTCCATATTTTAAATACATAATTCAAATGCCTATTGTATATCCATCAAAGAAAAAGTCTCCTCTGGCAAAGAGAGTTTTTATCACAAACATACATAAATGGAAATGCAAAAGGGTCATCTAATTTATATTCTGGAAAATGAAACATTCCATTCCACAGACCCCTGAGGAAAGATAGCATACTTAACAGCAACAGGCACTTATACCTGATAAATAATTCATGTTGATATTCCTTGTCTTTCATCTACCAGCATGAACTCAATTTGTCTATTCTCTAGGGAAATTAATCTACAATTCATCAAATCTCAAGTTTTTCTGTACTTAGTCTGGACAAACCCTTGGATAATTGGGCCCATTCTTATGAACTGCTTATTCTTGCTTAACTTCTCACTATGTGTCTCAGTATCATGCCACTTCCTGCACTAAGAAAATACAAGGAGAAAGAAGAAAAAAGGCAAAAGAGAGAAGTGGTTATTTTGCTAACAGCCAACCTAATTTTTGCTTTTCTTTTTTTAATTGTTTGTATAGGCAAAATATTCACATAATTCAAAAATCAAAAATAAAGTTATTCAGTGAAAAAACTAATCCTATAACCCAACTACCTAGTTCCACCCTCCCCATGACCACCAGAATTAACCACTGCTAGTTTTGTGTGCACCCTTCTGGAGTTTCTTTACACATATAAGAGCAAACATAAACATATATGCCTTTTCACCACCTTCTTTTACACAGATTAGCGTATTACACCTGCTGTCTACTCCTTGTCTTTTCACTCAAGAATACATCTCGTAGCTCCTTCCGTTTCAGTACATAAAGTACTTTTATCATTCTTTGTAATAGCTATATAGTGCCTCCACTGCACAGATATGCCATAAACTCTATCAACAGACATTTAAATTGTTTTCAATATTTTGCTATTACAGACAATACAATAACTGAAAAATTGTGTGTACATATCATTTTACATGTATGCAAGTATGATAAATTCCCAAAAGAGAAATCTCTGGCCTAAAGATATATGCACTTGAAATATGGTCAACCTGTCTCCCGCAGGGATTGTACCAATCCATACTCCCATCGACAAAGTACGACAGGACCTGTTTTCCCATGCCTTTCCAAGAGAGTATATTACCACTTGGATTTTTGCCCATCTGGTAGGTGAAAATATATCAGTAAAGTTTCAATTGGCATTTTTTTTATTATGAATGAGATAATATGAATAGCACCTTTCACAGAATTTAAGAACCATTCACATATCCTTTTCCATGAACTACCCTTATTCTTTTCCTATTTTTCTATTGGATGGATGATCTTTTAATTTTGACTAAGGAAGCTCTTCAATTATTAGCAGGCTAGCCCTTTGTCTAAATTACAAATATTTTTCCCTATTAATGTTTTCTTTTTGTTTTCCTTTTGTTTTTCTTTGGAGGAATTTTTACTTTTGTTTATTGACATACATTTTTAATAGTCAAATCTATAGTTTTATAGCTTATGGGATTAGAGTTACAGTTAGAAAAGCTTTCTCTATTACAAGGCTATAAAGGAAATCTCCCATGTACTTACAGTACTTTTTTTTATATAATACTTGATTTGTCTGAAATTTATCCTGGTGTCTGATATCTTACCTAAATGTACAGTCCACATCATACAATATAAAATTATCCCAATTCTAAAGTTAATCAAAAAGTTTACTACGTCCATGCTTCACATACTGGCTATTGCTTCCTTTTACTTCCATTCTGGTCAATTTCTACAATCTGTGTGGTCTGCCTACTTATATGGCATACAAAAAACCCTCTTTTCTTGTGCTTGTGGTTTGGACTGGGTGGCAAGTGTGGGGGGCACTACTCTAGAAACAAAACTCCTCCATTTTATCCTTTTAGATTTTCTTCTGGTGAGAAGGGATCAGAGCCCATATTTCGTCACATCAAAGACAAGGAGGCTGAAGACAGAAAATGCAACATTTTAAAACTCTCTCGGTGTCCACCTCTACCTCTATATTTCTATCAACACACTTCTGAGGATTTCACCTTCATCACAAAACAGGTTAAACTTTTTTCAAAATCATGTACCATGCTTGGGAATGGACTAAGCCTGACCTTCCTGTGAAGGTCCAATTATAATTTATGTAATTTTTTTTTTCAAATGGCCACCCAGTTGTCCCAACACACCTAACTATTAAATAAAAAATCAATAAGTATGCAGAATCTCTGTAGAGGGCTATCAACTGCATTTACTAAGATTTTATTTGTAGAAGGCTGCAACCCACCAAAACTGCAGAACACATGTGTTTCAAATACACATGAAATCATAAAGATGAGTCAGATGTCAGGCAATAAAGACTAAATAAATCTCAAAACTGAAATCTTAGGAGTATGCTATCTGACCACAATGGAATTAATTAGAAATCAGTATTAAAATATCTACAAAAGACCCAAATACCTGAAAATCTTTTTAAATACAGCCTAACATTTCAATACAAGAGAAATCACATGAGAGCTAGAAAAAACATTTTGAACTAATTGATAATAAAAGTAACATATCAAAATTAATTATTAATTGTATCTGTGATACAATTAATACACAGGTTTAGGGGAAATTTAAAGTTTAAATGCTTTTATTAGAAAAAAACAGAGTTGATGCTAATAAATATGTTTCCATAGAAATGAGCTATAAAAGGAGAATCCAGCCCTAATTACATATAAGAAAGAAAATAAAGATAAAAGCATAAATCAATGAAATAAGAAAGAGAAAAGCAATAGAGAGAAACTAAGAAGCCAAAATGTGGTTCTTTGAAAAGACACAAGAAATTGATAAACCTCAAACAAGACTGCAGAGGGGTGGGGAGAGGGAGAAAGAACGGGAAAGAACAAAACAATTTCAATATCAGGAATGGAAAAGGTGACATCACTAAGGATCAAAACTATAATAAGGGAATATTAGGAATAACTTTATACCAATAAACAAACTTTGATGAAGCAGTCAAAATCCCTGAAAAATACAACTTACAAACACTGACACAAGATCAAATAGAAACCATGAATAAACCTATATCAAAAAATCAAATTTTTCATAAGTCTACACAACATTACCTCGATTAATATATTTTATCAAACATTTAAGAAAAACACACCAATCTTATACAAACTGCTTCAGATTAATAAAGAAGAAACACTTTCCAACCTGTTATGAGGCTAGCATAAAATCAATCTAAAACCTGCCAAATACATTAAAAGAAAATTATAAAACACTATCCCTCGTGAGCATGGACACAAAAATGCTTAACGAAATATTTAAAATGGAATTTGGCAATCTATTAAAAAATAATAATCAATTAGGGTCTATCCCGGGAATGCAAAGTTGGTTTAATGGCATTAAACCAATCAATGAAAGAATGAATCAGTGAAAAAACCATATGACCATCTCGATAAGTACAGAAAAAATATTTGACAAAATTCAACATCCATACATAGTAATAACAAAAATCTCAAGAATATTAAAAGAGGAGGAAATCTCTTTAATCTGATAAAGGGTAGCTATGAAAGACCTCCAGGTAACACCAAACTTCATGGCGAAACATTTGACACTTTACTCCTCAGAACAGAACAAATCAAGGCTAGCACTCTCATCACTTTTATTCAAAGTTTACTGGAGGACCTAGACAGAGAAATGAAGCAAAATAAAGAAATAAAAGGAATAGTTAAAAGGAGAAAATTGTACTTATTTGCAAAAGACATGATGATTAACATAGAAAATACCAGGAAACCAAACAAAAAATTAATATAAGTAATAAGTGAGTTCAGCAAGGTCTCAGGAAATAGTTGTAAAAATGTCCACTTGTATTTCTACTCAGTGGAAACAAACAATTGAAAAAGGAAATTTGAAAGGCAATACCAATTACATAGCTGGCAAAATGATTCCAAAAATTATGTGGCAATACAAAGGCCCTAAGATAACCAAAATAATTTTGGAAAAGAAGACTACAACTAACAAATACATGACTTCAAGACTCACAAGACTTCAAGAATACATGGCTTGACTTCTAATTTCCAGCCTGTCATATAAGGGACTTAGAAGTTGCCATTCCTCCCTAACGACCAGGAAAAACTAAACTGAAAAAGAAGTGACTCTTCTTAGATCTGACAGAGAAGTAAAGACACAGGGAAAACTGTTTCCCCAAAAAACTGGAAAGACAGACAGGTGGATACAAAGAATCATACGTTACAGGAGCAGAAATCCTCAAGCGGGATTCCCTTTAGGAACTAGTGCCAGATTAGGAAAACCTGAACTACATTGATGACTTGCTGGTGACTAAGTGTAGACAAGTCTGTGAGTTAAACACTGAGGAGGTGCCCCCACCCTTTTGAGAGTTTGACCTCTTGGCTCTCTCACAATGAAGACAGGGAAAATTTCCACAGGTATCCAGCAGGAAGAAGTGAAAGTAACCATTTTGAAATACACCGAAGTAATCAGGCAGAGGCATTTGGGAAGCATACAGACCAGAGGCAAATCCCCACTTAAAGACTGAGACCTAAGCACAGGACTGTAGTATGCTTCTCTTCCTCCTATACGTTACCATTATATTACTAAAGGCCTTTTTATCGCAGTTCCTTTCACCTAGTACACTGAGTCCTCACTTTCATCATAGTACCCAGAACTGCAGTGAAACAGCATTTAACAAAATCAGACTTACCACAGGCTATTGGCATGAATAAGAATTAGGTTAGCTCCTATGGCATCTCATCAATATTATAACAAAATGATATTATAACAACGTTATAACGAAATAACATAACCACATTATCCAAGGACCAGCTGTACATCGTGCCCAGCTTTCGACAATACCTTACCGGGCCTACTCCAAACAGGATTTGAAGAGACAGAGCAAGTATCGAACCAGACTCAGATATGGCAAGGCTGCTGGAATTAGCAGACCATGAGTTTACAACAACTATGATTACCATGCTAAGGACTATAGTGGAAAAAATAGACAACATGCAGGAACAAATGGTTCATGTGAGCAGAGATGCAAATTCTAAGAAAGAATAGAAAACGCTAGGGATCAAAAACACCGTAACAAATGAAGAACAATATTAATGAGCTTATTAGATTAGACACGACTGAGGAAAAAATCTCTGAGCTACAGAATATCTCAATGGAAATATCCAAACTGAAAAGCAAAGAGACCAAAGACCGAAAAAACACAACAGACTATCCAGGGACTGTGTGACTACAAAAGGTGTAACAGTACATGTAATGGGGAAAAAATATCAGAAGGAAAAGAAAAAGAGAAAGATACAGAAGAAATATGTGAAGTGATAACAACTGAGAATTTCCCTAAATTAATATCAGACACCAAAACAGATAACCAGGAAGCTCGCAGTACACCAACCAAAATAAATGCCGGGAAAACAACAACAAAAGACACCTATACTTAGGTTTACCATATTCAAACTGAAGAAAATCAAAGATAAAAAATCTTAGAAAAAGTCAAGGGTTCGAGGGAAAACGTCTTACCTATAGAGGAGAAAAGATAATCACATCCTACTCAGAAAACATTCAAGGAAGAAGAGAGTGAAATACTTAAAGTGCTCAGAAAAATGTACAACTTGGTATCCTAAAAAATTATGCTTCAAAGCCAAGGAGAAAGTCATCAGCAAGATGATGGAGCAAAAAATCCAGTTTGTCTCCTCACAACAAAAACAATGAATAAACACCTACAGGGAGGTGGGTCCAAGATGATGCCGCGGGAGGATGCTGATACTTGCTTCCTCCCAGCACCACGCCAAAGAAAAGTTATGGAGAAAATTACACAAAATGTACCACAGACTCAAAAAATAAAAATGTGAAATAGCTAAAACTTAAGAGTCATGCTAGATACAGTGACAAGGTCTAATTTACCTTTACCTGCCGTCCCAGGAAGAAAAGAGACAGAAATATGGTAAAGAAAATTTTAGAAAGATGAAGACAGAACCAATGAATAATCCAAAGAATCATGATGAAGACTAGCAAATCCCAAGCAAGAAAAACAAATCTACACCTAGATACATAATTAAACTGTAGAAAACCAATGACAAAGAAAAAAATCATAAGAGCAGCCAGAGGGGAAAAAAACAAAACACTTTCAGCAAAACTGAAATCTAACTCTTCAAGAGCAACAGTGGAAACCAAAAGGCAGAAGAAAATAACACAAAGAGAAAAAATAACTACTCATCTAGAATTTTATAGCCACTAAAATATCTCTCAAGAAAGATAATGAAATAACAGCATTTCTAGACAACCAAAAATTGAGAGATGGTGTCACTTAGAGACTCAACAGATACAATTCTGGACTTCAGACAGGCAGAAGAAAAGTGATCATGTGTGGAAAGTCTGAGTTTCAAGAAGGAATAAAAAAATAAAAAGTAGTAAATATATGGAAAAAATCAACAAAATTTAATAAAAATATACTATATAAAACAGAAATAATAACACAATAACATTATCTAGTGAGATTAAACACAGGAATTAGAATGCCAACAACAATATATAAATTGGGAACATGGTACATGGAATCCAAGTGTTTTGAGATCTTTATATTATCTATGAGAACAATAAAATTTCTGTTCAACTTTAGACTTGGGATAATGTAAGAATGTACATTTTAGGGTAACTCAAGATTGCACTTTATGGACTACACTTCCATGTAGAATGTAGAATATTGGATCAGACCAATGCTCCTGCCAAAATAATTAAGGAAACTGAATGAGCTATTTCTGCAGATACTTGTTACTTGAAGGTATTTGTTGATTCTGTTACTCAGGACAAGATGTTGAAAATCTGGATTTTCCCCAGTCAGAGGGCTATTGTTAAGAAACAGAGAAAAGAGCAGAGGTATTAAAAATCTTGCAGAACTGGAGCCAGGGACCTCAAAAGCACGGTCAGTTTTTTCTCCCAAGATTTTTGCTAAATTTTGAAACTATAAGATAGAAGCTAAAAGCTAAGCAGAAAGTCTTAGATAAACAATGCAGAATTTCTGGCATTCTTGAGGTACCCAGGAGATAAGGACTGGTATTTGGGACATGTGGGAGGGAGCACGACCACACTGGACTCTCAGTGGCCTGGAAGGCTATACTCTAGGAGCAGATCAAACCAAGAGTAGACTGACCCTTACTCTAAATGCCTAGGATTATAAAGGAAAATACCATCATATGGAGCCTCTATAATTTTTTGTATACAGGGTCTGACGTTCAATTAAAAATTATCACGTATGTCAGGAGACGCTGAAAATCAAGGGAATTTGGCTTTCTTTTACAACACAATTTATAATTTATAACAAAATGTCTGGTAGTATCAAGTCATTATTTGAAATACCAATGAAAATAGTCCTTTAGATATGAAAATTTTCCACTTATAGAAAAGCAAATTTACCATATTTCTAAACTCTACAAGAGTAATTTTTATCCTTCTTTAGATATTACAACTACATAATTCTCACTATTGCTCATACAGAATTTTCATTAAATCTTACTTGTTACACATATATACTTATCAGCACTTTTACTCCATTCCTTTAAACATCTTCATCTTATTGAGAACATACAGTTTTGAAACTAACCTCCAATATCAACACCTAAAGTACTTTCCAGCTTCCCTAAGACCTGTTCTTTTTTTTGTTGCATATTTTGTTTCTCTTATATAACCTTAATAACTCTAACTTTAAAAAGACAAAGTATGTCAGTAGAAGATATTCACTTATGATACATCTGATAAAAAGTTAATATCCAAAATATATAAAGAACTCATACAATTCAACAACAAAAAAACAAACAATCCAATTAAAAAATGGGCAGAAGACCTAAACAGATATTTCTCCAAAGAGGAAATACAGATGACCAACAGACATAAGAAAAGACATTCAAGGTCTCTAATCATCAGAGAAATTCAAATTAAAACCACAACAGCTATCACCTCGCACCTGTCAGAATGGCTATCATCAATACCACGGACAACGAGTGTTGGCAAGGATGTCGAGAAGGGGGACTCTCATACACTCTTGGTGGGATTGCAAATTGGTACAGCTGCTATTACAGCTGCTATGGAAAACAGTCTGGAGGCTTCTCAAAAAATTAAAAATGGATATATCCTTTGATCCAGCAATTGCGCTGCTGGGTATTTATCCAAAGAAAACCAAAACAATAATCCATAAGGATCTATGCACCCTATGTTCATGGCAGCACAATTACTATAGCCAAATATGGAAGCCACCTAAAGGCCCATCAACAGACGATTGGATAAAGAAGTTATGGTTCAGATAAACAATGGAATATTACTCAGCCATTAAAAAAATGAAATCCTACCATTTGCAACTGAAATAGATGGACCTAAATGTTATTATTTTGAGTGAAATAAGACAGACGAAGATAATTGCCATGTGATTTCTTATATGCGGAATCTAAGAACGAAAAGAATAAACTAATGAAAAACAGACAAATATAGAGAACAATCTGGAGAAGGCCAGAGGGGAGGAGGGCTGGGGGGCTGGGAGAATGGGGTGAAAAGTTAAAAAAGTACAAATCAGTAGGTGATAGATGGTCATGGGGATGGGGAGCACGGCATAGGCCATGCAGTCAGCATTAATGTAATGGCGAGGTGGAGAGCCAGAGGAGAGAAGGAGCCAATAGGGTATTGTTTTATAAACTATATAAATGTCTAACCAATGTACTGTATACTTGAAACTGATAAAATTTAAAAATAAAATTTAAAAAATAAAAAGACAAAGTATGTAAAAACACTTTGAAAACTATAAATCTCCACACAATTTAACAGCATTAATTATTATTACTATTAACATATAAAAAGCCTGGAAAAAAATGTAATACTTTCAACTAATTACCATGAATATGTTGCTTTTTAACAGGATAGAATCAGAAATTAACCGTTAGGTGGCTATTGAAATAGTCCAAATTCAAAATCTAACTGTAACAAAATAGGTTGTTATCTTCTTAATATTTTCTATTTTTTCTCTTTTCTTTTAAAATATATATTGCTTTTAACAGAATTAAACCCTTAAGGTCCTCGCTTGTATAGTGGTGGGTATCCCCATGTCATAAATCCCTTAAGGTAATAATGAAAAAATCATATGAGATTAGATATATCATGGAAATCTCAGGGCCTATTTAGATAGTTTCTTTAACTAATGAAATAAGGTTCTGAACAAGATTCTTAAGGCTATTTTTTTGTGTATATGATTCTGTACCTGCTAACCATATGTCTATACACTACTGCAGTAAAATTTTCATTTAGTTAAATCAATAGTACAAGTAACTTAAAACTTAAGTGCTCTAACTAAGTCCTAACCAATTGCAAAGTTGGCTTATGCACATCAAGCTTGGAAATATAAAAGAGTCACGAGACAAAAATAAGTCTTTTTCTTTCCCATAAAAAGTGAGGACATATCAGAAAAAAGTAACTTAAATGAGGTAAACTAAAACATTTATTAATAAGCCTGGAAAATTCTGACAGTACAGCAATGACTCATATAAGCATCAATACATCAATAATAACGAGCAAGTTAAACTTTGTATTACATGCCAATAGAGGACCTTTGTACATTTGATGACCTGGAAAAAGAAAGGTACTTTCTGTTTGGAGAAAAAGAGTGTTAATAATTAAAAATGTATACTCACCTTGTAAAAATTCCTCCTTGCAAGCAATGAAGTAGAAGAAAACAATGCTGACTTTCTTGGCCTGCTTTCTTTAAATCGGCCTTGAACCAAGAATAACTAAAACACTGGACCACAAGCGTCCCAAAGAACATAAAGCTTACTGTTAAAACACTAAAAACATACTGTCCTTCACGGAAAAACCTGACAGATACCCAGATATCCACAATTAAATCAGTTATATAGATTATAATGCCAAGAACTGACATCATAAAATTTAATTTAGTATATCTCATTATGAATCACTACAGCTCTTAGTTATCTACTTCTCTCACACAAAAAGAAAAATACCAGAAGAAATATTAGTGCATCCTTCAGTATGGCACCAAATTTTAATTGTCTTCCCTATATCTATTCAGAAAAATAAATGTTATGAAATTGTAACACTAAAATCAAAGTGACTAATTTTAACTTTCTTTTCTAAATCTCTAATCTAGGTCCAATGTTACAAGGCTTTATTCAATCTTCTGTTTCACAGGGTTCTTCATTACAGATGATAATACCTAAAAAAAAAAAAAAGGATATAAGATTCTAAAACCATAGTTCATGACTTTATCAAAACTTTTTTTAAAAAAAAATACTAAATTACCACTAAATATAGTTCTTCTAATAGCTTTGGAAAAGTAAAGTCTCAGAAATATACTGACAATTTCCTCTCATCCTATTCACCTTTTTAAAAGCATAACCTACTCACCAAAGTATTTATCACAGGACCATTTATAGCACCAAAAAAATTGGAAGCAATCTAAATGTATCAAAATAAGAAATTATTAACGTAGATAATGGTAGATAAAATAGAATATTACAAAGCTATTAAAAATATATTTAACAAAGGTACAGTAGCTGTGAAAATTCTTTTGATCCAGCAATTCCATCTAGGAATCAAGCCTAGAGAAATATTCATAGATGTGCACAAATTTATATATGTTTTTGCAGAACCTTTTTATAACCATAAAAAATTTAAAACTACCTAAATGACCACTGAGAGACCTAGTTCAATAAACTATGGTACATACACAGTAAAGAATACACCATGCAACCTTTAAAAACAATGAATTGCTTTATTTAACCTGATTTCAAAAGATCACCAAGATGTAGTAAGTAAAAGAGTGTCAGAAAGATAAATTAGCACATATAGTTTTTAATTATATATGTAAAAGAGAAAGGGTTGAGAATAGGAAGCAAATGCAACTTCAGTACTTTAAATGCTTTTATATTGCTTGACTCTTTTACAACAGGCTTGCACTCATGTAATACATAATTTCTTAAAATAAAAGCAATAGTAAATGATGGTTCTAAAGAATTTTCATGACTGGAGAAAATGTTTATGCTACTAATGATAGCTAACATTTACTCAGCAGTATGTGCCTGGCACATACTAAAAATGTTGCATATAAAATGTCCCCATTTAATTCTTACATCATACTTGGGAAGTAGACACTACTATTATGTGGGCTGAATGCAATCTGTAGATGAGACTGGTCTGACTAATCAGTGTTTTTTTAATTTTCCTAATTCATTGCCAACACTTCATATAAAAATCCAGATTTTTCACCCACAAAGATCTGCCACACTCGAGTGCCATTCTTCCATTAGCAGTGGGTGCCTCCCTAGATGGGGCATGCTCTCGAGTCCACCAAAGTAGCCAGCCACCCCACTTCAGTCTTTTCAACAGCTAGGTCTCAATGCTCATGCAGCTACCTACTAGCTGTGTGTCTTTAAACATGGTCTTTTATCTCTTCATGCCTTATTTTCTTCATCTGAAATACAGAGATTATAATGGAACAAACCTCAGATGGGGTTGTTGTGAAGGTTAAAAGGATAATGCATATAACTCATATAAACTTCTAGAAAAGTACTTGGCACACAGGGCTTAATAAATGTTAGTTATTATCATTACCTTACATGCCTATTTTGATCTTTCTAAGAATCTGAGTTTGTAATCTCTGATTTCACTTTCAATAATGTTAAGTGAAAAAGTACTACATGATCTCAAACTTTGAAAATGCAAAGGAATATGACTGGAAAAATTCTTTGAGGCCAAAGCAAATCTGACTGGTTTTTGATGCGAAAATAAAATATAAGAACTGTTCTTGAAGTTATTTCTAAACAGAACTTGACTAATCCTAATGTAACAGAAATCTACACATAAATCAGATTCATCAAACGAACCTTCAGCTAACAACTGTTCAAGAACGATGTTAGTTAGCATCATGCATAGGAATGCTACATTTTCTAGGATTTGACATTTTCAGTGATTAAGAATTACTATATTTTGTAAATGTAAATACCACTACTAAAAACAGAATGCTATAAATAAAATGCCATTTGTTTCCAAAGGCTGTAGATATACTAGAGCAATGCAAAAATAATTTTAAAAAGCTGGATATTTCATGGCAAACTCTGCAGGTAAGGTTAAAGATGTAAACCACGAGTTATCTCGGGGTAAACACTGCAGCCGCACACGCCGCCAGTGTGTATTCTCAGGGCAAACGGGAAATAGGTTAATCTGATAGAACTGGTGTCACAAGAAGAGGAAGAGGCATCAGAGATCTATCCCCCTCCCCCATAGCACACGAGACACACACACACACACACACACACACACACACACGAAAGGGATGTAAGGACACAAGAAAACTGCCATCTGAAATGGAAGGAAAGCAGCCTCACCAGAAACTGACCCTACTGGCACCTTCATGTTGGAGTTTCAGGGTCTAGAACTGTGAGAAAATAAATTTATATTGTTTAAGCCACCCAGTCTGTGGTATCCCGTTATGACAGCACTAGCAGACCAACACCTTATATGTCCTATAAAGAACATTTATTATTTTAAGAACCAGGAGGAAAAAGTGTTTCTAAAAACACAAACAGTGCAATATATATATGCCTTATTGTTAAATTGTATACCTGAAACACTGCCACTGTTAAAGAAATTAAAAATTTTAAAAAAATAAATTAGTAAGATACACACACACACACACACACACACACAAACAGTAAGAATGAACTTTCCCTCAGAGATATTTACTTACTCTGAAATCAGATTTCTCTTGGAATAAAATTCACTGAAATAAGGAAAAAAAACCTTCCATTATGTACATCTCATCAGAGTACCCTTGTAGCTGCTAGATGAGATACTGCTCAATTCATGAATCCCTTAAAGCCAGTTAGATCTTAAAAAAAATAATTAAATAAATAAATAAAAACACAACTTAATACTTGCAGTGTTCTTGCCATTTTACCACTTAAACATACTTTATTTAAAAATCTTCAGAATAACATTAAAAAGTATTTCACTCTTCCTTAAAAAAAAAAAAAAAAAGGTTCATAATCACTACTTTTCCTGTCAAGAATGTTGTGGCCAACAGGATGGAAAAATAATCTTAAAATATGGGTTTCCCCAACCAAGAAAGCCATGAATTCCCTGTAGGTTTTTTACCTTAAAAGAAAGACGTCATCATGCCCAACATAAGCATGGAGTTTGGAAGCATGAGAATTAACCATGCTTCGACTTAGTTCGACTGAATTAAATATATACTTGGAACCTATCATGTGCTATTTTAGTCTCTTGGGATAGATCAAGAGACAAAAATCTCTGCTCTTATAGAACATATGCTTTAGCAAAGAAAGATAGTTAATTAACAGTAAAATAATAAATTATTAAATATTATAGTCAAAAGTAATAAGTGCTATGGGAAAAAAACATTGAGTATATTAATAAGTGCATTTCTTAATCACTCTCCCCACAAAGACCTTCCATCATCTTGCATAGATATGGAAAATACTAGCAGTTTTGGCTCAAGTTTTATAAGATAGGAAAAATAATTTCTAAGAAACTTATTAACTGCATTATTGATAGACCATCAGACTCAACAGACTAATCTGATATAACAACCGCTATATTTCTAATTTAGAGAGGCTGGGCACAAAGTCAACTGGAAAGAAACTTACACATTAAGGTAATAAACCTAACAACTCTCTTAAAAGGGCCTGCAGCTCCTTCCATTACCACATAGTTGTATAATTTGTATGAAGGACAGTTCATCTCTATTCCTACAGTTGATCACTGTTCCGATACTACCTTACGAGAAATAATGCCATCTACACAATTTGACTTCCTAGGAAACTTATGACACTAACTTATTAAAACAGTTTCAATCCAATTTTATTCAGAGGTCAACCCAGGTGCGTGGCTATCTGGTTGCGAGCCAAAATATACAACCTTTGCCCACTCTCCACGATCTCTTCGCAATAAAACAAATATTTAAAAAGTAAAAACTAGCAAACTTTCAGTTGTCCACAAAATTTCACACTTACTTGTCAAATATAAAAAGTTGTCTTTAACTCAAAGTCCCTTCCAGAAAATCTTCATCCTGGGAATCTTTATTTCTTCTTCACTGAAAACAAGTATAATTAAAGGGTTTGTACCTTTAAGACTGAAGGCTAACAGGAAACTGAAATCACCTGTTAGTCATTTGTGGACGTTCTAATGTAGCGATTAAGAATCTGATTCGTTGTGACTATGCTACACCTGTTTACAACTACCACACTGCAGAAAGGAATGTGGTTCCTTCTACACAGGTGGGACTAGGTTACAAGATTTTACTATATTTATGAATTGTTTTGAGAAAATACAATTTGCCTCAGCATATCCAAGTGAAAGTCATGTTTGAAAGAAAAATTCTTGAAAGATTCTTAAAGATTATCATTAACTTAGTCCTATCCACTTTTCAAAATGTGTACCTTCTCAAACCCTGTGCCCCAAGATCATGATTACTGGTTTCAGTTCCCCAAACAACTCACTTTCTTCTCTTACCAAGCCTTTTCTCAAGATCACTTACTGTCTAGAATGCCCTTCTCCCTCCACTTACCTGAAGTTCTATCAATCATTTATCAATCAGCTCAAAACCAATCACCTTTAAGCTTTCCCAGATCTTCCTAATTTGACTCTTTCCTTCGCAGTCGCATCACTTGAGCCATGCTTCTCCTCTAGAATTTTCCTAGTCTTTAAAATAAGACCATGTACATCTCCTTTCGAGTTTTGAACCTCTAAAAAGCTCTTTCATTTTAACACTCCCCCACAGTATGTCCACAAGAACACTACATGTTATAGGCAGATGATAAATAACCGTAAATTTAGGTGAACAAATGTAAAAATCTTTGGTCTTATTTCTTGGAGAGCACGTTAAACTTCAAGTCACATTGCTAAACATATTTGTCTGACAAAGACTGTTTTGTTAGCTGTACCTTACAATCTCTCTTCTAAACTCAACCCATGTATCCAACTATCTGTAGATGTCATTACTGTGGTGACACGTTCAAATCTAAGACCCACAGAGCCAATTGAGATTAATTATGAGCCTTTATTAGCCAGCCAGCGACTGATTCTCCCCACTAGAGAATCAGCCCTGAGCCTCAAGAGGGGGCAGCTTATTAAGCCTAAAACTATGTCTTGGTGGGCTTTGATTACGCAAGCAAGCAGATTACGGAAGCAGATGTTGGCCGGTTAGTTTTGTTATCTATACTCTACAGAAGTGGATGTTGGCGGTTAGTTTTGTTATCTATACTCCGGCCGCAATATTGTTTTATTTTTCTTCTTGGGAGCCTTGGAGCTATTTTCTCCTACGCAACTGGCACCTGGCAATATCACTCTCTGCCCTGTCCTTGGGCTGACTTACTGAGGAATTGATACCAATAACCATAACAACATATTTTCCAAAGTAGTCGCAGCTGGAATGAAGAGGGGAGATGTGAACAAGGAAGATGTTATTGAAATGCACTTTTACACTGTTACATTACAAGGACATTCCTCAAGCACCTCACTTTCACCTTGTCTAAACAAGTTCACTATCTACCTCTATTCCTGCTTTTCGGCTAGTGCCTCCTTGTATGACTGTTCTCAAGTCACTTAACTTCTTATTTGTTGGGCCCATTTCTTCACATGCCAAACGGATTAAGTGAAATCGAGATGGCAGACCCAAAGGAAATTCTAATTTAAAAAATAAAACTAAGGAATAAGAGAATGGAGCGGACCATAAGTCTCAGGGAGAGCACTATAGTCCAGAAATTACTGTTCCACCCTGTTCTCAAAGGTCCTGCTGACTTCCCAGCAGAGTTCTTAGGATAAGGGAAGATGAGGGACGCTTCCAGCCTGAACAGCCATTAACTGATGGCCACAAATACATAAATATCAGTGAGTTCAAAATGCCTGATTTAGGGAATTCTGATGGTTATTCCAAACATTTTTAAATACTGCGTGCCTTCTCTTTGAGAAGGGGATAATTTACATGATCGTTTCAGTGAAGGTTTTTGAAACACTTTGCTATTAAAGTCCATCTTTGTGACACAAGGGAAAAATATTTGTCACACATAAGACAGGTGTCTTTCGAGAAATTTGGAGTATTAAGGTGATTTGTAAAAGAAACATTTTATAAATAGGAAACAGTATTTTTCTTAGAAACACCTGCCAAAAAAATGTTAAAATGCTTGTACTAAATTGTACATCTAACTTGTCAATTTCTCATTTGTTTTGAAAAAGAGGTGAGCTGGGATAGTAAATGCATTCTCTATCTTTAGGGGGGTAGTGATTACAACTGTAATGCGATGAAACTGCTCATAGGATCTGCGCATTTTCTTCTACGTAAATTGTAACTTGGTGTTTTAAAATAGGGAGAGGTAGTGAATGGCGGGGTTGTTAATCTGTCAAACTCTGTTGTCTAGTTTAAGGCCGACCCACCACTCTGGGCAGGCCGGGGGCACATGGGGATGTTACTGCGAGGATTAAACGAGATAATGCGCATGGAAAGCACTTAAGAGCTGTAAGCACAAGTACACACCACTTTATTTGCTGTGCATTAGAAGGGACAGGGTACCCCACACATACGCACACCCGCGCCCCCGCCACCTACAAACCCGAGCAGTCATCCTCCCCGGGGTTCGGGACTCATTAACTCACCCTTAACCTGGCTGCCCCTTACCCCCGCACAAGGCTTCCCAGGTTAAAACGTCCCTCGCCCACACGGGTGAACTCGCCTGTTCAGACACAAACGCCCGGAAGAAACCTGGCCCAGCCGCCGCCTGCGGCTCTTGACTCCGGCCTCGCCTCACGCAGCCTCACACGTGGCGCCGGCCGACGCCCTCGCACCACCACCCAGGAAGCCCGCGCAGCGGCACGTGACCTTAGCCCCGCCCCTCCGCCCGTTCCGTTCCGTTCCGTTCCGCTCGCATGGTGTTAAGAGACCGCTGGCTCCGCCCCCTTCGTAGTTACTTGTTCCGCGCTCGGGTCGCGCCGCGGACAGCGGGCCAACGGGCGGCCGGGAGAGATGACTGCCCAGCTGAAGCGCATCGAGCGGCTGTCCAGTCGGGTGGTGCGCGTCCTGGGTTGTAACCCGGGTCCCATGACCCTGCAGGGCACCAACACCTACCTCGTGGGGACTGGCCCCAGGTAAATGGCCGCCGCACCACTTGCAACATACGCATTGCTCCCGCAGTACGCCGGGGCCTGGGGTTGCCACACAAATGGCTGCGGGCGAGAGCTTGGCCTCCTGCCCGGCAGCCCCACCCGGATCTCGGACCTCCGATCTCTGCTAAATCACGACCATCCCGGATGGTAACCTGTGTAATTTACGGATGGCGGAGGGAAAAATAATTTCTTGAACAAAACGAAACTTCCTGGTTTTGAAACCCAGTTTACGTGGCTTGATGTGAATGCCCGAGTGAACGTGTTTCGGTTGAGACGTTAGGATCGTTTTTGAATTAGGAACCTAGGAAAACGTTTGCTTTGCTCACCTTCTGGCTTTCACTCGTGTTTTGCGTTGAGTGTAACTTCCCTTCACAAAGCCAATTGTGCTGAAACCTTTTTCATAACGCGACAGCAGAGGGCAGGGTTTTCTTGCGAATTGCTGGAGTCTGAAACCCGAAAGACTCCCTCCCCCCTGGGCCTTGGGAAAGGCGCTGACTACTTTTGTTTTTGTTACTATTGTGTGACCTTATTTAGGTTATTTTGCGGATGGAAGAAGCTGTCTGTATTTCTAAGATTTTTCCCTTATTCAGCTACTTTCTGTTTTATTGGCGTTATGCAGAAATGGGGAGATGTGTTTTACTGCACAGTGAGTGCATTGGAAATTTTTGTGTGTGTCGTATGCCGTAGATAATACAAAACAAAAATAAGATATAGTTTTCCTCGAGCATAGAACTTAATTTTGCAATCAAGACGTGTTACAATGGATAATATATCGTTGATGACTAACAACAGTTTAATAAATATAGTTATATTGAGTTTTCATGTGAAGTATCTACTGTGTTTGGCTTTTTCCAGTAAATTGGAATTTTAGAAGCAGCAGGGTGGAGGAACTTGAAGTATTGTAAATCAGGCAAGCAAAATATTAATTCCAGAGTAAACAAGACAGGATCAGATAGGTACAAGAGCTTTAGGCTGCCTCCGGAATCCAGGAGGATAGGGAATTAGGTGGAAAAAAAACCTGATATCTAGGATACAGTCTGTGTTGAATGGGGCTCCTTCACCCCCAGGAAGTCCGTAAGCATTCTCTTCCCTCTTTGGTGTGCCATCTTAAACTAGTTCTAAAGACAGCACCTAAGATAAAAATTGCATATAGTGAAAATTACCCTAGAAAGTCTCTTGGGAAGAACAGTACGTTAGAGATCAATGTACTGTCTCTCAAGTTCAATGTAGCCTGGCGCCCTAAGGCACTACTAGACCTACCGCGAAGCCTCACGCATAGGTACTCAATAAACACTTGAATGGACAGATAATATCTAAATGTTCCAAAAAGTATTTCCATGTTCCTTCTCTACCTACGAACGAACAAAAAGCTGCAATTTTAACCTTTACTATCAAAATTGTAAATTCCTTGAGGGCAAAGCAGCTCAGATGTTTCCCTCATACTTTTCTACTATCATTTTCATGTATGAGGGAGCCAATGTAAAGCTTCAGTGACAACTTTTGTATGAAGTGCAGAAGACTAGGTTTCTTTAGGGATCAAATTGAATCAAATTTTTTCACGTCTATGAGACATTGGAGGATATTGTGAACCATCACAAAGGCAGAATGTATAAAAGCACATATTCTGGCACCAAAATACCTGGGTTTGAATGCTGGTTCTTCCATTTATTTGCAGAGAAACCTTGAACAAGTTACTTAAATTCTGGATGTAATAATGAAATACCTACCTTAAGTAGCTATTATGAGGAATGCAATTGTTAAAATATGTAAGGTCCTTGAAACGGTGCCATATTTATTTTAAGTGTTCAATATATTGCTCTTACTCCTTATTCGGACTTAACAATAGCTATAAGAACTTAAAGTGGAATTACTGTAGTTAAGCGGAAGTAACATACAGCAGGTTTGAAAGCAAAACAATTTATGCTGTTTCTTAATGTAAATTATCTGTGTGAAAAATATGCTCATATTAACTCTTCTAACTTTGTGATTATCTTCCATTCAACTTTCAGGAGAATCCTCATTGACACGGGAGAATCAGCAATTCCAGAATACATCAGCTGTTTAAAGCAGGCTCTCTCTGAATATAACACAGCAATCCAGGAAATCATCGAGACTCACTGGCATCATGATCATTCTGGAGGCATAAAAGATATCTGTAAAAACATCAGTAGTGGTAAACAAAAAGCATTAATTAAGCTCATTGAGGGGAAACTGTCTTCAGAATAATGTGTTTCCATATAATGCTAAGTAAGCTAGTAAACCATTTATTGAATACCTTATATTTAAATGTACTTCTAGAAATTAATATAATTTGAATACTGTCCCCATTTTTAATAAGAAAGTAAAAGCCCTATTTTCTATTTCAAATCTCTCTCTTTGCCCAGTGATGGTCAGGTTTAACTGAGTCCACACGACAATGATTAATTAAGATTTAATAATAATAACCACTGTTGAGCATTTACTGTGTTCCAGGCACTGCGCTAAATACTTTACATGGGTACTTGAGGTAGTTACTGTTATTGTCTATATTCTAAACATGATCTCGGTCTTCTACAACTTCAAGGCAATTATTCTGATACACTAAAATACTGGTGAAAGATCATTGCATTGATAATTCTCTGTCCCCGAAACCTATTCAGCACTAACGCTTTACCATCTTTCCTTATTCCTTCATCCCACCATCCCACACAAAGATTCATTCATTTATCCCTTTAATAAATACTCAAGTGGCTGCTATATCCAGGCACAAAACAGCAGTGAATAAAACAAAGACTCTGCTCTCATAGAGCCTTCATGCTAGTAGAGAAGGTAAATGGTAACTAATAGGTCAGATGGTGGTAGGTGCTATGAAGGAAAATAAAAGTGAGTGAAGAAAAGGGAAGAGAGAATAAAGTGGAAGAGGGTGGTGGCTATTCTATCTAGTGCGGACAGGGAGAGCGAGTGAGCTGTACAGGTCTCTGAGAGGCAGGTGGACCACTGCAGGAACAGAGGTACTAGAAGGGGGTTGCTTGACGTGTCCAAGGCACATAGAGGACAAGGAGGTCGAGAATGTTCCCTCACAAAACAAATGCACGTATGCATGCAGCTAATACTTTTAAGTACCTTCTTTTTAGGCTTTGAGACTACAATTGGGACAGAAGGATATTCTCAGGTGCAGCAGCCAACACCACCAGGCTGCTCAGTGTAAAAAACTGTCAAACTTCCTTACCTCACAGGAAGTCATTCTCTCTCTTTCTCTCTGACTTTTTCTCACCTTTCTTTCTCCTATCTATCTACCCATTAAAGACTGTGAAATAAAAGACGATGCTGAGGGTCCTTAATTAGCTTTAGTCAGCTCTTTTAGCATGAGGGTCAATTTGAAAACATGTTCATGGCCGGCTTTTTCTCCTTTATAAATCAACTTTTTTGAGCTTGAAGTTACATATATAAATGTACCCATTTTAAGTGTATAGTTTGTAAACACCCATGTGATCAATCAAGATAAAAAACACTGTTTCCACCCCAAAAAGAAGTCCTTTTGTGCCTCCCTGCAGTGCTTCTCCTCGACTTCCAGCACTCACTGATCTGCTTTATTTCACTAGAGATTAGTTTTGCCTGTTCTAAATGTCACATAATGGAAGCATATAGAATCACTCTCTGGCTTCCTCCACATCATGTCTTTGAGATTCACCCATGTTTCATGCGTCAGTAGTTGGTTCCTTTTTTTATTGCCAAGCAGTAATCCATGGTAAAAATGCACCATCCTTTGTTTATCCATTCATCTGTCAACACGTTTGACTGACTTCCTTTAATTTAAAAATTAAAATCATGTTGGGCTCGGTACAAAATAATGAATGTTTATAGAATAGATTGCCCACGAGATTGATTTTTTAAAAAATCAAGGAGAAATTTGATAACTGCTCGATAGCCACTAAAATTTTAAGACTTTATTTGAGAAGTGGCTTGTTGTCTTTCTGAACTTTGTCGAAGCTGGACCAGCTGCGTGCATACCTTAAGTTGCTCACCTGTAAAACCATAGAGAGGCTTTCAGAACTTTGCCACAGAAGTTCCACGTGCTTCTTCATTCCGTAAATCTTTAATCACTACCATTCTTGTTCTGTTTTGTTTCATTTTTGTTTCCTTTGTTCCATGTTCTTTTACTATTTTGTATAATTATTAGTATGCCAGAAAATTTTTCAGCTACTTCACAATGCTAACAAATGGTGTTTTTATAGGCCTCACCATATGGATGCTATTTGTAAGATTTCTGTGAATAGATATAGTAACTCTGAAAGCAAATATTTAAAATAATAATGATAATTTCAGAACTCCCAGTGGCTTACAAGGAGCCAGAAGTGTACTAGACATGAGATCTATATAGCCTAGGCTGCTTGCGTGTGTTCTTTGGTTTATTTTTTAATAAATCTTATAAAATATATTTCATTATCTGATGATTATTATTTTGCAGCTGAAGTTGGATCTCTGCCATGAGTTTTACCAGAGTGCTGGGAGTCAAATGTTTGCTTCTACACTATTTAGTTAGAATGTGTCTCTATTAGAAAGTATTGTATATGCACAGTATCACATATTTGTATCAGCTTAAATAATTGGCATCAATAATGATGTTGCAGTCCATCATTCATCCCTTAACAAATGAGTGAGAGTTTCCTTCACATAAAATAATTATATGAAAGAAAGTAGGTAAGTAGTTAATTGCCAGAGGCTGGGAGCAAGAGAGAATGGGGAGTGACTTCCATTGGTATGAGATCTCTTTAAGAGGTTTTGAAAAGGTTTTACAATTATATAGTGGTGATAGTTGTACAATTCTTTGAATACACTTTTAAAAAAATGAAATTTTGTTTTAAAGGGCAAATTTTATAGTATGCGAATTATATCTCAAGAAGCTTTTATTAAACATTATTATTATGCGATTGTTTTCACTATTTCCTTCTCTATCCTGTCTACATATACACACACATATACTTATATAGAGAGAATATATACATATATGTTCTCTCTCAGTATATAGATTATTGTTGCAAATAGGATATGTGTGTTCATATTTACACATAATTTTAAAAACTGACAGCAAGTTATTTTATGGTATGACATTCATTTTATAATTTAGAGATGATTGTTAGTTTCTTGGAAGGATTGACTGCCAAAGGTCTCATAACTATAAATATAATACCTCCACCTCTTTACTAAAAGGCAAAATTATGCAGATTTAAAACAAACTCAAAACCCTTACCATGTCACTCTACAATGAAGACAGTTCCCAAAGTCGCATATTTTTTGCTTCAGCCTCCAAAATACAGAATAATGGAGTTTGGGGCTAGAGAGGAAAGGTCTAGTTGCTATTGTTTTATTTTTATAGCACAATTTCTCTCTCCTTTTTCCTCCATACTTAGCCAAATCTCCGTGCCTTATCAGTTTTTCCTCTGTCTTTTTTTCCCTCCATATTTCCATTGCTACTGCCTGAGCCCCAATGTGTATTACCTTCCAGTTGGGCTGTTACAGTCACCCCCTCATGGTCTTTCTGATCTCTACCCCTCCAGGCTCCGCACACACAGCTGCCCTATTGATCGACCTGTTAACACTATTTCATTTTCCTACTGAAGAGGGTACACCGACCACTATAACAAAGTTTAAATTCTTAGATTCTGTGAAAGGCTATTTACAGCTCTCCATGATCTGAACTCATCTTACTAAACCCACTTTATTTCTGCTTTTCCCAGACAGTATTTTACATTAGACTAATTGGTAGCATTGTGTTGTTGCACATTTGCTGTGCCCATTCTCATTTCTGTGACATTTTCTGTCCACTTACCTACAAGTCTTTCCATGAACATTCTCCTGTCCTGCTCATCACACCCCACATTCTGTCATATTTATGAAACCTTATCTAATTGTTTCTGCTTTTCTAAAGTTTTCCTTTTGTTAGCTGAATTGTACATTTAATATTAAATGATACTGAGTATGATGCTTTAATCATTTCCTGTTTGTAAGTTTTATGACCCCAACTATTGCAGTTTTTAAGCACGTTGATGATATGCTGTTCAGATACTCACTATCCTGGTTAGATAATTGGCAATCAGTTTTTGATTGGTTAAGTAATTGATTTTCTTTGTGTCAGTGAGAGGTAATAAGGATTAGATTTATGATCTTAGCCCTGGGTTTGGAGCTTCCTTTCAGCATTCCCAGAAAGAACTCGATAACTATCATCCTTTTATTATTAACTACTATCATAATACCACGACGTCTTATACTATATGGTAGCCAGCTAGACAGAGAAAAGCCCCCAGGTTCTGTATAACTGCCTCTTTAACACCCATCTTGATTTAAAGCTGGAAGATTATGAAGAACTACTTTTAAATTTTTGTGTAAAATAGCAATAACCAGAAAAAACAAAGGCTTTTATGGAGACCTAGGAAGGTACGAGAGAGTAAAAAGCTCTTTTGTTGAAATGGAAGAAATAGTTACCATCCCATTTTCTGTTGTCTCAATGTTAATATTTTTTTCAGTCATTCACAAGTGTTAGCTCCATGAAATTGGTCTCTTAAAAGGCAGAACTATCATTTAAAGTGTGACTTAAATATTTTATGTATTTTGTACCTAGACACCGCATACCCCATTAAAAAACTCCCACGGAATCCTCAGATAAAAGAAACTATATGCGATGGAGAGCAACAATATGTTTATCTGAAAGATGGAGATGTGATTAAGACTGAGGGTGCCTCTCTAAGGTACGTAAATGTCCTTTAGCTGAAGAAGGCTGTGGGGGAAGTCTATGTATATTTCTTATTAAAAAGAGGGGAAAGGAAGATTTCTGTATATTTGCTTGTATGAGTTAAGAATGTCTCAGGAAAGATACAAAAGATCAGATAACATTCATTACTTTGGGAAGAGAAAATGGGTTGTCTGATAAACAAGGAAAAAGGAAGACTTTTCACTCTACCCTTTTTAAATTACGATCAGATAACATTACTTTGGGAAGAGAAAATGGGTTGTCTGATAAACAAGGAAAAAGGAAGACTTTTCACTCTACCCTTTTTAAATTACGATCAGATAACATTCATTACTTTGGGAAGAGAAAATGGTTTGTCTGATAAACAAGGAAAAAGGAAGACTTTTCACTCTACCCTTTTTAAATTACTTTTTTGAATTATACGAATACCATTTTTTTAAATAAATAAAATTTCAATCAAAAAATTAGGCTAGCATTTCCTGCTGGGGTAGTTTAGGGATCTACCCATTAATTAAATTCAGGGCTTTCTCATGCTCTCTTTTCTAAAAGAGGACCCATACCTTAAGTAAATACACTTAAGGCCAGGCCCATAATCTCGTGACCTATTTGACGGATTCCAAAAGGTGTTTCAAACTCAGTAATTTTAAAACTGAACGAATTATGATTCTCCTCTCCCGCATGAGCTGTACTTGCTTTCTGATTTCAGAACATCTGTTTTTCTCTGCACTTGGGTTTTATTTTTTCGCCTAAGATAAAAGCTGACTCCTCTTCACCCTTATCATTTGCCATCCCCCCGCCCACCATACCTAAGCAGGTTGGTTTTTACTGCAAAAATATTTGTCAGTGCTGTCTCTTTTTCTTCGTGTCCACTACCACTACTCCTTGCTAAATATTCTTTCCTGTCTCCAGACTCTCCCCTTTCTAGTCTACCTTTTATATGCTCTGTCACTTAAAATCTTGAATAATTCTCACTGCATACTAGATAACGTTTATTCTCCTTACTATGTCACGCACGATCTGGACCCAAACCATTGTGTTTCCCCCTTTTTATTTTTATTTTTCATTTTAATTAGTTTCAAGTATACAGTACATTAGTTAGACATCTATATAGTTTGTAAAATGGTCCCCCCAGTTGCTCTCTCCCTCCCTTGACTCTCCACCTAGCCAAGGTATTAATGCTAAGTGCATTCCCTATGCTGCGTTCCCTATCCCTGTGACCACCCATCAGCTACTGATTTGTACTTCTTTAACCCTCACCCATTCTCCAAGTCCCCCAAACCTGCCTCCCCTCTGTCCGTCACCAAATTGTCCACTATATTTATAATTAATTTGTTCTTTTTATTCCTTAGATTCCACACGTAAGTGAAATCATATAGTGTTTATCTTTCTCCGTCTGACTTAAATACCTTCTCAGTCCATCAAAGCAATATCTGTTCCCATCTTCTTCCTTTTCATATGTAGGGGTCTTATTTTCTTATCTTTTCAGCCAGTCTATCTTTTGGTTGGAGCACTTCTTTTCCATTTAAGGTACTTATTGATAGGACTGTAGTTGTTACCATTCTTTATTCCCGTTTTTGATACATGTGTTTTCTTCTTAAAGAAGTCCCTCCAACATTTCCTGTAATTCTGGCTTGGTGACAATAAATTCCTTTAGCTTATTTTTGTCTGGGAAGCTCTTTACCTGTCCTTCAACTCTAAATGATAGCTTTGCTGGATAAGTTATTCGTGGTTGTAGATCCTGGGTCTTCATACTGTCGAATGTTTTTTGCCAAGCCCATCTGTCCTGCATAGTTTCTTTTGAGAAATCAGCTGCCAGTCTTATGGGTGTTCTCTTATAAGTAATTATTTGTTTTTCTCTTGCTGCTTTTAGTATTCTTTCTTTGTACTTAACCTTTGGCATTTTAATTATGATGTGTCTTGGTGTGGGCCTCCTTGAATCCCTGATTTTTGGAATTCTCTGAGCTTCCTGGGGTTTTATTTCCTTCACCAGGTTAAGGAAGTTCTCCATCATTTCTTCCAAACTGTTCAGTATCTTGATTTTCTTTTGTTATGCCGATCAGACAAATATTTGCAGCCTTACTAGTGTCCCATATCCTCCTTAAATTGTTTTTCTAGTCTTGGCATCTTTTTTCTTGCCATTCTGATTGAGTGTCCTGATGGGCTTTCCTGTCTCTAGATAAGGTATTAGATCCTCTTCTTTATTCACTTTGTTTATTGCTTTGTTTATTTCATTTAATATACTTCTCATCTCAGATACTGTGTTCCCCATTTCAGACTGGTTCCCTTTTGTAATTTCCATTTTTATGTTGTTTATCTCTTTGTTGGAGTTCTCTACACTTCCCAAAAGTTCATCGAGCATCTTTATAAGCAGTGTTTTGAACTCTGCATCTGTTAGATTACTTGACTCCATGATATCTGGATCTCTGTTCTGTTCTCTCATATGGTTTCTGCTTCTTTGTCTTCCTATTTTGGCTGCCTTTCCATGTCCATTTCTATGTACTAAGCAAAGCCCCAAGTCTTCCAGTCTTATTAGTGTGGATTTGTGAAGTAGGTGTGAGTGGCACAGTCCTGAGAGGGGTTCAGCTGCAGGCCAAACTTAGCCCAAGACTCACCCCTCCAGGGCCACCTGTTAAGATTCAGCAAGCAATCCACAGATGCTGTGCTTATAGTTGCCTCAAAAGGCTACACCAGAAATCGAGGCCAACTGCCTCCACCAGTGTGAGTCTCAGCAAGGAGCACCTCACTCTCTAAGAATACACCTGGATGTGGCTTGGGTAGCGCCCAAGTTGGCATAGTCAGGGTTTCAGGGAATCCTCTGGACGGAGCGACCTCTGTTATCCAGTTTTATGATGTCACAGCTATGGCGGCACTGTGTCCGGCGCACTGGGAGAAAGGCAAGGCTCAATAGGGAACAATGGATACTGCCGTACTTCTGTACAGAGTGAGTCTCACCTCGGCCCCAACTCGGACAATATCTCCCTGTAAGTCCCTGGTGCCCCTTGCACTCAGCCGAATGGGCACTGGTGCTCAGAGCGAGCAGGTCCATTGCTGCGACACTCTGCTCGTGACGCGACCGCTTTAAGAGGCTTCTGCCGCTGCTACAGCCGCTGCCTGTCTCACTCAGCCACTGGGGCTGGGCAGCCCCGCGTCCTCGTCCTGTCCTCCTTCTGCCCTTGCAGGGTGCTTTGTGGGATTCCTCCCTAGTTGTATGGCTTGTTCATCCCAGGTGATTTTCCTTGCTGCTGCTCTTTGTTTCCATCACAGCTTTGATTTGCTTGCCACAAGGATGAACAGAGCCTCTGTCATCGATGCCATTTTTTTAACTCCCAACCCGTTTTTCTGGTCTCAGCTCCTACCACCCCCGTCACAAACGCAATTAGCCGTATCTAAATACCCGAGCACAATATGTCTGTTCATGCCTTTGTTCATGCCGTCCCCTGTACTTGGCATCACCCTTCGTTCCTCCTTGTCCCCCGGATAAATTCGTATCTATCTGTTCTTCAAACCTCGGTTCACGTATTACTTCCATCAACAACCCCTTCTGGGCAGAATTAACTACTCCCTCCTCTTTCATATGATTTTTACTTTATTATAGCACTTACTAAGTTGTATTGTAGTGTTTTGATATGTAAGTAGGTATTTCCTTAAAGGTAAATAACTCCTTAGGTTTGCAATATTAGTTAATGTCAGTTGCTATAGCATACCAATCCAGAAATGTGTAATGGCTCAAACATGACACAAGTTTACTTCTCAGTCACATAAAGGCCAAAAAAGATGCCTGATAATGTTTCAGGATCTTTCCATCTTGTGGATTCCACTGTCCTCAGTACTTGGCTTTCAGGATTGCCATGCTCACCGAAATCAACCCAGTCGGTGGAGAAAGAGCATGGTAGAGATCTTACATGGGAGGTTTTCATGGACCAGGCCTTCTGTTTCAGTGGCTGTCATTTCAGTCATGTGCCACCCTGACTGTGGGGAGACTGAGAAATGTATTTTAAGTTCATACCCAGGAAAAAGAGGAAATAGGTTTGATGATAAGCTAGCCATTCTCCGACACAGGCAAAGACCAGATTCGTATTCACAGCCTCAGTCCTTGGCACGGAGACGGGAGTGATGTATATCCTACCCGTGGTAAATATCTACAAAGAGGCGAGGAGATGAGCAGATGAATGAGAAAGAGGGAGTGAAGTAAGGAGCACCCATCCTCCCCTGTCAAACTAGTGTCTCCTTTTGTCCACTATACTGGCAACTTACACACTTTAATTTATAAAACAACTCATTTCTGGGCAATTTTCTTGAAAGGCTCTTGTTGAAAATATGATGGTATCTCAAATAGTTTGCTCATGATACAAAGGAAAGCAAACAATGCATCACTATGTCTTCACACAGTATTCTTGACAATACCGACTCCCCCCCACCTCCACCACCCCTCCCCACCCCCCACACACTAGCCCAGGCTAAGTTAATGAAGGGTAGAGACGGGGTGGTTCCTTGAGTCCTCTGTCTCACGGGTTTGGAAATCAGTACTGGTTTATCAGTTATTACAGAATCATGGATATTAGCTCTATACCTAATTTGCAGATTAAGACCATTCAGCTCTTGGAAGTTAACTACCACCCATCTGTCATGAACAGACCACATATTTTTGAGCTTTTTATTAAAATATACAAACAGAAAAGTGTAGATATCATCAGTGTGCAATGCGGTGAATTGTTACAAAATGAACAAACTGAGCAGCATGCAGATCTAGAAACAACATCGGTGCCCCAAAGCCACCCGTGTTCTTGCTGCTTGTCACTACCCCACCCCCTCAGTTGACTGTCTTATTTCATGGAATGAATTGATGCCAAAGATCTCAAGATTATCTGAATTCCATGTAATTTTTGTTTTACTGCATTCTGATTAAGATAAATTAAGTATGGGTATCTTTTAAGATTTTGAGAGAAAACTAAAACAACACAATAAAAAAAAACACTTTTTGAAAATTACTTAGTAAATCATCTTTTTTCAAAATATAAGTCCTAATTATGCTAAAATCTAAGTAAAACATTTAATTTACTGTCGACTGGTCGACCACAGTTTCCAATTTCCATTCTAATGAAGTCAGTAAAACCCAGTTGTTTTAAATAATAATAAGACTCATTGTTAAACAAAAGTTCCACAAGCAGGTTAAAATCTACTTAAGACCCCATGTAGTTGATATCCACTTGATCTTGTCTACTTGCCAATTTGGAAAAGAAAAAAATACAATAGAGATAGACATAATGCCCACCAAGAACCCATTAGTAAGAAAATACAAAGTTAGCAAATTTTTTCAGTAAGAATTCTGGGTTTAACCCTCAGGAATTTTCTAGTGAACTAAGTTTAATTTCTCAAAGTTACTCTGACAGCTTTTGTTGACAATTCTAAATGTCCTAAGAGAGTCTTCTTATAAAGTCTACCCTGTCACAGAAGTGGCAGAACCAGATAAATGCTCTACCTGATGAATGGGAAGGCCACAGCTGCGGTTCCCTGATCTTTAGTAAAGCATCTCTGATGTCATTTCCTTTCTCCTCCTGCCTATGTGAAGTGAATTTTAACACAGTTTTTATGCAAATTAAAGCATTAGCCACCCAGGTGACTGAAGAATTGGAACTTCTGATCCCTAATTTAAGAAATCTTATTGCCTCCAGCCTAGAAAATATCAAAGAAAACCATTACTGAGTTCTCGAATCCGGGGAGTGGGAGGGGAATAATAAAGGCCTCACAAGCACATTTACTGGATAAGCCAGTTTGCACTCTGAAAAAAAATGGTTCTCCAAATGAGTTTTTGTAGATTAAAAAAAAAAAAAAAAAGATTGAGGTTCAGTTTGTAAATCCATTCTATATGTGATGTTCATAAGATACACACCCACATATTTTTATAGTTGCTAAAATATACCTCCTGAAATTATTTTCATGTAATGTTAAATACTTCTATTAACTGGTTGCAGCAGATTTAATCAGACAAAAGAGATGGTTTTTAACATCTCTAATACTTTACCATTGATGCAAGTATAGTATAGTATTTGCAATATGTAAAGCATATACTCAGAAACCATAAAAGCGTAATAGTTCTTAATGTCAGTTCTTAATGCTACTCAAAAATAATTGCATCATTACACTAGTATCTTGTCATTATACCTGTTACATTTTTAGCAGATTCTTTAAAAAGGCTTTACAGTTTCAATATTTAATATTGAGGATTGGATTGGATTTTTTTTTGGCAAAGGAGAAACTCTTCTAGTTATAGTCATTTTTGTTTTCTTAAGTACTGTTATTTAAGAGTTGATTTTCGTCTTTGCCGTGCCTAGGAGATAATCTTAGTTTTCTCCATAGATTTTTTTGTGCTTTTCAGGGATCTTAAAATATTGAGACACTCTTGTATTTTTTGAATAAACTTTATTTGGTCATGATGTTATTTTTTTTTTTTAATATGCTTTTGGGTTCTATTTTAATTAAGATTTTTATAACAATATTCGTTAGTGAGATTCGGTTTGTCAGGTTTGGGATTCATAAGTTTTCCTTCTTTCTCTATGCTCTAAGATAGGCTAAATAGTAGTATGATTACCTGGCTTTAAATGTTTGGTAGCATTATTCTGTGAAAATACTGACCCTTTAGTTGCTAACAAGAATTACTCATCTTTGTAATGGAGCTTCATTGTTGCTTAGCAATATGGTCCTGTGAGTTAAGCTTAATGCAAATGACTTTAAGCTTATTTCTGTGAATGTCCTGCGTCTCAACAATCTTTTACGCAGTGGTTTTAGCATCTATTAATAATGCTTGCCTTCATCAATTAATATATCGAAGGTGGCCTAATTGTGATTTTTCTTATTCTATCATTTCTTTCACTTTCTTTTTGTTTTTTTCTTTATTTGCTCATATTCTTCTTAAAGAAGAAATTCCCCCCTCCTTTTCTGAGTATCACTACAGACTTCTAATATTTTTTTTATTCAGTGCTTCCTTGTCCTTTGACATAGACCCCTAATCTTTCAGCACCTCCTTGCTATCTGTCACAGGGTGTCACAATATCATAATTTACTTTCCCTGCCCCAGAGCTAGAACCTTCCATGTCTGTAAGAAACCTTGGTTTCTTTGAGTGGGAAATGGTATTTAGAAACAAACAACTGAATTTAAGGTGTATTCATTACTTCCGGAGTATCATCGCTTATGGGCCTTTTATAGATAGACATAGCTAGAAAAAGAATGAAATGATCAATTCATGATTCTTCAGTTCAAATAAGAAACAACCGAAAACTCAAATTTCCTGATTCCATATCTATGTTTCTTATCCCACAGTGAAAAACTTGCTTCTTGACATCAGTTTATTTACTTGTTTGTACTAACATACAATAAGCAAAATAATTTCAGAAACACAGTAACCCGTAACACTGCCAGCAATAAACCTATTAAGTAAAGCTCAGGATATCTTTGTGATTCTTTTGATCTTAAGATATAGTCTATTAAGGATGTGCAGTCTTAGTATTATATTTAAAACCTATTTGAATTGATTTTTTTTTGCTGTGGCTATGTTATCTGTCCAGTACACAGTAAGATTTACTTCTCTCTGTATTTTACGTTAAGATTTTCTTTTCCTTTTATTTAATTTTATGCTTAGAATATATAAAATATTTACATGACTTAAAAGTTAAAACTTATACCTCACCATTATGTTGTATACCTGATACTAATATAAAATAATATCGAATGTCAACTAATTGAAATTTTTTTTTTAATTTTACGTTAAAACTAGTTTAAAAAGTTCTAATTAGAGAAGTCTTGCTTCCTCTGTTCCCTAACCCCACCTGCCTATCCCCATAGGCAGCTGTAGTCATGAGTTTTTTATTTATCCTTTTTTTTCTTTTTGCAAAAATAAGGAAAATGTACTTACATGTTTTTGTTTCCTCATCTTTCTTATACAAAAGAGCATACAATGTACACTCTTTGACACTTTGCTTTTTATCATTGACAGTATATCCTGCAAATTACTGCATATCAGTTCAGAGGTATTCATTCTTCTGATGGCTGCATAGTATTTCAGTGTGTGGATATACTGTAATTTATCCATAGTGCCCTGTGGGTGAGCATCTGGGTTGTTTCTAATGTTTTATTACAAATAATGTAATGCATAACTTGTCCATATTTTTTGTATTCGGGAATTTGGGGATAAATTTCTAGCAGTGGGATTGATGGGTCAGAGGGTTGATGCATATGTAATTTTGCTAGAAAATGCCAAATTCCCCTCTACTTGGGCTGTACCATTTTGCTCTCCCATCAGCAACATATGAAAGTGCTTTTTTCTCCAAATCTTGCCAAAAAAAAATATAATAAAATATACCTCCTGATATGCAAAGAAAATTGAAAAAAGATTATGTTTGTAAATATAAAACACTGTCTCTAAGTAGTGGAAAAATCAGTGGTTTTTGTCTCCTTTAAGTACCTTCTTTTTCCATTTTCTGATTTCTTGTAATCAGTACCTACCTATTACTTATAAAATAAGGGGAAAGTATTAAATTTGCACTTCAGAGTAAGGAATTTGATTTCGTTAAAGGAGAGAATTTTCGGAGGATAATTTTCAAGAGAAAAATGCGCTTTTTAACTCACTGATGCCATTGGAGTCTTGTCCAGAGAAAAAGATAGAGAAGAATTTCTTTCTCAGATTCCTTCTAAGCATGAGTTCTTCACTGTTACTATTTCTTATTTCAACCAGAGTCATATACACACCCGGCCACACTGATGATCATATGGCTCTACTTTTAAAAGAGGAAAATGCTCTCTTTTCTGGAGACTGCATCCTAGGAGAAGGAACAACTGTATTCGAAGACCTCTATGATTATATGAAATCCCTACATGAGTTATTGAAAATCAAACCCGATGTTATATATCCAGGTGCGTAGTTTCTTAAATCTGGAAAACCATTTGTGTCAAATAATAAGGAAGGCTCATTTTGGTTTGTCCTTGTGTTTTGGGCCTTGAAAAGAGACACATAAACTGCTTCTTGAAATTATACCCTTAATTCTTTTCTAGCTATGCAATTAAAAAGAAGGCCAAGAGTTATAGTAATATCTTTATTTTATAAAGCTATGAGGGTTATTTTTCAAGATTTAAACACCTATTAATAGAACTGTTAAACAAGGGAAATAAGCTTATATTGAAACAAAAAAAATTTTTTTCATTCCATGGCTACTTTAAATTTTGTTAACTTGAATTCTGTCATAGACCATATTTTATCCATGTAACCTTGGGTTACACTTGACCTCTGAGTTTTAGTTTTTTAACTTAAACTTGAAATATTAACAGCTTCCATTTCAACCATAAAATTATATATTTATTCTGCCCCAGAAAAGAAACCCATTGTTAGTACCTCAGCCATCACTTCTCCAGAATATGAATCACATCTCCGTCCTGAAAACTTAAAAAAGACAGACTACCTCAGAAAGTGACTAAGTTGCTTCATTTTTAAGTCTTTCTAACTTGTTCCTCACCAGAGTGCCATGGAAAGATCTGTAAATACAATGTCTTCAGTACCCTCATATTCTCTCATGAGTTTCTGCTTCTGAGGAAGTGGGAAACATACAGTGGATCTGGGCATCTGGATTAATATTATGACATAAAAGGAATGGAGGCTGACAGCTATTTTTAAAGTGAAGAGAATAGACATTTGATGCACTCACATTCAAGCAAAGCTAATGAGAGTCTGCCTAGTAAAGGTTCTTAGGGAGTGAGCTTTAATGAATCCAGTGAGCTGGCTTATTAGCACAGCAGGGGCTTATATGTAAATTATGTTCTGTAGCCATAGCTACCATATATTAAAGCCCGATACCCACCAGGGGCCTGCAGGAACCTTTACAGCTGGCTGCTGTCCTCACAGAAACCCAGTGAAGTAGGTAGCAAGCAGTGTCCTCATTGCACAACTGAAGAAGCAAAACTCAGAGATTCAGACTTTCGTGGCCACGCAGCTAGTAAACGATAGGCGATATTCTAACCAAAGCCCATGCTCTTTATGTGACAGTACTTTAGCCTGCTTCTGGCCATTTCATCCTCAGATGTTTCAACAGGCCTCTGGTAGACTTGTGTAATATATTAATTTGCGCTATCATAAAGAGCAAGTAAATTTCAATATAACTTTATCTGAGTTGTCAGCATTTCTGAATTACTAGCCTGTACATAAGATTCTTAAAGTTGTACTGTGGTTCTTGTGGATTTTTAATAGCTGTTGGTCACTTACACGAAGCTACTTTTACATTCCCCTTTTTAACCTTTTATAAGTGAGTATCCACTCTGTCTTAGCTATGTGACCATGGGCAAGTTTTTCACCCTCTCTGTGCCTCAGTTTCTGCTGTAACAGAGGGATAATTACTGCACCTACTTCATGGGATTCTTGTAAGAATAATGTATATCAAGCATTTAGAGCAGTGTCTGGAAAATAGTGAACACTCTATAAATATTACCTGTCATTACTGTTGTGGTTACTGTTTTTATCACTATATTTTGATTTTATATCTTAATGTACACAATAACATTTTATATAGATATTGATGTAATTGTCTAATTTTTTTATATTGTCCATAAATTTTAAATCTCTGAAATGTATATAGTTTTACAAATAATTCTTATTTGTGTATTTAGTATTCTTTTTCTGTATATAATTTGAATTATTTTTAAGTAGAATGAATTAATTTCACTTACACTTAATACTTTTTATCTGGTTGAAATCATTTTTATAATGATTCTAACTCAGGACATGGCCCAGTAATTCATGATGCTGAAGCTAAAATTCTACAATACATCTCTCACAGAAATGCTCGAGAAGAGCAAGTTCTTAAACTATTCGAAGATAATTTTGAAAAAATCATTTACAACAATGGAGCTTGTAAAAATTCTATACAAGGTAATTTTCATTTATCTTATTTGTACATAGCCACAATTTTATTAGAATAATCTATTTAATAAAATGTAGATATGGTAAACTTATCACCTCCAAGAACAGAATAAGTCTGTTAATTATATGAGTAATACCACTCGTATAGATTTGAGACCAGCAACCTCAGCTTTCTAGAACAGAACACACATAAGTTAAACAAAACCGGCCTGGAGAACAAAAATAACTATTCCAAGCCGTCATTAGACCTTATATACTTCATTCTGTAGAAGAGACTGTAGGATGATGAATTTTTAATGACTGATGTATTATTCTAGCCATCTCGATTATCTGGTGTCCTAACGTATAGCAAGTAAGAAAGGGCAGTCTGCTAGAGACAGATATTGGGATAAAAGCAGTAAGAAGTAGCAGTGATGCCTAACAATGGAAAAAGTACATGTAAAAGACCCTTAGTAGAGAAATTTAGTGTATAGAGATGGACCCCTCACCTCAGTGGCCTCTGAGCACGTCACTATATGACAGCACTATGTGGCGATCGATTAGTATGATTCAGTTTTTCAGCAGATGTTAATTAGATATCTACTGTGTAGGCAGTATGGCTTAGAATTTAAGAATGTAGGCTTTGATATAAGATTACCTGGGTTTGAAAACTCCCGCGACCACAGCCTGTACAGCAGCAGATAGGTGAGAATGTAACGAGATGAGCTTGAAAAGGTACCTGGGGCCAGGTACAATTAGCGGAGGACTTTAGTGTCCAGTAGGCCTAAGCTATCAAAAACAGTCATCATACTCAGTATGCTTTGTTTTCAAAGGAGGGATGAATGGTTAAATGGCTAAAGATGAAAAGCACCACTGGTAAAGGGGTAACGTAAATATTTAAAGTCTATGAGAGTTCCTTTGTTCATATACTGGAGTATAGCCACTGGACCAGACTAGTGGCTCATTAGTCCATTGGGGTTTTTTTCCTATCCTACATGCAGACAGAATTCTGATAACCCTCACACATGAGTCATCATCAAACACTTGTCCATGCCTAAAAAAAATACTGGTTTTGCATACAAGTGTATACCTATCTACGTATATACCTACGTACGTACTGCGTCAATTATCTGTTGCATGTAGGATGGTATTAAGTATTAGAGAGGGGTTTATTCATTCAACAAACACTTACTGCCTTCATGTGCCCCACTGGACTGGCGCAGCGATACAAAGATGACTACAGACCCCTACCGTCAAGGACTTAGCTCATGTGCAGCAGATAGATACTTATAATACTGACTCTATATTAAAAGCTTCCATTTTTAAGCACATTTTTATGTGCTAAACATTGTACTAATACTTTATATTTGCAGATGTAATTTGAGGTACTTAATTCAAATACCTCAAATTTTCACTGTATGAAGGTACTATTATTCCAACTTAATAGATTAAAAAACTGACTCAGAAAGTGAGCTAGGTAACTTTTTCAAGGGCATACAACTAGCAGATGTCACTTACTCAAATGTCAGACGTCAGATAACTCAAGTCTTGTTTCTAGCACACCAGGCTTCCTCCAAGGCCTAGATACAGTATGTCAGGGCATAAAAGGGATGAATTTCACTTGATGAAGATGAAGCATAATGAGACTTGTCTGGAAAAGCTTCAGAAACTTAATCATTTAACTGAATCTTGAAAAAAGGAGTAAGCACTTTCCAGGAGAGAATATAAGCGAAAGGAAGCCATTCTGAACAGGAGGAAAAACGTGTTCAAACCCAGGGAGTAGTAGAAGAGCGTCGTGTGTGTTTGAAACCCCACGAAGAAACTGCATGACAGGAGCACAGGATGTACACGCGGACAGGAAGAGGAGAGCCCCAGGGATGGCGTCGGGGAGGGCAGGTGCAGCCACCTCATGGGGAAGCTCGGCCGCTCTGCTCGCAGGTTGGGCTTTAGCCAAGAACCTGGGATAACCAGCTGCTCAAGGATCTTAGGCAGGGGAGTCACACAGTGAGATCTACAAGGTCACACCGGTGGACATATAGTATATGGTACTGGAGCTTAAGGGAGAGTTTGGGGTTGCAGATTGATACGTGGGAGCTGTTAATGTGTGATATCACTGGGCAAGTTGGTTGAGTAAAAAGAGAAGAGAGTCAATGATACAACTCATTGTAAACATCGACATCTAAGAGAAGTCCAAGGAAGAGTATCCAGGATGAAATTAAATGATAAGAGGTAGAATAACCAAGGGAAATGTGCAAAAATATTATCGTGTAACCTAACAAATAAACCATAGGGCCAATGTCTGTAGTGCCATCAAAACTGTCTAGAATAATTTTTACATTTATTTATTCATCTCTTCATAAAATATTGAGTTCCCATCAGTATGCTAAGCACCGGGTATTCAGTAGTGAACAAAACATACTGCTTCTATCTTCTTGGAGCTTATAGTCTATTTTATCTATAAGAATTTATGTATAAGAATTTAGTGTTTAAAGCAAAACATATATAAGGTGAAGTCATTTTGGGCATTATATAAAAATGTGTTGAAGTTAAAGTTTTCTCCTTTTGTCGCATTTTTTCTTTTAAGGTTTCAAAAGGATTGACTTTTATTTTTTGAAAAAGAAATGTTTATAGGGAATATATTCAATAATATTGTAATAACTATGTATAGTGCCAGGCACGAATAAGGGGGATCACTTCGTAAATTATATATATGTCCAACCACCATGCTCTACACTTGAAACCAATATAAAGTAATATTGAATGTCAACTCTAATCGAATAATAAATTTTTTTTAAAAAAATGTTTTCTTTCACTCTTGTTTTCCTTTTAGAATGTTCCTGAGGTTTTACATGAAAGGGCTAAACACAATCTGTTGCTTCATTTGCAAAAATTGGAAAAAGAAGGAAAAATATGTAAGTATACCTCCAAATTTTAATTATTTTATTACCAGCATATAAAATTTGGAAGGTTAAGGGATTAGTTGTTTTTGTCATTGTTTTAGTTTTTTAATAAACAAACTAGTTCCCTGTTAGGAATAATAATACCCACCAGAGTTCTCCCTTGAGTATCCCCGTGAGATGGAGTACAGTAGTGAAAGGCCAGTAGACCACAACTGGGAACAAAAAACTCCTACAGGAATTAAAATCTTGCTTCGGGTTTCCAGTCCTCACCCACCAGAGTGACAGTCAAAGGCATGTGGTGGAAAAATGGCTTCTTCCTCCCAGACCACAAGACCATAAAGAATTTTTTAAAATTTGGGAACAACAAAAAGTTTTAGCAATAGTAAAGGTGGTAAACACAAAGATATTAAGGTACTAATTCTACAATTGTTTACTAATATGAAAATCATTTGTCAAATTAAGAATCTTTATAGAAGTTTAATCTTTAAAATCAACAGGTTCAAAGCTTGAATTTTGTGTAGAAGCTTCAACAGTGTTTTTAAATGTACAAAAAAATACCAATTTTATTGAGCAACGAAATTATTTTAGGAATGAAAGGTAACATAAAATCCAGTGAATTTACTTATCTCTTGTTAAACTTATGCTGTCTAATTTTCTTTCCACAGATAGCAACAAGGAATCAATCATAAAATGGAAGGCTAATCTGTAGTTTCAGATTAATGAAAGCTTTGTTCTGTTTTGTTTTTGGAGAATGGTATGTTTCCTTAACTATTATTTACAGAGACTATAGACTGTGTGTAGAACAATGAAAATAATCTTAGATATACTTTAAAATAATGTCACATTTATTCTAAAGTATGTATTGCATATTATATCTATAATATAATTAACCTAGAATTTACATCATTTTACCAAAAATTCAGGATCTAACAATTTATCCACTTTGAATCAATTAGTAAAAGCGTTACTTTAAAAATAATAAACTTTATGTATTTTAAACTGGATATCTACTACCAATAATAATAGTAATAATACTATTTTCTTTAGATGCTTCAGTTAACAGCACAGATTTCTATGTAATCCTTCCCTTTCTGCAACCCTTGTGTACAGATTATGTCTTCATTTTCATGTTTCTGTCAATTATATCATGATTATGTATTCTATAGCTCTGTATCACATGTATTTTCTTACAGCGGTATCCCACAAATGATTCATGCACATCAACTTTTGGTAGTTGAAAAATATGAAATTCCTAGTTAAAGGCATTATATAATGAATATTTTCGTAATCCATGAGTACAACCAACTTTCTGAGTTAAGGCTTTAGTATATAAATAATCATGAGCATATGTATAAATTATATACTAGAAGTTTTTTAAATTAGTGGATTATAAGACGGCATTTTTTTTATATAAATATTGTTCTTAAATACTTTTATATAAGTTAGATCCTCAGGGTAGCCCACCAATGCTTATTTAACCCATAAGGTTGCCAGACTACAATAGTAAAATGAGCTCAGAATCCTGAGTATATTTTCTTTACTCTTCCCTCATGCTAAGACTTAAATTTTTTTTTTTTTTTTTTTTTTTTTTACTTTCTTTGACATCCTTCCCTCTTCCTGCCCCCTTTCTCAAGGTCCTTGGCATTTTCATACTATTCTAAACATTTCTTGTGCTCTGGAGATGTATTTTGTTCCTGCAAGCATCCATTACACAATAACTGTGAACTCAACAACAACAAAAATTTTTTTTCGTTTTTCAAAAATGGGCAAAAGACTTGACTAGGCATTTCTCCAGAGAAGATATACAGATGGTCGGGAAGCACATGAAGCACATTATTAATCATTAGGGAAGTAGAAATTAAAACCACAAAGAGATACCACTTCATCCCCATTAGGATGACTCTTATTAAAAAAAACAACAGCAAAATAACACGTGTTGAGGAAAGTACAGAGGAACTGGAACCCTGGCGCATTTCTGTGGCAATGTAATATGGTGCAGCTTCTATGAGAAACAGTATAGTGTTTCCTCAAAATATTACACAGAGAATTACCGCATGACCCAGCAATTCCACTTCTCGGTACCTACCCAAAAGAATTGAAAGCAGAGATTTGAACAGACACTGTACACCCAGGTTCATTGTAGCATTATTCACAATGGCCAAAATGTAGAAGCAACCCAAGTGTCCACTGAAGGATGAAGGGATAAATAAAACATTGTATACACATACAGTGGAATATTATTCAGCCTTAAAAAGGAAGGAAACTGACACATGCTACAATATGGATGAAACTTGAAGACATTATACTAAGTGATATAAGCCAGTCACAAAAGGACAAATGCTACATAATTTCACTTATAATGAGGTACCTAGCATAGTCAAATTCGTAGAGACAGAAAGTAGAGTGGTGGATGCCAGAAATGGGGTGTTATTTTTGTGGGTAAAGAATTTCATTTTGCAAATATAAAGTTCTAGAGATAGATGGTCATAATTCTATATATAACAATGTGAATCCACTTAATGCCACTAAATAGTACCCTTAAGAATGGTTAAAATGGTAAATTAAAAAATAGTAACTATCTTCCCCAACACCATCACCCAAAAGAAAAAATCAGTACTTCTGCTTCCTAAGTATAGCACATCAGCAAAATTTAGACCAGAAGAAATCCAATTATATGAATATGTGAATGTTTAGCCACCTCTTAACTTTTCTGTTTTTCCCTTTCTCTGAGTAAAATACAATTCAGTTGATCAAACCAGAAAACCCAGTAGTCATTTTTGTTTTAATTTATTTATTTAAGTTAGTTCCAAAAATACAGGACATTGGTTAGATCTCTATATAGTTCATAAAACGATCCCCCCAATTGCTCCCTCCCTACCCTGGCCCTCCACCTAACCATCATATTAATGCTAACAGTTCCCACTGCCGTGCTCCCCATCCCCATGACCAACTATCAACTACTAACTTGTACTACTTTAACCCTGCACCCCATTCTTCCAGTCCCCTAACCCCCTTTCCCTCTGTCACCAAATTGCCCACTATATTTGTGAGTCTGTTTTTGATTGGTTTGTTCTTTTTGTTTCTCATATTCTGCATATAAGTGAGAAATTGTATGTGATTTATCTTCCTCTGTCTGACTTATTTCATTCAACGTAATAGCCTCTAGGTCCATCCATGTCATTGCAAATGGTAGGATTTCAATTTTTTAATGGTTGAGTAATATTCCATTATATATATAAAACATAACTTCTTTATCCAGTTGTCTATTGATGGGCATTTAGGTTGCTTCCATATCTTGGCTCTTGTAAATTGTGCTGCATGAATATTGGAGTGCATTGATCGTTACGAATTATTGTTTTGGTTTTCTTTGGATAAATACCCAGAAGTGGGTCAAAAGGTAGATCCATTTTTAATTTTTTGAGAAACCATACTATTCCCATAGCAACTGTACCAGTTTGCAATCCCACCAACAGTGTATGAGGGTTCCCTTTTCTCCACATCCTCACCAACACTTGTGGTTTTTTTATTTATGGATGATAGCCATTCTTAAAAGTGTAGTGATATTGTGGTTTTAATTTGCATTTCTCTGATGGTTAGTGACCTTGAGCATCTTTTCATATGTCTTATTAGCCATCTGTATTTCCTCTGTGGAGACATACCTGTTCAGGTCTTCTGCTCATTTTTTAATTGGATTGTGTGGTTTTTAGTTGTTATATAAGTTTATATATTTTGGATATTAACCCCTTATCAGATGTACATTAGCAAATATCTTCGCCCAGTCAGTTGTCCTTTTAGTTTTGTTGATGGTTTTCTTTGCTGTCCAAAAACTTTTCAGTTTGATGTAGTCCTATTTGTTTATTTTTTCTTTTGTTTCCCTTGCCCAAGGAGATATATCTGAAAAGAAATTCTGTTAGTATTAATATCAGAGAGTTTACTATCTATGCTTTCTTCTAGAAGTTTTATGATTTCGGGTGTTGCGTTTAAGTCTTTAATCTATTGAGTCTATTCTTGTATACGGTGTAAGAAGGTGGTCCCGCTTCTTTTTTTCCCAGAAGTCATTTTTTATATATCCCCTCCCTCATTTCATATCTAGTTCTTCAAGTACTTACTGACTTTCCACCTCTAGAATTGATCACTACCTCTTACTCCACCAGTACTACTTAGTCTAGGCCCTCACCTCTCTTGCCTGGACAACTGCCATAGCCCTTAGCTCTGGTCTTCCTGTTTCCATTCTTGGAGAGAGTTAGGGGACAGGGGCTAGAAGGGCATTCTGAACTCAGGTCGTCTCATGCATGAAGCCATGATTCCATATCGTTGTCTTTTTTAAAAGTACCCTGGCACACTTCAAGCTGCAAATAGAGCTGTTGCAAGAGGAGTGATAATGGAAGGCTGTTGAACTTATTGATTATTGAAAGTGTCTAGGCCACGGAGCTGTAACAAAAACAATGGCATTCATTTAAGTATCTGCTATGTACTGGGTACGGGATCAAGCCCTGAAGAACAAAACAGCAGCTCTGCTGTCAAGGGGAGCTCATGTTCTAGTTGTGGAGACATACAGTTAGAGTATGGAGCACCATGAAATGTGGAGCAAAGGAAAGGTATCTAACCGGGCTGGGTTGTGGAAAGCTTAGAGGAGCCCGAGCTCAGTCTTAAAAGATGAGTAAGTGGTAGCCAGCTGAAAGGTATTTGGGAGATGAGAAGTATTCCACTTGGAGTAGTGTCTGCACATGAACAGAGACATGCAGAGCATCACATGGTTGGGAAACCAGTTTATGTGACTAGGGTGTACAGTGTTTGTGAGATGACATCATAGGAATAAGAAGAATCTCAGGAACACAGAGGTCTCACAGGAACCAATGTATTGACACCCAACCATGCTTCACACGGACTGGAGTATACATATAATTTAAGAATTAGAAATCAAATCAAGATCCAAGGCAGTCCTAGTAATTACTTTCTTGCCTCCTCAACAGCAAGAGTTTGTCCCCAACCATTTTGGTAATTTCATCCCTCTCTTTGTTTCTCATTCCAACCAATTACCCTGCCTTCCATTCAATATACCCAGTAGGTTTGGATTACTCGTAGCTTCTGCTTACCCATTTTCCATTTACCCAAGAGTGCCTACATTCTCCTTGTCATCACCTCTGCCTTCTCTGTACAGCTTCAGCTTCTGTTTGGCCACAACCGCATAGCCATCTGTGTGTCTCAGATTCAGATATCCTCGTAGAAGAGGACCTGATTGTCATAATTAATAATTTGGGACCAGAAGGGTCACAGGAAAGTTTATTAGTAGGGGACCCATTCAACAGAGGCAGTGTGTGGGGTAAGCATTCTTAAGTTTTGACCTTTCAGTATAGTGGGGGAAGGAAAAAGGAAGCAGCAGATGGATCTCAAAGGCAGTAAAAGGGTAACAGATATGAGAAATATTTAAGAAAAAGAATAACACTTAGAAATCTATTAGATCTTGAGGGGGGGATCAGTTAGAAAGGAGAAAGCCTAGTAGAGCTATAGATTTCTGGCATGGGCAGCAGGGTAGATGTGGACCTGATAACCAGGATGAGAAAATACAGGAAACGGGGTAGGTAGAGTTAAGGGAGGAAGCTGCATTGTACTGCAGATATGAGTTGGGAGTACCAAAGAATACCAGAGGGAGATATGCAGTAGGCACTTAGCTATATGGAGCTGGAGCTAAATAAATAGGATAAATTTTGTTGCAAGTGACAGAAACTTATTTTCAACTAGCTTAACCCAAGGGGAAGCTGGTTGGCACATGTAATCAACCTGAGAAGGATGAGGGTGGAGCCAGGCTTGAACAAGAACAAAGAATTTGGATGTCATCGCAACAACCCCAAACCTCTCACCTCTATTCCATTTTTTGTTTTGTTTTTGTTTTGTTTGCTTGTTTTTTTGGTGGGGCAGTTAGAGACCTCGAGTAGAATGGCTTCTTCACATGGCGGCGACATGGCAATGAGCACACAGCCTAACTACTCCACAACCAGCAGGGAAAGCAGGTCCTTCCAGCTTCGGTTTGGAAATCCTAGGGCAGGCTCAGCGATTTCCATTAACTCATTACCGTTCCTCAGGTCAGTCCCTGTGATCAAGGAAGCATGGGGTACTGTTTCAGCCCAGCTTCGGTCATGTTTCTACCCCTGGGCCAGAGTGGGTAAGGTTTGTTCTCAGAGAGTATCACAGGAAGATCCTCGAGTAATATCAGTTCCATACCGAACAGCTTTTCTTTATTTCCAAAATAGAAACCCCTGCTGTAGCTCACAGAATGATGGTGCCAGCCCTGTGCACCCCGAGTCTTTTCTGAGTGTTTCTGTGAGACTTAAGCTATCTGGGAGTATTCTCATATCTCTAGATTGTCACTTCAAGGAAAAGTCAGTGAAGTTGGCTAATAGCAGGGAAGCTAGAATTGCGGAGAAAGTGCGAGAAGATTCAAGTGCAGCTGTTTCCCAGTGGTGCCAGTGCTATGCATCGACGTCCCTTCCCTTGCAAGTCTCTGTGCCTACCAGAGCAATGGATCAGCGTGAAACTTGCCACCAATTTCCAGGCATTGTTGGGAAAGGAAATCTCATCATTATCAGTCTTTTCCCCCTATTCTCTCTTTAGGGAATTGCTGAATAATGTACTCCAGATAAACAAGAAAAAAGGAAGGCACTGATTAAAATAGTAAATCCAGTAGAGAAACATGTCAAAAGGAAGTTCTAAGACAAAAGTGTGCCCAAAGCCTGCTTCAGTTAAGGGGAGGTGCAAGTGGGAGCTTCAGCAAGAGATCTCCAGGGAGAAATGGAACTGATAGTTCTCTGCTGTGTTTGAGCCTTAGGGAGAAAAAAAGCCGATGGTGGGCATACAACAGCTCCAGCTGAGCAATTGAAACAATGATCAGTTAATAGAAAACCAGACTGATGAGGCAATTATTGATTCCAAACAGCAAAAGCTATGCAACAAAATACTGTTGCTATGAAATACTATCTCCCTCCATGGTTTTACATAGGCAATAATGTAAATACTGACTAAAAATTGTGTTATAGTAGGGGAAAGGAATGCTAAATCATCACATATGATAAGAGGAAAGTCTAAAATTGACAAATCAAGAAATCGAAGTAAAAGCATCTTTTTGGTTAACAACCCAAAAAAAATCTTAGACAATGGGGAAATGTTTTTCCTGTTGGTAGTATTTACTTTTTAAATTGGGTACATTTATTAGTTCGATTAAACATTTTAATGTCAAATACTAATATTATGCAACAAGTGGGTTCCAACTCTTTAGTCCAGTGGAGCGAGCACTTTTTGTGCTAGAATTTTCTCCTGCAAAAGTATCAGAAATTGGGAACATTGAAAAGTACATGTTTATTTAATGTTCTTTTAGGCCTAAGGATGAGCATCATTAAGTTCATATCCCTTAATGGATACAATTCTCAAGCATCAGGTTTTTCCTAAGAGGACATCTGTACCTATAGACTGAAGGACCTGGAATCATAGACTTAAGACGTTTTAAAGTTTCACTGCAGTATGAAAACCATCTAAAGAGAACTAGACCCAAGATTACCGAATCCAATAAATGGTTCTGTGGTAGAGCCCAGCCTTGTTCTCCAGTCGCACTATAGTAGAGTATTAAAGGTCTAACAGGGTCCATTTGTTGAGATCTAAACTGAATTTAGGGTCCAGTAACCAGCCAATGAAAACAGAAGAGGACTCTGCCTCTATCAGAGTCTTCAGCCAGCACCATTTTTTCTCTCTGGTCAAGTTACCACACTACAAAATCTGATTGATTGCCTCACGAATTTTACTAGCGTTTTTTAAGAAGTCCTGGGTGGCTAATGCCCATGAAGAAATACTTCTTAGAAGAAGAATTTCTTCCTGATGTATTTCAAACGAAGACCAATCTGGAAAAGCGTGTGTTGCTGCAAATCAGAGGTTTCCAAACATAAGTTAGGTTGCAGCGCTTCAGGGTACATGGATATGACCTTTTTTTGTGCATAATTACACTAATGCCGTGATAGCTTTGGTACTTCCGTGTTCTGACTAAAGTGTGTCTCTACCAAAAAACTTAGGTGAAACATAGTTGAAACATTAACCATGTTTCAGAAACTACATGGGACAATATCCAGGTAGTTTACCATGTTCACTTTTTGCCTGGCTTCCTGAAAGCTAATCTTAAAACAGTTTTTCTTGGTTTTAAGCATTTTAATAAAACTATTCTCCTTTCTCCCATTCTTACTGCTTTTCTCATTTAGTGTATATTTAATGAATTTCAGCTTCAGAGGAAATAAATTACAGTAACACTGTCCTTTGAACCAACCCATTCCTTGCAATAGCATCTAAACCTAAAATAAATCAAAGTTTCATCATTCAGATTTTATGGAGTCGTCCTGGGAAATTACTGTTTGGAAAGCACCCTGAAAATCATTGCTATTAAAGGCCATAAACATAATTAAGCTCCTGATCCCCCTTGAGTCTCTTCGCTCTGGCCACCCCCAAGACTAATAATACGTTGTTTCTCCTTCTTGCTACTCACCACCTCAAAAATCTAATTCATTTTGGTGGTGGTAACCATTACCACCATGCTGAATAATTTCCAGATGTATGCTGAGCCTGAATCATTCAGCAAAGCCCCAGGCTCAAATCTGAATATGGGTGATGCTCCAAAGAAGTGACAAGTTGCCTAGGAAATGAAAGTGGCTTCACAGAGACAAAACCCATCATTTGCCTTAGTCTCCAGGATTTATTCCTCTTTTTCTCCCTGGCCTCGTACTCATTTCCTGAATTAAAACAAGCTACTACTAATTGATTTCCATGTGCGTGGCCTATTCCTGTTTCCATTTGTTGTGGTAGTGATGGTAACGGTTTAGTAATAATATTTGTCCAATTTCTCATCTGTAGAAAAATGATAATGGTACCTAATTCAATGAGTTATGAGTATTAAATGTCCAGAGTGTTTAGCACAGTCCTTGGTATCCAATAAATACTAGCTGCTTTTTTTGTTGTTTTTAACAGAATATATTTGTTTACATGCTCTCATGATTTTTTCACTTTGACATACCATTTAAGCTCCACAAAATGCCATATTTATTCGTTAGTAAAATTTTACCACAACTTTATAAAATTCACATTCTTCACCTTGGGAATTAAAATTTAATAGTTGTAAAATCTTAAACCAGTTACCCTACAGAGCCTCTGTCTCCTTATTGGGTAGACATGGGATAACATTACGTTCTAGGTTAATAGGAGGTTGAAGTTAGTGATGAATATCAACTGCGTGGGGGGCTGCAAAGAACTGTCTACACTTCAGTGCTTGTCATTCGTGCTGTAAGCTTTGTCTTGGGCTGATGCAGTCACGAAAACAGCTCCAGAGAATCCTTGGCCCCACCTCAGTGCTTCTACTAGACACTGAGCCATATGCCATTTTTCGATGGCTACGAGATAGCTCAGTTCAACCGATCACAAATTCCCCTGAGACGTAAGACCTTCTAATCACAGAAGCAGTTTAGGAAACATCTTGCACAGAATGATGCAAAAAGAGAATGATTCATTCTCAAGTGAAAGTGACCTACTGGGTGACCCGCCTGGCAGATACAAGTGGCCAGTTACCTCATGAAGCATGCCAGAATCTGCCGCTGTGTCCAGCATGTGCCAGCCTCTCCAGGGACCGCTTACCTACCACCATTCTTCCGTCTGTTCATGAAAACTAGGACCCTCTAGAGAGCAAATTCAAACCAAGACCCTCTCCATCTGTAGCTGCTGAGATTATTTCGGCGACCCTGCCACACGTCACCAGAGTCCTTGGCCACTGCCTCAGGTACAAGTCACTCCACCCATCTATTCTCATTCACACGGGACAGTGCTACTCTTGGTTGTTTTTGTCCACTGATCTCTCCCTCCACAACCTTTCCTCGTGTTCTCTGGGCCCCTGTGGTGGTTCATGTTCCTACTTGCCCACACCCCTTCCTCCTGATAATAGACTCACCCACCCTGCCTACGAGGAAAAGCACATGACCGAGGTGGGCCACAAACATTGACTCAGAAGTGATCACACAACCAAGCCAGCCTAGTTGAGGTCTTTTCCTTGGGATTGTTTTGATAGAACTTTCAAGTGACCAAATACTCTGCAATGTGAATAAAGTTCATTTACAATAGGGAAACATGAAGCCAAGCTAAACTAAAAGAAAAAAGAGATAGGTGAAGAGAGTCCTGATGAGGTCAAGTGCCTGGTTCTAGTTCCTAAGACCCACAATGCACTCCGGTTCCTGAAGCTTTTCTTTTGACTCTGTTAACTTTGGGTCCAGTATTTTCAGTCATTTGCAGTTAGAAGAGTTATAACTAATATAACCATTCCATTATAAATAAACTCTTAAACATCCTCTTCCACTGTACCAAACATTCCCTTGACCAGTTGCCTAGCCTTCCCTACAAAGCACCAGTTCCCTTCGGCCCCCTTAAGTGGGCTGACAGTCTCCTCCCTCTGCAAACCATTACACTGCCACCAACTCCTGAAAACCCCTGCTCCTGCAGCCATCTTTCCCTCCACCCGTATTGCTGTCACTCCCCACTCATTCACTCAAAACAGGAACCCAGCTCGGTCTCTCTTGCATCGCCCTTCCTGGGTTCATCACCAGTGTGGAAGAGACTCCCTCAGTTCTGTGACTGCCTGGCCTCTACTGACCTTTCCTCCGCCCTCCTTCCTTTCAAGGTGAAGGCAGGTGTCCCCTCCTATGAAACTGAACCCTCCTGCTCTGTTCTGGAGGGTCCCAAACCTTGGAGACCTCAGTCCTACAATGTTCCCACCTCTTCCCCATCTCCCAGTATCTTCCACCTCTCTCCTCTTCCCTCCTTCTCATCGTCTAAACGTGTTCACGTGTTCAACTGTCACATCAAGCAAAAGCAAACACAGAACCTACCCTAAGTCCCTTATTCCTCTTTACATGCCCTGCTCTCTTCTCTCCTTCAAAGCTAAACTTCTCGAAAGCATTCACACTTCCTGTTTCAGTCCTTCACTCTGTATTCACCACTCTCTGAAACATTTCTTCTATCACAGAGGCATCAACGTAAGCCTTTGGTGAGACTAAATAAAGTAAAATGAGTTACAGGTTAAATAAGCAGAGAAACTCCACCTCGGGCTCCTTAAGCTCCAAGGGGTCAGAAGATGACAGTCCCACCCATAGAGGGACACAGGACTGGTCTGGGTGAGTCTCAGACTTTTGGGGACTATTACCAGCTAGCCCTCCTTCAACTGCTAGATCCACTTCTAAGTATGACATGCCACCTGCCAGTCTGACCTACTAATAACAACACTGCATTATAAATTTGGTTTATAATTTGCATAGCAGTAAAATTTATGCTTGAGAAAATTATATCATCTCCAACTATTAATGGAGTGGTTTTGCTTCCTCGTAGAAATACAATTTCCTCCTCACAATATGAATGCAATTTTATATTTTAAAAGCTTACTGTAAATGATATAAAAATAGCATGTAAACAGATAAACGCCTTGCTTTAAAAAGGGGAAATGGGCTTTGTGTTTCCGTCAGGGCAGGATCCAGTCTCTTGAATGGATCAGGTTGAAAATCATCACTCACTCGCTTTCCCGGTAAGTGAAGCTCCTGGAGGACCATTTAGGTGAAGCGAGAATGGGTTGGGCAGACAGATTACAAATCCTGTGAGCAAATTACTTAAGCTCTCTAAGCCTCAGTTTTCCCATTTTTAAGTTAGAATAATAACACCTATTCCACAGGGTTTCTGTGAAGACTAAATGATATAACTAACCTACATGAAAACAAAATACCTGAACACAGTAGTCAGGCAAAAAATACTAGTTTCTTATTGTTCATCCCCTTGTCCCCTAGGAGAGGTTTTAGTGCTTCTGTTGGGCACTTTCTTGTATTTACTTTCCTATCATCCCAGAACTGTTTTTTTCAATCTTACATGTGTCTCGTATGGCCAACTAACTATAAGAGATAACACCTTTGAGGGCAAAGATTGTCTTTCGGTTTTTTAAATAATTCTGGTAATTACATCAACTCTACGCCGCAGATTTTCCTAGATAGACCCAATTTCAAACAATCTGTCTTTTGTCCTTTTTTAAAATCATTAAAAGTATCCAGAGAATCTCAGCATTTCAGATCCAAGCTGCATTTGCCAAAACATCTCTTACCCAGACTGTGGTTACCATATGCCTAGGAGTCAGCACAGTGCTGGACACACGACGGCCTCCACAGCTGGACACTGTATCCTCTAGGACCCCAGCCATGTCATCTGCGGGATCCCCCACACCCTCTACCTCTTTCTGAGTACTTTCTGCACCCTCTCATGCAGAAACCTGGCTGCAGCTCTGACTGAAAACTGAAACCTGCTTTCCCCAGGGCCTTCTGAAGAGGTGGCTGTTTTTCCCTTCCACGCCTCACATACCACAGAGCCTAGGGGTGGAGAGGGTGTTCAGATCCTCATTGCTACTCACAGATAGTTCTCTTCGCTCACTCAAAACATCTGGCTTTTCTGAAAGTCCATGGCCTCCCACTGTACCACGGACTCCGTGGTTGTCATCCGCTAGTCTCCCTGACTCCTCTTCATCCATGCCAGATGCCAGCGCCTGGTCACTCCCTGACTCCCTTCCCAGGCTTCCCCTCCAGTCACTCTTGCCGACTGACTGCACATCCACGTGAAGTGTGTGTCGCGCACTGCAGCCTCCTGATGTCTCGCTGCCAGTGCTCTCCCCCCGTCCACCTGAGCCACCCACTTCCTTCCTCATACTCCTCTCGTCTCATCGCCAGTGACTGCACGACCTCTGAACTCATCCCTGCACCCCACTCTCTGACCACTTCCTCCTCAACCAGCTACCGCACGCCAACAATCCTCAACGCATGGGCACCTCCAATCCGGAGGAGGTCTTGGCGCTATTTCTCTGTCCTCTGTATACGTCAAAGGATTGGCAAGGAACAGATGGCATGCTCAGAAGAATTAAACAAGAGAGTGTTTGATAAAGGCCTATTCACAGAGGTTGAGGGAGCCGGACAGAGATAGGAAATAAGAATTTGGGAAGCCATGACCACCAACAGCCTAGAGGCAAGGGAGAGAATGAGGAACTGAGCCCAGGAAAGCTGGACCGGTGAGAGAAAGGCTGACTGACAAGGACTACGGACCCGGCCGCTGCCGAAACCACAATAAGGCGAGGAGAGGCCATGGGAGAATAAATCCCCAAAACTCTCCTCTGCCCTTTGGCTAGCGCCTTCCATTGGCAAAACTCAGCTAGAAGCGAGAGGGCCAGGGAGCCTCAATGATGCGGTCTGGAGAGGTGGGTTGTGACGGAGGGTGGAGAGTGACAGAGTACAAGGAGCACGACCCCCCCCCGACCCCACACAGCCCTTGCTTTGTCATCCCTGCCCACAGCTACAGCTGTCCATCACGTCCTTGCCCTTCTGTCCTGCTAACCTGCCAAGACCCAACTCTCTGCCTTCTCTGTGACCGGGTCCACGAAGGGGAATGTGACTGGAGACAGTTATGTGACTCTGCTGACTCGTTACTTTAAATTTGTGTCTACAAGTCCCAAGTAGGCTCTGTTCTCTGATTATATTCCCTGAATCCATTCACCCATCCACAATTTACCCCATTCTCTCCTCTGCTCCAATATGCTATCGCCACTCCTGATGATTTCCTTTCATATTTTACTGAGAAAATAGAAGCAATCAGAAGCCAACTTCCTCTCGCCATTACCCCTACCCGTAAACTCTGCTCTCCTGGTTACTGTGGGTTCCCCATCCTCGTTACTATGGAGGCTCCACTTGTTCACTAGATGCCGTCACCTCTTACCTACCTCAGGATTTTGCCTCTGCAGGTATTCCCTGTAGAAATTTCTCTCTCTAATGGGTCATCCCTCCTGTCATAATAGGTCACGTCCAAAAAGAAAACAGAAACCTTCCCCAGACCCCTCTCCAGCTACTTGCCCATTTCTCTGTCTCCTCTTACAGGAAAACACCCTCACATGAGTTGCTTACACTCATGACCCCATCTTGCCACTTCCCATCTCTCTTGAACCCACTCCAAATCAGCCATTTATTTGTACCATTCCGAAAACAAAAAACAAAAACAAAAACAAAAAAATCTCTTCAAGGTCAATGATTCCTTTGTAATAAGTCAGAGTCCTAGCAGGAGCAAATGATACATTCAAATTGGGTAATTTGGGGAGATTTTCATCAAAGGACTCTGAAGGTGTGGGGAGGGTATAAGAAAACCCAAAGCGACAGTGCAGTACCCGAGGCTGCTAGCACTGGAGTGCTTCAAGGGGCAGGAGCAGGGAGTGGTTACCGGAGCCCGAGGGAGAGTTGTGAGGAGGGGCCCTCCTGACAGAAGCTGCAACCCTCTCTGGATGATGGCTAGAGTGCAGGGTGGGAACCTGTAGCTCCTGACTGAGCCCAGAAGTGGCACAGGACCCTCCATCTTTGCCCAGTGTGCTGGAGTTCGCCACTAGGCTGGCTGAAACTTCCTCAGACTGCACCTCAGTCTGAAGCTCTTCCTACCCAGTTCCCCTCCCTCCTTCCTTGCCTTCCTGCCCCTGCCCCCTGCCTCCCTGCCTTCCTTTCCTTCCTTCACAGGGGTAAGACCTGTATTGTAGTCTGAAGGCTTTCCCTACTGATTCTTCTCCCCTTTATTTTCCACAAATGTTATTGCCAATAAATCTCTTACAACTCTAGGTCTGTCTTGGCATCTGTTTCCTAGCAAACCCAAATTGACACAACCACACAACCACTGTCTTGCCAAAACCAACGGTCATCTCAAGTCCTATGGCTGACCAGAGCATGATAGGTTTATGCAACTGAAAGACCAGTGGTGGTCCTTTCCCCAAAAAAGAATGAAAAATAATTAAATTTTAAGTTTGAAAGAGCCAAGTTCAGTTCAGAAACTCAATGTTAGTGGAACCATTAACTTCCAAAGGACCTGGAACACTTCTGTTGCATCCTTCACCAAGCAGTCTTGAAAACCCTTGAAAAATACCCATCACATTGGCAGTTACTTGTTTATTATCTGTCTTCTATTCCAGGTATATCAGTTTCAAGAACAAAGACTAAGTCTTTCTTTTGGAGATCATGAAAAAGTTCTAAAATTAGATTATGCTGATGGTTGCACAACTTTTAAAATATATTTTAAAACCATCAAATTGCACACCTGAAATAGGGGAACCATGTGATGTAAATTATATCTCAACAAAGCTGTTTTTAAAAATCCAATTGAATCATAAGAGCCAGCCACATCAGTCAATGAAGGTTTCAAAGAGGGCAACCATGAAAGAGACTTCAAGGAACAATAGGAGTGTCCTGGGTATCTGAAGTAGTAGCAAAATCCAGGCAGAAGCAGCAGCAAACACAAAGCCAGAGGAGAGCCTGGGAAGAGGGCATGCTACAGGGTCCATAACGTGCGAGTCAATGATGCTGGTACTCAGAGATTGGGGCCTATAGAGGCAGGGCTGAGCCTGTCTGGGTAGGCAGGGGCCAACTCATAAAGGCCTGTTTAGTCATGCTAGCTGTTGATGAAGCATGATTCTAGCTGTTCAAAGCATGATTCTAGCTGTTCGAAGCATGATTCTAATGTAAAGATTGGAAGACAATTTGGAGGTGAGTGAAACTAGTAATCATTTGACCAGAAAGGAGGGAAATAATAATAGCTAATATTTATAGAACCTTTGTGTTCTGCTGAGCACGTTCCTTGAATCATCTCATTTAATTACTAACGTAGGCATTCCAACCATCTCCTTTTTGTAGATGATATCCACTTGGCTTGCTCCCTTAACCCTTCAGGTCTTTAGGCAAATGTAACTTCCTCACTTTGTTCCTATTCCTCCTGCTTTATTTTTTCTCTGGACCCCCCCCGTCAACATGTTTTACTTTAAAATCTTGTTTAAAGATTCTCTCCCACCTCTAGATGAAAGCCCATAAAAATAGGTTCATTTGTATTTGTCATTCAGTTAGGTATCCCCAAGTGTAGCACATGGTAGATGCCCAGTAAATATTTTTTAAATACATAAAGGCATTCATAAATGAGGAAATTGATTCTCACGAAGATTAAGTAATTTGTCCATGATCACATAGGTAATAAGCGGCAGAATTCTAATTCAAAAACCCGTATTCTTCAACTCCTGAGTGATTGGACGGACCAGAGCTGTAATACTGCAGGCAAGAGGTAAGTCCCCTCCTGAGGCTGTGGCAGTGGGAAAGGGGGAGGCGGACAGAACCGCTGGGTTTGAGAAAAGTTTGGATGTGGAAGGATGCTGAAAAGAATCAGTCCGGGATGGCTTTGCTTTTAGATTTGGCATCATGGGGAAATGGTACCGCACTTCGTCAGGAAAGAATACAAAGGGTCTGGGTTTGGGCAGAAAGACGAAAGACAAGGATATATCTAGCCCACATACTTTTTTTTTTTTTTAGCATCTCCCTAGATTACTAAAAAGTATTGCCAATATTAAGAATAAAGCAAGAAAACCCAAACTGATTCCGACGTTTTCAGTCAGAGGCCCGCCTGGTGGGCGGGGCCGAATGAAAATCGTTCTTTAAAAAAAAAAAAAAAGAGAAAAAAAAGAAAACTAGTTCCAGCCCACAAAGAATAGGAAAACATCCCTAGCAGTGCTTAAAATAACTTCGTTTTTAAGGCAGGTGCTAAAACAAAAGACTGCATCATACCCTCGTGTAGTTAGTTAGGCTGTAGTCGTATGTTCAGATTATCTTGGTGGCGGTGACTCTCGAGCCGTGACAGTATGGAGCAAGCCTCACACCCAAGCCCAGGGTGGCCTGGAGGGTAGAAAAGCGTGCTTGCGGCCGTGCACGCCACAGCACGTGGCCGCCAGAGAGGACCGAGCCGCGGACTCAGCCTGTCCGCTGGGCACAGGAAGCTCGCGACTCAAACGACTCCCAACCCCTGCCCTGGCGCGGAGCCCCGGGCACGCCTCCCAGGCTCCTTGCCGTCGCCCGGCCGCGGGCAGACGGCCTCCGGTCCCTAGGCGGCGCTGTGGGCTCGCGGGGGCGGCCGCGGCTCGAGCGAGCGCCGTCTCCCTGGTGCGCATGCTCGTCTCCGCGGAGCGCTCGCTTGTGTGTTTTTTTTTTTTTTTTTTTTTTTCCGGGCGGCCCCGGCGGCTGCGTACTGGCTGTGGGATGGGAAGTAAAGCCCCAGCGAGCGGCAGCGGCGGGGCTGTGAGGAGCAGCCAGGGGGAGGCGGCGGCAGCGAGTCGGTGAGCAGCCGGGAGGAGCGGAGCCGAGGCGGAGCACCTGCAGGCACGGGCGGCGGCTTCACCATGGCGATTCGCAAGAAGAGCAGCAAGAGCCCCCCGATCCTGAGCCACGAATTCATCCTGCAGAATCACGCGGACATCGTCTCCTGTGTGGCGATGGTCTTCCTGCTGGGGCTCATGTTCGAGGTGAGCCCGCCCCGCGCCCCAACCGCCCGCCGCCCTCGGCCCGGGGCCGCGGGGACTGCGGCCGGGGGCCCGGACGGGCCTGCCCTGCCCGGCACCGGCGGGGGCTGCGGGCCCCGGGGGTCTGGCCGGCGGGGCGGCCGCGTCGCCCCCGTGGCGGACGCGCTCCCCTCTCTCCCGCCGCCGCCGCCCCCTCCCACCGGCCTGGCCGCGCAGTTCCTGGTTCCCGCGAAGGGTTACGTGGCAGCCGGCGAGGGGCCGGCGGGCGGCGGGGGCGGCCCCTGGTCTGCCGAGCTGGCTCCGGGCGGGTGCGCCCCGCCGGCGGGGACCGGCGGAAAGTGGAGGCCAGGCCTGGGGGCGGGGGCCGGGGGAGCACCCGGGCCGGGGGGCGGGGGCCGGCAGGACAGAGTTTGGGGTGAGCGAGACACAGACGGAGCCCGGCGTCTGCTGGCAGCGGGGCTGGGCACGCCGAGCCACACCGATGGTTTGAATTCGTGTCTCCCAGACTGGCGTTATTACCAGCCAGTCGCCGAACTTTTTTGCCCTGACGCTCGCTTTTTCCTTAAAGAAACAACATCTGAAACGTAAATCGAGGTTCTGAACAGTAGTGTCAAGGAGTCGCGTTAATGTTCTTTTTGATTCTTGAAGTATATGAGAGCTTGGCAGTGTCAAGAGTGTGTAAATTCTCTTCCCATGTATCTAGTATTTTGGTGACTTAACAGCTGTTGAATGTGGGTAATAAACTTTGCAAGGTGAGCGCGTAACGTCGTTCTGTTTTCTTTCCCTCGCTTCCCAATACACACGCCCATTCCTTATCTTCTTTCCCGTTTTCATTTTTCTCTATAGTCCCTGTACTTCATCCAACATGCTAAGTATTTTACTTATTTATTGTCTGTCCCCCCTCCTGGAATGTAACCTCAGTGAGGGCAGAAATTTGGGGTTTTTACCAGTCTGTTTCCAGTGCCTAGAATAATGCCTGGGATGTGGGGAGCGCTTTAAAAACATATTTGTTGAATGAGCGACATTAGGAATCCTTGAGAAAAACTATTGGCATGAAACTACCAGTGACCGAAAGAGGAATACAATTTTTAAATGGAGTCCATGTGGGTTTTTTAAGTGTTACTATTAGGTAACTTAATATTTTAAATGTATTCTTCTCTTTAAACGTGCTATTCTAAATCTAGATACAGATTTTTAAAATTCCTGATAGTGTCATTTATGTCCACTTAGTCCACTGCGAAGGAGGAGGGGAGTAGGTATAGTAAGAACTAATGATGATGCATGCTTTCTTTTAGGCTGGGCCTGTGCTGCTTACCTACTGAGCGACCCAAGGCCAAGCCTCAGTTTTTCCACTCTATCTAAGGAAATAACACCACCTGTGATATTCTCACAGCCACTGTGGAAAAGATCAGATGATGCTGTGTGAAGGCATCTGGTTTATAAAGTAGTATATAAATTTCTGATATTATTAAAAATGCAGTGCCCGACGTTTGTACTCACTTTCTAAATTTCATATTTATACTTTCTGCTTTGATATTAGAAGTAATACTTTTGTATATACAATATATTCAACAGTTCTGTAAAACTTGCTATAACTTGTCTCCACATGGTAAGAATTCCTGACTTTAAAAGTATAATATGGGAGTAATATTACCTGCAAGGCATGTTTGCATTGCTTTGAATGAAATGGACGATGAATCAGAAATAGTGACACTTAGAAATGGTATAATTTTGCTTTTATGTAAAATGTTTCACATTCTCTTATCACATTTCTAGGGAAGTTCACCACCTGTCCTTGTCTCAGATGTTAATGACTTTTTTAATAGTGATTGGATTTTCACTTTTATGTAAATCTGTAAAATGTGTAAATCTAAGAAGACACAACGAAGATCTAAATAGAAGTTTTTAAGTCAGTTCAAAGAAAATGTAAAAACGATATACAGAAGAGGGAAGTTTGTGCAAGTTGTACATTTTACCATATATTGAAGTTTTAGGATTTGAAAGAATGTTATCTACGTATGGGAAAAATTGACTAGGCTAGTTCTGCTATTCGATTTTTTAAATAATTGCTGCTGAATCTCAAAGTTAACATAATTATAGAATGACAGAGTTTGCGCTAGAATAATAGAGAAGTTGGTATTTTTACAGTGAACTGTTAAGCCTTTTGTGTGAATACGCTGAGGAAATGTCAGGGGATGGATGTGAAACTGACAAAGCAATGACAGATGTTGTGTTACTAGACGTTACTAAACGCAGAATCAGTATAGATATGCTGTGGAAGCATAGGTGGTGGAGTTTAAGGGTTTCGTGTTCGAGTCAGGGCTTTTACAGTTCGCTAACTGGGCGACCTAGGACACATCATGTAACTTCTCAGAACTTGTTTCCTTTTCTGTGATCTCTAATGGCTTCATATTTGAGTTAGGACAAGTTAAAGAGTCAAAAAATGGAAAGGGACTTGGAAAGCTTTCAAAATTGAGGCTACAGAAGAGGAGTTAGGGGTTTCCAAAAGGAATATTTTTGTCTGGAAGTGAGTTACTTTCCAGATATTCAGGAGTCTAGGTCGTGTGGATCATGCAGATTTGGGAGACAGTCAAAATTGCAACTATCTTGGAACAGTTTTAGAGGTTTGCTTTACTTTTAAGCATGACTTAATGCAAATCTTTTCTTTTTTTTTTTTTTTTTAGAACTTAATTTTATAAAAGCCCGTGGGGAAGTGGAATTCGATATTCAGACATTGTCTTTTTATCTCTCAGGCACCCAGTCAGTGCAGTAGTCACATCAACCTCTAACAAGTACGAAATAGTTACGCGCTCTGTGTGACAAGGAAAAATACCAAACCCACTGGTGACTTCTTAATTAAATATTATGACATTCATGATGTTGCATATACATAGAATTAAACAGTTCATTAGAGTTTGTGGTGAATAAGTCTCATTTTTTTCTCATAAAGAACAGTGCTATAAATATCCAGAACTGTCATAAACTTGGTAATTTAGTGCATTATAGGTTTCTGTAGTATATTCTATTCTAATTTGCCTTGCTATCGATTAATTGTAAAATTAGTTGAAAACAGTACTGGCTGCAGCGTGAGGCGTAGGGGGCCTAGCAATGTCTAGGAGCATGATCACTGATTTCATTTTTCCATAAACTTCTTTGGAGTGTGTAGTTAGCATTTTTCCTCTTCTTCTACTTAATTCACATGCTAAACTAGCTGGAGGCCAGACTTTAATTTTATGTGAAGCCTAGCATAAAAGGATAATCTGATTATTTATTTATTTATTTATTTTGCTTTTGGAATTTGCTATTAAATTTATCTTTGAAGACTATTACTTGGTTTGTAAGCAACTCTTAAAAAATTGTCTTAGCTGTGGTGGCAGTGGCCTCATATTCCAAACTAGAAATGGGTATGGTGTATGTGTGTGTATTTATGTTTTTATACATGAAATCTAAAGAAAGGTATTAAAAGATGGAATTTAGTAATCAATCAACTTTCGTAAAATAACAGCATGAAAGCAGTGTTACCCGGGAGATCCACGCCATCATTCTGCTCTGACGCGTCGTGGGAACCACCCACGTTGTAACAAGAAGCCTTACTGGCCTTTTCTGTTCCAGTGACCTTTACATACCTACCGCAGTGAAGCAGCTCGCTTCAGTGGTTATACCCGGGACTGTCCCGCGGGCCTGCCTTCTGTCCAGATCCTGAATTCCAGGGTAGAGCTCAGCCACAGCTTACCTGTTGCTCGGCTCCCTCATTCTGCTGCTCAGGGCGCCAGCTGTCCAGCTAGTCCCAGCTCTCACGGTCCCCTGGCCCCCTTCCCTCCTCTCCAGTGTGTCAGCCCCCTCGCTGCAGTGCCTTTCCTGCAAGACTTCGTTTGGCCACGCTCTTCCCAGGCCCTCAGCTCCTTTTTCTCTTGATCTTTCTCTCTGTTCACCCTGCAGATATCCAGCCATGGATCCAGCAAGCCATCTGCATTTTCGGTGCCTCGCCATCATGGATTGCAAGAGAAAGGCATACACTCAGGCTGATAGATTATTACCAATCAAAGGTTTCTAACCTCAGACATCAGTGCCGCCTAGTGACCTTTTTACTTTTTCCTGGCCAGCCCCTTTCCCTAAAGGAACTGTATAAACATTCATCCTTCAGGTCCCTAACTCTGCTGCACAGATGAGTTGCTTTTTTTTCCACAGAGAAAATAAGAGTTTGTCAGATGTGAATTTCTTCAGTTTACTGCCCTTTGAACTTTTCTCATCCATTGTTACCATCTTCCCAGTCTAAGAGGAAAACTTCTCCATAAACTTCTAGCTCTATCCTTACATTTCATTTCCTACCAGATCTTTCCATCCATTATCCGGTTATGTGGTTAACTTCTCCCTTTTCCCTGGCACTTTTCTGGTCCCCACTCCCACTGCAAGCGCGGTCTCTCCATCATCAAAACGACATAAATCTTGACCTGGCATCTGTCATGAGGCACCACGTTGTTCCTCTCCTGTTCTGCAGTGTGCCGTGATGTGCCTTTCGTTCTCCCTGCTTTGCTGGAATTCCTCAAGCCGTGACCACTGTGGTCCGCTCAAATTGTCCAGTCCAGGCACTTTTCCTGCCACATCTCTGGTGGAACTTTTGACTTTATTAATCACACCTTTTTGAAATGTTTCCCCCTTGGCTTGGGGGGCATCAGTCTGTCTTCTTTCTCTTTCTGCTTCTCTGATCACGCCTTGCTTTGCCACCAGCTTTTCCTCTGCCTGCTCGGTGGCCCGACGTCCTCGCCTGCAAACACTGCGCACGCTCCATGGAGGATGTATGTGTTTCCATAGCTGCAGCTACCTCCTGTGAAGAGGCTGTCCCCAATCTTTAAGTGGGGTCTCCCTGCGGGGAGAGTTCCAGACTTAGGCTTTAGCTGCCTAGTAATCTTTCCACCTGTATCTGTCACAGAAATCTAAGTTTATCTAGAACTCAGTTTCTTCTGTTTACCCCCAAACCTGCTGTTTCTCCTGTATTCCAAATTTTTATTAATAATACTGTTTTTCACTCAGTTGTTCAGGCCGTAAGCATCCATAGATAGTCTTTGACTCTGCTTTCCAAGCCTGTGCCACCTCAGCGGCACCACCTCGACCACCTCCGTCGTTCATGTCTTGTGCTCTTGTGATCTGTCCTGTGCTCTCTTCCAGAATTCTTGTATTTCACCTGCATACTTACTCCAGCTTATATTTTAGCTAGTACTTACTCGGTAATGCCGATCAGCCCCTGATATGTGCCAGGCCTCCTGCTGGGTTTCTGAGCAATATGGAGATTGAGCGATGAGCGGAAAACAAGCATGATCCCAGCTCTCACGGGGCCTGCTTTCTCATGGGTGAGGCAGAAATTATTATAGCAGTCACACCAAGAGTATGTGTTTTGAAGAAAAGCCCTTCCGTGGGACATAAAAAAGGACGACCTCCTCTAGGGGACAGGGCAGGCTTCCTTGAAAAGGTGTGCTTGAGCTGAGATCCGAGGGGGGAGGCTTCCCACACTGTGTAGACAGATCTGCACGTGCGCGGACCTCGTGGTAGGAGTGCAAGAGGCAGGGGAGTGGAAAGAAAGGGCCTGAGATGAGGCTGGGGGCCCAGGGACGGCCGTGGGCTGTTGCATGGGCCACATAGAAGGTTCTGTTCTTTATTCTAGAAAGGATGAGAATCCAGTGAAGGATTTCCCAGGGCAGGGGTGGAGGATGGGCGTGGGAGAGGTGTTAACATGACCAGATGATTCTGGTCGCAGTGAGGATACGGGTCTAAGGGGGCTTGGGACACCACTTGGTAAACCACAACTGGCAATCTTTCTGAAAACCACACATACACCTCTCTCCCCTGAAAATTCTCCCATCATGCTAAAAGCAAATCTTATCTACTTAGCTCAACAAACAAGGCTTTGGTTGCTTTTCTAAGCTTTTCTACCACTTCTGATGTGTGCCCATGCCAGGCCTTGTGTCATCTGCGACCCGACCTTCACACTTTGTTTCCTCTGCCATGCTGCCCACTTTGTCCCGCTGGTCAGCTTTTCTTTTCCAGTGAGACGGCTCCCACACCACCTTACCCCGTCCTCCGAGAAGCCTTTCCAGAACGTGCCTCATTCCACACCCAGGAAAAAACAATGACCGAAAAAGTTCATTGTCGATCCCGGGTACCCATTGGCACTGACTCTGCAGTCTTCCTGGCCCAGCTAAACTCTTCTTCGTCTCCAGGGATTATGTATCATTCATCATCGTTACCCTTTCCTGTCTTGCACACTGCCTGGTACTTACAAATATTCAGTACACATTCTATTCTTCTGTTGTGACCACTTTTACCAGTAGTTAGGGCAGTTAAATGTTTATTGACCACCTAGTATGCCGGGTGTGTGGGAGATTACACACACACCACAGACCCTACCTTTGATCCATTTTTGTCATAGTAACTGTGTTTCCTTTTATGAACTTACATTAAAATTGTTTCTTGCTAGAAACTGTGTTTTTTGTACAAAGTCTAGAGTGGAGAAGCATTATCTGCCAAATCACTGTTTACTGGAACTGCAGAGAGCCTCTTTTGAAGTCTTTAAGTTAGGAATGAATTGCACAACCTCATCTAAACTGTAGAATGCTCTGGTGAATTTTGTAAACACTCAGGCTCGACTCGCTGGTAATCAGGAATTCTCTTGGTGCCTGTCAGGGTGCCACTGGCACTAGGGTGCCCTTGGTTCTTAGATTTGGGGACAGACCTTGTAGTACTTCCCTGATGTCCTGTTCAGGAGGTCACGAATTCACTCGATCTTTTCTTTTCCTACTAGATAACGGCAAAAGCTGCTGTCGTTTTCGTGACCCTTCAGTACAATGTTACCCGCCCTGCAGCAGGTAGGCGCTTTCCCTTCGGAATTTTCTGTTCACGTAGAAAAGTTCAGTTGGACAAAGTAAAAAAAATGTCTGTGAAAACTAGGTTCTTCATTAATTTTCACAAATCTCATGATTAGACTAGACATTATTTTGACGATTTTGTAATGCATGATCTGATGTTTCAGCTGGCTTCACCTTGTATATCATATGAAAATCAGTTTGCATATGTTTAATGTTTGTTATATATTTTTATTATAAGTGGACTTGAAATTATGTTGAAGAACTTTCTCTTTTTTTGCCTTCTCTTTCCCTCTGATCTCTTCATAAGAAAATTCTAAGCACAGATATTTTACATTTGTTTACAGAGTCATTGTTCAATCAAGGCACAACATTTAGGTTTGTTTTTTTTTTCTGACCTCTGAGTTTTGGATCTGTAATAACAATCCTTTTAAGCCAATTTTATTTTTGCTTTTTTGTTGTGCTTTACCTATAACATTATTTCGATTACAGAGAATGTCAGGAAGCTCTAGTAGTTAATAGTACCCAAACTACACTTTTAGGTTTTATTTCAAAAGGGTTTTCTCTATTTTGCATTGTGAAGATCAAGTTGTTACTGGAAGTTGACTGTTATTGAAGACAGAATTATAAATAACTGGCATGGGTAACAGATGGGAATATCCAGTTAATGAAATATTAACATATTTAGGTAGTAAACTTGCCCTGAATCTCTCTATTTAAAAGGTACGATCGGTTATAGAACAGTAGTTGGTTTTTGTTAAGTTATATAGTTTTATAAATATTTGATTTAGTGACTTAGATATCAGATTACTGAAAACCACAGTTATTTTGAAATTCGAATATGCCAGAGAAGAATGTAGCACTTTTACCAGTTCCCAACTATTTGATTAAGATTTGTTCTGAATAATTGGCCATTTCGAGGATCAAAAACAATTTCAAGTAGCAGTTATCTCTACTGCTTATAGATCAAAACTAAATCACTATAGGTTAAATCAGTTTTTCCTTCAGAATCATAATGTGTCTAGTGTGAAAATAGAGGTAGAAAGTAGAAAGTTGCAAAAGGTCCTGGAAAAGACAGGCAAATGGGCTAAGTATAACTTTGGTGTAAATTACGAATAACCCGCTCTACCCCAGGGTGATACCAGTTTTAGTTTCCCCCAGGACCTGAGTGTGGCCACTCCTCCCTGTTTTTTGGTTTCGATGGCTGTGACTAACATGTGTCAAGACTTTGTAGTTTCCGAAGCTTTCGATTTCTAGATAGCCGCTTCAGTTTTCATTGCTCCTAAACTAAGATGTCCAAATGCAAATGACCACGATGTTTCTGTAGTACTTATTGATCAGGTTAGTCATCTTTTGCTTGTTTCCATAACTGTGTTGTTCTCAGTGCTGTTTTATAATCTCATGTATATTTTTGTGTATGTGTGTCCTGTCCTTTTTGGCCTTCAGAAGAACAAGCTGCTGAATCAGCGTCCCTTTATTACTATGGTATCAAAGATTTGGCTACAGTTTTCTTCTACATGCTAGTGGCGATAATTATTCATGCCATAATTCAAGAGTATGTGTTGGATGTAAGTACCATCTTAGAAATCTATACTTTGTAAAATACTGGCTTGCCATATACTGTGATAGTCATATCTTAAATGTATTTTATAATCTTACCTATTGATTGTTTTTATTTTTAGAAAATTAACAGGCGAATGCACTTCTCCAAAACGAAACACAGCAAGTTTAATGAATCCGGTCAGCTTAGTGCATTCTACCCTTTTTTCTTGTATTTGGGGCACATTCATTCTAGTATCTGTAAGTATGTACTGTGCTTAAACTTTCATTTCTCAAAGTAGTTTTGTATACCCAAAACAGATAATGATGTTCGATTTTTTAATGCTCACAAGCAAATCTTGAACCTTAGAAAAATTCCTCTTCTGTTGTTCTTATCTAAGGTTAGGAATTCTGCTCTTGAACTAGCGTAAATCAAGTTTCACTGTCTCAATAGTTAGTTTTTATACAGCAAAACTTCTAAACTATGTTTCAGAAAGCTATACTCATTTGTAATTAATCCGAATGTTATTTGTATGTATTGTAGTCATTTGTAGATATCTCTGTATCAGCAAAGAGGGTAAGGTGTCAGTGATACTACGTCTATAATGTTTATAGATATAGTACAGTGATACTGTATTTATAATGTTTCTAGTCATTTCCCCCTTTAAAAACAGCTCAGATATTTTCCAAGTAACTTAAAATGGTGATTAATTTTCCAGTTAAAGCTATCTAAACCTTTAAGCGTATTATTCTAACTATTGATGGGGGAAGACAGTTATCTACTTAGTATTAGTAATAATGGTCCTTTAAAGTTATATGAACTTCAAAGTTACATATTTTTGAGTTTGTCAGGACGCCTTCTTTAATCGCCAGGTTAAAGATGAATAAATAGGCATAGCGAATTTTCCAGCTGCAGCGCTTCATATTGGCGACAGACTAAAACTCAGCCTTTCCAGTCAGTGCTCATTTCATTTTACACTGCTGCCTTAATGGTACTTTATAGATATCTGTACATTTCAGCTTAAAATCTATCTTATAAATTTTTAAAAACATACAAGTGTTACATTTCAGTAGCAGAATATTCATATTAAAGATAAGTCACTTTAGATTTTTTTTCTTATGCAATAAATCTCACCGAGTAGATCTGGTTATCTAAGGAAAAGATTGGGGCAGTACGTGGACATAATCTTTGTAAAACTTGGTAGTGCCTTGAGCTTCCATCTCTGTCAGGTGCTGCCTCTTCCCTGAAATTTTACTCTGATTTATCTGCAATAAAATTCATCTCCCGCAGCTGTTTTACCTGTGTTTCATACCATTTCTGTTTTTTGGTTGTTTGATGTTTGTTCGCATACATGTATTTTTTTACTCTGCTGGATTGAAAGACTTCAGAAGGCCAGGAATTTTATGTCTTATTTGACTTTTTAACTCTCATATTGATTTTGCCTTCACTAAAGTAAGCAATTCAACTGAATTTACAATAACTAAAAACAACTAAAAACTTGAACTTCAGTGGGCTCTTTGGAACCTGATGTGGGGAAAGAGTTTATAAATGTGTAAGAAATGAAAATATTGTCTGTCTCATTTTCCAAGAAGTTTGCAATATACTAATAGGCTAATTTTCATATCTTCTTTCTTAGGAAAATTACATCTCAGACCCAACTATCTTGTGGAGGGCTTATCCCCATAACCTGATGACGTAAGTCATTTCTAGCAGGCTTTTCTTAAAGACCGTGGTTACGTCACTTTTAAGGCAGAATTCATTCTTATTATTCTCTTTGGGACGTTAGGCAAAGTCATACAGTAGCGTGACTTTGCAGTCCCAGGCCATGGGAAAAAAAAAAAAACTCTGTGCACTTTTTTAACATATAATCTTTCCGACATGTTCATTAGCTTGAGAAAACTGAAGAACAGTCATCTCAGTTTAGCATTCTGTGTTCCCTTCTCCCATCCTTCTCCTCCTCGCTGCTCCATCTTCTCTAACCTTTGCTCCTTTTTTCGCCCCAGTCTCCTCACTCTTTCAGTTTCTCATTCTTCACGCTGTACGCTTGAGGGTAGGGATTGTTTCTTTTTTATCTTTCTAGCCTCCAGGGTTTCTGTACTGTGCTGTAAGAAGCCCAGTCATTGCAGAGACATTCAGCTAAATTATTCATTTTTCAAGCCCAGGTCAAGTACATCTATTCCATGTTTTTATTGTACTTGAGCCTATATTGTCTTTTGCTTTCCTGAATGTGCCATTTTGGCGTATAATATGTAGTATCCTTACATTGTCTTGACTGTTCTATAATTGCCTCATTTTGTAAGTCTTACATCACGCCCATGCCCACCAAGACTATCTGTGCCTTGACAGCGAGAGAAACTATCCCTTATTTTATAGCCTTTGTCATGCCAGGCCGTAGGTGCTTGTCACCTAGATATCACTTAGCAAATGCTCTCTGTGTGAGAATTGGAGAAAGAGATATGAAGGGAATAACATGACCGTGCGTATCTTTGTTTTAAGTCCAGCAGTAATACCCACTCTGCTGAGTCATTCTAACTTTTAAAATTTAGATTAAGTCAACTTTTATAGAATGGGCTTATCAACATTTTATTGATATGGGACTGTATCTTCCCCTATCCCCAAAAATTATTTCAGACTGGCTTGTGTTCTCTATTTTAGACTTCTGGAGGAGTGAGAGAAGGGAGAATAAAGAGAAAGCAGAAGGCCTGGAGGGGTGTAATGTAAAGTGGAGACAATATATTGTCTTGGCTGGTTAGGACCTGTCTCGGGGGACCCTTCTGTGCCATATTCCTCCCTTTAATCCTGGCTTCCCTCCATTTATTTGGGGCTCTCAATGTTCCTACCAGGTAGAGTTAACATATTTCACTAAGAAAAAAGCCAGGGATATTGGAAATTGGGATTATCCCAGTTTCGGGTGATTTTTAATCTGTGTGCCTTTGCTTTTGTGTCAGCCTTCTGCCTTCCCTGCTTCTGTGTTGGTGAAACCTTAACTGATCCGTGATTTGATTCCCTCAGTGACGTTCCTTATGTTTTCAGTAGCTAACATGACACATGAATCAGTATTAATAACTAATGGGCAGGGGCCTCTGGTTCCTCCCAGCTAGCTTGCATGTTAACAGGGTTCTGCAGATGTCTTTCCTTCTGCGTTTAATCCAGAGGAATTGACTGATGGTGGGAGCACCCTCGGGAGATGGGAAGTGGCTGTGGGAGAGTTATTTAAAGGTGCACAGAGTACTGTGAGGGGCCCTGAAATGGTGACACAGAGGTAGCTATCCTACTTTATAGTGTTTGTTTTTACGTTATTCTTTTTAAAGTATAATGCTGTAAAATGTGTTTTTTCCTTTCTTGTGTTATGCAGATTTCAAATGAAATTTTTCTACATATCGCAGTTGGCTTACTGGTTTCATGCTTTTCCTGAACTCTACTTCCAGAAAACCAAAAAAGTAAGCTGGCATTCTATGATTTTAAAAATTATCTTGTCATTTTTTCCTTTCCTGTAAAGTCCTTCTAAAATATTTTCTGATGTCCTCACCTCTCTCCACAAAGACCGATGTCCTTAAGGACTTATTAAAAAACCTTTAGTCATTCTTTTCACTAAGAGAGGGATTATTTTACATTTGACATTCTAATTGCTCATTTAAAATTATATTAGTGATAACTTAAAAAAATTATAATTCAAACAAATTTTGAAATGTAATTTTAGTTTCATGCTATTGATATTCTTAGCAGTGTCACAAGTGAGACGCAAAGGATTAATCAGATTATTCTACAACTGATGGTTCTGTGTGTAAATCCCAAAGAAAAATGCGGTATTGAAAAAAGTAAACCATGGTTAAATACTCACCAGCGAAGCTTTTCCTGCTATGGGTGGAGCATTCCCTTTTTAGCGTGTGGGAAAGATGTTTGTTTTATTTGAGCAAATAAACTGCTGGAGCACTGCAATATTCTTTTTTTCTAATTTTGCCCTCAGTACTTCTGAAGTCAGACTAACAGCCTATCTATCACAAATCAGCTTTATTTCCTTTATGTAACTCTTTTTCCTCTCAAAGCTAGTATAGCTCTCTGTTGTTTTAAGCTACGTAAGTAAATAAAGCTGCTCATCCGTGCCACCTCGCTGGGCCCTTCTTCCTCTGCTCTCACCTCCGCTTCATGCACGTGAATATTCTTGAGTTTTATAATCCTGACACATCAGTTCCTTTTCCTAGGATACTTTTTCCCTCTGGTAAATTAATCCAGCACTTTTATTCCCTTTTCAGGGAAGACATCATTTTAGAATTCCCACATATGAAATCATACATAGATGAGGATGTGGAGGAGGCAAGTTTGGTCATGAGTTAACGGCTGCTGAAACTGGGGATGGGTACAATGGGGATTTATTAGACTCCGCGGGTTGTTTATGTGTTTACATTGTTCCACATTCAGAACTTTTATTGCCTTGCTCTAAGAAGCTTTCCAAAAGAGAAGTATAAGAACCCAGTGACCAGTTTATCTCTGCCTCTCAAATGCCACAAACACGTATTTCTACATGTACTATAAATAGTTCATTTGTGACTATACTTGATTTATTACTGTTTTGTGTCTGTGTTTTTTTATGTCATATGTGTCTGTCATCATTGATGCTGTCTGCTACAATTGAAAAATAGCACCAAATTGGAGTCCATGTACTGTGGCTCAAAAGTTTACTTTATGAAGTAGAATGTTTTTCTAGTTAAGTCAATTGTAAGGATTAGGATGATGATCTGTAATGCCTTTGACCTACAACTGTCTTAAGATAAAATGCTTCGACTCAGAATTTCCAGTAGCCCTTCCCAAATTTCCAGTAGCCCTTCCAAGTTCTTTAAGCACCTAATGTGAGCCATAGATGTCCTAGAGCTGCGGTGTCCAATACAGAGTCACTGGTCACATCGAAATTCAATAAAACGAAATTTACAAATTCACCGTCGTGGTTACACTAGCCTGTCGCAGGTGCTCACTAGCCACCTGTGCCTGCACTGTCCACCACTGTGGATAGCAGAGAGAGAGAGAACGTTTCCATCGCTGCAGGACGTTCTGTTGGGCAGTGCTGCTGAGAATATCATAGTTCTTTGATGTCTTAGCACCATGGCTCAAGTATTTAAAGCCGTATTCATGTGCTTTTATACCCATGGACATAGTACCTCTGGGTTTCAATATTAATCCATATGTCTGTATTTTGTTCATTGACCATGTAAGTCAAGAGGGACATTTCAAAATAATTGTTCATTTTGGTTCTTAAAGCTCTTTTCTTATCGGTTCCTGCCAGATGGCATTTCTCCAGAAATGCAGTCTAATTTTTATGGAATAATTTGCATAACTTAGAACTTAACTGTGGAACTATTTTTAACACCTACATATTACAGTCAAAAGTAACTGTTTCAAGTAATTAACATAATTTGAAAGTAACAGCTGCATATGTGTTAAACAGTTCTTAAAATTTACTCTGAAAATTATTTTTGGAAGAACTCTTTACTGGAAGAAACTAGTACAGTGATTGTTTTGAACCAACCCTACAGAGAAATGAAGAAAGAAAGGAACACTGTTGGTAACAGTCCAAGAGGTGTGTTAGTCACAAATAACTCAGTTTTTTTTGAGGAGAATATTTTAATCACATGTCATATATATACTTCAATATAAACAGCCCTCCATTTTACCCATAAGCAGATTCGAAGTATATTTTCTTAGCAATCTTGAATATATGAGGTTTCAGGGAAGTGTGAATGAAACAGCCAAGTGTTTTATTTCTGATATTTAGTTTATTTAATTATATATCATATAAAGTATATTAAATGAGAAATAATGCTTTTTCCCTCCTATTTCGTGAAAGTTATATTCACACTTTCCACATGCAAATATTCTTACTATTTCATCATCACTAGAGCCACTCTTAAATCACCTCCGTGTTTCAAAGTGCATTGTCTTACTTTTGTCTTACTGATTCGTCCACTAGATCTCTGTAAGCATTTAGAAATTGTATTGATTGAGGTTTTTAAGGCTGTGTATCTTACCCATTTATTTGCTGTTCAGAATAAACTAATCGATATCGATCCATATAATATGAGTTTTGAACAAATTTAAATATGAGATGGCTCCATCTGTGGTTTAGGGGAAAATCTTTGCCTTATATTTGGGCATATATGTGATACTCCATTTAAAGTAAAGTTTGTTTTTTAGTATAGTTAGTTAAGAAAAGCATGTCTTCTAAAAACAAAAATTTACTAAAGTATATGGCTGACTTTTTAATAAAAAGGTGTCAAAGTAACAACTAAAAATTTCACTTGCAGTTATTGATAATTTTAGAATTTGGTTTAAGTATACGATAAGATTTTTCATGAAAAATGAGACTATCAGGCTTTTAAGTCATTCTGTAGTTTCATCCTTAAGTAAACTACATTTACATTAAGACTATGTAAGAACTTTGGTTTGCCCAAATACTGATTTTCTTGAGGATTCTGGGATTAACTGAGGAAATTTTCTAGGGTTAAAGAAATGTTCCATATCTGTATGAGTGTGGGAATATGGGTTACACAAACAACTATGTATTTGTCAAAACTCACCAAACTGTACATTTTATTCTATATAAATTATAGCTCAATAAGCTAAGGTAAAAAATAATTTTTAAAAAATATATAAGAACTTGGCAAAGCTTTTTTAATAACTCATTTTCAGTGTGTATTTTTCATTTCAAGTATAAAAAAAGTTTGTTAATCGTTAAACAAACAAATAAGCAAAACCTCATTTCTGGATCCTAGTAGAAAAAGTTTATTTACATAACAGAATCATAGGATGATATGTGAAAACGTCTTGAGACACCAAAATAACTTTCTCTCAGTCACTTGCATATTCATATAGACTCTAGATTCTAGAACAGCGATGAGCTACTTTGGATGGCGCGTGATGTGGCCAGTGAACACGTACCACGAGCTCCCACTAAGGGGGCCAGATTTCACCCAGCCGCCTCTGTTCTCCCCATTCCCACAGTCGGTGGAAACGTGTAAGCCCCAGAGACCGTGGTGCTGGGCAGGCCCTTTGTGGGTGTCCTCTGACACGTAAGCACCCCTCCAGTGGGGCCGTAACCCCATGAGGATTGAAGAATGTCAGAGGATTTTGACTAGAACAGGGATGCTAAAAGCAGCCATTTCTAAATGAAATCTAGATACAGCTTCTTATTTTAGAAATCATGTCACGTCGCCGCATCGCCTTTGTGTTTTTAAGATAATCCGACAGCGCTTTGAACCCAGGGTGTGTGTCCTGCAGCTCCCCACAACGTCCGCCACTCCCTGTGGTGGTGCACTCGTCTCTGTCGCTCATTTATTTTTACTGTTTTCTGGTTAGGCCCTGAGTATGCAGACGTTACTTTGGAAAACATTGGCCAGTTTGTGTACGGCTGAAGGGAGCATTACTTAGCAAAAGGTTTCTTGAAAATCTGTCCTTTCGAAAGTTTTGGAAACTATTTTGAAAGCTCTTGCAGGCATTCGATGGTTGCGGAGATGGAAGGTGGTGATGGCATTTTACTCTTCGCTGTTGACTCAGTCGGTCAGCTATCAGACAGACGGAGCTAAGCTGCAAATTTGAACCTGGAATTCGGGTAGACGTTCTGGGCTTTTCTTTACCTAATGGCCAGCACAACCTTGCTTTACCTAAATAAGTTGTGATTTAAGACAAGAGAAATGGAATGGTTTTTCGAAATGTACTTTGTAATTTATAACAACGGTTTTAGATTTGTTGGAGAGGAAGAAAAGGCAGCTAGGTTCTCACTAATTGATTTATTTTTAAAACCTGTTTGTATTTCCTTAAAAGTAAATCTTTTTTAATCCTTCCAAGAAGTTACATGTCTATAAAATAGCTTTAACAGAAGTTTTCCCAGCAAATTCATTTTTAACAGAAGTTTAATGTTCAGTCAGCAATTAAAAACTAAAAAGCTTCCATTTACAAGTCTTTGGGGCCCCTGGGTGTGTTTTTCTCTCAGAAATTTGGAGCATCGATGAGCACATCTGAAGGAATATGGCAGTATTTCCCATCTTAAGTCATTGACATGCCACCTTGTTGTAACTTAAAATATTTTATTTAAAGTTGTGGTTAAAATGTTTCGTTGCGTACTGTCTACAATCATTTTGCGCGGTGCCCGCGGTATACCCGCCGCACTTGGGGAGCAGGCATGCGTGGCATGTCGCATTGCACGGACCCCTTGTGGACGCGGGCAGCGCGTGGTCGTGACGCGCGGAGAGGGATCTCGACGGAAGATGAAAACGGAGCGGAGGGGATCTTCAGGCGGCTTGTGCCCAGAGGCCCCTTTCTCTCCAGCTGGAAGAGCCGCTGTGACCGTGGCCTCGGGTCTTGGGACTTTTCCCGAGTCCCCGACGAAGCGCGATCGATGGCGCCCTGCGACCGCGTTCCGCCCCCAGCACGACCCGTGGATCTTTCTCCCTAGGGACACTTTTAGTTTAAAAGTACACTCGTGAAACGTCGACGCTGCCCCAGAAAACGTGATGCAGTAAATGTAGGGGGAGAAACGGGACCCGTGGAGACCCGCGCGGGCTCCTCTGGGAGCCGGGGGTGAGCTCGGCAGGCGCCCGAGGAATGCCGCTCCGCCCGCGCCTTTTAATTTTAATTATCATCCGTGTGCGGTACGCGAATGGTACCAACCAGGCTAGCATGGCCTTGTCTGTATGCTCCAGGCCAAGATAGCCAGATATATGGACTTAGAGGTTCCCCACACGATCCAAAAGTGGAGTTCCTGTGAAACCTTCCAGAAGCTGAACTGGCCTGACGCAAAGAAGCAGTTACCTAAGGACAGATGCTTCTTGCTCGCGGACCCCCAAAATAGACCGCGATGAAGCGCAGATGCTCACAGGCGCGGCTCGGCGCTGTGGCGGCCTGACGCCGAGATGCTCAGTGTGGTTCCCGGGGAAGGAGCTGGGGGTGCCGCCTGCTGGGGTGCACGCTGCCCCAACGACTCACTGCCAAGCAAACGCCAAACGCCGATTTCACTTTTCCCCTTTTATCACAATCCTCTTCGGATTCCTTTCAGTTAGCGGAAACAGATATCAAGCTAGGCCATTTGTAAAAGTAAAGCGAACTTCGGAAAAGCTGGGGATACCCGTATAATGGAAAACTGCCAAAACAGTAGCAGTGAGAGGTACAGCATTTCAGAAATTGTTTACTGGGCCCATCGCTGTATTTTGCAAACTTTTTGGACTGCAACCCAAGGTGAAAAACTAGATTTTACATCATAATTGGGGGGAGGGCGGGGGGATATAAAATCTGAAATACATTTTTCATGAACAGTACAATGTGCTGTACACTTTAGCATTTTCTATTCTAGATTTTAAAAAAAGAGGTTAGTGTGACCCCCTAAATTGATTTTATGATCCACTAGTGGGTCTTGATTTATGTTTTTTAAAAACACTTTCTAACATAACCAGGTTGTTGGGGACTATGGATGGAGAAATGAGATGCAAAAGAAAAATCTGGTTACTTGGCTTACAGGGTTGGTAAAAGGAGAATGTATAATTAGGTGGTATCCGAAGTGAGAAGATAAATTTTTAACCTTCAATTTTAATGACTGTAACTGATCATGAAAGGGACTAAAAGCATAAGCTAAAAAATGTAAATACTATTTTAGGTAAACAAAAGTATTTCTATTGCTATAAACATAGCAGTTATAATATTGGAAGGGTATCATTATGGTTATTAATATTGTGTCATTCAATAAATGTTTATTATAAAAGGAAACATAGATCTTAGCCCTGAAAGGGACTTTGAGTTCATCTGATTCAAACAAACCCAGGTATCATTCACACGTACACATGGGCCGCCAAAGCCGAGCAAGGCTCAGTGACCTGCTGAAGCCACGCTGTTGATTGGGAGGAGCGGTTGGGACCAGGTGCGGGGCAGAGCGACCTTCAGATCTGCTACAAGAGTATGTTTTCCACGCGGCCACGCTGCCCAGGGAACAAACGTTTCCGCATTTCCATGTGTAACGCAGTCTTCTGCTTGCAGGAGGACATTCCCCGTCAGCTCGTCTACATCGGACTTTACCTCTTCCACGTTGCCGGGGCTTATCTGCTGAAGTGAGTCGGGGTTTCTCCTGGGTGTGTGTGTGGACGGGGCAGATAGAATGCTCATCTGTCTTAATTGATAAATAATCTTTACATTTTCAATTTGGTTTTTCAACAGCTTGAATCACCTAGGACTTGTTCTTTTGGTGCTGCATTATTTTGTTGAATTTCTCTTCCACATTTCCCGCCTGTTTTATTTCAGCGATGAGAAGTATCAGAAAGGGTAAGTTGCTTAGCCACTCTGGCTGGTGTAGTCAGTGCCTGTGCCGCCAAGGTCCATGCTGTGGGCAGTTATGTTACTGAATAAGTTGTTAGTTGCAGCTTTAAACAAAATGAAATTATTTAACAATTCAGGTTGATGTTTTACTCTCAACTGGAGTCTTAGGCAAGAGAGAGATTATATAGAAACTTGTAATTGTGAAGGCTTTTAAGGTTCACTTCTGACTTATCTAACTTTGCTTATTGCATCTTTTTCTTTTGGAAAAGGAAATAGGGAAGTAAACTTTCAGAAGAAAATGAAATAATAGATATATATATATATCCTTAAAGATATTAAAATATTTTGATGAAAATCAAACTGGAAACAATTGAAGCAGTATGACTTGTAAAGAGTATGAAGCCCTAAAAAAAATTAGAACTAGGACTCTTAAATGAGAATGAATATTCTGTTTACAGCACAGCTTTTGTTTTGTCCAGCAGTTTTCAAAATTACTACGTATACCAGTAGTTCTGAGGATCACTAATAGTAGTTAAGATAAAAGGATCAGCTAAACAAAAAAACCATTTCTTTACTGGACTTCCTAGAACCTTAGATATGCTAATGCGTATCTTTACGAGTGTAATACAATGTAGTATTTTCCAAACATTTTACTTGCAGGTCCTTTTTGCAGAAAAATATGAAATGGTGTTTTAATATGCATGTACCTAATAGGAATCTGACTCCTCGTAGGGTATTTCCTCATCTTTGCAATCGTATCAATCTGACACGACATTTTCCCTTCCAGATTTTCCCTGTGGGCAGTTCTGTTTGTTTTGGGAAGACTATTGACTTTGATTCTTTCGGTACTCACTGTTGGCTTTGGCCTTGCAAGAGCAGAGAACCAGAAACTGGATTTCAGTGCTGGAAACTTCAATGTGTTGGCTGTAAGGTACGGTCAGTTGAACATTTTTCTCACTTTGTACGGCTGTATAGTATTATCAGGTTACAGAATGAATTATCTAAAAAATGAAGGGGCCAGTGTGGGGGTTAGGGAAAATATTCATTTGATTTGATTTCATGTTGCGGTTTCTTATGTCTAGATTTAAATACTAAAGCATTCATTTAACTTCTGGGATTAATTATTAATGGGATAATTATAATCTTGGGAATTTAGCACTAAATTAATATCAAAACAAAATAGATTATTCAGTGGTATTGTTTTGATGTGCTCCAATATTTTGGGTTTTTTTTTAATATCCTCAGAATTGCTGTTCTGGCATCAATTTGCATTACCCAAGCATTCATGATGTGGAAGTTTATTAATTTTCAGCTTCGGAGGTGGAGGGAACATTCTAATTTTCAGGTACCAGTTGTGAAGAAGAAGCCAGCAGTGACGAAAGGCAGGTCTTCTCGAAAAGGAACAGGTACTGTTGTGGGTCTTGTTTATAATCTTACTAAGATTAAAATCCTATCGAGAAAATTGTATCCTGCATTTTAGCTAAGTTAGAGGCAGAAGAACCTTGCCTGTTCTCCAGTTCGGTGATTCTCTAGGGTCAATTAGTTCCCTCAAAAGCTGTCCTCTTAGTTCTCCCTGCTTGGTTACCTTGAGCCACTAGATACCAATGTAATGGGCAGTTTCAGTGAATACCTAACCTAGAAAGTGATGGTCTGTTCTTTCAGGCCTCTTATTTAAAAAACAATACCTCATCATAACCATCTGCTCTTAGCGCCAAGCGGAATAGTTAATGACATCTGGTTGCTTGAACCTTTTCTGGACATTTCATATAAATGGAGTCATAGCAATACGTAATCTTTTGCAACTGATTTCTTTCACTTAGCATGTTTTTAAGGTTCATACATGTAGCATGTACCGATACTTCATTTTTTATGGCCAAATAATATTCCATTGTACGGAATATTATACCATACTTTGTTTAACCATATGTTAGTTGAATATTTGGATTGGTACTGCTTTTAGGCTACTACCAGTAGTGCTGTGAACATTCATGTGTGGGTTTTTGTTTAAACACCTGTTTTCCGCTCTCTTGGATACATACCTAGGCGTGGAGTTGCTGGGTCATATGATAACTCCGTGCTTGACGTTTTGGGAGAACTGCTAAACTGGTTTCCAAAGTGGCACTACCATTTTACACCCGTCGTTTTGCCTGTTGCTATCCAGCTGTTCTTATACCGCTTGTTGAAAAGAATTAATTTTTCTCTATTGAATGGTCTTGATATTCTCGTGGAAAATCGGTTGACCATAAAAGTAAGAACTTATTTCTGGAGTTTCAGTTCTACTCTCTTAACCTGTAAGCTGTCACACTGTCTTGATTACTGTAGCTTTGCAGTAACTTTTGAAATCAGGAAATGTGAGTCCCCCAGTTTTGTTCCTTTTTGTGTTATTGTGGGTCTCTATCAGGTTGAGAAAGTTTCCTTCTGTTCCTAGTGTGTATTTTTTATTATGAAAGGATATTAGATTTTGTCACTTGCATTTTCTGAATCTGCTGAGACTGTCAAATGGCTTTTGTCCTTTATGATAGCATGAATCACCTTAATTGAATTTTGAATGTTAAGTCAATAGTTATTTCTGGGGTAAATCTCACTTAGTCATGGTATGTAATCCTCTTTAGATGTTGCTTGATTTGGCTTGCTAATATTTTCTTTAGGATTTTTTCATCTATTCATAAAGGATATTGTTGTGTAATTTTTTTGGTAATGTATTGCTTCTCAAATATAAATCCAGTCTTGCGTTCTGGCATAACCCCAAGTGATGATGATAAAAACATCACTTTTGCTGAATTGGTTTTTTTCAATATTTCGTGGGTATTTTTACATTTGTTCATGTAAAAGATTGGCTTGTCATTAGCGTTTTATTGTTTTTGGAAATATCCTTCTCAGGTTTGGGTATCAGGGTTATGCTGGGCCTGTGTGTAATATCAGCATTATTTCTTTTTCTTTTTTAAATTTTTAGTTACATTTGGCATATAATATATTGGTTTCAGGTGTACAGCATGGTGATTAGACATTTATATAATTTAAAAAGCAATCACCCCAATAAATCTAGTATCCCTCTGACAACATACAGTTGGACTTGTTCTCGAAACCAACACAGACAGAGCGAGTAACCCTTGCCAGCCTTGGCACCAGCATGAGTGAGCTTCAGTCGTGGTCTGCCCTTTTGTGACCGTGGAGCACATTTTGTCACAGCTCCGATCCATGCCATGGAAGGCAGTTTTTGCCCTGAACATCCTGAGTCATGAGCTAGAATTTGTTAGATGCACCTTCATCATTCTGCAGGTCAGCCAGGCTCCCTTCAGAAACACGACCCTGGAGTCCATCAGATGGGGTTGTTCCCTTCAGTTCTCGTGACGGGCGTTTCCCAGCGGTTCTCGTGTTGAACGTAGCTGTTGCCTTCACATCATACCGATCTTTCTTAGAAAACGGACCCACCGCTTGCTTCTCGGCTCCGTTTTTGCCACCTTTCCGGAGGCACTTGTTCTTGGCCACTATGTGGTGATGCTCACAGAGCCAGAAGGGCCAGATTCACATTCTTTAGTTAAATAACAGAATTATTCAGATTTTCTATTCTTGTTTCTCTTTTGGTAAATTCTGTTTTTCAAGGAATTTATTTTATCTGAATTTTCATATGTATTGGTGTGAAATTATTCATGATATCCTCTTGTTATCTTATTAATGCCATGGAACAGCAGTGATGGCCAGTTTTCATTTTCTGGGTTAGCAGTTTATACCTTTCACTCTTTTTCCCTCCATCAGCCAAGAACCAATATTTGTCTTTTTGTTGTTGTTGATTTTCTCAGTTGTATCATTGATTTCTGTTCTTATTTCTTTTTCTTTGGGTTTAAATTACTGCTCAGTTATTGCGGTTTACCTTCGTAGGATGGATCTCTAGATCCTTGGTTTTCATCTGTTCAGATGAATGACTTGCAGGTAAGGACCACCTTTGCCTTTCAGCAGTGCTTTAGCTATATTTCACAAGTTTTGATAGGCCTTTTCATTATCACTCAGTTTAAAATATTTTGTAATTCCAATTGTGATTTCTCCAACCTCGGCTTACTTATGAGTGCATTGTTAAATTTGCAAATATTTGGGAATTTTCCAGTTTTCTTTTTGTTTCTGATTTCTAGCTTAATTCCACTGTGGTTAAAGCACATGCTCTGACTGACTTCGGGTCCTTGGAATTGGTTGAGACTTGCATTATGGCTCAGCATATATTCAGTTTTGGTAAATGTTCTCCTTGCACTTCAAGAGGAGGCATAGTCTGCGTTTGCTGGGTGTCTCGTTCTGTAGGTGTGTGTTGTGTTGTTCAGTCTTCTGCATCTTTACTGATGGGGCAAAGAGTCCTGCCTTCAGTCAGTTATTGCGAGAGGTATTGACCATTTCTCCTTGTAGCTTCTGCCGTAGATATTTTGAAGATACGTTCAAGGGTCATCAAAATTTAAGGTTGTTCTGAATTCCTACTGCATTTCTTCTTTTTTATTATCAAATGTTCATCTTCATCTCTAGTTTATCTGCATTTACTGTAGCTATAGCAATTTTCTTGGGGTAAACAATTATCGTGGTGCATCTTTTCCTGTATTTTTCTGCTTTAAGTCTTTGTTCCTATGTATAAAATATGTGTCTTATAAGCAGCATATAATTCGATTTTCCTTTATTTTTTTTCATTCAGTCTGATAATCGTCTGTTTTGGGCAGTTATACTTGATGTGCCTGGGTATGATTTTCTTCGTGCTTTTCCTGCTCCGTGTCTTGTAGCGCCCCCTGAATCTTGGCGCGGTGTTTTCTGTGATGTTTGGGAAATCCTCGCCCACTACTTCAGATACTGCTTCTGCTGCATTCTGTTTCTCCTGTCCTCCTGGGACTCCATCAGTACATGTGTGAATACGCCCTTTACCCTGTCCCTTATGTCTTTTCCATCCGTTTTTCTGAGTTTCATTCTGTTTTTTTCTAGTTCACCAATCTCTTTTGTTGTGCCTAATCTGGTATTAAACTCATTTAGTAAATCTATATTTTCAGTTACTGTATTTTCTAGTTCTAGGATGAAAGATTTCAGTTCTCTGGTGAAATTCTCCATCTTTATGTTTATTTTTATTGATCGTTGTTCTTTTAGTGTCTGACAGTTCCTGATCTGGGTCACCTGGGGGTCTATTTCTGATATTTTCTTCTCTTAGTTTTCAGTCATTCGATCTTGTTTTCTGGCATGCCTGGTAATTTTTAACTGAATATTGCGCGTCTTGTGTAAACACGTAGAGGCACAGGACGAATTTGTAGAAGCGCTGCACGGAGTGCTGGTGCATCATTCTCTCTCACGACGATGGTCTCTCTCCTTCCACTTTTCCCTTATTCCTGGGACATCAACTGTTCGTAAAGGCTTTCTTCCCTGATAGGTACTGAGTTCAGGGTTTTGTCTCCCTATCATTGTGAAACCTCTCGGTTCTCTTAGGAGTTGCTTCCTGCTTGATTTCTCTGAGCCTTGCTTGGTGCCTGCACATTTAGTAGTTGGCAATGCCTTAAGAGAGAAATGCACATGGCTGCCTTGGTCTTTTTCCAGACCTTTAAACAGCCACTTTTGTATTTAACATTTAAGGGTATTTTTGGAGAGAGGGTTGGTCTGACATCAGTTATTCATCATTGCCTAAAAAAGAAGGTGGCCACGATGCACCCTTAAACATAAGCCTCATCATCCTAAACCCTACTTTTTAATGTTATAAAGAAACATTCCAAAAACTTCATTTGTCTGCTGTCAAATATGAAAAGTTCTTTACTTCTACCAAAAGTACTGCCCTAAAGACTATTTTAAAATTCATGTGATTGTTTTTTAGAGTTTCTTTATCTTCTATTACTTTTTTCTGCTTCAAATACTACTTTCCTTTTTTTTTATTGATATCTAATTGACATAGTTTTTTAATTTGCTAGTCTCAGTTCATTGTGTTTACCATGTTATTAGGTTTTGTGATTGGTTAAATACTAGTAAAGATTAAGCACTGGTGAATTTTCACCTAAGGGCATTAAAATATATATTGGGCTTTAAATTCTCTTTCCTGAAGACACTTGTAAGTATAAAGGTTTGTGTTTATTCATCAAAGAGAGTAACACTTATTCTCTTCTCTTTTCAGAAAATGGTGTAAATGGAACAGTAACTTCAAATGGAGCAGACTCTCCACGTAATAGAAAAGAGAAATCTTCATAATGAATTATAATCTAATTGATTAATGTCCCCAAAGAAATCTGCTTTTTACTATATCTTTCAGCACTAGAAATTCTTTTCTGTTCTTGAAAATACAGTTTGTGCTCTTTGACTCTTGCTATTGTACTGTTTCATGCATTTTTTTAAAGGACAGCTGGAGGGAGGATAATAACTAGAAGTCAGAAAAATATTTTAGCTTAGACAAAGCTACTTGCCTTCAAAATAGTTTAGGGACCACCACCATATTTTATTTTGTTTTTTTATCTTTGAACATTTTTCTAATTAGAGAGAGAACTATTTACAAAAATTCTACATGTATCAATGATACAATTTCTTGCTCTCACCAGTTTTTTATATTAGCAAGATGACCTATTCCAGTATGGTCATATTTTTTAAGTTAACTTTCAGGGTAAAATGGAAATACTGTAAAGTTGGATGTCAAACTTTAATATGTTTTCAGTGTTCTCTAATTTTTAGGAATTTTTGTAGCCTTTACACCAGGGAAAAAAGATTTGTAAATTCACCAAAATAATTGTGTGCTTTATTTTATAGGTAGTGGTTGTTAGTGTTATAGTCCCATTTTTTTAAGGAAAAAAAGCATAGTGTTGGTTACAATGTGTGGAGATTTTTTGCCATATATTGAATCAAAATATCTTCTATTAACATAAAAGTACTTGTGAAGTGAAATCTTTCTTGTGCGTTTTCAACACTTGTAAACTGGAAATTGGAAAATTAAATATTTACTGTAAAGAAGAAAATCTGATATAGCCCTTTTTGATATGTTTATTAATAAGGATTAATGGGGCTTGTCATAAGTTCAATATACACAGCATCTAAGAAGAATATTGTTTAACCTATAAACCCTTTTAAAAAATAATGCCTACTTGATTTATATCTATACAAAGAATGTCAGGTAATTTAGAAAACATTTAATGCACTAATCTTTAAAAAATTGAAAATTCAGGTGGATAAACAGTCTTTAAAAAAAGAGCGCTTTATGTTACAACTATAGCTTTGGTCCCATCTTTAATTGAGAAGCATTTATCTGTATAAAACATATTTTTGGATAAAAAATATATATATATATTTGTATCTCTACAGAAAGGCTCTAAAAAACATTTGAGTAAAATATTTGGTTCTCTTTTCTATAATTATCCTTTAAAATCCTTATAGCTGTATTTGGTTTCTTGTTGTCTTCACAGTACATACATTCTTTCAGTGTTCACACCCTGTTCCCCATTTCTCACTTTTGTCACCAGTTAACGTTTGCGCCATTTTTAGTCTAGAAGGTGCAGACCTCGGAGGTCTGCAGTGTGACGAGTCGCCATGCTGCCAGAAAGTCGTGCTTTCTGTTTCCAGCCGTTTACCTCCTTCCTGGAAAAAGTAGGGGCTCTCTGTGGCATCATGGAGTTTCAGTGGAGCCAAATTATTGCCCTAAAAACTGGCATTATACCGAACCATTCATTGAGAAATCAATCAAAATAAAAAATTTTTACTTTCACAAGCTGTATCCGTGGCATTTTCTTCATTGTTAGCACGTTTTTTTGGGTCTGATCTCAGAGTGTACCATGCTTCCAGAGCCCCTTCTGATAGACGGGAGAGCCTTTCCCAAAAAGTGCGTTCCGCAGAACACGGCCAGGGCTGCCGTGGGGGGAGTGGTTCGTCGCCAGCTAGATTCATGCTTTGTTTGATTTGGGTCAAACAAAGGCGTTTCCTTAGTGCAGGACTGTTCAGTCCTCTGTATCAGATGCGCCTCCTGAGGCACCAAGAGTGTCAGCACTGGGGACAGAATGTGCAGTTTCCCGGCCCATTCAGCTGGGGAACCTTCGTTCTATGGGATTAGGAAGAACACGTGTTCTATAGCAGATGCTATGGGTTTAGGGGAAAGGGGAAAGGGAAAAAAAAAGCCCTTGACATGTAGTTAAAACTGTACAAGACACTAAAATACACAAGTGTAATTGTAAATTATAAGCCCTAGACCTGCTTCTTCCAAATGCTCTGTGCAAAGTCTGTCTTTAGTGGCCTCCCGATACTGCAGAGGCTGTCCCTGCCTCCAGGCTTCAGGTCAGACGTGAAAGCCTCTCGGGGACTGTCACAGAAGGACCATGACCCCCGACAGCTGTCTCAGACTCATTGAGTGACCTTGAACCAGTTGTTCTGTCATTCTAGAGTCGTCTTTCCCTCTGTAAAATGCCATCTTGCCTGCATTTTAGAATACGGTTGTGAGTAGTCCAGGTGGACCACTGTGAAAAGAAACTGTTAACTACCATCTTCTAAACTGAGTGGTCATCCGCCATCCTTGTATTCAGAACTAATCCTAGAGCAAAGCTTGTGTAGATAAGCAAAGGGGAGATTTTTTGTTGTCGTTGCACAGATGTTAGCAATAGCCAATGACACCCTGTATCTCCAAGGTATTGCTAGATGTTTTCACTGAAAACTAGTTCTCTGCTCTCGACATGTGAACAACCAAAATTGTTTTTAAGAAATGACAATGATATCAATCACCTGTGAGCATTTTTTAAAGAGTGGCCTCAGACGTAAAATTCTAGGGTAATGCTTACACAGGTACTTTTCCCCAAAGACCATTCTAGGTGTGGTAGGTGATTAAGTTTAGAAGAATCATCTCATAAAAAACTTCAACACAAGACAGGTTTGGGAATTAAAGTAGATGTTAGCAAGTGTTAGGAGGGAGAAAGAAAGACTAGCAGCCCAGGACCTGGAGGGAGGGAGTGCGTGGGCTTGGCCTGAGTCTCTAGGTGCTTTAGAATCCCTGGGTAAACAGCCCAAGCCACTAGGATGACCGGAGGCCAGAGGACAGACTCATCATAATGGGGCTTTGTTCATTTGGTTACCGAGCACTTTTTTAAAGCTACGGGGTATGAACAGAAGGTAACACCCCCACCCAAAGGCCCAGCTTTGTCTTGTGAAGACGATAGAGAGCCCAGTAATTAAGACAAACCAGTCCTGTGTTCACCTAAATGTGATGTGCTTTACAAAAGCGACACTGGGGTCCGTGCTGCATGTTGACCAGCTTTATCCAGTACCATGTGGAAAAGGCTCACCCAATTTGTCTCGCGTGACTATTTTCAGTGAAAAGATTATTAAAGTATTTGTTTAAGGCTGATGCCAAACATTGGGAGTGTCCCAAGAACAAGCAAATCAGAAAACAATTTTAGAGGCTCGGGTCCATCACATGGTCTGATTCATAACTATTAGTAACTTTGACCTTAAATTGGCTAAAGGGGGGAATAAAAACCCTTCCATTTTGAAGATCCACTGATGAGACTCACGAGAGTTCAAACCGACTCCTCCATTAATCAGCTCTATATAATCTAATGTCTGTGCCTCAGTTTCCCGATAAGTATTAGCACCGACCCCACAAGGTAGTTCTGAGAACTGAGATAGTGCACTTCAGTTGCTTAACTCCATGCTTATTGTTAGTCGTTCGCTCATAAGGTTGTGACAAACAGCACAGGGCGCGGCGAATGGTAAGTATGAAGTAATCGTAGATGTCACTAACTGTTCACTCCGTGGACGAGGTCCTTGAGCACTTGTTCTCTCCAGCGCACGTCCGGTGTTCTCTGGTTACCACCCAGGAGCAGGGGGACCGGCAAAGCTGCACGAGATGTCCAAACCAGCATCACTGCCACTTAATCGCTGGAAGACCTCGCAGGCACACTTACCCAGCACAGACGTGTGGGTAACGTGTGAAGCAGACGGGACTCTAGGGACTAAGGGTGTTACTCACTTGTATACTTGCTCACTAACTTCTGGACAAACCCTTTCTTTCTCCATCAAATATGAGGAACGATATTAAAGTTCCTTATGAGAACAATTGGACATTAATTTTTCAAAACGCAATTTCGCCACACTAATTTAGGTTCGAAGTGATCTGGCCAATTAGAGTGGTCCTTTTCTCTCTCTCGCTCTTTTAATTTTTACCTTTTCCATTTCTTTATGTCATTCAGCACACACAAACTGTAAGACACGGGTTATTTGTAAGTTAGGTCAGAAGGGGAACATGTCTAGACTGTATATTCTAAGTATATGAAAATAAAGATCAAGTGTAGTTTGTAAAAAGATGAATGCAATTGTGTCGGATTATGACCTTGAAGATGACCAGGAATGCGTTCGAAGACGTGATTTACCTAAATCCTAACATACCTAGGAAGCTGTGAAAAATTCAAAAGAAAATATGCGAGGCTTGGTTCAACATTATCTTCAAAGAGAGCTTCCATAACTGCCCAATTACCCATCGAATGACTAGAAAGCCGCAGGTCAAACCTAGAAGTCATTTCTCTATTGATAGTGGGTATGGTGGGTCAACTTTGTCTCTGAGAAGCAGTGGTTCAGACAAATGAAATGGGGACATAACCATCTAACCAAACCTCTTTCTGAAGTAGGAGAAATAATCTGCAATGATTTCCATTGAAATCTTAAAGCCCATCTCTGTATGTTGGTCATACAGAAAGCTCAGGCTCGTTTCGCTTATTCTTCTATTATGTATCGTCGTAATTTTGCATAGCCTGTGGTTTTGTGTTTTGTTTTGTTTTGTTTTGTTTTTCCTGAATACTAAAACAGAATAAAGAATTTAAAAAGCAAAGCCATCTTGTGGAATGTAGCTTCAGGTTTAAGTAATCACTGGTCTCCTTGTTTCGCTGTATTTTGATGAGTGCCAACATTCTAATCACAGTCCAGCATCTCTTGTTCGGCAGGCGGTGCCAATCATGCCCCATTATATGTTGACGTGGAGTAAGTGCCCGTTAGGGGCTGCTGTACTCACGGCCCTAATTTTCTGCTCCTGCTCCGTCCACGTCAGCGTTCTCGTCGCCAGAGGTAAGAACAGCTGTCCTCGCTGTTCTCATTAACCCAGCCGCCCTTGACATTTGTTCCTTTTTCTTTGTAACCCAATGTCACAAATTTTCTACCAAAGGAAACACTTTCGGCCTGTGGTTTGGTTTTTTTTGTCATTGTTGTTGTGTGCGTCTCACACATCGAGGTTGAAAATTCCGAATGAAGGACCTGCCCGTTACGATGATATGAAGTCATAGGATTGGCCAATGGGAGGCACCAAGTTCAAAGTAGGTCCAGAACTCCATTCACGGATCTGAAAGTCTGGCTTTAAAAGTACTGGGAATTTGTTTCTTCTTGATCTTTTCAAGAATGCCGAAGAAACTGAAGTTATTAGTTACGTAGGATATTTTATACTTAGAGATTCCCATTTCAGAGCAGCTGAGTTTTAGTGGGTCCCTACCCTGCTCTGACTTCCCTTTAGCTCTGCGAATGTCTGTTCTTGAGATGACAGTTCGCATTAATCACATTACCTTCATCTTTCCCTGCATGCAGCCAGGTTCCAGTGTCTGGCGTCTTACATCTGAGATGGAAGAAACAGGTAAAGGATATTTGCATTTTTACATCCTGATAGAGCGAAAGAACAAACTCAGTCCCCAAAATACCCTCCTGCAGCCCGTTCTTTATCCTCCACAACCTTTTTCCTAAAGTCCCAATAATCCTGTAATTTATTCTGAAATGCACTCTATCCCCCACACTTTAGCATCTCTGAAATGAAATGGGTCTTTTAATGAATGACATGTCGCAATTGGCAGCATTTTTCCTAGTGTACACGAAATAAAGGGTTGTTTTTTTTTTTTAAGGTGAATTCTTAGATTGCATAAAACTCGGTACAAATGTCTAGCATTATTAAAGGCTTATTCAGTCCCAATTATTAAGTGCCTCTCCCTCATTTTTATTCTCCACAAGAACCCTATGACTAGGAAGGACCATTCTTCGCCCTGTTTTACAGAGACTAACTCTGGGAGGGGTGAAATAGCTGGTAAGTGGCAAAGCCGGGCTTTGAACACCGGTCTGCGGAGGGAGCCGGGTCCTCACTGTTCCATCACAAACCTCTCCTCCACCCACGCCTGCCTGGGAAGAGGATCATTTAGTTTGGACTTCAGTGTTCTTTCCCTTGGGGAATTTTGCAAAGATAAAGTAATTTCTAATTGTGAATACTAGTCATGCACGGTAAAACAGCTCACAAATTATTTCAGTTTATTCAATAAACACTAATAGACTCTTTCTGCATAATATGGGGCTAGAAACATTACTTGAACACAGTCCTTGTCTCCAAGGGCTAAATCTAGTGGAAAAAGCAGACATCTCAGACCATAACTAGAGCAACAGGGTAAGTTCTAGAGCAAGACAAATACCAGGTACCTCAGATAAAAGGTACCTCAGGTGTGAGGTACCTCAAGTGTAAGGCTGATCTTGAGCTGGACTCTGGGAGCTGAGAGAAGGCTTCTCTGAGGACATGACCTTGAAGCTGAGTGTCACATCACGAGAATGTGCTCCGGGGCTTCACACAGTGCCAGATGATGAATGAAGGAGTGACTCTAACCTACCGTCTTTCACTACTGACAGTGACTTGAAAGAGACAGCCCATGACTTGGGGTAAGGAGCAGTCAATGAAAGAGATCTTCAGGGCATGGGAGGGAAAGGAACGAGGTGAAGAGACCCGGTAGTCATGGAAGCCAAGCAAAAGGGCTCCAAGGAGGAAGTGACCAGCAGTGCCAAAACTTGCAAAGAAGGAAAAATAAGGACGAAAAACAGTCAGATTTGTCACCTAGGAAGGCTTTGGTGCCCTCAGAAGAGCGATGGGTGTCACCAAGGGGCTCCCCTGCCTCTCTTGCGCAGGGACCGAAGGCCAAGGAGGGGCTGGCGGCCCCCATTCCCGCATGGGCCGCAGGGGGACCTCCTCCCTCTCCTCCTCCCTCTCCCTCCCTCCTCCCCTCCCTCCCCTCCCCTTCCCCCCTTCCCCCTCCAGCGCCGGGAAGGGCCTGGGAGCCCAGGCGCGCAGGCGCCGACCGCGTCCAAACAGCCTGCGGAAGGTCCACATTGGAAAAGCGGCGGCGAGGGCGGCGGGGGTGCTGGGTCATTGCCCGACCCCCACCCCCTCCGCCCCGGAGCTGTGCGAGGGCCTTCGGGGGGCTGGCCCTGTACAGAGGTCAGTGGCAGCCCTGCTCCAACCCGAGGAGGAGCCGAGCTCGGGCAGACATTTGCCACTTCCGTCGTGTCCCTGGCCGCGACTTTAACTACTAATGTTAGTTATTGTGACTTCAAGTGACTTTGTACCGGGCCTCGGGACTTCGGGTGCAGCCCTCTCTCCTTGGTGCCAGAGTACATACAGCCCATAATCTTCCTCACCTGCAGTTTCCATGGAGCAATGCAGCCCGCAGGTACGTGCTGGGCCAGGTGTACTAAGGAAATATATTCATCTTTTTCCGCACTCTGGTTTCCCCCCCACCACAAGTCTTTCTGCTGTGAAGATGCTGGTGAAAATGAAATTTCCTTTTACAAATGCGCAAATATGTTCTCAGCAGTATTTGTAAATTCGATGGGCAAAGTGTCTGCTTATTTTCTAACACATGTAATTAGTATTATTATTTCATCCCTCCTCCCTGCATTTATTGAGCACTTCTGAATGAGACCTTGCAGGTTAGTGAGAGATAAACAGTGAACGCACGGAACAGTCTTCCATGAGTGAGCAGAAGGGGCGCGCAGCTCAGCCCGGGGCTGGAGAGAGACAGCAACTGGCTTTTAGGGAGAAACGTTGTTGATTTCAAATTTTTCAGCTCTGATTTAAGTCAGAACAAAAAGCTACACAGAATCAGTGAAAGGGGGTCTTCTCTCCGGCTCTCTAACGATTAGTTGAAAGTCACCTACTTCAAAAATAATTCACAGCCCCATCGTCTTTTAAGCCAAACGGCCATCCAGGGACCAGCTCCTTTCATTTTGCAAATTGTTTTGTGACCAAGTCTGCAATGAGATACATACAGAAACAGTAAGCATTTAGAGCTTTTATGGCAATTTGACAGAATACTTTTATGTTATCGAATCTAAAATATATATGTGTGTGTATATATATATATATATATATATATATATATATAGCTTTTGCATGTCTTTGGAGGGTTTTTATAATTGAATTTTTCTAGTAGTTTATCTTATTCTTGTTTTCGAATGTTGGTACACAATGGATTTAAAACAAAAATCTGTCTTCCTCACAGGTGTTCTGAGCCACTAAGAGGGCCTCGAAGGCACTCTGCTCAAAAGCACAGGCAGTGAAACGCGACAGTCCCCGCGAGACCCAGAGACACTTTTGACAAGTCGGCAGTCCTCGGCCACATTCTCCTCACCTTTCCAGATTCCTCCGTAAGGAAGCACAGATGAGGAGGCTTTGAAATTAGAGTTCACTCCCCTCAAAATTAGGTTTACCCAGAGCAGAAGCTTCCACAGCATGTGAGCTGGCCGTGTGAGGGCACAGAGAGGTCAAGGGTCACCAGTGGTGCCTTCAGAGCCACGCGTCACATCTGCTGCTTCCAACTTTAAGCAGGTGGAAGGGTCCTGAGCTGAGTCACAAAGCCCATGGCATAAACCACCACGTGGCACGATGGGATTGCCGGTTAGATCAAAGCAGGTATTTGGGGTAGAAAACCAGCCCTCAAAGTCGCCACATTTATCTTACGTTTACTCCCGTAGCAACTAAGAAAGGTGAGACTTTTCCCAGGGAGAGGCATAGTGTCCCCGAGTGGGCTGCTTCTGGGGACGTGGGCACCGAGCCAGCCCATCAGCAGTCACGGGCGATCGGAACTTATGTGTTCTTAGTGGACAGCGCCGAGTTCCCATTATTTGTTCATAGCTGTGCTCATATGTCTTTAGTGGGTGTCTCCCCTTAAACCAAATGAGTCGGGTTTTTGCGAGAAGAAAAAACATCTTCCCATTTTCTTTTTTTTTTCTTTTTCTTTTTTTTTTTTTTTTGCAATTTTCCCACATGTCTATTACATTCCGTACCCAGTGGCTTCTGAGTAAATGTTGACTAACCCGTTAATAAAACGATGTAAATCAAACAGCAGGTTCCTCTTTTTTTCACTTTCGAAGTGCTCTTATTTTCCATGCTGGTGTACCGTTTTATTCAAAGCTCCACACATTTGGTTTAAAATGTTGGAAATTAAAGAACAGAAAAAGAAAATCAGTACAAAACGTGGCTAATTTGGATCGCACGTGCTCGGAGATCCCACCCACCCACAGAGCTCAGCAAATACATGCCGACATCGAATTTGCTTGGGCACAATCCGTCCACTCACCCGTCTGAGGAAGCCTCAACTGATGAGATTTCTTGAAGGGGAATAAGGAACCGAGCCCAAAGCACTGTTCTTTTGCATTGCCTTGTCTCATCTCTTCTTGAATTCTCTGAAAATTATGCAGAAAGGCTGAGATGGAAGTCGGACGTGCTGTTCATTGAAGGTGTGAAACTCGGCCTCACCATCCCGTGAGCCCAGCTATGAGGGGGCCTGGAGGGACAGAGAGAGCCAACGAGGGCTTCGCCCAGGCTGTGGGAGCCAGCCTCCGGCCACCAGCCACCGCAGTAGACAAAAGCTCCATTTCGTGGAGAATTGGCAGCACCTAGGACGTAGAACTTTCATTCCATTCCTCCCTCATCATCCCTTTGTTTCCTTCTCTCCTACCTTCAGCCACCCCACTACCATCTTTTCTTAGCCAAACTCACTTCCCTTCTCATAGACAAAAGAGGGGAACTCGTCCAGCTGGAGGTAGGGAGTGGCCCGCGTTATGTTTCAATTGAAGGCTCCATTTTCACTTGTTATACCCCATGCCCCTGTGACAACCTTGAAATCTCACACTTGGAGCCAATCATGGCTTTGAGAAAGACCTGAAACTCTTCAAATATAGCGAGGCTCAGCTCCCCCAAGTAAGACTGCATCGACGCGGGTTAAACCCTTTCAGAACTACAAGTTGTGTTTTAGAATCTTGTTACAACCTGTTCCAGAAAAGACATATACCTGGTGATACTACAGTCGTGTCCTTTGGTAACATTATTGTTCATATAATAAGTGAGCACAAGCCATAATAGAGAAGGTAAAGAGGGAAAAGGAACCATGAAAAATATCCAGTGGACAGAGGCCCCAGTCTCCAGAATGCCGCTCTTTTTCAAATGACCTTGGTGAAAGCTGAGAATTAGGCTACAGGGCAGGAAAAAGAAAGAAAGGAAAGGAAAATTAAGAGGATTTGCCTATTCCTGTCTATTTCCTTTGTTTGGTTTTCTGAGAAATACGTTTTGTAGCATAATTTTGGTATATTTGCTATGAGAGAAGTTCGTAGCATAATTCCTTCCTTGGTGTGCGGGATTTGATTCAACAATTCATTCTGAAGTCAGAACTTCATTACCTCTGGTAGAGTCACCTGGGCTATATCGAAACATTTCCCAGGATATTAGAAAAAGGATTATCTAAATGAATGAATGAATGAATGAATGAATGAATGAAACAAGAAGAAGAAACAGAAAGTGAAAAGAACAGAGAGAAAGAGAACTAGAGAAAAAATTAAGAGCCAACACTGAGAGGAAACGAATCATTGAATTCCTGTTAACGCGAGGCCCGGTGACGTTTTTCTCATTCGCAGGTGTTGGCGGGTGCAGAGGATGTCCAGGAGAAATCCAGGATGCTCCCCGAAGTCTTTCGCAAACTTTCCCCACCACCCCCTAGAACGACCCAACTCTTAGCTCTCCGACCATTTGCAGCAGAAAGTGGAGAAAAAGACAGCCCGACAGAGACCACGACAGGCCTAGACTGCACCTGGGTGTTAACCCTGACCCGGCGTCCGCAGCAGCAGCTGTCCGCTTTCTTGGACAAGGCTGTAGCTCCCTGACATCTTGGGAGCTTGTGCACCCACCTCCTTCACAGTTGGGATTTGGAAGCAGATTTAAAGTGGTAGAGGACGTAACAAGATTCTCACAAAAACGTCTTGTACGTATTTCCAAACGGCAATAGTCGGTGTGGGTGCGATTGCCCTAGGGAGGCGGAGGCTCACTGTGTTGGCAGTTGTTGCTCTTCCTCAAAGGCAGCGTGGGGCTTAGCTCGCTCAGCTCGTAGGGGTGGTCGCAGAGGGGCCAGGTCATGAGTAAATGTGAAACCCACCCCCTGTCGTGCTCCACTCCCTGACCCCAACCAAAGATACAGGCACCAACTTCACACACACACACACACACACACACACACACACACACACACACACACACTGGGGCGCAACAATCCCTCCAGGCAAACCAGCCCCAGCCTGACCTGGAGTGCCAGTGCTGTTCACGACTGCACCCTGGCCAACCCCAAGGCAAGGCGAGGAAGCCAGGAGTCCCTCCAGTGCCCTCTGTGTCCGGAGGTTGCTTAGAATCTAGTTTGGACTCACAGGGCCCAAAAGTTGAGCTCTCTCAGATTAGAGAAGTGTGTTACCACTCGTTCATTCTTGCATGGATTACCACAACCGAAACAGGGGTAACAATGAGGCCTGTGTGCATGCTCTTGCTGCCTCCCTTTCCCAAGTCGCATGTGCCTCTGCTCCCGCCTGTCACGTGGACCTCAGGCTTAAGAGCCGATGACTTCTGTGAAACGGGGGTTCATGCTCAGAGTACTTGTAAGCTAAAGTGACTCTGGGGACAGAAGTCCTGTTCATAAAGCAGATGTGTGTACAAACAGGCCGAGAGCATTTCCGGTCACACCGCTGAGCCAGAGGCACCAGGGGTGACAGGAAAGGCAGCACGGAGCTTGGAGGAGCAGAAACAATGGCCATGTCTTGAACGATGCTTCCAGAGGAGGGGAGGATCGTCCTCCCAGCCTGTGCTGGGTGGGTGAGGAGCCAGGCCATCTGTGGAAGGTTCCATGAAGAGCGAATTTGTCACCTGCAAGCCACTGATGTCTCCTGCATTTTTTTTTTTTTTTAATCCTTGAGGAAGTGAGCTTGGAGCGCATACTTATAGCTCATTCCTTGACTCAACAAAAAAGCTATCGGGGTCTTCTTTGCATTATGAGCTATTCTAAGCATTACGAATGTACATCAGTGAACAACAACAACAACCAAAAAAAACTGGTAGGAATGAATACGAAAATACAGATAACCTAGTACCAAAACGGGCAGGATACTTCACAAAAAAAATGTTATCCAAATGACCCATTAACGTGCCTAAAAGTGCTTATCTCCTTAATCATCAGAGAAACGCACATCACCAGCATGGCTAAAACGAAAAGACTGACAACACGAAGGTAAGAAAGGATGCGGGACCGGGACCGTCACGAGCTGCGGGGGCGGGGCGGGGGGGCGCGAAATTGGCACAAGCGCTGGGAAACAAACGGTCTAGCGTTATCTCTGACAGCGGAAGAAACGCACGCCCCGTGACTCAGCACTTCTGCATGCACAAAACAGGTGCAAGGAAGCCCGCAGCAGCACCAGCAAAACGCTGGAGACGACCCAAACGCCCACCGGCCACACGGTGGGGAAAGGAAGGGCGCATGCGCATCCTTTTGAGCACTGTGCGGGAATGAAGGGAAATAAACCACTGCTCTGCTCAACGGAGGAGAGGAACTTGAGAAGCGTGACGTCGAGCAAAGAAACCAGACGCAGAGGCATATAGAACGTGTGATTACATTTATGGTATAAAGGGAGAAAGGGGCAAGGAAATCGAGGGGATGTGCGAGGGGATTGCAGGATCTGACCATGGAATGGCTCTTGGGGACGAGAAGGGTCTGAAGGCAGTCAGGGCAGGGAAGGGCTGGGGCAGGGTCACCAGGAAAAGGGAGCTGGAGAGACGGGAGGTCTTGCTCAGAGAGCGGGGTGCCCCAGCTGGAGATTGTGCAGGGGTTGCAGTGATTGGTGGTGACAGGGCGCACAGAATGACCGCCGAGGTTAGTGACTGAGGTCGGGAGATGACAAGGGTCGGTCAAGGCACTGAGATATCTGGGTATGGAAGCAATTATCAAGGTGTGCACTAAAGTCACCTTGAAGTAAGACAGGACTGGTGTTGGAGGGACTCAGAGTGAGCTGGAAGCTATGACGGTCGAGACATGAAGGGGGCTGGGGTCAGCGACGATGCATCAGTAAGGTGTTGTGCAGGGTGGATAATATGATCTGGTGACATTGGATACAAGCGGGGTGAATTGGGAGGGAGGAGAATGGGCTGGAAGCATCATAGAGGAGGAGGAGGAGCCCCCCAGGCCCGCTGGTCGCGGGATGAGGGGGCTGGGAAGAGGACTGCAAGGGAAGCAGCGACCTCACGGGAGATGCGCGTTGGCCTCAGGAGGAAGCCGAGAACACTCAGAAATGGGGTAGATAGAGGGCGCAGGGGTTCGCTCCTGACCAAGGGCCAGATGGAGGGGTTTCAGGGTGGGGGGGATGAGAGGCAGGAACAGAAGAGGTGTGATGCCACAGGGAGATTAGGAGGCAGTAGAGGAGGAGTGACCCGGGGTCTGGGGGCCCCGCGAAGTGACTGAACAGAGCTGAAGGCACAATTAGATTAGCCCTGATGGACCCAAAGAGAAACTGGTGTGGAGGCTGCCAGTGGTTTCCTCTTAGCAGTTCAATGAACTCCTGTTGAGTTTGTTGGCTTTCTTAATGTTTGTTTTCTTCACGTGCTTTCAAATTTTGTTTGCAGCCTTTGCTTTGTTTTGTCGTGGGGTGTGTGTGTGTGTGTGTGTGTGTGTGTGTGTGTGTGCGCGCGCGCGCGCGTGTGTGCGCGCCCGCGCGTGCAAACGCTTCCCCTTGTCCTTTCTTTCAGAGCTCGCGCCCCGATGGCAGTTTTGCTGCCTGTGTCAAGGCTCCTAAAAGCCTCTAGCCCAGACCAGGTGTCTCCCCGTCTGAGGGAGATGAGCAGAGAGTGGAGCGGCACCTGGCAGCTTCCAGCTGGGGCGGTCCTCGCTGCTCTCTGCGGCATGCTGCCCGTGGGAATGTCCCTCCGCGCCCGCCGGAACCCCGCGCAGGTCGCCCAGCGTGTTTAGACGCCTTTGGCCCTCGGGAAGCCCATCTCTGCCCATGAGGGTGGACAGCTGGATCACACATGTAAAGGTAAAAAGAGAACCTAATTTTATAAAAATATTATAATTGGGCAATGTCTTTAGAAAAAAAAAGTTGTTTTAATCAAAAAATAAATGCTCGTATAATGAATTAAGAACTCACACAAATCGAGTTTACGTTGAGAAATAATTGACATAACTATATTGGTTTCAGATGTAAAGCATAATGATTGGATACGTGTGTATGCTGTGAAATACTCACAAGTCTAGCTAACGTCCGTCATAATACAGAGTTATAAGGTTTATTTCCTTGTGATGAGAACTTTTAGCATTTCCTCTCTTAACTAACCTTTGAAATAGATTAACTACAGTCACCCTGCTGTGCATTATACCCAGGATTATTTTTATTTTTGGACTAGAAGTTTGGACTTTTTGACCATCTTCACCCATTTTGCCTACCCTCACCCCCTTTCCTGGCAACCACCAGTCTGTTCTCTGTATCTATTAACTCATTATATATATATATTCTACATATAAGTGAGATCATATGGTATTTGTCTTTATCTGACATTTTACTTAGCATGATGCTAATGCAAATGGCAAATTTTCCTTCTTTTTTAGGGCTGAATAATATTCCTGTGTGCGTGTCTCACATTTTCTTTATCCATTCATCTATTAATGGCACTTACGTTGCTTCCTTGTCTTGGCTATTGTAAATAATGCTGCCGTGAACATGGAGGTGCATATATATTTTCAAGTTAGTGTTTTCGTTTCCGTACAAATCAATTTTTAAATGACCAACACCCCCTCCCCAAAATTAACAATAAATGTAGTTCACAGAAAAAAATACAAAATATGTTTTAACTATATAAGGAATCTAAAAATGTCACTATCAGAGAAAGGCAAATTAGAGCTATCGTAAATACTATTTTCGCTTGTGTATCCCACAAAATAAGTTTTTCAGCTGCTGTTTGCATGGTGCTGACCTATGACGAAAGCGGATCGGGTCAGGGAAATGCTTCACATATTTTTGGTGTGTTTCGTGTCCCTATGCATTTAAATAAACGGTTCCTTCTGCACAAAACATCCTTCAGCCCTGTGTCCTGTAGGTTTACATCTAACTCCAATTCATCCTTCAAGGCTCAGCCCAGCTCAATTCTTCAGGAAACTTTCCTTATTTATCATCATAACCACCAAAGTCTGATTCATCTCTCTCTCTCTTCTGGCTTTCTGTATAATTTCTTTAAAAAAAAAAAAATTGATCAGATTCTTGTCTCCTTGATTTACTTGTTCTTTTTCCCAACTACTGTGTGAGAACACCACGTCTAATTTGATCTTGCGTTCCCAAGGCCTACCTCACTGGAAACATTCAAAGATTCTTTGTTGGAGGTATGAATGAAGAACTTGTTACTTCACTTGAAGACTCTATGGAGTTGGTTTAGCGACGCTGGGTTATGTGCTAAGCAAGCACTGTCCACTGGGAGGCGGTGTTGTGCAGTGAAAAGCTCTCAGCTTTGCAAGACAGCCAGAGCTTGCCGTAAATTCCACCACCTTCTACCTTCCTGTCCCTGGGCCACGTGCAGTCCCCTCAAGACACCAGCCAAATAGAAAGAACAAGAAAAAGAAGAATTTTCCTACAGGATTTTCATAAGGATTAAGGATAACTTAGGCAGATTTAGATAGAGTAGCCAGCAGACCGCAGGTGTAGCTATGACCAGGTCGCTCTTGACTGCTTGCTTACATAATAAGAAGCACAGCTTCAGGGAAAGACTTAGTTCTGCACAGCCAGGCTGCAAATGACCCTCACTCTTAGAGCTCTCAGCCCACTCCCACCTCCCGCAGACGGCTCAGGGTGGAGGCCTGGGGTTGGCAGTTTCTCGGGGCTCCTTGGGGGCTGGCTTAGGCAAGTCAGGGGCTTGAGGGACTGTTATTGCCAGCCCTGGTTCAGCTGCATGTGCATTAAATAGATTTTTGTGCGCTGGCCTGGGAAACAAGCCACCATCTATAATTCTGTTTCTATGGGGAAAAGCTTTCTGTGTCCCAAACAACCAACTTACTAATGAATGCCTGGAACACAACTCATTTGTCGGGCACCGGCTGACTGGGTGTACGCGGGTCGGCCAGCGGCCCGAGCCACTGCACAGCGTTGATCTAATTATAATGAATTCTCTACGGTGACTAATCTAGCTGTGGTCTCCACAATTGAAGAGGAATTTTGAAAAATTGGAGAGGGTTCTACAAAGAACCACAAAGATGATTAAAGGACAGAAGGAAAATCTTGTCTGGCCTCTCCAGTTTGAAGAGAATTGTAGGAACAACCCATGTGATAATCGCTCTCAAATGAAAAAAAAAAAAAATTGACTCTGTACTATGTCAAGTGCATTTATTGCTAATGGACTGTGAATTCGTAGAGAAGGGACCCAGTGCTTGTCGTGTGCCCAGACTGGGTATCCGACATTTTGCAAGGCTTTTACAGACATTTAGATTTGTCCTCAGCCACCATTGCCAGATAGACACACATTCCGTCTGTTTTACAATGAGGAAGTTGAGATTCAGGGAGATTAATTTGTCGACAATCTTATAGCTAATAATACAAAACAGAGATTCAAATCCAGGCCAGATTGATTTCAAATCCCCCTAACCGATTTTGGACCCTGCGGCAGAGCGACCTTCCAGCAATGCAAGCCCACGTGTCCTCCCCGCGCGAGAGGCAGCTCCGTGTCCCCGCAGTGCTCCTGGCTGGCAGCCCCAGCTAACAGCCCAGGGGACCCGAGCGCCCCGAGTCCTGCCCGCCGTCACCCGTTCCCCTGGGCACCCCCATTCTGTACTCAGATATCTCCCCATTTCTCTTTCTCTGGGTGTCTCCAACCTCCGACCCTTGACCCAGGCAATCCCCCCGCCCCCTCGCCCCCCCCCCCTTTCTGGCCTCTCCTCTGCTGTTGGCAGATTTTCCTCCACTCACTCGCCCCATGGAGGAGAGGAGCTCAGCTTGCAGGTGCCTCCTGGGCCCGAGTTCGTGCTCAGCGGCTCCCTCCCTGGGCTCGCAGTGTGTCACGTGTCCCACAGAACAGCATCTATCACAGCGAACTGTAACCGCGCATTGACTTAGCCTAGACGCCCCCCAATACGCACACACTTAACGCACGCACAAACACCTCACTCCGCAATTACTTGCGACACAAATGTCGAATGATCATTTCTCAAGCTGTTTTTACAAACAGTGGTTAAAATATTGACATGTGCAAAACATTTACCTTTTTTTTTTTTTTTTTAAAGAGGATTTGAGCTTATCTTGATCACAACACAGCTCCCCCTCGTTTCCTGGTATGTTTTCTTGAGAGGAAGAGCGGGACACAGCCGCCAGGAGGATGCTGGGAGTCGTGCACACTGTCAGCATGCCCGTGGGAGTGTCCCCCAGTGGACATCGTCTGTCATCCAGGTCATGGCAGAAAAGAGATTGAGAGCCTTCCATCCCTAGACTTCAGGACGGACCCAACGAAGCCATTCCATTTTTAAACACACTGATCTTTGTTAAGTCCTCCAGGGAGAAGTCTCCAACCCTACGGGTGTCGAACAACCCTTAGGGAAAGGAAATTCTTCCTTTTGTTTAACTTTACTAAGCCCATTCTTTCTGTGCTCTGGGCGACAGAGAAAAAGCAGCCATCACCCTCCACACAGCGACTCTTCTGAAGTTTGTGTCCAAGGCTGGTGCTTCTTAAATCACCCCGGAGCTTTTCCCTTCCAGGGTAAATCATCCCAGGTCCTTTAGCCCTTCTTTGCTGCTCACCGAGTGACTACTGGCTTTTGCTCTGAATTCTCTCCACATTCTCTCAATGCCATTGAACTATGGAGAGTGGAGCCGGCCCCAGCTCTCTGCTACAACTCCGATCAGGGCAGAGCAGTGTAGCAATGACCTCATGATACAGACATGCTTTTCGTTTGCCACAGTTCTCTGCTTGCATTTTTTTTTTTTTTTTAAGCAACAGAACCGCAGAGTGGTGGCAATTCCTCCCGGTCAACTGGCTATCCACTAAAGCTATACTATCCATTTTGCAGCCAACTGCCTTTGAGTGGTTGGCACCTTGCCTTTGAATATGCTCACTTTTCAGCTCCAAGTGCATAACCCTGAGTTTTGCTCGGCTGAGCTCCACCCAGTCCGCGTCCTATTATTCCAGTTGACCAGAATTGCCTTCTATGACTGCTCGGGCCTGCAGAGATCTCTCCCTCTTGTGACACCTCAGGGTTTATGTGATTCAATGCCTGCTTCGGTGGTGCCCGTTTTCTACTGATCAAAGCATTAGTCAGATTAAGCTAAATTGTGCTGCTATCAACAGATCGCACCCAAAGCCCAGTGGCTTAAAACAATTGTTTCGGGTTTTCTTACTCACACCACATTTTCCGCACTAGGTGGCGGAGGGGCTCTGATCGTGACAGTCGCTCCTTGGTCCTGGTCGGCAGAAGTTGTACCATCTTGTGACACTGCCACCTCCGGCTTCACAATCCATCGGAGCAGGGGCACGAAGCACGGAGAACAGAGAAGCTTCGCACTGTTTATTCTACTAGAAATGCCACCCGTTGCTTCTGCTAATGTGTCTTTGGTTAAAGCAAATGATGTGATCGTGACTCATTCCAAGGGGGTATGTGTTCCGAAGGAGAGACGAACCCAAGACAACTCTTGGTATTTGTTAGTAGGGTGTCCCACAACCAAGGAGATGTCAATTTTCCCAAACACTGTCATCTTGTCTTTTATTTTGCATCGTCCATAAATTCTTAGAAGACGAGCTATAGAGTCAAGGCCTATTTTTCTCACACTGATCATTCCCCACCAAAAAATGGAGACATGTTTCTATTCCGTGGTCCAGATTATACACAATGTGAGGTGCAAGGCCACTTTATTTTTCTAAGTCGCCGATAACACACTTTCTCTCTCCGGATGAGGGTGTCTTACAAGAGAGAACTGTTAGAAACCCAGCAGCATGAGCTTGCGAAAGGCACCTCTCTCTCGCTCCCCCAGAGCCGCTGCTCCGCCAGCTGCATTATAGCCGATGCTCCACCAGCTGCATTATAGCCGATGCATGCTACGTACAGAAGGAAGCGCAGACCCTCCCCAGTGGGTTGAAAAGCTACATAAGATAAAGGGGTCTGGTGACCTCGGGCTCTGAGGAAGAGAAAGGACGGTGGATTGGGAATCTGAGCCTCACTCAACCTCTAGGGAACTCTGTGACCTTGAGAAAGTCATTCCCTCCCACCCCATCCCCCAACCCATCCCCACCCCTGGACCTCAGGCTCCAGCTCAATCTTAGAATAGGGTGGGGCGAGCTCTGTGGTTCCTGCTCTAGCTGCTTATTGGATCCCCTGGAGAGCTTTTGAGAAGCAAATTCTTAGGCCTCATGCAGACCTTCCCAACAGTGGAGGGCGGGCCGGATCTATTCATCCTTGAGGAGATAATCTCTGATGGTGTCCTCAGATGTGGACTACCCCACAACTCTGTCCCTGACCTTGTCTCCTCAGACTGCACTGGCTTCAGTCACCATCCGTATTTCTAGGACTCTATATCTTCAGTCCAAACCTAAGAAGCACAAAACGGAATTCGTCATTTCATTCAGCAATAAACTGCTCTGTAGACATATGTTTTAGGTGAATGGTACAACCATCCATCCAATCAATTAAGCTGGAGAAATGTGGACTCATTTAGACTCCTCCCTCCCCCTACCCAGTTAATCTCTCAGGCCTGAGCATCTCTCCCTTTTATGCCCTAGCTCAGGCTTGATCATCTTGCATTAGCCTCTTTCTAAATTTCCCTGATTTGAATCTCACTGATTCCTCCTATCCCATCCATACCTCTGAGCTCCAGAGCGATCCTTTTCAACATAAAATATCTGCTAAAAAACCTTCAAGGATTTGTCTGTTGCCACTAGTTCAAAATCTCAATTCCCTTGCATGACATTCAAGGTCCGCCAGGACGTTATCCCACCATCTTCGGGGCCGTGGGCTGTGTCTTCTCTGCTCACAGCGCACCTTACAGCACTGCTCAGCTACTCGTGGTCCCTCAACTTCTCCACGTCTTGGCACATGTCGTTCTCTAGGAAAACTTTCTTCCTACACCTATTTTCTGAATTACGGTCTGCCCACGGCCAGCTTTGGGAAGCCTTCAGAGGCTCCCCTTGCTGGACTGGCAAAGTATATCATCTCCTTTGCTTCTACTGTCTTCTGTTCCCACTGCCATTCTAGAGTTTATCTGCTTGGGTTCTGATAGCTTCTCCACATAGTAGCCCCTCAATTAGAATTAGCTCCTGAGGGCCTGGGCATCGCAATCCCTGACACGGAGCACAAATAGGTGAAGGACATGAGAGTGAGCGAATGAATGGCTGAAAGACCCCGTCCGCTCTGGTCACCCTGCGAGTCTATGAATGTTTCAGGACGAAGCATGAAGTGTAGTATGAAATTCCGCGATTACGTTAATGCCTGGTCGATGATTTGCAGCGAGGCAGGAATGAGCAGAGGTTTGAGGAGGAGAGCAAGAGGCCAGGGGAGGGCAGCCAAGATGGAGAAACGGAAGACGGACAAAATCACGGTGTGCAACCCAGAGAAATTACGCCCTGGCCCCAGCTCCCCGCAATGCAGCCCTCAATGCTGAAATTGTTTTATGAGATCAAATTAGGAGCGAGAGGGCTAGAAAACGAAGATCGACTTGATTGAGAGTCACTGAATAGTGTGATTTCACAGAAGAACCGCTTGAGTTCTTAAAGTAAATTATTTTCACTTCCAGCTGCTTTTCTCTGACTCTCTCCTCAAGCAGTGACATCTGCTAGGCCTAAAAAGGCTGCAACTATCCTTAGAAAAACTAGAAGATGCAGAATTGCCAAAGGAAGAAGTCTCCGCACCGGCTCTTCCCTGGAGGAAAGCTTCCCGGGCAGGCTCCTTACTGCTCTTGCAATGACCAGGGCTCACACAGATGACTTCTGCGGCCAAGGCCATCAGCACTGTGAAAAATGTCCCTCTTCTCATACATTCCTTATTTAAACAAACCTTAGTGGGCTGTTTGGTGCCAGATTCTTAGAACCAGCGGTACAATGAATTTTTTTTTTTTCTGGAATGTTTATGCTGCCCGGCCGGCAGAATTTAACTTAACAAAGAACGTTTAGTGTAAGGTAGCAACGTGAATGAATAGTTTTTTTGTGCACTTACTAAAAATGGGGGGCTCCAAAGAAAAATCAAAAACCCATTAGAAATAATTCTGCTTTACCCGATGATGGTCAGAAATCATGCCGGGAAAAGGGAGGAAATTATAAAAGACCTTACTCTAAAGAAGCAACAGCATCAAATGTCAGTCGAAGTTAAATGAAAACCAGCTCAGCCAACAAGCTCAGCTAGAGGAACGAGCCGCCCCTCCAGGCCTCGGCGTCTCTCCTTCTGTGTCTCAGTCTCTGTTTCTGTCTCTGTCACACATACACACACGCACGTCACATATTCATTCCATTAAAACCGTGTCAGGGCACAGAGCCTCTTCTGGCTTGACACTTAAGCTTTTCGATAGTTCCTGGTGCGACATTCTTAGGCAATGAAGAACAACCAGCAGTACTGAGAATATCCGCTCCCTCGCACAGATGTACGTCACGCTTTGAAAGGCAACAGGTAGGGTTTTAACATGTGTCATGCGATGGTTTTAGGCAATCTCTTTTTTAGCACACAGAGATTAATAACTGCCTCCGCCCTCACCGCATCCTTTGCTCTGTGCCCACCACTGTGTATGTCCACGGAACGAAGAAAAGCGAAATCCCACTAACAACATCACGGAAACGCTTCTGCAAATCAGCTTCAGCCTGCAGCCTCGGTTAGAGGGGAGGGAAATAGATCAGGTCAGATCAACAGGAAAAAAAAAAATCTCCCTGGACCTCAACCTTTTTCATGCTCCTTCCTCGAAGACAGGCTGGACCTCGGATGAGAGAGGGCGTCCTGTCACAGGTGTGGCCTTAGCCACAATGTCTTCACCTAATCGAAGAGCGGACCATGTGGGAATGTGAGACATTTTTCCAAGATTGCTGACTGTGTTCAATTACAGTCTCTCTGGAAAAGGTTGATGATCACGCTGTGAACTTCAACGAGGCCGGAAGCAGAAGAGCACCTGAGTCACCTGACGCACGTCCTGCTATGACATGCGCACACGCCGCCTGCCTGTGTCTTCTCCAGGACAGAGCCAGCCTCCGCCTTCTCCCATCCACTTCCGCTCCCCCTCCTCCTCTCTCAGGCAGCCTCACCCCCCTGGTAATCTGTTCAGGCTGCCCTAACAAACAGCGCGAAGGAGATGGCTGATAAACGACAGAAATTTCTTTCTCACAGTACGGAGGCGGAGAAGTCTAAAGTCACGGTGCAGGCAAAGTGGGTTTCCTTCTGAAGCCCCTCCTCCCGGCTTTCCGTGGTCACTTTCTCCCTGTGTACTCCCCTAACCTTTTCTCTGTGTGTGCGTGGAGGGTGTGTCAGTGTGGGGTAGAGGAGAAGGGAGGGAGGAAAGGAGGGAGAAAGAGAGAGAGAGAGAGAACTCTTTAGTATCTCCTTTTTCTTTTATAAGGACACTAATCCTGTTGGATCAGGGCTCCACCCTGATCTCCTCTTTAGAGTCCCTGTCTCCAAATATAGTCACATTAGAGCTTAGAGCTTCAACATATGAATTTGGGGAGGACACAGTTCAGGCCTTAGCACCCTTGCCTCCTTCTTCCCAGCCAGCTTCCTACTTCATTTTGACTCTAGGGACTAAACGGCAGTGACAGAAATAGATACGGCAAGAAAAGAATGTGACAATTAAGCCCAGCTAAGGAAGGCACTTAGAGATAGAAAGTGGAGTCTTTTAGAGATAGAAAGGGATCACTTCATAAATTATTTAAAGGTCTAGCCATTGTACTACATATCTGAAACCGATATAAAATTTAAAAAATAAATACAACACACACGAAAGCGGGTTAACTGAAGTGAATGGTACCACCATCCATTTAGTTTTGTGAGCTTAAAGCCCAAGGATGATTTTTTTTTTTTTTTACCTTTCTGGTATCAGTTAGCTTTGCTGAGTAACAAAGAAGACCAAATTTTGATATTTAAAATAATGTCCTCTTATTACCACTTACATATCTAGAGGTTGCTGGATTTTGGCTGACCCAGGCTGGGCTCGGTTGAGCCACTTGGTTTCACACTGCAGCAGCCAAGGAGCCCTGCTTCTTGCCCTAGACCTGAGCGGTGGCTGATTTCCACATGTCCCTCAACTAATAGGCACATTCCTTTCGCGATGGTTGCTGAGGCTCAAAAGCAACGTAGAAACACACAAGGTCTCTTAAAATTCCAGACTTGAAATGGCACATTGACATTTCTGTTTATGTCACTGGCTGAGACAAACCCCATCATCAAGCCCTAAGTCGACTCCCAGCGAGGCCTTGGCAACAGCATGGCGGCAGGGAGGGGTGGAAGAGTCAATATTCATCCTCCTCTGCTTTACTTCCCAACGCTGGCATAGTACACTGGCTTATTGATTTGATCACCAAAACCTCCTAAATGTGTCTAATTCTTATCCCTACTTCCATCATCGTCCCGGTCTAAACTCCTGTTCTACCTAGACACGGCGAGAGCCTCCTAACCGATCTCTGCTCATCCCGTCTTGGACCTCACCCCAAAGTGACCTTTTAAAATGCACAGATCTGTTCATCTCACTTCCTATGACTGTTCTTTGTTCTGAAGGTAAAGACAAAAATTCTTACAGTCACTTAGGGCGCGACAGAATCTGATGCTATTAGCTCTGACGCCTCCTCTCAGAACCCACATCCTCTCGTTCTTTGTTTTAGCCTCAGCGGCTTTCTTTCTAGTCCTTCATAAACGCCAGGCTTTCTGCCACCTCGGGGCCTTTAAAACGCCGTTTCTTTGCCTGGACACCTATCCTCTATTCCTACTCTCTTAATTCTGACTTATCTTTTAGATCCCAACTTGAACATTCCTCCTCGAGGCCCCAGACCAGACCAGCTCTTCAGTTTAGAAAGCCTCGTGTTATCATATACCTTTACTTTCCGTCGCTTTTTGCATTTTGTCCTGGTGTATTTATTTGTGAGATTAATTAACGTCTCATCACCTCAACCCCCGGCCATAAACTCCAGGAAAGTAGGCACCGTTTCTATTTTCGCTTATCCGTTATACCTCAGTGCCTTGCATGGTGCTTGGTATATGGTAGCAACTCAATGCATTTTTTGTTAAGAGAATGAGTGAACAAACTGGTCCAAACAATCAAGAAAACCACACTAACTCTTTTCATTCGTTTTCTCAGGAAACTGAGGGCATCCACACACTTTTATTAAGATGTAACACGAACATTCTGTTTCAGACAAAATGCAATCCAGGACAAACTAGTTTCGTAGGACGATGAAGAAACTTTAGCCACGGAATCTTTTCTTCTGTGTTTCCTTTCCTAGACTTAATCCAGATTTAGTCTAGCAGAAGGAAATAGTCCAAGATCCAAGGATTCTTTTCTACGTTTTACTTTGTGGGAGTGTCTATGGCTGAGTAAACCTATCGTGGAACACGAGTTCCTCTAAGAAGAAGAACACAATCGACTATATGCTAACTTAAGGCAGTATATTTGGTTTTTTGTTGTTGTTGAAAATTATCTTTATTCGTCTCAATTCTAATCAACACCTATTATTAGCATGATGATAGATTACTGCATTGATAGCCCCAGTTAGCGGTCTCTGTGCATACTCTTTGCACAATAATTCTGCAGTTCGTCAAGAGATGGAGTCTATTTCCCCACCCCCTCGAACTTGGGCTGGGCTTAGTATTGACTTTGACTAATAGAATGGAGTGGAAATGACATTGAGCCGATCGTAAGCCTAGGCTTCAAAAAGCCTTGCACGTTTCTGTTCTGAAACTTCTGCCAGGCCACAAGAACAATCCCAGGCTAGCCTGCCGGAGGGTGAAAGGCTGTGTGGAGCAATGTCACAGCCAAGGCAATTCTAGAGCAGCCTCCTGACAACCTCCAAATAAAGGTCAGCAGAGATTGACTCAGATTAGCAGAAATGCTCGGTCAATCTATAAATCCCTGTGCTCAATAAATGTTTATTCTTTAAGTTTGCATCGCCTGTTACATGGCAATAACGGACAGGCAAGGTTTAAAGCAGTATTACCAGGCTTCCGAAAGAAGTTTCTACCTCACCCTCTTCGCTCCTGCCCCCAAAGCATAGACATTTAGGATAGGCAGACCTGGGTTGAAATCTTCTCAAAAACATTTATTAACTAGATGCTTTGGGTATGTTAATTATGAGTTCTAAGGTGCATATCCCTTACCTATCAAATAGAGTTGATAATATTGTGGCAGATAAGGTATCTGGTTATCTCCCAATATCTTACATTTCTTCCTCCACTGATCCCCAGATATTTAGCTGGGCACATGGCCACCCACCTAGGTGGATTTATGTGAATAAATTCTGGGCAATGAGCTATAAGGCAAATATCAGGTAGTAGAAATCTTCCTAAGGAAGCTGGCACATTTCCTGTGCCCCTTTTTTTTTATCCCTTTCCTCTCTGTTGGCATTGCAGCTAGTGGCCGCAGTAAGGAGAAAGAGCTCAGGTCCCGGAGGACTTTGTGAAACAGAACTGCGAAACCAGCCCTAGACTGCCTACCTCTGGATTTTTACGCAGGAGAAATAAAATTCTCCCTGGCTTAAGACACTGTTATTTTAGGTTTCTGTTACTCATAATTGAACCTAATCCCAATATAAATAGCTTCCTTGCTGGTTTGTTGTGAGTTAGGTGATAATATAAGTGCCTGGCGTCATGCCTGGAACACAGTAAGTGACAATAAATGAATGTAGCTCTTACTATTTTTTTATTGATAATAATAGTACGGGCAAGACCAACATGCCTCCCTGGCTGATGTTGAGATAAAACTGGCAATATTGCTGAAGTCAGCTATAGGTATGGCTGCAGTCGCATCACTTACCTGATAGTATAGATCTATGTGTTTGTTTATCTCAAAGAATTTCCTTCTTAACTCATTCCTCACTAAAATGAAATTTTTATCTTAATGAAATGTAGGGAACATGTACATTAGCAATGTTAGTGCAGCGCTCACAAATTTTAACTCACCCACGCAGCGCCCTCAAAATACGGCAAAAGAGAAGGGGTTCTAAGCATGTTCTATAGAATTCTTTTTCCCTCAGGAACATTCAAAACGATATGAAGAAAATACAACCTTCACATGTACTCGAAAAACAATACTATACATCAAATACTATATTTACTAAGGCAATACAGTTTCTCAAAAAATTATACCTCAGCTTTAAAATATTGAACAACTTCATTTTAGATATTGGAAGAAGAAATGCCTTTTACTATTGTAACTCTGCCATTAGATTCTTTGGCGTTCCCTACTGTGAAGATCATTATTTTGAGACATGGAAAGTCAGCAAAAAGGCATGCAGAACCTCCCCCAGTACTGAATCAATTTTTTAAGACAAATTTTCCTCAGAAATATGGTGAAACACAGAGAAGTCATTCATAATGAGTTCCTCAAGCAAAAATTCTTTTTAATTATTCTGACATTGAAAAGAGAGCTCACAGAGAAATACTGTTCACAGCAGATTCCATATGGCGTTTGATAGTTACATGTCATTACCAAAGTAACTAACAGGTCTCAATTTAACTGGAATGGGGCTTTTCCTATTAAGATACCTTTTAAAATTAATTACAGAAGCCTATTAGGAAGACTTTTCAATAAGTCCTATATGTGGAGATCAATAGAAATTTTTTAAATGGCTATTAAGGGAAATGGGTTAGAAAATTGCAAGAAAACCTAAACTATTTGAACAGGGGAGTCAAGAAAAGGTTTCGAGGTCTAAGTAGACTTAAGATATCTTAAGGAGGATAACAGTCTGACTGGTAAGATACACACCTACAAGAGAAGGGTAGGTCAAGGCAGGAAGTAGGATAGCCTGCAGACTAGTTGCCTATTATTAGCGCTCGGTGGGCTGCTAGTTTGACATAGTAGAACATAAGACCAGAATGCTGATTGTGACCTTTTAGAAGGCATGGTGTGAGATGTACCTAATTCATTGGTAACCGGTAACCATAGATAATTTTGTAAAGGGAAGGTTTTTTAAAAATCGGTGCTGACTTTACTGGGTGAATTCTACCAAATATTTACAGAAGAGTTATACCAATTCTTCATGAATTCTTCCAAAAATTTCCAACTTCCCAACTCATTTTACAAGGTCAGTATTACCCTGATACCAAAACCAGGCAAAGACATCACAAGAAAATAAAATTATAGACCACTATCCTCATGATTATAGATGGGAAAATCTTTAGCAGGGAATCAGGAAACCAAATCCAGCATCATATAAAATGATTATCCTCCATGGCCAAGTGAATTTTATCCCAGGAATGCAAGGTTGGTTGAACATTAAAAAATCAAGTAATATCACCATATGAATAGAATAAAAAACAATAACCACGTAGGCATCTCAATAAATGAAAAATAAGCATTTGAAAAAACTAACCCTCAGGACAGAAAAAACTCAGCATAGTAAAAAGAGTAGCTAACTGCCTCGACCTAATAAAAGCCATCTAGAAAAATCCATAGCTAACATCATACCTAATGGCAGAGGGCTGGATAATTTCCCCCTAAAATCAGGAACAAGATGGCTGTCTCCTCTCACAATTCTAGTCAACATTGTACCAGAGGTTCTAGCTGTGCAAATTAGGAAAAAAAAAAATAAAGGGCATCATGATTGGAAAAGAAGAAATGAAACAATCTCTATTTGTAGATGATATGATCTTTCATACTGAAAATCCTAAGGAATCAAAAAACCCTATTATTTGAAGATCACATATGTGATAAGGGACTTGCATCTAAAATATATGATATTCTAGTCAACAAACAAATCATTCAAATAATTCAAAAAATGAGCAAAAGATCTGAATAGGCATATCTCTAAAGAAGACAGATGGCCAATAAAAACACGAAAAGATGCTCAACGTCATTAGTCATAAAGGAAATGCAAATCAAAACCACAAGGGATCTGTCTTACACCCACTAGTTTGGCTATAATAGAAAATATAGACAATAACAAGTGTCAGCAAGCACATGTAGAAATTGGAGCCCCACATACTGCTAGTGGGAATGTAAAATAGTGCAGCCATTTTGAAGAACAGTATAGCAGATCCTCAAAAAGTTAAATGCAGAGTTACCATATGACCCAGCAATTTCACTCTTAAGTATATCCCCAAGAGAAATAAAAATGTATGCCCACACAAAAACTTGTAAATGAACGCGCAGACAGCAATAATAGTCAAAAGTCAGAAACAATCCCAATGTCCATCGACCGATGAATGAATAAACGAAATATGGTATATCTACAGGTGGCAACCTGGATGACTCTTGAGAACCATATGCTGAGGGAAAGAAGCCGGTCACAAAGACCACATCGTATATGATTCCATTTACATGAAACATCTAGATAGGGAAATCCATAGAGACGGAAAGCAGATTAATGGTTGCCTAATGCTGATGGAGAGTTGGGAGTACTGACTGGAAGGTGAGATTTAAGGGGATAGGTTTCCTTCTGGGATGATAAAAATGTTCTAAAACTCATTGTAGTGATAACTGCACAACTCTGTGGACATATTAAAAACTATGAAATTGTTTTTAAAAATCAGTGCTATGTTTAAGAAATTTTCCTCTGATGGGAATAGAGAGAAATAGAAAACACACAGACCAATTAGGAGGTTATTACTCTTCTAATCTAGACTCTTCAAAGGCATCTCATCCTCAGGTCTTTTCTCTTTCCCTGCCCATGCCCATTCCCATCAAATATAATTAGAACACACTTAGCTCTCAAATTTATACTTGATAAATTCATTAATATGCTACAGGGTGGGACTCGGGAGGAGAAAATCATAAAAGAAGTTCCCAACTCTCTAGTGATCATATGTTATTATTTCAGTAACCAAGGAAAAGGCCCATTTCTCAATTGTTTACCTAAAGGTCAAGAATTTAAACTTTAATTCTAGGCAAGAGGTATATAGCTGATGTAGGGCCTTAGACTAAATGATGAATTGTTTCTGCTTCATGCCTGGCACACAGTAGTCCTCAATAATATTTAAAAAAATTAATTAAATGAATGAATTTTAAGAATAAAACTAGACCTTATGGTAAATGGCCAAGAAAGACACGGTAGGATGAAAAAAAATAACGCATAATCTTAAACTGGTTATGGTGAAAAAAATTAAGAATGAAGGGAAAGGAATATTCAATCATTTAATGAGACAGCAAACCTCTGAGATGTGTCATAAGTTCCACCTCTTTCAGGGAAAAAAAAATGGAAAAAAATAAGGTATAAAGTTATATAAAAGAATAGGATATTGCACTTTAAGAATACAGAAAAGACAAAAATCAAATAATGTAATTCATCACAATAATTCAAAGAAGAAAAATCACATGATCATATTGATAGATTCAGGAAAATCACTGGCCCAAATTCAGTACCCATACATGATGAAAGCTCTTAGCAAACTAGGGATAGAGAGGGATTTCCTCAAATGAGAAAGAATAAAACAGGAAATCATACAAACCAGAAACCAAAGCCTTTTAAGGATGAAGAGAGGAAAAATAAGTTGTTACTCATGTAAAATTTGCTAAGGTAAAAAGTGCAAAGAGAAAAATTAGATTAAGTAAAAGAATAAGGAAGAAAAAGAAAACAAAGGAAAATAAGGAAGTGAAACAAAAATAGGTAGATGTCTTCGGTACCCCAAATTGAAAATAATGGTCAAACGGTCATCAGAACCGTCACCCGGGACTGTCATGTTCTCCCCAACCAGTTCTAGCCGGAGATAGCTGGTTTCTTATATTTAGAGAGCTTCTGTTCTTTGTCCTAGGGAATAATTAGGAAGTTGAGAAGAAATAAGCCCAAGATTCAGGGATTACTAACTGCCATCTCAAAAGAATGATGATTAAAATATCGTAATTAAGAATCAAGGGCCTTTAGCCTCTCTGAGCGCTGATTACAAAGTGATTAGTAGGGATTACTGAGATTAACAATGTGTGCAGGAAGATGATTTGATTCATTCCAGGCGTTAGGGACAGAGGTGACAGATGGTTTAGTTGCACCAAGAGAAACTGTAAAACACAGAGTAAAAGACAGTTGGATTCTTATTTGGAAAAGAAAAAATAACTCCTGATGGGCGATGACACGTTGCTTAGAGTTGTATAGGCTTATGTCACACCTTTTCAATTTGTCACAAGTGCGAAAATTGATGTGATTAGTTTCTGTCTGAGAGGAAAGGAGAGATCCAGATACTGAAATCATTAAGGCGAGGGTGCCCGTTTTCATTATCTTTTTATAAGGGTTTGGATGAGAATTTATGATGTGAACTAACTTGTTGATTTAATCCTCTAGAGTGGTGTGAAGGAAATGAGTAGTTTTAGCTATTTAAACTAGTCCTTGCAATGCGATAATGACTTGTTAATGATTTTATCAACTGATGAGTCTGTAAAACCATCCTTGAAATTTTGAAGCATATGTTTAAAGCAGCTGGCTCTAAAATAAGTTTAAGAGCAGCTATTTGCTTGATAGGGCTGACAAATAAGAACAGGTGATTGTCTTGGAAGAGGCAGTTGTTTAAAAATGAAGCTATTGGGAGTTTAGGAGGGATTTTGGAGAGTCTAAACAATGAAAAGTCAAACAGAAAATAGATGTAGCAGATGAGTTAGTGTCTCTCTAGTAGATTTGGAAGTTATTTTATTGTACTGAATGTGTTGTTAATCAAAGGAATTTCTCATTGCCTTGAGCCATATGGAAGTGATTTGCCATGTTTTTCTTGCTGTCCATTTGCAAAGTTATGTTTGAGGGAGCTGGCAGCGTGCCCTTTAAAAAAACACTATCTTTACAAAGTTACCTTAATTACTTATTGAAGGCAAGATTCTTTGCATGGCAATCTTGAGTGAAGTGGTTGTCTTAACTTGTAAGAAAAGTCTAAGAAAAAAATATGACAAAGAATTTTTTTTCTCAAAGAATTCTGTTATTCCGGACATACTTAGGAAGCATGCACACTAAATACACTGACTTATCGGTAGAAGAGCCTTTTCAGTCAGTACAGTTTGTAAGCATTATTTTATAATCTTTTGAAAACTTTGAGTATGATGAAGAGACTTACTGATGTAGAACTACTAAAAAGTTACTGAATCCTCTCTTGAGGCAAAATGATATAAGAGAAAGAGCCAGGAGGTGAGAGTCCAGAGATCTGGTTTCCAGGATTGAGCTCGCCTCCAGCAGTCACTCACTCTTTCTTTGCCTTGCTTTCTTCACTTGAAAACAACAACAACAACAAGAATAGCTAATGTTTATAAAATGCTTACTTCCTCAGGCATTGTTAAAACAGTTTATATAATTTATTTCATGTCCCAACAACCTGTGGTAGATATTATCATCATCATCCTCATTTTACAGGAAGCTGAGTGGAGATAACAGAATATATCAGACATCCCATAAGAATGTATCATTAAAGGTTAAGCGTGTTTTTGTCTTAATAATAATATGCGATCTCAACTGCAGAGTAGTTTGGGTATACTCCAGACTGAGAATGGAGGAGATAGACTCAAAGTTTCCTTCTAGATTCATTCATGATAAAAAAGAAAAAAATCTTAGCAACTAAAAATAGAAGGATGTGCTCCTAATTTCACAAAATAACATAAAAAACATGCAAAAATATCATGCTTAATGGTAAAATATTAAAAGTTCCCTCCCCTGAAATCAAGAACCAGACATGGATGCCCGTTATCACTATTTTTAGCAATATCAAACTACAGTTCTTAGCCAATGCAGTAGGCAAGGAAAAAAGCTTTAAGAATGTCAAAGGAAGAAATAAAACTGTCATTATTCACCAATGACATGATTGTATATGTAGAAAATACAAAGGAATCTGTAGTGAATATAGCACAGTACCTGAATACAAGGTCAATATGTTCAAAAATCAATGTTATTTCTATATAATAACAACAAACAATTAGAAAATTGAAAATGTTAAAGTATCACTTGAAAATACAGGTGTTGGCGAGGATGTGGAGAAAAGAAAATCCTCGTGAACTGATGGTGGCAGTGTAAACTGGTGCAGCCACTCTGGAAAACAGTATGGATGTTCCTCAAAAAATCAAAAATAGAGCTACCGTATGACCCAGCTATCTCACTCCTGAGTATTTATCCGAAGGAAATCAAAACACTAATTTAAAAAGGTACTTGCACCCCTCTGCTCATACGTTCACTGCAGTATTATTTGTGATAACCAAAACATGGAAGCAACCTCAATGTGTACCGATGGATGAACGGATGAAGAAAATGTAACATATATGTATGCAATTCACCATAAAAAAAGAATGAAATCTTGGCATTTATGCTAACATGGATGGACCTCGAGGGGCATTATGCTAAGTGAAATAAAGTCAGACAGAAAAAATCAATACCATATGATCCCTTATATGGGGAATCTAAAAACAAATAAACAAAACCACCACCAACAACAAAACAAAAAAAGAAAAAACCAAGCTCATGGATATAGAGAACAGATTGGTGGTAGCCTGAGGCAGGGGGTGAGGGTGGGCAAAAGGTAAAATAAGAGAAGGGAGTCAAAAGGTACACATTGTCACTTATAAAATGTTTAGGTCGCAGAACACAATCTATAGCATGGTGACCATAGTTAACAATACTATCTTGCATATTTGAAAGCAGGTAGGAAAGTGGATCTTGAAAGTCCTCATCAAAGGAAAAAAATTTATAACTATGTATGATGAGCTCTCTGTGTTCCAATTGTACCATCGTTCATTGATCTTAAGTCATGTATTTTTCTGTATACACGAAACTAATATAAAATAATGTTGACTGTCAACTGTAATTGAAAAAAAAAGACATATTTTTCTCATTTTTATGTCTCTGAAATTGGAATATATCTCACAATTGGTGGCGTCTTGCAATTATAATTGTCAGCATTTAAAATTTCTTAGTCGCACATAAAATAATAATATGTTTACAATTAACCCTCCCTTAGAGCCAATCATGTATGGTATTTATAAATGAAACTATTTTCTTGAAACTATTTTCTTCTGGGCGCAGTTATTTAAATATTTCTCTTGATATAAATGTTATAGCTTAAAAGAGATTAAAGATATATTAAGCAAATTCGACACGTGAATCTTATCTGAATCCTGATTTGAAGAAACCACTCTCAGGGACATTTTAGGGGCCAGACAGAAAAATTTGAACATTCATAACATATTAGATAATACTAAAAAATTACCGTTAAATTTTAAAAAGTATAACATGGTATTAGGATTTAAGAAAAAGGTTGCTTATCCTTTAGAAATATGTGGTGAAATATTATGTATGAAATAATATAATGTCTGGGATTTGCTTTAAAATCATCTAAGGGGGGGGGATGTAGAGGGCGAAGATAAAAGAAGATTGGCTAGAGTAGATTACTGAAGTGGGATGACGTGTTGGTTCATCCTACTCTTCTCTATAGTTCGGTGTATGTTTGAAAATTTCCACAACAGAAAATTTAAAAATAATGCCCTAAATTCTAACTGTTTAGGTTTTGTTTTAACATAGTCATACTTCCATCAAGACACTCCATACATCCAATAAATTATTTAAAAAGTAGATTTCCATTCTCTTAAGTGATCTTCCAAATTTATATGTAAAAAACTTCCTCGTCAAAATGAATTTACAACTTACACGTATTTATTGAATGCTCCTGTATGCCACAAATACTTGGAAGTATTTAAAATTTAAAAACCCTATCATATACAACTTTCTGTCTAAAAAGTCTACATTTATAGAAAAGAAATGCTAATGAGGCAGGAGCATGTTGCATTGTGGGAAAGATAGGCAGGTAAAACCAGGGTAGCCAGGGGTTGGAGTCCTAACTCTACCGGCAACAAGCTACAGACCCGCAGAAAATTAATCGAATCCTCTGGGCTTCAGTTTCATCTTGTCTTAATTAGGATAATATTAGCCATTCTGTCTGCTGCATGAAGCGCTTGGAGATTCAAATAAATAGTAAATATAGCAAACCCTTCCCTTCAATGGTTAAAAATATTTTTTAAGGGTGTTCTTTGTAGCAAGGCTTCAATAAAATGTTTCATTAGATTAGAATTTGAGGCAGCGTCAGCACAACAGTTGGGGGAAAAAAAATCAGTCATCTGATTGTTTTGCTATGTGACACCCAACAACCAGTTTGGCTGAGTTTTTCACTGACTTATCCAAACAGAGCAAATGTTTCAGTCCTATTGTCCCAGCCCTTGAAGGTCAGCCCTTTGCCACACGTGAAATCAGGTACAGGGACCGGGCACTGGGCATCATGCTGTCTGCTCTGCAAGGCTCCAGCTGCCTCTGTGCTAAATGAGGTTCAAGGGAGGGGACGGTTTGAGTGGATGGGGTTAGCACAAAGCTGATGGGGACTCATAGGCCCCTGTGTGAGCCCTTAGAAGACGAGCAGCTTGAACTCGCACAAACAGCCAGCAGACGAAGGCCCTGTGTGTCTGGGTCCTCCATATGTGTTGGTGCCGTTCCAGACAGTTTTAAAAGTTGACAACTTTCTGAAATATATGTTGTCAAAGCCTTTTGCTTTGTTCTGTTTCTTCCATCCCTACTGGTAAGGCGTTTAGCCTGCTCTTGGCAGGCAGGCTTCCCTGGTGTGTGCTGGGGAGAACTGTCCAAGGGGCCGAAACGCATTTTCAGAGTTTCGGCTCTATACACACAAAGAAAGCGAGGCAGCTGGAACCGAAAGCTTTGGGAACATCAAGCCAAATAATGTTTTTAATCCCTTTAAGATGACAATAATGTCTTTATTTAAACACTTACGTCATTTCTTTGTGAAACTTTCACTGTTTCAGGAACAAATCTAGTCACTCTTTTGACTCTCCTACAGCACTGAGGTCTCACTAGAAATGAGGCAAATGTTTCCCATGGTTTTCTCTTTCAGCCTCAACAACTGACTTGTACAACTTGCTTATACCACCCTTGCCTGTCACTATTAAGCAATGTGATCTTGAACAAGTCACTTAACTTCTCTGATCAACTGCCTTCCTATCGGTAACATGAATGGGTTTGTTCAGCTGGCCCCTTCAGCTCTGCAATTTTCTTCACTTCTGATTCTTTCATCTTAACCAGATGCTTAGAAAAGAGATGCTTTGACTGATAGTATGTTCTTGCCAACTGAGGTTTAACCAATCAGTAATCTTCTTACCATTCTTTTTATTTAAAAAAAGATTTCTAGCATGCATTACAATCCTTTTAGCAAATTTAAATGCCATGTCATAAACATAACACTAGCAAATTAAATCTTACAGAATATTAAAACAATCATATATCAAATCCAAGTAAAGCTTATTCCAGAAATGCAAGGACGGTTTGATATTGGTAAGCATATTCATGTAATTCAGCCTCTGTAAGACTAAAGAGGAAATATATAAGTATATTGATTGATAAGAAAAGGTATTTTATAAAATTCATAATTTTTTCTTATTTCTAAATTAGCACTATAAAGAATCTTTATTAATGTAGTAAATATATATATCTTAAACCAAAAGCCAACCTCATACTTAATGGAATTCACAAAAACCTTCCTTATGGTCCATGGGCCTTGAAACTCCTAACACTGTAAACAAATTGTGTGTGCACGTACATTTTTCGAGAGTTAGCTTTTATCGAATTCTCAAAAAGATAAAGCATACCAAAAATGCTGTAGAGGCATTGCCATTAATATCAGGAACAAGAAAAAGATTCTTGCTATCACCACTCTTTAATAATATTCTGGAATTTCTGGCTAATGTCATAAGGCAAGAAGCAGAACCCAGAGGCATAGCTATTCGGAATGAGAAAGATAAATTAGATGATCATTATTTGAGGATAATATGAATGTGTTAAATTCTTTTGATGGCAGGACATAGAAAGCATGTTCAACTTTTATTAGTTATTTCCATTGATTGCAAAGATACGCAGGAAATCAAGAGGAGAAGAGTCAGCCACACTGAATGTGATGTCTCTGTCTATTAACCAGATCTGTGTGTATTCATTCTCTGTCAATCCCTTTTTGGGGAAAACCAAACTAGCCATTGGCTCTGGTCTAGAGAGGGAAAGCACTTCATTAGATGAAGCCAAACTTTATATTTGAGCAGCTTGCTCATGGCACTTACTTGGCCTTGAGGCTTATGTAAACCTGGCTCTATACATATCAACCATTACGATAACAATAACATAGCTATTATTAGGAATGGGAATAGCATGGTGGTTAGCAGCATGACCTGTAAAGCCAGACTGGATTTGAATCCCAGATTCATCACTTACCAGCTGTTTAATATTAAACAAGATATATAACCTCTCTGTGCCTCAGGTTTTTTTATTTATAAAATGAGGACAATAAGGTTGTTTTAAGGATTGAATGAGTTGTTCCTTATAAAGCACTTAGATTACCTAGTTAATGCCATATAAATGTTTGTTAAATAAGTACTTAATGTTAATTGAGCACTTACTATGTGCCTAACACTATGCTAAGTATTTTACATGCATTTTTTTCCATTTAAATCCCATAACAACTCTATGATGATGACACAGATAATATAACAGGATGTTTAAAAGAGACTCTTTCTGTCTGAGTTTCAACTGAGAACAAAACAATATTAGCAGGAATATCCACATTCCAAAGTGAGATGCTAACCGACCTCTGGCGACTTGCAAAGGAAGCGGTTAGGGACACGTTTTGATCCTTGCGTTAAAGAGGCAAGGAGGGAGGGCATCTTTGGAAAAGAGCATTGTAAATGGGAAGAGGAGAGGAGGATTTCCCTGAGCCCCAAAATAGTGAGAGGGGCATTAGGAGAGCTTGCCCTGTGTCTCCCGGAATCACAACGATGTAGTATCTGATACACAGCGTCCCATCGAAAGGACCAGGACTTTGAACCTGCAGGTAGAGCGAAGAGAGCTGCTTTCCCTGGGAGCAGGTGGACCTGCCAGAGGTATGTGACTTTCATGGACAGGATGGCCACGTGGGAGGGGCAGACCTGAGAGTCATGTTAAAAGGAAGCTGGCGCCAGAAACACAGGACTTTAAGCAGGAATTGGGGTGAGGAGAGGTCAGTAGCTCTTCTAAGTGACGAGTCCTAAAAGACACCTTGCCCGTGCTGCTATTATAGTCCCTAAGGGGGTCTCCAAGGGATCCAGGAACATCCCATGAGAGAAAGAGAAGTGCCACCCGAGTGTCAGCCAAGGAAAATCACAGCGGGTGGACTATTCTGGCGGCGAGGGCGGGAAGTGGCGGGTGGAGGTGGCCAAGCATAGGCTGCAGGAGAGAGCAAGCCAGCGGGAGCCCGTCCCTTGCCCCTCGCAGACCACTATCCCGTTAACCCTTGAACACGGCGGGGTTAAGGGTGCTGATCGCCACGAAGTCAAAAATTTGCTTATAACTTTTGACTCTACCTTCTGCCCTTGGCATCTGCCATTCAACCAACCACAAATCAAAACAGTATTTTTGCATTCTCGGCTATGGATGAAAAATGCTGTTTTTTATCGCAGACTTCCACCTGTTGTTGGTTGAATCTGTGGATGGCAAAGGGCCAGTAGGTAGAACCAAAAGTTACCTGTGGATTTTCAATGCCCCTGACCTCGCCTTGCTCCGGGGTCAACTGTAATCGATCAGGGCTGACGTGAGGGAAAGGGGATATGAAACTCAGGTTTAGGCTTTTATACAGAACTGGACATTTCGATCACTGAAATGTGACTGTTTCGTGAGTGCACATGACAGAGAACTTTACAGTACCCAAGAGTGACTGGAGGTGTCCTGGGATCTACCTTAGATTTCAGAATGGGCAGTAGGGGAAAGAAATAGCTCTTTTCTGCTTGAACCCTATGCTCTTTAAAGAAAATGGTTGGAATAATAATGATGATTAACAACCCCTCGCATTGGCTGAAGACTTACCATGTGCCAGTTCATGTTCAAAGTACATGATACAACCTTGCTCATTCAATCTTCACAACCCGAGGAGGTGAACCTATGGGTTTTGTAAAACCTACTTACAAAAGAGGAAACTGAGGCTTAGAGAAATCGAGTACCTTCCCTTGGTAACACAGCTGACAAGTGACAGATCTGGAATCCACTCGATGTTGGCCTACACAGATATGGACCGTGGCAGGTCAGCCCCTCACCAGGAGCGACTTGTGGACCTAGGAGCGAATCAGAAGCGCTCTCATGTGGACGAGGAACGTTTGCAGAGGGGGCAGACTTGCTCCAAAACCTCCAGGATCATCCATACAGGTCGTGTATGGGCTCCACACAGTATCCTGGTCTACAAAACACTCTCAACTCACGGGACCAGTGGGAAGAGTTCTTTGGGGTCTCTTTTGGGACGACAAGGAGGAAGATTTATAGCATACACTTGTGGTTTTAGAGCAGTCCTCCTTAAAGGTAACCAGCCTTTCCTTATCTTAACAGCGCCCAGGAGTTTTTAATGAACTCAAGCCTAGGACTTGCCTGAGGACCCAGTACTCCTTGCTCTGTTGAGTTTGAGTTGGGCACAGGATCCTGTTGGTCAGGTCTGGATTTCTTCTTCAGATACAATCAAACAATCTTTGCTTCACCTGGCAATGTTGTTCCTGCGGTTCTCATAATTGATAAGCTGGGGATTTGGGGCCTCTCCTGTGGCCACTGGCTGCCAGTGCTTTACAGCGGCAGCTCCCTGCACGACACCTCACTTGGCGTCCGTCTCCTATAGTCACCACCTGTCAGAGCTCTCCTTATACCCACCATAGGCGCTAAACCAACTTTCAAGCTCTTGAGGTGAGACAGGAGATGACAAACAAAGATAACCTGAGTGTTAAGCGTTAATGTTCAGAGTTTGAAAGATAATAAAAACCAGCCGAGCATTTAATAGCTTAAGTTTAAGGATTCTAAAAATAGGGCAAACGTCAAAATTTTCCCACTACAAAAATGGTTGTATTCTAACAGCCTGTACTTTTATTACTATACCTAAAGGACTTAGCAATAAACTATCATCTATAGTTGGAAGATGTTGATGCACGCATAAAAATAAAATGTTAATAAACGAAAAGTGTATATGAAAATATATTATAAATAATTTGTTATTGGTATGTGAAGAGATATAAATGGAAAAGAATTAAGGCTTCTGAAATTGTCTTAAATATAAATATTTAGCATAAGGTAAAGATGATAGTTCCATTTGGAGGGAAAATAAATGGTGTGGGGCACTTGGCTAGCCATATAGGAAAAAGATAAAGCTTGGGTTCCTACCTCATTTATTAAAAAATAAAATTCAGATAGCTCAAGTAAAACCATAACAGTACTAGAAAAAACATGGAAGAATTTTTTTTCTTTATAATCTCAAAGTAAGGGAGAGCTTCCTGAGCATAAGACAAAGCCATAGAGAAAAGAATGAATATATTTGATGACAAACAGTAAACGTTTCTATGTGAACGTTACTATAAACAAAGTTGAAAAGCAAAACCAAGCTTAGAAAAAAATTTTTTTTCAGCAGGTATGATAAAAAAAAAAAGGCTAGTTTCCAAGGGTCCTTCGAAAGGAAAAAAGAGACAGACAGAAAATAACTAAAGGAGGAAAGGAAGCAGAGAGAGAAGGAAGAAATAGATTTGTCAAGACATACATGTTTGTTTGAACACAAGAAAATATACTCATCTTCACTTGTAATTAAAATGCAAATTTTAAAAATAATAAGTTATTTTCAACCCATCAGAAAGTTTTATAATATATTATGCTATCAGAGACATGGTGGAAAAAAATCACTCTTACACAGTGCGAGAAAATAAATTAGTAGTCTCTATGGGAGATAATGTGTTAATGTTTGGAAAAGCTTCAATGCAAACGTCCTTTGACCCAGAAACTCTGTTTCTAGGAATTTATGTTAAGAGAACCAAAGCTAGATGAATAAGGGCATTCATTACCGTATTTTTGGTAGCAAAATACTGTAAACAACCTATATTGCTATTAATAAGGAGCTAGTTAAATAAATCATGGCACATTCATGCAATGGAATACTACACAACTGTTTAAAAGACTGAATTGCTTCATTGTGAACTGATATTGCACTGCCTCCATAATATAGTAAGCAAAAAAAAAAAAATGCAATCTGTAGAAAAAATATGTGGAGTATACTCAAATTTGGACTTCTAAAAAAGGGCCATTTCTACATATATGTGCTTGTATATGCATATATGGTTTTTAATAAAAACTATGTCATTTTGGAAATAAAAATGACATAATCCATCTAAAAAGAAAAAATACTTTGATCGTTTATATAGTGGCAGCAGAATCAATCTGATCAATAAATTGTGTAAAGGATCCTTGACTCATTATCTCAAACCCAGCTCTTATCCTGAAGCTTTCATTTAAAAACAAAAATAATACATTTCAAAAATAAACATGCCTCTTCTGAATTTCCTTTTTTTAAAAAAAAAAGATAAAAATTTACATTTTTCTTTTTTGTTACCTGGTAAGTTTGAGTAAATCATGGTTTAATACAGCAGTCGCTTGAGCAAGCAGGTAACCAAAAGTCCCCCCAGCCGCTGGATCACTTTCGTCTGCTGTAGTTTTCCATCAAGGCAAAGCTGAAAAGAGAGGAGAGTCTCCACTCCAGGACCTCGTGCCCATAGGTCAGGAGGAGGAGGAACTAGAGTTAGCAACGTGGAGTCTGAAGTCATGGTGGCCTCCATGATTAAAAGACCCTATTCTACGGTTTTTGTAAAGAAAGCCTAACTTAATAAAGACATTTAGAAACTAGGAATGAACCCTCACTTCCCCTAGTAAGCAACGCCCAAGTCAGAGCTGAGCCATTTTCCTGGATTCTGTCTCAGATCCTGTTATGACTGGCAAATAGAAATGAGGATTAACCAGCCTCTAGACATGTTAATTTGACAGTTTTCATCACAATACATATAGCAGGAATAGAAACAAGAGGAACATATTTAAGGTGGTTCTCTATCGACCTTACTTTTCCATTTGCAGCTTAATAGCTTATGAAATTTCATAAACTTAATGAAATTATCTTGGTCTAAGGCAGTGGTTCTTAACTAGGGAAGACGTTGACCCCAGGCGACATTTGGCAACGGCTGGACACGTTTTTGGTTGTCACAACCAGGGGGCTGCTTCTGTCTTCTGCTGGGAGAGACAAGGGATGTTGCTAAACATCTGACGACACACAGCACACACCCCAGTCTAGAGCGTTGATCGTGCTGGGGTGGGAGACCCTGGTCTCCTTTGCTCCTAGTACAGTAAGTGAAACGTCCCTGCTTGCACTCAAGTTCATGAGAAAATCCAGCCTTCTTTGAGTTAAAATCGTTAATCGATTGTTCATGAACTCAATACAGGTTCAGAAACTATCAGCTAGCTCCTGAAGTGCATCTTCCTCGCATCTCCTTCCTCTTTCCTCCCTCCCTTCCTCCCTCCTTTCTATCTTTCTCTTTCTTGTCCTTCCTTCCTCCCTGCTGCCTTCCCTTTCCTTCTCTTTCATTCTCTCTCTCTCTTCCTCCCTTTTCTCCCTTTCTCCCTTCCTCCCTCGTATTCCCTTTCTCCTTCTTTCCTCTTTCCTTCCTCCCTTCATCCTTCATTTTCTCACTCTCTCCTGCTTTCAGGCTCAATTACATATTCTTCTGAGATGTACCCCAAATATATGCTATAACTGCTAAATTCTTTATAATACCTGATACTAAGCAGCTCTTTCTTACGTGTCAGTGTGCGCTAGTGCTTTAAAGGCCCTGCCCTTTTTAAGCATCGTGGCCAGCCCGGGGGAGAGGGTTATGGTCCTCCCTGTCCCACTCTGGAGTACACCTGTGCTTTGCAGTACAGCACCTTCCCTGCCATACCAGCCTGGGAGCTCTGATTTCACATCGGCCTCCCTTCCTCCAACTGGGCCTTATTTAGTTCTATGTTTTCAGAGCCTCACACCTAGTAAGATAAATGACTGATGGAAGAATGAATGGCTAAATGGTTATATGGACACAGACTGTCACATTTGAAATCTTGTCATATTTATAACACCCACATATAGATTCTCTGCCATGTAAAGCAGACAATCTATTTCAGTTTTTCTATATACAAAAAAAAAAAAAAAAAGGATCAATAAATATTAGAGCATGTACAGGCTTCAGGAAAAGTCTTCAGCTAAAAATGTAGGTTTACAGCTTGACTTTATGGTTCAGTGTCTTAGTTAAGTTCCTGGTGACCTAAGACAAGCAACATCATTCAAGAAGTATCCTATCGGAAACATTTCCAAGGAACAGTTTATTCGGCAGATCTTTCAAACACCTTGACACATGTAGTAATATCTGAAGTAAGTGTTGAAATGGTTTTACAGTTTCTGTGCAGGGTGATCTGTTGACTGGTGTAATCTGCCCGTAGTTTGTCACAGGTTATATGTAACCCCATTAGGTCTGTACAGAGAAAGTGGCATAATCGCCATTGGGCTTGGACTTTAGAATGACCTTTGACCTTTTCCTTCACCTTATAACCACAGAGTAGCTCTTTGGCACATGGGAAAGAATTCACGTGTGTAAGGACATAGCAAGAGGCTTATCTTTACCCGGGCAGTAGTGAACACAGACGTGTTTGTTTTTGTTTTTTCCTATTTTTCTTCTTCGTTCTTTGTAATTAGGAAGACATTTATTTATTCATGCCTATTGCGAAAAATGTAAACACATCAGAATGGTTCCATTAAAAAAAAAACAACTCCAGCTCCTCATTCTTCATGTCAATTTCTTCCCCTACAAGTAAACTTTTTAAAAATTAGTATTTTAATTTGGAGGCAGGTAACTAATATCAGTGCAAACATCCAAATCTATGAAAAGGTGAGTTCTCTCTCTCCTGTCCTGTTACTCCACAGCAGATAATCATTGATGGTTATTAGTTTTGTTTGCCTTTCCAGAATAAACACAGAGTTTTATGATATTTAAACATTTTCCCTCAGATTCCACACTCTAAACTAAATATTTATGACATAAAATTCAGTAGAAAACATATTAACATTCGTGGGCCTTTTCCCTTCTTTCTAGATGTATTTTTAGAACAAAAGAAGGGAAAGATACACAGGGGAGTGAGTCTCATGAAAAGTTTGAATCAACTTAATCAACTTGTTTTCTTCGAAAGGTAGCTCATTGTTCTGATTTGTTGGCTTATTCAGGAGGTAGAAAAAGAATCCTGAAAACCTTGGAAAACTTTTTCCTAAAGTTCAAATAGGAAAATGCCTACCATTTTAGACCTGGCTCCTGTCTGTGCTGAGCAAATGTTGTATGTTGGCATCAGATCCAATATTGCTTATAAATCTGAACCACAAACATCCCTGTGTGATACAACTTTCCCAGGGAAAGGCCAAGGCTTTCCCAGAAATGTCTCCAGCATTGTATGTGCTCAAGAAGTGTGTCCTCGGCACTTTCCTAAGATAAAATCGCAATATTTCTCCACGTGAGAATTCTTGCCAGGGTGGACGTGATAGTCACCCTATTCAACGCTCTGTTCCAAATCCATCAGAAGAGAGCTTTAAAGCGAATTCCAGTCAGAGAACTGGTCCGAGGCTTAACATGACTGGCCACGCTTTCATTTTCAGGCTCACTTGTTCTGATTATTTTACTTTGCCTCGTTTCCCCTCCAGATTTGTGCAGAAAGAAAGAAAGAAAAAAAAAACTGTCAAATAAATACAGCACTCAAGAAAACAATAAGGACGCGATATGAACTGTACAGATTTTTTTTTTTTTTTGGAAATAATAGCTATCTAATACCCATCTAAGTAATGCCTAATCTAATCAGGCCCTGAACATCTCAGAGTATTTTAAAGGCTTCAAAAAACATTTTCTTCCCATTTTAAATCTCATTAACCTGCGATTTTGTCCTCACAGTGCCCATATAATGCAAGTAGGGAGAACGGAGTACTATTACCTGGCCATGCATGAGAAGGCTGAGGCCCAGAAATAGCCGAAGTGCTCAGGAACACGCACCACGTCCACAGATTAAATCTAGGAGAGAATTCGGCTCCCCCCGCCCGCGTCCCTGTCAGCTCTGCTGTTCGTGGCACTCTTTTCTTTGCCTTTGACTGAGCAGCTCCCCGCCTACAATATCACACCACTCATTTCCTCAATTGGATACCAACGCACAGAGAGCCCGCGTGGTCTCCCAGCTCGCCTGGGCCAGACCCCCGGGGCTAAAAATAGCGCGCGCCATTGCCAGGCCCTGATCCTTCCCTTGGCTCCTTCACCTCCCGTTTGGGGTCGCAGCGTTAGAAGCTGTTAGAGGTCCGAGCATCTTCTAGAGTGATGGCTTCTCTTCTGCTGTGAAGCCTGCTGCTACCACTCTCCAGGCCACGGCTCTGGCTTTGCTATTGACAAAGAGCCGGAGGGAAGAATCCTAGACCAGGCACTTTAGAAATACGTAAAACACCAAATGCAGAATTATCAAGATCATTCAGGGCAAGGTGACGTACACCTGGAAAAAAACAAATAGGTCAGGGGAAAGTAGTTCGAGGCCTTGGAAAACAGTCTCAATTTCCAGTTATCTTGTTAACATGCAATCCCTTTAAACACGCCATTCTTGCAGAGTCACTGCGTGTCACTATATGTCCAGGTAAGGGAGCTACATTGAATGAAAGCTCTTAGAAATCTATCCCCTAAGACATCTTGAAGCTAAAAGCCATTAAAATCAAACAGATTGAAAGAAAAATTTTGGTCGTCTAAGGAGCATTTCCATCAGAGAACAGATCCCTTGAGCGGTGAATTTTTCATTTTATCTGCTTTTTTACGTTAAGGCACTTTGGGGCTCCAGAGGCCTCGACCGGTTCCTCACTAGCAGTTCTCCCAGTGCACGAGAACTTCTCTAATTGAGAAGGGGCAAAGAAAGAAAGACATTGGAAAGGGAGCAGGAGAACAGGGGTCTAAAACTCATTAGAACAAAAAGTGGATGCCGTTTCTAAACAAATGAGTCAGTGGTCGTATTTAATAAGCATCAAATTTTGTTGGTTATATAGTAAGCTATTTTATTATCGAAGTAACAGTTTTCTAATTACAGAAAGACTAGAAATTAGAAGTGACAACAACAAAAAATCACCCACAATCACATCATCACTGTACAATTTATGGAACTGCTGTTATTTTTTGTGGCATTTTTTATATATGTATATACATATATTATGTAAACAGAGATCATGATATACATCATTTGGTAAGTACTTTTAATCACTTAACTATAAGCATAAATATCCTTTATGGGAATAAATATTTATCCACATAATTGATTTTAATGGCTGCAAAACATTTAATTGCACAGATATATCTAAATTTGTTTAATCAACATTATTTTGGACATAGAGATTATGCACAAAGTTTTCAATTAGGATAAACAGTTCTAGAATAAACAGCCTTATACAAATGTCCTGCATATTTGTTTAATTTTTTCCTTAATATAAATTACTAGAAAATAAAGTTTCTGGGTCAAAGAAATGCACATTTTTCAGGTTATTGACTGACTCAGACATATCAAAAGTAGTAAGCAAAGAACGTTGGAAAATTTTTCTTTAAAATCAACCCGAAAACAGAATATTACATTAGAGGAATAAATGAAAAAGCCATATCAGAAAATTAAACTGTTTTTTAAAAAAATAATTATAGCTAGTAAGTTGTTAAATCTCATTTGTTTCCAAATCTTGGCAGTTTAAAGGAAAAAGAGAAAAAAGGTAATGTGGAGGAGATTAAGGGGTAGACACCAAAAATCTATATAAAAAGAACAAGGAAATGAGAAAGGAGGTCACAGAGAGCAAAAAACCATTCCACCAGGTCAGTCCTTTAATCTCCTTCCCTCCCTTCCTCCTCGGCTTTAGGCGAAAGTCTAGGTTCCCTGGTATCTCTAAATGGGCTCAACTCTGAGTATCCATGCCCAAAAGAAACAGACGCACACCCCCGACCAACACCCCCGGCCACCTCACAGTGACACTCACCGGGTGAGGACCTTCCTTGTTCTTAGCCTCAAACTTTTTAGCACCATTTTGTCGAGTGAACTCTCATTTCACTTTCAAAAATATAGGAGAGGGAAAAGTAAAATATTTTCTAAAGTTTCTTCGAGCTATGAGGAGTAAAGATGCAAAGGTGTGTGATAAATTCTGGTTATTTTTAAAAGAAAAATTGTTCAGAAAATTCTAAGAAATTGAGGTCTGCAGAAAATCCCTGGTAAATAAAACCCAAAGGCTTTTTGAAGGCTCAGAATAATTGATACCTGCATGCCAGGCTTTCTTAAGTTTGGTTAACTACTAAGTAACTAATTTTCTATTACTTCTTCCTTATTGTTTTTTTGCCACAGAGAGAAAAATTAAATATAGGGTCAGATCAGTTTAGCTGCTTTCTGCCAATAGTGTGATACCTTGGTCTCTTGACAGTCATTGAGACAAATATGTGGTTAGAACTTTTAATTTACATTATTAACAAATGCTATGGAGAAAAAATAAATCAGATCGTGGAAGAGAGTGTGACTTTTGATGTGAGGATAAAGGGCGGCACTGGGCACAGCTGGTGAGAAAGAAGCCAGCCAGCCAGGAAGAACTTACTGGCAAAAGACACAGGTTAGGCAACTGCACGTGGGAACATCAAAGTGGATGTGTCTCATATGCATTTGGATATGGACTCTGTGGACAGCAGAAGAGACGGTCCCTATTCAAAGCGGAGCCGCGTTTAGAGCCTGTATTAATTCTTTCAGACAGAACGCTACAGCGGAATATCATAAACTAGGTGGCTTATAAACAACAGGAATTTATGTCTGAAGTTCTGGAGGCTGGGAGTCCAAAGTCAAGACAATTGCAGATTTGGCGTGTAGGAAAGCCATTTTCTGGCTCATAGACGGCCGTCTTGTCACTGTGTCTTCTTTACATGATCAAAGGGACAAGGGGGCTCTCTGGGGTCTCTTTTTAAGGATGCTAATCCCATTCATGAGGGCCCCACCTCCCTCAGGATCAAATCACCTCCCAAAGGCCCTACCTCCAAATATCATCATCACCTTGGGGGTTAGAATTTCAGCATCTGAATTTGGGAGGGGTGGGGCGGGTCACAAAACATTCGCTCTATGGCCGGGCCTTTATACCTTTAGACAAGCAGCCATAAGCAAAACGCTGACCAAGTAAAAACTAATTTTCTTAGTTTCCTTCTGTTTTAACACAGCACACTCAAATTAGCAATCAATCCACAAATATTATTTTGTTGTTACGATGGGGTAAGCATCTAGATTCTGCCTTAGTCAAGGTCAAATGGACTCGAACAAAGAAAATGAATACTGGAAAATTAAAATGCATTGAAATGTAAACCAGGGGCATTAACTCAAAGTTCAATGGGAGTTCACAGATGGGTTCAGAGAAGAGGGCGTGGTCTACAGTGAGAGGTGGACTTCATTCACTCCATCAGTAACCACTCGTTCAATGTTTCTACTGGAGCCAGGTACTGGGAAAGACCCAGGAAAACTAAAATATGACTTAGTCTTTGAATGGCTCATTGCCTGACCAAGAGAGAACCTGAAAATTAAATAAATAATTGCAATGCGATGTTAGCCCGCAGACACGGGCAAAGTGCTAAGGGAATAGAGGGTATTTATGGGAGAGGAAGACTGATTTCCAGAGGAAATGAGAAGAAATGACATCTGTGCTAAGGCTCAAAGAATGGGTCAGCTCATATTCAGGCCTTGGGGTCTAAATGCTGACGTGTAAAGTGAACCCTTAAATTACTCAAAAGGCACAGTATCTCTATATAGAATATAGATACCCAGTGTCTAGTAAGCCCAACACAGCCAGATTTTCCTCCAGCTTTGGAACAGATTGTTACTTCTCCTTTGAGCACCAGATGAAGAGTTGGCTTGTGTTTATTGGCTCTGTCGTATGAAAAACACTTATCTTTAAACACTGGGATTACACCCTCTGTGGTGAGATGCTCACTAACATGAGAGGCACAGGGGATGAAAGACTGAGGAAGCGGTAAGTTCCAGCCCCCAGCTCATGTTCCTCAGAAACAGGAACTCACTAAGTGGAAGGCACAGGCAGAAGTGTCTTCTTTCTCCCTGTTTCTTTGTAGAGTGTACAGTTGAATTCTCAAAAACTAAACTCAAGTATTTTGTAGGTACTCAGCCCGTGGAAACAAAGGGAGAAGGGTATTAGATAGAGGAACAAGATGTGAGGAGACAGAAAAGGGAGAGGATCTTGGCACATTCAGAGAAAACCATAATGTCCGGGATGGCCTATTGGACAGGGCGCAAAGAGATTGGGAAACGAGGATTGGACAGCCTGTCGCATCATAGAAGATTTTGGATTCTTCTGTGTAGGCCATGAGGAGCCATTGGATATTTTTACATCAGGAGGTGACAGGATGGGCCTTATTTTTGGAAACCCCACTTTTGAAGCATGGTAAGAATGAGGTCAGCACATTTTTTTTTTCTGTAAAGGGCCAGATCATAAATATTTTAGACTTCGTGGGTCATACGGACTCTGTGACGTGTACTTATATCTGCCTCATAGCACAAAAGCAGCCATGGACAATGTGTGAACAAATGGGCATGGTTGTTTTCCAATAAAATTTAATTTACAGAAACAAGCTGTGGGCTGCATTTGGCCTGAGGGGCCAAAGTTTGTTGACCCCTGGATAAGAAGAAGGTGCGGTTATTGGTAGAGGGAGCAGTGCGTAAAATGAGTGATAGTCTAGGCCAGAGATTTCGGCCAGTGGTTTACTAGGTCAGTGTTTTTCAAAGCGTGGTCCCTGAACCAACCAGCAGCATTAACATTGCCTGGGAGCTCGGCTGGGGTGGGGGTGGGGGTGGGGGAGGGGTCCCAGCAATCTGGGTTTTAACAGGCCCTCCAGGTGATGATGACACCTGCTAAAGTTAGAGAGCCAAGACCCCCAGGAGAATGTTTTTTCCCACTTGGGAGTTGGCAATCAGAAAGAATAGGATGGGACAGATTTAAAGTGTTCTAGTAAGATGGGACCTCACTTTCTAACATACTGACATACAGTGGAAGGACTTTGGTCATTATTTGGGTGGGGGGTTGGGGAGATGAAAAAAGTATTTAAAATTATTTTCACCTGTTTCGTTCACTTCTCTATTCCCAGTGCCTAAAACAAACACTGCTGGGCCTCAGATAGGTGCTCAAAACGTTGTTTTTTGATTTTTTAAAATTATTTTTTTTAATTTATTTTTTCAATTATAGTTGACTCAAGAGTATCTTTTGAATGGATCAATGAGTGACTCTTTCCAAGTTTACCGCTTAGGTGACTGAAGAGATGAGGAATGGTATTAACCAAGACAGAGAACACGTTTTATTGTTTTTGAAACGTTACAAGGAAAGAGAGTAAAGAGACATTGAGCGCCAGGCAGTATTTAATATGCACGATCTCATTTGTTCCTCAAAACAGCTCTTAAATAACTGTTATCATTGCCCTTTTAAAAATGAAAATATGGTGGTTCCGACAGGGATACATAATGGTGGGAGTTTAACGCAGGCGGCGAGTGACAACTACACCCAGAGCGACAGTGAGGTACACTCATGCCACTTCACAGCACAGAGTTCAGTTTTGAATTTTGGATTCAACTTTGCAGAATGGGGAAGACCTAACTATAAAATACTGCAGTGCTTTGCCGCTTACAAAGCAGTTTCATAGATTATTTTTTTTGAGGGAAACCACTTCGTTTTGCAGAAAAAGCACCGAGTTCTGGGTTCAGACGCAGCCGCCGCTGGAGGTAGCCACATGCTCTGTCTCCCAAATGGAGGCCGTGATAATAATTAATAGGGCTGCCGTGCAAGGCAAGTGAGATCCGTGAAGCGCCTGACTCAGCACGAGAGCCCAGTGCATGGCGGACAGTATTATTTGTTATTCCTTAATATAGTTCATTGCCTAAGCATTTTCTATCATGTTGATGATGGGCCACTTGGACCCTTAAGAAGTCCGCTGAGAGAAGTTCTCTGTTTCGGTCTCACAAGTGCCTCTCATGAGTTTCACTGTTTTACTTACAGGACTTATGTCCCCGTTTGAGGTGTGTTGACTTTCAAACAGGTTTCGCATTCGGGCGAGGCCCGTTCCATTCAGAGGCTGGTTTGACTCCGCATCTCTGCCCCTGGCGGCTACAGTGCCCTCGTCCGGCTCAGCGTGCCAAGCTCCACTCATCCTGGCTTTCCTGCTTTCAACACTTTTTTGGTTTTTTCCCCAATCCGTATCTTCTACACAATTTTTCCATGTTCATTCGCTTAGCTATCAAGTCAAACAAGGCTGGGTTGGGGGGACACGGAAAGCAGGAGCTGAGGCAGGGGAAGGCGTTCTTGAAAGAAACGGCTCCTTGTTTCAAAGGAATTTACTCACTGCTGTGAAGGCAGAAGAGAAATAGCCCCAAGAAAGCTGGGTTTGTAAAACAAGGGGAACCGATCACCAATTCCTGCCGCATTCCTATCTATCTATCTACTATCTATCTATCTATCTATCTATCTATCTATCTATCATCTATTTATTTATTTTTAAGTTTTCAATCTTTTTTACACCGAGAAGAGCCTCGCAGGCTGTGACCCTCCTCCACTTTGGGGACCGAGACCGTCGCTTTTCCTCCGTCCTGAAGGACAAGTCCTGAGGGACACCAGTGCCTTCGTCCCGTTGAGATGAAGTGGTTGGTTTGTGACACTGGGTTTGCCGGTTTCCAGAAAGAGACACGTCACGCTTTCCAGTATGTTCGGGGTGATTCTAGAAAATGAGACGACCGCCTTGCAGCCTGCCAGGCAAACAGCGGTTTCCGTTTTGAAGGGAAACCGTCCTCGACCACCCTGCCTCCTCGGCTCCCCTAGATTGGAAAACAAGCAGAGACAAACCCAGCGTTAGGGGGGTTGGTTGTAGCTAACAGAAGGGACAACCGAGCCTTTCAAGATAAATGACCCCGATGAAGAGTGCGTTCTGCAAACAATAAACGCAGCTGTTGGAGAGTTATTCTGACCACTGATATCGGCACATGCTTGTTGGATAATTTTGATGCAAGGGTCTTTCCCCCAAGATATGAAATAAAATCTTTCCCCCGGCTCCCCACCATTTAACAAAGATTTTAGCTCTTTGATAAAAAGCATGGTGTCAGAAATGACAGGACTAATTTGTGACTTTTTCCCATCCATTTAGATGTGATTCAAGAGTAAATGAATAGTTTCCCTCTTTCTCTTCTACACGAAATAGAACAAATTGTATGTTCACTGTGTCCTGTCACACAGACTGGCTTAACGTGAAACTCGGGATTTTATCGCAAGATTTAGAAACTAATTATTAGAGATTATTTTCCCTCGACTTTTATTGAGTTCTCAAAGGATAACTGGCGATTTCTCTTTGGACAATAGTAGTCTCAAGAGATGACATCTGGGATGATTTTAAGGTCGAGTCCGGGATTCTTAGACCCCTCTCAGGGTCTGCCCATTTTTACCTTGAATTTATTAACTGGGACTGTAAGAACCCAAGTCTCCCAGTTAATGTTCCTTCCACTCAGTGATAAGTTAGCGGGAGGAGAAAAATCACGCAAGCAATCCTTATGGTGATTTGGACTCACAGCAATTCACACTTCCAGCCCTCTGCCAATGACACCCGTGTTGTAACTTGTGACACTTAAACAGGCAGTTCCTCACACGAACATATGTTGTTCTCCCCTTTCGAGGAAATTAATCCCAACCTCAAGCACACTAGCAGGCTGTGATTAGTTCTAATCCCTCGGTTTTATGGCAGGAAAATCGACTGTAAGAAAACGAGGGTACTGACTATGAGAAAACCGAGTTCGTGTTCCCGTCTCCAAAACGGCGTCCAATCACCGCACCAAACTTTCCTTCGATGCGCTCGTCTAAATGTCCTCAAGGAAATCATCCTGAAATCCATAAAACAAATAAACCTGTTCCGTAGAATTGTTTTGCTTCGGTACAATATTTGGCAGGAAAATGTGGTCAAAGAGACCGCATCATATTAAATGCATTTTATGTTTATTGACTACTTGTAGCACTACCTAATTGATTTATGTATGCTTCAGAAAGCTTTATGCTATGAGACATAAAATATATCCTTTTAGTTTAAGTCCTGCATTTGGGAAAGGTTGGCATACAGCCCCGAGGCAGGAACTTTACCCTTCTGTTACAGCACTGTTTCTAGGAGAAAACAATATTTGATACATTTTATTCCCTCTTATAGTAAGTTTCCTACGAATGTAACCCACATATGAAACCTGCTCGTATTCCCCAAGTGCCACTCACTGTCATGGTCCCACCATGTTTGAATGACCTTTTTCTGTGTTCTTCCATGACTGAGTTGAAATGGTAAATGAGAGAAATGGTAAAAAGTAAAGTAAATCTTGGGACATAAGGTTTTTATTCTACTGGGTGTTAGAAGTGGCAGAAGAGGCGTAACATGCGATAGAAAGACTATTGCAATAAGAGCAAGATTTCAAAAGTATCCTAAGTACATCTCTATAACATATAAATGAAAAGTGATCAAAACAATAGTAAATCTTAATACAATTACCACTGCTGCACGGATAGAATAGATGAGCGCCAACGTCAGGATTAGACCTGGTCTTATGTCACCAGGGTGCCACCTAAGAGGGGGACCATCACTTAGTTCTGAACCCATTGCCCAGCCCATTCCTGGTGCCTCATCCTGTCCTCCTGCCTGTCAATTTTGTCTCCCCAATTTTTCCTCCAGAATGAGCTTGGCAGGCCTTGTTTCTCCCTCCCCCATTACTATCAGGGTTCCCTGTGAGCGGAACCAACAAGTGAGTAATATGAGAAATCAAACTCAGCACCCCTATTCGAAGATACAGGAAAAACTGAGGGCAGAGGAAGTGTTCTATACTGGAGTTTCTTTGAATTGCCACATCCAGCATAACTTCTCTTTGAAATATGTCAAAGGCAGTAACCATGAGATGTCCATATTTTTGTTTGCTTTCTAAGCACTAACCAACATTCAGTTAATAGCATTAATGGAAGAGAACACTGCCCGGAGTCGTGTAAAATGGTAGCTGATGTAAACATTACTTAGATTGGGCTTTGAAAGGTGCTTTTGTTAATACATATTTACATATGGGAGGATTTGATCTCCAAATTCAAACAAAGTTAAATGGAGACAGAACTCCAGAGAGTTGGGGAGTCATCGAGCCTCCCTACCCAGGCCTGCTCCCTGACCCTCTGCCTTCCAGTGCCCAGCAAAGACTGCTAATGTTTCTGACAGATGTAACCCACCAGCCCAAACTTCCGCCTCCCAAATCTTCTTGACTCAGAGGCCTTTGCTTTGTGCTTCATTTGGGATTGATGCCACATGCTTCCTTTGCTAATGTGTAAATTTCACGTGAAACTTGGTATAAATATAGAACACCGGAAAGTCAAAAGTAAGTAATTATTGAGAAAAATGGAGGTGCTGTTAAAATTAAAAGTGAGATTTGCTATAGGTGTACACCCTGGATTGACAGTTGGTGGCATCTCTCTGTGCATCTAGCAGATGATTACGCAGGAGCATGACTATTCACTGTGTGGATTGCCACAGGTGGACTTCCTGCTGCTTCTTGCCCGGCCTGCTTTCTCATTTGTTTTCTTCGTGACCGCCCACTGTTTTGTGCTGGGGCCGGCAGACCGGACTTCAAACCGCCACTTAGGAGCTGTGGAAGTGTGCACGCCTCACTTAACCGTCCTTAGCCTCAGTCCTGCCATCTCAGAATGGGATCGCTCACACGTCATGATAAACAGGATTATGGATTCTGAGTGTAAAGAGCACATTGTCTGATAATACATCCTTTTATCGATTCTGTGGTAATTTACATAGCGACAAAATATTCTGACTATTTTCTTCGGCACTAACTTTTGTCCTCATAAGAGCAAGAAGTGTCGTGTTACTGGATTTGGGGCGTAGAGAAAAGCTTTTTGTCTTAGCACCAGCGGTCACTGAAGTTTTGTGAAGCGTCTCCATTTTGAGCGTGATTTATCCTTCTTGTTTACCTGTGTGTACGTTTAGCTCCCTCCTGGAGTAGCTTTCTGATACGGGCTCCTTGGCAGCGCTGCTCATTGTGAACTGAAGGATGCATTTACCTCTCAGAAGTTCTTTAAGTTGTAGCTACACATTCAAAATGCTTTGATGATGTTGACCAAATTGGTGCTGAGCCATTGCCAGTTGAATAATTTTTTTATTGTGCCCGCAGTACTGTCCCTCATCCTTGAAGACAGGGGCCTGTGTCCCTTTTTCTACGAGACTTTCCTTGTCATCCTGACCAGAAGCTCTTTCTTTTTCCTCTGGTGTCCCATTCTGTTTTGCCTATATCGCTCTTATATCATGTACCAAATTCGACTTTGTTTTAATGTTACTTTTTGAATTTTCCTACTAGATGATAAGATCTTTAGGAACATGAAATATGTCTTATATTAATGTAAGCAATGATCTAGTGGAGAAATCAGCCAAAACTTTAGATCGACCCTAAGCTTCTCTCTGAAACCTTCTCTGAAATATCCAATCCAGTCCACGCCTGCCCCTTATTTCCGTAATATTTATTCCAAAACTGGGCCAAGATGGAAGTCGTAGAAATGGTGAAAAGTGGTTGGATTCGGGATATATTTAAAGATAGTGTTGCAGAACTTGCTAATCTATTGGACAAGGGAATGTGAGAGAAGCAGAGGTACCTGATACTTCTCATCATTGATAGTTATCAGAAAATAGCGACTAAAATGTAGTGTGTAAGAATATGTTCACCAGGGCATGCCTGCACCGATACTAAGGTGAGAAGGTTGACGTTTGTCCAACAATTAGTCAACCTTAAAGCAACCAGTTGGTGAGTGAGTTTAACTATCAGTTGCCAAATAAATGCTTAAATTAATTCTATCATTTCTTTCAACAATGTTTATATGTATGTCCACAGGCCTCCTTTTGCATATAACCTATATCACCAAGTAGAAATCTACATCTGAAGTACACTAGATCAGAAGTCTATGGGTACTAGTTTTTAAAATCTAGCACTACAGTATTTTGGATGGGGGAAAAAAAATGCAACTATCTAAAGTTTCCCAAATGTCTAGCTAAGTAGCTATAACTTTTCATTTTTATCCAAGGACTTGCAGCCATGTAAAACACAGTGTTATATGAAGATAATATCAACCTAGAATAGCAATGGCATATCACCTCATTAATGACTGCCTTACTTGGACTCGTACAGGCCCCAGAAGAGCACCCAAAATACAAAATCATAAGTAAATTGCAGTTGGGCAAGAGCACCAAGCATAATATAACACTCAATAAATCTGAAGAAAATATTCATAATAGTAAATAACACACATAGACCCAGGTGCTAAAACTGAAAGTGAGGAGATTCCAGCGTCTTGGAAAGAAAACAAAAGCAGTCAGTCCTCAAATGCATGGTGGTTTATATATATTTTTTCAAAATAAAAAAACACGTCCACCTGGTTTTCCAATGCAATTTCTTCAGCTAAGTCAAGCAACTCAACATTAACAACATTCGACATTTATGATGTCAAAGAATCTTTACAGATTATTCCACAGAAACACACTGATGTGGAGACGTCTCGTTTTTTTACGGATGACGGATGAAGAACCTGAGGCAAAGTTCCAGCTAATGTCCTGCCTGTGGCAAATAAGCAAGAGGGTGACAGGGCCAGGAGAACACAGAGGACCAGCCAAACGCTGCTGTGTGGTGGGAGACAAAATGCAAACTCCACACACATTATAGTCAACTCATGCGTTGAGTTATTCTGCTACACTGCTCTCTTTGGCATAACTTTCCTTCTTTTTTCCCCCTGTTTCGGCAACAGAAATAGAAATATTTTTATACTAATAGACATGTGATAGACATAATCATAGTAAGCTAACAAAAAGAAAACCAGATAGGATGGAAAATGAAAGATGAATCTATTTGAGAGTGTCAAGAAAAATTGTATTAAGGATGGTGATCTCAAAGACAACTAGTATTATGTAATCAAGTACATAAAATTTTGTGTGATATAATCGTTGGTAACGTTGAACTTCATTGAACTTTTATAAATGATGACTTCAAGAATCAAGAGGGCAAAACGTATATACTATGCAGAACTAGAAGGAGGACTACGCTCAAGGGACAAGATAATTAGAAAATTATAAAATGTCTTTAAAAAAATCTTAATGTCTTTTAAGTGGAACTGTTGTCAGGAATATTGGCATATTAACATGACTTAAAAATTTTCAGAGCAATCTGTTAATAAAATTTTCAGCCAGAAAAACCTTGCTTAAAGATTGCAGAAAGACAAAAACAAAACCCCCACGAGGGTACAAATCTTCAAGACCAAGACTTGGCTGAAATGATAACCTTATGTTAAGCTCTCAAGGTCAACAAACTGTCAAATCTGGCTGAGAAATGACCAAATAGATAGATAGCAGACTTTTATCATAATGGATTCAAGCTTCCTAAAATAGATATATTCTTTGTGCTGCTGATGTATTATGAAACAATGAAAAAGTTATGTGCACGAGCTAAAGTTTGAAACACTTTTGACCTAAAGCATGTAATAAATGCTCTGTCTCTCTATTGCCAAAAGACCCAGTTAGTTCAGAGAGAGTTTGCCTACATAATGCCAGACATCTGTGCAAAAGCTGCAAGTTTTGGTCAAGGATTTTAACGTTTTGCCAAACATCTGGGTATTTGAAAATATCTAGATAATTGACTGACTTTTTACTTTTCATCCAGATGTTTGGCATCAGAATTAAATACCATCTTAGTACTTGAGTGTTTTTGTGATATGAAAATGCTCATGATATACCCTTTATATATATAAAAGGTTTAAAGCCATATAGACAATGGGATCCCAGTTTTGAAAATAAAAATTGTATGTATACCCATAGAAAAGAACTCAGTGGAAAACATACTGAAATGTTTACAGCGGTTATTCATTCTCTGGGTGGCAGGATTATTGCAGATTTTTATTTTAGTTGTAGTTTTTAAAACGTTTTCTAATGTTCTTCAGTAAAACATGCATTGTTTTTATAACCAGAAAAGCATTTTTATTGTGCGATTAGGTGGTGTCAGTTAATTTGGAAACGCAAAGAGTTCCAGTTATTGCTTGGCATAGTTGGAGCTATAAACCTACTAGTACGTTACTCTGGTTTTGGAAAAGCAAGTTAAAAGCAAGTTAACAAAGATAGGAAAGCTCTGAAAATCTAATGAACACTAGGTATACGTGGCTGGAGACAATGGGCCTGACTGGGTTTTTTTCTCACTGAATGGACTAGAACTTTTATTTTGCACGCATCCCTATACGTGCCCGGACACGCAAGCTCAGAACGCCGGATGCTGTTTTCAACAGCATCCGGTACTCGTCCGGTGCATTGAGAAGCCCGATCCCAGCAGCATTATTCTTCTCTAGGTCACCGCTTCCCACTGCCTTTACACCTGACTCCCAGTCCCCCTCCCTCTCTGGGGCTGACAAATTAAATTTAGCTCTTTTTAGTTTTCTTCCTCTTGATAAGTTCCTCCAAAGGTAGACACATGGAATGCTATTGTCTTTAGAATATCTAGTCCAAATGTCACAGGTAGAGAGATCAAGGTCCAGGGAAGTTCAACGTCAGGCCTATGATGCTACATTCAAGTTTGCTTTCAGCTTAGGGCATTTTTTTTATTATTATTACACAACTGCTACAATGGTTATTCTACTCCCTAAATTTCTTCATCTACAAAATAGAATAAATATTTGTGTGCAAAAGGCTTTGGAATGTTCGAGATAGAAACTAAATATAAATATCAAGTATTATTTTGGCGACTTTTTTCCCTGTGTTTTATAAATGCTGTCATTCAATAATCCAGATAGAATCTCAGAATCCTAATAAAAATATAAGCTCCTAAAGCCTGGGAATCTTAGTTGTTCTGAAATATCTTTAAAAGCAAGTGTTCTTGAGATGATCTAAACAGTTCCAAATTAAATAAAGAACAAATGGTAAATTTATCTGGAGATTTTTGAAATGGAAAATCCAAGATCCCTTATAAAAAGTAACAAAAAGAAAGGACTGTCGTGTGGTTTTTGTTTCTAGCTCATAGAGAGCAAAGCAACCATAGTTCACTGATGAATCCCATACACTTTTCAGTTGTTAATCTTAAAAAATGGTTCAATAAACAACACTAAGTAAAAAAGCAAACACTATACTCTTTGGTTTACATTACAGTTCTTCCCTTAGTTCAAGAACAAATTGAACTAACCTGAAAGAACACCAGGTAAACATATCTGAAAGAAAATAGCGTCCTCTTTCCGAACAAATTTAAAGCTATATCACTTAAGAAATAGGAGTTGGTGAAACTTCTGTCCCTCCTGTTCTCTGTCCAATAGGAGAAAAGAAAGAACAAAAATAATCATTTCTAGGCAGTGGGCCCTATAGCTACATGCAACCTGCTTAACTCAATTCTTCACAGCCAGACCCATGAAACACTTCCATATTTTAAAGAATTATCACAAAACACATGCTTAGCTGGTTCTGGAAACACCCTTAACTCCTAAAACTTCCAGTTTTGGGTTTTTTAAAAAAAATTATTTATTTGCTCAAGACGTAAAATGTGAAAAGAACAAGAAGTTAACCTTTAAATACTTTGTCTCGTCTATATATCTAAGGCTCTTTCTAAAAATTTCTTTCATGAACCAGGGCTCGGGGCCATAAAGTTACTAGTATGCAGGCTCATTATTGCTTGTATGTATGTGGTACTTATGTTTTCAAAGCATTTCACCATCATTAACTTCATGTCAGCAAAGCAGGATATTGGCCTTGATGGAAAAATGATCTAACCCGGTATGGAAAATTCTGTTTCTAAAACCCACACCTGAAACAGGAAAACTTCCCATTTCTTTGTCTGTGCCAGAACGTTCTCAGTATGCAGGGCTCACAGAGCACGCCCCTAAAATCTTTGCAAAGTGAGATCAGAGGGAGAATTTTGTCTCCTGGAATGGTTTTTGTTGTTACTGCTTGGAGAATATTGGTTATTGACAGTGATGGTGGTGGGATTTTTGGTATATCCGGCTCGTTTTGTTTTGTAGATTGGTTTGGTTTTTCAGAAAGGAAGAAAGAGGTATGGTTAAGCTAGGTGATTGTCAAACTCAAAACTGGAGCCCGCCAGCATTCTGAGATAACTTAGCCGAGGGCCAGGTACTACCTTTGAGATAGAACAAAAGGTTCTCAGGAGTGAGGGGGTGGATGGATCAGGGACTCTAAAAACAACCTCCCCAGAGAAAGGTCAAACAATGGAGCAGTCCATTGTAAGGAAAGTTTATAGTCAAGTCTTGAGGAAGGGAGCAGTTTAGTTCTTTGCTAGTTTTGCTAGTTTTGCGTCCTGTCACTCACTCTCTTCTCCAGAACGGTTCAGAGCTGCTGAGCTGTCACGGGCATGACGTGATTCCTATGAATTGACTGTGTTCCAAAACCTCATTATTGGAAAACTTTTCTATTTGATGCTAAATATAGGGTATTATATAAACACAATGTATTATAGGTCAAATCCTGTTACCACAAATGCTAGCAGGCTATCCAATTTGGAGTTAGGAAGGAGACTGTATTCAAATTTTTACAGTGTGCATCAAATCTGATTACAATTATATGAAACGAAGCTATTTTCCAGCCCTAGTCAATGGGCAACATATTCCAATCGTCAGTAAAAAAAAAAATCCTGGAGTTCTTCAAAATGAGAAGTACCTTAAATGAAACAGGAACTGCTCTGTCTTTTCCATCGCCCATGATTTCGTCCTCCTAAACTCATACGCTTATTTCTGTATCTTTCATTTAGAATTTAATCATATATATTGCTTGTGACATGCTCATATGTTGTTTAAAGCATAACATCATCTAGAAGTTTCTGTGTATTTCTATTTGTCTCTTCAATTTGATTGTAACATCTTTGAGGGCAAATCTCCAGGGTTTTTACTTCATGATATTGCAGAGTCGAGAGAAAGGGAGGGAGAAAGGAGTTGAAGGAAGGAGCAAAAAGAGTAGCAAGTTGAGGCAGAATCCTGAGAGAGCTTCATGGATATTTCAGGGGATTTTATTCAATCGAAAAACCTCTCGCCCAACACCTGATTTAAAACAAAGGAAGGGAAGAGTCTCAATACAGTATTTAACCTACAAGCAGGCCAGGTTTGTAAGCTTGCTCTCAAATTCGTTTCCCCTCAGCAGGAATGTGAGTTCATCTTTTAAGCTTTAGAACGAGGCTAATACACATTTATCAGTCATCTTTGTGCAGAATGGATTATTTTCATCTCCAGTGCACATGTGAAGGAGGTAACTTCCTTCCTTGACGACTTGTGCAAGGGCCTAGAGAATCCCTTAGCAGCTATAGGGTCTTGTTTGGCTGTCTACCCACCACTGACTCTGGCATTGGGCCTATTTGAACGGGCCAAAAAACCCATCAGTACTCCTGTTCTGGGACTTGCTATAGAATAAGTGCTGAATGAATAAATTTCCGCTGAATGAATGAACGAACGGACTGTAACTGATAGAGCACTGCCCTTGGGGTCGAAAGCCCAGTTTGAATCCTGACTTCCCCTAAACAGCTGAGTGACTTTGAACAAATCGTATAACCTTTATTTTTTGTCTTTCTTTTTTTGTGAAGGGGAAGGGGGTCCTCGACACCAAAGCTTCACCAGCAATACGTGAGCCATGCTTAGCATTTAAGCGCTCAAGCTCCTGGCCCTCTGTGAAATTAACATCCAGCTAATAAGCCTTCACTTTTGCTCCACTGTCTGGAAGTTCTAAGTTAAAAGTTTGTTAGGTAGGGAAACTTCTGTACTAAAGAATAGTAACCTGTACTCTTCAAGAGAGTCTTTGAATTTCAGTCTGACCTTTATCCTGAATAATATCAGATTGAAAATACAAAACCAAGCCTTTGCGCCTGTAATGCTAATTATCTCTTAAGAGAACTGAGTCTGAAAAAAAGATTTTTTTCTCGTCTCCAGCTCTCAGTTCCCTGCAGTCCTTGTACTCGTTAACTTTCTTCCATTTACTCTCTAATAATTGCCCTATGGATGAAGTGATGATTGTCCAAACCAGGACACACTGCGGTTTTGTTTCATTTTATAAAATTTTTTTTGCAACTTCTAAAGTCATGGTTTAATTCACGGAATGTCAAATTCGCCATTTAAGGTATCAGACTCAGTGGTTTGTAGTGGATTCACTGTCGTGCAACCCTCACCTCCAGTGCCAAGACGTTTTCGCCACCCTTAAATGAGGCCCTGTACACACCAAGCAGTCACCCCCATTCCTCCTTCTCCAGGCCCTGGCGACCACTCATCTGCTTTCGGTCTCTATGGGTTTGACTATTCTGGACATTTAATGTGAATGGGATCACATGATATTTAAGCCTTTTGCATCTGGCTTCTTTCATAAAGCATAATATTTTCAAGGCTCGTCCCTGCTGTAGCATGAATCTGTCCTTTATTTCTTTTCATAGCTAAATAATATTTCATTGTGTGGCGTTACCACATTTGTTTATCCGTTCATCAGTTGGTGGACATTTGGTTTGTTTCTACTTTTTAGTTATTAATGCAACTATGAACATCAATGTCCATGCTTTTGTGCAGATATCTGCTTCATTTCTCTGGAGTATATACCTAGGAGTGGAACTTCTGAGTCATATGGGAATTCACGTTTAACGTGTTGAGGTACCGCCACGTCATTTTCCACAGCAGTGGCACTGTTTTATGAGGGTACGTGTTTCTCTCACAGGCACTTACTTTTCTTTTTTAAATTATTGCAGCCATCCTTGTGGGTGTGACCTGGTATCTCATCAGTGGGTTCGATTTGCATTTCCCTAATGATTAGTGATGTCGAGCACCTTTTCATGTGCTTAATGGCTATTCGTATATCTTTTTTAGAGAAAAGTCTGAGCTTTCCCCCCATTTTTAAGTTGAATTATTTGTCTTTCTGTTGTTGAGTTGTGTATGTTATGAATACTAGACCCATACCTGGCATATGAATTGCAAAGATATTCTCCTGGATTCACTTGTAAATGAAGGAAGGGAGCTATTATACTTATTCAGAGAATACTGGCATGAACTGAGACTCTTCCAGGTAAAGCAGGACACGTGGTCAACACACCTACAAAGGATCTCGATCCATCAGGTGGAAGACATGTTATGTTAATTTTAATGGGACAATTGATCTACCCAAATAATCAGATATAGTTAATCAAACTAAGTACCTTCCCTGTCCTACTTGTAGTGCTAGAGAATATAGAAAAAGCATAAAGAAATGTAAAAGATTTTCACGAGCCTTTAAGCAACTGAAGGTCAAGATGAAAGGACATAGGAGACACATACATAAACAAATAACTATTAAAGTAAGAAACTACGTGCTGTGGTGGCTTAGGAAAAGAAATGAGTGTTTCGGTAGTAAGAGGAGATGCAGCTTTGAAGGGTAGGTAGCATTGAGATCAACAGAAATTTTATTTAAACAAGGATGTGAGTTACTAGGGGCTATAAGAGCAACCTCATATGCTTCAGCGGTGAGAGGAAGAATCGAAAATAGGGTATGTGTTTCACACAATGGTTTCGTTCTCTCCTTTTCAACCGCATATATTATCACCCCATTAGGACAAGGAGAAAGGTCTCGAAAAATGACAGAGGTGTATTTTATTCTACGGTTGTGCTTAGGGTTCTATTAAAATGCTGCATTTAATCAGCAACGCTTTCAAAAAGGTAGGAAAGGAAGACTGGATTACAGGTAACATGAGAAGATGTTTTTTATACCTCGGAATGTATTAGGATCTACTGCTTCTATGACAGACACTGTAAATAAAGTTGCTTTGGAAAAAAAAAAAAGAGCTGCATTTGGAGAAAAAGAGCAGCCACTCAGAGCACGTCGACTCAATGTCCTTGCCACTTCATTGCCTTTTCTGTACTGCCCCAGCTGGGCATTAGCCGCTGGTTTGTGCTCGCCCAACGGCACCTACGGCGGCACTTGTGCTTAGAGGGGAGCATACCCACCTCCTAATAAGAAAGTAAACTCTGAGCGCAGAAGCTTTCTTATTTACTTGTCTGAACCTTCCAGCTGCCTCTCCAGATCTCCTTCCCATACTGGCCCGCTCTGCTCTCATCCGATGGCGGCTGGGCCGGCTTGGGTTATGTCAACAGACTCTGGGTGCTCCTGATGGGGAGCCCCGGATGGAGCCTTGGGGGAGGAAGGAGAGAGAGATCAGAGTATCCGTTCCCCTGGGTCCTTTCCTGTGAGGTCCTCTGGCTCCTCCCAGCTCTCTGTGTCTGGGATCCTTTGTCCTCTCCCTCTCCTTGTCCCTTCCTACCCACACCTTCGAGATGAATCCCTTTTGTGAATAAAACTCCCCTCGGATTATCCTGATTTGAATGTGCCATCTGTTTACTCTGGAGACCCTAACTGACGGTCCCTCATAGTACCCAGTACTTTAGTAGGTGCTTAACAAATATTTGTTAAATAATTAATAAACGAATAAATAGGGAGCAGATGCTCTTGTTTCATTTTGTTTCCCCTGACAATTACTTGGGCAGAGGTGAGATTTTTGATAAAGGGCATAAAAACTGGTAAATTCTCACTTTGCACTTATTGTGTAAATTGACTTATTTGGGAAATCTATTTTTAATTTAAAATGTCAAGTAACATATTTCATTTATTGTGTCACCACAGTAATTACATATATTGTTTTCTGTATGCCAAACAGGTGGGAGCGAGGGACACTTTAATTTTTTTAATTTTGTTTTTTCTAAATTGTACAATGGAAGTGATGTGTTTGTGTCCCTGTGTGAGTTTAATATCAAAAGAAAAGGAGAAAAGGGTAGTTTGTCCTCTCATTTCGAAAACTTCTCGTAACTTTTTCTTGCAATTTCTTTCTTAGTTATTATTCCGATTTCTGTCTTTGCCAATTGTCACACTGAATGCTTCTGATCACAGGGCAGAAAATACCCTGGGGTGTAGTACACTCAATTTTAACTTTAGTCTTATTATCTCTTTCAATTTTGCCTTCTCTTTGTTCACTCTGATTATCCATTTTGTTTTGACTTGTTTATGATATGTGTGTTCATGTGTGTGTCTTCAACAAGGCCATGCTAAAGAAAAATGTCTTACCTGCAAACATAATTATCCAGCTTTGTCAAAGAAACAAGGTACCTCTACCTAACTTCCCTACAAAGACCAATAACTTTCTTTGTTTTCATACATTATTCCTTCAGTCCTCTTATTTTCTTGAGGGCAAGTAGAAAAAGATGGAGTATTAGCATCCATTTTATCCTTTTATACCAGAGCCTCTACGAACTTGAGAAAAAATGCCTATTAAGGAGACAAATAGGACCATGCAAATTCTATTTACAAGAAATTTTATTTAAAAAAGATGATGAAAGATGATGAATGATCAGTAATACCGTTTAGTATACCAGAGACCAAAGAAACGGTAACCATTTCAGCAAGTGCAAAAAAAAAAAAAAAAAAAAAAAGTGGGATTATAAACCACTCGCCCCTAGGAATTAGAAGATAAAAAAATTCAGTCTCAGAGAAACCATTTGCAGAACGTCTTTTTGGTGGGCTTGAAGTGAGTCATGCCATGAATCTCTTGGATAGTTATCTGACTGGGCACAAGGGGCGTGGCCACCATTATTTGACTGAACATGATCCCTACTGCTTTCTAAATTGGGAGCTTAGGACATGATCTTTTTGGAAAAGTTTCTTTCAAATTATTGCCTGGACTTGTCATGGCTTGTCTCAAAGCAGGCAAACAACTGTCTTCCATGTTCCCTCCACCCCCACCCTCAATCCCCCGCCCCCCACGCCCCAGGTCCAGCTGTTCTGAGCCTTGATGAGACTAACTACACTCTTAGTTGGTCTGGATCATGAGGCAGAATGGCAGGCAGAGGGCTTGAACTGTTTTTAACCAAAACATCCTGCTTCAGTGACAATGTGTTAGGTTGTTTTCCTCAAATAAATATGCCACTCTTAATTATTTTTTCTTCCAAAAATAATTGGCAACAATCGCCAACGAGAAATTCAATCATAATTATCTTTGTATTAGTTTTCTTTTGGGGGACTCCCTAAAACAGAAATACATCGTCATACTCTAGTATGTTGGAATCTCCTCTATTGCCCTGATTTCAAGCCAATTAAACCTAATTTTTGATTTGGGCAATTCACTGAAAAAACTTCAGGAAGCCTAGAAGCCTTAGATTTATGCACAGATGACAGGACAATAATGAATGCTTTATTGCATTTTATGCATAGTTTAGGGTGTACATCAAACCTTGGAGATTCCAGGCAGGCGGTTTGTATTCAATGGCATATTTTCTTATCCTTTTATTTCTTTTTATCCTTTCTCATAGAACTTGCAGAAAAAGAACCGTTTCTTTCAAAGAAATCAATTTAAATGGACCCTCCCTTTAAATGGGAAAACTGAGTGAAGCAGAGAAAATCATTTGGTTAATTAGAATACCTTCTGGGGACTCTGGGGACAGGCAAGGAGACAAAATGGAGGTTTATGATAGATTTAGGGAAGAACACAAAAGTAAAACCTTATCCCAAACCATCATGTAATAATGACCCAGAAATGAGAGCAATGAGAAATATAATAATCCAAAACTATACAGGAAAAGCAATAACCAGAGGGAAAATCGAGAAAATAACCACCACTGAGAAGAGGAGGTTCTTTGCGTATTTCTATTCCAAGAATACATAAAATTTTGTAATCCCGCACCCTTTCCGGCCCTCTGGAAGGCCCCTTGGGGGTCACTGTGACTGTGAAGCTATGTGGGCACAAATCGAATTTTAGGCACCAGCCCTGAAGCCGATACAGGGGTTGTTGGCCGTTCGGCTGTGGCGCCTAACTGCTTCTCTCAATGGCCGAGGTACTGTCCTCCTCGGATGGAAGTGCTGCTTTGCAGACAAGGAGCAGAAATAGCAACGTAGAGGGGTGGGGACCGCTTGCTCTGAGGAGCTTTTTGTCTGGTGATTCTGTGACTAAAGATAATATTTGTTTATCTTGTGTGTTTAACTTGTGTCTTGTAATCCAGAGAGCTGGAAAAAAAAAATGTGGAATTACAACTAAGTTAGTGAACAAACCCATAGTATAGGGTATAATTTCTAGTCCTGGGAAGGGCAGGAAGAACAAAATCAGCAGTTACGACAGAATGTATTTTTTCTGCGCTCTCTCCAACTCTTCCAGTAGGATAATTTTACAATTAAAGTACTGATTGCACGGCAGCGTTCGATATAAAGTTATGTTGCATTACTCATGGAAGCAACTTTACTTAAAATACCGTCTTACTTAGAACTCTCGATTCTTGCATAGTTAAATGATAAAAAAAAAAAAAAGTCAAAAAAGTAAAACACAAAATCTTCCAGAAGCACTCAGGGCTGGAGCACCCGAGGCTGCAGAAAACTGGGAAGGATTTGAAATGTTTGTTAACATCCTCCGATCGCCAAAACGTGACAGAGAAGTGCTGTGAATATACCAGATATTATCAGAGAGACTTGGGGGGCCAGCAGGGTGTACAGTCCTGGGGCAACATGCCTCGACTCTCTAAGGCTAGAGGCCCAGCAACATTCCAGAAGGAGAAACTCCGTTCTGTCCCGGCCACGTATTTCTGCTCAGTGGAATCAGCTCCTCCTCTTTCCCTCATTCCAGGCTCGGCTCGATATTATTGAAGTATGGCCAACAGCAAGTTAGCAAACCGGCAGGGGAGCGAATTGATTATACAGTTAACTGTGGAAAAACTGAAATTCTTTATTAAGGGAAAATGAAATACAGTTAATTTATGCTTCAACGGAGCCTTTCCCCCACGTGGCATTTACTCTACTGGTTCTTTGACTTTGCTGTGAAGCTGTTTAACTCGGCCAAAAAAATGACAAAAGCTTTACTGATTTAAAAATAAGGCAGGTTTTGAGCTTTTTTTTCCCCCGTGCATGATGATTTTTCCAGCTACAATTACTGTAACTCACTCATTATAGAGGATAACATGGCAGGCAAACAGGCAAGAAAAAAAAGTGTGGTAAAACAGTTGGCAGGATGTAAATTGGAAGGCTTTGCCATCTAATTTTAAACAGTATTTATAGTGTGCACCCATAATACAGCATTCAACGTCTCGCACAAAATCTCTTAAGTAGTAGAAACATTTACGGAAGTTGTTAGCAGAACCAGTGGACACTAATAAGTGAAAGAAATTAAGAAAACCCTAAACTCCTAATTTAAAAGGTAAAGTCAAGGTTATGTCCATCCGTCGGTGTGATTTTGAATAAAATATCTAATGCCGAGGTTCCCCTTCAGAATTAAAAATAAGGTAGTGATTTGCATACATTTAAAAGAGAAAGCGTTTAAAAGATCTGTGTTATATATTTTGTCTTATGATCTTAAAACAGCTCCAGGTTCAAAATAAAAAAAAAAATTTATCTTGAGATCATTGTGGATTCGCATACAGTTGTAAGAAATAATACAGAGAGAGTCCATTAACCGTCGCCCAATTGTGCTCCACGGTAACTTCTCGCATAGGTATAGTAAATCACAAGCAGGAAACTGACACCGATACAATCCAGCAACCATATTCAGCTTTATGTGCAGTCAGACGCATGCGTGTGTGTATGTGCTTAGTTCTACACAACTTTATCGCATGTGCAGATTCCTGCAACTACCACCAGTCCGGATACAGGATAGTCCCATCACAAAAACCCCTGCTAATTCCCCTTTATAGACACAGCCATTTCCCTCCGAGCCCACTTTCTAGCCCCCGGCAACCACTAATCTGTTTGCTCTCCATTTCTATAATTTTGTCATCTCAAGAATGTTATATAAATGGAATTGTAAGGTATATAACCTTTGAGATTGGCCTTAACTACCCTCAGTGTAATCAATCCCTTGAGATGCATGCAAGTTGTGTGTATCAACAGTTCGCCCCTTAGTACCAGTGAGCAGTAGTAGTCCATGGTACAGATATACTGAGGTTCTATATACATCTCTAGAGCAACTTGCTTGACCATTTACTGATAATACAGTATCTGCCCTTAAGTCAGGTACCCACTGAGCAGATGCTATGCCAGGTAGAAGTAAGAATAATGAGTACAGTGAGTTGGGGCAATTGTTCAACATCCTACGATGTTGCTCAAAAGGATCCGGAGTATAAACGCCCCCGGGGGCCAGGGTAGGCTACCTGAGGACAGGAGCCCGTTCCTCAGCCTCAGGCCATAGGATGAACTTTTGTAATATTTTCTCCTCCTTACAAATTAAGGCTACTCTGAGAAGGCTAGACATTGAGCCCTGGATCCATTCAGCGCGATTCATTTATTCATTTGAAACATTGATTAAACATCTATTGTGTACCAGGAACTGCACTAGGTATTGGAAATTCATAGATGAGTGGAACCCTGGCCCTGCCCTCGAGGGGCTCCAGTGAGAAAGTCCAGTGAGAAAGTCTAAGTGACTCTGCCTTCCAGGAATTTCCAGTTTAGCTACATCCTGGACACAGAATGATATCAGTAGCACCGTAAGGTCTTAGGTGGTAAGAATCACCCGTGGGGCAGACTCCACGAGACTGAGGTCAGAGCTGAATCTTGACTCGATGAGGATTTGCGTAGCAGAGGGTTAGAGGGAAGTGTCATGGGCAAAAGGCAAAGACACAGGCGTTGCGAGCAGGGCCAGCGGCTGCCGAAGTAACGCCCTTGAACACGTTTGTCTTTCCACGAGGCCAGGTTTATTGAGTGGAAGTTTCTCAGATAAACAGATCAGGTTAACACACAGCACACAGAGGGAAGTGCAGAGCCTTAGGCGACAGAGCAAAGGGAGGGATGAGAGTCCCCGGCGTCTCCCAGGCTCGCTCTGTTGACCGGTGGAGCGGGTAGCGGCGCGGCGCATAGGTCCGAGCCAGCGGCCACGATGACCAGCGGTCAGAGTCTTCAGCGCCAGCCCATCCGTCGTGATGCTCAAATGTCAGGCTTGACCATCGTCTGTCTGAGGTGTTGCGTGCACCCTACCAGGTGGGAGCCTCATAATTATTGGCCCCCGCAGATGGGGACTTATCCAGGGCAGTCTGGCTGATGTTTCTGGGGTTTGGATTTTTCTGGGTACACCCCCAGGGCGGCCCTATTGTGTGTCAGTTGACATCACTGCTGTGGATCCCTTGGAATTCATTTTGTAAAGTCCCAAAAGTCCTCATTTCTTTATGCTCTATACAAAAGGAAAAAAAAATCTCATTTTAAATTATGAAGCAGGTACAAAGTTTATCAACTGGAACAGGAGTTTGTGTGGGGAGTTAGTGAGTGGCAACACTCGAAAGAGGCTTTGATCAGACACTGTGGACTTCCGTGCCAGGCCTGCATTTGGCCTTTGGAGTTTTGGTAATTAAAAGCGAAGGAAATCTTTTGAATATAAGACTAATATGATGAAAACTTTGCATTAGAATAATTAATCCGGCAATGCGAAGTTTGTGTTAAAGATAAGAAGATAAATCAGAATTCAAAAACTTACATTTTTAAAATAAAATCTTATTTGGGGAAGAAAGACTCTTCAGTGGGCAATAAAGACCTTAAGGTAGATTTACCTCCTCATCCTTCACAGCACCGGGATTGCAATGAGATGAATGATTAGTTTGTGCCCTAAAGAGGTAACAGCTTCACTAAACTATCACAGCAGAGACTAAGGGCTAAAGTAGCAGAAAGGTATGGGAACCAGGAAAGGGACGAATTACCAAGAATTCAGTCAATTGAGTAGGTATTTCTTGGAGGTGTTCAGACTTGAACTGAACCTTAAAAGAACATTCACATTTACAAATGGAGAGGCGGGTGGGGGTGAGGCCCTTTGGGCTGGGGGCGGGGGGGGGGGGGGGAGTGTGGCACCGGGCAAGGCCCTCCAGGCACACAGAGGGCCAGTACAGGACGGATTCAAGGAGCTATCAACAGAGCGGTTTTGCCTGAGGCAGAGTGGTTCTGTGTTGAAGAAGTTACGAAAATACATACAACTATGCAGAAAATTACTGCTGTCTAGAAATAGTAATTCCTTTCAGTTACAGAATAAAGAGGCTTTATTATGCCTATTATAATAAATTGTAAATGTCTGAGGAAAGCGTAAAAATTTTACATTGACTATGTTTTTGCTAGTAAAAAGAATTTTCAGGCTTTTTTTTTTTTTGTAGAATGGACCACATATGGGTGCTCATCCATAAACACCCCATCTTGAGTCAATACCACTGCTTTTATTTAGGGGACTCTAAGAGAATAAAATGTGAGACGTTGAAATCCTATCTCTGATGGATCATCTTACCATCTTGGTAGCTGGGCACAGTGGTTACCAGACTTCAGGGGAAAGGAAAAAGCCTTTGTATATCAGGACTATAATATTCTAGGACCCTTTCCTGAAAACAAAAGCCAGTCGCTGTTGATGAAGCATTATTACAAAAAAATAGATAATGCTTAGGGGGAAAATCTGATCCTCTGTTTCAAAATTAGGCATGGCCTATTTAAGTTAGCAATATTTTCTAACCCAAGAAATGTCCTTTTTTGTGCAAATGTGTGTTTTTTTAATTAATTAATTATAAGTTAAGGAAACAAAGCACATAATATGTGAAAAGTTAATATACAAGAATGATGACTATTTTCATCTCCGCTGAGGTTAGAACAAAGGTAAAAATAAGGTTTCAGATATGTTACGTGAGGGATTAATGTGTGTGTGTGTGTGTGTGTGTGTGTGTGTGTGTGTGTGAGGCCTAAGATACCTAAGAAAGTTGAAAAGTTCTCTTCAGCCCTAGAAACAGACTTCCATCCATTTGGAATGGCTTAAATGAGGGGTCCCCGACCCCTGCGGCCACAGACCAGTACCGGTCCGTGGTCTGTTAGGAACAGGGCCATACAGAAGGAGGTGAGCCATGGGCCAGTGAGTGAAGCTCCATCTGTGTTTGCGGCCGCTCCCCAGCGCCGGCATCACCGCCTCAGCTCCACCTCAGATCGTCAGGCATTAGATGATCCCTGGTACCACAAAGGTAGGGGGCCGCTGGCTTAAATGGGGCTGCACCTGAATACATGAGCTACACCAGTGGGTCTCAGCTCTAGTGGGAATATCACTCACCTGGCATCCCATTACAATTGGTGGGTCTGATAAGGGACCTGAGATGTTGCCCTTCAAACAGGCTTCCAGGTGAGACGATGCCCCTGGGGTGAAAACAAGGTGCTACGCTACCAATCAGCCTCTCAGTGGTTCTTCCACACCTTCGAGCATTTGGCAAGATTGCTCCCTGAATTCTGAGGTCTGGAACACAAAGCTTGTGGGGACTTCAGGGGCACCTGGCAAAGGTGGAGTTAGGGCTGGCGAGGAACATGGCAGAAGGCAGGCACTCCGAGCCGCAACCCTGAAAATGAAATCAGGGTGTCGGAATGAATGGAGTCGACTCAGGCTGGATCCAGGAGGCGGGACCCTCAAGGACCGCAGCTGCCGACTCTCCAAGCGCAGTGATGCCTCCAGTGGAGCTGGACGAGGAATCCGCACCGCAAGCCCTTCCTCCGAGCTTCGCGTCACCCTGTGAGTCCCTCTAATACCGTGCTGACAGTCTCCGTATTGACATGATCTGCTTCCCGGGTCTTCCGCCCCCCTCGACAGTGCACCTCGTGAGGCAGAGCCGTGTCTTCTATTCACAGCACACAGAACGTGCTCAGTAAGTATTTGTTGAGTGAGTAAATGAATGATGAGGTATCACATCTCCATTTGTGCTGTTTCCTCTCCTGGACCACCTTCCACTGATCAGATCCAAATTTCTTCTAAGACTCAGCTCAAGGGTTGCCCCTTGGCTGACGTGTTCCCTGACCCTTCTTCCTACTGGCCGAGTGGTGTTGTGCACTGCCCTTCCTGAATGTCACCACTACCTTACATATGTCACTATGATCTCATCATGTATTCGTGAGCTCCTTAAGGGTAGGGAATGTGTTTCATTTAGGTTTGCCCCCTCGCACTTAGCACAGTGCTTGGCACATGGTAGCAACTCCATCTATTACAAAGTATAGCAAAAGCCGTACAAAATTAGGAATTCAAACCACAAGCAAAGCATAAGGAGCATTTTATATGGACTTAGTCCCTTTTATTAGAGGATATTAAAGGATATTAAAATATTTAACAAGTAACGCTCGTTAAACTTTGTTAATGAGGTAACTATTACGCTACCTGTCTAACATAAAGGTAGCCTTAGAGGAGGACGGAGGCAGAAGCCCAAACTTCTGGATGGAAAGAGGGCAACATGGAAACCATTTAAATTTTGGTCCTACATAATGCTGTCTATTCAGATATTCTGAAACATCCCAGTTACTGAATTTCCAATCCCTCACCCTGGTGTTTGGTATCACACGGATTTAAGTCTTAAGTAGACACTTTAAATGAATTCTAATACTGGGAAGGAAAAGTCTAAAGCTGGAAGGAACGCTTTGTCCTCGCTACTGGAAGCCAGTATTATTTACTCCTAGATCAAGGTCCTTATTAAAATGGATATATTTTTTAAAACAAATGTGACTTCAATGGCAACAAGTCCTCAGTATAAAACTCCCCAATCAGGCCAAGTCAATCTCTTTAAAATTTTCCCAACAGTCACAATTTATAAAACATGTAAGCCAAACCCAATAAATCAAGTAAATAGCATTGCATAATGGAGGCTTAAATATAGAACAAGACAAGCCAGAAAGGTTCAATTAAGTAAATGCTGTACATGCGTCTAGCTTTGGTGAGGTCAGTATAATATATTGGGTTATTTTAGTATAAAGCCAAATAAAATAAGATAATTTAATGATTAAATAAAAGAAAGGAAGAAAAAAGAATAAAATTAATACTTTAGGAAAATATAATGGGCAAAAAACTCCTAGAATAAACTAGGAGTTTTGAATTACTACATGCTTTTAACAGAAACTCTTGAATTAGAAAATAGGATACTGGGAAACTATGATAACAATACAAATATGAAGTAAAAATCTCTGAAAAAATAAAAAGTAGTATTGTAATTGTGATTTTTAAATCCTAAGTTACTTTCAGATAACTTATATAAGCCAAAGCAGAATGTCCATCTGGAATGTAAAGTTACCATGGTGATATTAAGCTATTGAAGGAGTATATAACTCTAAAATAATTAGGCGAAAATGGAAATTTTATCTAATCGCCCAGATGTTTTATCTACACAGTTCCAAAATTCTTATATTTCAAGCTATATCAGTGATTTAGTGAACTTACATTTTTCCTATGAACGTTTGATTTTGGCCAACTCTTTCTATGTCTTTGCAGTAGAAGGGGAATTAGATCAATTAGGAACAGTTTAACTCATGAAAAATATAACTCATATGAATGCACAATACAAAATCTATGAGCATATGTCCATAGTGATTATGCTGTGAAATTAATCATGGTTAACTTTTTCTACTAATATTTGCTGCACATTCATTTATTTTGTTATTTGAAGACTTTAACAGTCTTCAAATGTTTAAGTACATATATCAGAGAAAAATTTTAAGTAGAGAAATATATCCACTAATATATTGTTTTTTATGCTTTGGGAAAATACAGCCATTATTTAGTTTTACAAAAACAAAACAAAACAAAACAAAACAAAATCCTCCGTACAACTTGTTCATCATCATGATCTCAGGTCGTAAATTTGAGGATTATTTCTTCAGTCAAACCAGATTTTTCAGCAGTTTCCAAACACCTTGTGCTTTTTCACCTCTTTGTTTTCCTTGGCTCGTATTAATTCATTTATTCATTCAACAACTAGTTATTAAGCACCTGGTTGGTACTGGACACCGTGCTAGATGCAGGCAATACAAAGGTGGAAGAAACACACACTCGGTGCCCTCGTGGAGCTCACGATGCCCTGGGACAGGCCAGGCATTCGTCACCTGATTGTTATGAACGCATGGTGCGGGGCTCGTTCTGGAGATCTGACTGCTTTGCCGAGGCCTGGGAAGGAGGTGGCGCATGAGCTGGGGTCTGAAGGCTAATTAGTTGTTAGCTCAGAGAGCAGGCAGTGGCATGGTGCTCCAGGCACAGGGAACAGCAGCTGTAGAAATCATAGGGCAGGAGAGAGGGTAGCAGGGCCTGCGACAGGCCAGCATAGCTGGACCAGAGAAAAGACTGAAGTGTGTGCAGGCGAGACTCCAGAGAAACGGCAGGGGCCAGACCTCACCGCTTGCAAGGGCCTTGCAAACCAACTTAAAAGAGTTCCGCCATATTCTTCCCCACCCTCTGGTACATGCCTTCAAAGTCCTGTGCAGCCTTTTCTAAATGCCAGCTCATCCAAAATGCCTTTCCCAATGATTTCAGCCAAACATATTGTTTGTTCTCTCTTCTGTGCTCCAAAACTCTCTGATCAAGTCTGTGTTGTCTCATCTATTCCTTTCTGCCTTGTATGGTGGTTATTTTTACACGTTCCTTTCTCTCTTGCATGCTACATCACGTCAGGGATGTGAGTTTACTCACCTCTGTGTTCCACACATACCTAATAAGTGCTCAATAAATGTTCTGAGTGGATGGAATTCAATCTTTGCTTCTGGTTCTGATTAGGTTCAGCAGTTTGTGCCCGTGTTCCTTCATTATCAAAACTTACAGGTAACGCCGAGAGTAGTTCTATGCTGTGCATAAAGGGTTTGACAATATAAGGTAAACTCTGATAGGTATGACAAAATATTGTTACCGCTAATGCAAACTGGAGAAATCCCGTTCCGGAGACAGGGCTCAGAGATGTAGGGACATGAAATGATGAATGGTTCAGTGTTCCCCATCACAATTGTTTGAGACCTAACAGCCTTCACCATGGTGTGAAATGTCCTGGGAATGCTTTGTGATCCTGACACACAGGGGACCTCTAAAGGCAGGTGCCCACTGGGTCCCTGACCAACTTCCACTCCTGTAATGAACGATGGCTACATAACACCGAACATCTGGACAAAATTTTCAAATTTTAGTTAAAGCCTCTTCCAGATGATTCTATTTTCATCCAGAATTTTGATAACAGTTGCAACCAATCAATGTCTAGGCACTGGGCTAAAGCAGAAGAATAATGTGAGGCATGGAAATAAAATCTGAGTTTGAAGACTGGTGTTGAGTTTTTGGAAAAAACAATAACATTTTTTTCCTTTTAAAGCATGGCTTTATTAAACACTCTTCAATGAAAATGGTAAGAAGTCAAGTCATTCTTATACACCAAAGAGAGGAAAAACTATCTTGGATACTATTAATAACAAAATGTTCTCTAATTATAAGCAGCAAAATTTTTAAACACAAAGTGACCATTCACAAAGACCAGTGTACCAAGTCAAGTGAAAATACACGAAAGAGATAGAAGAAAGAGAGGAACATGTATATAAAGTAGGAAAGAACTAAAAACAAATGTGTCTCTGCCAGGCTTGCTAGGGACTTTACGTGTATGAATTTCTCTCATCTTCCCAACATTCCTCTGAGGACACTTCTCCTGTTATCTTCATTTTACAGAGAGAAAACTGAGGCACAGACTTTAGTTTGCACAAGATCACACAGGTAATAAGCAGGCTTTGAGCCAGGTAGTTCTCCAAAGCCTGTATGCTCAACCAAGGGCAAAATTACTTCTTAGGGGTAAAAATCTTAAATATTACCACGGTTTGCGGCCCTGCCGGAGGCCGCCATACATAAACAGACATGTAATAAATCAGTGGTATTAAAAGAGCATGAAGGAGGAGGATTGTTCCAGATAAATTCTCCTTAGTGGAGGCAATAATGAAAAAAAGGTTGAGAGACACTAGAACTTGTAGTTTTAACCGCCATTTGACAATGCCTTTCAATCTTCATGTTCTGTTGGGGGTTTTTTTCCCCTCAGAGAACAAATTGCAGGGGTAACAGTCGCATTGCATTAATAATGTGGATTCATGAGCTGCACAACCATGTGCATCCAGTCTGCTAAAATGTGTTCATTTCTGAAATAGCTAGTTTAGCTATCTCCAGTTAATCAATTATGCATTTATCAGATAAAACTTAATTCACTGTATACACACTTTACTACTGTTGGTATTCCTCTTTTAGTTATATAACTATGTGTTCCTATAACCAAAGAAAATTCTAGGGACATTTATGGAGTAGGTAGTTTATTCTGGCACTTCCCCTATATCTTGAAATTCTTAATTCTCCCCCATTAATTCTCTCTCTCTTCATCTCCCCCTCTTCTTCATTTATTCATTAGACTCATACACATTTATTGAGTACCCTGTGCAATTTCATACACTCCTATGATTTTAATGACAACATCTATGCTAATGCGTCTCATTTGTTTGATGAATGACATCTTTAATCCTAGCAAAGATTTCTCTCCTCAAGTTCCAAAGAACAAAACTCCCTATTTTTCTTGAAGTCTCCCTAGAACACTTCAAGCTCAACATATTCGAAAGGGAAGAATCTCTCTTCCATATGTGTCTCCTCCTGGTTCTTTCTTTTAAGAGGTGGCAACTCCATCCACCTCACATCCAAGCCAGAAACCTGGAAACCTTCTATCACCGGTCACATTCAGCTGGTGACCAAGCCTTGACAATGAACATTTCTCAGACTCTTTCTAGTCAAAGTATTGTTCTTAAATTATTGTTCTTATCACCTGTGCTTGGAAAATTGCTCTTGCTTTGAAAGCTTTGAATAACTGTCCATTGTGTAAAGAATGTAGTCCCTCTTGGGGCCTGGCCCCTGCCTACCTGTCCACACTGGGCATACCCTCGCATCACCACTCACATCCTAAGCTTTTGAGGATTGTAACTTATTTTTTAAATTGTTCCTTTGAAAATCTCTAACTCCAGAGGCCCTAAATTGGCGTATATGTATCCACCAAAACTACTTTTGAAATATAATATATTTTAAAAACATGGTCTTTAAGAACACATGGTTTTTCTTTGTTTTGCTTAAACATGGATTCTTACCTAAAGTATACTCTTCACTCTCTCTTTTCAAAGTATGCTCTTCTCGAAAGCAGGAACATTAGACAAAATACATTTCTATCACCTCACAGCGCCCTGAGTACTGTAGGTGCCCAATAAATATGCTTTGGCAAAATCGCCATTGACGATTATTTTACAGACTTGCATGTTCTTTTTCTTAGAAATAGAATTATGTTATGAGACCACAGTATTTCTTATTCACATAATTTGATGGGAGGAAAGACAAAATAAACTATAAATTCAATTTACTGACTCACTTATTGAGGAAATTGAGATATTACTAAGTAAAATATAGATACCCGGTCTAGCTTTTTCAAAAGACAGATATGTAGAAAATATAGCTATTGCTAAAACCAGTTTGTAACATGCTTTCTCAGTTTACATAATGTAATTTAGCTTGTAATCAATATATAAACAAGAGAATTCCCAAACAACACATAAATCACGGAAAGAAATTGATGAAAATAAACTCTTCTTGTTAAAATTTGGACTTTAACCAAAACATAAATTTTAATTTCAGAAGCAAAAACTAGTACATTGAATCATAGTTACTTAGTTTGAAGCATGTTTGCCAAGTGTAAACTCATCACAAGAGATATAAATACACAGAAATCTAAAACTATCATTAAAAAGAATTATTTATAATTCTTGGGAGCCCAGAATTTCTTTTGTTTTTGTGAGTGAGGCTCAGGATTTTCTAGTTTCGAAGGTATGAACTTTGTTTGGCCTAGGTCCAATCTGGAATGAAGACCTTCTCTTCTAACATCCTGTACAGCAACATATCTGTTTTTCTTTAAAAACAAACAAACAAATAACAAACAACAAAAGCCCTGTACTTCACGTTGTACTAGGTCCACAGAAATATTTTCACTTGTAAATCAAAACTATCCACCTTGGTCTCAACTGCCAGGAAATTGTTAGCAAATTTGAAACAAGTCACAAAGTGGGACTTTCAGCTTTCTTTCCAATCAGTACTAACAAGCAGTATAGAGGACCTGTATAGGATTTAACCATTTTACGTGTGCACTCATGTTTACCAAGTACTCATGTTTACCTCCTCCTTAATTGTGTATGTTCACCTTAAGGACAGACTCTTATTTGCCATTTACTATTCCATTTGAATACGCCTTTATTTCTAGTCTAGGGCTAGAAATAAAGTGCTCAAAAAATCTGTTTCGACATCTGAATACATTTAGGCATAACTCTATGTCTTTTAAATCAGAAATAGATGAGTAACAATGATTTTAGTAAATTGTAAAATTACGTTGGTCACTGCCATATTTTTTAAAACTCTGTAAACAGTGGTTGGAACTAATAGACTGAAACATATTTTAATTAAAATTCCCATTCTATAAATACATCATACAAGTCAATGTGTGAAATATATTAGGTCATGTGTTCTACATAGATTTATTGGTAGTGAAATTATCTAAGCATTTTCAAGGGTTGAAATACACATAACCCAAAGAAATAATACTTCATTTATCATGAAAGACTGATTTGCTTTATGAGAGTATGGAATAAGCATTCACCATGTAAAACATATTTTGTATGACCACTCTTCACAAATGCTGTATTTCTTTTTTTGCTCCATAGTGGAAGCCCTGCATTGACTATAAGCAAACACCTTTGTGGTAATCAATAAGTAGCATATAATTCCAACTAAGTTGAATCTGTTTTTGTTTTTATGTTCTAATGTACAGCACTTCATTTGGTGATGTCAGGAGAATGAGAAATGTGTTGTTATAAATGAAGTATTGAGTTTACTTTAGGTATTACATTTTAGAAAAACACTTTCAAAATGCAGAAGCAGACCTTTAAGTTCAGCAGAATAATGTATATTGAAAAGGGATAGAAATAAGTTATGTATTTTGTATATATTACAAAAATATTTAATTAAAAACAAAATACAAAATATACACAGAATTTCACAAACCACCAAAATTGAACTGCTCTTGTTTTTAGTATTCTTAGCCAGTCTTTACTTATATGCAAACATAATCTCTATGTGTTGTAATGATAGATTAGAATAAATTTGTATTTTTGTAAGGCAGAGTTTAGGTAGTGTTTTAATATCATTTGCAACACTCTACTTTATTACTGACATAGAACTCCAACATACAGCCTGCTTTAAAAAAATAAGAAACAAGGTTTATTTGATCGTTTATCAGTAGAGATCTTCATTTTTTGGCCAGGTTTTGAAAAATTTATTAATTAGAAGTAAGCTAACAGATGAGATGAGGGGAAAAAAACCACTTATTAAAATCAACACACCTCCTCTTTTACTTCATTTCCTGGATTCTTGAATCTTTAATCCAATTAGCATTAGGCTGTGGAGTATGAAAAATAATCTGCAAAATCATGACTCAATTAAGAGTGCTTTCTGATGACCTGTGTGTCATCCTCCTCATTCCCGCATTATTCCTTTTTCGTCCAGTTAGCAAACAACATATTTTTTTTTATTGAACCAAAGGAATAATTTTAGTTTAGTTATAGATTACGAAATGTAGTGCCAAATTAACCTGCAGTGACAGCAAACGACCTGCGGTCTCCCAAAGGTAGAGGGTGGTCCGGGAGGATGCCGAGGGAGGAGTTATCAAGGGCTCCAGGACACTGGAGGTGACAGGTATGTTCAACGTCTTCATCAAGGTGGTGGTGTCAGGGTATGTGTGGATGGCAAAGCTTACACAGTTTACTCTTCAGTCACGTGATTCCTCACGCCAGTTATCTCTTAATACAACTGTAAAAAAAGCAGCATTTTTGTAAATGTAAAAGGGATTATTAAAGTAAAAGTAATTAGCAAGTGACTGATTTTATACCATTTTCCTCAAGGGAGTAAGAGGTTTTCCTTTTGACCTTGTTTTATTTGTGTTGTAAATTAGAAAATTTAGGAAAGCTTACTGAAGTTGCAACTGACTGTCATGAAAAAATACAAATGCGAAGAGCTTTTAGTGAAAACAATTTTAAAATTACTAAAATTGTACATTGTTTTAAGTTTACAAATCATCTTTTGCTGATATCTTTATGATCTTAGTCTTTAATCCTTTTGTTCTCTGAGATGGTGATTAAAATTTAAAACTTCACATTTATTATTTTTACATTCCCCACTTATGATTAATTATGATGGTTTCATATTTCCCATTATTCATATTTAATAAATTTACATCGTTCCCTGTATAAGAAGAGAGTGAAATGTCAAATGAGGTGCTTAAGGATGACTTTACAACCATCACAGCTCTGGGGAAAATTGTCCCATATGTGAATCAAGTGCCTTTAGTCTAGAAAGGAGCATAAATTTAAAAATACAAAAAGGAACAAAGAAAAGAGGAGGGAGTAGAAAGATGCATAAATTAAGTGGAATTGTAGCACATTTATAACACTCCTATCCTCTTATAGGGACATATTTAAGTAGCTCTGCTTAATTGAAAGGCTTGTTACCTTCTGGGACAACCATGCCACCACCCTGCCCCCGGCAGAGAGAGAGCCCACATTTGGTAAAAAGCAACTCCCAGCGCCCAGTGCTCAGCCTCTCACCCCGGCTGCCATACACATATTTTCATCAGGTTTCAAATATAAATGGAAGAACTGAGCCTGTTATAACATTGCAACTAAACATCTTTAAATTGTGCATTTATAATTACGTAAGGAAAACTGATATGCATGGTACTTAGCTTGACCCAGACGATCATGCTTTGGCATAAAGCAGTCGAATCGTAAACTGGAATTTGGAAATCGTTAAGGCTTTGAAATGCAGAGAATCCAAAATGATTGAATATTGACATTAACCAGAATAAATCTTTATTTTTCTTATATTAATCTGAAAATCCTGCAAAAAAATATATAGTAGTTTCCCACAGTAACTGAGTATAGTGATATCTTTTATTCTAGACTCTTTTTTTTTTTTTTTTTAGCAAATTAGTTCAACATGGCGCATGCTAGTTGCCACGTGAGCAATGTGCCCTACTGGATAGTTGCTATGCTGCCTTGCTTCAGGCCAACCACTAAACTAAATTCCCTCTCCTGTCATCATTGACAGCAAACAATGGACATTAAAGAATTTAAGATACATTATAATGTTTGCTTTAAAAAAGTGTATACTTACAACAGCAAAGGTATTCTTAAGAAAATGTTCAGAGGAAAGAATATCATCTTCTTTGAGGGGAAAAATATCATATCCTTATCAACCCTGCCTGAGAACTGTGACTTTCTCACTCTGTTCCCCATATTTGTATGTTGTTATCATCAGATATTAAAATATATTTTATTTAAAATACTAAAGATATTAGACTTTCTACTTAAACTGAAAAAGCCTTACCAGTGGCAGGATTATGTAAACTGGTTCTGGTGACATGTTTGTGACATTTGTCTATACCCAACTAAAGTACCTAACTTAGCAAGCCTGAAGAGCCATGGCACACCACTGTGCCTTGCGGGGTTTGACTTCTGAGAAAGTTGATGTGTTTCGGTAGCATGTTGAAGGTGTTTCACACGCATGTCATGAAATTTGGGGTCATGGGGTGCTTCTCATGGCATCTTCCTCCAGCTACCAACTTTCAGTATCAATAATTTCCTTTGTAAGTTGAGAGAAATAGAACAGGGCCAGAACGAGGGATGGTGTGCCTGTTATACAAACTGGGGGAAGTAACTACCTAATTTCTTATAACATTAAGACAGACTGTGAAGGCTTTTTGTCATTCAAATAGCAGTTTACTGAGCTATTTGCTTGATTTTTAGTACTAAAATGTACAAATAACATCACATTATTTTTAAAAGTTTTATTAAACTTATTGGGGTGACGTGCTAATAAAATTACATAGGTTTCAAGTATACAATTTTATAATACATCATTTGTTTACTGCATTGGACATGATGCTATTTTGCTGCCCAGTAAAAGTATTCATACTAAAAAAAATAATCTGAGGAAAAATTAACTTCTTTTTAGAGATGTAAGATTAATAGATGAAAAAGTCTTGTACTTTATGCGTTTGATCTTAGCAAAGCATTCATGGGAACATTACTCCTTAGACTCAGATATGATTCTATACCTAACAATACTTTTAGCTTCTTTAAAGTAAAAGTTATGTATTTAAAGATTCATGTATCTCAGGTTAATTTTCATCTTATTTCTAGTTGTACTAGTTTCTCTGTTTTAATAAAATACTCTCCATTTTTAAAACTGAAAACTGAAGGTATTTATTACCTTCAAGGCCCCCCTTAAAAATATTAACACTGGATCCACTAGCTAATAATGTCAATTAACTCTAATTTTCAGTTGAGTGAGAAAATAAGGATACATATGAATTTGGGAACCTATCATTTGACACAATATCAGATTAACAATATTTAAACGATTAGAATGTGAGACACACTGAATATAATTTAGGCTTTCTCCAATGGTTTAAAAACCAGTTTAGAATTTCGTAATGTCTCATCCTCAACACCATATTCATTCAACAGTCATTCCATCTATTATTTGTTCAGCTTATTATATGCCCCACACCGTACTAGGCACGGTGAATGAAAAGACAAATGCCGCGTAGTCACGGATTCTGCCCTCTCGGAACTGTATCAAATAACCTTGAATGGGAAGATGAGAGCCACGCACGAAAGGTTTCCCGCCAACAGCATGCCAGGCGTCAGAGAGTTCCCAGTGCATACCGTTAGCTGCAAACGAGTCCACATTTTCTGCTGGGCTTTTAATCAGTTCTTAGTTTATTTACTAGTGCCCATAACGAAGTCAATTTGAATTGATTATTCAGTACAATTTCATGTAACAATATAAATACTTTAGAAAAATCAAACATAATAAAGTGTAGTACCTTCTCTTCGTCGTTAATCTTCGAGTACTGTTGAGAAGCCGTGAATTTTTTTCTTAGATTAGTTTTCTTTTTGTGCGAATGCTTTTACTAGTCATCAAAATAGTGGCATGTTATTTACACATTTTGCTCACTCTGACATATGTTTGGTATCTTTAAGAGCATGTTAGTTCAGCTTATCAGTTGTAATGAATGAGAATCACTTGTCTATTTCCCAAGCCTGCTATTTCTCAGTAGGAAGTATTAGGTCATCTCTCTTCTCAGCAAGAAGGCACAAATTACCTAACTACAGAGAGAAGCATTTTTGCTGTGTACCTGGTATCTAATTTTTTTCTCCGTCTAGATTTATTTCATGGAAAATATACCTGAAAGAACTCAGGGAAAGGAAGACAGTGGTCCAGATAATTCTGGAAAATCCAGCTCCATTCACAATCCCTCCTCTGATTGTGACTTGGGCCTGAAGCTTGGAAGAATAGATAGATGAGTCGTAGGCCCAGACTTAGGCTAGGGAGCAGGCATTCCTTGGAGAAATGCTCAGGCAGAGTGGCACACGGGGCCTCCGGCCTTGAAGTCACCATCAGGACAGACTGGCTTTGGCGGGAGGGGCTGCCCTCAGAGGCAGTGCAAACTTGGGGGAGCAAAGGGGTTTCACTCATCATCTTTTCTACCCCCATACCTTCTGAATAGTTTCCTATCTGAGTTAGACACACCACCCAGTTGCTACAAACCGGACTCAGAGGGTATAAGCAAGGAAGACAGTATTGAGATTGACTTTGAAGTTTTGGCTGGATAAGGACAAAAGTGAGGATTTGATTTGGGTGAAGGACAGTGGCAGGTACTAGAAATAATGATTATGGGTTCCAACGGGCTGGGCAGATGATTGGAATTGAGATAGTAAAAAGAGTGACTTAAAAGTAAGAAGGTGAAAGGATGAGGTTGGGTAGGGGGCGAGGGGAGCCAGTTCAAGTTTACACTCTAGAGCGTGGCCACAGGACGGAGGAGCTGAAATAGTAGGTGGGCTGTCTTCAAGGGGAGAACGGCCAGATACTGGGCGTCCAGGGCGGGATACATGAATGTACGATTATCTCTATTTTCTCTACATCCTTTGGAATTGCCTAACAGAGAAGTGGAATGTGGCCTGCATCTACCCCATCAGCCACTCATCCAGAGATGCAGGCCACAGCAAGCCTGACGTTTGAACTCTTGGCCCATATGGGGAGGGGTTGAGTGAAGGGGGAAGTTGGCAAACTATGGCCCATGCGACCTTCTTTGTACTGCCCATCAGCTAGGAATGGTTTGTACATTTTCAAATGGATGGAAAAAATTGAAGGAAGAATAATATTTTGTGAGAACTGATCATTACATGAAATTCGAATGTCAGGGGCCCTAAACAAAGTTTTTTTGGGACATGGGCACACCCATTAGTTCCCTACTTTGGGTGGCTGCTCTTGTACTACAAGGGCAGGGTTGAGCACTTGGGAAAGAGATCACATGTTTTACAAAAGCTAGACTATTCATTCACTCTCTGGCCCTTACAGAAAAAGTCTGCCATCCCTATTCTAGGCATCAGAATGATCCTTCATTTATGGATCCTTTGGAAAATGAACGATCTGCCATGCGTCTAAGGACCACATCCAAAAATAAAGTGTCAATTGCAGGAGAGACCATGGCACTGCTCAGCGAAGAGCTTGGCAAACAGGCCTGGAGCTGAGGGAAGTGCTGGGGTGGCTGTGTGCTCCCCTGCTGCTGCCGGGGGACCAGTGTGTGCTGAACAGGACGACCTCCTGGGACAGATCTGAGGCAGATCAGCCCCGATGCAAGCCCTGGTGCTGTACATCGTTAGCCAGTTCCCTGGGTCCTTTGAGTCTCACTCGGGTATTATGACATGAACCGAGATAGTCATTACTTCACCGTTAGTGCCACATGGTAACCTTTACAAAAGACCCTGCGTGGAGTCCGCCTTCGGTAAATGTTAGTTTCTTTCCTCTTTTAGCAGTAAGATCTCAAGAAAGAATGAATTACAACTTATGTCACCAAGAGGTCCTTTTACACACTGCAGCAAGAGGAGGAAAACATTTTTTTCACCTTGTAACCTCAGCATTTCAGAGGATTCAGTTGGAAACTATAAAGAAGTCTGAGTCTTTACATGGAGCCAAGCAGAGAAATTAAGGCACCGTAGTGATGAAAGTACCTTGTGCTGTAACGTGAATGTCCCAAGTTGGGAGATGGTTAATACGTGATAATACAGCCACATGATTGACTATTTTATAGTTATTAAAAAAAGGTAACAACTTTTAATATATATAAAATGTGGAAGATATGATAGTGACAAAATACAGAGTGTAAAATTTTATGTGCAATGTAAGTTCAGCTACTTAAAAAACACAAAAAGAATTGTAACAAATAAAAAGTACATGAACTGTTTGAAAAAAGTTTTACTGAGATATAATTCACACACTAGGACATGAACTTTTAAGACAAAACAGGGGAGTTCAAAAGATTGGGACTTGCAGTGGGTGCTGCAGGACCCACTGAGCCTGGGCGGGGGTTGGGGGGGGCGTGCATGTATTTACTCCCTTATTTTGCAGATAAGGAAATTGGAGGCCTGGCCTAAGGAAGTACAGTATATTCTGATCGTCTCCCTTTATTCCCAGGGGATACATTCCAAGCCCCCCAGCGGATGCCTGAAACCGTGGATGCTACCGAACCCTGCATATAATGTGACTGCCTTATACATACACATACCTGTGCTAAAGTTTAACTTAGAAATCAGGCACAGTAAGAGATGAACAACAATAACTACTAATAAAATAGAACAATTATAACAGTATCCTGTCGTAAACGTTATGTGAATGTGGTCCCTCTCTTTCAAAATACCTTAGCTGTAATGTGCTTAGAGCACGGATAGGCAAGGCAAGGGGGCGATTCCTGTCCTGGGCAGGATGGAGCTGGACTGAAGGCGTCCTCATCACACCACTCAGAACAGCCAGCAATCTCAACTCACAGATTGTTTATTTCTGAAATGTTCCCTCTTCTGCGTTTGGACTGCGGACGACGTGGAAAGTAAAACCCCAGATAAGGGGGAAGCGCTGCGGTAACACAGCAGGAACTAGGATTCAGGCTTCAAGTGCAACACACCTAAACATACCAACTGCTTAACATCTTCCTTCGTTTCCTGTTCTCATCCATAGTCACTTATGTGTTCTTGCTGTTCTAAGTCTAGTGGAGACACATTTGGGGACTACTCATTTTTTGAAAGAGTATTTTTCCCCCTTCTCAAGTTCCACTGCATCAACTTTCATTCTTCTTTACGCTCTTCTCTTAGTCTGCTCCATTTGCTGTATTTGTGAGCCTGTGGAGGATTTCTGTAAAAAGTCCAAGAAATTCAAAGGGCCCTTTTATTAGCATTTGTTGGAATCTCTGACCTCATTTTTAAATTTGAATTTAAATTCTTTTTTCAAAGTTTGCCTTTTAAAAAGTACTTATAATCCTTCCTCTTAATTTTTCAAGACAATGGGTACTTTTAAAAAATATTTCTCTCTAGAGCCACCCCCAGCCTCCTGAGGAAGAGCTGGGTTCCCCGGAGATGCCCTGTCCCTCCTCCCAACAAAGAATTCGCTGCCACAGATCATTAGGGATCTAATTTTGCTTCTTTCCTTGCTCCCTAGAACCTGCCACCAGTTACTTCTACCTTAGCACAGTAGTTCTCAACCTCACCCGCACTCCTAATGTGTTTTCACTGAGATGGAGACATAATTCTCGTCGTCAACCAGGATTGACAGGGCCTTGGATGACGAGGTTAAAACGGATGCATTTTTCTAAGGATATTTTTGTTGTAAAATAAGCCTAGTTGATAAATTAAAAGTTTGGACCTTTGCAAAAGATATTTCATTTGGTATCATTTGGAGCTGGCAGGGCAAGTGTTTTTTCTGGATAAGTCCACTGAAATTGTACAACTAACTATTCTCATTCATTCATTTTTTTTTCATTTATTATTTGTTCGTTAAAAACCTACACTGTGCCATACACTAGAATATATACATCTACTACCTGCTTCGAAGGGGCTTACAGTCTAATAGTAGGAGAAAAATAAATATGGGAAAGTGCCATGTGAGCTGTGACAGACGCATGTGTGGGCTTCCTCTGAATAAGGACTGTGTTAACATCTAATTTCAAGCACATCAATAGAAGACATTTTTATCTCATATCTAAATCAAGTTTACAAATACAATGATTCGTGTTTAACTGGAAGTTAGAAGAAAGTGAAATGCAGACGAACACCGCATTGTATCAACGACAAATGAGAAGCTGTTAGAAATTGAGGTCGCATTGGAGGGCGCCTTGCAACCACAAAAACTGGTTAAATATTGGTGTAAAACATAGAAAAAAAACTCATTTTGACACATGATGCTTAAATCATTCAGGATTATAGGAAAAGTAGTTACAGAGCTAGATTAAAAGTACACAAGCAATGAAAATGTCCAAGAAAGGGCCAATAGGAAACACTAATAATAGAATAGAAACAATTTATAAACAAAGGAAAAAGAGCAAGAAAAAGAAAGTGAAAGAGTGTCTCGTGAAGAAAGCATAATCATTCCTTAATGAAGTTAAAATGTGTTAAGAATATCTTTCAGAGTTTAATGATATAGTAAAGTGAAGAAAAAATGACAAATTTTAAAGAAAACAGATTATGTACGATAGCATAGAACTTAAAAATAGGTACTATTACAAAAATTCATTTACTATTTTTTTAAATATGCTATATAAAATATATTATTTTGGCTCATTTAAAAAATATTATTTTAGGAGTGAGCATACTGATAATAAAAACTTCTTAAAAGATTGCTAAAATGTCCCTACTTAAAATTTAACATATGAAAAATCTAATAAAAACCAAGAAAAAGCCAACGGTGAAATCAAGCCAAATGCTCTGGGAGAATTTGATCAGTAAAGAATCTGGGTATCTTGTTCTTTATAAAATTCTACAAAATTCTACTATACGATAAAAGAATCTTGAAATTATGCCCATGGGCATCCAAAATTTCTCAACTTGGCATTGACAATCTATTATATGCACTGCCAGAAAGCATACTACATAGAGCACTCACTTCAGTGCTACAGATCTACTACATGGCTGATAGCATGTTTATAATCAGCAGTAACTAATTCATAAGACCTTTTTTTTTTTTTTTTTTTTTTGCATGTAGAGCAACTCCCATTTTGCTAACAGAGGGCTAGATTTGTGGTCACGAGAGAAAGTTGAGTTAGGTGGTTGGAGCTACTGCTTCAGTGCGTGTATTTTTCTTTCACAAAACGTTGGAAAGCGATGGTGCTCCCTAGTGAAGGAGTCCACGGTGGGAGTTTCGGCAGAGCGCTGCTCGCAGGGAAGGCGCGTCCACGCGTGGAGAGTCTACTCCGTTAGAAACCAAACGCCGCCCCTTCTATGATGGAAGGGGCCCAATGTAATCGCCCTGCCGTTAGGTAGCCGACCGATCCCCCTGGAGCATGGAGCCATATTGAGGGCTCAGTACGAGTCCCTGCTGCCGGCATGCGGGCTCCCAGCAGCGGCCATAGCCAGGTCGGCCTTGGAAGCCTATGTTGCCTCTGTGGCCACATTGCTCATGAGTCTATCGGGCAATGACAAAAGTTTCTGGAGAAGGAGGGGGGCTGGTAGCCACAGAATGGGCCGTGGTATCCACCGCTGTGATATTCCACACAGCCTTGCTGTGATCGAGGAACTCACTTCACAGCAAATGAAGCGGGGCACTGGGTCCATGCTCATAGAAGTCACTGGTCTTACCACGTTCCCCACTGTCCTGAAACAGTTGGCGTGATAGAATAGTGCGATGGCCTTTTGAAGAGTCGGTTAGAGCACCAGCTCAGTGGCCATACCTTGCTGGCCTGGGGCAAGTTCTTCAGAAGGCTATATATGCTCCGAAGTGGCACCCAATATGCTGGGCTGTTTTTCCCATAGCCAGGTTCACAGGTCCAAGAATCAAGGGGTGGAACTGGGAATGGCATCTGTCACTACTACCCGCCTTTCCGATTGAAAAAAAAAAATTTGCTTGCTGACCTTGTGACCTTATGCTCTGCTAGTCTAGAGGTCTTAGTTCCCAAGGGAGGAGTGTCTCTACCGGGAGACGCAGCAATGATTCCGTGAACTGAAAGCTAAGACCGCCACCTGGACATTTTGGGCTTCTCATGCTTCTGAATGAACAGGCAAAGAAGGAAGTCCTGGCCAGGTGACTGATCCTGGGTACCTACTACTACACAGTGGAGGAAAGGAAGAGAATGTCTGGAACTGAGGAGATTCCTTAGGGCTTCTTTTAGCGCCACACCCTGGATTAAAGTCAATGGAAAACTGTGGTAATCTAATCAGGCAGACCTAGTAACAGCCCAGATCTTTCATAAATGAATGTTTGGATCATTCCATAGGATGAAGAACCACAAGCAGCCAAGGTGCCTGCTGAGGGGAATGCGTAGTGGAAGAAGGTATTTATAAAGACCAGCTATGACCACGTGACCAGTAATTGTTATAAGTATTTCTTTCTTATTTTGTTATGAATGTGCGTGTGTGTGTATGTCTGTATGTCTCCCTCTACCTAGCATGTATCTATGTTTTCTTCCCTCCCTTACCCCCTTGCATTTAACATAAGATGTACTGACTTTACATCGTAGTGTTTAAGTTACAGGATATCGAGAAGAGTGAACGTTGCCCAAGGTATCTGCATCCTCTTTTAGGGAAAGAGTTAGTGTGCTTTCAGTACACAGGATAGTTGTATCATGTTAGGTGGAAGTATGACTTTGTTATTGTCTTTATTTGGAAAGTAAGTATAATTAAGGAGGTGTGTATGAATGTCAAGTTGATAAGCAGTGGACTGTGATGGTTAATTTTATGTGTTAACTTCCCTGGGCTATGGTGCCATTTTGGTCAAACACCAGTCAAGAGGTTGCTGTGAGTATTTTTTGGACGTGATTAACGTTTAAATCGGCAGACTTTGAGTAAAGCAGAGTACCCTCCATCATATGGGTGGCCCATCTTCAATCAGCTGAAGGCATGAAGAGAAAAGACAGAGTTTCCTCAAGAAGGAAGAAATTCTGTCTCCAGACCGCCTTCAGTCTCAAGACTTGCAACATCAATTCCTGCTAGAATTTCCAGCCTGCTAACCCACTCTACAAATTTGGGATTGGCCAGTTCCCATAATTGCATAAGCCAATTCCTTAAAATCTCTCTCTCTCTCTCTCTCTCTTCTCTCTCTCTCTCTCTCTCATTTTCTCTCTCTCTTTCTCTATGCGTGCATAGAGAAAGATACATAGATAGATAGATAGATAGATAGATGATACATAGGTAGATTGATAGATAGATGATAGGTTAGTTAGGTATCTCTATAAATAGATATAGATATATCCTATTGGGCGATTACAATCATCGGTAATATCATAAAAAAAGAAACATATTACAAATACCTGTGAAGATGGGGTTTAAAATGCGACCCAACTGTTATAGATTTAAGCCTCTGTTACATTTGGTAAAATGTTGTCCTTTGCTATAATGCCATCATAAACTGATACTGAGTCAATGGAGTTAAGATGATAAATCAAAATGAATTGTAAATAAAATGCACTTTGGTCTCAAAGTTGTAATTTGCAAAAAGGCATGTAGGTAGCAGTGGGATGGCTTTCGTCTCCATAGCGGTGCTCTGCACGGTGAGTGCCCTGTGGGTTGTAGAGGTGCCACCTTTCTAGTTGTGACCCTCCAACAACCCCACCCAGTACTGCTTCATCTCGATGAGATATATTAACCTTGAACCTTGACTGCTAGAACAAATTCTTCTGTCTAATTTATGTTCTGCAACCCCTTTGTTCACTGATTTCACTGAATTTTATAACACGTAAATATTTATCATATTCTAATAGTTTAGCCACATTCAATTATTCATTCAACAAACATTTATTAAGTGTCTAGTATGAGCCATGTCCTCTGTAAATGCCATTAAGATAGGAGCGTTGCCTCTTTTGTTCAGTACTGAGAATAATATAGACGTTCAATAAATTTGTGCTGAATTAATAAATGGAAAGAAGCCTATACAATACCACTGATAATAACTTATACATTATCTCCTGCGCTCTGCGTCCAAAGGCTGTTAATAGATACTTCTTAGTTGTGACTATAACAAGTCCTTTAATAACTATTAGCTATGGCAAGAGGTTCTTTTAAAAATAATGTTTTTGTGAAAGGCTTTAAAGTCTTATATGAAAAGTACAGGCAATCCTCATGGATTTACTTTAAAATGTACTTTTTCATTGGTTGTGAGGCAAGACATATTTTTCTATTGAAACGAAGTCTTGCAAGGGGTTTAGATTTTCAAAGCTGCCCTCCTAAAACCTGGGACATCCAAAATAGCACTGTCGTGGTAACAGAATGTAGCCGTCATGTGTGTTTCTGTGGAAAACTAGACCTTGACCTGCTGCACTTGGGGAGGGACTCTGTTAAGCGCATCTAGATTAAAATGAGGGGTTTGGGGGTGATGTGAGTACACAGTTGAAGAGTGCTCAGAGTCATCTGTGCTTGGTGTTTTATCTGATGGATGGCAGTGAGGGTTCTGAATGAGGAAAACAAAAAGCTCTTGAGAGGGTAGGACTCAGAGAGGAAGGAAGTGGTGATTTTGTAAATGAAACCACTATTAAGAAGGGGAAAGAACCAGCCTGTAATAAGGAAGGGAAGAGGACACAGGAGTGGAACAACTAACTCTAGGCAGAGGCAGAAACAGAAGGGAGTTCCATTCGACTCAGAACCTCACCGATCTTAAGTGCTTGGCTGGCCATGTGTAAATCAGGGATTGAGTGTATTAGAAAGTACCCAAAAGTAATTTATTTTAAAACTTAGTCTGAAATAGGATCTAAATATTAGCTTTTGTTGTATGTTAACAAAAGAAGGTGCTTAAGTAAAATATTTATCATAGAAGAAATTTTTATTTTATTTACTTTTTATTTTATTTTTTAAATTTTATTTTATTAGTTTCAAGTATACAGTACATTGGTTAGACATTTATATACTTATAAAACCCTCCCCCTAATGGCTCCTTCTCTCCTCTGGCTCTCCACCTCGCCACTACATTATTGCTGACTGCATTCCCTGTGCCGTGCTCCCCATCCCTGTGGCCATTTATCAACTACTAATTTGTACTTCTGTAACCCTAGAAGGAATTTTTTAAAACTGATTTTATTAAATACCCAATACGCACAAAATAATATTTATAACACGTATGACAGTTATAAAGAATAATAAATGTCCATATACCTACTGATCAGTTTAAGCATTTGGATATTAATCATTTAAAAGGGTTTGAATAGGACAAGAGAACAATTGCAATCTTTCAGGTACTTCTGTGTCTGGAACTTCATAATCATCTTGGGGCGGGGCGGAGCTAAAAACAAAACAAAACAAGCCAGGAGCCTAGGCATTTAATTAAGGATGTCGGAAAACTGACATTCATACAAATAGACTAATTAAATTGTAATATTGATTGACCCTGTAAACATTTTGAATAAAAACAGAGTTTTGTATTTTAAAGCCCAAGAAACGTTGCGAGAATGAGTGCTCTGTGGTGAGCAGGACTATTTGTCAAGTGGTCCATGTTCACAAAGGCCTATTTCAAAAGAAGCGATTTGATTCTTCTCTGAAGAAAAAAGAACCGTTATTCAGAGGAGCTTTTTTCTTGAAGATATTTTTCTGTCCTAGCTTTAACTGACTGCTAACGTGGTCCTTCAGACCTGGGATTTTATAAAAATTTTGCATTTTAACCAAAGGAGTCTTTTTTCTTCTGAATGTGCTTTTGCTCCATCTTATAGTATTTCTGAGTACATGGATCTTAAAAATGAAGGACTCAGATAGGAAACTGAGTCCTAGCTGTATTTAACAACATGTCTAGAACATTTTTATGAAAAAGTTCTAGAGATGGATAGTGGTGATGGTTGCACAATAATGTGAATGCATTTAATGTCACTGAACTGTACACTTAAAAATAGTTAGAATGGCAATTTTCATGTTATGTATATTTTACCACAATAAAAAGATGCAACCAACAAATAAAAAATGTCTGTCACATTGATTATGAGTTCAGATCCTGGTCTAGGACCTACTTCTTTCTTCTAAGATCCCCATCAGCCTACCTGCCACGAACTTTTATGTCAAGTGAGATGAGGTCAACACCTGGTATATGCACATACCAATCCTTACTAGGGCACACAAATGAGATGTTCTCCCCATATTGCACTTAATTTATTAGATTCTATTTTTAATAGACATCTAGATTTAAATTTTAGAGTTGTTTAAGATAAACATAAGAGAAAGAATTGTAGGAAAAATGTCAATACTTCTTAAGTTGACTACATTTCTAAATACATATATATGTATATATACCTATTGCTTCGCTATTATTTGTATGTATACTAAAACTAAATACATTTTATTGGTATCTGTACCTACTTGCGCCATGTAAGGTCATATTTTAAGAAGCCACTGTGCTAAAATCTGTGTAGGATATGAAGAAATCTAAAATATGATCCCTGTCTTTAAGGAGCTTGCAGTCTAGTTAGTGAGACATCAGTAAATGCATACAACAGTAACTCTTTTTAAAACTGAAGTATAATCTACACAAGTCAGGTAAATGTACTGAATAAGCTGTATATAAAATGTTTCAGAAATGAATGCAGCCTCCACTCAGATTAGAAATAGAATATGAATATTCTCAGCATCCCCAAATCTCCCTCATGTGCCCTCCCAGGCACCAAATACCCCCAAAAGGTAACAAGTGTCCTGGTATATATCACCATAGATTAGTTTTGCCCATCTTTGACCTTCACGTCAATAACATCACACAGTAGTATCCTTATGTATCTGGCTCTTTTTGCTCAAGATTATTTTTATATAAGTTATCCACGTTATTGCATGGAGCTATAGTTTGTTCATTTTTATTTCAACATAGTATTTCTTTGAGCTAAAACACTAATTATTCCTTTATTGAGGAGCTCTATTGGATATATACTTAGGAGTGGAATTATTGGGTCATAAAGCAGACACGCTCAGCTTTAATGGATATTGCCAAACGACCTTTCAATTTACATTTCCAGTTGTCGTTTTCTAATTGTTCCTAATATATAGAAACACAATTGAGTTTTGTATATTAACCTTCCATTCCAGAGATCTTCTTTAATTCTAACAGTTTGATGATTCTTTGGGAATTCTACATAAATGTCCGTGCTATCTGCAAATGATGACAGTTTTATGTCTTCCTTTGCAATACTTCTACTATTGTTTTTCTTTTATTGCATCAGCTAGAACCTCCTGTACAATGTTGAATACACGTGGTAATGGTGGACACACTATTCGCAATTTTCTTTCTCAATCTCAGAAGTTGTAAATGTTTCACCACTGAGTATGATTGACGTTTGTTAGAGGCTTTTTGTATGTACACGTCCTATTGGGGAACTTCTCTCCTATTTCATTTTTTAAAAATTCCTACAGTACTTTGTTCAGGTATGATTTACAACGAGAAAAACAAAACTCCTAGGGCACAATTCAATACATTTTGCTGAACAATTGTCAAAATGTGACCATCACCCAGGTCAATATTCTCTTAGGTAGATACTTGGAAGTAGATCTGTTGGGTCCGGTGGTAAGTTGATGCTTAACCTTATGAGGGAGGCCACACAGGTTTCCAGAGTGGGTGTGTTGTCTGCCAGCAGGGAATGAGAGTTCCAATTGCTGCACATTCTCATCAACGCTGGGTATTGTCAGCCTTTACGGTTTTAGTCGCTCTACTGGTAACTTTTGTAGTTTTAATTTGCATTAGTTCCCTTAGGACTCATGAGTTTGAGCGTCTTTTCATATGTTTAGTGGCCATTCACATACCTTTGTAAAGTTTCTTTGCAGGTCTTTTGTCCGTTTTGTTACTGGGTCTCCTTTTTCATGATTAATTTGAGGGTGTTCTCTACTTTTGCTTGATACAGGTATTTCGCCTGTTATGTGTATTGCAACTATGTTCTCCCAATCTGTGAACTGACTTTTCACTTCCTTAGTGGCATTTTTTGGATAAGTTTATCATTTTAATAAAGTCCAATCTATTATTTATTTTTCTTTTCTGGTTAGTGTCTTTCATGTCATGTTAAAAAAGTCTTTGCCTACCTCAAAGTTGTAAAAGTATTTATTATTCCATATTTCCTTCTAGGAGAATTATAGTTTCAGTTTTAACATTTAAGTCTATAATCCATCTCTAATTCATTCTTGTGTATGGTGTCAATACTCATTCTCTTTACTGATATCTAGTTGTTCTAGATAAAGTCTTGACAGGACTTTCTCATTGAATTTGACAATTGTAAAAAATCAACTGACTGTACATTTAGGGGTCTATTTCTATATTCTCTATTCTGTTCCACTGATGTATTTGTCTGTTCTAAAACCAATATCCCACTGTCTTATTGTAGCTCAATAATTATTGTAGCTCAATAGTCAATAGTGAATATTGAAATCAGTAGTTTAAGTTGTGTAACCTGTTCTTCAAGTTTGTCTCCGGTTATTCTAAATAATATGTATTTTCATTTAAATTTTAGAATTAGCATTTCAATTTTTACTAAAAAGGCCTACTGGGATTTTAATTGGGATTAAAATGAATCTCTAAATCAATTTGGAAGATCAAAGCTACAGATCAATATTTTTAAGAGCTAACATCTTAAAAATATTGAGTCTACCCAGTTCTTTTAATTAGGCCTTTGTGAATTTCTATTGGCAATGTTTTTAGTTTTCAGTGTAGAGATCTTGAACATCTTTTATTAAATATATTCCTAAATATTTGATTTCTTAATGTTCTTGTGACATTTAAAACATTTCATTTTCCAATTTTTTGCTAATATATAAAAATACAATTGATTTGTGTGTAGACCTCATATTCTATAGTCTTACATTCATTTTAATAGTTTATAGATTCTTTTAAATTTTATATGCATACAACCACACCATCAGTGAATAAAGATGGTTTTACTTCATTTCTTTTCATCTTCTTGCCTTACTACACTGGCTAGGATTTGCAGAGAGGCTCAATAACTTGCCTAATTCACAAGTAAGAGCTCAGATTGAAACTCATCAGTCTGATGATCCTAGAACACCCTGGATTGGATGAGGGTGTAAAGTATTAGTTGCTCGTATTGCTTAAGAAGATATGGCTAGAAAAAATAGTTAGGGTCATATTGAAAAGGGTCTTGAATTTAAGATAAGGCATTTGAATTATATTTTGTAGGCAATGAAAAATTAAGTGTTTTCAAGTGGGAAAGTAATAGAAAAGTATAAATATGAATCTTGTGACAGTGTATGGTATGGTTTGAAGGGAGCCCTTCATTCATTTATTCATTCATTTCACAATTACTTATTGAGCATGCATTATATTCTAGGAATTGTATGGAGGAAATAAAAATACGTTGCTTAGAGTAGTAGAGATATTTACTGATGGAAGAAAGAATCTTAGCACAATCTATTATCCATATTACAAAGGCAGCTAGCTCTATGATCTTGCATAAATTAAGTTCTCTGAACCTTAGTTTTCTCACATGTAAAATGGGAATCATAACGCATATAATGCTTACTTTGATTAAAAATAAAAATATATGTAATATGTTTGACCTATATTAGATACTTTTATGGTAGCTATAATATTTAAGGGTTTGGAGGGCAAAAAGTAAGGATGAAAGAGTCAAACAGTTGTTTTATTCAACAACCAAATTGTCAAACAAATGTTTTAACTGATGCCCCTCCAATGATTTTTAATAAACTATAGGTTTTTACTTTTGCAGTTTGAGAGTGCACTAAAATAGCAATAACTGTGTATGCATAGATCCAATCAACATAATATTCTGTATAAAGAGCTTGATAGTTAACAAAGTACATTTATTAACATTTTATTTGAGTCATATAAGTTATGTAGATGAGGAAATTGAAATATTTATCTAAGGTCACATAGTAAGTAGCAAAGTCCAGTTCATGTTTACTTTCTTATCTTTTACAGCATTTTTTTACCATACGGTGTCACGTCTCATTATATCATGTTGTATACTGGCAGTATTAATAACACAAAACAGTATTAAATCTTCCATTTTCATGTATTTTCATTTATGTATGAAGAAAGTGGGTAGCTTGAAACTAAATAGAGAAGGCAGACAAGATAGATTTTTCTTGCCCTATAGTATCCATACTGTTCTGAATTTTTCTTAGGTATATTGTTAAATACATAAATTATCATTTTTCTTTACAACTTTATGTTGCATTCATGATTCTGCTAATGTTTATTCTGGGTTGCTCCTTGCCTCATCTATCTACCATCTGTCAAGTTTCTGCCTCTACTAATTTTTAATAATTTCATTCCCTTTATGATCTGAACCCACATTTTTTCCTTATTGGTTGTCTTCTGTCGGCAATATACCCAGTTCCTATATCTTTGCTTTCTTTTTCCTTTGGTTACATCATTAAGTCAACTTATTTACTGCCTTCTGTTCATTTTCATTTTACATTTTTGTAGTGATAATTCACTAATGATTATAGTTAGTTTTCATAAAGAATTATTATGAGTTCTCACAGAAATCTATCTTCTTTCAAAATACTGAAAATATTCTTATCAACATATTTTATGAGCAAGGTATTAGAGGGTGAGGTGGGGAAGGTGACTGTTTACTTTCAGTGAAACAATAAACATTACGTGTGACCTTGTGAGGAGCTCTAGCATGTACAAAGAAGAATAAGACATGGTCCTGGGTAGTTTACTATCTAGTGAAAGACAAATATATAAACAACTGCAGCACAAGACAGAATGTTATCACAATGGCATGAAGTACTGAGGGGGCCCAGAGACTGTACAAAGAGAACAGAAGTTACATGATTCCTAAAGGTTTGAGGCAATTGAGTAGCAGCTGGACATGGAACTCCTTACGCTATGCTGTCAGATGTTTTTGTTTGTTTTATTTTTGTAGAAACAGTCGTGTATTTAAGTATGTAGTAAGTTTTATTGGGTAATATGGAAATGCAATGGGGAGTCATTTATTTGCACAGATATCATGGGTGGTTTTTGAAAGTGTGAAATCTGTTGCAAAGGACTGATGGACTCTGGATTTCTGCCAAAAAAGGGAGAGATAGAAAGTGAGGAGAATCTTTTCTTGATAACAACTCAGAGTTGGGGGTGAGGACAGGAAAGAAAATAAGAGTCCAGACCTCAGGTGACTACTACCTGAGGGTAGGACTACAATGAACTAGTATTAGTGGAAGAAGACAGGCCATAAAAACTCTCATTTCCTGTTTCTTCTCCCAGTTTTTTTTTTTTTTTTTTTTTTTTTTTTTGCAGAGCTCTGTGTTTTCAGGGAACATAATTCTGTTGTGCTAGGTAATTAAAATAATCTTTAAAAATTTACTAAGTTAATACATGGTCAATGCAAACATTTCAAACCCTATAGTTAAGTGTACAAAATAAGACTGGAAGTACCCCATTACACACCCACTCATACTCCCCAGTGCTAACACCTCGTTGTATCTCTCCAAGCATTTTCTATACACACACAAGTATTTTTTTTTTTCCTAAATAAAATTGGTGGTTTCCCCACAAATTTGAGGTTGCAGACACCATTAAAAGCGTGGGCTTTGGAGCCCACCAGAACTGGGCTCAAATCCTCCCCAGCTTCCTGGCTGTATGACCCTAGGCAAATTACTTCTTCAAGCTTCATTTTATTTTTTTATGAAGGCTAAAAATGGTAATTATTCCTAAGTCTTGAAGATCAAAATCTAGCGTGTATAAATCATTTAGCACAGTGTAAGTGTTCAATACACATGACTATTTTCTATGGCAAGTCACATTTCTTGTTATAAGACTAAAAATAAGAAAACTTGTTAAATAAATGTTGCTGGTTTTTCCGACTAATTACATCTACGTTGGAAAGCATTTGCTTTTCCAAAGCACAAAATTGATCTGAGTAAATAAGGGTTCTCCTCTAATTTCCGTGCTACTCTCCTGCGTCCCCCCCACATCACTTTCTGATGGTCTAGAAAGTGGACTTCCCAAAGTGGCCTTCATTCCTGTGATTCACGTGGTGACAAGAATGCTCAACTAGGTTAGGTTTTACATTGTGCACTTTTGCTTTATCATGCAAACGCTGAGTGGCACCCCTTGAAGCTCATCTCCCGCAGTCGCGCCCCTCCATCCCCTATTGAGACAGGGCTGCAACAGGAGATGCCTGTCCTCGCAGGAACCGAAGGAGACTGGATGGACCGGGGGCGCCTCCAGGGCGCACAGCAGCGGACGCCGGGCTTGTGAGGTGCGCGCGAGGGGTGCGGGCTGCTGGTAGAGGGGCCCAGCCGGGGCGCGGGCGGGGGGCTCCTGCCGCGCGAACCTGGCGCTTGGCGCTCTCGGGTCTCGTCCGGGGGCATCTTCCCCGCCGTCTGCAGCCCCCAGATCCCACTGGCTCCACGCGGCAGCCCCGGCCTGTCCCATCCGCTCGCTTTCTTTTTTGGCACTGCCCTTTGCCCTCCCATGGAGTCATCTGTTTACTCTCCCTTCACTTCCAGTCACCCCTAGGTCACCCTCCCTCTACCACAGTCACCCATTTTGTCCCCTTTCCCCTCACTCTTCACCTCTGCCCGGGTCGCCTTCCCAGAGGACTCTGCCGACGGAGATGCTGCGGACCCCGCGGCTAGGGTCTGCTCCCGGAGAACCCTCGGCCCACCTTTGCCCCCTCCCCGGGGGTGCAGGAGGCAAGTTTCCGCCCCGTCCTCTCCCCAGTGACAAGACTTGGAGGCGGCCACCGTCAGGGAGGCGGAGGGAGGGACGGCCTGGCGCCCGAGCCCCCTCCCCTGCTCCCGAGCTCGCGCGGTCTGTGTCTCTCTCCGCAAGTGCGGAGACGCGGAGGAGGAGGAGGAGGAGGAGGAGAGAGGAGGAGGAGGAGGAGGAGGGAGGAGTTGGGGGAGGATCTCCATTGAAATAAACAACCAGGCAGCAGTTATTAACACGGGAACATGGCGGCCGCAGCCTCAGCCGCGGCTTCGGCGGCGAAGGTCAGCGCCGACGGCAGCCGGCACCTGACGGCGTGACCGACCCGAGCCGGTAACCGCGCCTTCTCCGGGGGCCGCGAGGGCGGGCGCGGGGCGGGCGGCGGGCAGGGGGCGTCGCCCGCCCACCCCGGGCCGCGGCTGCCCTTCCTGCGCCGCGCCGGGCAGAGCGGGGCGCCGGCCGGAGGGCTGTGGTGTGTGCGGGGACCGCTGCCGGAGTGCGGAGAGCGGGAGTTGCATCCCCGAGGCGCCGCGAAGCTGGGGAGTTGGGGCTTGGGGGTGGGGAGGGCGGGAAGCGGCGGGGAGACGCGGAGTCCCTGGGAGAGAAAGGAGGCGCTCCAGCGCCGTGCGAGAGCTGGGGAGACGAGTCCCGGAGCGCGAGGCGGGCGGAGGCTGCAGCCCGCGGCGCCGGCGAGAGGTGAGCGCCGAGGCGCGGCGGGGAGGCCGGGGGCGCGGGTGCGGCCCCCGCCGGGGAGCGAGGCGCCGGCCGCGCCGCCGGCCGCGGGGTCGGCGAGGATCGAGGCTCCTGCCCCCTTGGGGGCGACGAGGCTGAGACGGGAAGGTGGATCCCGAGAAGGTGCATTCTTTAATGGAAACGCGGAGCGACTGCAGCGGAGGGTGGGAGCCGGGCGAGGGGAGGCAGGACTCGGGAAGTGCTGGGGGTGTGTGTGAAGGTGAAGCGCGATGTCAGGGGCGGCCGGTGGGGTGCGATGCTGGGCGGAGGGGGGCCCGCGGCCCGGCGGGCGGGCCGGGCCCGTGTCAGCGCCGGGGGCGGGGGGCGAGGGGCGCTGCGCGCCGCGGGCGGACGGGAAGGAGCTGCGGCGGGCGGGGCGCTCGGCCCGAGCTGGCCGGGCCGCGGTGGGGGCGGGGAGCCGGGGGCCGGACCGCGGCGGCGCCGAGCTGGGCTCGCCCCTGACTTAACTTTCTGGGTGCGGGCATGTGTGCCGGAGGCGCGCTGGGGCCGGGGCTGGGGGCGGGAGGCGGTCCGGGAGGTTCCGGGTTGGCTCGCCAGCGCCCCCTTTTCTCCCCCCCTCCTCCCCGCCCCTGAAGGGACAGGCCCTCCGGGCCCCAGGCGGGAAGCGGGAGGGGTCCGCTGGGCCGGCTCGCGACGGTCACGCCCCAGGCCCGGGGACACTTTTCTCTTGGGCCCTTGGGGGCTGCTGGGGGAGGGGAGCAGGGTCATCTCTGCGTGCTGGAGCTCCCTGCCCCCGGCCCCTCCAGGGAGTCCCAGAGGCGTCTCTTCCGAGATCGGGGGTGGGTCGCTCCCTGGCTAGATGGTCCCTCCCTCTTCCCCCTCCCCCTAGTGGTTTCCGGGGCCTGCGGGACCGAGGGGCGGGAATCGGGGACCCGAGCCCCTCGCACCAGCTCGCAGCTGGACTGGGCCTAACGCCTCTGGGTTTGTCACTGGAAGGGGAAACTTTCCCAAACCGGGGACTGAGCCTGAACACCCTCCTTCGCCACCTCGTCCTCTAATCCCACTCCCACTCCACCTCCTCCAACGCCTTCCCCTCCCACCGACCCGAATCTCACTGCGTGTGACTGATGGGTCTGTGAGCCAATCGGAGGCGGGGAGCTGACCTGCCGGGTGTGGGTAAGCCAATCGTGAGGACCGGAGGAAAGGAAGGGCGGGGTTTCTTCCGGACCAGTTGCAGAGGAGTTGCACGCGGGCGGGGGAGTCATGGAGACGCCAGGAGCTATCCACTCTGGTCCATCCTTAGTCACTCGCTCCTTGATCTGTAGGGTAGTGTCATTTACAGGAGCTCTGAGCCAAGGAGACAAGTAGAGATACACGAGATACTGTTATTTCTCTGGTACCACAGGAGACGTCTTAGACATGATGAGGTCTAAAGCCACTTATGATGTGGCAGTAATTCCGAGGCCCGTTTCTAAAATGGCATATATTGTAGTAATCGTGTTCTGGACCTCAGCGTCGAGTTTACGTACCGAGGATCATAGGAGTTATCTGTTTACGTCTACCTAAGTTTCCCTCAGCTACTTCAGCTTGAGGACAATGACATTTGAAAGGGTACTCTGAAAATGAATAGCCTTACGTCAGTTGATTATTGGGGACTGTAAAGTATCATTGTTTGTAATGGCTTCACTGGTTCCTTGTTTAATTAGACCGCCAATTCCCAAAGTGCACTTGAAAGTTCAGCATTTGGAGATGACATTAAAAAAAAAGTTGTGGTTTTATGGTATGCATTTCTTTCTAGTTTTTTTTTTTACTCTTTCTTGAGTAAACAAAATGAAATTAGGAACCAAAGCATCTCTGTTTGAAACATAAAGCGTTGGTATTTAAGGAGCAAAACTAGTCAAAGAATATTTGTCTACAGAAAAGAAGTCTGAGTAAAATGTAGTTTGCCACATTACTCCCACACAAAAGATTCTTAAAAATAAATTATTTTAGTTTGTTCTTAAACACTGCTGAATTGTATGCGTGTGGGTACTTTTCTGGTTTATGCAGGGTTAGGAGACATCTTTGGTGGTTTTGAGCTGTTGGTGGCGTTCAGTCTATTGACTTTCTCAACTCTTTGACTTTTAAGAGACGGGAAGGTAGGTCTTTGGTTTTCAGGTTGCTCTGCTGGAATAGCCGTCTTTTAAAAAGACAGCAGCTGCTACACTGCTCTCTGTGTGTGTGTGTGTGTGTGTGTGTGTGCGCGCGCGTGTGTGTGCGTGCGTGCTCCTGTTCTTTGTTGGTGAGGTTAGTGTACATTGACAGCAGCAAGGCTGCTTTTTCCAGCTAGAATTTGCAGAATCTTTGGGAGTTGGAAGAACGAATAATGTTGGAGAACGAATCCGTTCATTTTGTGATAAGTATCCCATGGATTTAACTAATCTTGGGAGTTTTTTGTTTTTTTTTTTTTTGAGAAATTTTGTGTACATGATATTTATCTTATCTCTACTGGTTTCTCAAGCTTTCATTTATACTGGGTTGCTAAGAAAGACTTGAAGGAGACTGTAGTTTTAGGGGACAGTACCACACCCTGCAAATGTGTTCTGTTCTAATATAGCATTTTCAAATTTATAACGTGCGTTTCCGATTCAGTATAATTTTGAGTGTTCATTTATACAAAAATTAATTGCTTTTTTGCTGTAGCCCTTCAGGTGTTATCTTAGTGATAGAATAGTAAAAACTATGAAAATAAAACAAACAGCTGCCAGAAGTAGGGAGTATGATAAATTAAAGGACATTCAAAATGTGACAACATTCAAACCCCTCCGTCATTAGTTAATTAAGTTACTGATGGCCACCCGGAATTGTGCCCTACTCTCTTTTCTGTATGCTTGAGAGCAGCACATTATTTTACTTCATTATCTACAACAATATTTAAAAATGTTCTCTGATTCCTGGTGGCAGAGTAGCAAGTCTCCTAATGCCTGGCTAGAGGGAAAAAAAAACCTCTCAAGCATATGGAGACATCTAGAAAAAGATGTGCATCATCAGCCGTGATTCCATTGTGTGCTCGCAGGCTGGATCCGAGCTTTCTTCCTCTGGGAATTTCAGTCTTAACAGAGGAGTTCTCTGACTTTTAGGTGTCAGGACACTAAAGCAGAGGGTATAAAAAAGCTCACCAATTATGAATTTAATATTGTTTAGATAGTTTGGCTTTGATTTTAACCCTTCATTGGTTAAATACAATTTATGTGACTTTTGCTCAGTGTTAGGGAGCATTTTCCTGGAAATGTAAAAGGTAAGGATCAGAGGGGGACTTGGGCCGTGGTGTGAGGGTACATAAAGGGGTAATTAATGCTCCTTGGTTGGCTTTATCTGTAGGTATATCATTAAAGCTCTAAGCTTCAAAATCAAGGACCTGTGAGCAGTGCTTTCATTACACACCCAATATTTAAGGATTCAGTACCTTAGCTGTTTCAAATCATATTAGGTTAAAATGTGACCCATAAGTTGACAGCTTGGATTTCTTAGAAAAAATTGTGCTGTGTCGAGTTTATAAGAGGTTCTTTTATGTAGTCCTTAGAATGTTGGGTAGCAAAAAAAAAAGGAGAGTCTCTTTAACAATTTTTATAGAAGATTAGTTTTCTGAAATGCACAGTGTCCTTATTTGATATTTTGACCATTATTATGTTATGGTTGAAATTATATTTAAAAGCATAATTAATGCTTAGCTATTTTTATGGCAGAACTGCTACTTAAGAAATCACTAGCTTTTCAATATTTTGTGTTTATAGTTTTGTTTGGTAATTATGTTATTACATGCTCTGTCAATTTTAAATTAAGGGACTAGGAAGGAGAAAATAAGTCACTGCTTTAAGGTATTAGGCTTTTATTACAGGGAATCATAAAACCAGCAGCAAATCAGCATCTTTTTCCCTAATGAAACAGACTATATTTACATACCAATAATGAAAACTATTTAAGGGCAAACAGAATGAAAACCAGTTTTTTAAATACTCTTTCATATCTCAAGCTAATTTTACTTCTGCCTTGTTTGTTAAACAAGAAAGATGTCCTTAATGTTTATGTTTATTTCCTTTTTTTCCTTTTTTGTTTTAAAGGCTCGTAGATAGGTTTATGAATTCCAAAGCATAGAAAAAATATTGTGTCTTATTATTCTTTAAAGTCTATTAAAAGTAATATCTGGAAAAGCTGTTAAATACAATTTTATAAAGGACAGACCCTCAATTCAGAGGGTATAAAGAAAATACATCCTTTATGGATTCTAGATGCTAATTTCTAAACGGAAGTGAGAATGTGACTTTTGCAGATATTTTAGAAGCTGGTATAGTTTCCCTAGCTGTTGTAAAAACTGAGGCCAAACTATGAAAAGGAGTAGAACTCTTAAAGGTAAACTTGCGCTATGGAGGTAACAGAAATTAAGAGACTCTTTAGTATGCAGGTAGATCATAATACTCTTGGTTTTTAGGGCAAAGATTTTATATGTTTATCCTATAAAATGTTCATCAGTGACCACATTTCTGGCTTCCAGTGGCTGTGATGACACAGTATGTGGAAATATTGATTCTAGGACAATTTTCAGTTGGTTCCCTAGTTGGAAATTTCTAGAGGAGAATTAAAGAAACAGAAGACCTATGGCAGTATTTTTAGTTAGCAACTTTTGAGGCTTTGGGGCATAGACTCTTAAGAAAGAAAAAAGCTGCTTGTAGGAAGGAAATTATCAGCAACCAGTAAAAGGTTCTGAAAGAAAAAATAATTTTTACTCTGGGTATCAGTTGACAGATACATGGAGAATTGGTTAGCAGATTAATTCTGGCAGAATTTATGCGTTATAGGCAGCCAATCATGAACATTGAAGAGTTCCTGAGGGCCAATTTAAATCTCCTTTTGGGCTTTTTAGATCTTGTCTTTGCATTGTTGCCTTATCTAACCATTGTTTCATTCATTTGTTCAGTTAGTGCGTATTTGAGTGTCCCAGCTTTGGCACTTTACCCTGGCCTATCAACTGGTGGTGGTTGGTACCAACTCAACACCAATAGGAATCCCCAATTTGAGGTGCAATGAAGAAGGAGACGTCATTCAGTGCAAACAGCTCAATAGTGTTATAGTTTCTTATGAGGCAGCATGACTGTGAGGTGGCCCTGCTCTGGCAAGAATTATTTGCTGTTTCAGCTCTTGCAGGGGAAACACTGTCAATTGACTTAGGTAGAAAGGGACAGTAAACTCTCCCAGGCAGGAAGGGGAGCTGATTTATAAGAGAGAAGGCCCCACCCTTGGTCCCTGACTGGTCCATTCTCATGCAAATGAGGACTCCAAATCAGTTGCAGTTTGATTTGTCCAAAAATCACTGTCTTGACTGGTCAGAATGCAGCCACTCTGATTGGTCCGTGAAGGTGCTGAGGGCTTTAGTTGAGCAGCTTGGATTAGATGGGGAAAGCCTCAGTCTTCTTGGTTGAAATACAATTCCAGGAACTCTTCTGTAGGGTTGGCTCAGATGACAGGAACACAGTACGGGTAGGCAGTTTAGTGCAGGCTTCTCCCTGAAGTGTGGCTTATGTGAGAGGCGCCTGTTTCAAGATGGCTGCTAGGCTCTGTGTTTTTTTTTTTTTCCACAATTTAAGCCACCAGGAGTCTGTCTTAGTGGCTTTCTTCTTTCTTGGGGTCCACACAAACCATTACAAGTCCAGTGATTAAAGGGGCGTGCATAGAGTGGGTGATTCCTTTTTTTTTTTTTTTTTTAATTGTCAGGAGAAGGCGGAAAGGGACATGGTGGCCTTAATATTCAATTTGCTTTGATACTAAAGATTTGTTCTTTTGTGTGTGTTTTATGTAATTTTAATTATATAATGTTAGAAAATTCTGCTTTGATTTGGGTTTGGGTTTTTTCTTCCTGAAAATAGGATTATAATGTTTATAATAAGAAACGTTGCTAAATATTCTCTTGACTGATTAGCTTATAAGTTAAATATGTTTCCTTTAACGAAGGTATGAATATTTATAATTAGTTTTCTGTTTTATTTCCTTTGAAATCGTGTGTGGTCAGGATGGCGATCTTTAGTTGGTTGAAGGTGATAGTGCAAAACATCAGGGGCTTTCCATTTCTGCGGATTATCTGCGCATTGTTGCTTAAGGGTGACACATTCTGGGCCTTTCCGCCCTCGATGTGTAAAGGATGGAAAACTCCCTCGCACAGCCTCTCACAGGTGTTCCGTCATGGTTGTCCATTGTTTAGATGTAACTCGTTCTGGACTAAAATGCTTGTATTGGGAGAGTAACAAAGATAACAGTATGAACGATAACAGTATCTATCACCAAGTCCCAGGCAACTTGTTACAGTAGTTCCAACTTATCCAGTTTTGCTTTAGACAGTTTCAGCTACCCATGGTCAACCTCAGTCTGAAAATATTAAATGGAAAATTCTAGAAATAAACAATTTAGTTTTAAATTGTGTGCCTCCCTCAGTAGCATGGTGAACTCTCACGATGTCCCACACCATCCCATTTTGTCCCTCTTGGTACATTACTCATCTCATTTTCCAGCGTCTCGATGCTGGTCAGTCACTTAGTTGCCATCTAGGTTGTCAGATTGAGGTATTGCAGGGCTTGTGTTCAAGTCACCCTTATTTTACTTAATAATAGCCCCAAATAGCAAGAGTAGTGATGTTGGCAATTTGGATATGCCAAAGAAAAGCCATCAAGTACTTTCTTTAAGTGAAAAGGTGAAAGTTCTGTACTTAATAAGAAAAAAAACTTGTATGCTGAGGTTGCTAAGATCTTTGCTAAGTACAAATCTATATGTGAAATTGCCTAATTTATAAATTAAACTGTATCATAGGTACGTATATGTAGGGTAAAAAAACAGTGTATGCTGGGTTCGGCACTACCTGTGGGTTCAGGCATCCACTGGGGGTCTTGGGACGTGTGCCCCACAGATGGGGGGGCACTACTGAATAGGCTTTTTGAGTTGTGTTCCATTCTTTCATTTTTGCCACAGCCTTGTAAAATAGAGGTTATCCCCATCCTCAGAAGAGGATGAAGCTCAGAGTATTAAGTCATTGTGCTTATGGGTAAAACTTTTGGGGAAAAATTAACCTCAAGAAATCATAAATATCAAAGGGAATGGTGAGTCTGAACATGTCTTCCCTTTAGGAATCTGATAAGTAAATGTTTGCAGGCCTTTACAAGGCTTTCAGTCTAGTTTAGTTGTTTAGCCCATAAAAAAGGATGAATAGATTTGAATAGTTCCAGTCCTGTAAATCCCATCAGCAGGTATGTATGTCCTTATAAACCCTGCCTCAAGGTAGGCCTTATACATGGATAGATGTTACTTATCTTAAGACCTACTGGTAAGTCTGGCTGTTTTAGGCCCAGTGTTTAACAATTCTTAAATTGCAGGGTTCTTTCTTGTCTTTTAGTTTTCACAAAACAGGAACTGTCATGTGAAGTAAAGACGGGTAACATTTATCGAGTGCTTACTATAAACCTGGTGCAGGATCGAAACTCTGACGTTTCTCACTGTGATGTGATGACGTTCTCCTTCTTTCACCGTTCAGGAAGTGGAGGCATAGGGCTGTCAAATAACTTGCCAAAGGTCACACAGCCAGACTATTGGAGAGGAATTTGAACCCAGGCAAACATTGTCTCTTAGCCCTGCCCCCTTAGCTTATGTTCTCCTTAGCTGGATGGATACACTTCCTTTCAGCGAAGTGTGGATGTGTCTTAGCCAGTGCTTTGTTGAGATAACACAGCAATTCTCCACTAGGAAAGGAAAAATGGGTAGGAGTGTATTTTGAAAAAAGCCTATTCAGGTTGCCTATTGTTTCTTACAATAAAAAGCTCGGAAAATAAGCTCAAGAAAACTTGATTGGGGGTGGGGTAGGCAGAAAATAGATTGAGAGGGCACTGTAAGGGATATAAGTTTAGAAAGGATGAAACACTGATACAGATATTTGGTTTCGTATTTCTTTAAAATATATTTATTTCTAGTGTATTTAATTTTAAGGTGGTGATTGTGCGATGCGTGTTTTGCAGATTTTTTGCAGTCTCTGTAGCATGGATGACGCGGTGTTGAGATACTGTAGTCCAAAAGAAGGCTGATAATATATTCAGTCATCTGACTTGTGCTCTGCTATTTGTGGAATTCTGTCTGCTCAATTGTTTGCAGGGAGCGAGGAGAGCGTTCAGGAACTCTTTCACCTTGGGCACGTGTGGGATCAGCGTATCCTGCTTTTAGCGTTCCAGCTGCCGAGGGCTGAAGACCTGTTGTCACAGATGAAAATATAATGCATGATATTTTCTGTTACTCATTTAGTATGTCCATGTGAAATGTGATCCCTCATCTCTGAGGCTGGACTCGCAGAGTGTGCGTTCTGGAAGTTCCTGTTGGTGCTGAATGGTCTCTGCCCGTGAAGTCCCCGTGTAAATGAGGATTGTGGTTTCTGGCAGATCATTTCTGCTTATACAGTCAGCTCACAGTGCAAACATGAAATGATTTCCCTTGCCTCAGGTGTTACAGTAGCATTTGTAAGACTATTTAATATTGTTAGTAAAAAATTCTAATTCCATTGTTAATATGTTTAATAATGAAAAGCTTTCAGTTACTGTCAACATGTAAATTAAAAAATTGAATTGCATATCTTAGAGGAACCTATGTCTTTATTTGAGTCATTTCTTGGTATCAATAAAGTCAGACTAAATGGAAAATTTAGATAGTTATATGGATAAAAATGTTTTTTAAAGACATTTTTAATGTGCTTCAATGTGTATTTTTAAAATAGAATTATCCATAAATATGTTTATTAGGTTATCACCTCTGGTTATTTGACACAGGTACAGATCCTTTCACATACATTTTTAGATTTCTAAATAAGGAATGCAGCTATTTATTAAAAATCTGAGCATCAAGGATATGTGACTTTCTACAAATTTAACATAATAGTATTTCTTGAAATTATGGAAGCTGGTTTTGATAGTTTGGAGGCAGACAGTGGGGCTTTTGGGGGTGCCGAGGCGATTCTGCTGTGCTCTACCTGTGCCCTGTGCCCGCGGCCTGTCGTGGATGCCTTATTGGGTGTCCTGTGCATTGAGACTAAGTCCAGTGTGGCTCAGTGCTTTGAAGTGAGGATGGAAGATAAATAATTTCGGTGTAAGTCTTTTGTAGACTTTTCTCCCTTGCCTCCTCTAACCTTCCCTGACTTTCCCAATTTTCCTTAAATTTGGAGATAAAAGATGGGTGTAGTAAAGGCAACACAATCAAGATTGTGGGAAAGTCTTTAAAGATCGTTAAGGATTTCACGTATGATGGCGATCTGTGGTCTTCCTCTCCACAGATTTGCTCTGCCAACAGCACTTAGAGAAGCTGGTTGTCTGTTAAGTAAGCGTTAGGTTGAAAGCGGAGGACTTAGCGCAGACCAGCACAGGTGTCAGCAGGCTCGTTGCAAGTGAGTCGGCGCTGACAGACGGGGTGCTGAGCCTTTGTCTGATGGGACCGAGTGCTACGTTCCCTGGCTTTCATGCGTATTCTCTCTCCGGTTTCGGGATGTCATCACAGACTGTAGCGTCAGATGCTTGAAAGTGTTCAAGCGTCAAATGGTCGAAATGGTATAAGTCAGAGAAACATTAAGATGAGTTAAGATTGGTGAACATTGTGACCAGATTCGTAAAGCTTAAATGCCTGCCTCTGGAGTTTTTGGTAATGTATTATGTATGGTATTTTAAATTTCCATAATTTATTTTGAGAATTATTTTGTGGGTGGGTTCTTGTTGTTTTAGGTATACTGTATCTTGATTCCTTACGGTTTTTCTGTGAAGTATGATATAAAATGTTTATTGCATTAAAAAATGTCATTTTATTCTAGCACCAGATCTTTGCTAAATAAACAAATGGTAAGTATAAATAATGGAGCCTAGTGAGCAAATGGAATTATAAATCTTTCGTTTTTTGCTGTACCCCTTTCATTTTAAGCAAGAGGTGTATTAATTAATTAATTATTATATAATGGATTAAAGACTTAGCATAGATTAAATGTATCATTGTAATACATGCTATTCATTGTGAACTGAACATGTTAACAGTGACATTTGACAGTGACAAAAGTCAACAAAATGCCAGGACATAGAAGGACAGCAGCAAGCCAAACTGGAACATTACCCTTCTGCGGTAAAGGACACTCACGTAGTAACAGCGCGTTCTCATCATCATTGGTGATCTCAGTGTAGCAGTGGATATACTCACTCGGGAAAAGGCATTCAGGAGAAAAGAGCCAGGAGGTGATGGGAAGCCCAGGTTCTGGCTCTGGGCAGCAGAGGCTTGGGCAGCAGGGGGCTGGCCCCGGGCGCATGGGTTCGGCCCTGCATGCGGGCCGTGGGGCGAGCTGAGACTCCCGCGGGGGTCCCCATTCACTAGGAGAGTCCCTCAGCTGCTCCCTGCTCTTCTCGCTGTCGCTGTCACTGGAGGCAGCCACCGACCGCCCGGTGGGGAAGGAAGGGGAGAGGAGTCTGGAGAGAGCCTGTAGTAGATGGCGCAAGGGGCGAGTCCCAGTGGATTGAGGTCCCACGATGACCCCAGTGGCCTGCGTCAGGGTCGCCTGCCACGACTCTCGCGTATGGAGCCTTCTGATCTGCGTCCTTAATTCTGGGACAGGACACGGGTGCTGATGGCCTGCCCCCTTGGGGCACCCCTGAGCCCCACAGCCCTTCACCCCATGCTCTGTGTTCCTAAACTGAACACGTGGGGGATTTTTTCCCCCTTTTTCAGTGGGAAGTGAGGGGACTCTTCTATCCAAGAATACATAACAATCAAGGAAGGCGAGGGAGGGCCTTCTGGGCTTGTGGCTAGGGGACTGAGCCCCCGCCTCGCCTGGCTTGGCCGTGAAGGGGGGTTCTTCTCGCTGAGCGGCGCTGCAAACCCTTCTTTCTCCGTTCCCTCCTTGAGCACATTCCAGGTGGGCTTCAGGTGTCTCCAGCAGCTCCAGCCCAGTTTTTCTGGGCCTGCCTCCTTTTTTCGTAGATGTTTACTCTCTTCGAGAAAGGGATTCATTGAGTGTATAATGGGGGGTGGGGGGCAGGCATCAGAAAGAAACTGGCCTCGAGTTGCTGTGTTGACTCTAGCTAGACTAAGGAGGTTGGGACTCTGCAGAAGGAAAATACCGTCACAGAGGAATTAGCCTTGACTGAAACCTCTAGGAATGAAGGTCTGTAATAAATCCAGGGGAGCAGGTACGTGTAAAGGTTTTTGAGGATGTACTGCTCGTTTATTAGCTTTATCAAACCGAGCGGTCACCTCAGAGTCCTTGTGACTTTGAGTGGATTAGACTACTTATACAGACCTTTTGGGAAAGGTTTAGATAAATATATGGAGCATTAGTTCGTAGCATGTTAGTAAAATTAGAATTTTTGATGTACATTCTTTGGAGTTTAATATGGAGAAAAACCATGAACTAAAACACCGGCATTAAAATTCATCTGTCTTTTGTGTTCTATAAATAAGTGTAAAGTGATGATATGCATTGGCTTATTGTCTGACTAAAACAGGTATAATAAGAAATTGTACCTGCTTTCTTATTGGTTTGCTAAAATTGGGGTAAATGGTAAGGATGATATATCTGTATATCTATATATCTCTCCCTCTATCTATCTATCTATCTATCTATCTATCTATCTATATACATATATATATATATATATTTTGTCATTCATTTTCCTCCTCTCAAACAGTATATGGAACAGCTTGAATGCTTTCTTTTTTAAAATATATTTTTGGATTGATTGAAGGAAGGCTCCTTCCGTACTCTAAGTCATTAATAGACTGATGTTCCCTAAATATCCCTTTTATAATAATACAGTTCCCCCCTCGCTACCAGACGACATTCCCAAACACGAACTAGTTTCGTCACAAACCCATTTTTTCCTAGTTCAGCTCTTTACCCAAGTCGTGTGCCTCAGCCTGTTCTTCCCGGCTTCCTGTGAGCACGTGTGGCTTCACATGCTCTTTGATTTGCCTCGAGAAAACTAATGTTATTCTAAAATTTAGGAAGCAGTCATTTGAAATAAAGCGATTTGGGAGTTTATTTTACTGATCTCAGTTAATCGCAACATACATAATCAATCAAAACAGATGGAGTCTAACTATTCAAAGGTTGCTAGTAGTAAATTGCTTGTTACATTGATCATGCATTTCACAAAAATACGTATGTATGGAAGGCCACTTAACCTTCAAATCAAAACAGAAAATCTTTTTTGGCTCTCCAGCTTCAGTAAAACTGAACATTTTTTATACCCAGACTTATTAAATTTTCCCCTGCAGAATATTTTGACACTGTGGTGAGAAGAGAGATTAATAATCTCAGTTTATAGTGGAAAAAGGAGAAAAAAGGTAAAGAAAACCTTGGGGAAATTAGGTAGTTCTGGAAAAGTAATAAAACAAAACCAAATACAAAGAAAGTATGCCAGGATTGGCACTTAAATACTTTCTTTGAAGAAATGATAAAAAAAGAGAACAGAACTGTCACTTCGAAGGGCTGATGTCTCACTAGATAAAGTAATGAAAATCTACAGCTATTCAAAGAGTAAAGCCCTTATAGTCCACACATTAGTGTATATTTGTCGTAACACCTATAAAAAATATTCTCAATCTTCTCCCTAAATTTCTTCTCAAACAATAATTCTTATTTCGTGGATCACTATTATTTGTAGAATAAGTCAGAAGGCTATTTATCTGTCATCTATTAACCTTCTGTCATCAAGCAATTCTATATTAAGTAGTAGAAACAGTATACAACTCAGAAAGGCAGGGGGATGCTTTGTGATATGCAGGGTCCTATATCCCTTTCCTTAGCTCCCATGATGCTTCAGTAATGTGGAAAGATGAGTGGCTAAATAACACGTCAGTGCTATATATGCTTTGTCTTTCTCTTCCTCTCTGTGTTTGTGTGTACTGGATGAACTGTTTGAAAGTAAGTTACCGATGACCCTTTATCGTTAAAGTACTGTTTTAAAACAAAGTCTGTATCTTATATAACCACACACAGTACAACTAGTAACCTAAGAAAACTAATATCAAAGATCAACCCTCTGTTTTAATTTTCTCAGTTGTCCCCAAAATGTCTGTTATAGCTTTGGTTTTCAAACCAGGATCTAATCATATTCACTCATTGCATTTGGTTTTATACTCTTTTAATATGAACAGTCCTAGTTTTTGTTTTCTTTAGACATTGACTTTTAAAAACGCATATTGTTTTTAATTAAATTTTAAATTGTGGTAAAATGCATTTGAAATTTGTAGTCGTAACCATTTTTAAGTGTAGAGGTCAGTAATGTTAAGTGCATTCATATTGTTGTGCAAGTAACCTTTCCAGTGTTCAGACTTCAGTTTCTTCAGAATTGTTAGGAACTTAAATTGTTAAATATGTTAATAAATTTGATCAAGGCTAAAGAAAATCATAACCTTTGAGAACTTATTTCTTGAGATATTGGCATTTTAGGGCATTTTCGTGACACATGCTCCTTGTGAAGTCTCTTTTAGAGCTGACCTAGAGGTACTTTCTACAAGTATACCATAAACGGATACACCGACAGCTGCTGTGAGGGACGCGGATTCACAGGTCATACCTGCCTACGAGGATGTCAGTTTTGTTCTGCTGGAAATTAGCAGACTTCTGTCGTAGGCACAGGAAGGGTATTGAGATGTTAATTTTGTATACGAGGATGTCAGTTTTGTTCTGCTGGAAATTAGCAGACTTCTGTCTTAGGTGCAGGAAGGGTGTTGAGATGTTAATTTTGTAGCCCACTCTGCTAAATAGAAAGCTTTTATTCAAACACTTCTTTGGAGTAACATTATAGAGACAGAAATTTCCTTTGGTTTTTTGGAGTATGGTAGCTGAGTTTCTTGAATACTTGACTACACCTTCACTTCAAATTTGAAGGTTTCTATTTCTCTTTTCTTTTTCTTTGCAGTGTCTCCATTTGTTCGCCTTTCTGATTTTCCTACTCCCAAATGATTTTGAGTTTCCTTAGTTCCTTTTTAATCTCCTCTTGTCTTTCCTACTTTAGAACCTTATTAAAGTATAGTAGAGCCCTGTCCTCCCTCATGAATCACAGTGGACATCTAGAGTTCATTCTCACTTTGAGAAATGGAGTATAAAGGGAAATCATTCACAGGTGTGCAGTATACACGGCGAGGTTAGTCTCACTTACCTAATCCAGTGGAAAAGTAGTCATTAGATTATTCATATAGATCTAAGATCCTCAGTGTAAGAGTCACTGGTGGAAAAGACACTAGCACTCAAAGAAAACAAGAAATAACACAAGAATTTTAATAACCCCAGAAGTAAGTCTCAGTTTGAAACTTTTCGGCTTTAGGGGGAAAAAAAAAGACAAAAACTGAGGCTGTCTTCTTTTATAGTAGTATTCTTGGAGGTGGAACCTTGTTAGCTAATAACCATGAATCATACTCTGAACTTTACTGGGTGGGACAGAGATGTAGCCACCCGCAACAGTAAAAGAACAAAACAGAACGCAACATGCCCCTCAAGAAGAATGCAGATATTATTGTTAATATTTAAACTGGGAAATCATACACTTAGGAAATAGATAAGAGACATCAAGAATGTCAAACAAAGTGGGACGGTACATAGGCCTTTTAACAAATCTGGACAATTTTAAGATGATTAGAATTTAAAATGACTCAGAAGTCTCATTTTCTGTTTTTGTTTTTTTGCAAAACTTTCTTGAAATGTCTTACAGGCGTTCTAGTTGATATGCTCCTTGTTCTTGTCACTCTGTACATATTGCACTGATTTTTAAAAAATGTTGGCTTGTATTGGAGAGGGTTGGACAGACGCACCGTGGTTGCTTCTAAGTGGTTTTGTGCTCTGTCCCAAACGGATATGGTAACAGGTTGGGTCAGTGGGGAGGAAGGTGCCTCAAGGTTCTGAAATGTAACCAAGACAAGGACATTGAGGATAGGTGGTGGGGTTGAGGGGCAACAAAAATAATGTAAGGAAAGTGATATTATCGTGAAACAGTGACTGTATAAAACCTTCAGAAAATGAGGTCTGGTGTATCTCATTTTTCTGCTTCTGGTATTTATTCCTTTGAGCACCTCAAATACTAAATTGGGTATTTGGGAAAAAGTACTTTAAAACACACAGTATTTCCCTGTGTTCTAAATGATTTGAAATATGCTTAAAACTCACTGAGATCGGTGTGATCTTTTCAGATATTGATCTGTCTGTCCCTAAGTAACTGTGGACCCCACACCAGGGAGCAGTAGCCCCAGGGTTACTCCCGTCTCTCCGCTGGTTACTTTTTGTGTATATGGTACGTTTTCAAAGTAAAAGATGTTTTTAATAACAATCTCTTTTCTCCATTCCAATTTTCTACACTTTATCTGCGTGGGTTTGGAAACCAGATAACCAGGTTTGTTTATTGTTTATTCAGCAAAAACCTAATGAGTGCTTCCTATGTACCAGTCATTAGGAACACAAAGATCGAAAAAGAAATGATCCCTATCCTGGAAGATCGCACAGTTTAAGGATGAAAAGAGACATGTGGACAAGTAATTACAGTACAACATATGCATTAGAATAGAAAATTATATGGAGAGGGCTAGACGGATATTTTATAGGAGCAAACAGTTCATTTTGTGAGGTGAGGAAAGGCTTCTTGGCAACTGTAGTGTTTGATTTGAGCCTCAAAGGCTGATTGAGATTTTGTCAGAGAAGACAAGGCATTCTAGAGACATGTGCATAGGACGGAGATAGAAAATATTTGTGTGTTCTTATTTCTTCTTATGTGTACTTCTAATAAGATTTACGTGAGAATCAGAGAGATTCTTATCTGTAAAGCTAGTGATCTTTAGGGCACAGAATTTGGAATATTTGTTTTAAAATGTTCAGAAAGAAGTTTTTTATTTTTTGTCTCCTTTTCATTTCTCGCTGTGTTCTGCATTAGGGATTCCATTTACTGTTGCTGCATAATATACTGCCTGAAACTTGGTGGCATTGTGCTCACAAATGTGGATCAGGATTGGAAAATGTGTGTCATGTGTGTTGGACACAGCTAGGAAGACGCAAAGCCAGGACCAAGTCAGCTGCTCAGAGTCAACTGAAGCCTTGCTCACTCACTTACATGCCTGGCTTTCGACGTGGGCTGTTGGCTGGGTTATAGCGCGACGACCTACAGGTGGCCTCTCTGTGTACCTGCTTGGGCTTCCTCACGGCATGACAGTCGGGGTTCAGGAGTGAGAGTTCCAAGGAAGTGGTGTCTCCTTTTATGACTTGACGACGAATGTCACATAGGGTCTTTAGGCCTTAGTCACAAGCCTCCCAAACCCAGATTCAGAGCATCGATCGGGAACAGGGATCCCAGCTTTGGGAAGGATGTCACAGTCGAGTTAGAAGAGAGCACATGGGCTGGGAGATGTGGTGGTCATCTTTGGGGACTGTCATCAGGTTGATGGAACCAACAACCATCCCAGGCTAAGTTGCAGAAAGATGAAGTGTTACTGTCCTTTCTTTAAAATAAGAGAAGAGGAAGGAGTTATTATTTCTGAGACAGATGAAGTGATTCAGTATGAGGCAGAATGAGCAGGGATTCTTCAGCACCGCAGTAGGCGCTGCTCTTGAACTGTAGCTAAAGGGCTTTCAGTTGGACATTAAGAAGAACTTTCTGGTAAAAATATATAGGCTTTTTTTTTTTTTAAACTAAAGTAAATGTGTACGATTTAAGAGTTTAGTAATGATTAAGTATATATTGCCTATGAGTTGGGACCTGTCACTTTGAACAAGTGATTTAATGTTTGAGTCCCAATTTCCATTTTTGTTGAATGGGGATTATAATACTTGTTTGCCTCACAGAGCAGTGAGGATCAAATAGGTTTTATTATTAATGAAGCCAAATGAATTAGATGATTTTAAAGAAATCTTCTGGTAAAGGATGTTTTTCACTAAGAAGGATTGCATTACATTAGTTAATCTTTCTAAAATGTGTCTAAATTCTAAAATTGTTTTTTTTTTTTGCAAATAAAAACGTGGCCTCTTTCTATTATTTTTCTTTTCTATTCATGTATTTACTGTGCGATTAAATGATAACGACGTAATTTTGGACTGTGTGTTTTACCAGAACATTTCTAGGGAGTTATCCCTGTAAGCCACTCACGACATGGGTAATAATTAACACGGTCTCCTTTGGAAGACGGAATGGCGCCGCGTCAGCAGGTCATGCTATCGATGAGGCAGCTTTTTGTTAAGAGGTGCGGCTTGTCACGTGCTGGGAGCATGGATGGCAGAATCTTTATTTAAGTCTGTAGCCCAAACTTCAGAGTGCAGGAATTGTCTACCTTGCTTATCAAAATGGAAAGTCCAGTATTTCTTTGAGATTTAGAAGAGTGTGGGTGGGTTTTTGCTTTTTTAAAAATTCTTCAAGTGACTCTGATAGGTACGGTGGGGAGCTAGGCTTGAAGGTCCCCTGGTCCAGGTGCTGAGTAGAGGCCAGGGCATGGGACCTCCACCCCACTCGGAGTGCCAGTCATCTGAGAAGTAGAGGTTGGGGACCAGCAGCATGGAGATGACGAGGCAAGACTATCCGTCATCTTTCTGCGTGCACCATTTGAGCTCACTCTAATGTATTCATAAACTCAGTAGCGAAAGATAAGAAAACCGTACGCTGAAGTAACGAATGACATTTTACGTACTACTAGCCACAGACTTGTCTATGGAAAAGGCATTTCAATTTTAAGGATGAAATGAAAGTAAAATCTTTCAAGATCTTGTCATTAGTTTTTCTTCCTAGTCACTGTTATAAAATGATGTCACCGAAGGGTGGAAAGGTTGTAAAATCTTAGAGAATCTGCTAATGATTTGTGGAATGTACTGTTGGAAGATGCTAATAGAATGTACCGGTAAACAGTGGAGGTCTTTGATTACAGGAGGGTTTTGTTTGTCGGTTTTTTAATTCTGTGAAGTTAGTTTGAAGTAGCACTAAGAGCTGCACTGTCTGGACTGTGGTCTACCTCCATCACTTGAACAAGTGTGACTTTGTGCCCCGTTTCCTTAAATGTTCCCGAAATGAAGAGTCATGCACACTGTAACAGTCAGGATACATTATGAACTGTTTTGTAATTATCAACTGTATAGAGTAAATGTCCTATTACTCTGATTACAGAATGAATATTAATATAGTCACAAAGCATTTTAGCACCTCGTAGGTCATTGTCAGTGGTTCGCAATGGGTGGGGGTGGAAGCAAGGACAAAGATTATTTGCGGGATCATTTAGACTACCTTGTTGCATCCATGTGGTTCCGTGGAGTTGAAGGTGAAGCTGATAGTGTTGTTTTATGCAGAAGATGGAGAGGAGGGTGGTTTAAATCAGGCTTTGGACTGGTGCCGCTTGGTCTGTTAGGACCCCGGCCGCACAGCAGGAGGTGAGTGGCAGCGAGTGAGCGAGGCTCCGTCTGTGTCTGTGGCCGCTCCCTGCGCTGGCATCACCACCTCAGCTCCCCCTCAGATCATCAGGCATTAGACTCTCATGGGACCTCCGAGCACCTGGTGCCAAAAAGGTTGGGGACCATCGGTTTAAGTCAATAAAGTTAAAGCTATTTTAAAGTATATTTTAGAAACCCTTTGGAGAGTATTTTAAAACTAATGAGAGGTAGCAGATCATTTTAATTACAGAAAAATAATTATCAGAAAAATAAAGTACATAAAATTCGCATTTCATTAATCTGGGAGATTGAATGCTTGTTTGACATCTAAGTGTTGGTCTTGGAGCTGGACAATAGTATTCTCTACAAAGAGATTATACTTAGGTTTTTCAAAGAAATATTTAATAGGACCTCATTTGTCTGGTTTTGATTATAATTTAGAATCCCTTTTGAGAAAATTACTGCCTAAGGTTTGAATTATTTTTGACTAATTTAGAATGTGGCTTAATATACAATAATTATCTCAGAAAAAAATGAAGCTCATGCTTAGAATGGTTGGACATAATTCACCAAAATCATTTTGTGTTTCTTGGAGCTTGACTATAATCCTGTAAGTAGAAGCTACGAAACCACTTGAATCACCAAGGAAAGCAAATGTTGTCCTACCTCAGTGGTCTTCATGGTATAGTTTAATAAATCCGATCAGCAGTAAGAGTTTTCCGTTAGGGGTAAGTCGGTTTTCTGAATTTTTCAAGATCTGGCCTGTTCCATAGATAAATTCTCTTCACAAATCATAATGAGGATCCCTGTGTTCAGTCGTATTTGCCGGCAGTTACTTCACAAACAGGGTTCACCAATTTACCCAGAGACTATGGAAAACTTACGATAGCTAATTCTAGATCCACAGGGAAAAATGAGACAGTGAGATATAGTAACTAGTGAAGAACATCGAGAAGCTGCTCCATTCACGAAGTTCGAAGAAATAAATGCCTCCTCTTACCAGTAATGAGCAAAGCATTTGCGAATAGCGTGAAGGAAATTCCTAGGATGATTGTAGTCCGTCTCTACATATAGAATATAACCATTTACAAATATTTGGTTTTTAAAGGAGTCCGGTTTAAGTATGATTTCTAAATCTCAGTAACATACTTGAGACTGATATCGTTACTTCACTTCTGGTCAGGCTGCTGACCATGTGTCTACGGGGCTAAAACAGAAGATGGTGATTTCAGGTCTAGCTCCTCGGTGAGAATTTTTCCTTGTAGGTCTGATTGTTGCACGTTCACATAGCAAAGAGTATAACCTTGTCAAATGACAAAACGAAAACAATTTAGTAACGAGTGTGATGTCCTTTATCCGAGGGAAGACAGTCGATGGATTGGGGGCACACACTGCCCCACGAGCAGAGGGCTTTTGGGCAAGAGCAAGTTTTGTGGAGCGTGGAGGAGGTAACGTGGGAACAGGGCGGGACTGGCGAGGAGTTCAGCATTTCTTCGGCAGGCCGGCGGGGTCCTGTATTCTAGGGTGAGGTCAGCAGGCTCAAGCTGAGCTGGAGGGTTATGACTGGTGTATGTTAGGCAGGTGTTTCCTGCAGACTCAGGCTGACTTAGGTTTACATTTGTGGTGTGGGCCAGGCCGCTAGGGCGGCCTCCCATTTTGTGGGTTCCGTCAATGAGCTACCTTGATCAATCTCATTCACCGCCTGGCCCCCTCTTCTTCTCCCAGCGTCCTGGTGGCTTAGCAGGACGTTTCTAGAAGAGCACACCTGTGCGCACACGCTTCTGAAGGGACTGTCATGCTCAGCGCACTCAGTCTTCACTCTTTCAAGTAGACACCACTGAACTGATACTAAAAGTCACTATCTTTCAGCCATTTTCCTTCATTTTCCATATTTGTTTTAAATCTAGGAATAGGAATATTTATTAATAAGTTAAGTGAGCTGTGCAGTCGGAGCCGTGGAGACTGGAGTGCCATCTGTGTAGTCTGTGATGTGCCGTCTCAACTCACATTTGAGCTTTTAGCAGGAAAAGTGACATAGAATTGCAGAGCGTTATTATTAACACAGCTGATCCTACAGTGAAGCGGAGTGAGAAAATGACTCTCTGGGGAACAGACTGCGTTTCCATGTCAGTCGTAGTAACCCTTCTGGGACACGTGATATCACTCAGTAATTTACCAATCGGTGCGCACCATTTTGCTATCTCGGTATATAGAAAAGAAATACGTCCACTCTCTCTGACTTGGATCAGACTCATTTTTACAAATAGACTGTAATTTTCATTCTGAATAGATAACATATGTGCTAACTTCCCTCCTCGGTTCATCTTCTAGGATTCCTGAGCAACAATATCTAATAGCTGCATTTTGTATTCTAGATATTGTTGGCGGGCCTGGAGTGACAAATACTTAAGCTTTTCCAACACAGAATATTAGCGTCTCCTGATCGTCCATGATTTCATCACACGGGGGCCATGACCTCTCTGTTCCTTTTCTTCCTTGTTGAAACAGAACCAAGTTATGTACCAATTTTTTTCCAGTTTTATGGATATTTCATTGACATATACCATTTTATTAGTTTGAGGTGTACGAGATAATTCGATACACGTATATGTTGTCAGATGATAACCACAGTAAGTGTAGTTAACATCCGTCATCACATAGTTACAAATTTTTTCTTGGGATGAGAACTTTTTAAGATTTATTCTCTTAGCAGTTTGCAAATATACTTTACAGTATTATTAACCATATAGTCACCATTACATTACATCCCTGGAACTTATTTATCTCATCACTAGATGTTTATACCTTTTGGCCACCTTTACCTAGTTCCCCATTCCCCCAACCCTGCAACTACCAGTCTGTTCTGTTTCGATGAGTTCATTTTTTTTTTCTTGATTATACAGCTAAGTGAGATCATATGGTATATGTCTTTCTGTATCCAACCTGTTTCACTTAGCATAATGCCCTCAAAGTCTACTCATGTTGTTGCAGAGTTGCAAATGGCAGGATTTCCTTTCTTATGGGTGAGTAATATTCCATCATATGTCTACATTACATTTTCTTTACTCATTTTTCTGTCCGTGGGTCCTTCGGTTGTTTCTACATCTTGGCTATTGTGAATAATGCTGCAGTGAATACGGGAGAGGGCAGATACCTCTTCAAGACAGTGATTTCGTTTTCTTTGTATATACCCAGAAGTGGTGTTGCTGGATAATATGGTAGTTTGTTTTGTTTTGTTTTGTTTTTGAGGACCTTTCATACTGTTTGCCATAGTGGCTGCACCAGTTTACATTCCCACCAACAGTTCAAGAGAGTTCTTTTTTCTCCACATCCTCACCAATGCTTGTTATCCTTTTTTTTTTTTTTTTTTTGACATGTGAAATGATCATTCATGGTGTTTTTGATGTGCATTTCCTTGATTTGTGAGGTTGAGCACCTTCGCATGTGCCCTTTGACTGTTTCGGAATGTGTATTCAGATCTGCCAAGTTTTTAATCTGATTGTCTTTTTGCTATTGAGTTGTGTGACTTCTTTATATATTTTAGATATGAACCCCTTATCAGATACATGATTCGTAAATATTTTCTTCAATTTTGTAGGTTGCCTTTTCATTTTGTTGTTTTCCTTTGCTGTGCAAAGTATGCATTTTAAAAGTAAGATGCACAGTATGCGTTTACAACTCATTATTTTAGCCAATTAATTTATCATTATAGTCCAGTTAAAAGCTTGACAGGTTTCCTTGGTTGGGAAGTGTTCTGCAGGGACAGAAAGCCGCTCTTGCACTTCTGCTACGCAGGCCTCCTTGTCCAGGCTGTGTGACAGTCACTCTTGTAGGGGACCTTTCCCGATGGCTGTGGCCTGTCTGAGATCCTCTCCCTCCTGATCTTCACCAGCCACACCTCACATTGGGCTGTCGACAGCTATCTCATGTATTAATTATTTTCATTATGTATTGAGGTTTTTTTTGTTTTTGTTTTTTTTTTTAAATCTTTCATTGTAAACCTCCTCAGCACTCACAGCTTGGGATAACGGGAGGTGAAAGGAATCTGGATGTGGGTGTTTTGGGGTTAGTTCTGGCTCCTCTACAGGTGAGTTGGAGGCACAGGCAGATTCTTAGCTTTTAATAATATTCTATTAACTCACCTAATCCACATGATTTTGTGAAGAGTAAATGAGAAAACGTAGATTAAATGCTTTATCACCTTTTTGTTTTATTTGTAAAATGCTGCTTGCTACAAATATTGTTTGTGGTGGTTATGGTTGTGTTTAAATATGGCCATGAGATTTTAAACTGTACGTTATCTGGACCAGCTGTTGCCTCTAAATGAGCACTTAAGAGATTCTTGGGAAATGTCAAGCAAAATGTGTTATATTTTTAAAATCTTCTAGCTCTGATGCCTATACCACATAATTTATTATCTCAGCTTCAGTTTGGCGTTTCTGTCATTACCTGTATAAGCTTGAATAACATAAGAACTATTATTTTACATTAGGTAAATTTATGGTGTTAAATAACAACCCGATTTCACTTACTATGCTATAAAAAAAAATAAGAAAATATTTTTACACGAGTGTTGTTAGTGCTTATGTACTTTAGCATGGTATCGTCGTTGGGTCCTCTGTGATAACTTCTATAATGGAGTCCTAATATGCTTTCAGTGAGATAGGTCAGCACTGCTATCTTTGGTTTAACAAATGAACAGTTTGAAATAATGAAGACTTGATATTTATAATTGAGTTAATATTAGGATTCGGGATCCCACGGTAGATTAAATAAAGTGCATCGAAATATCCTGTGCTGCTTTTCTGTGCAACTTCCTGAAATTCCTGAAATTAGTTCTTTCACTATTTGCTAAAAGTCTTTTACAGTTTAAAAAATTACTATAGAAAAGTTTAAACCTGTGTGAAAGTGGATAGAATAATATAATGAACTACCATGAACCAACTCTGTACCTTTACCAGCTAACCCCCACCAATTATTGTGAAGCAAGTCCCAGATACGTCATTTCATCCTATTAGGCAGTTTTAGAAAGAACAGAATTTCATGAATTAAGAAATGCTGGCTGAAAGAACAAATCTTGGACTGTTTGCCCATTAAAATTTTTGCTTCATGGTAGAGAAATAGTAGAATATTGCTTTAGGCTTAGAGAGTGGGCCCTGGCTATAAAGGAGTCCCATAATAGGCTTCCAGTCTAGGGCAAGTAGACATGAAACTAATAGTCGCGCTAAATGATAAGCTCCAGAGGGCCAGAATCTAGTCTTTTTTGCCTAGCACAGTGCCTGACACATAGATGCTAGCTAATTGGTTGAATCAATGAAAAATTAGTTCGAAATTAGAATTCTTGTGAAAATGAGTCTTGTTTGTGTTCATTGTCGTTTTGAATTTAAACTGGGGAGAAGGGAAGGGGAAGGCACATAACGAATTAGAATTTGCCTTGAGGGAGAGAGAAAATTTGTGCTAGAACTGGTTCCTGACATCTAGTAGGATCTCGTTTAAGAAAGCAGCAGACAGACAAACACTCAGACGCAGACAACAGCATGGTGGTTGCCTGAGGGGAAAGAGCGTGGGAGAACACGCAGAGGGTCGAGGGGGTCAGGTATGGCGACGGAGGGAGACTAGACTTCGGGCGACGAGCACACAGTGTAGTGTACAGATGATGTGCTGCGGACCTGTACGCTTGAAGCTTCCGTAATGTTATTAAGCAATATCACCCCAATACATGTAACTAAAAACAAAAAAGTTGTATGAAGTGTATAGGTAAGTGGTAATTCATGTGACTTTACTAAAAGGAACAAAGATAATTTTAAAGATTTCATATAATCAGTCATTCAGTTTTAGGTTGCAGTCGACTTAAGGCATTACTGATACTTCCATTTTCCCTTCACATTTCGAACCTGCTGGATATTTGATTCCCCTCTTATTTATAGAAGGCATAAACTGTATGTTAAGTGCTCATGTTTGCATATTCAAAACACTTATAACTAATCCGACTGCCTTTTTTTGTGCCTTGGTGAGTTATTTATAAACATCATAATCATTGACACTTTTATATCTTTTGGTGGAAGTTTAATGTGCAAAAGAGCTTTTCAATCTGTAACCAGCATTTGGTCATTTTTGAGTTTTAGTTGATATCCAAGCTAATAACTAAATCATCATAAGGAAACGATAGAATCAAAAGTTTAGTTACTCAAAGATTTATGTAGAAGACATAGAGTCTTGCTATTTTTATTATGTTAACTTAAAATTTTTAGTTGATGCAAAGAAGACTTTGTTTTTATTGGGGGGAGTGTGCTATGTATAACCAGTAAATGCAGTTTATTTTTCCCAGTAATGTTCCCAATAAAGCAGAATTGTAGAAATGAAATGACAGTGACCTCCGCTACTGTGGGGGACAGGCAGTCTGCCGGCTCCTTTAGGGAGCCATGCGTTGTCATCGTCACAGACGAGGAGAACCGTTCTGGGAAACTAAAAGATGGCGTGAAACCACTTGATCAGTGTTTTTTAGGGATTTTGGGAACTTTGATTCTCTTTTCCCCTGTTATATGCTGTACCTATCTGTCTAATAAACATTCCTAAAATATGATTTTTCCTGTGCTCATGAAATTAAGTATGACAGTGGAAAACGATAAGTAGATTTCTTAGGTAGGAGATGGGGTTAATGCTTTGAGTTTATGCAAATCCTTTAGGGACCAGCAAATTCTGCCTAAAATGAGTTTTGATAACTTAGGCTTATGTGGTGTTACATTTTAGCTAAGGGCTGAATTACTATGTAATAATTACTTTCTAAAATAATTGCTTAAAACATCAAAAAATTGATCTAGGAAAGACTTCTTCCCACGACTTCTGCCCGTGCCCTTTAATCGCCGGTCCTCATGTGATGAAGGGCGCCCCCGAGGTGATGAAGGGCATAACCTGAAACCCAGCTCTGCTGCCTAACCCTGGGTGGCGGTCATAATGATTTGCTGTCCGCTTTTTGGTCCTGTTGCTGTGAGGATTAGAGGGGGCGCTGACAACGGCGCCTGGTACCTAGCTGTGTAAATGCACACGGCTGTTGTGCTTAAAGTCGTCATCATCAGGCTGCTTTTAGCACAGTTACTACCTGACAGCTTCCTCACCTGATGTTGTCACTTTTTAGTATAGCAGCTGAAAGAGCTGGGACTTTGGGACCGGACTACCTTGCTTTCTTATTTGCTGTTACTAATTGTTGACCTTGGGAAAGCTTTTTAAATTCTTTGAGCCTCAACTTTCTCACTTTGCAAGTAATTCCTCACAGGATTATGGTTAGCAGTGAAATTATTTTTTGCATTGCCAGATCCCTTTGCGATTCTACCAAAAGGCTGTGTTACTGATCCAAATCTTCTAGGAAAACGGGTCACCAGAAGGAATCCATTTTACTTGATCTCTTGTGGTTCCAACTTGGGTCAAACAGTTCTGCTTTCTGCCCAAAGCCAAGCTATGATTTTGGCACTGATAATTAGGCTGATACCAGCCTTTAGAAGTCAGATTCACACTTAACTTTGTTCGTTTAAAGATTGGAGCATTGACTATCAGACTTGTCATTTCTTTGGAAAACAAGAATTAAAATTCTCTGCTTTTTTGCTCATTTAATTTAGATTTTTAAGCTCCAGTGGTAGCAGCTGTCTTGTTTTAAATTTTGTGCAAGAACTGTCACATTTTTGGTGCTCAATTAATGTGTTTTTGCTTTCTATCTAAATTAATGATTCTGCCCATGAACTAATTTACATATTTCCACTTGCAGCACTGTGTGGAAATGGGAAACATTCTTTTCAATTTGGTGCCTGGAATTCTAGACTAGAAATTCCAGTTCATCAGGCAGTAGCACAAAAGACAGTTTTATTTGAAAATATGTGGAGAGGCTTTTTTTTTTTTTTTTTAAAGCTGTTTAGCCTGTTTTGCTTAGATGGCTCAAAATTGCCAAACTGATTAAAGATATGGGAAATATTAAGAGATTTAATCCTTAATGGATACTTTGGATACTGCTGCTAAATGTAACACTAAATATTAGATTTTTACTTATTTATGCCTAATTAAATCCACTATATGTTAGTCTTCCTTCTTAAATTATTATTTCAAGGAAATATAAATGTGTTACAATAGTAGGAGATTTCTAATAGATGGGAAATGAGTTTTTTTTTTTTTTGAAAGATAGGATGATATTTTAAAAAATGTTTCCATGTAATCAGGACTTTGTTACGTTTTGGTATGGATTTTTTTCATTAGAGAGCTTGATTGATTAATAGGTCTTAAAAATAAATACATAGAGCACTCCTTTATTCTTGGTGTTGATGTGGTCTTGGTGTATAGAAAAAACATTGTATAAGCACATTTACTGCAGAAAAAGCCATCATCATCATTTGTGGAAAATCAATATATATTTTCCAGAATTTAGATTGATGATTGCATGTGTGCCATCAATGTTATCTGACGCTCGGGGGATGCTCCAGGGGTGAAGAGCAGGACAGCCAAGTGTTCGCATCCTCAGTGCTCTGAGATTGACTTTCTCGGGCAGCTCTTTCCCAGCTTGGGCCCCGGATCCCTGACTGAGGAGGAAAGATACGTGAATAAGGTTTTGACAAAAAGGAGTATTATATAAGTGCTGCATTTATGATGCTACTACCTTGGGCTAGGCAAGTAGATTTTGCCTTTTTCTATGAAAATTGAATTGCATTGGTCTTTTTTTTAATCAAGTGTAGTGTAGTATAAAGTAAAACATCCAACCATAGATCTTTAAAGTAATGTCGCACTTGTACTTGTTTCATAATATAATAAATTTAAAGTTGTTAAATCTATTCATGTCCTTCTCTCCTGCTTCTATCATAGGAATTTTCAAACTGTACATTACGTACCATTAGTGGTTTATCACTTCAGTGGGTTCTAACCAGCTTAAAAACAAACCTAGTGAATACAATAGAGAAATTTTAGAGTGTGTTGCACATCACGTAGGTGCATGCGCACGCGTGCTCCTGTGTTGTGTATGTCCTGGGTCGCTGTGTAAAATAAGTTTTTTTGTGGGTTCTGCTCACAAAAGAGAGACCAACTAATAGCCTATTTAAATTTGAGGGTGCTTATTTCGAAAATAGGAAGTGATAGTGTGCCTTGTAAACTAGTCACTGTGTTTGGAAACAGTTATCTACTCCTACTGTTTCTGCTTTTCTGCCCTCTTAGCTATTGGCATATTATGGAATAATGGCCTCAGACGGTGTGTCCGTAGACTGAGATATTTCGTTGCTAAAATTTAGTGGAAGGGTATTTTTCCAAGTAAGCTAATGGATAAAATTTTCTCAGCTTAAATTTCTCCTCCCATAATTTTTCCTTAAGTTTTTGGTGACTCCTATTCCTTGTCTGATCATAACGTGAGAGTGAAAAGAGAAAATGGACATTCGTAGGAAATCTCACGTTTAATTTGCCAGTGCTATATCTCTTTCATAAACATACAAGATATTGTGTGTAGTGTCTGTAATGCGGTCTTATTCTGCTAATGAAAGGTTTCTGGTTCATAGGGTGGAATTAGATATATTGACATTTCATGCTGTTCTGTAGGGGCAGAGGCCCTAAGACAGGACTATGACTTCCAGGCGGTCTGACACCTGAGCAAGTTGGAGCCCGTCGTGGCGTGTGAGGGTCTCTAGCAGGTTCACCTGATGCACAGTGTCACGGGCCGAGCATTAGCGAGCATGGCACAGTCACCTGGGATGTTTCTGCTTAACAGTGCTGTCACAAACACATTGAATGACAGCCCTTTATTTTCTAAATCTCATTGTTTTTGCCTCTAGTTGTCATTTCTAGCTATTTTAGTGTGTTATCGAAATAGCATGTGCTGGGTCCTTTTGATTCCCGAGGACATACGTTGAATCCTTTTTGGATTTTCTGGAGCAGCTATCTTACCGGATGCCTCCGGAAAATCCGTCCTTCTCGCAGCAGCCCTCTCTCCGGAGAGTTAATAGTCTGTAGTGTATTGTTTCAGACCTTCTTTTGCATTTGCAGATAATCTGTGAGATTATGGAGAAACAGGATCACCGAGCATCAGTTCTTTTTTTCCCCTACTTATTACGTTTATTGATTATATTTAACTTTTTGCTTATAAAATTGTCAATTTTGGAAAATAAAGATCAGCAAAAAAAAAAATTATCTTATGTAAGCTCACCCTTTAGAGAGACTTCCTTTACTTACATTGTTGTATATGCATGGGTTCAGGTTCTTTTATGCATGTACCTTTATTTACAGATTTGATTGACCTAAAATGGGATTATATTTTTAATATCGTTTGCCATGCTCCTTTGCTTTTTCACGTAGCAGTGAGTGAAAAGTTACATAAATTGACAAGCTGGTGCTAAAATTCATGGAAATACAATGACCTTAGGATAGACAGAATTTATTCTGAAAATGGAGAACCAGTTTTGAAGTCTCACACTATCTGATTTCAAGGTTTATTGTAAAGCTTCAAGGATCAAGCCAGTTTGTATTGAAATAGTGACCTAACAACAGACATACAGATCAGCGGAACAGACAGAACTTACAGATGTACCCACACACACCTGGCCAGCTGCTTTTTGATCAACAATGGTATTAAATGCTGGATATTGGTATGGGGGAAAAAAATGAACCTTGTCCTCTTGATTTTTTTCTTCATCAGATGCATAAAATTTTTTTTTGAAATGGCTCATAGGCCTAAATATAAATGCTAAAACTATGACAGTTTTAGAAGGAAACATAGGACAAAATCATGGCAACTTTGGGGTTGGCAAGTATTTCTTAGAACACCAAAAGAAAAAAATTGATAAATTGGATTTCATCAAATCAAAGCCATCTGCTCTTCTAAAGAAACTTAAGAAAATGAAAAGGCAAGCCACAGACTGGGAGAAAATATAATACAAAAGACTTGTTTCTAGGCTATATAAAGAACTCTTAAGTTATATCAACTTGAATTGTAATTAATTATAACTTAACAGAAGTGTTACAATAAGAAGTCAACCCAATTTTTCAAGTGTTCGAAAGACTTAGATACTTCACAAAAAATAGATATGCAAATGGCCAATAAGCACATGAAAAGATGTTCAATATCATAAACCTCAGGGAAATGCAAATTAAAACCACAAGGAAATAAAATAGCTAAATTAAAAAAAAAAACTGACTATACCAAGTCTGGGGAGCATGTGGAGCAAACTAGGTCCCAGTCTTTGCTGGTGGGAGTGTTTTCTGTACCACTGCTTTGGAAAACAAATTGGCAGTTTCTTAGAAAGCTGCTTTAACGTAAATTTACCATATTACTCACCATTTACCTAAGAGAATGTAAGCACATGTCCACAAAAAGGCTAATGTATGATTGTTCATAGTGGATTTGTACGAACAGCGCCAACTTGGGAAAAACCCTGATGTCCATCAGCAGAGTAACTGGTTGAATAAATTATAATAGTCATACAATGGGATACTTATGCAGCAATAAAAAAGGAGAAACTAGTGAAAAAATAACCACATGGGTGGATCTCAGAAATGTTATACTGAACAAAAGAAGCCAGACACACACTGTGTTTACTGTTCTAAGAAGCTTTGGAACAGGAGCAACTAAGCTGTAGTGATCGAAATCAGACAGGTTGTTGCCTGTGGGGAAGGTGGGGAGGGAAGTTGACTGTAAAGGGTCACGAAGGAACTTTCTAGAATGATGGAAATATTCTATATATTAAGTGCTGTAGTACACATTTGTTACCTATTTGTTAAAACTCATCAAACTGCGTGTTGTTATGTATACATTCCTACGTATTGTATATTTCATAAAAATATAAGCTTCGATACGCTTTTGGATGCCTTTTAAAAATGATGGCGGTAGTGGTCCCCATGAGAAGAGTGAATTCTACGGTTCCTTTTCCGTTTCTCTGCCACACGCACGTGGCGTAGGCTAAATCATGTGATGAGCATTTGTGACACTTCTGAAAAGAGGAGTCTGGGGAGGCCGTGCGGTTTCTGCTTGTGAGTCGCAGCTCGGGACCTGGGCTGTGTGCGCTCAGTTCTGCGAAACCCCTAACTGATCTCGGCACTTCTGAACACGCGATAAAGTATTATGTTCTAATTTCTGCATTAAATATCGTATTCCATCTCCATCTTTTCCAGTAAGTGAGAGAACTTTAGTGGTGATTTTTGTTTGGGTGCATGACCTTTGAGCTGTTTGAGAGTTTTAGAATGGAATCTGGTTTCCAGAAATACTGTGTTAAATTCTGCTTGGAATTTTTTTTTTATCTGTAGGGTTTCGAAATGAATGTACCCCTTATGTCTGTTTCTTTTCCTTTGTATTATTTTCCTTTTTCATTACCTCAGTAATCTAGCTCACTAATTTTTCCACTTTTTAAAAATGAATTACAGTTAACATATTTTTAGCTTAATAAAATGTTTTTCTGATACCTTAGGGTTAAAAAAAATTATATGCGTATACGTATACATTTGTGAGAATCTGTTTTTTAATCTAATGGATTTTACTTGTTAATTTAACATTAAAGGACTCATATTATCTAATAATACATGTACTTTAAATGCACATATGTACACAATGTATTTTAAAAATGTGCAGTTTTTAGAATACCTCTCTTAAGACGTCCTGTGATGTGAGCCAGAGAGGTAGGGAATTTCCTTTTCAGGGTTTTGAGGAAACCAAGGCAGTGAATATATTTTAATAGGTGAAATTGTTCTTATGTCCTCTTGGGACTGACGTGTTTCCCCAGATATAGTATATTTGTGTTTATGTGGTTAAAAAAACACAGGAACAAAACCCCCAAGTCTACAGATTAGTGCTCACTGATCAAAGTTTTCATTGATAGCCAACAGTATCTGTCCTTTTATGAGAACACAGGAGGTCTTAAAATAACGGCATTCGTTCAACATCGTTTCTTTATAAAAGACGAAATGCTGTAGAGGCTCTCTTACTTATATATCAATTAGCCTGTGGGAAAATTAGTTTGGTTATTTGTTCTTTGATTTAAGTTGCAGAACCTATTGATGACGGTAAGTATGGATTTTCTATAACTTAATACTTTTTTAGTATCTTTATAAGTGAAATTCTTTTTTTCTTGATTTTTTCCCCCTACAAAATCAAGCTATATGTTTTAAAAAAGATCTAGACGTTCAATGCCTCTCTTTTAAGTGTATAAGAATCTTAGATTGTTTTATGCGGTCTTTACCTTTATTTTATATTAATTGTGCTTAAAAAAAATTATCACCTTAACCACTTTTAAGTGTACAGTTTAGTAATGTTAAGTATATTTACGTTGTTGTGCTTCCTTTTATTTTTCAAGGTAATTTAAATGCACCTGTATCATTATTACCTCACACAATAAAGGTCATTTGGATTTATTTAGATTTTTATTGAATTTAAGATCACTAGACTAGAGTTTTAAAAAGTTGATTCCCACAACACTTATTCCTGGTAAACTTTCTTCGGTTGTTTGACTACTATTCTGCATTTTCTTTCTATCATGAGCTTCTCATTAGAGTTTCTGTTCCTTTAGGGTACTTTACTCCTCTTTTTTCAAATTCATTTTTTCTTGCCTCTTTACAATCATATTCTTAGAAACAAAGGATAAGCAACACAAAGTGGAGGAAGCACATGTGTTTACCTCAAATCCATATTCTCCCTATAAAAGTTTATTTTTCTCGAAGTTCCTCTTTTGGCACATGAATCCCATTCTCTCAGGATGCGTCCAGGTGAAGCAACTGTGGCCGAGAACCACAGTGATAATTAAATGATGGGATTTGGGAGAACTTGGGCCAAGCCTCCGTGTGCCCGCCCTCCTTCTTCTAAGTCATTTTCCAGCTGCCACAAACCCACGGTGGAAAGGATACGATCAAATATATATCAAGAAAAAGTAGGGTTCTCTTAAAGTAGCATGGGTTCTTATGGAAGTACAGTAAGTTTTTATTTCGTAGTTGTTACTCTTTAAAATAAATTTTCCTCATGTAAGTGGGAAATAATTTCTGGAGAGCTCCATGAAAGTAGGCCTGGAATTTTGACCTGATATTCTTCATTTGTTTGTTTTCTGTTGATAGCTGTCATCTTTTCCGTGCGTGTGTGTTATTTTTTAATTTTTAAAATTTATTTATTTTTGTCACCATGTGTGTGTTTTAAAATATTTAGTTTGTAATCCTGAAAAAAAAAAAAAAGAAATGAGGCATTATTGTGCCTTTAACATTTTGTAGTTTCTTGTTTAACTTCTTAGGCAAGCAAGAAGTATAATGGGCCTGGGACAAAAAGGACCTACTCTGTGTCCAGAACTTCACTCAAGTTGCCTTGTTTAAATCTCACAGTATTTCTAGGAGGTAGGTAAATAGCAGCCCCTCTGCGTCCACAGAACACATCCATGCGCCATTTGGAATGCTTGGCAGTATCCCAGACGGGCAGAAGCAGGATTCAAATTGAAGGATGATTATAAAGGTTGTGTGTCTTCTGCTCTATTTTGGGGTCTCATGGCTGCCAGGGTGCAATCAGAGAAACTCACTGCAGATTAACTGGCCCATGCTCCTCAGCATCATGTATTCACTAATCCTGTATCACTAAAGTCCTTTCTCACATTTCTCTGTTCTAATGGGAGTAATTTCAATACCATGTTTTTAAGACAGATTTTATAAAACCATCTAAAAGGAGTAAGAAAATACGAAATCCCAAGTTAGGAAAACAGATGAATCTGGGCTGTAGCTCAATTATTTTAGAAAAGAACCAGTTGTATGTACTCTGGTTTCCTTACGTGGACATTTTTCAAAATTTCAAACTATTTGACTTATGAAAGTTTAATTTTTGTGGAATTTTTCAGCATAAATTAGTGTGTCAAATGAACTATGAGTTAGGTGATATCTATGCATTTTGATAATGGGTAATAAATTACAAAGCATTTAAAATATTACTGAGATTTGTTATTTTAGGTGTACTGCTAAATATAAAGAAATTAAATTTAATGGGACCAAAATGGAAAGTGTGAAGAACATCGTAAACTTTTTTTCTTCCTTTTTTGGGGAAACGTTTCCTGATTTTTATGCTTTTAGTTTAGCCATTGTATGAGATGCTAATTGTATTTATATGGTATATTTACAGGGTACATAACAATCTAGACTTTCCTACAGGGAGTGACAAAGCACATTGCTCAGTTTTGGGAGGAGTTAGCTACAATGACCAATAAATGATTTCTTCTACTGCTCAGATGGCACCTTTATGTCCCAGCAGAATCAACGAAACTGTGAAGCAGCATTTATTCCCTTTTGAGAAAGGCTTAGGACCAATAACAGCTGTCCTAATTTTTCTTTATTTAATTTTTACATAAATATAGTCTGTTATGTGACACTTGAGAAATAGTAAAAGGTTTTAGTGAAATAACTAAACTGCACTTAATCGGTTTTATAAGAAAAATAAGATGAAGTTGATAAATTTTGTTGAGTTAGGTAAACAGTTACTTTAGCCTCAGTAGGAGATTTTCTTTGATTTGAAAATCTAAGTAATATCTGCATTTTTCTACCATATATACCATTTTACTCTCTGGTCTTTCATCTTACATTTCCCTCTCTCTCCTTTGAGATAAGCTTTCTAAAATACTACCTTTCATTTCTCTCTTAACTTTTCAGTGTCTCATAATGGCCTGTTGGTCGAGGTCCCGGCCCAGTGGATTTTAGAACCTCATTGCCTCGAACGCGAGCCTTGCACGTTCAGCCAGTATGGACTAGTCCTCGCTGGTGGCACTCGGAGCCTCTCTGCCTATCCACATTCTATGCATGCTTTACAGCTTGGGTTAAGCCTCACTTAACTTTCCGGACCAAGCCAGCATGCTTTTTATTTCTCGTTCGAGGACATTTTTGCAACTCTTCTCTGAACCTCTTATTTGGCATATAAGCTGTCATACCTTGGCAATGTGTTTTAACATTAGTATTAAACTCTTGTCTTGTTTTTCTCACTTCCTGATCTTCATTTGAAATCTTCCCGAGAGCTGTTGTGCCTTTTCTTCTGCTGCAGAATCTGTACTGAGTTCATTTCTATAGCATCTACTTCTGTTTAACAGTTTTTGCACGTATGATGAAACCATAAAAAGACATAGAATTCATAAAGTCATAGATTTTTAGAGCTAGAAATATTGGTCAAATATTATCGTTTGTAGTTGAGAATATTGTCATACAAGTGTTGATTTGGAGGAAGTATCTTGGAATTTTGATATGGCTTGGCACGTTTTATTGGTATCTGTGTTTTTATTTCCGCAGGGTATTCATAATAGTTTTTCACTGCAGTTCCTTTTAAAAAATAGCTTTAACATTCTTAACATTTAGGCATGTGATTATTTTACAGAGAGAATTTTTAAACACTTTGAGTGGTGCTACTTACTACATGGAACCTGATTATCAAACATTTAAGTTGAGACTCTTCGTACCTGGAACTGGTTTTTACTGAGAGCCGCGTGCTGTGATTATTGGCCCCTCTGAGCAGTAACTCCGCAGTCGGTGTTAACTCTCAGCAGTCCTATTTATGCGTGTTATCCGCGTAGCTATTACTCTGTCGGCAGTCTTTTCACTGTATCTGGACACGAAGTCCACCTCCTGAGGAAAAGGGGGGACAATGGCAGTGCTAATACCATTATTCCCATGGAGCTTCAGAAATCGCACAAAAGTTTTCAGGTTAACCTCCCGAATGCTGTTATTTTGAATTTATTCCATTTTAAAACAGTATTCAGTGCCTTCTAATGAAGCACAGAAGCTGAAACAAGGTCAGCGTTACGGAAGAGGGAAATGAGAATTGATTTTAGGAGTTTGTGTGAAAGGCATGGCAACGGTTGAAGGGAAAATCTGGGCTTCTAGGAACTTGCATTTATTTCTGAAGAAGAATCTTCTTGGTCACCCAAGAGGTTGGTGAGGTGTTTTGAAGGTCACGCGCCAGTCACGTCAGCCGTGATGGGGTCGCTGTTTGCTTTGCTCTAGGAGAACTCTGGAGGACTCGCGCTGTGCCGGCCCAGGTACAGGTGGCTGTGTGTGGACGGGTGCCGAGCTCTGTCCTTCCCCCGAGCCTTCCGCCTCTGTGAACCGTCAGCACATTTGGGGGTAAAGGGTGTCTCTTATCTCAGAGCTACAAGGTCAGAGTTTTGACTAGTATTCTGCCAAAGTGTGTGAATTGTAGCCACTAGAGTTCTCCTGGGATCCCATCTTTGCTAAAATCAAAATTCTAGGAAAGAACAAGCAATTAATAACGTACTCCAAGCTTCCAAGTAACTTAAAAAAAAAAAAAACCCTTAAAAACCAATAGTTGCTTGCTTTTGTACAGTGGTTTTTCTTGCTTGTTTTCTGAATGTTATTTACAGACGTGCACTCATGCAGGCAGCGAAAATATAATTCTCAATTGAGTGCTTAGGGAAAAAGCCAATGTAATAAAGAAAACCTCATTTGTAAATTTTAGGTTGACAACTATCACTTGTACACACACACACACACACACACACACACACACACACTTCTCACAAAAGCCCTGGAGTATTGGGCTAAATATTTTAGTCTTGAGCCTTTCTTTCTAAGTTGTCACTAAGGCCATATCTGAGCCAATTCACATGGAAACATTGAACACACTCACATTATTATTCGTTGGAGTCATAATTTGTGTTGGAAATTTTGCAGATCTTGCTGTAGAAGCGCTGTGAACCCATATCCAAATTTCCCCTTTCCTTTTACCAGTACAGACCAGCAAACTTTCACCAACCTGGGTCCCTCAAATCCTCGGTATCACTTTTTGGAGACCACTTTTCCCCTAGAACTTGGGGACAAGAGCACTGTGGTTGTGTGAGGGCCCTCCTGGGACCTTTGCATTCTGCCTGGATTCAGCGGGGAGGCTGGGAATTGGCCCTGTGGCTTTGGGGGCTGGCAGCGGGACAGGCGCATGGCCCCGGCGTTGGGAGCTGTTGTTTGAAGCTTTTCCCCTGACAGTACAATCAGATATACACACATACATAGTCATGTAATCACTATGTATATGGAACAATGCTGTTACCCTCCACATTTTACTGTGCTTCATTTTAGTTAAACCCAACCGTTACCCTTAGCCCCCCACAAGTGGTGATCTGATTCTGTCATTTTGCCTTTCTAGAATGTCACATAAATAGAATCACACCACATGTGAGTCTGGCTGTCGTGTGTTCAGTATTTCATTCCTTTTTATTGCTGATGATATTCCGTAGCATGGTTGTGCCACAGTTTATATAAGTGTTCACCAGTTAAAGGATGTTTGGGTTTCCAGGTTCTGGCAACTTTGAGTAAAGCTGCTGTAAACGTTTGCCTACAGATTGTATGAACATAAATCTTCATTCCTCATAGGTAAGTATTCAGGAGGGGGCTTGCTAGGTTGTGGGAGAAGTGTAAACTTGTTTACTTGTAACCTTAACTTGTTAGACGTTGTAAGAAACTGCCAAATGGTTTCCCACAGTGGTGGTGCCGTTGCGCATCTCTCCCCGCCGTGCGTGAGCGTCCACCCGGCTCTGTGTCCTTGGCAGCACGGGCCGTTTGCCCGGGTCTTTTCTTCTGACCCTCCTGGTGGATGTGGAGTGGTCTCTCCACTTGTCCTTCGAATTTGCGTGTTCCTGATGACTAATAACGTTGAGTGTGTTTACCATTTGTATATATTTTTGGGTGAGGAGCCTGTTAAAATCTTTTGCCCGTTTAAAAATATTGGTTTGTTTGCTTAGTATTGAGGTTTGAGAGTTCTTTCTGGTCAGAAATCTTTGATCAGATATGTTGATTTGTAAATACTTTCTCATAGTGTGTGGTTTGTCGTTTCATTTATAAATTTTGATTTGATGGATTGTTCTGGGCATTGATTTTAATACTATACAAAAAAAAAACTTTAAGAAGAAGAGTGTCTAAACATGCTTGTGAGCATCGGTGTGGAGGTATGGTTGTCATTATCCTGTTTTCTGATTTTTCTTCTTGACTTTTCCCTTCCTCCCTTCATCCCCCCTTTGCACTCCCCCTCACTCACACACACGTATTTATTTTTAAATTAGGTCCTTTAGGACAATACAGTAAATATCTTTGCTTGAAAAAAATCCGTCTTGCCACACTTATGTTTAAGGGACTTTGAAACAGTCCAGCTGTATGGGGGAAATGAATTCTGTTCTCTGTCAAAGCTGTAAAAGACTGCTTGTTTTAACAGCTACTGAAGATGGAGGCCTTTTCGCATGGCCATATAGCTTGTCCAAACCGGGTATGTTCCTGTGTTTAAAATATTAGGGATTTTCCAAAAGTTGCCATTTCCTCTTGATCTTTCCTAAGGAGGGCTTGGTTTCTGATTACAGTTAACCCCACTTCACTGTTAAAATTCCGAGCAGACTTCAAATAGTCCATTTAGGTAAGTGGTCGATCTTCATAAGTATTGGCATCCCGTTTGCAAACGGTGGACATATAGAGATGTATTTACCCATCATTGGATTTCTGTATTAATGGAATAGGTTGATTATAAGGTCTGTAAAAATAGATTTTCTGGGAAAGCTGAAGACAGTAGCATATTCTTTTTGAATCAATGATAGGAGCTAATATACCTAAAAAGATCCTCTTTTTTCCCTCATTAAAGAGCTAGGATTTATGTATATGTACATCTAAATGAATTAGAATTTCATAAACATAATTTTTAATATTCAGTCATGTCCATAAAGCTAAAGTTTTCATTGTAAATGCATGCTCTGTAGAGACATAGTTTTGTGATGAAAAAGCTATTGTTAAACACTGATAAGAGGTTAGGGTCAGGTCATTTTATTTAACAATGCAAATTTATTAGCAAGTGTGGCTTTGGACATAGAATTTTAATTTCTTTAAAAATTGTTTTAGATTTGGCTTTTATTTAAAAAGGTAGCTTTTGCTGTTTAAGTGATGTGTTTGGCCAAAGGCCATATTAGAATTAGTATTTTAAAAATAGCATATTTAATAGAAATATTTCAGTCTTCTGATAATGTGGAAATGAATGGTTTTGTGTTAACCCTGGCTTTTAAACAGGTGTATTCCAAGAAACGCAGTTGGTGGGATGAAGTAAGCATGAACATAAAATCTTCCAGTGACCTCTTTTTAAAGTCTTATGTTCTGTCATTAACTACCCTTTAAATATAAGGGTTCTGTTTGTACTGCTAATTAAATTCATAGTTAAGACTTGTAGGACAACATTTAATTTGTATGTTGTTTTGTCTTGGGACTTCAATAACTTGAAAGCTGATATGAAGGTACAAATAGTAAATTTTCATTAAAATGTGCTAGAAAAATACATGCTAACTTCTAAGATAGTTTACTTTTCTTAAAAATAAGCATGTCTAAAAGAGACAACTCAAAAATCCTTATTTCTCTAGCTACTTACTATTTTACTTGAGACTTCATGATTTACCCATTGATACTGATTTGATTTTCGAGACATTAAAAAGTGCTAAAATTTGCTCGATTACAGCAGGTAGAATAGTGTAGGATGCCGATATATTACAAATTAAAAGTAAATAACTGCATTCGTTATAGTCAATTTAGAGTAGAGATAACTTCAACATACGTATCTCGTTTTTGTATCCATTTCTCTTTCGTAAAGGATTCCGCGAAATGTGTTCCAGTAAAACAAAGTTTAGTCCAGGAAGAGAAAGGGTAGCAAGGATGGCACTGGGAGAGGGGCTGCAGAATGAGGCGAGATGAGATGATCCACACACAAGATGAAGTTGTAGGGTATGGTTATGTGTTTCAAATGCAGATAAAATATAGAGCGATAAGCATGCACATGCCACAGTCGGCTTACCTGTTCTTCCGTTGTTGAGCATTGGGGCTGTTTCCTCCTTTTGTCTGTTTTGAATAGCGATGTTGTGAACACATGTGTACTTGTTTGCGTATCTGTTTTTACTTCTTTTGGGTATATACATGGAAGTGGGATTGATAGGTAACTTATATGGTAATTCTACACTTAACTTTTTGGGAACTGTCACACTTTTTCATAGCAATTGCAAGTCTTCATCCCCATAAGCAATGCACAAGATTTTGTTTCTCTGCATCCTCACCAACACTTATTGTCTGTTTTTTGTTTTTTTTTTTTAAATTTTTATTATGGTCATTTTATGGGTGTGGTGTGGTACCTTGTGATTTTGGTTTGAAGGCAGGTAAATTTCCCTAATGACCAGTGATATTGAACATATTTTCTTTAGCTGTTGGCCATTTGTATAGCTTCTTTGAAGAAATATCTGTTCAAGTCCTTTGCTTATTTTTTAAAATTGGGTTGTTTGTCTTTTTGTTTTCGAGTTGTAATAGTCCTTTTTATGTTCTGGATACTAGACCCCTATCAAATACATGATTTGCAGATATTTCTCTCCATTTCTGTAGGTTGTCTTTTCATTTTCTTGATAATATCCTCTGATGCACAGACATTTTAAATTTTGATGAAGTCCAATTTATCTACTTTTGTGGCTTTTGCTTTTGGTATCAGATTCGAGGATTTAGCTCTATGCTTTCTTGAAGTTTGATGATTTTAGTTCTTACACTTAAGTTGTTGACCCATTTTGAGCCAGTTTTTATACAGTGTGAAGGAGGTGTCCAACTTTACACTTTTGCACAAGGATCTTATTATCTCACCACTATTTGTTGAATAGACCGTTCTTTCTTTTGAAATCTGGAAGTGTGAGTTCTTTAACTTTGTTCTTCTTTAGTATGGTTTGGTTTTTGGGAGACTTAGTAATTTCTTATGAATTTGAGGATTGCTTATACAATGACAAAAAAGGCTGTTGGAATTTTGATGGAACGTTTATGGAATCATTAGATCACTTTGGCTAATATTGCCATTTTAACAATATTAAGTCCCCAGTCCATGAACATGGGTTGTTTTTTCCATTTTTAGATTTTAAAAATTTCTTCCAGCAGTGTTTTGGAGTTTTCGTGTATAGGTCTTTCACCTTGTTGTGGTATTTTATTGTGGATGCTATTGTAAATGGAATTCATTTCTTAATTTCTTTTTTGAGTTGTTCATTGCTGGCATAAAGAAGCATGTGTGTGTGCATGTGTGTGTGTGTGTGTTGCTTTAGACCTTAGCAGAAGGGACATTTAAAATAAATTTTGAAGGATAGAATTTAATAGCCAAAATAATGTGGGAGTAGTATATTTCAAGCACAGGGAACTCATCAAGCAAATATTTATTAAACGACTTTCATGTGTGGGTAGTAGGGGAAATAAAGAACTATATCAGGGAAAATCATATGTGATAACTCTAAAAGGAAACAGATTATGAAACAGCAAAGTATAGGGAGAGGGCAAAGAAAAGATGACTGTCATCCAGATTGAATGTCGTTTCCTGTGTCGTGAAAACAATTAGCCTTTTTAATCATGCCATCAAATATTTGATGGTTAAATGAAGTAATGACCCCAAAACTAATATAAAATAATTCTGAATGTCAACTGTAATTGAAAAATAAAATATAATAAAGAGGTGAGGTAATGAATGTGAAAATACCTCAAAAACTGGCAAAGTATTATAGAAATGAGAGGTGAAGTTATTTCTCCTAAACTGTTGGTTTTCATATCAGTTTGTCTAATAGTCAACTGATAGGGAAACCAATTTGCTTTTAGGAATTTTGGCTAGTTTTAAAGGGTTAATCATCAGGCAATTGTGAATTAGGAACAAAGTTATTTACTTATAATTATTAAGCACACCTTTCATATTGAAATACGCAGTACGTAAAATTTCCTAGCCTTCATTCTTCCCCATTTCACATTTTAAATCATTGGAACATAGTTTCTGTGACAGAATTTCTTGTTTTTTTAGGGCAGGGCGACTGTCTCTGTGCTGCTGTAAGAATGACTAATTTAACGTTTTTGATTTTGCTTCCTACAGGAACACTTATTGGGAGGAAAAAAGAGATCAACTTTCAGAAAAAGAGAGAAGGGTTATGAAATAATCTCACTCATAGTTTTTCTGAATCCTAAGAAGGCAGGTAAAAATGATTATTGTATGCTTAGTCAGAGAAGTGTGAAAACACCGAGCTCTTGTGTAGAAATCGTTTTATTTAAATATAGTATTCCTCTGCTTCTGCTGAGGGAGAGACGACCACTCAGTCCCCTTCTGCATCACAGAAGGGGTCAGCATACTTTGAAAAACTTCATGTCATTAGATTAACTTTTCTGTAATATATAAGCGGGACAGAGGAGGAGAAAACACCTTAGAATGGGGATGGCGAACCTAAGTCCCCTCTCACTGTTCATCATGTTCGTGAGAGACGACTTGTGACTCGGAGCTTTTCTGTGCGATTTCCGACGTGGCCAGGGATGCTTTCTCAGCCTATGGCTTAGGCAGTATTTCAGAGTTCCTGTTGTGACGAGAAGCCTGTTTGCGTCTTTTATCCAGTATGAGTTTCATGAGGATGTTTTCCTCCTCTTTTATTTCATTCATTTCTCTGTCCTCAGTGCCTAGAATAGTGTCTGACACAAAGTAGAGGCTCGACAAATGTCAAAACTAGTAAACGAAGGGATGTCTTAGAAAGGGTTTGTGAGACAGGCTTGGAGCCTCTTTGATTCTTCAAGCATTAGAACCCGTTCCCCTGTAGGTGGGTATTTGTGTGCTTTATTAGCTTAGGTCCGTGCAGTCTGGCTTTGAATATTCTTGCGTGTTCTCCATCCTGAGCTTGGCCGATCTGGACATGTGCCACACATATGGTTGACATCTTATAGTAATAGAGATACAAGAACATTTGAAAGCTTGATCAGTATTCATTTCCCAATATATAATAGCTTAATTTTGTTGAATTTGCATTTAAAATATAGACAGTGTGCTAATTACTGCGATGTCAACGTGGATCAGACAGCTGACAAAGCAAACATCTGAGGACCAACATCTGTGCCCAACCACCTTTAATTACAGCAGGCTTTGATCGGCTGACTTTTCCCATAAATAAACTCGTTATATCGGAACTGTTCAGATATCTGAGAATAATAAATCAAACTTCTTTTTCATAATCTGTGCTACATGAAGAATAAATGTTTTCTCCCCACTCTTGATTAAATAAAGTTCTGTTATTTTTAAGATTGCTGTTAGGCAAACATGTTTTTCATAGAACCCCTTAGCACTGAGTAAAGACTTGTTTTAATTGTTATTAATATTAACTCTTAATATCATTTATCTAAGAGATGGCAGTTTTCTTCTGGTGGGTAGCATTGTCAAGAGATTCTGCGATTGGAGTTCAGAAGCATATTGTTAAATTTCACTGAAGGTGGAGGCCAGGTGTCCCCAGTACCTGAACTGTTGGATTAGGGCTATATCACAGTTTTTGATGTATTTCAGATCACTATATTGTAGAATACAGTTTTTTGTGCTAGACAGCATATTCGCAAAGCATGTCTTTTGAGGAGCATTTTTGCCACTGCCTAACAAAGGAGACGAACGCACAGGTCATCTCTGAGTTTCCTCCTAGGACTACCTTGGGTGAATCTGTGTGAGAAGGCACAGGCTTTTCTAATCGATTTGTAGTCGAATATGAGTTTCATTCTTTCTAGCCTTTGGGATAACTTAAACTAAAGCCATAGTTAACAAAATGTGAAAATAAATAGTTGTTAAGTTAAATCAGATTCATGTTTTGGTATTTAAAAATATCTCATAGTTGTATAGTGATGATTAAAAAGATAACTATTTAAATAATTTTTATTAAAAAAAACACAATGCCCTGACAATCGAAAGAAGAATGAAAACGATGTGTCTTTGGGACGCTCTGCAGTGGATTTGCAGTTAACAACCGAAACCTCGCTCATACCCTCGGGGAGGGTAGATTGTGCAAGTAAAGAGAGCAATTCCTTTTTTTAGAGGAGAAATAGTTTTCTTTTGATGGTTACAGCAACATGATGGAATCCAGAGCTAAGGTCTTGGCAGGCATTGTGTGCAATTAAGGAGATTAAAAATGAAACTGATTTTCAAGTAGTTCCATGGCTAAATTATATTTACCATGGTTAATAGTTTATAAGGGTCAGTTTATTGATAAGACATATCCAAAACTCCTATGGAAGAGTTAAAATGAATACACAGGAATCAGTTAGAGGACAATGCACAAGGTTACATAATCATGCACACGTCGCTGTGTACGTCAAACCATAATTACCTTAGAAAGATAAAGGATATGGTAAGGTTGGCCACTGTTAGTGGTGATGCTGCGAGGTGTGGACAGTGTGTAGCATAGTGGAAAGAGACCCTACTGATACTCCAGGTTCTGCCATAAGGACATCTATGACCTTGGTCAAAGCGCTTAACTCTCTACATCAGGGTCCCTAATTCCTGGGCCACAGACAGGTACCAGTTTGTGGCTTATTAGGAACCAGGCTGCCCAGCAGGAGGTCCACAGCCTGTGACAGAAGCTTTCTCTGTATTCTCAGCCGCTCCCTGGCGCTGGCGTCACCGCCTCAGCTCATCAGATCATCAGACGTTAGGTTCTCATAGGAGCACTGGTCCCTGGTGCCACAAAGATTGGGGACCTGGTCTAAACGTTTACTTTTTTTCATCTTTGAGGAGTATTATTTTTTATTTCTAAAGTCTCTTCCATTTGTAATGCCGAAAAAGATTTACCAGATTACAGAATTTTTTTTTCTTAAATAAAAAGTTGGCTTATCTAAATGGAATGCTTAAAGTCGATTTAGGTTCCTTCAAACACCGACAATGGTTGGTTTCCCTAAATACGTTTTCTTTTATGGTCATAGACTGTCACTGTGAGATGACTTTAAGCTACATTATGATAGTTAATTTGTTAAAAAATTTTAAAGTAAAATTTTAGTTTGCATTAACTGTTTGTATCTAACAACCTAATTATCTTCAAATTAGGAAAAATTTGAAGCCCTAAAAAGAGCTTCGAAAGATGTACACATCATTAAATATGAGAACATATTAAAATGTGGGGTAGTTTGATTTATCTGCTTCAATACTACTGAACACGGTAGCAAAATAAGCCCTTAGAGATGTGTCTGCCATAAATTCTTCATTCATAAAGGATGGCCCGATTGACTCGGAAGCAAAAGTGGAGCATCTGTCTGGTCAGCCCATTTTACAGGACAGCGTTTTGCGAGTTAGGGAGCGTGAATTGTAAGTGGGTTGTGAAACTGGTTTAGTGGGTCATGACCAGCATTAAGAAGAATGTAATGGATGAGAGAGTACATCCCATGGAGTAACAGTAAATACTTGTCCGTGAAACTTTGGTTTCAGTTATTGTGTGCATTGATTCATGACATAAAAATGTATTTCCTAACTGTCCTCCATCTTCACGATGGACACTTGCTCAGCACAGCACACAGTGCATTCAGGGTAACAGGCAGTCGATAAATGTTTAATTGCACAAAATTTAATTTAGTAAATTTACAGAGGAAAACATCCAAAATAACATCAGGAGAGTTTTTTAATACAAAATGGCAGTAGGCGAATTACTAGGTGATCGTTCTGTTACATGCCCGTGATCTTCTTGGGCGTAGGGACTGTGTCTCATTTAGCCTTATGCCGGTGCGCATGATGGGAAGAGCCGACTTTTCAGTCAGTCCCGGGTTCCAGTTCGACTTTTCTTGCCACATTCAGACTTTGAGACGTTGGGAATTTTTTTCAGCACTCAGCTTGAACTTTCTCATTTGAGAAGGAGAATAGGTACTACCTCACGATGAAGGGAAGTATTATAAATATCAAGTACTTTGCCTGGAATATAGTAGACAGTTAATTAAAAGGATACACAAGCATATTTGAATAATGGTGTTTATTTTAAAAATCTGTTTTGAGTATCCTGGAAAACGTATGAAACGTAAGACTGATTGGATCACATGCATGGGTAGAAATTTCCTAAAACATTGTGAAAAATTAAAAGCTATGATTATAGGAGATAGCTGTCTTATTTAAAAAAAAAATCAAGTATTGCCCAATTAAGAAACTTTAATATGCAGGGTATGTATTAAAATTGCAGAGGGCCAAATTAAAGAGTTACTTATAAAGATTCAAAATGGACCCAAATAAACCCTCTGAAGTCAAAAAGCCCAGGTAAAGATATATTAATAATCCTTGGAACTGGTTGGTATACATGTGTAAATTATTTACTCAGGGACAAAAAAATAGGGATATGTTTAGATGGAGTCTTTACCTAAAATATTGTTTAAAATTGGAAGCAAACAGAACTGTTGAAATATAGAGCATTCTTGGCTTAATTAGCAAACAGATAACAATCAGTTGACAAAGTGGTTCACTTGATAGTTTTGAGAAAATTAATGGGTAGAGTTATGCAGTTGTTGGCTAGAATGTGTAACTTGTTACCCTTTATACCAGTTACGTTAATATAAAGATAGGTTGTCAGCATATATTCCATTACAAGAAAGTTTGTAGAGGAGTCACAGAAAATCATGTGTCAGCCTTGCTGTAGTTTAATATTCGGGTGTTTGGAACAAAAAAAAAATGATTAAATCTGTTTTTACAAAAGAAGAGCCGGCCTGATTGGTAAACTGGAATTATTTTAGGAGGTTATTAGAATACGTTAGTGAGAGAAAAGTAAGGACATCTTACGTAAGCTTTTCAAAATCTTTTAAGGTTCTAATCCAAGAGGAATATAAAAGTTTCTCTTACTATAGGACGGAGGAGAAATGTTTATTTGTGGAGTGTCACATGCTTAGAAACAGGAAGTAAATGTTGGTTGTGAACTATCACTTCTCTAGAGGAAAACGTGTGTGTGTGTGTGTGTGTGTGTGTATGGGTCTCCTAGGACTAACCTCATATTTTCATATTTTCATAAATGATAGCAAGGAAGGTATACACAGTAAATTTTTAGCTCTTTTGGGTAGCGAATGCCCCCAACCTTACTATAGATAGTGAGTGAGCAAAAAACTGAGTGAACAGAGGGTGAGATAGTTTCAGCGGTCTCTTGAGGGAAGAACCATATGGATTGCATTTATTAATTGAGGATGACATAAATTAATTGAATTTAGTTATCTTGACAAGTATCTATAAACTGTTGTAGATGATTATAAATATTGTGCTAAGATCAATAATATATTAGGCATTCTTTGGAAGAGTGTGTTATCTTGCCATTGTTTAAAATCATGCTTTACACCCCCAATATAAATGCTATATGTTGTTCTTTTATATAAAATTAATGAAGTGTCTGGACATATAGCAGTATACTACAGAGACTCATTCCTTAGAGCTATTAATAGTGAGGAGGAGAATGTGATTGAGGTTATTAAAATAATATCTTGGATAAATTCCTCAAATTCCATCATGCTAGAATTGAGGATGGGGTAAGAGAGCTTCTAGGAATTTTGTAAGAGTCAACTGTAGGATAAATTAAAGAGCTTTTCTATAGAGAGTGAACTTGTGGAATTAGTACCACAAGTTGGGATATAGATTGAAAAAAATCATGAAAATTAGATTCGCAGATGATGCATAACAATACTATTAAAGAAATTTTGAGGTATTTAAAAATGACATGCCGGTGTTGCTTAGTGTCAGACAGAATTCAGGATTCGGTGGAATGCTGACCTGACTGCACACGTAGTCAGTGTTCATGCTGAAACTTGGGAAGCAGAGTCACCATGACTGGAGACCACCCAGAGAGTATAGTGGGCCTCTTGATGTCCTTTATCAGGTTAAGGAGGTCCCCTTCAGTACCGAGCTTGCTAATCATTTTTTCCTTTTTTTCTAATTTGCCTCTAGTTATATGGTCATATGGTTTTGTTTATTTTATCTGTTAGGGGATCTCTGGTAAAAATTCATTTTTAATGGTTATTAGAGGCTTTTAGTTTATTCTTGAGGCTATTTTTGATAATGCATTTTTTTCTGAAATGTTTTTTATGTTTTCAAATATCGGCATAAAGTTGTTCATAGTACTCTTTTATGATTGCTAAAAGTCAACTGTGTCTGTAGCTATAATTATGTCCTGAGTTCTCTTTGTAATTTTTTTGCTGGATTCTCTCATCCCATTTTTAAAGTAGAGACTATACTGTTTGTTCATCATTTTGCCTCCAATATAATGCTCACGTACAGCTGACCCCGTTTAACTTCTGTTGAACCGAATTGAGCATAACTTTAATTCTTTTCTGTCTCTGGCCAATACTGTGTGTCCGTTGCTAGTTTTTCTGTGCTCTGTTCTCCGTTCCCCCAAGCAGGCCTTTTCAAACAGTTTTTCCTCTCTTTTATGCCACTACGCCCTTTTTATTAGTCATCTTAGGCAATCAGGCTCTGGCCATCACCTTTATTTAGATAGCTCCCGATTTTATAACTCTAGCCTGACCTCAGTTCTAAACTGCTTGCTTGACATTTCTCTCCAGTATCTTGTTTACACTTTCTGCAGCACAACCGAAGTGAAACTCCTCGTTTCCCGCCTCCCAAACCAGTTTGTCCTCCAGATTTCCTGGTTTCTGTTAATTGGCGCTGCCACTCGCCCAGGCTCAAAACATCGGTCCTTTTGACTCTTCTCTCTAACCTTGCACGTGTGCAGCCTCCCTCACCCCGGCTCACGCGCGTACGCGACAGCCCTTCCGAGTCCCTCCATCGCCACCTGTACCCACGCCGCCGGCACTTCGTTCCGGGACCGTTGTGCACCTCTCTGCCTTTTTGGCCGAACGTTTTGCCTTCCACACTGAAATAAGATCAAACCTGCCAGATCATGGTGATCACACTACTCTGTAAAGGCCTCCAGTTAGCTGGGTCTCCCCACAGTCTTTGCAAATAGGTACAAAGTCCTTAGCTTTTTAGGTCTCCCACAGTAAGCCCAACCTTTCCTATCTCAGTCTGTCTCCCCTCCCAGCCCTCCCATGCTTGTGTTCCAGCCTGAGTGTTCTCCCTCTGCCCTGCTTTTTCTGTGTTTTCGCCCGACAGTTGCTCTTCAGGGAAAACTCTTCTCGCATCTGCGCGCGGTGAAAGGATGCTCGCTTACGTCCTCTGCTCGGCGCAGTATCCCGCAGAATGCGCGTCTTGCTCTTGCTGGGGCGCTCGGTCTCACTTTGCGTTATAGCCACCTGTGCGCTTGCCTAACACCTCATAGGAGATTCTAACCCCCGAGCGGGCAGGAACTGTTGCTTAGCATTTTCGTTTTTATTGCCTCAGCAATCTGCACAGCCGGGAAATACTGATCGAAGGTGATTAAATGCTTAGAGTTGTTCGCTTGTTTCTTTCAGTGAGACTTCTTAATGCCGTCTTGCTAAGACGTTTACTCCAGTGTGTACTAACAGTATAGAAGTGCCGAACTCGGCCTTTCCAGAGATGTGGCTGCAAGTGGACGAGCCACGCCCCTGGTCACTGGTGCGGCGTCCCCCAGGCGCTGTGCTTGTCGCGCAGTGGACGGACGGCCTGCGTGACGCGTGTCGGGGTGGCGCGGTGGACACGGCGGACACAGGTCCGCTTCCGCGGGCCGGACACATTCACGTTGCTGGCTCTCATTTCTTAAAAAAAAAAAAAAAGATTTCAACAAGTCATGGTAACGTTGCAGATTTTAAGATAAAAGTTCATGCATGTGAATTCAGTATGGATTTTTAAAAGATTTCAACAACGCATGATAGTATGGTAACTTTTAAGATAAAAGTTAATGCATGTCAATTCAATATGGATTTATAAGTGTAAGAAGTAAATCCTCCTATCTTTGTTCCTTAATCTGTAGAATGAAAATGATTAAAAAGAGATTACATTTTCTTCATATTAAAGAAAACATTTTAGTCCAATTTAATGTGAATCTTCCTATATTTTACAGGGATGGTATTGGCAAATATTAAAATTGTGGTTTTGTAGTTGAAAAATCATGATGAACCTATCCATTAGCCTGTCAGCAAATTAAACTTACGAAATCCTATTGTGATAAAAGATTTGGGAATACAGCGGACAGATGTACAGAGGAATTCTATTAAGGTTTAGTTCCCTGCCCTGTGTAAAAGCTGGGTTTCTCTTCAGCCTCACGGCTTGAGTGTACAGATGGACCTGCGGCCCGCCTGAGCTCTGCGGCCCCTCTCTCCCTCCCTGCCTGCCCTCCACAGTGTTTTTTTGAGTTCCTAGCATGATGTAGGCAGTGTCTGGCAAGCGGTGGCGAATGGTGTGGGCCCAGAAGCTGCCCATTTGCAGCTTCGAGTCCAGTTGGCTTTTTAGATATAGACAAGTATGATAAAGTATCTTATTTTGTTAAAAAAAAAAAAAAGTCTATGACAGTATTTAGCTTGTTAAAGGAAAAAGGCAGCTCATGTTCAGATTGATAGTCATTTCAACAATAATCAGAATTTTAGCATGAGCAGTCTAAAAATACCATGTTCAGTGCAGACACAAACCTTAATCTGAGTCTCCGTTTGCTCATCTCTGTAAATAAGGATGTTGAGAGAAGGAATGCGTGTGTAGCAAGCACTGTGCTGTGTAAACCCAGGTGTACACAGTTATTAAAGTCAGTGTACAGGTCAGAATGGCAGGGGGCGTGGCCAGAGCCGGTCCAGAAAAGCAGGGTCTTTGCAGCTTTAAGGAAGGAGATAGATGGACACGAAAATGTTCTACACTTGAGTCAGCATTTTATTATTAAACACTTACAGTTGGGGTTTCATGGCTAGATTGCTATACATTTCAAAACATCACAAGAAACCTTAAGTTTTATTAATGAACACAGACAAGTTGCTTATTTCTTGGTTAGAGCAGTGTCTCTGTAACACCACAGATTCAGATTACCCATCGTCAAGGTAACAGGTGTCATTCAGGAGAAAACTGCTAGCTCTGTGCGGTTCTTTGTATTTGTGTTTGGGGATGGGGGTGGAGAGGTGTGGGGAGATGGTTGTGGAGCCTTGTTCTAACTGACTGCTAGCCTCAGCTCTGCCTCCGCTGGCTGGCCTGGCCCTGTGAACTTGAGGTCACTTTTTCCCCTCCCCTTTGGCACTCTTTGACCTTAGGCAAGTCACCTGGACTCTTTTTGCCTCAATTACTTAAAAAATTTTGAGGGTGTTGGAGTAGATCTCTTTCAAATCCTGGTGAATAATAATAATATAAAAATCTGTGATTTGGAGAAAATACTAGGTAAAATTAGTTGACGTTGAAATTCTCTGTGAGAGGGATTTAATGCTTGTGCTGCATCTGGGAATTTATAGTTCAAACAAATCTAAATTATGAGAGATTCATCATTTTAATGGTATTTTATAAGATATGTGGAATGGGTCCAAGCGTTATATGTGATGTGTTTCTGTAAGTCAAGGTTAAGTTGCTGTCTTCATTGTTTTCATGCTTAGTGGCTTTTGTAGCACCACCCCGCCCCGGAAAGAGGGACGGTAGTGCAGACAGGATGGGCAGTCCTTAGCGCATGTGCAGTTCGTCCTCCTGGGGGAAAAATGACACTAAGTATACTTCTTCAGAAAAAAGTGCTTTGAAATTTCATCTGGCTGAAAAATTAATTTCTAAATTTGAAGACAGCTGAGCAGAGAAAAAAAATCCATAAACTACGCATTGCACGTTTACAAATGCTTTGAACAATCTGCCTGTGAAGGTCTTCGGAGTGATTACTTACCCTTGTATTCCATATGTCACACGTTGCCTTTTTCCCCCTGGGGGGGAACCATATTGCATTATTGGTGATCCTTTGCAGTTGTAGAAATGATAATTTAGCTTTTCAGATGTGGTTAATCCACAGGCCCTGCTTCCTGCTATCATACATGGCGTGACAGGCTTAAATGTTTCCAGGTGTGATTGGAGACCTGGGACAGCAAATTACCCTTAGATATCTCGGCCACTGTCACTGACTGCAAAACTGCCGCTTTGGCATCAGCGGTTGAAAAGAGTCTGTTAAGATGAACTCCACTTGAGGCACATTTTACATTAAATAAATTAACTGTCTTCTGAGACAGTGAAAGTGTGTGTAGTACTATTTAGAACTATGTTTTGTCCTTTGAATTGCTGACGTTTTGGTAATAAGCAGGCCTGTATTTACATAGTCTTAGTTTGTTTTTGCAAGGCCTGCCACAGGCGGAGTTCCCCCCTCTCCACTGTCTCCCCCATTGGAGCTTTTCCTCCCTCAGCCCGCTTATCTCTGCCCTGGCCCAGAGAGAAGCCATGCTCTTTCCTCCTCTCCACACTTTTCCCAGTTCCTGGAGTGGATTCTCATTTTCCTTCCTACAAGACTCACCATTACCGATGCACAAGAGGGCCCATTTAACGTCCGTTGTTCCTAGCAGTGAAAGGCCTGAGACATCAAAGGGTGCGAGTTAGTGGGAATGGAAGAGCTGGCCAGAGGAGCGAAGTTCTGGGCAGAGGGAGCCGGCGAGGTGAGGCGAAAGGCCACAGAATTGCCCACTGGCTGCTCTGCTGGCTCTCACTGTTCCTTACCCATGGCTGTCTCCTCTCACGCTCAGCGCCTACCCTCCCACTCGCCGCCTGTCCTGGTCTTCATCCACTCCGAAAGCTTCTCTGCCTCTGCCTGCCGCGTCGTCTTTCCTGAAGCATTCCCTCCCCAGCGTGCCCCAGTCAGTGGGAGACCAGTCGTCTCCTCTTGCTGTCCAGCTTGGGCCGGGGAAGGCGGGACACACAGGTCCTCTAGCCCCTTTGGCAGGTGGAGGGGAGGCGGGCTCCTGATACCCCTGCTGAGAATTCTGAGTTTTCTCATCAGAATGTTTTTGCTCATGCTGGTGGCTTTCACAGAGCTGTAAACACTGTATTCTAGTACTCTACAAATAGAATAAATATATGGATTAAAAAGGCTTTTCTTGCTAGGCTGGGACAACCTGATAACCATTTATGACACTGTTCATTTGAGTGTCCCAGGTACTAAACAGCCAACTAAAATGGATTTTGAAACACATCTTTCTGGGAAGGTTATTTTGTCTCACGGAACTCACATCGCACATCTTCTCTGTCACTTCTTCTTAACCCTGAATTTTAATGGAAGGTTCGTTTAAGACTGAGATTCTCAATGAAAGAGAAGATAGGGCTTTCTGTCTTCATAATTTACATCGGTCACCCATTTTAACGGGCCAGTGTAAATCATCACCGATTATTTGAATTTTTGGATCGTCTCTGGGATTGTAATAGTATGGAAAGATTCACCCATTGTTTCAGTTATTTTTGACATTCTAGGAAGGATGTGATGTATGGCGGAATGAACCTTAAAGACCAGAAAGGACATAAGTAGACATTTTACACTAATTTTATTTACAGAAACATACATTTAAAAGGAATGTTTGATCTGAGGCACTGAATGAACTTCAGTTCTGCTAATGACTCTGTCCCTTGAAAATTGTTTACTAACCTATGGGGCTATAAGTATGGGCATTTCCTTTAAATACATTTAAATGTATTTGCAGTGACTGCCGAAGTAATTCAACTTTATTGACCATAGGAGGATATTAAATATTTATCTTTTCTGCTTAGTGCCTGTAGTGAAATAGAATGTAAGTTAATGGTTATTGGCTTATAGGCTGTTATTTCTGAAATACTGTCTTCATTTAGTTTATCCAGTGGCATTACTTATATTTTGATGTGTTAAAAAGCATATTTGGAACGTACCTTACGTAAATTTTGCTACTTAGCTAAAAAATATTTCAGAAGGGATTTCTGCATAGGGTATATGTGTATGTGTGTATTTGTGTATCTGCAAAGGAAGAGAAGCATGTAAGTTGTGGGCTCAGAGACATCTGTATCTTTTAAAAAACGAATAGAATGAAATAATAATGTCAATGTTATAATGTGTGTTCTGGCGCACCGCAGTGTCTGATGCATTCCAGAATGTTAGGAGGTTGACAGTAATTCAGCATATGAGAATCTGTGGCATCACATTACTTTAGTTTTAGGATGATCAAATAAAAAAGAATGTGGATGTAAATCAGAGAAAGAAGCTAACTTATTTGGGTTTCTTTCAAAGTATTGATAATGCAGCATTAAACATAAAAAATCTGAATGTGAAAGTAATTTTATTTGAATTCGAATAAACTTTAGGAAAAACACAAAGCAGTATTTACAAGTTTTAAACTTTAAGGGAGGAAGGAGAGGGATAACAGGATCGATGAAAAAGGGAAGGGGAATAAGTCACGGACTTCCAGTTATAAAATAAATCAGTCATGGGGATGTGCTATATAGTATAGGGAACAGTCAACAAAGTTGTAATTATTTGTATGGTGACAAATAAATGCAGGCAGTTACTGGACTTATTGTGATGATCACATCTAATATATAGAAATGTTGATTACCGTGCAGTACACCCGAAACTAGTATAATACTGTATGCCAACCGTACTTCAGAAGTTTTAAAGCCAAAAAAAACTTAAGAGAGATAATGTATAGAATTATTTTGAATTTTCTGAAAAATAAATTTTCAAAATTGACCTTCAAAGAGAAGCTCTGATTTTCTACAAAGCCTTAAGGGACTGAGGGTTGTTTTGTTTTATTTTGCCTGCTATTAACATTAATTTTTAAGATCCCGGAATTGACTGTATTTGTGTGGTTAATTTTTAAGAAGCCAAATATTTTTGAATTTTAGAACTACAAGGAACTTAATTTAAATGTCATTAGTTTGTCAGAACAGAAAAATTGTTTAGAAAAAGTTGGTGGGTTGAATAACTACTTCTGTATGTGATAATTGTTTCTTGTGAAGTATTAGGTATATATTGGGTTCTGTATAGTTAAGGGTAACACAAAACTTATAAGTATTACAAATTCGAATATCATGCCAAAAAATATTTTTTTTTTAATAGAAAGGAATCCCAGGAGCTTTTGAAATCAGTTGTACTCTCAGAAAAAAAGAGACCCATATTGAGTTAAAAGTTTTTGTATAATGGAAATGTAACATTAGCACAAAGCACAGTGAGGAGACAACATGATACTGAAGGTGTATGGTTAAATGGAATCTTTTGCGTATTGGGAAACTTGGCCTAAGGTCTTTCTTTGGTCTCTTCTCTGTATGACTGCCTGTTTTGTGGACTGTTCCCCATACTCTGCCTCACCGGAAGTTAGAATTCACTAATTAAAAGAATATAAACAACTATGAAGCTACAAATATAAATTTTAAATACTAAATAGAAACATTCATGAGCAATGTCTGTTTTATCTTTTTAAAAAATATTTGTTAGCAATTAACAATGGGTTCAGGTACTTTTTCTGGGCCTACACCATTGCAATACAGTTTCACTGACTTCTTAGTTATGGGTAATTTAATTTATGGTTATACATGTGTATGTTGAAGAATGTACACGTTTAGAAGTTGGTCGAGGTGCCGGGGCACTTCATTGTGCCTTTGCAGAATTGGTCATTTCTGTAGAACTAAACTACTTATTTATTTTGCAGACTCTTGTATAGTGCTCGCCATGGGATAAACATTGTTCTAAGTGCTTCATTAGTATTAACTCATTTATTTAAAACCTGACAGCAACACTCTGAAGTGGGAATGAGTATCACCCCTGTTTTGCCAATGGCACTTGCCGAAGGCCCACAGGCAGCGTGTGGTGAGTCACTATGCTTCTGCCTCCAGAGTTAGTCCTGTCCAAAAAGATCTTTCTTGGAAAGTTGAATCCAGATTCTTTCCTTTTCTCAGACCCCTTCTTCCCAGGCTTTTGCTGACGAAACAGGGGACCCCAGGAGGGACGTGTTGGCAGGAATTACTTCTTACCATCCTGCTCTTCTAGCTGCTTGGGAGGCAGGCAGTGTGACAGCCTCTGGTGGCCAGTGGCCCTGTTCTGGCTTTGTGAGCAGTCGTTTGCAAATCCTCCTCCTGCAGTAGAAACTTTCCTGTCTCAAGAACGGATTCTACCCGCTCATCCTAGAGATCTGGGGCCAAGAACGAGAGCTACATTCAAGTTCACGCCAGAAGCTAGAACCTGGAAAAAGAGGGAGAGAGAGGGCACTGTTGCCTGATGGGAAATAGGAGCCGAGATTGAATGTCACGAGCGCTGTTGCTGAAGGAGCCGCTCTCCTCAAGGACGGCCTGCCTCATCCGCCCCAGGACGCGCGGGAGCAGGCCTTCGAGTGTGATTAGTGATCCTCCTCAGCAGTGCTGGGGAGGAGTGTGTGCGTGCGTGTGTGTGCATGCATGCACTCATGTATATAGGCATCACTCTTAAATTTGTCATATTTTGGTGCATACCAGGTATTAAAAAATACTGAATGAATTAATGTTAGCACTGAGCACTGATTTGTTTTGCAAGCAGCTCCTGATCCATGGCCTCTTTATACACATAAACGCGTCCCTACCAGTGTTGGTGAGGGCCACTTGTCTCTGTCTCAGCTGCTTCTGTACCATGCCTTTCTTTTCCTTTGAGGTACCTTACTCTCCCTTCGCACAGCCCCTCCAGGGTGACTCTCGCGTTATCTCAAAACACACCCTTCAGTTGTACACCTGTGGCATTATTCATTATAGCCAAAGCGTGGAAGCAACATATTGTTGATTGAGAGATGAATGGATAAAAAGATGTGGATGATGCATACAGTGGAATATTATTCAGCCTTAAAAAGGAAGGGAATTCGCACATGCTACAACGTGGACGAACCTTGAGGACAGTATGCTGAGTGAGGTGAGCCAGTCTCAGGAGGACGATTCCACTCGTGAGGAACCTAGAGAAGTTAAATTCGTAGAGGCAGAAAGTAGAAAGTGATTGCCGGGGAGCAGTGAGGAGCGGGGATGGAGTTGTTTAGTGGGTATGAAGTTCCCATTTTGCACGGCAAGAAGAGTTCTGGGGATTGGTTGCACAACAGTGTGAATGCACTTAACACTACTGAACTGTACATGCAAAAATACTAAATCTTAGGTATATTATACCACAGTTTAAAGAACAGCAAGCTTTTGAGACAGTGTATAATCTGTTCGCCGTTTCAGTTGCCAGACACTGGGAGCAGCCGGCTTAGCTCTGCTTTCTAGAGATCAGGCATTGTGGCCCGAGTGTGAACGTGTTTATATCATCCCAGAAAAAGCTTGCCGTGGTATTTGAAGAAAGAGGTGAGCAGGTGTGAGCAGGTGCGGGCACTGAGCAGAGCTCACGGACGCAGACGTGCCTGGAACGTGGTCCGGTGGAGAAGGCGGCCATGGTTTTGTAGGTAGAGATAACTGAGCTGGCCCTCGCAGGATGGCTGTCTCAAGTGCCTTCAGCAGTCTCCTGCTTTTTAAGTTTCGCTTTATGGTGATCTGAATTTTGTCATTTTGCTTATGTTTTATTTCTCATCACATCTGCCAGGTCCAGTGTTTGATAACTTTCGCAAAGGATCCAGATGCAGTCCATTTATTGGTATTTATTATAACAGGTATTTCACGGAGGGTGCTGTGCTACAGCTTACTAGCACTGATGTGAAGATCGAGCCAGAACCTCCTGCCCTTAAGAGCTGTGTGCAGTAAAAGAGAAAATGAGACGTGTGGACCAATATAGCTAAAATACAAGACAGATTCTGAGATACAGTATAGAGAAAGTTTTGTGGAAACACAGGCTAGAGAGATTTAATTCTCAGAAGTGGGATCAAGGAAGGATCTTGAAGTAGGAGCAGAACCTTGAAGGATGGGAAGGATGTTCATAGGTAGAGGTAATGAGGATATGGATCCAAGGTAGACGCTCAGACAGATAGATACAGGGCAGGCCAGGGCTCTGTCTGCTGGGAAAGGCACAGAGTTCGGTGTCATTAGAGAGCAGGATGTATGTTCTTGTAGTAAGAAGAAGTCAGCACAGATACCTGGGGGCCTGATCATGGAGAATTCTGAATGTCTTGTTAAAATAAAGTTTGTTCTTACTCACTTAAGCAATGGGAACTATTGAAAGTGAGAATGACACATGTTGACAACATCAAAGGTAAAGCTGATAAATGCAGAGTTAGGAAGCAGGAGGCTGACTTAGTCTGATTTCTGATCATTTAATTAGAGAGGCTGATTTGGTTCTTTGGTTTCCTTCTGACATAGGAAATGAGGTTGGATAAATAAATAGGGAGGATACAGATTAGGCCTCACAAGTTAAGCAGGCGTGTTAAAAATTGATTTGGTTCACAGTGTAGTGCCACTGAAAGTATCTGATCAGAGTTTGACATGATAAAAGCTATTTTAAAGATTAGTTTGTATAGAATGGGTTGTGTGGGGACATGAGACTAGTTAGTTAAAAGGTTATCGAGTGGTGAAATTATGAAGACCTGAACTAGGTTGGTAGCAGCAGAGAAAAAGAGGATTGACATGAAGTAGAGGAAATGGTGAGAGGAAGGAAGAAGTGAAATTCACAATAAGCATGTTTATGTGCAGATCATTTATTGCATGATAGTGTAACTGACCATGTTACCCACTCTTAGAAAATAGGTTTCCCATACTGGTCAGGCGGGGGCGGTGGGGGCACATTGTGACATGACCTGGGTGAAGAAGCTTGACGTATGCGGGCTGATGTGGGGGCCCGGGTGGCTTGTAGGACTGCTGGATTGACAAGTGCACATAATGTTCACCATCAATGTACCTGCGTTTTTGGCTGTGTCCACAGAAGCACCCACGCCAGCGGTTCTCAGACCTCCGAGCCTTGGCACCCCACAGAACTGCAGAAAAGGTGCTGTAAAGCTTGGCATTTCATGTAAACTTTCTGCTGCACGTGGATACTCACCTTGGCTGTGTGCGAAAGAGTCTGACCAAGCAGGTTACTCTCCGCAGTTGGGGAGAAGGGATGTGATTGCTCTCATTGGGCAAGAAGCCTCAGCTCTCAGGCCGGTACCGAGGACAGAGTGGCGTTTATGGCCTCCCGCTTGTCCCGTGTGGGCGCGGGCGACCCTTCCACTCTGGTAGCAGCGCCGAGCCGAGCTGGGCCCGGGCCTGGGGTGGCAGCAGCTCCCTGCGAGATGCCTCCGTGTGATAGTGAGTGCTTCTTACTTTTCCTGACTATTCAATTTTGGTTTTGAGTCTTTTCATTCCTTCAAGGTAGTTAAAAAAAAAAAATTCGGCCTTTGAACATACCCTGCAAACAGCTGGAGGAGACTGGTTCCACCAGCTCTCAGGTAAAAGCCGCAGCCAACCCCTGACGTGGACAAAGGGAGAGTGAAAAGGAAATGGAATTTGGAATATGTAGTCTGAGATTCAAATCCTTGCTTTGCCACACCAGTGGTGAGACCACAGGCAAGTTATTTAATTTTCTTTGTTTCTTCGTAAAAAGAAGGTAACATTATTTACCTTTCAGGCCTGCTCTGATGACTTGAGGTAATGACTATAAAAATAGGCACTGTACTCTGTGAATAAAAATAATTTATTCCCCATCTCCAAAATGTGATGATTCAGTGGTTTTTACTTCTCTGTATTAAGCAACCACATCACAGCTTTTGTTAAAGCATGTGTTTCTCTGAACTATGGACTCTTGGAGTTTGATCTTTACAGACTAAATAGACTTACAGTATTCAGAGCACCAAAGCATGCACTGGTTGCTAATGAGTAATTAAAAATGGAAAAATTAATTCAATATAAGTATCAAAATTTTCTGTTAAAAATCTATTTAAATTGTCATATGTCTTATATCACATACCTTAATACTCATTATAAGGTGTTTTTTTTTAACCACTGCCCACACCACCAAAAAAAAACAAAACCAGTAACAACAAAACTTGTGACTAAAATAGTCAAAGGGGATTTTGGCAGAATTTTCTATCACCTTGCACAGGAAAAGATTCATTTTTACATCTAGAATTAGGAATAAGTTGGGAAAAACATTTTAGTCAGACCAGCATTCTTGAAATAGATTCAGATCACATTGTAATACGTTGTACTATTGAGAGACATGTTCAAGTATAAGTGGTTTTCTTTTTGTTATCAAGCATAGTTTTAAACCTGCTTACAAATCTAGCCATTTCATTCTCAGTAAGCTAAACTTGGCACAGATATTCTCTGCTCAAACACAAATGTGGTTGTACTGTTTAACGGAAAACAAAAATTAACTAGTTTTTATTTATTTATTTTTTAATTTCTAGAGATTTAAAAAGACCAGGAGTATTTGTCCGGTTTTAAGTATAAGCAATTGTGTTGGCTTCATCTCCAGCCTCTTCTAATTCTAGTTACTGCTTACTACATACTTGTGTTTTTAGTAAAATAGTTGATTTATATGTCTTAAAATGGCTTCCATTATCACACAGTGACTGTGTTTCATAAATATTGTTTCTTGAAACCTTAACAAAGGGATTCATGTAAGGTGACTATCAAAGCTGATCCCATTGACCTTAAGAGAGACATTTCATTCTTACTTGTATCTCTATTCATGCCATGATGAAGTCATGACTTATTGTTTAAAACTATAATTTGTGTGTGTGTGAAAATGCAGGTTTTTTGTACTGCCTTTGCTGGGATTATAAAATCTTAATGGTTTTGTTGATATATTTGATTGCTGCCTTACTGAATATGAGATTTGGCTTTAGAAAATTTAAATGTAAGCATTTACAGATAAAGCTTAAATGAAAATTAAAGTCTAGTTTAAGATGAATTTAAGGTGATTTTTACTTTGGTTTCTTTGGTAGTATGCAGTTTAATGCTAGAAAAAAATGTGGATATAAAAATAGCATTGAAGTATTATGCTTTTTAAAAGTTGACACAAATTAATACATAGCAATAATTTGACATTTTAGCTTAAGGAAGGATTATCTTAGTTACTTTTAGCTATAAATTTTCTTAGTGAACGGAAGAGAACTCTTAAAAGGAAAACATCTATATACCATTCTTACAGTTGTAGTAGTTTTTCAAAGTTCTTCTTAGCATTTTATATTTGAGGGAGCTAGAAATTTGCATTAGAACAAATTCAAAGACCTGTACAAGCATAGTAAAATTCAAAGATTAAAATGATCTTTTGTGATTACATACATGCTGTACTCTGTTGTGTTAGGTTATTTTTAAGTTTTTTACTCTAGCATTCTGGCATTGCACTGGTCAGTAAAAGTCAGATTTGATTTTGTTTTAGTAAGAAAGCTTAATGTTGTTTCTATATGCAGAAAATTTACAAGTCATAAAATTTTTACTTTTAACCATTATTATAAAAGAAAATCAGGAAATAATATATTAAAAATATAATACCTGTACTAAAGTTGTAATTTAAACATAGAGTTTATTTTTATAGTTAAAAATTATATTGCTACGGGCAATTCGGGATTTAAACAAATCCCTCAGTGTTAGAACTGTTTTCTATGCTGACTGTTTTTAAGTAAATGGGAAGATGAGAGGCTTTAAAACAAATTAGCTAATTGAAAGTTTTTAGGAGAGAAAAATTACTGTATTAATTTCTTATCTAGTTGCTTTGTAGAACTGCCTTTTCCAGATAATTGAAGATAACCAGCCGTCAGGTGTGACAATCACTTTTATTTTATCTAACCTCTTCAACTGGGAATCTTAGGTATATTGTACACATTCATGCCTTTTAAGAATACATAAAAATAATTTATTCTTGTGATAGCACATGTATTTTTGTTGAGTCGTGTTCAGCCTTTTGCTTTTATGCTATATGACATCAGCATAATATTTCTTGTATCTGATTTTTTTTTTTAATGACTGTCAGCTATTGCATTTTACTGTTGGTATTCATAATTTTTGTTTTTTGCCACGTTCCTCGTTTGATACAAATAAGAAACCAGGTAATACGTTTCCATTTTTTTGAATATTTTATAATCTTAATATCAACCCCGTATCCAAGGTATTATCCCCAACCTGGGGAGTTAGAGGCTCAGAGAGGTTAAGTAACTTACTGAAGGTCAGGAAGCCCTTCAGGTGGACCATGACTTGGGTGAGGTTTTAGTATATGTGCCAATAGGTATACACCTTTGTAAATACTACCCAGATGAGTACATAGAACATTTTCAGCACCTTGAGGGGCTCTCTTTTGTGCCCCTTCCCATTAGCGTCCCCCCAAAGGTAAACTGCTAATCTGATCTTGATCTCCACAAATCCCTCTCTCCCCCTTGATTAATTTTGCTTGTTCTTGAACTTTATAAAGATCGAATCATATGGAATGTATTCTCTGGTGTCAGGCTTCCTTTGCCCGGCATTACATCTGTGAAATCCGCATTGCAATATATCATGTTAGATGCTTTTTCATTGCTGTGTGATGTCCCATGGTATGGCTATATTAAAACTTGTGTGTTAATCTTGTTGATGGACATTTGGGTCATTTTCAATTTGGGCTACTGGGAATAAAAGATGCTTTTTTTTAGTTTTATACATTTTTTAGTGCTCAGTTCTCATGGACATTTACCCAAGATTGAAATTGCTGTGTCTTGAGAATAATGCATGTTGAGCTTTAGTAGTTACTGCCAAACAGTTTTTTGAGTGTACAAGTTTATACTCTCACCAGCAGTGTATGGGGATTTTAACTGCTCTGCATTCTCTTTACGAGTTGATAATTGTCAGTCCTATTAAGGTTTTCCCCTTTCTTTTTAATTTTAATTATTTTGGTAGAGTATCTAGTTTGGTATCAGGGAAATGCAAGTTAAAAGTTACGTTTTAGGTTAAAATTTTTTAATGTGAAAGCATATTCTTATTCATATGTAGAGATTAATACTTGTGTGCATGGTCTCGAATATTGCCGAGTTTTTGTTTGTTTGTTTTTATAAGTGAACCTTGATTGCTTATTTATTTGCTGGTATTAATAGTTTTCCTATAATAAGAAATCACTTGTTTCATTTAGAATTATTTAAGGAAATTTTTAAAGGATTTTAAGGAGAAGTTTAAAGGTCTTTATTCAAGGAGTTAAGTTTACAAATGGCATCTACAAAGGAGACATGGAGAGAACAAGGAAAATTGTATCCAGGAATGTCACAAACTTGAAAAATTGTCTTGTAGAAGAACTTCGTAAAGACCTCGGTAACTGAAAAAGCAGGGTCTTTTTCTGCATTGAAATATAGCAATTACATATAACATATAGGACTTTATCTGGAATTATATTCATTGGATGGTTTACATAATCTTACACTGTTATTCTGCTAAAAATTGCCTGCATTGATTCGTTCTTGTTTTTCCTAGTTCATGCAAGTGAGCGTGTTCGGCTCTCCTGTGTGAGTCTCGGGTGCGCTGATGAGTCAGGCGGTCTCATCTGAAACTCATATATAATGCTAAGTTGTACGACTTGCCATACCAGTTTCACAGTGTTTTTTGTTTTGCTCAAGTAGATGAAAGGTTTATTTAAGTGTAGCCACACTGGGACTGCATTCCTGGTGATCTTGGTAGGTTAATGACAATCTTTGTCATACAGATCAGGAAATGTGGGTTGAGCCTCTGGGATGCATGTGGTCAGTTCATTACAATGCTCTCTCCCAAAGGAAGCACTTGGTAGGTAAGGCAGCTCCAAAAACCTGTCTGTCTGTCTGTCTGTCTATCTAACTATCTGTCTCTCCATCCATCCATCCATCCATCCATCTTCATTCTGCTTTTTAAACTTTTAATACGTTAGTGTTTAATCATATTATCTACTGTGGGACCGCTTTCTTTAGTGAGCTTATAACGCCTTTGGAAACCCAGGCAGATTTCTTCCCACAGTTCATAGGCTGGTTTTGGCCGGAGCATTTTGGTTGGTTGTGAAGACAGTCACGGCGGATTGTGCTGTTGCTTCATTTAGCTGGTTGGCTTTTAACTGAATTAACTTTGTCAGTTCGCGATCGATGCCATTTTTTAAAATGATTATTATTTTAGAGAATGGGTTGAAGAATTGTTTGAAATAAATATGTGTGAAATACAGTCAGTTAAAGCAGTTTGGTACTTAGCAAGCTTCGAGGTATCTTTTGGGCAGTATTTGAATGAATTGTAATATATTACAGATTTCATAAGAATTTCAGGGTGAATGTAGGTATACATTTATGAGGAGAGGAGACAGGTAGTGTTTATTATTTTATTTTATTATTTTATTATTTTACCAGGTAGTGTTTATTCAGTATATTTCAGGTATATTACTTAAATAATACCATCGTAAATCAAAAGCTAAATGTCAAGTTTGTTGTTCATTTGAAGACTGCTCACGTGTGCTTATGTTGTAAGAAAGAGGTGATGCAAAGCAGAATGTATTAATCTCCTTGAGCAAACCTCAAGAATATATGTGATCTTTTTATGGGAATAGAAACTTTGAAGTCAGACCAGGAGAGCTTAAGCAAAGGCAGTGAAGTGGATTAGTTGCTGGTAAAAAGATATCAGAGATATCGAGACAGGACTGAGTGAGTTACTGATTGTCCTAGTCTAGAGTGACATCGCTACAGAAACCCAGTAAATAAGTTATTTAGAGCCACAGTCAGTAGCCCAGGCCTGTCATTTTTTCACACGTCATTTCTGCCTTGAGTAAGTCAGTGTTGAGTTTATGAACTATTACTAATAAATTTACTTTAGAGTTTGAAACCACTGAAGGCTAAATATTTTATCACTTTTCTCCTGTTCTACCTTGTGTGCGTCCGAAGACTCATGAAGTTTGAGGAAATAGCTTAGAGCTCTCAGTGGGTGTAGGAGTGAATCTTTGTAAGGGACAAGGGCGCTTCACTAGTTTTGGGGCTTAAAATCTTCAACATTGAATCACCGAGACTATGACCAGCAATCTTCATGATTCATCATCGATAAGCAACATAAAAATTTTAAAACTTGCTATCAGTTTTCCTTGTGTGAGCCTTCCATGCCACAGATAATTTTATAGCAGGCATGTCATTCAGGATGCTTTAAGTCCTTTCTATAATTCCAGGAATCACAGTGCTTGTGGGTTTCCTCCCTCCCTCTCTTTCTGTGGGTCTCTCTCCTTCTCTCCCTCTGTATGTGAAGAGCAGAAAGATCAGCTTTGCATGACTTTAATTGTATTGCTGTCACTGTTTTGAACTAATAGCGGGGAAATGCCTGTATCCTTTCATGGTATGTGGGAAAACTTAAATAATAAAGGGAAGAGCATGTGTACTTTCTACACGTGTATGCATAGACTGATATGTATCTGGTGGCAGCTTCTTTATTAAGGGTACGAATATGTGTACTTTATATGCATACATATGCATAATACATACGCATGCATGTATTATAAGTACTGGCGACTTTGACAGTAAATAAACCACATCGAACTAGACCGTGGGTGTGAGGAAGAGTTGAGGACAGTAGTATCACGCACAGTCGGAGCTCCTGTGGAACTGTTACACCGTCACCCAGTGTTTTTGGCTTGTCCTGCCAGTTACAAGGAGGTGAAGAGTGATACAGGCTGGTTTTCCGGTAGCTCCACTTGAGCTCTTGCTGCCACTAGAATGAGGTGTGTTCCAAGGAGAGAGCCGTCTGCTGCTTGGAAAGGTGGTGGGAACGGCCTTCATTTCTAAGGTGATGAGCTGAAGGTCACTAAGCTTTGGCCAGAAAGACCTGAATGCCAGACGGAGTTAACGGACCACCCACGTCAAAGACTCTAGGGGAAAGCTAAGTCTCGTTTCAGCCTCTGTGGAGAATAGATTAGATCCTTAAATTTAAAAATTCTTTTAAAAACGCCTTCAATAAAAAATAGGAAAAGGGAAAACTGACATAAGATGCCATTTTCTACCCATCACATTTAGTAAAATGAATGAACGAATGAGCGTCTGCCCTTGTTGATTAGGTTGCAATTGAAGAGCATTTTCATGAACGACTGGTTTGTGGTGTAAAGCGGTGGTGCGTTTTCGAAAACCGCTTTGGCTTCATAGATTAGGAGCCTTACAATCCATGGATCGGATCTGTTGACCTGGGCGTGCCACTCCCCGTGCTCTGTTTAAGGAAGTGGTCGTATACCCAGATGGAGATTTGTGTACAGAGATTTCTATCATGCGGTTTCTAGAACCAGTGCAGCGTTGGAAACAGTGCTCTCAGACGAGAGAGATGGTTACATGAGTGATGCTGTGGTCTCAGGGTAGCAACAGCATACTGTAAGGGAAGGTAGCAGAGTGGTGAATTGTTATATAGAATTATATTTAATCTTGTTTAAAGATAATGGATAGAAAGACACCCGAAAGAAGTAAACGAAATGAAAATATTAGCTGAACTAGTAACGAAAGGTACTTCAGAGGTGTGGGTGGCAGTGAGGATTATTTCTCTCTCTTTTATACTTTTTTCTATATTCTAAAATGAACATTGGTTTATTTTGTACTCTTAAAAGAACAAATCTAAAAACAGAGTGAATAATAACTTCATTAAAGGAAGAAAGGGAGAAGTAGCTTCCTTTGAAAGAGCTGCTCCAGATGTGAATCCAAGTTTGGAAACAGAAGATCTAAAATCTCTGTGGAGCAAGTTCCAGAAGCAGCAAAGTCGTCTTGGAGTGACTAGGAAGGGTGTTAATTTTCTTTTGGAGATCGTTGATCTGTGGAGCACGTCCTATTAGGGTAAGGATAAGAGTAACAACTTTTTTGCGCCCTTTGCAACCAGGTGCTTGATAAATTCATCAGGAATAAGTGAATGAAAGTTTGCCCTAGATTTTGTACACAAATTAACAAGAAATCTCAGCATACCCTTTTGGAGTTAGATAGCATGCATGTTGATAACATGGAGAAGGTAGAGAAATTTGAAGTAAAATAATCACTAGCTTGCTTAGCATATTTTGTCCTAAGAATGTGTATCTTAGCCATGCGCGTATCAGTCTTGAAAAGTGGAATGCTTATTATGTAAGACAGATCTGGAGAGGGAGAAAAAAATAGTTGCAGAGCTAGTTAGAACGGTATGTAGGACCAGTCCTGGGGGCAGTGAGTGTCTGGGCTCCAGAGGTGGGGCCCCAAGTAGCTCAGGAAGTCCCCACTGAAGGTCAGGATTGCTCTGGGAATGCGGTTCCCTTGCCGTATAATATTTGAACAGTTGTGTGTACATATACAAATTATTCTTTAAATTTCAGCCATTTTTAGATTTTTTTTTCCTAGAAAATCTGAAAGTTAAACTCAGAGTCACAGCAAATGACAGGAAGGTTAAAGATAGTTTGGTAGGCAGTGTTAAGTGAGACAACGTTATAACCGTATAAAGAGCAATTCGATTCACCCCTTGTTTTATAGGAACTTGGTCTTGGGAATAAATTGAGTATCTCTAGGCAATGATCCCTCCCCCCATTGAATAATTAGCAGAGGACTTAATGTATCAAATGTCCATTTTTGTTTGTTTTATTGTTTCCAGATTAGGCTATTATCATGGACAACCTTTTCAAAGTTTGCTAATTCTTTTCTTACTCAGACAGTTTTGCTTTTCGCTGTGAAAATTACATAGATTGCATCCTGTGTTGATGTGCTTTCATACCGCTGCTGTCTTTGGTGTCCACACTGTAATTACTAACTGCCTCTCATCTGTTAGTCATCCCTTACGTCCACTCCTGGTTTAAAACACAGCAAGATTGACTGAGTCAAAGAAGTTGTTCTAATTAACATCAGTCGTCCACCAACCACTCTGTATGACCATCTTTAGCCACCTGTTACACTAAGAAATACTACATTTTCCTATGTTTGCTTTGACCGGTTTCGTTTTCTTCCTTTAGATGGAAAGCCCTTTGAAGGCAGGGATTCTGTTAAATTGTCGACGTGTGTGCGAGTTTCCAGCACACAGGTGTATACTCAGTGAACCCAATAAGTACTCACTGACTAGCTGCTGAAAAATTCGTTGCAGCCTCCCAAAGCGTTTAGCATAGTCTGAGTGGTTTGTGTATTAGGTCAGTCTGACTCAGTGATTGGCAGTCCTAGGGTTTCAGGTAGTGAGGGAATCCCTGCTTGCCTCTCACTGATGTCAAGAAAGTACCCAGTGGAAGAGTCTTATGACACAGACTCATCACAAGAAATTCTTTCTGGACTTTGTGGAACCTAGAAGTACAAGTCTAAAAATATATTTAAGACAGATTCTTTGAAAATTTTCTGCAGGTCCTGAGCACTTTACTTTTAGGAGAAGTTGGTTGATTGATCTCCGCAGTGTCTCTAAGGATTATAGTAAAACTGACATGAATTTTACTGTGTCTTAATACCTCTCAGGGATGAGGATACTAGAGGAAACACTTGTACTTCGATCTAAATATGAGAACTTGCTATTAACATTTTGAGTAATACTAGTACATGCTCCTGTTGCTCTTACTTTATCGCTTATAAATATAAAATAATTGGTGCCTTATAGAAATGTCCAGTTTTCTGTATTTAGAATGAATACTGCTTTCTAAGTGAAAAGGAAGCTCATAACATCTACTCATGCCATTTGTGTTACAATAGTCACTACTGTTTATCTTAAATATCAGTAAATCTTTATAAAGGGAATGAACTCATATTAATAGTCTTGACTTAGGCCTGTCGGCTAAGACCTCGAGGCATAATGGTTTTGATGAAAGAAGCAGATTTCTGTAAGAACCATGCCAGAAAATTTGAGCGAATGCAGGTATCTGTGTAACTAGATTTAATGGAAAACACGATGACTTTCTTAGTGTTATGTGTAGGTGATACGATGAAGTAAACACCTGGCAGCTTTGAGATGGATAATTCACCTGGACATTTTACCCTCCCCTTAAAGGAGGGGATTTTGCATAACTTAGAGACACATTATAGAGGAATCAGATTTAAAAAGTTTATTCTAGCTAGGAACAAAAAGCATTCCTGGTATAACAGTGGAAAACTTAAAACATCATAGGAAAGAATGCAGTTTTGCTTCCTGCTTGGTGAAGAACATCGTAGTAAGTTAAGGCTCTTTCGCTCTGTGAGGAAGAAAATGGATGAAGCATAGTTCCCTCAGATCTCCTCGGGATGAGTAATTTCTCGAATGTTCTGAAAACAAAACCAGAGTGCTGCTTTGGAGGTCTTTGGGAATGGAGGTCTGGCTCCTTGGAGTTGGTCAAGGGAGTTTCACAGGGCGCACTGCCCCGGGCTTGGTGAAAAAATGGTGCCTTTAAAACAACACACCGAACAGCCCTTGGGCCCTTCAAAACCAAGTTCAGTCTCCAAATCTAAATCAGACTTTCTTTTCAACCACATGGTACTTTGACTCAGAGAAAACCTGACTCTTTACTGTTCACACCAACCTGGTTCACCAAGCACAGATTCGCTGTAGGCGTGTGTCTAGATTGTTTCTGAAGGTGGTGCTGCGTTCTCCTTATTATTCATTACGTGGATGACTCTCCCTAGAAAGCATGTCCTTTTCAATACTTTGGACAGTTCGTTATTAATGGAAGAGGACCACATTCAAAGCCACGTTTCTTTAGAGTTTTTCTATAAAAGTTGTAATCATCTCTGTAACTGCGTTTCTGGCTGCCATAATATTATACCCAGCGTTTCATCAGAATCCGATTAGGGCTCGGTCCAGTCCTGAGACCTGCTCATTTCTCTTACTATCTTGGTTCCCCGAGGAAGGCTTTCAGGACTGCCAGCCATGCGGCCCACGTCAAAGCACGAGGCTTGTGGCAGGAATGTGGGTTTACCCTGTTAGTGTTGCAGAATCACTTCTGGTGTGGAGAACCTTGCTTTTCTCCTGCCTCCTATAGTCTGGTTTGAGATTATTTTTCTTGTGGTTTTGGTTTGCAAGTGTGTACTCATGGCTTTCATTTCCTTTATTCCTTTCCCTTCCTTAACACAGACGAAGAAGGGAATAATTATGAGATATTTTTGTATTTGTTTACGTTGTCAAGCTATGCAGGCGACTTCCCTTTTGTCTTATAGAAAAGAAACCCAGGATAGTTAGAATATTTGAAATCGTTAGTTTCAATTTACTTTCGCAACACATCTTTCATTGTTTTTGTTGAAATATAACTTGATAATATGGTTATAATTGAAATGATTTGGACATGAAAGAATTTACCCATGATGACACCATGTTTACACAATCAATTTTGGCGTTTTGGTGTATTTTCTTATAGGTCTCCAAAAAGTTATTCTGTTGTTGTTGTTGTTGGTATTGAAGTTCTTTTGCTGGGAATGAAATTCACAGATCAGAATTTTATCTCATTTTCTCAATACTTTCTTTTTCTTAGAGATATTGAGGGCCCAGCGAAATCACCATGATAAAAGGGGAAGAAATCACAGATGGAATGACTTTTATAGTATCAAGAAACTAGATGATCAGGCCTTTAAAATCAGGGCCACATGCCTCACCTGATTCTGTAAGACACAATCAAGAAGAGGTTGTGAGGCACACAGTGCCTTCTTCCTGAGCATGCTGAAACCTCTCTTTCCTTCCCAGTGTTGTTGAACATGTTAGAGATTTAGGGCATCTAAATAAATGAGAAGGCCCGGCTGTGTAGGAGTGAGCAGTGTCGATCTGCCCTCCTTTGGGATGAAAGGAGTGATAACGGGTAGGAAGCGTCCCCTAGTGAGCGCCGATTGTGAATCAGGGCCCCATTGCCACAGTCCTGCTGAAAAACATCAGGGGAAATCGTTAACTTCTCGAAAAGGTAGAAGGCATGTCATTGATTATCTAGCTGAGAAAGACAGTGGTCTTCTTCACACTTATAGCAATACAATTTTAATATTCCACAAAAGGAGATTAACCATTGATGAAAGTTTCAGAATGCTTAAATGTCGGTCTTTTCCATTCCGCTTTTTAAAAAAAATTATATTTTACATTTAGGAAATCAGTGCTGCTTGGTTCCATAGGACCGCCTCCCCCCCCCCCCCCCCCCGCCCTGCCCGGCCTGTGTTTTACTTATGTGAACCGAAGGCGAATAAACGTTTCCGGCTTCTTGTCCAGTTTTGCAATCTGCAGAGTGTGATTTCTTCAGTTATTTCCCTCATGGAGGAGTTTAGGGAGTTTCATCTTTTTAACGTGACCTTCTAATAAATGCTGTTTCTTATGATTTCTTAAGTGGTTTTAGACTTCTGTTATTCCTTTATCTAGCACTTGGAGTCTAAACTCATTTTCACAGAGGTGGCTTTTGCCTTTGCTCTACAGCTGAAAATAGGTAACTATAGGTTGGAGAAGCATACTATACTTTGATACCTTTTTGTGAGTCTTTTTGTGGTATTCTGCGCTTTATTTTAAAATATGACTTGTTCATGTATTTGTGGACAAGGAAGTGGCTCTGAAATTCACTCTATCTGTGAACCGTTTATGGCCTGGTTAACAATTACCTTCTAAATTCTAAAATGGGTATAAGCGAGAGGGGAGACTTACATAAACATTTAAGGATTAAGAAGAACTGAGGTATCTAAAATCTTCTATAAAGGGCATCAGATATAAATATGGTGAAGGAAGGAGACTGGATTTTAGGTGGTAAGCACACAATAGAGTATACAGATGTCACATTAGAAACTTGTACAGCTGAAATTTACATACTGTTGTTAACCAATGTTATCCCAGCAAAATTAATTTAAAAAAGACAAACCTGGAAAAAAATACCTTCTGGGCAATACTACTTCTGTTCCTAAAAAGTTTTTTTCTGGGTACCTTTAAAAACAAATACATAACTTATTCTGTAATTTCTTTCATTTTTAAACAGAAATTTGATTTGTGAATTGCATAAGCATTAAGTTTCATCTGTGTGAGGGGAGGGTGAGGTTTGAGACTAGAACCCACAATCTCTTATTTTCTCAAAATAGCTCTTTTCAGTCTCCTGTGTTACCAGTGTTAGGAGGACAAGTCATAGCTCTTTGCCTGGAGTGGTAAGTTATACCACTTTTAAAATACCATTACTAAAAACAGCTCAAGTTTCTAAGCTGCCTCACATTTTTAAAAGCATTGGAAAGTATTTTTGGACTTGCTAACCATTATTAGATGGAAGTATAAAGAAAGTGTGTGTGGTTACTTTGTGTTAGGGAACTGTGGTTGTCTGGGGGAAGGGTTACAGACGTCTGATTCCTTTGGGACTTAAATATGTTCACGTACTGTTATCAAGTCATGGGCACAAGAGAAATTCAGAATAGCTAATTAGCCTTTGCCTCAGAGTTTACTATTTTATAAATAGGGCAAAACCACACTTGTGGTTATTTCCATATTATTATTGGGTTAACTGATTAAGTAATTTGACTTGCCCTTTACCTGTAAATGTTTGCTCCCAATTTTAGACACGGCTCCCAGTAATAGTGTAAGGTTGTTTCAAATGCGATTTCTCTAATGAACATTTCCCCCAATAACCTGTCATCGTTAGTACATTTCGAAGTGTGCACGTCCACCTGAGTTGTGTTCTGCTTTCAGATTCTTCAGGGTCAGTTCTGGGTATTTGATTTAGCGGGACTCCTGGAGGAAACCTGTGAATTCAGTGTCATTTGTGTCACTGAGAGTACACGTCAAGACCGTGAGAAGATTTTATACCATATTCTGTATTCTAACTTGCTGTTGACTGTAAAGTACAGTTTGGAATAGCGACTTTTCAGGAAAAAATAAAAGAAACACTGTCACATTTAATATACAAATTGTAAGACACTTCATCTTTAGAGAAAGTATGAAAATACGTATGCTTAAGAAGGAAAATACTTCTTAAAATTATATAGTAATTTTTATTTAGCAAATGATTTTATTTTTAAAATTTACAAAAGTATTTTCCAAGATGAGTTCATTGAAACAGAAGTGCAACGGGTGTATTTTAAAAGTATGAGAAATGTATGTTGATCCGCAAATTTGTGAAATGTTACGTTAAACTAAAAAGCATTCATGAATTGTTAAATCTACAAATATTTCAAAACTTATGCTACTACAAACCCTTTTTTGGTCAAGGAATACAAATCAATTTAGGAAACGTTGCTATATGGTAATATTTTTGTGACATGTTTAAGTCACTGGGGTTTTATTACTCCAGGAATCTTGAAAATAATTTCAAGACATAAAGGCCTAAAATTGTGTTATCTTAGGGAATTTAAGACTTATAACATCTTCATTTGAAGAAACAATGTAGCCATTTAAAAATAACACCTTTTTTTTTTCTAACTGGTATATAATTTATTTGTCATCGTTGTAGATTTGAGAGTGGATTTAAAAGTCCGGAAATTTGAACACTGAGGTGGGAGTCAGAAGACCTAAGTTCTAGGCTTTTTTTTGGACTGACTTTAATCAGATCGCATAGCCTCACTCACTGAGCCTCCCTTTTGCCATTTGCCTAATGCACATAGTAATTGCAGACCCCATCTACCTCACGGAATTGTAAAGCGAAAATGAAAGTAATATCAGTAGGTATTTTAAACTTGTAAAGTGTTAGTGTAAGATTAGGGAAATAATTGTGCCTTAATTAAGCAAATGGAAGTTTTGAGTGTCTTCAGACCCTTTGTTTAGACTAAGGCCCTTTATTTGAGGCTGGGAGAATTTTTTGGAGCTAACGTGGAATTTGGAGATAATCGTGATACTCTCTTTTTGTCATTGAGGAAACTGAGGCCAGCAGGTGGTAAATGATTGGCCTTGAGTCTCAAAGGGCGATGCAGGAAGCCTCTGACCAGTCTTGGAGAGAGGAACAATGAACTACCTGTTAAGTCAGGATAGTCTTGAGCATCTTTCTCCCAGATATTGTTACTTTTTATGATGGAATGTTAGTATTATCATTTTAAGTTCCTAATTATGTTCTTGTTCAGTACTCTGTTTTGACTTTTACAGTATATTTTAGATAAAATATTAATGAATTACTTTGGAGTAATCAGAATTTTTTTCTTTTGTGTCATGTTTCAAAAAAAACTTTTGACAATTACCATATAATTGAAATTATGAGAGAGAAAAGATAAACACAAGGCCATTTATAATTTAGATTACTGTTATGTTGTCACTTACCTTTACTATTTTGACGTTTAGAGCGCATAGGGTTTGTTAACATACGCCCACCACCATACTCTTTATGTTCTGAAGAAAAAAATGAGGTCTGTTTCTTTGTGAGTGCTTTTGAAAATGTTATTCTTTTTTCTTTGCCGCAAGAATTTACGAGACAGAAAATAGCATTGCTTATTTTTGTTGGCCATACTTAAAATAACTGGGAAATAAAAGTGTTATCAGTCAACACACATTCGCTAAGTACCTTGTACAGAGGCATTGTGCTGGTACTACTGATGATGTGAAGACATGCTATGGTCTTTTGCCCAGGAATTCATGAACATACTTATTTACAGTTTTATTCTTTTACAATGTGAGATCAAATATTTTTCTGTGTTTAAAAATATGTGGTAGAATAATTTTCTCTATTTTTGTTCTTTTCGGCTTCATGTGAAATTTGAATAGAGAAATTCTGCAAATAGAAAAAAAGTCGAATAATTTTAGAGCCCTGAGAATAATATTATGAAAGGTTAAATTGTCTATGCTTTAATAAAAGGAGCAGTTAAAATTATTTTAGTCACTGGAATAGTGTGTTTGTTTAAACTGTAGCGCACACCTAGACAGAAATAAATCTTGTTAAAACAGCAGCTTAACTACTGACCTGGCTTGCTTTGCCCATTCTGCGTCCCGGAGTCCTGACTGGAGTGAAGTAGAAGCGGTCTACCCGGCATATTTGTAATAATATCTTTAAGTGGCTTTTTAACCTGATACTTTATGAAGAAATAAAAAGGATTAGTTACGCATGCCCTGAATTTATAGTCTGAAACGAGAGCCCAAACATTTTATTATATACTGTAGTTAACTGAAGCATGTTTAGATACTACAGACTGCAATTGACCTTTTGTGGGATTTGGGTTCAGTCTTCACTTCCTTCTCCCAGAGGAATTTAAACCCTGGGTCACTCTGCCTTTTGATTTGATTTCAGTATTGATTATAGACGAAGGCACTATATAATACATTATACTTTCTAGTCTGTAAGTTCCTTGAAGTCAGGACTTTTTTTTTTTAATTATCTACAAAGCCCGTGTATCCCTGTTTACATGTCCTGGTGTTGTAAATATTTGTTGGATAATGAATGGATTTACATGTATCTTTATGCATCATAGTTCTCTTTTGTGTCTGATGCTAGTCTGGTTTATACTAGTCTATCAGAGATATTTCTTTTTTGCTTAAAAGTCTTTATTACTATATTTTCATTACAATGAAAAGTAATTCGTTTTTATTCTGGTTATTTATTGATTTAAAACAACAGTTTACACCTCACAATTCTGTGGATTAGGAATTTGGTTGGGCACAGCAGGGGTGGCTTGTCTCTGCTCTTATGTCTGGAGTCTCAGCTGGAATGACCGGGAGCTGTTAGGAGCCAGAACAGCTGGGGCAGGCTGGACATCTCCTTGTCTTTTTCCTGTGGCTGCTCCACGTGGCTGGATCAGGCTTCCTTGTCGTATGGTGGCTTCTGGGTAGTCAGACATACTTAGCAGCTCAGGGCTCTAAGACCAAGGGTTCCAGAGTCTCAGGTTTGATCTTCAAGGCTCGGAAGGCCCAGAATTGCACTTCTTCCCGACTCTGTCGGTCAAGTCAATCGCTAAGGCGACCCCATTTTCAAGGGGAGGGCAGTTATCCTTCAATTCTCGGTGGAAGGGATAGCAAAGAGTTTATTGCTGTCATGAGTCTTCCAGAGTTTCTGTTCTTTATGTATTACCTGTCATCGTTATTATTAACCTCTTTAGGCTGCAGTTTATTCTAGGTTGCTCTGCAGAATGTCTGCTTGTGAGTACCTAGAGACCAGGTGACAGCGCCTGTCTTCCTTCCTGCAGACTGTAGTTGTGGCTTTACTGCCTGGAGCACTGTGTGTTCTAGACCTGGGGGGGGGGTGGGGAGAGGGGTGGGAAGCGGGAGGACTGTTAAGTTTCTTTGGGTAGAAACAAGAACTTCTTGATTGGGTATTCATGCTCAAAATGAATTTTCTCCATAATGTCAGAGGGGAAATACCTGTACCTTATACCTCTGCAAGTGTGGTTTGTGTATACCATTTCCTAACAGGTAAGCCAGTGGTACCCGGAGATTTTGATTTCACGAATGACTATTAAAAATTTCCCCCAAAGACAGGAAACTGACACCAGATTTTGAAATTTGTCAAGTCACTACATGAAAAAAAAAAACAATGACCACTACCATTTCAGGCATTATAACCCCACAAAAAAAGCTCATAATCTAATAATAAAGGAGAATCCGCAAACTTAATAAAATTTAGCTTTATAGAAAAATAAAGCACTACTTTTTTTTCTCGTTTAGGTTTAAACCTGGAAAAACTTTGTTCTTGAGTTAACACTCAGAGACGTTTTGGGAACCACTGGTAGGGCCTTGTTTTGATTTGTCAGCAGAACTTTTGAAAAACAAAAGCCATACGTGGTTTTTTAATCCACATTTTATAGCCATATTTATTATATAAACAATGGGGAAAATTAACTGGTGTAATGGCCCGTATGAAAAACACCCACTTCTGCATATGTTACTAGATTACTTTTCAATGAAGAAAGATTTTAGTTTCATTAGGACCTAGTCAACAAAAACAGACTTTATCAACCAAACATAAACAAAACTAGCAAATAAGGTTGAAGTAGCTCTGCGCAGCATGGCCGGGCTGGCCGAGCTGCTGCCCACGCCCTGCTGCGCTCGGGTTCCGTCCACTGCTGCTGGTCAGCTGTGTGAAGGTGTTGCAGGTCTCCCCGTGATTTGTTTTGAACTTATAGAAAACTTCGTCCCTCAAGATAGCAAAGACATTAACATACTGCTAGTCTCTAATCCCATTGTAAGAACAAAACACAAGTACTGAAATTCAATGTCAGTTATCAGCTATGTAATGGTCATTCATGAGACTTAGCATATTCCTATGTGAAGTCATTTTAGATTGTCATCAAAATGAAAATATATTAGAAAATGGCTTGGACCTTGAGGTATATTCTTGGTTTTGGGACTCCCAATTTGGAGGAAAAATTCAGCCACATTAAGTTGTTTTCCTCATTGTTGCCCACCTTAGGTTTTAGAATTGTTTTTTGATTTTTTTAAATGCAGTTCCTTGTGTCAGATAAAGTCTTCCTTTCGTCACAGCCTTTTTCCCCCTTGACTTCTGTCTTTTATCCTAGTCTCTTCGGATGTCTTCCATCATCTTTGCTTACATAGGTGTAACAAGCCAATAATCGAATAATCTTCTTGGTGAAACTTTTTAGAGCAACTCATTGTGTCCTATCTTTAGGTGAATGGATGCTTGTGGCTGTTTGTAATAGCTGGATATTAGAAAGCATCTTCTCGATATCACATCCTTTCTTCTGGGTGAAATGAGGTGAGTGGAGCAAGCAGTGCAGAGAAGCGGAACCTGGCGGCAGGAGCCGATAGGCAGCAGGGGAGGCAGCAGGGGAGGCGTGGGGCTGCCGGACTCCACTGGTGCGTCTTCCTCTGGCTTTGCCATGACTATGTCCCTCAGCCTCTGACTTTCAGTTTCCTCTTCTGCAAAAGGGAATCTATAGGTGCCTATTTGTTAGATATATTAAAAGTAATGCCTCTAAAATTTGTACAAGAGTAGCTGACCAATACTTGGCACTTAAGGCAAGGTGGAGGTCTCCTCGTTACTCTGCATGTTTGGGATCTTAGAACACCCATCTCCAGATCTTTCAAGTTTTATTCATATGTTGTATGTTGGATAGTTTAGCTATAAATTCTAGATTCACAACTAAGTTACAAGCCTCTGTCATTTTGTGTCCTTAATACCCTTCTGTGATGGGAAGGGGGACACATATTGGATGATGATTTCCAGGTTTCTTCCAGATCTGAATTTTTATTCAAAATGGTACTGTTACCACAGGATCCAATTTCTTCAGGTTTTTGTTAGAACCTATGCACATAGTAAAATGGAAAATTGCATTTAAAAATTTTTACAATGGGGAGCTCTTTATAGGCCCACACAATGACTGAAGTATCTTTTTGATAATATTTCTCGGAGTACTTGGATCCATGAGTTGGCTCAGTGAAATCATACAGAGAGACAGTAAAAATCTGAGCAGGTAATCACCATGCTTACTCCAAGGTTAAGTGCTCCGTTTCCCAACGTAGTTAAGTTGCAAAGCTTTTCTCCTGCTGGTCTAGTGCTCATTTTTGGAATACCATATTCTTTTTAGAACTCTAAAATATTACCACACTTAATTAGGTCATATAAAGTTGTAATTTTACTCAAAGGAGAAAAACCTTTCTGTGATGTAAAATTATAGCCATGAACACATATTATATGCACATGTGAGCTGTTTTCAATAAAAAGAAAATACCGTTGTTCTGGTGCTTGCTCTTTTCTTTTTTCTTTTCTCTCCTCTTCTCTCCTCTCCTCCCCCCCTCCCTCCCCTCCCTCTCTTCCCTTCTTCCCTCCCCTCCCCTCTCTCCCCTCTCCCCTCTCCCCTCTCCCCTCCTCTCTCTTGTCCTGTCCTGTCCTGCCCCGGCCCATCCCGTCCTGTCCTATGGGTTGGTGCACCTCAGCAGGCGATCAGAGTAGTTAGAACACAGGTGGGAGTCTGGAGGACCTGGGTTTCACATCTGGCTCCATCACACGTTCTTCAGCTTTGGACGGATTGTGTTGCTGCCTCTTCTTGTAATAAAATGGGTAATTTATAACATTTCCCTTTGTAAGAAGACATTCTCCTACCCTCTTCCATACTGTGTGCGTTTAAAAAAAAATGCTCTCTTTATCATTGAAATGATGCTTATCTTTATGTGGTCATGTACTGTTAAAAGAGTGGCCTTCCTGTAGGAAGTGGGAATTGACAGTGACAACCCTTTGGGGAAGAGGCCGGTCCTCAGAGAAGAAACAAACTCAGAAAGAAGCCTTTGGTGGACAGAAGGTTTGTGCCGCTCCCTTTCCCTGCGAGGCTGGATTTTGAGGGTACCGCTGAGTATTGCGGGTTCAGGACTGCCCCTGTCCTGTGTAGACAGGTCACATAGCTTTCAAGTTAACTTTTGGTTTGCCCCATTTTGCTGCGCCATGGCCTCAAGGTGAGTAGCACACAGGCTTGTGCGTGTCGTGCTCAGGACAGAAGGGAAGGCTCTGTGTCCGCTGCAGGGGTCAGTGCAGCATCACGCAGGGGAGGCTTAGGGGACACTGAGTCTCTGAGACAAGTTCCCAGTCCTATTTTCTCTCTATTGTTAGTTAGTATTTGCAGGATATACATCTTGTGTGTTAAAGAAGGCGGATGTTTCCTCTCAGACTGGTTTTACTGTGAAAAATAAACTGATAAATACATAGAAATTCTCTACTGTGTGGTGTATACAGTATCTTCAGTAATCATTTTAAAGAGAACGAAGAAAAACATTACCTACTTTATTGGGAGAAAAACCGTTAAAATTCTACTCATGGTGCCTTTTGGCCTTTTCCTGGGGGGATGGGGTGCTTGTTGGTTGTGGGTTGGCACATTGGGGAGTCATCCCTGAGCCTTGATCTCTGTTTAAGACTTCCTGCTCAGTGAGTTATGTTTTTCTTTCTTCCTCCTCTAATTCTGTTGAAGACTATTATTATGTGATTTTTTTTTGGCTGAGCACTCTACTTAAAGCCCCAAGACCTGTACAGGATGTCGTTTTAAACCACGAGTCCAGCAGCACGGTCAGAGTGGGTAAAGCCTCACCCTTGCCCTCAAGAAGCCCACGGTCTGCAGGGGAAGATAAATTTTAGCACAAGGAAGTAATAGTAATGATCACGATAATTTGCATGACCAAATCCTTATTTCCTATTCACCTATCAGCACTTTAACTTTCTTCAGTCTGATTTTATCTTTATCATTCCAGGCCTTCAGCAATTTCTGTCCTTCAGGTAGACACTGTTTGATTCCCGAGGGTTGAACAGAGTTGTTGGCCACCCTCTCCTCAGGCGATCTCTAAGATTCTGCAGTACTTTGTCTCCGTCGGACCTCTTCCTGTCTCTTAAGTGATTTCTCTTATTCTCCCTGACCAGTTCCTTTTCTGCATAATTTTGAAATGTAGGAGTTCCCTAGGGCTCAGTCTCAGCTCCCGATCTTTATTACATCTCCCTGGAGATCTTAACCATTTCTATGGATTTAAATGCTATTTTCAGGTCAGTGACTCCAAAGGTAGTATTTTTAGTCATCTTCCAGATTTGAGCCTTGTACACGCAGCTGCATATATCAGATTAATTTTTCTTCTAGGTCTGTCTCTGGGCAAGAATACTACTCTTTGGAGAGTTACTGTTTTATGTTAATTATTGTATATTGGCTCTGACCATGGTAGGTGAGAGACAGAAGTGACAGGAATGGTTGTGAGATCTGTGAATTTGATGGGTATGTTATTTTTTATTGAATCATGCATATCAATTGTGTGTACCTGCCTGTAGCTTAGGAATTTTTTAAATGGTGATATCTTATTTTTTATGTATTATGGCTTAGGAATTTTTTATATTTAGTGTAGATGAAAAGTCACTAAAATTAAATTATAAATCTAAATTTTTACTTGTTTAACTTATATTAGTTGTACTTTTTGAGGCATCTCATTAAAATAACAAAAGAACATCTTAAGATCGACTTTCAATTAATTTTAAGTACCAGTTTTAGAAAACTGAAGATTCCTCTGAGCAAATTAAGTTATATGTATAACAGAATGAATAGTTGGGAAGAATAATTGGAAGGTTAGTTAATTAATGCTGATATGTAAGTTATAAAAGCTCAGTGTCATTTTAATAGTCTTGACATGATACTGCAGACCTGCTTTAAAAAGACTTTGGGAAAGAAAATTCTTAAAGAATTTCATTAGGTAGAACCCTGTATACAAAGAAAACATGAGCTTGTCTGAAGCATACTTAGAAGTTAATCAGTTAACTTTCAAGTTACTCTACTGTGGTCTAGATGGTGTTGATTGCAACATCAGTTTAAAAATTGGGGAAGAATTTTACCTTGCGTATATAGTACACAATCTTTACATGTTATTTACATAATTAAGACTTTGCATCACAACATTGGGATTTTAATATTATAATATTTTTTTAAAAATCTATGAAAGCTATTTTTAGGACTTTTTATCTTATATAAAATAGATGTCAAATAAAAATATAAGGTCCTACTCAATATTCTGACGTTCTCACAGTTAAGTCTTGAAAGTATAACTTCACTCGTGCTATTATGATTTGAAACATGCTCAGTTAAAGGTATGTTTTATATTCAGTTGTTGGGGAGTTTTCGTGCTTTTGAGCAAAAAGTGGAAACTAAATCATTGTACTAATCATGCATTACGGGTATAGGCCTGTGGTGGGTGTATGTTCAGGTATGCTTGGCTGGAACTGTTGAAAACTCTCAAGTGATCTGAGTGGTACTTCTAGCCTTTCTCCATGTCCTCTTCACTTCCACCAACCTGCCCGACTGGCTCGGTGCCTGGGTGGTGCTGGCCGAAGAGCAAGAAGCTCAACAATAGGACCTGTGTGGGCACAGGAAGGGCGGCAGCCGCGGGCCCCCGGCCAGGAGCACGTGCCACGCGCTCCGCCGTCCATCAGCGGTCTGGTTAGCCCTTCGGCTGGCAGATGTGTTCTTGCTTGAGTGCCAACATTGATGCATCAGTGATTCTTCCTTTGATTGGTGGCAACTCCGAGAAAATTGTGAGGCTACGTTTGGGTCAGGAAGAAAAAATTGTCAAGATTCAATTACAATGTCAGCCTGGGGTAGACGACGTGGGGAATGAGCTTTGCTGTTCCCGTGCGTACCATACCAGAAACCTCAAGAAGCCTGTTTTTAGGTTGATCACATTTTTGCCATCTTTTTCAAATCAAGTTGGCAAAAATGATAGCATTACCCAAGCGGCGAGCTTGCGTAACGGCCCGCCCTGCGGTCCGACTCGGTCCGCAGCCCGGCGCTGCCGCCGTGCGCGAGCCCCGCGCAGCCGAGCGGACGCCAGCGACACCGAGCGCGGAGGGCCGCGGGCGGCTGGAACTGCGCGGCACGCGTGAACCCTCCGCCCAGCGCTCTCCAAACGAGCATGCGGTGCCCGGCAGCTGCTGACGCGGTTGGTGGTGGCGGGGTTGGAGCAGAACGGCACACAAGGCCCTTCTCATCCTGTAGTCACACGGTGCTCGTCTAGCTGGCACTGCGCATGCGCCTTCATTTTCTTCTCTCTCTGCTTCCTGTGGCTCTGTTCCTAACCATTCAATAATTAAAAAGTAATGATAAAGTCAAACATTGTGCGTATGTTCTCCCAGCCCTTTCCCACCTTTAAAAAAGATCGTCAGCCTATACTTTAATGCTGCCAGCAGTCTTTTTCTGTGTAATGGAGGCTCAGTCCTGGCTTATTTATTTATTTTTCCTACAAATTGTGATGCGTTCGTTACTAGTGCACCCTGATAGTTGACGCTGTGCTCAATATATGTTCACACCACCATTTGCTGTTGGAACTATATTTATTCCTTAGTTTCCTTTATTCACACACAGTAACCTTAGCTATCACATAGGAGGAAAGCGCAGGGACACACACACAGGTACATTTATTTTATTTTATTCTATTTTATTTTTAAATTAAATTTATTGGGGGTGACATTGGTTAATAAAATACAGATTTCAAGTGTACATCCAGTAATATTCAGTAATATGTCGTCTGTAGATTGCATTTGTGTTCACCCTCAAAGTCAAATCTGTCATAATTTGATTTTTAAAAAATTTGAAATTATTTTAGCATTTAAAAAATTGAGGTGTAATTTGCATTCGAGTGTACCCACTTTATGCGTATTTAAGGATGAGTTTTAGTAAATTCACATGGTCCTCTGTGTGTCATGTGTATGCCTTTCTTTAGCACCAAAGAAGTCCATTTTAGAACATTCTGTCGGCCCTGAAAGTTCTATGCGTTCCCTTTCAATCATCCCCACATCCATTCCCTGACCCAGGCCAGCACCTGTCTTTTCTGTCTCTATAGTTTTACTTTTTCCAGAAATTTCAAATAAGTGGAATCATACAATCTGTTGTCGTGGTGTCTGGCTTCTTGCATTTAACAGTGTTTTTACGGCTCATTCATGTCTTTGCGTATCTCAGTAATTCGTTCTTTTCCATTGCTGGTGACATTTCATTGTATGAATGTACTACATTCTAAAACTATGCATTCTCCAACTAGTAGACACTCGAATGGTTTCCATTTTGGGGCAGTTCTGAACATAACTGCTAGAAACTTTCGCGTACAGCTCTTTATGTGGTCATTGTCCCGGAGAAATGAAAAGAAACCTTTGGTGAATCATCAGGTTAAACGACGAGAAACTTCCACGCTGTTTTCCAAACGGCCGTACGTTTACTTTGCAGTCCTCAAGGGGTGTGATGTGAGCGTTCTAGTTTCTTCATGTCCTTATTAACACGCGAGATATTTTACTGAACGTCTAGAATATTTAGTTTCGGTTTTCATTTTCCTAATTACTGCTTTTTTGTATGCTTTTCCCATTGTATATCTTCTATGACAGATAAAAAAAATCTTCAAATATTTTGCTCCTCTAAAAAAGTTGAATTATTTGTTTTATTATTGCGTTGTAAGACTTATACATTCAAGATAGACATCTTTTATCAGATAATTATTTAGCTCTTTATATATTCTAAATAATTTATCTGATAATTATTTTGTCAATATTTTCAACCAATTGTGAGTTGTGTTTTTATTTTTTAAATTATGTATTTTGAAAAGCAGAAGTTTTAATTTTAATGGAGTTCAGTTTATTATTTTTTTTTCTTTTATGGCCTTGAAAAAATCATATCTAAAACCTTTTTTTTTTTTTTTTTTTTTTTTTTGCCTAATCTATAATAAGCTCATAAGCTCTGTAGTTTTGGTCCTTACTTTTAGCTCTATGATCCTACCATTCTGAGTTAATTTTAGACATGGTGCAAGGTAAAGGTTGAGGTTCTTTTTTTTTGCCTCTATACATCAACCAGATTTGGACACCGTTTATGGTGAAGACTGTCTTTTCCTCATTGAATTACCTTGCCGCCATTGTTGAATATGAGTTAATATAAATGTGTGGGCCTGTTTCTAGACTCTGTTCTCTTTTATTGTTTATCCTTGTGCCAATGCCCCATTGTTTTGATTATTATAACTTAATAGTAAGATTAAAATCAGTTAGTATCTTTCAACTTTTGGTGTAGGTCTTAAAGTAGCCCTGGTTCAAAAATATCCCATGTTTTTGTGTCTCTCTGGAGGGTTATGGGCAGATAAAGCCATTAGGACATCCCAGGGAAAATCATTTCTACTTGGGGTCAGGTCGGCCTGAAGCTTTTTATTTTTCATCACTTTATTGAATCACCTGACTTAGCTAGCAGCATCAACAGGGTCATTCACCATTATAATGCCTACTGTGTTCCAGGGGCTTTAATACTTATTTAATGCTTTCAGGGTGCAGTATAGTTGAGTCACAGCAACATTTCCTAGGTCTCACACCTAAGGTGCTGCTAGTGATGTAATATCAGCAGCAGCAGTATTTACATGACAAAGCCAGGTTTTGAAACCTGGTCTGTCTGATAATGCTTAACCCTAGGTTCTTTCGGCTTTCCCACGCTGTCTTCTAAGAGCGGCCTCTTGCTTTGCGGAGAGGAGGTGTATCTTTTTAGTTCATACAGTGGAAATAGTAGTGGTAATAAGAGAGAAGAAGATGACATGCATCCCTCTGCCTTTTCTCGCGAGGTTGCTGTCTGCCCCTCTGTCATGCTTGGCCGGCCTGGGCGGTCTTCTTCCCCTCTCTCTCCCTTGAAACACATTCCTAAGGTAGCTTTGTGAAAACTGTCAGGACTGATGGAAGAGGAATGGGATGTTCAGTTATTATAGAGTTGTTATTGCCTGTGCTACTGCTTTAAATGGCTATCAGTTCCCTTAGTAACTTATAAAATATTTTGTAATTCTATGTTTAAGTATTTTATTAATTCCTTTTGTTTAAAATGTCACACCAATATATCATATCCTGTGGAAATTGTCCATATCCTTATGTGTCTTTTATCCTTATGTCCCTTCTATATCTATCTTGAGCATGGGTTTAGCATTGGTATTTTCCCCTTGAATTATATTAGCATATTAATAAAAAGTCACCGAATAGTATAGATCAAGCTGTAATAGTTTAATATCATTCCTACTAATACCACAAGTTGTAGTTCTTGATCATTGCATAGTGTGATGCCCTTGAGCAAATTAGTTGTTGTTATAGAATTATAATAGGCCTAAGTAGGCCAGTATAATGCTTACATTTACCCTAGGATTGCTGGAAAGAATTGATGACTCTCATTACATAACACTTTATTGCATACTAGTGACTGCCACTTGAGGAGAATCCATTCGTTTTACTTACTGCGATAACTTCTTATTTGCATACAGATTTCCTTTTGTTTTTCACGAATCATTGCTAATACCCTAGCTATATTTCATTGCATATGATGATCTCCAGGCCGATAGGTCCTGGTAAAAATCAAAATGCAATTTTTTCTGTCTTTCCCCTTTAGACCTCTTAGATTATAAAGTCTGATGTTTTCAGTGCCCTAGAAAAATGGTAATTTGGGTGTTAAATTACCATTTACATTAGCTTTTTTCTGCTATTAGGTTCTATTTATTATTCTAAAGAATAAAGGGCCCTTAAGAGAGTTAATACTGTTTTCAGTTTGATAATCAGTGTTATTTATTACTGATTAGTGTCACCTGAAGGAAAAAAATTGAGTAACTGAATTGTAGAAACATTCCTTGAAGCTGTACATAATAATCAAAAAGCCATAATACTACTACTAGCAATCAAGTCATTTTTCTTAGGTCTATAAAATACACAAAATTGGTAAACATCGCTACATATAGAATATCAGAAGCACGTATTTGTTGTTTGTACTCCTCACAATGCGTTTGGGAAACCAGCTTCTCATGCACTGTGGACGGGGGTCCTGTGTGGGTCTGGGAACATCCTGCGGGGTCCTTCATCATTAAGCTCCTTGTTCTCAAAGATACACCCAGGAGAGGCTTGGTGAGCAGTTGCCCGCATATCCCAAATGATCACTTCCCTCTTCTTTTTCTTATTTAATCAACGTTTGCTCTTCACTTTGTCATGATTGCCCTATCCGGCATCATTCTTCTATCATTTCACTCAAGACTTTTTTTAAGAGAAGTTATTCAGTCACTTTTGAACTTCTTTCTTTAAACAATTATGACAGTTCTGTATTGATAAACTATAAATCCCAGCAAACGAGGATGGCTCTGTGAAGTGTGTTTACTTATTTACTCAGCAGATGTCTGCTGCGGACCGGGTCACAGAGTGCTGCTGGGCACGGGGCTTGCCTTAGCGGTGCTAGCGCCCGGCCGAGCAGGTACCAGATCATCAGTAAAAGGCGGGCTCTCAAAGTGTGCAGGGTCAACACCTCATAATCCCCAGTGAAATATGACCTTACATACTTCATATTGTCTTGTACATACAGAAGTAACGCGCCAAGTCTGCTTCTGGATTTGCCCTGCAGTTTAACGGAGAGGTGTTATTAATGGTTATTACTTACATTGGTTGTAAACATCACGTTTGCTCTAATGAGTAACAGGATTCTGCATTTTTAAAATTTGTGTTTGTTTGTTTATGTTGCAGATTTCTCTTGGATTTGGCTACAAATTTGTAGATCTTCTGCACTGTGTACAGGCACAGGTGAGTTAAAAGTAAGCCTTTCTGTTGGAATATTTTGATTTTCAAGTAAAATCAAATATTTCAAAGTTATTTATAATTTAGCAAAATATATGTAAATGGATATAAAAATCTAAAACTAAAAATATATTTGTCTGCATTTCTTTTATTATGGAAAGTCTCTATGAATGTGCTGGAAGTGACATTTGAAGGTAAAATTACCATATTTGTTTATCAGTGTTTACTGTATAAAATTGGGAAGATTATACATACCTGTTGGACAAAATAAATTATAATTTCATAGCCTGGTGAAATGTTTATGTATGTTTTTATATGTAAATAAAAGAATATCTGCTATAGATTTTAACAGCAAATTTCAGTCTTATGGAGGTGGATGTTTTAAATTTAATGAGCGGGCTTTTCTTGTCCAACCAGTCTGAAATAGCTTCTCAATCATTCCTTATCACACAACCCTGATTTATTTTTATCAGATTTTGTTATTTATAGTCTCTCCTACTAGAATATAAGCTCCATGAACATTGGGACCATTCTTGTCTTGGTAAAGACAGTGTCCCTAACTACTAGGATAGTGCCTGGTATATAGAAAAGACTGAATAAATGTTTGTTAAAAGTAATTATGGGGTAATAAATATTAAGAATTTATTTATATTCAGCCACTGAACTCTACCTCTAGAAATACAAACAAGAAATAGTCCTTTATAGTTTTTAAATTTTATTTCTAAATATGAAGTTAATTTATATCAGATACTTAAAGTATAGAGCTCTTAAATGTTCTGAGAAATCACCTGTGTTGCATATTTACATACTCAAATATGCTTAATCAGGATAGATTTCAGAGGACAGCGCTTTCAGTGCTGTGTTTATTTTGTCATTCCCTGGAAGAATCTGAACGATGAGAAATGGACAAGCGTGAAGCAGGTGCGGGCGCTTCCCACCTCCGTACTGGATTATGCTACCAGACTGACTGTGCTTTGTGATATCTTTATAGAGAACAAAGTGGATTGGAGAACTCTCCAGTTTTTAATCTCTGAAAACCAAATAAGTTATCATTTCCCACTGCTTGTCACTGGACACAAAATGTAACTTAGTTTTCCGTTTCTAGTTTGGGGAAATTTTTCTGCACTTTATGTTCATGTTTGAATTCATTATCAAAGATAAGCTGTGGGCATGAGCTGACCATCCATTTCCCTGTGCCCTTGGGAGTTTTAAGTATTCAGATTGGTTGCTCTTGTTGGGTTCTTGTCTCCTGTTTTGCTGTATGGTTTTTGTTTTCTTTTCATTTTTGATCTCTTTTCATTTCTTTGGGCATTAGTCTCCTCTACCACCATAATTTACAGAAAGAACTAAATCTGACCTTTAGGGTTTTTTGTTTGTTTGTTTGTTTGTTTTTTTAAGTAAAATTTTAGGAACTACACAGACATTTCTGATTCACATGTCATTTACCAAGTGCAATTTTCAGAGATTGCTTTGATAATACTAACAGCAACAGCTATTATTGTTCTCTTGCTGTGTGGTAGGTATTATGTAAGTGCCTTTTAGTTATCTTCAGAATAACAGATAAGGAAATTGAAGCTTAGAGAGGTTAAGTGACTTTTCCAAGGTCATATCAAGTCAGTGGCAGCTTGCCACTCCCGAGACTTGATCTTAACCACAGAGCTCTATTCTCTGCTTAAATAGCATTGAACATAAGCATTTTTGTGGTAATAAGTATAATATGGGAAAATAATATTCACATTTGAGGACTTTTATTTAACTTATATTTCATTAGCAGGTCTCAACTATTAACCTTTATTTCAAATAAAGAATTAGGACAATGCATTTGAAATTTTTAATGACTACCTACACAATTAAAATTCCACTCTGCCCTTTTATTTCATACTCACTCTTTGGGGAGCAGGCCCATGAGAAAAAGCCATAGGGAGTCTTTTTTCCATTAGAAATGTGGCATACTATGAATCAGCATTTTTTTTTTTAATGCCTCAGCCCTGATAGTACTAAGTGGTCTCCCATCCAAGTACTAACCAGGCCCAACCCTGCTTAGCTTCTGAGGTCAGAGGAGATCAGGCACATTCAGGGTGACGTGGCTTGAATCAGCATTCTTTATCCCTTGCAGTATTAGAAATTTTAGGTTACAGGTGGCATCAGTGGTTTGTTACACTTTTCCTATAGAAAACAGGGCATGTGAAATATAGTGACTAGAATTACTTAGAACCCTTATCTTGAAAATTGTACTAATTTATATCTTTGGGGAGATTTTTCTAATTATTTAAGAAGCAAAGTGGCATAGCTTCAAGGTAGAGCAGTTTGTTCAGAGAGAACTTCTTTCCTTAATTCTCATAAGAATATTTTGAATCTTAACCTATAATATTGTGGACAAAGTATTCTTGAAGACAACTTTGTTTGAATATACACTAAAATTTGATTTGAAAAATACGATTAATTATACTTTCTCACACTTTCCCCAAAAGGATTGTATCTGTAAGTGTAAACGCAAATTCCAGATTTGAATGTATGGAATTCAGTAGTTTGAATTAAAAAGAAAAAATTTATTTAACAGACCAAAGTGCTTCTTAATCTACAGCTACATCAGTATTTCCATTCCACTCACACATTTTTAGCATTTTTAAAGTTAGCCAATAAACGTTTCTTAGAATTGATAGTCAAAACAGAAGCAAGCGTTAATTAATCCATTTGGCAATGTAGCCTTGAAATGTAATTTTCCCTTGCTGTGGAAAACTGAACTCACTGGATTCATATATACTTTGGATTTATTTGTAAGTTTACTTTCTCTACTCTGGAGGATTAGGTGTGGGGTGAGTGGGCAAAGAATTGTTCATACATACTCAGTAGAACCCAGTTCTTCAATACGAACGTGGGGAGTTCTTCAAGCACAGGAAAGCATGTACTTCTTGTGATACTAGTTCACTTTGTTGTGATACTGCTAAACACTAAAAATTATGTTAAGCATAAATTATGTTCATGTTGGATATGACATGGTCTAAAGTACATTTCAAATGAATATTTCTTGCATCTTAAATTTCCTCTTTGTTCATGGATGTGAGAAGATTTGTGCTTAGATATCTGATATCAAACAGAGATTTAAATTCCCGTGAAGATGGGCAGCTCCATTTGAGCCGTACATCTGAGGCTTTGAGCACTGTCCACTGAAAATCAGTATTAATCTAAACAAAAGCTTAGACTTTTAAATATATATCTTTTGCTTTAGCTAAAATCCGCTGACATTTAATTGTCTTGCTACTTTTGTGGTAATTTTCTTCAAATGTCAGCATGTAGGCAGTGTGATCTGCTAAATAAATATTTTAACAGTTGACAAAATGCCCTCAGTCATTCAAAGTGGAATCCTAATCCTAGCCCCCCTGAGTAGACTGCTCTGCTCTCAGCAGGCAGAATGGACAGCTGAACTCAAGACACAAAAGGCTTACTGGTGGGTTGAAATTACCTTCCAATGGGTGTTGCTGACACAAAGCCATCAGTTGGAAACTATTTGTAGGACAGGTCAGTTTTTACTATTCTGCTTTGCTCCCCTTTTAATGCATACATTAGTGTAAACAGGTTGGCTTCGTTTTCCCCATAAAACTAAATAACATCCAGCACCCTGAGCTTTCCTTTCTCTTCCACATTCACTTTATCTTCAGTCCACCCCGCTGTCTTTTTGACTCTCCATCCTTTCAGAAATATCTGTGGGTTACATTATGCTAGCCTATGCTATGCATTGTGGGAAATATAAAGAATAATTACCGAAAATTATTAAACTGGAAAAGGAGTGCCAGTGCACGTTTAACTCCATGTCTCTTTCCTTGCCCAATATTTTTTTTACGTTGAACTTTGGTTTTCAGATTTTTTTCTTTTATAGAGAAAACTGAGCATCGATTTCTGAATTTTACATCCGTTCCCTCTAAAAGTCTTAATCTGCCCGTACTAGTAGAGGTCACGGCAACGATAACAGCAAACGCTGCCCTGAGTAAATGTTTCTGTGGCGTTCGCAGCGCTTTCAGAGGGTGCTCCTGGCGGGGGGGGGTGGTGGTGGTGCCCGCGTCGCACCCAGGTGTGCTGCGCTCAGCGAGGCTCAGGCGATCGGCGTCCAGGAGGGTGCCCCGGGGCGGGGGGTGCCCGCGTCGCACCCAGGTGTGCTGCGCTCAGCGAGGCTCAGGCGATCCGCGTCCAGGAGGGTGCTGGTGTCGTGCCCAGGTGTGCTGCGCTCAGCGAGGCTCAGGCAGTCGGCCTCCTGGCCGTCCTCATTTGGGACTGCGGCCGTGCCGCCTGCACAGGTCCAGGCAAGCCAAGAGCTGTCAGTACTGGAAATACAAGAGGACCTGATTTTTTGGTTAATCCAGAGTCTAGAACAGCAAAATTTAGAATTACGGACAGCAATTTAAAAAACATGTTTTAAAATAAAATCCGTAAGGATGTTTTCTTGGATTTTAACAGTCGCGTTTCAGTCGAGAGCTTTTTTGCTGAGAGCATCATTCGTTTTTTTTTAATTGAAAGCTTCTGAGTGTGACTTCTGTTGGCAGAGCTGATATTCTTTGGAAATAGTTCAGAGCGAAAGTACTGTTAATCTGTACCTTGCGTGGATCCTTTGAGTTACTGTGTCTTAGGGGAGGCGGCAGACGCTTCTGAGAAAGTCAGGAATCGGCCGCGCTTCTGCCCTCTTCCTGTAGAGGCGGCTGTGTGCGTGGGAGTGGGGCCGCGGGGCCTGCAGATTGTTGAGAAGATGTGTTCTCTTGCCTTGTTTTGTTATCGGCCTTTAGATTTCAGTTCAAACTCCTATATTCTACTTATCTGGATAGTAGAGTTGTTAACTATAAGGAGAAGGTCTCTGATAAGCACCACCATAGTAACTGTAGGGGAAAAGATACACGGCATTTGATTTGGGGTCAGTTAGAAGGATTTTTAACTATGCCATTCAGTTTCACTTTGGGAGGAGAGTGACAGATATGTTATTTCCTGGGCAGGTGTTGCATTTGAGTCAGCTGACCTTGCCAGAATCCCCTTAAAGTTAAAATAGCAAATAAAATAAGGCTGCTTCCGTGTTTTATTTTATTTTATTTTTTAAGCTATGATTATTTATGGCATTCTCCACTGTTTACAACGTCTAGGTGTAAGGGATAAGTTAAGCATTTATTCAAAATTGTCCATATCCATAAGATGAATTAAGTAGGGTTTTTTTTCTTTTTTTTTTTTTCTATCGTTCTTTGGCATGAGACTATAGATGTTTCCACTGGGATTTCTGTTGCTAGCTGGAAACTCAGAAAAAAACGGGAGAAAACCAGAGAAGGTAACAGTAAATTTTACAAATTGTGATTTCAACTTAATTCCATGCATTAGGTTGTCTGAGCACTGTTTGCTTGGTCATGAATAATTCACGGGTGTCTGCAATCAATGGAAATGTGTGTTTTGGCCTCGTCACAGCTCCACCCCTGCAAGGGGACAGCAGGGAGTATGCGGCATTTACTAATGGCCACGTGGGAATTTAAACGCGTACTGTAAATGTGCATGGTCCGGTGTCGGAGGCCCTCTCTTCAGTACGTGTCTCCCTGGGAGGTCGATTTTGTGGTGCCATAGTCTATAGAACTGTTCGCTTTCACTCCTTTTTGAAGTATTCAAAAATGGTGAATTGATTTAGAATTCATTAATGCGAAGACTTTGCTTTTTTTAAACCCAATATTTTTGGCCTTTTTGGTGCCGGTTACATAAATTTCATTCGCAGAAATCGTATGCTTGAAATGTTGTGTTCTCACCCTAAAGGACCGAAAATTTGGTACCTATCAATATCACAGAAGTGGAGCACAGTTTTACCGCGCCTCTTGGAGAAGTGGAAAGGACTGAAAAGCAGGAGTCGGTGGGCAGGGTGAACCTCCGTGGGAAGAGGTGTGAGAAAGCTTGTGAAGGGCCTGCTGATGCCTGTGTGAAGCCTGAGTCTGTTAAGTCTTTACCTAAACCATTAAAAAAATGTGTAAGGAGAACCACCGTATCTTAACTATTGAACTCGCGGCTTAAATTAGAATAGACGGAGCTGGGGCCAGAATGAAAGTCGATCTTTCAGTTTCTTTGAATTCTTTGTCATCAAAAAAGCTAATCGATCTAGATTTCTAATTCTCTCTTCTATATGGCAGTTTTATTACAGTCCAGAAAATAAACTCTTATTTTCTAGGTTATAAGATAGAGTGTGAAAATAGAAGATAGTTTTGAACTAATGTATTTGGAGAATCATATGGTGGTTACTCATGCTATGATATTTGACTAGTATAAAAGTGTAAAATTCCTTTGACTTAAATTAGACAAATTAGGTTGGTTTCATGAGTCTTATTAATATACAGTAGTAGGTTTTGTTTTATTAGCCCAGTGGAATATAGATTTTAGATTTTTTTTTGAAACTAGATACTTTGGAACACTTACATTTTCTCTAAGTAGAAGTTAGGCGTTTAATGTTGCTACTGCTTCAAAATATTCACAAAGTTTCATAAAATCTTTATTGTCTAACATATATAAGTTATTACTTCTTTGAACTTGTTCACTAGCTTATTTATATGATATGTCAAGGTCAGGTTCAAACTTTTCTTTTTAAAGTATCTTTTGAAAATATGAAATGATAGCCTTTTTGTAAAATACTGCTGTTAATCTTTTACATTTATTTTTATTTTAACATCCTAAGTACCAGCGCATATTGCTTTAAACCTGAATGTGTGCTCACTGTATTTTTCTGTTTTCATCTTATTTTTTCCACATTATCTCTAAAAGGAAAAATGAAAACAACAACAACAGCAAAACCCCTTTCTTCTTTCACACCACAGCGGCTCATCACTAAAGCTGTTCAGTCCCTGGCCTAAATCCGGCTTGCAGTGCGGGACGCTGTCCCCACAGACATCTGGCTGCGGTGGCTGACCTTGAGTCCCTGTGGGGTCCAGGACTGCCACGTCAGGAGCCGTTCACTTACTTCTTGACCCGCTCCCATTTTAGGGCTAGAAAACAAGAGGCATTTATTATTTATTTATTATTTATTCCAATAAATTCGATAACTTTGGTTTATTGTGATATTTCTACTTTAGTGTCCCTTTTAATTAACTCATTTCTACTGGGGTCTCTATTGATTAATGGCCCCATTTTCTACCAAGTTTGAAGAGTGGATTATGGAAATAACATGCCTGATCAGTGTTTATATACCTCAGTGAGATGTCATGAGGTAGGTAAAGGTTTCACAGTATTTCGAAGCAGAGATAAATGTAGGTTAGCTTGAGAGGTAGAGAGAAAAAAGGAAAACGGAAAAAAGTATTTACTACTTTTGTTGGGGCATGGTTCTCTGGCCTTTACGTCTGTTGTATCATTTTAAACTCAGTACATTCTTTGTGTCAGAATGGGAAGTTTGTTCTGATGGTGTCTAAATGCTGACGTCAAGAATAAACCACTTTTTATTTTCAAAGCATTCAGATTTTAGATCCTAGGCCGTGATGTATATAGTGAAACAGAACCTGGTGTCTTTCAATTCATCTGCTTTTAATTGAATCTTATAACAATTGTAGACATTTTATGCCGCCTTCTAGACTAGTTAAGTGGGGAAAATGATTCCGATCTCAGAAAAGGAACGTTTTTGATTAACTTATCCCATTAGATTCTGCAAAATGAGCTTTGTCAGAGGAAAGTGCTCAAAAGATATAAATCAAGGATGTGAAGGAAATTGAGTTAGAAGCATACTACTTCATTAAAATTGTTTTTGTTTTATAGAGCAACATCGTTTTTTTCTTGTTTTATTCACAGAACCTTTTTAACATGTTCATGTATACACATGCAACTTTTCTGCATTAATGCCATTAAATATATACATTTGTTTTATTTAAAATCACATTACTATATTACCAAAGATTAATAATCATGATGGGACCTGAAACAGAAGGTAGGACATGAACACAAATTAAGATGTATATGTTTAAGTCATCTATTTAATTAAATGTACAGTTTACTTGTATTGGTTAAATTTCATAGTGATAGGCCCATCAGCAGTGTGGTTTCAATAGAGACATGAATGTGGAACCAAGTATCACCAGCAGATACTGTTTCAGTCATAGCACAGAGGGAATAGAAAGTTCTCAGAATGGAAAAACCATTGGTAAGTGCTAGCTAGCATGCATATTGTGTTTATCAGGTAGTGTTCTAAGCTATTCTCATAATCATTTAACCCTCAAAAAAAAAAAAACCCTATTAAGTAGCTGCTGTTATGATCTCGTTTTAGAAATGGGGCAAAGAAGGCACTGAGGGTTTCGGTGACTTGTCTCCCGATGTGCACCTAATTAATTAGCTAGTTGGAGGCAGTGTTGGAATTCAAACCCCGTCTGTCATTGGTAGTGTTTTACCTGTGAAAGTTTATTCTCTTAAAATATAATAGAAGATAAAACCAGACCATTGAAGCCAAGAAAAAATTTAGTAGCATGAAAATAAAGCACCAGGCTAACTTCCTAAGTGTGGGTAAGCTTAGCATATGCTTGCTGTCCCCTGCCTCCCAGTGACGGGGCCCTTACCATTGTGGCTGCCAGCAAAACTGAAAGCCCATGAAGCTGTTAAATTGTGTATCATATCAGAAGTGACCGGCTGATTAATTAATAAAGGAGAATGCAGGTCACAGAAGTAGTGGTAGGCTGTCCATTGGCTCACGCGAGGTTACATAGATAATGTGTTCAGTGAGATTTGTGTTTAGGTGTTCTGTTAACATTGGTTATCTTGTTTCGAAGGATGGAAAAGGGTCCTCTTTTTTCATATTCCTCTCTTTAAAAATAACTTTAAAAGTTTTCCTCAATTAAACAAATCCTTATAAGAAATTTCCCAGAATTTCGATAGTAAAATCCTGTGACATTTTCACACAAAGAGAAGAAAATGTTTAATTCGCAATCAAATTTCAGTTATTTAGAAGAAAATGATATTTCCATATTTATAAGACTGACTAGAGAATCCTTTTAATTACTTTTAAAAAGCTTAGTTTATATTGAAGTAAATTTCTATTTCATGTTGACTGTATTTTATTTTAGATAATTCATGATTCAAATTAATAGACATGGCATTTACATTTCACAAAATGTTAAAAAATTAGGTCACCCTCCCTCTCACATTTTTCTCTGCTCTTTTTTACTTAGGGGAAATTACAGCTGCTCTGTGGGATCAGTACACAGTGTTTTCAGTTGCTTATGAGTTTTTGTGATATAATTAACAGTATTTACCATAAATACAAAAAGAAGTTTTAATTACCACCTCAAATTTACTTTATTCACAGCTGCCGTTTTTTTTTTCTTAAAGCTGTTTTTAAGCATATACATACATAATAAAGTTTAATTAATCCTGTGAAATAAGCTTTCAACGTTTTACGAATTCATGTCATTTCTTAAATCACTGATTAAATCTAGCTCTAAAAGTTTTACTTTGAGTCTTTATATTGCAACTCTTGGTCATTTAAATCTCTTAAAAAGTTTGTTTCACATGCCCTCTAGTGACAACTTGACCACACCCTTCTAAAATGAAGTATGGAAATAATATTTTTATAAATCAAAATGTAAAGGATATCTAAGAAGGAAGCTCTTCTTGCATACCTACATTTAGCTAGTCCTGGATATATGTTTTACTTTGTCAAATTTTTTTTTAATTTCTATTTTTCAATTAAAGTTGACATTCAGTATTATTTTATATGTGTTTCAGGTGTACAGCATAGTGGTTAGACATTTATATAATTTACAAAGTGACCACTGATTAGTCCCTACCCACCTGGCACTAGACATAGTTATTACAGTATTATTGGCTATATTCTCTATGCGGTACTTCACATCCTTGTGACTGTTTTGCAACTATCAATTTATTTCATCAAATTCTTAATATCAGCCCAGGAGAGAGAAATTATTCCCATTTTATAGAAGACAACACCGAGGCTCATAGAGGTGATCAAAGTCATATAGTGAGGTAGGTAGCTCTAGAATTGGAACCTGGGAATATGTGTTTCTCCACCAAATCTGTTCTCTTTCTAGTAGAACATAGGTCCTCGTCTAGTGATGCAAACGGACCTTCTTGATTAGGTGAAAGCGCTGATTTGTTTTTAATTTCCCGGCCAACTGACAGTCTTTTTCAATTTAGTCTATGTTCATTTTTGGAGCAGTTATTGTACACACCGTAAAGTAGAAATGTGTAACGTATACAGAAGCAGTATGTATGGCCTTTGTTCCACTTGCCTCTCACAATATTAGAGAGAAATGGCAGATAAACATTATGTTGCATAAATAGGATTACAAAGCAATGTATTAACAAATGTAGTGTGGTAGGAATACAGTGTAGGAAGGGCAATGGACGCTGGGCCCGCTGCTGTCCGTCTCTTGACACTCCTGACCTTGCGGTTATCTTACTGTGCAGTCTACAGCCCTACTGTGTATTCTGGATCATTACAACAGGAATAGCTGGAAATGAAACACAGAAATAGGGCTGTCTTTCCTTGATGGGACTCAAGTGCCACAAAATAGCTGCCGGTGACAATTTCAGTTGACCGTGTCTTGAGAACGTGGGCTGTTAATGGCCACTGCTGCCTCACAAACCCAGCCCTACTAGCCGTCATATGATAGGGGGACCCTTAATGCTTGGGTTCATACAAAGCACTGAGTACATTCTTAAGGATTTTAATTTACCCACTAGAGTTTAATAAATTGTATCTGCTGTATTGTCTAATTGAAGAACACTTCTAGTTGAAGAGGTATAAAAAACTTGATGGTGAAAAATTATTACAAATATAAGAATATGTCCTTTTTACAAGCAGTTACAGGTACATCGGACAGAAAAAACTAGAAAGGTCCAGTTTTATTGACCATCTTAAGTAAAGCCTACTTAGAGACCCCTTTATTCTTGAGATCAATTTGAGTCTAATCTATTCTCCCACTTCAAATCCCACTTCCCTCCCTCCCTAAGACATCTTTTTCTAGTGTGTGGTTTTCTTCTATCGAGATAATTCACAGAAAGCACTTAGAACAAGGCCTGTCACTAGAACGTTGTTTTTAAAAATTCGCCTTCGTCTTCCTCCTCCTCTCCTCTCTCCTCGTCATTTGCTTCTAGTCCTCGCATCCAGTTCCTGTCCCTTTTCTAGGTCGCGTGATAGTTCTGAAACTTTCAGCTGCAGTTTCTGGCTGAGCTCCACAGATCGCCAGGCCATATACTCCTTTCAGTTTTTTCTTCTGCTTTTTTCATCCGTTTTGTGCATTAAAAGTCTTATATTGCCAGGGGTAGAAACAAGGCTTCCTTTCTGAGTAACAACCCATAATCAGTTGAAATCATGGTTCGCACCCAGACACGCGTGCGCACGCACAAGCTCGCACAGTACGTTAGTAGAAAACCCGGACTCTGGGCTCTGAGTAGGTCGTCACTACATGTCAGAAGTGGATCCTACTGCTTGGATTTTTGTCAGACCAGATCCTGTACTCCCAGCTGGCACCATGAGTAATAGTGACAGAATCATGGAATTTATGAGAGGGAAATTTTGCAGATGTTGAAAAACAAATCCAGTATCCTGCCGAATTTCACATAACAAATTAGTAGTAAAGATGGTATCCAGAGTAGAATTATCCTGTCACTGTGTAGTCCTTTTCTGGACAGTTGTTTTTGTAATAGTTGATATGTGCATGATAGTATACCTTTATTCATCTTTATTATCAAACTGTGTGCATTTAGTTAGATCTGATGAACATGGCTCATACTGAGATGCCGAATTCAATATTTTCCCTTTACATTGCTGATAAATAGACTCTCCTAAAAGCAAGTTAGGAAAGAGCATCTTACATGTGCACACGTCGTTGTCTGTTGGGGTGAGTAGGCATTCTGTAATATCTCCTACCCCTGTTAGAGGTTCATTATTTTGTATTGGTATCAGATATTCAAAGTAATAGACCTAAGATCTGTAAGATCTTAAATAACAAAGAAAAAATTATCCTTAGGGTGTTATATTTACTGAAACAGAGGATATGGTCATCCACTTTTAGGAGGGCTGAATAATGATGGAGCAGATGCGGTGATGGTGGTGGGTAACAACCTGTCGTCTCACAAGCATTCTGGTTGGGGGTGGTTTTATTGTATAATTTCCGTTTGTAGTTGTGAAAGCCTGGAGTTCTAAAGCTTAATACTTTTTCAAAGAGATGCCGTGAGTAGCTGTGGAACATACCCCCACATCCAAGCCACTTAGTCCGAGCTGTGGCCCTGGGGCTAAGGCAGGACACTGGGGCAGAGGGCCACGTTTCTCTCGTCTCTGCAGCCTCTGATTCTGTTCAATGTGGTCACTTCTGCTCCATCGGAGAAGGCCCAGCGGGGTGAAGAGCTTCCTAGTACGGAGCTTTCCCGGGAATAGTCCCTTAGCCACTTGTAGTTAACTTACCTTTTCCCCTGATCTAGACGCCATAGCATAGTGTCTTCTTTCTTCCCAGCTGCTTATGCTCCCTCCGTGAAATAGGGGTTGAAGTTACTGCCCTACAGAAACGTCTTTCATTCCTGGAATTTCTCATGTATTTTTCCTGAGTTTTAATGACTGGCTAGTGATGCTTGGTTAGCATCTTCCTTAGACAGTTGCGTGGCCAGGATGCCTGATAAACATGCCAGCCCGTCCTCCTCCCCCCTGCAGACTGCGTGCCTGATGGGACGTTCTTCCCGCACAGCGCGCAGTGGCTTCCCGTAGGCCGGGGGGAGCCGCTAACCGCCGCTGCTGACCACCCTGTGGGAGAGAGAGCCTGGCAGCTTGCATCGTGTGGGCACTAGCACTCGAAACTTGGTTTTTTCGATTTTTCTTTGTCACACTGTTCTTTCACCATACTCCACCAGTCACTGAGTGTAAAGATACTGTCTTAATTTCAGTATCTTTCCCTACCTCCAAGGAAGGAAATACAGTTGAGATGAACTCCCGATCTTGTAACATTTCCTGAATACTTTATACAGAAAAACTGGTTCACCCTTCTTCCCTCACCCATAAGGAAGTAGTTGGCGGACGGAGCATGAAACTCGGTATTCCTGCATCTTGCGTGAAATCGGGAGACTTTGACATAACTGGACCTAATCCTTCAGTCTGACTGAGTCAGTTCCCTGGAAAACAACTGAATTTGATGCCTAGTCAGAGGGCGACACAGGTAGACGATTCCTGATGTGTGGTCCCGGATTCTTTTGACTGCCCCAAAGAAGCTCAACGCAACCCACTATGAGCAAAACCGGAGTTTATTTCCTCACATAATTGGGAAGTTTAAGGCTACAACTGGCTCAGGGCACATTTGGATGGGAGGATTTAAATGATGTCACCAGAACCTTCTCTCTTTAGTCTCCAACTTTCCTCTGTGCTGGCTTCTTTTTTCGATTAGGACTTTACGTGATGGCAGAGAAGGTCCTCAGTGGCTCTGGCTTACGTCACTTTAACAGCCAGTGTTCCTTTTATAGAAAACACTTTTCTGATAGCTCCAGCAAAAATCACTGGAATGACTCACTGGCCTAGATTATACTGCCCTCCCATTTCTGAAGCAGTCCCGCCCAGGGCTAGTCCCTCGGCACAGTAGGGGTGGCATAGAAGCATGAATGTCTGTTCCACTGAGGACCATATAACCTGACCGCGGAGGGCGGCTTGCCTCTATTAGAGAGAGGTAGCCACGATTGATATTTGTGTTTTGTGTTTCTTTACTGCTTTATTATTATTATTTTTTAAGCATAGAGCCTAGAAAAATTCTACCTACTCGTAGGAATTATTCAGGTATGCCAATAAGTGGCTATTTCTCATCAAAGCCACAAATATGTGTTGAGAGCCCACCGTATGCCATTCATTGTACTGGATCCACTGGCTATAAGAAAAGACGGGTTTTGTTGACTTGGAGCTAATATTATCGTGGGGATGATGGCATATAAAAAGGTAGAGGGAAGCACCCGTAGGAGGAGGAGGAGGAGGCAGTTGCAGGCACTGAGGGCAGCGTGTGCACAGGTCCAGTGGTGAGAGAGAATAACCGGAGTGGTTCCTCTTAGGTGCACAGAAGTGGTCGGAGAGCGGGATTGCAGAGGTTAGTGGGGCCAGATCACCGGAGACTCTTTTCCTTGCTAAGGCATTTTTACTCTGATCTGGGGTACTGTGGGGATCCAAGGATTCGGTGCAGAGAAATGAAATGATGGAACTTATATTGTAGAATGAATCGCCTGCACTGGGCTGAACGGACGAGAGGAGGGCAAGGCTGGCAGCTGAGACGCATTTAGGCTATTGAAGTAATCCAGGTGAGGTGATGATGCGAGCCGAGGGGGCGGTGGCACAGGCGGTGGAGATGAGGCGCTTTGAGCGACATTGATGCAAGTTGTCAGGAAGGGGTAATCGGCTGCTCAGGGAGGGAGGAGTTATTCCAGGTTTGACAAAAGACCTGGCTTTGTCTCCTTTGGACATCCAGGCCCAAAGTGAAAACAGTACAGTTGTTCATCAGCCGATGAATGGATAAACGAAATATGTTTGTACGTGCTACAAGGTGGATGAGCCTTGAAAATGCTATGTTTAGAGAAAGAAATCAGCAATAATAGGCTATTGTATGATTCCATTGATATGAAAGGTCTTGAATAGGCAAACCTATGGAGATACAAAGTAGATTAGTGGTTCCCAGGGACGGCTGGAAGCGGGGGGTAAAGGGAGAGACTGCTAATGGAATGAGGTTTCTCTCTGAGGGTTGAACTTGTCTTAAAAGTCATTGCGGTGTTCATTGTACAACTCTGAGTACACTAAAAAGTATCGGTTCACTTGTGTACTTTAAATGGGTGCATTGTGTGGTGTGCGAGTATCTTAATAAAGCTGTTAATAACAGCTATGAATATGAGAGTGAAGTCACCCTTAATTTATCTAGACAATGAGCTGGGAGAATTAGGCATATAGAATACGTCAAGAAATGATAGTGAGGAAAGAGTGAAAATCTGGAAAATGCTTAAATGTCTAACAATGGGAGAATATATCTAACAAGTTGTGGTTTATTCTTAAAAGAAATGACGGTAAGAATCCTGATAGTTAAATGCACAGAAGATATTAATAACTTACAGATGTGACTTGAAAATATTATTTGTGGAACATTTAGTATAGGAGTAAAATATCTTTACAATTCTCTAACCCTTAATATGATTATTAATATGTTACTAAAGAATCTCATTTTAAAAAAATAAACAATATCTTTTAGAAATACTTTATCTTAAAATGGAGGGATTTTTGGTCTTTAAACACTTTCAGGGTTTGTTTTGTTTAACTGGATAATTTAGTATATTGCACATTTTCAATGAAGAACCATAAACAAAGTCTGAGTTTTTTAAGAAGAGGAAAGGAAAGATTGTTACGTAGAACAATAAAAAAGGCAGGGATAATAAGAATGATAATGATAACATAGAACAAAGGCACAGCGGGAGAGAAAGCACGCTGTAACTGGGAAGGTACAATAGCACAGCAACCTGTAGGGTCTCAGAAGGAAGCTGGACTGTTCAGCATCACCCAACTCGTAGTGATGTCTGTCATTTACACTTCATTAAAAATATTTTTTGACAGTTGAGTTAGTTTAATCCTAAGATATGAGTGTAGTTTAATCCACAATTAGCAAAAATATTTTGCAAACCTTTTGGCCCTTTTTTCTCATTTTGTTTTTACATAATCCAGTCAGGATAAAAACAAAAAACAAGCTTCTCTGTTTTAATTAAGAAACCAAAAAAATGAGAAGGTGTAGAGGTTGCCCATGTTTGGGATTGGGGAATAATGTGTAAAAGAGAAAGTGGAGAAACTTTCTAAGTTCTGCCTGGAAAGACTCTTAGAAGTTGTTTTAGGGCTGGGCATTTTGGCTTTCATAAACTTATAATCATTTTTTGATGTCGATTATAAAATTATTGTAAAATGGGACCGCAAAACCTGAGATAAAATGTTAGTGGCTAATAAAGAATGAAAAGTGAGAAAATTTTAATTGCCATGTGTATGTAGATGATGTCTGTGTTTTTAAAAGGTCTGTGTATCAGCTTTTGAGAATTGTTTTGAGGCGAGTAGGAGTACTTACAATTTGGTACTCAGAAATCTTCGCTGTGGTATTTTTGATTTTGCTTCTTAAATCCCCTCAGTTTGCTACCCTTTAATGTTAATCCTTTTTTTCCCCTCCAAGAGAAAGTCCCTCATCTAAGAAGCAGGAGGATTTATTTCTCTTTCCTGAGAATTTCCTTTCCTTATCGTTTTAATTGCAGTGCTGTTATGGGTCCTGTCCCAAATTTCTTTCTTAATTTTTTCTGTCTTTTCATTTAATTTAGGCATATCCATTTCACATTAGTTGATGTGTCTCTTTTTATCTTGGAGCAAGAAACTGGTATTCTCTAAGTGTATTGTAAAATTCTCCTATTTAAATTTGAAATATGTCTCTAATAATTAGAATCATTAATAGAAAGAGGAATAATTCTAGATACTTTCAAAAGTCTTTTCAGTCAATATTTCACCTTATATCTAAATTGCCAAAAGGCTCTTCGCAAAGTTGAATGTTATTTTGAGCAGAGTGAGCTTATTTTTTTGGCCAAATATTTCTGCCATGCTGCCAGCCGCACAAAAGTGTCTATCTGTGTATCCGTGACCACCGTGTCTCTGGGACACAGTGTTTGCATTGCAGTTATCTTCATTGGAGAACATGTCTTCTGCCTTTTGTCACACCTGTCCCATCCTAGTCCTCTGAAGGATTTGCCAATTAAAAAGCCTAGGTCTTTTGTGTGATGTTCTAATTGATCAGGAAATTTGCTTTTAAGTCTATGTGAAAACTCTTGCTAATTAGAAACATTAATTCAGAATCTTTCATATTTTCTTCATTTAACTTGTTCCTCTTCAGTTAGCCAAGACTTTTTTTTTTTAATTAGTAATATTACATTGATTTAACTTGTTTTAATATACCAGAGTCCTACAAATAGTTTTTAGGAGTTGGTCATTTGTACTGCTAGATGATTCACTTTAAAATAGGACTCAGAGGGATTCTTTTACATACTTTTATATATTGAAAATGCAGTTCAGATTTACATGATTTATGTAGTAGTTTTGGATATTCAGTTCTTTTATAATCTAAAATGCAAGTGTGTGTTAGTGCTTTTTAAATGTGTTTTTAAGGACTGTATTTGCCCTAAGACGCTTTCCCATGACATCTGCTGAATTTGTGGTGATGATTTCAAGTTACTGGAAATTTCCTGTGAATAATTAAGAATAGAGTTTGGCAAATAAAGTTTGATAACTGCAAATGCTAGAAATAAAACTAAAATGACAGAATTTTAGAAAATGGGATATTTGTTTTTTGAATTTTGGATTGGTTGCTAATGTAAAATGATTGGAAGCACAGATCAACCCACTTGCTGGGTGAAAGGGCCTTTTTATTAGCCGTGCAGACATTTTAATACATTCAGTTTTAGTGTAAATCTGTTTGATCTAACTCACGGTGACAGTTCTTCAGTCCGGAATCCCAGTCACAGTGTTTGTAGTGAACACTAGAGTGGCGTTAGTGAGCGTCGCGAGTAATAGCAGAGTTCACTTAGTGACAGCGAAACCGAGGTCCTGAGTGTGAGTGTACATATTTTTAATGTGAATTGTTGGGTTACAGGCCATCAGGGGTTTCATGAAGGAGTCTTGGAATCATTGTTATACTCTAAAAGCAGGGTCTTTGGGAGAATTATTTTGGGGCAATTTAGTCCTTTTGCTAAATATAGAAATAAATATTACTTGCTTAATCATTAAAGACTGTATCTGTGATAGGAACATGAAATGGATTTGGAGATAGTGCTCTGTGTACCAAAATTGTTCAGAGAATTGTTCAAAGATGACATAAGTAAAAGGATTTTGTATTGGTAATGAGTGGAAAAATATACTGTAAACTTTTGACCCTACTTAAAAAAAAAAAAACACTGGGATTGTGTAAAGCACCTACAGATGGCAAGATTTAGCATCAAGATTTAGTCAGCTCTCACCCTTCACAGCAATTATGATCAGGTTACACCCTGTACACTTTGGGAGCATCAACGTTTTCATGGGGTTAAGTTGGATCTGAATTGCCTTTTGGGTGCTTGCATATGTAAGAGAACTATCGAGCACATTTAACCCGAGAAAGTCAGCGTTTTACAAGTTTTTATTGTTGCCGTAGTTAAAAGTTCCCTTAAGTTTTTTTTTTTTTTTTTTGGCATAAAGCTATAAGTTAAAACCATTTAGACTGAAATTTCTGAGATGTTTGCTAACTGCCTTAGGCTACTGTCATCATCGTTTAAAAAATTAGAGGTATATTTTGGCACTACATAAATAGGTACTGATTTAATTTTTTTTTCACTGCAGTAACCTTAGAAGATTTTCAAACAATTATTAAAAGCAGTTCACAGGTCAGTTTTTAAAGTTTAAAATATCAAAGATAAAGTTATTTGTCTAGTAAAACGTATAAGTAGTTATATATGTCGTATAAGTTGGTTTGGATTTAATGTATTTCACTGTTAATATTTCTGATGGCATGTGAAATGACTATTAAAAACGGGCTGAAAGGATCATTTTCTTCATTGAAAATATCTATTTATACGTGTTTAAAAAATCTCCATAGATTGATCAATAAAAGGATTATTATCTTACATTTTCAAAGAGGATTTCTACTTAGGAAATTAGAAAGTTCTTTAAAAAAAATTAAACATTCAGTTTAATGTTATTTCTAGCATGATATGCCTTTGTATGATTGTATCAAATAAAGAAATGAAACATTATATTAGGGTTTCTGCTGATGACCTAACCACCAACCACTTGTGTTTCCTTTTCCTTGCGTCCCCTCTTCCCTCACACACCCCTTGATCCCCTGATTTGAGTTGATTTGTAATCTGACTCTGTGGCAGATGGTAAGAGGTGGCTCAAAGGGTTCTCTGCTTTTAGACCAGTGGCTAGGAGGCTGCTGTAGTAAATCTATGGTCAGAAACAAAATTCTTCAGCTTTATAAATTTCTGTTACCAAAGGCAAAGCACATGGTAACATAAACCAAAAAATGACAGAGAAAAATTAAGGAAGGAGAAGAGACGTGACTCTAAATTAGACAGTACACGGATGTTTTGGAGGAGGAGGGGGTAGGGTTTTCATGTCGAAGCATGTGCTTTGCTTTGACTGAATCTGCCTTAATTTCTGTAAACATCCCTCCTTTTAGGATGAATCAATGCATTTTAGCCATGTCTGTACCTGTTGCAGAATACTAGTGATGAAAGTTTATAGGCAATTTAAAGATGGGAGAAGAAAAGTGAAAAAGCTTGATGTTTTAGAGATCCCTCAGATTCGGCCAAGTTTGAACACATTCTGAAATACAAAAAATGTGTGTACTTTCAAGATTCCATTTTTCACATATTTACATGTAAATTTCCGTAAGTTGGAAATCAATTGGCTTAAAATTTGTACTTTTCAGTATTTCTCTTCTTTTGGTAATTATGCATGTGCACAGAATCCCTGCAATTTTCCAGTTTCCTTGTCCAATTTACTAGAATCTCTATAAAATTTTTCCCATGGAAAGTATTTTCCATGGAGAGTGAAAGAGCTTTAGCTAGGAACTCCTTCGTTGGGCAGTGTGATTCAGGGCAAGGGGAAGTCCTGATGGTGTCATACGTAGAAGCCATATTTGCAAACACTAGGGTTGTGAGCAAAAGTGTACAGACACACGCAATCCGAGGCAGTGATCGTTTGGTAATTCCAGTTTGCCGTGACATTTCTGTCCATCTCAGTAGAGACGAGGATCTGCCCGTACCGTGCTGTTGCTCACTCTGTCCACGCTTGGCAGAACGGAGCACTGACATGACTCTGGTTTTACTTTTTGATGTTGAAGGCACTAACGTGTAAGGTCTGGAAACTGTTTAAATCACTGTAGTTTCTCCATAGTCAAGTCCAGTGAGAGCAGCTTTTAGTAATTTGCAACTTAAGAAGTGGAGTATTTGTTCTCCTAAAATTCTTACTTTATTAAAAGCGTTTAATTCAACAGGGACAAAGAGGTTCTCAGTTTTCCCTTTGGAGAACACAAAGGGCGTACATACCGACTGCTCGTTACACAGCCCTCACGGAAGCAGAGCCATTTACGTTTACAACCAGAGTACCAGTCACAGGTATATTCAGTCAGTTGAAACATGTAAAAAATTAATATTAATAAGCTCAATCTCCTTGACAGTGCTCTGGCGCCTAACTTTGCTCCCATTTCTTTGAGCTTATTATTTTTATTAACTAAAAAAAGTCATGGCAATTCTATCATTTATTGTAATATGCCTTGTGTATGTATATATCTAATCAGGACCAGAAGTAAATGTTTACAATTTAAAAGATGACATAGACAGGGCTCCTCTTTGCTTTTAAAAAAACTGCTTAAAAAAAAAACAACAGATAAATGCCTGTGTTGCTTTTTTAAGGTGGCAGGGTATATTTTTAACATATATCTTCTCTTTTGCTGACTATTACAAACAGAGCATTAACAAAATTAGCACTGTAAAGCACATTTATAGATTTTTAGTTGCTAAGTTAATCTGCTTTGAAAAATCCTACAAAGCAGTACTCTATTTCATAAATTTGGGATAGGTTGTTCATCACCGGTCTTTATCTTTAAACTAATTGCTCATAGGCACGTGATCAAAATAAATGCATTCAGACATGATTACATACAATGTTCTTTTTTAATAACTATATAAATATATTTACTAGAACAGACAGTATTAATGTCTATTGATTAGTCAGATTTCAGAATAAGTTTCCTTGTGCTCCAGAAAAGTAAATGCAATTTTCTTCACTTAGAGTAACTTCAAATATTTAATTTCCATTTACGTTATTGTTGTTAAAAGGTTAGGGAAACTAGGGTGGCAGGAAAGACTAAGCAGAAACTTTTATTTTTTTTTTTTACTTATAAATTCATTTATATAGTGAGGAAGCGCAGATTGTCTGGGACAGCACTGAGCGAAATTTCAGGTGTTAAGCTATGACGTCCATCAATAAGAGTTACCTGTCCTGTGGTGGTAACGGATTTGCATGTCAGTTGATAGTACCACATCTTTATTTTATTGCTGACAGAGGCCCTACGAATCATGTAATTCTTTTAAAGTGAAGGTCCATAGTTAGTGAATGATTTTCTGGCTCTCGTGGGTCATGAATCCAGGCTCTCACCTTCCCAGTTCATGGCTTGTGTAATCAAACCACTGTGTTTCTCTCACTGTTTTTGTAAATGAAACATGTTCACCGATTGTCGTTAGTCAAAATGGAGTACATGCAGAGAACAGGCCGGTGGTCGGCAGAGGGCAGGGGGCTGGAGGGTGGGTGCAGTGGAGGAAGAGGGTCAAGAAGAAGTACGGACTTCTGGTTATAAATAAATCAGGCGTGGGGATGTACCGTGCAAGGTAAACACGAGGGATTCACCGCGCAGCCTGGCCACATGCTGCGTCACGTGCAGGAACATCGTTAAGAGAGCACGTGGATCCAGGAGTTCCCATTGTGAGGAGAAAGTTTTTTCCTTTTATTGTATCCGTGCGAAATAGTGGATGTTAGCTGATCCTGTAGTGGTAATCATTACACAATACACGTAAATCAGAATAAAATGGTGTGTTAAATGTGGCAAAGTCAGTGGTGGGGTTTCAGCGAATGTGTTTGTGACCCTCTGTGAACAACCGAAGGCACTCGTAAGCTTTTAGGTTGAAATTTAAAGTTTCAACATAGGCACACCATGATTTTTTTTTACTGTGGACGAATGTAGATCGACTCGTTTTAAATCAGACTGTAAATATGTGTATGTTGTATGTTGATCAAAGTTGTTAACGGGTTTGTCTTTGTTTCTCGTGAAAAATTGGTAATACTCTTTGAAAATGAACATTTAAGTTGAAGCCACAACTTTGTTTAATATTTGTCTCTTCTTGCATTGATTAGTTTGATGCTACAGTTGTTGTTTTTGGCTATACTAAACATTAAAATGATGCTGGTATTTGTACTATAGGAAATAATCAATATACCCATGAATATAGATCCCGATTACCATTCTTTTATGATGAGTGTGCTTGAGTGTTAAGGTGAGAATCAGTGACGTGATTGCAGTTGTTACAAGAAAGTCCTGCCTTGTTTGCTTTAAATAAATATATGGACTCAACTTGGAATATCATGGTGCTATTAAACATTGTGTTTTCAAAGGCTGAAATGAGGACAAAGACTTTTGTGATGATGTTAGGTAAAAATTGTAGGATTCAGTTATGCAAATGATTTTTTTAAATTATGTTTTGTTCAAAAAATTCCTGTAAATAAATACATTACAATGTTAAATAGTGTCTTCAGATAGTGGAAGTATGAGCATTTCCCTCCTTGCTTCACTTTTCCCAATTTTTTACATTTTTTTCCTAGTGAATATTTTCCTTATAAAAATAAACCTGCAGGGAATACAATTATAAATATTTATTATTATAGGTAGGCCGAGGAGATAGCTGATAATGTTATATTTATAATTTTTTAGACTTAACAGGGCCTACTCACCAGAAAGATACTTGCTCAACCTTTATTGTTTAAGCATGGAACTATATGTAACAGTAACTGGTATAACTTCCTGTTAAAAGCATAGAATTTGTACAGAATTCACATCGGGTGCTGTTCTGTTTTACTTGCACTAACTCATTTAATACTTCAGCCTCTCGAGGTGGTGGTTGCTCTTTCCTCGGGCAAGAATCTGAGGCATGGGGAAGAGAAACAGGTTTTCTAAGGTAACACACACCTAGTGACTATTGTAGCCAGAATTTAAACGGTCCTGGCATCAGAGCCCATCACATAAAATACTACAGAGTAGTTACCTAGAGTTTGTACTGTGGCTTAGAAAATGTGACCTAGGAAGAAAAGATGTAGGAAAAAATAGTCAAATGTGCCTAATATAAGATTTTGCCTACAAACTGAATGCTTAAATGAACAAATTTATTTTGTTGCCACATATAAGAATGGCCAGGTTGCGTATTGTTAAATTTCGAGGGTGCACTCATAGGCAAGACAGTCTACTGGAAATTAGCTTTCAGGACTGGGTCTCAGTGTACGTCCCCAGGGGCCGAAAGGGAGGGACGATCAGAGATCTGTGGCACTGCCGAGCGGGAGGGTGGGCCTTGTACATCAGGATGGTGAGGACAGAGAGCAAATGGTGGTTTACAGAGTGAGCTGCAGAAGATCGCAGGGCAGACTCCAAATTGTGGAAATTGATTTCAAGATCAGTTGCTTCTCATACGGGTATTGCCTGCAGGAGCAGCAGGGATTTATATCAGAAGTTAATAATTCTTCTGAAAAACCAGGCAGGCCAGCTAGTCAATTATTAATGAATTCCCATGAATTATACTTCAATCAGGAAGTCAGATATAAAATGATTTTGTGTAAAAGGAAGTAAAAAGTTTTCTTGAGATCACATTTATCCTAATGAGCAATTTTATCATTTCTCTATTCTTTTACAAACACCATTTTCATTGGTGCTTTAGCAGGATTATAAATACCTACAGTTTATACTTTTCTTCATGTGATAAATAGAACAATAGACATTTTAAAAATAGAATAATTTTATGGCCTTAAGAAATTATTATTTAACATATAATTAAAATATTTAATGACTATTTTTATAGATCCTCCTTTCTTTCATATATAATCAAAGACATTATTCCTGTCACCTGGCAGAAAGGAAATGGGTCTTTATAAACTCTCAGAAAGTGAGGATATTGGCATCTATTGAGACTAACGTAGTGAATATCAGTTTTACTAATGTATGGGTGGTAGACACTTCTAGCATAATCACACTGACCTTTCCCTAATTTACTTATTCCTTGTAACAGTCATGAAAGCCTTATCAGATAGGTGTGAGTGCTTTGCATTCTGTGGAGGTCAGTGAGAGAGAGGACCCTGTGGCCAGACGCGCAAAGTAGTGGAGCCTAAGTTCAAACACAGACCTTCTCACTCCAAGTCCATTGTTCTTGTTGTGCAGATGTCTGTATGATATGAAAATGTTGTAGTTATTCAAAGCTCCAAGGGTTAATCATTTTTGGTCAAAAAAAAAATGGATGATATAACTATATCATTTCAAAGTCTCTTTAACCAGAGAATATTTATTGAACCCTGACTACCAAAAAGTACTGTTAGTTGCCCCGTCTTTAAGAAACTTATAGCATAGTTGAGGTCGATATACACATTAACAGAAAGACCAAACAAGTTTTGTATTCATGTGTAGTGTACATAGACACTCTGTGTGTGCCCCCAAACCATGTCTTCTGACGCATGCCTGTATCCAATAAATGTTTAAATGAATAGATGAGTCCAGCTTGGGGTAAATTGGTTAGGGAGGGTTTATAGGGGAGATAAGGCTTGTGGCAATAGCTTGGAAGACAGCTGATATTTGGAGGCCTGGAAACAGGAGGCGTTGAGAGGTGGCATTCCAGGCAGGAGGACATGGCATGAACAAAGAGGAAGAAGAGTAATGAGTGAGCCTACAGGCTCTGAACAGAGCATCAGCCGGGGAGCCCTTTGTGTAGAGGACTGGAAAAAGGTTCTTTTAGGAACCCAGCCTTGAGCCGGGCTTTGACACCTTTCAGTGCGAGCTTCAAGAGCTTGCCTTTTACTCCCTAGGCAGTAGCTGCCATTCAAGATTTAAATCCTGGGATCTGATGAGTGACATTACTAAAGTGACATTTTATGTTGATTGATTTGCTCTTGGTACACAGGGTGTATTTGGGGGTGAAACGGAGCAGAAGGGACCAGAGGTAAGAACAGTGAGAGGCAAAGTCTTGCTCTAGACTGGTGGGCACTGCATTCCAGCCGGACCAAGGGTCCTGGCATCGAGAGGAGGGCTTATCAGAACCTGCTTACATATTGTTTTAGAAAAGAGAAATTCTATATAACAATAGAATTACAAACAGAATAATAGTCTTAAATTTATCGGAGGAGCAGCATCTCGTAGTGTGTTCTAATTGAGAACTACCAAGGTTATGGCATTCCTTTAGTCTGGATTGAAAATGTTCTTCTTTACCAAGTAAAAATTATAATATTTTTCAACTCCCTTTTTGGATTATATATGCTTCTCTTCTTTTCACAGCAGTAACTGCTATCCTGAATTTGTTGCTTATTGTACCCATGCTTTTTATTTTTGCTTTTTACTTTTACTCTTTGTGTAGTTAATTGTTGATAGTATTTGCTATAGTTTTCTATAGTTTCAAAGCTTAAATAGTTATTACATTGTTCATATTGTTTTGCAACTTGTCTTTTTTCCCGGGTAACATGTGTTTTTGAGATAATACACATGTATTTACTTGCAGGTCAGTCAAATGTACAATATTCCCTTCTGTGAACATATCACAGTTTGTCTGTTTACCCTTTGATAACATTTAGATTGTTTCCAATTTTTTCGTGATTATAGAAACAAATATTTTTGTTCATGTCACCTTGAGTACTTAAGAGAATTGCTCTGGAGTATTACCTAGGAGGGTAATTGCTGGGTTGTAGGATGTGATTTAAGACTTAATTTCTGGTACTGGTAAGGGTGTGAAATGGTATTTCATTTTTAGTTTTAATTTGTATTCTGTGATTAGCGTTGTGTTTATACATTGGCCATTTTAGTGTTTTTTTTCTGAATTGCTTGTTAATATGTTTTGCCCATTTTTCTACTGAGATGTTTTTCGTATTGATTTGTAGTTATTGATGCATTCCCAATACTTCAGGTTGGCATTTTTTTTATAAAAAATTAGTTTTAATTATAGTTGGCATGCGATATTATGTTCGTTTTAGGCATATAACATAGTGATTAGGCATTTATATGACTTACACAGCGCTCACCATGACACGCTTAGTATCCAGGTGGCACCATCCGTAGTTACTGTGATATTGACCATATTTCCTGCAGGTTGGCATTTCTAACCTTTGCTTAACTCCGTAACACTATTCCTTTGGTAATCTGATAAGACTATAAATCAACTCTGATTCTAGGCAGCATTATATATGGTAAAAATGACCCCTGATTGGTAAACCACATCTCTAATAGGAGGAAAAATGAAATATAAATGAGCATTTCTCTTGCTGAGATCTTGGAAGCTTTGACTATGAACTTGTTAGAGGAGATACTGGCTTCTGTGGATCAGGAAGCTTCTCAAGAGGCAGCTCCTGCGCCCGCCCGGTGTGGACCTGAGTTGAACAGGTGCACGGCCTGGCGGAAGTGCCTCCCTGCTGACGAGCCACAGCCCCGCCTGCACCCTCCGCAGCAGGCTGGTGCCAGATGTTGCCTAGAATAATGCGTGAGTCCGAACGTTTAGCTGAACTTAAGAAAACCCTTTGGGGAGTGTTGGCACTGAAAACTGTCCGCAGGATAGTTCAAAGGATTGCTTCGATGTATATTGTACATCAATGAAATGTTTTTAATTTTCTCCTAATTATCTTATAATGAAGTTTAAAATATAATTTCTGTATCCTGATCCTAAGTAACGGGCTCATTTCAGCAAGAGCAGAATATCGTAATTTATGTTCGTGTTGCTTTGCTGCCTGCTTAAGTTGTCTGCCGTTCTTCTGCCACGCTCTGATCAGTTTTAATTGCCTTTGACTTGTAGATGTGACCGACTTAAACCAGTGGGGCCCAGCAAGTGGCTGACGGGCCCTGTTGGAATGTACACTTTTTAGGCATGTATGTGGTCGGCTCTCTCCAGACTTTTAGCTCAGCCCCATCAGCATGACATTTTTTTTCATGGAAGCCATTTCTCCAGCGTAAGCGATTTTAAATAGGAAAAATTATATTTGATTTATTGTTGAAAGAACATTTTATATACATTTTAGAAACATTTATTTTGAGATAAAAGGAATGTATACTACAACCTATTCCATTACAAATATGAACAGATATATTTTGTTCATTGCAACAGTTGTCCAGTTTGACAACTTTATAAATATGTCCATGTATCTTTGTATTATTTTTAATAAATCATTTAAAAATTTCAGTACTTCAGCTAATCCTTGGTACACTCATGTGTGGTTGACAGCCCTAATTCAGAAACAAGAATTTGAGTGACCCTTGATTTCTATTTTCTTTTTTAGACAAAGGAAAATACTAACACTAGTGGTAGAAACCGTAGGCTTACCTTAAGTAGTGCTATAAGAAATAAGAGGCATAAACATCTCCCCAAACCCCCTCCCATCTGGCAACCACCAGTTTGTTCTTTGTATCTGTGAGTTTGTTTCTGTTTTGTTGGTTCGTTTATTTTGCTTTTTAGAGTCCACATATAAATGAAATTATATGATATTTATCTTTCTCTGCCTGACCTATTTCACTTAGCATATAATACCCTCTAGGTCCATCTATATTGTCACAAATGGCAAGATTTCATTCTTTTTTGTGGTTATGTAATATTCCAGTGTGTGTGTGTGTGTGTGTGTGTGTGTGTGTGTGTGTGTGTGCGCGCGGCGCGCCACGTCTTCTTTATCCATTCATCTATCGGACACTTAGGTTACTGCCATATCTTGGCTACTGTGAATAATGCTGCTGAGAACATAGGGATGCATATGTCTTTTTGAATCAATGTTTTAAATTTCTTCAGATATATACCCAGAAGTGGAATTGCTGAGTCCTTCTTCGTCTCTTGTTACAGCCTTCGTTTTAAAGTCTCTTTCGTCTGATGTACGTATTGTTACCCAAGCTTATTTTTTTGTTTCCATTTACATGAAGTGTCTTTTTCTGTCCTTTTACTTTCAGCCCGTGTGTCTTTTGACCTGAGATGGGTCTCCTTTAGATAACATACGTGTGGGTCTCGTTTTCTTCTTCATTCAGCTTCCACGGGCAAGCTTACAACACCCTTAGTATGAAATAAGTACGTAGACAATAGGAAACACGTCACATGAGGAATGTAGTGGTTTTTCACGCTTGTGTCCTCACTTCCTGATACGTCGCTTGGCACTGAAAGGTGCTGTCGGGTTAATTTGGTGGTTTCTGGGGATTGCGGCAGGGGAAAGGTCTCTCGTATGAAAGACTTGGAGAAGATTCCACGGGGAGGTGGCTCTCGAGATGATAAAGCTTGGGGGATCGGGAAGATTCAGTGAGGCAGAGTGGCCGGGGCTCAGTGACTGCGAGGGGAAGGGACGGAATGCGTGAGCAGGACGCGCCACCCCGCATGCACGCGCCAGGCGAGCCTGAGCCCCGAGACCGCAGAGCTGGGGGGACTCGGCGGACAGACCCGGAAAACTGAGCAGATTACACAGGCTGCTGGAGGCCACGTTCAGATTTGACTTTAATGGAGAATAAAAATAAGGGAAAAGGAAAAAAATGGCATGTATTAAGTCCCTGCTATATGTTAAAACTGGTGGTCATTTAATTGTCATACTTAATCCTCACCTTGGTACCATACAGTAACTTCGATCCCCATATTAAAATGGAGGAACCGTGGCACTGGGTAGAATTTGATAATCATCATAGGACAAGTTGAGTGAGGGAGAAGCCTGACATGGGACGAGAGCCCGGCGTGGGGACTTGTGCCCGCTGTGAGGATTGTGCCTGACATGGGGAGACGTTCCTGGGCAGCCTACGGAGAGATGAGGAAATTCTGAAACTACAGAGGTGTCAGGCAAGAGGATGAAGTGATCAAAAGAAACTGCCAGCGTAGAACCTAAAGATCTTGGGAACTGATTGCGTTTGAATTCCGAGAGCGAAAGGAGTTAACGAAAACAGTGTATGACAGAAAGTGAGAAGCGGCAGGTGCAGGAAGGGGGGTTTCCCCAGGTAGGTCTCGAGTCCGGCCCTGGCCGCTCGGCAGGAGCGAGTCTGCGCGAGCTTGGAAGTCGGGCTCCGGGAGGCCCGCGGTGCACCCCGGGTCTCAGGGAGCTGTGGTGGTGGGTGACCCGCCCCAGCAGGGCGGGTCTGCAGGCCGGGCTCGCAGCGAGCAGGGAGCAGGAAAAGCGGGGCCGTCGTTCAGTGTAGTGCCCCCGCCGCTTCTGGTTGGGGGCCGGGAGGGGCGTGCCCAGCCCCGGTCAGGCGGGCCGGAGGAGAAGCATGATGGTGCAGTGTCATTGGGGCCAAGGGACAGTGTTGCAAAAAGTGTCTGACAGAGGCCAGATAGGACAAGACCGAAGGAAGTGGTGAGAAGATGTGTCCATCCGTGGTTCTTGAAGCTCAGGGGGCGGTTCGGGCTGTCGCAGGCTGGACGCGCGCTGCTTGTCCAGCAGAGAGCGGAGGGTCTGGCCGCCGTATCCGAAATTCCGCAGTTTACTCTCCTCCCTAACCCCCTGCCTTCTCTCGTCTTCCTTAGCACTTGTCACCACCTCGCGCATTGTGTCCTATAGTTATTTATCTCGTTTACTGTCTCTGTCTAGATCGGAAGGTCGGGGGGCACAGATGTGTATCTGACTGACTCGCCGTCGTGTCCACAGTGCGCCCGCCCGCCCCGCAGTAAGGGCCGTGGCGAACGGCGGAAGATCAGGTGGCTAGGACGGCAGTGCTTTGCATAGTAGTGCTCTCTCCTTCTCTGCCCGCACACTTATTGAATGGAGCGGATCGTCTTTGTCCTCCTAATAGTGCTCGCACGTTGTAGCTGCTGTATGATTGTTTTTAACAGCAGTATCAGAGGGGAAAAACCAGGGATTTTTGAGACTCAAGTAGTCTGAGTTTGGATTTTTGTTCTTACTGATTTGACTCTAAACTGCCAAACTTCCCTCCCAGCCTCATTTCCCTTAGCTGTAAATGGGGATAAATTAGAACCCGTGTTGCAGGACTGTTGAGAGGATTTAAAGTCGAAATGCATGTCAGCGGCTGGCACATGCTTCGCACCCAGTAAATAACTGGTGTTTGCCACCTTCCTGTGGTGTAACCTTGAACACGTCACTTTACCTCCCGGAGCCTCTGTTTTCACCTCTAAAAGAGGAACATTAAAGCTCTGTCGTATGGTATTTGGAGGAGCCAGTGGGGACACCGTTTGCAAAGCCCCTCAGGGCGTAGGGTCGGCTTGTGCTCGGGGGTCACCGCGCACTCGCGCCTCTTCCTGTGGACAGCGGAGGGGTCACCAGCATAGACTGGACCCAGACTGTGAGTTCAGCCCTGGCATTTTTACTTCCTAGCTTTACTTGCCCTCTCTCTGCCTCAGCCTCCTGTGAATTGGGAGCAATAATAGTCCCAGCTCCATAGGAGTATGTAAGGAGATACATGTCGTAATACAGAGCTTGGACCAGCACCCGGCACATGGTAAGCACTAAATGTGTTTCATGAAAAATAAAACTATTTCATCTCTTAAATAGTTTTAACTGGATGTCATCTGAGTAGGATGTCTTACTTGTAAAGAAGGGGATTCTTTTTATAAAGAAATTGACCATGTCTAAGGGGGAAATATAATATAATAAACATCAGAAGCAACAAAACAATCTTCTGGGTTCGACCTACTGTAACCATGGTCTTGACTCTTCGATGAACAGCAGTGAAAAGGCTACCTGCACTGTGGCTCCCATCTGGCCAGGCAGGCTCGCTCTAGAGCTTACCTTTGAAGACCTTTTGGTCACTGGCAAACTGGCCTCCGTTCCCGGCCCCTGCTCCGGCAGCTGCTTCCAGGAATGGCTCGGAATGTAGTTTTAGTAGAACTCAGGAGGAAGCAGCAAACTCGGACGGATAGTGAGTCGCTGGAAACCTCCGCCTGCGAAACTCCGAGAACATACGCCTAATTATGCCCCTCGATCTTCAGTCCTATCAAGGATAAAAACTGTCTTCAAAGAACCACAGAGTCCATTACATCCCCCAGGGCCTGGCTCAATCTTTATTCATGTCTCAAACAGGCTGGAGACAAGTGCAGTAGCTGCTCCAGATCCTCGGATTCGATTTCCACTCACGTAGCAGCCGCTGTCGCCGATCCGGTTGTGGGGACCTCCTCTTCCCATGAGCAGAGTTTCTGCTGGATCTCCTCCGGGTGATTCATGGCCGCCCCACATCTCTCTCCCACCTCACCCTGGTGCTAGGAAGGCAGGCAGACTTCCTCTCCGATGCCAGCGCCTATTGATTATAGTGATCGCCTGGAGTGCTGTGTTGAGAAGAATTGAGAGGCCACACACAGGCTCAGAAGTGATTAATTAGCGGTGTCTGCTGTGCGAGGGGAGAAAGTAAGTGCGGCACGTGTGTTGCGCCTTTGCCAGACTTCATGGCTTCCGTGATAGGGTGGGGTTCAGCCGCGAGAGACCCAGAGTCTCATTCTGAGCTCAGTATTTTTGTCTTTGAATTGGTGTGTATCGGTTACTTTATCACAGTAAAACACAAATAAGTTAGGAATCATCTCTGAGCCTAGGTCATGTAGAGTCACTTATGTATGCTTTTCATTCTTAAGATCTTTGATACCTAAATTATTCTGTTCTTCTGAAATGTGTTGTCTGCCTTTTTTTTTTTTTTTGAGGTTCTTTTGATTAATTGACACTTGGTTTTATTGGTTTTATCTTCTGTTTTATAAGTTTGGCAGAAAATACTCAAAATTGGGGTCATTGTACTTGCTGGACTGCTGATACTTAAGATGAATCGCTTAAAACTCAGGGTGCGCAGCGGGTGGCTGTACCAGATTTGGAGGACACGATCCTTATTGAGTGGACCAGACACCTCATTCCTACGGGATGCTCACGTGTGTGAGTTGTTTTCTGGCGTCCCTGCGTAGAAGCCAGGCATAATGCTTGCCACAGCTGAGGTCTGTAGAAATCACTTCTATTTTGTTTTCATTTTTTCTTATGAATCAAAGTAAATCTTCCCTATTTTGGTAACTGACAGAGAACATCTTTCATTGAGGCAGTAGTAACGATATTGCAAAACTCTGAATATGAGGATATTTTCAGCATGTTCTCACTAAATTATGGATATATTAGACTTTTTCAAAATTGTGATAAATATATATAACAAAACTATTGTTTTAACCACTTTTAAGTTACAATTTTGTGGCATTTAGTCTGCCCACAGTGTTGTACAATGACCAGTAGCCATCTCCAGAACTTTTTCATCTTGCTCAGTTGAGAGTCTGTGCCACCGAACCCCAGCTCCCAGCCCGCCCTCCCCGTCCCCGGCAGCTGCCACTCCGCTCTCGGCCTCCTTGAATGTGACAGCTCCAAGAAGCTCCTCTGAGAGGTTCTCATCTTCTCATGACACACTTTTCGTTTAGCGTATCTTCAGGGTTCATCTGTTTTGTAGCACGTGTCAAAACTTTTTTTTCTTTTTACAGCTGAATAAATATTTCATTGTATGTACATAGCACACTGTATTTATCCATCCGTCTGTCCGTGGACACTCGGGTTGCTTCCGCCTCCTGGCTCTTGGGAATAGGCTGCTGTGGACGTAGGCGTACACGTGCTCGTTCACGCTCCCACTTTCAGTTCTCTTGGTACCTACCCAGAAGTGGAATTCATGCGGCATTTCTGTGTTTAATTTTTTTGAGGAATGAACATAGTTTTCCATGCCCTCAGAAATGCACGAGGGTTCTCAGTGCTCCACACCCTCCCCGATTCTTATCTTCTAGCTTTTTGCTAATAGCCATCCTAATGGATGTGAAGTGGTGTCTCATTGTGCTTCTGATTTGCATTTCCCTAGTCACTAATGATGTTGAGCATCTTTTCATGTGCTTACTGGCCATTTGGATGTCTTCTTTGGAGAAGTATCTATTCAGATGCTTTGCTCATCTTTTAAATCAAATTGTTTTTTTTGTTGTTGTGTTGTAGGAGTTTTTCATATCTACCGGATATCAGTCTCTTATCAAATGTTACATTACGCACAGGTATTTTCTCCCATTTTCATAGGTTGGCTTTCCATTCTATCAATAGTATCCTTTGATGCACAAAAGATTGTTAATGTTGATGAAGTTCAACCTGCTCTAATCTTTTCTTTTTGTTACATGTGCTTTTGGTATCATAGCCAAGAAATCATCATCAAGTCCAATGTCATGCAACTTTCCCCTTGTGTTTCCTTGTAAGAATTTTATAAATTAGCTGCTATTTTTCTATCTTTGATCTACTTTGAGTTATTTTTTGTAATAGTAAGTTAACAAACAGCCTAATACCTTATTTATTTTTTTGCATACGGTTATCCAGTTTTCCCAGAACCATTTGTTGGAAAGACAAATGTAAAGGCCCTGGTGAATACTCCGGGCAGCCTTGTCAAAAATCACTTGATCGTATATGCGAGGGTTTATTTGTGGGCCACGTTAGGCTTTAAAGATTAGGTATCTTAGCTGACACACAATCTCATCATTTCGCACTGATATTCCAACAGCTTCCTAGCTGGAGTCATCCTTCGAAGCCCGTAGCTGTGGCAAACTTATTCTCCTTTACCAGCCGCGTGTCCCAGCTGCTCAGCCCCCGCAGGTTCCCCGTGCCCTGCAGGGCGGGCTTCGGGCGCCTCACTCTGTGGGTGCAGTGCGTCCTGCCCAGGCTCTCACCCCCGGCCCCCTCTCCAGCCTCTTCTCCCGCCACCTTCCGTGACGTGCCCTCTCGCTCAGGTCACGAGCTCGTCCTTGGAACCAGAATGAGAAATGTGGCCTCCTGCTCCTCTCACGCACACTGGGTGCAGTCCTGCTGTCCTGCACCCCGGGGCCTGTCCCGGGCCTCCCCTTCAGCGTCTGGCCTTCTCCCCCGGGCTCTGAACCGGCCCAGACCTTGACATGGCTCTGGCGCTCTTTGTAAGTTTCGCCTTCTCCGTTTGTCCTCCTGGGTTCTGGGACAGGAATTTGGTCCTGTTCATTTTTGGATTCTTCGCCCCTGCCTTAGTGCCTTACACGACATCGGTGCTGAATAAATAAATATTTGTCGAATGAAATGAATTCATCTAAAACTAAAAAAGAAAAAGAGCAAGAAGAAGCGAGAGGCATCAGGTCGGGCATCACAAACAGGGAAGGTTTCCCTTCCCTGCGAACTACAGGCCGTTAGAGCAGTGTTTCTTCCGACCAGCGGCATTTTCCCTCTTTTCCCAAACTTGTTTCTGTGATTGCAGTTATTGTGACATTCTTCCAAACAGGCAGATAATCTTAATGGTATTTTGAAAGGAAGGAGAGAATAAGGGGAAAACAGAAAAAAGAAAGGAATGGGGTGGGGGGTGGAGAAACCATCCGCCTTATGTAAAAGCATTGAACAGGTGACAGCTGAAGCTGAGTCAGACTCGGCTCAGGGCGCCGGGGTTCAGTGTCGCGCTGTGAGAGGTGCAGCCTTCTAGATCATGTCAACGCACACGTTCCTCAGCACCTTTTGTCGCAAGTGCCTCTCAGGCCTGTGAACTTTTGAGTGGTGAATAATTATTTGCCTCAGAACATAGCATCTCTTCAAAGAGAAGCTTTTTGTCTGACTTCGATGATTCCGTTTCGATGTGGCTAAATTTGTGAATCGTGAACACTTTTAGTCAGATCTTGGTTAAAAGAGGTTGTCAAGAAAGAACATAAAGTTTTACTGTCAGTTACTGTGTAGTGGTGTGTCCTTTATGATTCGCTGAGAGCAGCCAGCCAGGCCCTCCCGGCCCCCTGTGCGTGTGACTGCCACTTCCTGCTGGCTCTGTTTGGGAGAAGGTCACACATAGGGAACCCGGAGGATAGCGGAGTCAGAGGGGCGGATCTAGGTAGTGCGCAGAGCTGAGGACAGGTGTGCGAGGCCGGTGGCCCAGCTCCTCTGTTGCACCCCTGGACCGCCATCCTCGCTCACATTTGATAGCAACGTCATAGTTGAGTCTCTGCCTTTGGTGACTTTTTGACTTCTTCATCACAGTTTGAGACGTTTTCTCCTTAATGAATCTGTGATTCTGAAGTTAGGTATCCGAAATAGTCTGAAATTTGAAATGGACGACTTCAGGGGTCCTGGGACTAGACAGCTCACCTGTTTTTAGCTCCAAGATTTTACAATTCTGAATGGTCATTGATCCTGTCAGAGTCTTAAGGAAGGCATCATGCCAGTCTCAGAGGACTGGATTAATCAATGAATCAAATTCTTGTGATATATAATCTGCTCCCCGAGCCTCGGGCACTTTGGGAAACTGAGGTTTAAAGTGATAAACCCTGACAGGCCACAAGGGTTCTCATTAATTCTGGCTAACAGATCACTTAAGACTTTCAACAGTGCCTAGTGGTGCTTCAGTGACTTCAGAGAATAAATAACACCTTTTCGAGGTGACTTACCTCAGAGTGGTTTGCATAGGCAGTAATCGGGAAGGATCTGGTTCAGCAGTCGAGCCTCTGAGGTCCCTGGATGAAGTGCAGATGCCGAGAAGGAAGTGGAGTTATTTCGTTTTGTGAAGTGGCACTTGGCAGAGTCGCGTTGAGAAGTGACGACGCTCTGGCCCTCTGAGCGTGCTTCTGCGTGGTAGAATCCGTCACAGACGGTGGTGCGCGGCTGTCCGCAGAAGCCTGGAAACGACGCGCAGAATGGCACGCACTGGCTCAGCACAGTGGGCCTTCGCGGATGCTCGTTTTCCTGCGTAGCAGAGAACTGCATCTTTGGTTAGATGTCCGGGGGTACCGTGTCCACAGGAGCGTGTTCACGGACAGGCCTTCGCTCTGTCCCTGGCTCCCTCTTGAGGAAGGAGGTCAGAGGTCCAGGTGACATAATTCTATGGGCACATGTGCCTGACGAAAACAGCCAGGTAGAACGGGCATGGCTCCTTTATACTTTCTTATCTTACTGCTTACGAAATTTATTCCTCATTGCATTAAAAGTATATTTGACAGATTACGTATTCTCTGATATTTTATCAGGTTAAAAGATTTGATATTTAGCTATAAAATGGAACTATAATGCTAATGGCTTTACAAATACTGAATGACTTAAAGTTTGTTCACACTCTACAACTTGTTAAATGCAACATTTTCAGGGTTTATCCCATTTTTATTCATATGAGTAAACAATATATATGTTCATAGTGTATCAAGGAATCTTTGTAGATTAAAGATTTGCCACTTTTTGGTACAGTGTACTAAGTTTATTTTTTTAAGTAGTATTATAGAAATTTAGAGTAGTATAATAAACCCTCATGTACCCTTTACTCAGCCTTAGAAGTTATCAACATTTTGTCATTTTAAAGTTATTAAAACAACGATACTAAAAGTTTGGAAATTAGAACGGAAATCACATGGTCTCATCCACCCATCCAGCCCTTATTGAATGTATTCCCTTCTGTTCATTTCTTAAAGTTATAATAGACAGATATTGTTTCCTTTTTCATTTTGCTGAACCTCATATAGAACTAAGAGCTAATAATAGCTACTGAGCCAGGCATTGGGCTACTTGCTTCCCCTGTGATTCATAGAATCCTCATAACAACAACACGGTGTAGACGCCCCTCACCCCATCCACAGGTGAAGGGCCTGGACTCAGAGGTTAAGGGATGGTTCAAGAGTCACGTATTTAGTATATGGGTGGATGCAAATGAGTGTAACCCCAAGGCCGTGGTCTTTCCTCCCTCTAACGTGGCCTCTTCACAAGTGTTTTCTTCACGTTGCTACATAGTTACATTTTTAAGGAGGAAGATATGTTAGTACATACATTTGACCACGTAATCCATGTAAGCAGCACTAGGGTAGATGATGTTGAGAAGTTAGAGGGTTAAGAGGCATGCTGCTTTGCCCTTTCCTGCCTGCGCTCCACTCCAGCAAGGAGGACCCTCACCCCTGTCAGATGCGTACACAGGATACAAAATAGGCCTTAATGAGGTGTTCACTATAAATGTTATAAAAACTCTACAGAGAAGGCGATGGGTGGGGATTATGCCCCATATGTAGAGAAGGCTGCTAACAGATCTGGGATTTCAGCTAAAATTTAAAGGATTGACAACACCAAATGTTGGTGAGGGTGTGGGACACCCAGAGCTTTCACGCATGGCTGCTGGGAGGGTAAAATGGCAAAGCCACTTTGGAAAACAGTTTGACAGTTTCTTATAAAAATCTGCTTATCCACTGGCCAGCAATTCCGCTCCTCAGTATTTACCTGCAAGAGATATGCAAGCTTATGTCTCTTATAAGACTTGTATGTGTATTGTAGCAGCTTGTATATAATAACTCTGTATTCGTTTTCTTTGAGTAACAAATTACACAGACTACATCCATTTATTAGCTCACTGTTTTGTAGATCAGAAATACGCTTGGTGTGGCTGGATTCTCTGCTCCCAGCCTCACGAGGCTGAAATGGAGGAGTCAGCAAGAGTGAGTGCTCGCCTGGAGGCCTGGAGGCGATCCACTTTCAGCCTCTTCTTGTTGGCAGAATTCAGTGTCTTGCAGCCTTAGGCCTGAGGTCCCGTTTCCTTGCTGGGTGCTAGCGGGGTGCCACCCTCAGCTCCCAGAGGCCACCTTCCTTCCTTGACATGGCGTCCCTTCCATTTCCTGTTGGCAACGGCATATCGAATCCTCCTGGTGCTTTGAATTTCTGACTTCTGCCGGCTGGAGAAAACTCATGGTCAAGCCAGGCCCACCTCAGTAGTCTCCCTGTCTCAAAGTCACCTGTGCCATATAACAGATCCTAGTCGTTGGGGTAAAAATACACCATATTTACAGCCCTGGGGATTATGCAGGGTCTGTACCCCTAGAGCGTAGGGGGTCTTGCAGAACCATCTTAGATTTCTATTTACTGCAAACCCCCAATTGGTAACAACCCGAACCCAAGGAAAAGTTCTAAAGCAGGAGGGGGGTAAACAAACTGGTGTCGTCATACAGCGCAGTGCCCTCCGCTTTCAAAAGGGGCAAATTATTAACGAGCACAAGAACGTGGATGACTCTCAAAGACCTTACACTGAAAGAAGCGTGGAGAGCGCTTATTGTATGATGCCACTTATTTGCAATTCTAGAAAAGGTAAAACTAATCCGCAGCAATACAAAATAAGTCGCGGTTCTTGATGGGGAGGAGGAAGTGGAGCCACCCTGAGGACAGGCGTAAGGGAGCGTGTCGGGGTGACGGTGGCGTCTCCTTCTCGGCAGGAGCACGGACTGCACAGGCGCTGTCGTTTGTCAGGACTCTTACGATCTGCTTATTGCACTGCATGTGAATTTCACCTCAGTTTATAGAAACGAAAACATTACTTTGTTGGGTCCTTGTTATATGAACCACATCATATAATGTTAATCAAACACTCTGTGTGGGTGTGTGTGTGTGTGTGTGTGTGTGTGTGTGTGTGTGTGGAGAGAGATACAGCTATAGATAATACGACCACCATCAGAAAACATTAAAGCTACCATGTAATTACTTTTGTGTTCTTAATGTTATCTGGTGCTGAAGTTGTAAGTAACATCTACTGCTGTTTATTCCAGTTTCTACGACCTCAGGTGTCCTACAGATTTTTCTTCTACCAAAGTTCACTTTCACACTGGAATTATATTTGCCATGGTTAGGACTGTAATTCTAAGTCTTCTAGGGTATAGGGCTAACTTCTGTAAGCATCCATCTGTGTAAGCAAGTGCTACCAAAATATATATATATATATATACGTATATATATATATATCTAGGTTAAGAAGATTTGGCATTGAGTGTTAGCCTAAATGTGCCCTTTGTTATTTTAAATACATCAAGATATTTTAATTAAATTTTTTACTCCATTGAACCAGTTTTACAGATTTGTACCTGTTTTGGTATTTTGTCTTTATAGTAAATAAATAATAGTTTTTGAGCAAAAAAAAAAATAAGAGAGAGAGAGAAAACATTAAAGCTGGAAGCAACTTTATAAATTATCTACTCCAATTCCCTTGTAAACACTACTGCTTTGGTGAAGAAAAAAGTTTAGCATTCCTAATGTTAAAATCTGCTGTAGCCACCTTCAGCACTCAGGGGGGTTTAGACAAGTACCTGTTTGTGCTTGCCAGCAGGAAATATGGCAGAGAGACAGGCTTGCTAACAGCAATGCATGTCGAAGTGTGAGCACAGAATCTGGATAGAGATATTTTACTTAGATGTGTTTGGCAGGAGACGTTTTCTTACTGAGATTGATTTGATCAGGGAATTCACAACTCTGCTGTAGCCCATGGTCTGTCTGAGAAACAAGTTGTAAAAACCCATAGTAGTTAATAAAGAACACACATGGTGTTAATTTTCAATATCTGTGAGTGAGCTTACCCTACCTCTAAAGAAATAAATGATCTCTATGATAACCCAAGATTTGATGACATTATAAGTGGGAAAAAGACAAACTTAGGTAGGTGGATTTCAGGAACCCACTCTACAGTTTTTATTCTATTCTTTTAAAAAGTTTTTTTTCATGTCTACTATGAGATTAATTTCATAGGATACATTAATTGCATATGATTCCTTGGCTTATTATTGACTTAAGATTTTAAATGCAGAATGAAAATATTTAAGTGGCTATTAAAATGATTACAACTTTAACAATAAGTTTAATTATCTTAAAAATTCTGAAGTGTGTTTTGACTTCTGTGATGAAGTGTTGCCGTGTGCCAGCGTTTTAAGTTTTTGAATTTTTTTCCTAGTGTCCAAACGTTTTATTTCCTGATTAGATTTCTTCACCCAGATCCTTATGGAAGTTCGCATTCACTGACACCTGGAATCGTTTCAGGCTGTTGTGGGGTTATGGTTCCTTTCAGTGAATTAAAGAGAATTTGTAAACACCCACGCCATCCTACCCAAGTTATTTATATGTCGAGTGGTTAATCTAATTAGAGTAAACGAAGAGTTTTGAAATTAGAATTGTTAAATTCTTTAAGTTCTGAGAAATTATAGTTATTTGTATAGATAACTCATAATAAGTCCTGCGTAGTTGTATCTGTAACAATTCTTAGTTTTTCTATATTAAAGAATATAATTTTGGCTTGCTTTACTTATGAATAATGCAGTTTATGTAAAATGATTTTGTGAGATGAAAACTCTTTGTCTTGATCTACAGGTGTTAAAATAATTATCCTCTAAAACAGCTACACACACACACAAACAAATACTTTATAACGCCACTTATATGAGGTGTCAAAGTAGTTAAGTTCATAGAAACAGAAAGTAGATGGTGGTTGCCAGGGCGGGGGGAAGGGGAAATGGGAGTTGTTGTTTAATGGGTGTAGAGTTTCAGTTTTGCAAGATGAAAAAGTTTGGGAGAACTGTTGCAAAACAGTGTGAATTCACTTCTCACTGCTGAACTGAACTGCAGAGACTCAAATGGGTTAGATGGTAACTTTTATGTTATGTGTATTTTACCACAAATAAAAGTTAAAGAAAAATTATTAAAGTATCTACCGTGTTTTCCATTTTTGAGATGGGAAAACCAAGGCAATCCTTATAGCCAAGAAATAAAAGGTGCAGCTCAGCGTGTTGACTTCAGCTTCACGCACGCTTCCTTTCCCTGTCACGGTGCACAGCGTTCTTGCCACCCTGTGTTGTGCTTCCGCGTGTTTTTCCGCTGGGGCAGCTCCTCGCCCCATCCTCTTCTCCATTCCGGCTTCTCAGCACATTCTTATACTTAAACTCCTTCCCAAAGGTGCTTGATTGGTAGACTTAAAAGTTTTAAATACGTAACAAACCAGAGCTGAAAATGAAGTGGGCATGTAATGTAATGTAATCTGCTGCTATTCGTTTGCCTAGGACTTCAGCGCGTTACCAGGGACATTGAAAAAAATGATGGAGCAGCCGCGGTGCGTCAGGCCCTGTGCTAGTGTTTTCACATATGTGTTTTGAGAGTTAATCGTTTATCAGAAATAGATCAAATGGACCAAACTTAAAGGAGCTTGTGATTATTATTTTTTAAGATCGTTTTGGCCAGGGGGATCTTTTTCTGCTTGGAACAACTTATAAATGACTTAACGAGGGTGTACTTCTAATAAGAGTACCTTTTGGTGTTAAAATTGTGCTTACCTGTGTTTTACTGATATGTGGAGCTCATTTCCAATGTGTGGATAGCCACAATGTCCCCAAGTGTCCATTATGCCAGATTGATCAGATTTACAGCGCTGGGGGCAGAGATGGAGGGAACAAGACAGAGCACGTTTGCTCCTGACTGTCCCACTTTGTTTTACTGCCCCCAGGGGGGTGTTCACGGCCAGTGTGCTGCACCCTCTGAGAGGAGGGGACCGTGCATCAGAATGTTTATTTTTAGCAGCAGATCTAGAAATTGTCAGCGTTTTCATTTTAGGGTTCCACTTTTTTATTTGTCATGATGATTCTAAGAAGAGTGAATAATTTTAGATTTGTGTATGTGAGTACATGTGTGCATTATTGTGTGTGTGTGTGTGTGTGTGTGTGAGAGAGAGAGAGAGAGAGAGAGAGAGAGAGAGAGAGAGAGAGAGAGGAGAGAGAGAGTCATCCCCTTAATAACAGGAGGGGGTAGAGGCTTACTTAGTCTATTATCATAAAGCTCTGCTAATGTAGCTTCTGAGTCATGTGACTGCAGAAAAGGCTATTATCTCAATGAAAAGGAAACTCGTTTTTGGAACAAGCAACAGAATAGAAGCAGGAAGAATTTTCGAGTGTTCCACCATGCTGGATTGTCAAAGGGGGATCTGTCTGATCAGCAGCTAAAAAAGGATTTGTGAGGCCAGTTTGTCAGCTCTCGCTAGAAACAAACGATGGAGGAGATAAGCGGCAGGGGGCTCCGCGTGTGCCTGGGTCTGCGTCAGGGCGGAATGGGGGTTCGGGCTAATAGAGATTTATCTCAGAGACAGTAAATTTATTGCTAATTGTGGGGTGGGTTTTTTTTCTTTTTTTTTGAAGAGTGATGTATGGTATTTTTATTTACATCACTGGCGAAGAGAAAGACAAGCTGCCGAGCCCTGGCTTGAACTGCAGAGGCTGTGGACAATTCCAAGGTGTGTGTCACAAGTGCTCTGACTTAATATTTGGTGATGTTCTTGGAATTCTGTGTGCTTGTGGATTGGATGTGCGTGTTGTCAGAGGGAGAACCGAGCCTGACAGCCAGGCAGTGGCTCTGCTCTCAGGAACAAATAGACACGGTGCAATCAAGATTGATTCTGTCCTTGTTCTTATTGCTTTTGTTTTTTTGTTTTGTTTTTAGTGATTAAAGGTTTGTTGCAGTTTCTTTTTGTGGCCAAATACAGTCTCATGGTTTTTTAGGAAATATTTTGGCAAGCATTTTCTAAAATTCAGAAGAATCCAATGCAAATTTTAATCATTAGGAAGTAAATATAAGCTTTATGTTTCTATCTCTATTTTTTCAATATTCTTTTGTAATTTAAGCTTAAAAGAGAGTTTTGCAATGAATTTGAAATTATTTAATTTTTGGTTAGATAATAAATAAAGCTTTCTTATTTGGCTGAGACCTCAGGTGAAAGATTTTTTTTCTTGTTGTATGCATAGGACCTAACTTTCTCTGATTTATTGTATCCTTATGCTACTATATTCAGAAAGCTGCAAACATTCAGTTAATCTTTAGACTGTGCTTGTCCACTTTTGCTCATGCTAATGCTATTAATTCTCTTAGCAGTCTGTACCTTTCTCTTAACCTTGAAAGGTGTAGTACTTAAAAATCTGAGATTGGTGAAAGATAATCATAAGCTTTATCTGAAAAAGGTTAACTATTATACAGCGTGTACCGGAGTAATGAATTCACTAATATATTTTTCATTTAACTTCTAGACCAGATATGCCCACTTTGGGGGTTTATGTTTCCAAATCACTTATTTTGAAATTAAACTATAATGTTTACATCTCTCTTTTGAAAATGTCATTGGAGGAAGTAAGAAATCTCTCTGGCTGTTATGCACTGTATAAACAGTTTACAAAGAATTCTTTTATCTTTTCCAATAAAAGATGGTGAGAGTAACCAAACATAAATTTTAATTATACTAAGTACAGGAGAATGTCTTTCTTATAATACCTATAAACCATATCTTAGCCCAATATAGTTTAATAAACCATTAATCTTATTATAGTGGGATTTTTTCTAAAAAACAAAACAAAACATGACACCTTAGTTTATTCTATCTACATAAAGGGACAGTTTGGTTCAAATAAACAGTTAATTAACTGTAGTTTTGACTGTTTGACAGTTTTTCTTTTTAATTGTAGGACTCTCACATTTTTGTTAGTAGGCTATAAGAAAAAAGATTGCATACTGGTTTGAGCCCAAAAGTTACTAACGTATGTTAAAATTTTTGAATAAAAAATTTTATAGCCAGATTATTTGGGCTTTCTTTGTTTTCCTTTGCTTCTGCTATTAACTTTTCTTGTGTTGCCTTATCCAAAGCCTTTGAAATGAGCCAAGGATTTTGGGATAAGTCAAGGTGTTTTATTGAGCACCTACTATTACAAGACACTGTGAAACACTGAGAGGAAACAAAGGCAAATAAGATATTTAAACCAACATGATAACATAACTGTCACTGGAACCCGGCCTCAAGAAATGTCATTATCGGGCTTAGCAGGTCCTCAAACAACATGGTCGTTTTTCAGCATCTCTTTGTTTGGAACATGGATGAGAAAGAAAAAATTCATTCCCACGGTGGCCGCTGTGTGGAGTTGCACACTCTCCCCACGTCTGTGGCTTTTCTCCGGGTTCCTCTCACATCCCAGAGATGTGCATGTTGGGGGGACGGACGTGTCACCACTGTCCCGTCTGAGTGCGTGTGGCTGTGAGAGGCCCTGCGATGGATGGGCCTCCTGCCCATGCCAGACCCCATTTTTGTGGCCCGAGCTGCCACACAGGCTCTGGCCATCACAGCCCTGACCTGGAATAAGTGGGGTGGAAAGTAGTTGACTTGCGCGTTTTTGAGTCTTTCCCAAACATGACTAGCTCACATTTATGTCAGTGTTTAATATCCAAGTGTTTAGGTCTTTAGAAGTTTGGTGATGTTTTCGTGACCAGAAATAGGCCATAGGAGCTTAATTCTTGTTTGTATTAATCGGTCTGTAGTAAAATTGGTTGTATTATATGCCGTTTCACTGAACGGCAAAGTTTCCGAGAACCATCAAGGACGTTAAGTGAGGACTTACGGTATTTTATAGGAATTTTAAATAGTTAAAAGGAATTTTTGGTAAAACTCGTTTGGCCAATCAGAGAATACATTCCTGCTGACTTTTCACATGAGCGGGTTTGAATGGTAGTTTTAACTGGTGCATCTCTGCTCTCTCATGGGTCCTTTGTGTCACGACAGAAAAAAGTCTGTTTTGTTTACAGTTTCTTAAAACTAGACTATTTTCCTGATCATGTTGTTTTTCTCCTAGCACGTCAAATATCAGTCCTTTACATTCTAAAGTACTTTTATATTATGTTATCCAAAAATACCTGTACTTTTAGAGGTTGGGGAGTAAGGAAGAACCCCAGTCTTATTATTAGAGTTAAAAGACACACGTTCGGCATCAGGGTAGTGTCTAAACAAGCCAGATGACTAGCTTGCAAATCCTGCTACACTTCAGAATTCCAACCACAATAATTAACCACAAATATTATAACCAGGTCTGATCTTGTCAGGCTGAGGGGGTTTCCTTCTTGGAGCGATTTTTAATTTGCAAAAAAAAGACAGGGTAAGAAAAGATGAAATTGAAGGTGATCGTTGTACTCAGTGGTTAAAACTCAATGAAATGTGCATAGGAATTTTTTTGTTTGTGACAGTAAATGGGAAGATTTAGACAGGATTGCGGTACTGGGCTATGTTTTAGATGTAGTTTAATTCTTTGGAAGCCAAAGGAGTGTAAAATTCATGAAGTGTAGAAGTCGGAGCAACAGCCGGCAGGTTGTTCCTGGGTCCCTCTTCCGAGGCTTACTCTAAAAGTTGCCACTCAGAGATGCTGAGAAAGGTTAGGACCAACGGGCTTGCCCATTTTCTCTCAAGCGCCGTGGTCCGTCCTAAGGAGGGAGGACTTGGCGTTGCTGCACGGGGTGTCAGTGGCAACAGTGGCTTTCTTGTCCCTAGGCTCCCAGTTAACATGCAGGGTTGTAGCTTGTAATGTAATAGTTACTAATACGGTGTAACAAAAGCATGGATTTGCTTTCACTTTAAAGATAACTTAATAATTACGGGTTTATTTTTTTTTTAAGATTTTGTGAGAATCATCAAATACTGTACTCTTGATTGGAATAAATTGTTTCTTCTTAAAAACCAGTCAAGTTAAGAAATATCCTCTCACACCTCGGAGCTACCATAGGCTCTTTTGAGACCACCGCAGTAAAGCCACTATCACTGTAAAGCAGGTAGCACACATTTTTTTGGTTTTCCAGTGAATATAAGAGTTATGTTTCTTACTACTGTAGTCTGTTAAGTGTGCAGTAGTGTTATGTCTAAAAAAATTTCACCTTAATTAAAAAATGCCTTATTGCTAAAAAGTGCCAGCCATCATCTGACCTTCCGTGAGTCATACCCTTTTAACCAGTGGAGAGTCTCGCCTTGGTGATATTGGTAGCTGATGACTGATCCTGGTGGTGGTTGTCGAAGGTTGTGGAAATGTCTTAAAATAAGACCACGGTGAAGTTTGCTGCAGTCAACTCTGACTTTCACAACTGTTTCTCTGTGGCATGCGATGCTGGTCGGGAGCATTTTACTCGCCGTAGAACGTCTTTCAGAACCGGAGTCAGTCCCCTCGCACCCTGCGAACGCTTTGTCAGCCAAGTCCCTGTAATATTCCAGATCCCTTGGTGTCGGTTCAGTAATCGTCACAGGATCTTCAGCGGGGGCAGAGTCCCTCTCGAGGAGCTGCTTTCTTTGCTCATGCGTAGGAAGCCGCGTCTCAGCCGCCGAAGCGGCAGTTCAGCCACGCCCGCAGGCTCCACGCCCAGCACTGGTGCCCTCACTGCCCCCGGCACGTCTGCAGCCACCTCCGCCGCCCAAGTCTTCAGCCCCGCAGAGCTGTCCCGAGGGTCGAAATCAGCCGCTCTCTAAACTCCCGATAATGTTGACATTTCAGACTCTCCCGTGGACCACACATGCTCTGAAAAGTATTGAGGATGAGGAATCCGTTCCAGAAGGTTTTCAATGAACTTTGCTTAGGCCCATCAGAGGAATCACTGTCTATGCAGCTATAGCCTTGCAAAATGAATTTCTTAAATAATGAGGCTGGAAAGCTGACAGGACGCCCTGACCCATGGCCTACAGAGTGGACTTCGTGTCCGCAGGCATGAAAACTACATGCACCCCACTGCCCACCTCCACCAGGGCTCCCGGGTGACTAGTTGCACTGTCATGAGCAGTAATATTTCCAAAGGAATCTTTTTTTTTTTTCCTTTCCGAGCAGTAGGTCTCAACAGTGGGCTGAAAATATTCCCTAAACCATGATGCAAACAGGTGTGCTGTCATCCAGGCTTCGTTGTTCCATTTATAGAGCACAGGCAGAGTAGCTTTAGCATGATTCTTACGGGCTCTAGGATGTTTAGAATGGGAAGCGAATATTATCTTCCGCTTCAAGTCACCAGCCGCATCTGTCCTTTGAATCTTTGAAGCCAGGCGCTGACTTCTCTCTAGGCGTGAAAGCCCTAGATGGCATCTTCTTCCAATACAAGGCCGTTTTGTGTGCCCTGAAAATCTGTTGTCTAGTGTAGCCACTCGCGATTATCCTAGCTGGACCTTCTGGATAACTTGCTGTAACTTCTGCGTAGCACCCGCTGCTTCACCTGGCACTTTTATGTCGTGGAGATGTTCCTTAAACCTCATGCACCGACCTCTGCTACCTTCCGGCTTCTCTCCTGCGGCTCCCTCGCCTCTCTCAGCCTTCACAGAATTGAACAGTTAGGGCCTTGCCCTGGGCTACGCGTTCACTTACGGGAATGTTGTGGCTGGTTTGATCTTCTATCCAGACCACTAAAGCGTTCTACTTACAAGCAACAAGATTGTTTTTCTTTCTTATCGTTCATGTGTTCATGGAGTGGAACCTTCAGTTTCCTTCGAGGACTCCTCTGCGTGCACAACTTGACTAACTTTGGCACAAGAGGCCTGACTTTCGGCCTGTCTTGGCTTTCGACACACCTTCTTCACTGTGCTTAATCATTTCTGGGTTTTGAAGTAAAGTGAGAAATGTGTGACTGGCTCTTCCTTTCACATAAACACTCGGAGGCCATTATCAAGGTTATTAATTGGCAGGGATAGGGAGGCCCGCGGAGAGGGAGAGAGGCCGGGGAGCGGCCGGGACAGTTACGGTCATAGCACCAAAGGTCACTGATCACAGTTCTCACCAAAATGAGTATAACAACAGTGGACAAGTTCGAAAGGTTGTGAGACTTATCAAAACGTGGCACGGAGGGAGGAGGCGCGCAGATGCCGGTGGACAGATGGTGCCTGTGGGATGTGCTCGGCGCACGGTCGCCACAGACCTTCGGTTTGTGAAGAAACAGTGGCGATGTACAATAAAGCCAAGTGCGATAAAGCGAATCGTGCCTGTTTCGAGGTAGAAGCTCGATGTTAAATTATAATACTAAATGAATCCCTGGACTAAAGGGTCGTAAAAGCACTTTTGAGGTTTATCTTTAAAATTCATGTTTCGGTAAATCCTTAGACTCTAGTCAAAATGAACGATAAATAATATTATGTTGAAACATTGTCAGAGAACAAGAACTTTTAAAGTTTTAAATTGTTTTTATTTATGCCTTCCAAATTTTACTTTCCTGTTTCAGAAGTTTAAGTGAGAAAATGTCTAATTTTAAATATTATTTTATTTATGCATAGGAATCATATAATGATAACATTTTATGGGCTTTGCTTTCCCCCCCCGTCTTTTGGTAAGAAAAATTACATTAGCAGACGACTGTGTGTTAATCATAAAGCTAATCTTTATGTAGAATTTCCACCCACTTTTCTGTGGACCTCACGTGTGTTCATTTAGTTCTTATGACACTGGTGGTGCTCTCCTATACCTGTTTTTGCAGGTGAGGAAACAGAGGCACAGAGAGGTAAAGGAACCTGTCCAAGGTCACACAGCTAATGCATAAATAGAGGAGCAGGATTCAAATCCAGATAGTTTGCCTCTAGCGTCTATGCTCTAAATTTCTATGTATCCTGGGTGCAAATGGTGCTGTTCCTGGAGTTGCCGGTTCATTCTGGAATGAGAACAGGATGAACATAGGGACAAGGAGAGAGCTATACTTAAGGTCGAAGTGATTTTTAAAAATGTTTGTACTTCTAATGAACTTCTGTTCCACTTCAAACATGTTAAGGCTAACATTGGGTTTTTTTTGTTGTTTGTTTAAATGGTGTTTGGTTTGCAGTAGAAAGAAACACAGCTAATTCAGACTCTGCTCTAGGGGAAGGCCAGTGAGGGAGCGTGTCTTTGCGGGGTAGCAGAGGTTGGCACAGGAAACGGACGGCGAGCCACAGTGAGACCGGGCGGGGGCGGGGCGTCCTGCAGGTGAAGGTGTGTGCTGCGTGCCTTCTTTCTTAGCCACCTCTGCTTTTCTTGGCAAATGGAGACCTCGCTGTTTCCAGGGTCGTTTAACTCCGTTGCTATGACGGAACACTCAGGTACAAAAAGCAGAGAATCCAAATGAAGATCCTTGTTTTCCGATGCTGAGAGCACCTGGCGCATGAACCACTGACCTGAGGTCCGTTGTCAGTCGCTTTATGTCCACGCAGATTCCCGGAGGGGAGTTTGTGTCCGCATAGCCTTCCAGAGAGGGCTCACTAATGCCAGGTCGAACTTTAATGGTTAACAGGCATGTTTAGTCCTAGTGATGTCACAGTTCCTCCTCAGGATTCACGGTGGAAAAAATTTACCCCATTCAGTCTTGGTGGCTGGATCCTGGAAAATGAGTGGGAAAGTAAAGTATGGCTATAGCTTTGTCATTTGTCTTCGGTCTCTGCTGATGGACCCTCCTACCTCGTGCTTGATCTCTAGAATGCAAAAATAGCCAGTTTCATTCTTGCGCTTATATATTCTTGCCTGTTCATTATCTAACAACTGTTTATTTTAAGATTTTGTCATGTCCTTCACTAGGACTGAAGAAGAGCAACTGACTGTCCCTGGGCATGGGGAGAGGATCGATCAGGTGACATTTAGAGCGTTAAAATTGAGCTGATTCTTCAGAGAATCGTGGGAGGATGTACAGGACACCCTGGGCCCTCAGCACTCCATGGGAGCCACTCGCCACCAGTGGCTTGTGATTGTTTGTGGCGTGGCTAATCTACGTGGAGTGGAGATACGTTGCAAAGTGAATTTCACTTGTTTTTTGACTTTGGGCGGCTGGACGATTGGTGGCCCCAGGATGCTCTGCTGTGGGCGCTGCTCCGAGCCCGGAGGACAGCACGTGTGCAGGGAGCAGCGTTAGGCAGTCGCCTTTCCTGTGGACGATACGTCTGTGCCAGACGAAGGACGCAGGGGGAGCAGGAAGCTCTAGACTGTTCCCAAGCCTCCTGACCAGTGAGCAGGTTAGAAGCAATTCGAAGTCCACGGTTTTTGGTAGCACATAAAAGGCGCGTTCATGGTCCGGCTCTAGCCTTCTCTCTCCGTGCCCCGAACATCCTCACGTACCCCCATGTTCCACCTTCAGTGAACTACAGTTCGTTCTCGTTATTCGCAGGGTGATCTCCCGTAAAATCCTGGCAAACCCTGAGTTAGTGAATCCTGAGATGTTGCTTCTAGGGGAAATACGGAGGTAGGTTCACAACTCTGTACCAACCCTCACTGTAAATGTGCTTCTGTTGAAGACACCTTAGTTAATACATGTGTTGATTCATTAAATTGGACTTACGGCCAGTAGCGCTTGAACCCCTGCCGGAATGAAGCTCGCCGTAAACACACGTGTTTTCTCCGTACAGCTTCTTGTACTTCGGAGCACTGGGCGCCCTTGGAGGCCGTTTGAAACAGGAAAATCAACAAAGAGCATGAAATGTGGAAAGTGTGGCCCTAAAGATACTGCAAAGAGCAAACTTGCTTTGCGGTGTGAGCCGAAGTGGAGGGCAGAGCACAGCCCCGTTGGACTAGGGGTGGTATTTGTGGAGCCAAGGGTTTCAGATGGTAAAGACAGTATCAGTGAAGGCAGCGATCGTACGTGAGGCAATTTCTGTAGAGCAGGCTCTGTACTTTTCTCATTCCATAATCGTTACTGTTGTGGATGTGGAAACTGAGGCTTAGAAAGGGAAAGTATCTTTCCCAGGGTTGCACAGCTGGTAAATGGTGGAAGCGAGAGACGAGGCGGCCTGCGGGTGACTCCAGGGCCGGGCTCGGGGCTGCAGGTGGTCAGGGCTGCAGTCTCAGCAGGGCGTCCGTCTCGGCCAGGAAGGGGCCGAGTTGTAGCTCATGGTCACAGATTCCCCCACTTCGGAGGCTTCCATGTCTACTCGATAGCGTACTGCTGACATTCGGAAGAACCGCGCATGGGATGCGATTTGCTGTCAGGAAGGTCGAGAACCACCTGGGTGTGACCGGCGGCCACGGGGCCCCCTCCGGCTTCAGCTGCTGCTGTGCCCCAGCGAACCAGCCTGTTCACCCCCAGCGCGGGTGTTTCTCTGCTTCATGACTTTTGCTCGTTCGTAGCTCCTTGGACCTTTATTATCTTGTAATTTCTTTCTATGTATCCTTTCAGCTCCTATCTGCCCGCAGAACAGTTCTGTCTTACGTGTTTCGCAGACCTTGAATCTGTCGGATTCCGCCCATCAGCGTTATCTCTGGATGGAGCTTTCGTGCCCGGCCGCTCCGGTAGGCCGTGGCGGCCTGTAGTTGGACACCTGCTACGTCTAGTGCCAGAGGGAGCCGTGCCTCCTGGCACCGTCACAGGATCCTGTGTGTGAGGAGCCGGGTCAGAGCTGCCTCGTGGCTGCCTCTTGAGAGTCCTTGGCGAGGGCTGCGGGCATCCCCGTTCAGTCTGGATGCAGTGCCGGGGAGTGTGGCGCTGTGAGACATTTACTGGGAAACGCGGAGGATCTGGGTCTTGTGTTTCTTCGCATTTAAAATGAGAAGGTTGACTTAAATTTTCTTTTCTACTTGGTTGTTGTGGAGTTTAGTCTTTCATTTAGATGATAAGTTGGGATGCATGTTGCTCAGAGTTAACCATTGCTGAGTTCTCTCTCTCTACCTCTGCCGGGGGTGAAATAGAATTTCTGTAGTGACCCATTCCACAGTCTCTTCTGGCCTCCCTGGTTTGCTTTCCTGTCACCTTCATATTAGTTCACCTCCCAGGTAACCTCAAGACAGTTGGGATTAGATTCTAGAACATAATTCTGTAATGTACTTGATTGGAAATATTATCAGGGCATCTAGGATTAAGTAGAGAGACAGAGACAGAGACAGAGACACAAGGGAACAGATGTGAGAGAGAAGTTGTTTCTTATAGAAGGGTTGTTGTAGGCAGAATGTACCAAAGTAAGAGAAATTGACCAGTTATTGCCCCCCCCCCCCCCCACACACACATTTCACTGGTGTCGAGGGTCTGGGCTGCAGATATGGAGATCAGTGGGGCGCAGTTGAGCTCATGGGGGGCTGGTCCAGTCCTACTGTCTAAACCGCCTAAGCTCAGTATAATTTTGTGGTTCAGGCAAGTAATAGCTGTGGTGGCAGTCGGTACCTGGAGGTTGGGGGACCAGTCTGTGGGGGCTGGAGGCTCACAGAAGTACAAATAAACGTACCACAGTGACTGAGAACTCGAATGGAAATTCAGGGAGGGGAAAGTTAGAGCTTCCTTGGTGATGCTGAGAGGAAAGAACCAAAAACCCGCCTCGTTCCGATCAGCTCTGTCCGGTCACCAGCTTTCAGTTCCTCTGCTGAGCACGCAGCACGCTGGGAAGCCCAGGGAGCTGCGCGCGTGACGCGGCCACCCCTGCCCCTCCGGTGTCCACCGCCGTCCCAAGTCGGGGGCGGTGTGCCCGTGTTTCTCATGCAGCTCACCTAGCCATTCCGGTACTCCACCATCGGCGAGTCTCCTGTTACCTCTTTTGAAGTTGTTATTTCATGGTCTTTATTAGAGCGAAGAGCATGGGATTTGTAATCAGCTTGGTTTGAAGCCTGGTCCGTGACTTACAAGCTTTGAGACTTTGGACAAGTCAGTTAACTTCTTTGAATTCCCCCTTAAAATGGGACAGTATCTACTTTGTAGAGCTCTGAGAATTAAATAGTGTAGTGCCTAGAGCACTGTCCAATGCTTAGTAATTGCCAAACACCTAAGACATCTATTCCTGGATTATCCCTGCAACACACCTATTTGTTCTCTCAGGCATGTATATTTCATCTCTCTAAGTAGTTTAACACTCTCTCTCTCTCTCTCTCTCTCTCTCTCTCACACACACACACACACCACACACACACACACACTCTTGTACCCCTGCCTATTTAAATTAGCTCTTAGTATCTTTTATTGACTAAATTCTCCTCGCACCTATTATTTCTCTCTTCTGGAGCAACATGGAATCTCATGTTTCCATCTGAATTGCAGGTTTTCATTTTTGCTTTTGTTTCTTGCAATTATGAGTACATTTGTCATTTTTAGCATCAAGTCATTTATTCTATCAGTTTAAGCTGGCGGTCAGCTAAAATCCTGGTTATTATCACCTCAGTGACCATCATCTGGCTTCTACTAGTTAGAGTTCAAACGGTTGATTTTTTTTTTCCAATATCATTGCCAGATTCTACCTTTGCCCCTGTGGGTAGTTACTCTGCTTATGGATACTGTGTAGTAACATGCTAGAGCCTTCTTACTTATAAAAGATATAAAACTGTATGTTAAGATTAGAACTTTAAAAGAATCATAGAGAAAAAACTGGAAAGACTTCTCTGGAGGAGACGAGACATGCGCAGGTGAGAAGACTTGTGTCTCCACCAGGTGAAGAGGAGGTGTGCTGGAGAGCGCGCAGGCTTCTGAGCTGCCTGCTGGGTTTTGAAGCCCACCTCTACCACCTGTTGGCTGTGTTTGACCTTGGACATGTGAGTTGATTTTTCGGTACTTTAGGGAATTATCATAATAATTCATGGGGTTTTCGTGAGTCTCAGATGAAATAATACAGGTATGGCAGAGTAAATGTTCAGTGGTGTTACCTATTTTGGTGAAATAGCTTCAAACTCTAGTAGTTTGCAAAACAATTTATTCAGTGAACATTAATTGCTTGTGTGTCAGGCATTGTGAAAAGGGCCTAGTATAAAAAGATGAAATATGTAATTTCTGCTCCTCAAAGAACTTAAAGTTTAGTAGGGAAAAAGACAATTATGATATGCTGGGTCTATGGTTATGTATAGGCTATTAAAAGACAGAATAAAGAAATTTAATCCTGGAGAGAGGGTCATCTGAGCTCGGTCTTAAAAGATGAGTGGGAGTTAGCTGAAGAGGAATGATAAATGGTTTGCTCCGGGTTACAACAAGCACAAGGGGAGGGGCGAGGTAGCGCACAGTGGCAAAGGACCGTGCCAGTTGCATCATGGAACCAGGGTGGGGGGTGCGCCCGGAGAAATGGGCCGGGCCTAGATCGTAAGGCAGATGCGTGACGTTTGGGGCAGTGTAGACTTGGTCTTGGGGGGCCATAGAGTCTACTGAAGAGTTTACGTGAGAAAATTATCTTCAGGTAACTAGCTTAGGTTAGATTATCCAGGTAAGAGGTGATGAAGACCTCAACCGGAAGCAGTAGCGATTACCACCAGAGTGGAGCGTTGAGAATATTTAAGAGGCAGAGTCACAGTATTGATGATCTGATGGGGAGAATGGAGAAGTGTAAGGGTGATGTTCAGTGGATGGGTGCTCTTACAGCTGGGGCAGTTGGGGGTGGGGAGAAGGAACGGTTGAGCTCAGTTTTGTGAGTGGACCCATAACTGGATTTTTGAGGCAGAATCTTGGAGAGGTGAAGACTGGAACCCGTGGCCTTAGGTGGTCATGGTCAGGAAGAGTGTGAAGCGTTTCACAGCCCCGTGTGGACGTGGTATTACCTGGGGCTTTGAAGCTGACCCCTTGTGGTCATACCACACCTCTAAAACCTGATTTTGTGGGTCGGAAGTGGTGTCCAGGTCGCCTGTTTTGTTTTGTTTTTGCTGTACATATTTTTAAAAGTTGCAGTAAAATACACATAACAAAATTTACCATTTTAACTGTTCCTAAGTGTATTGTTCTATAACATTAAGCACATTCACAGCGTGGTTCGTTTCCAGAACTTTTAAGTCATTTTAAACAGAAACTGTGTGCCGTTAAACACGAACTCCCATGACCCCTTCTCCGCAGCCCCGGGCCACCTCTGTTCTAGTGCTTGTGTGGACGCAACTGGCTTGGCTATTCTAGGTGCCTCATAGAATGGAACCACAGTATGTGTCTCTTTGGTGTCTGACTTATGTTTGGAAGGTTCGTTCATGTTGTAGTATGTATATAGTGCCCCCCTTACCTGTGGGGGGTACGTTCCAAGATCGCCACTGTGTTCTGAATCTACAGATAGTGCTGAAACCTAGTATATTCTATGTGGGGTTTTTTAAACCTTTTATACATATCTATTGATAAAGTTTAATTTATAAGTGAGGTTGAATGATGCCGTTGTGGATTTGGGTGTTTATAGTCCCTGCTCCTCGAATTTTTTGCTGTATATACCTGGTAGTGTTTGTATTTTTTTAAAAGCCCTCCAGGTGACCTTTAAATGTGCAGCCATAGTGAGCAGCTGCGGTGTAGACAAGGGTGCTTAACTGGTGAGGTTCATAAACAGTGGGTAGCGACTTCAAGAATTGTATGACTTATTTTGCTATATACGTGGTTTCACTTTTTGGCTTTGATCAGATCCTCACAGCAGCTCATAACTCCACAAAGTGGTGCTAAGAATCACTGCAGAATGTAACTTTAAAATAGACAAAGATTTCGAATAGACATTTCTCCAAAGAAGATATGCAGTGGCCAAATAAGCCCATGGAAAGATGCCCAGTATCATTAGTTATTAGGGAAATGCAGACCAAGCCAACGATGGGGTGCCATTTCATACCCATTAGGATGGTTAGAATTAAAAAATAAAAAAGGAAAATAACAAGTGTTGATGGGATATGGAGAAATTGGAATCCTTGGAAAATAAAATGGCATATCTGCTTTTGAAAGCAGTTTGGCAGCTCGTCAAAAAGCTAGCTAAAGCATAGAGTTACCATATGACTCACCAGTTCCATTCCTAGGTGTATATCCAAGAGTTGAAAACATGTATCTATGCGAAAACTTGTACACAGACTTTCACAGCAGAATTATTCCTAATAGCCAAAAGGTACAAACAGTCCATATGTTCATCAACTGATGAGTAGATAAATAAAATGTGTATCCATACATTGGAATATTTGACCATTAAAAAGAGTGAAACACTGATATGTGCTACAGTATTGCAGAACCTTGAAAATCGTTCTAATTGCAGCAAGTGAGGCACAAGCGGCCACATAGCTTACGCTCCCATGTGTGAAGTGTCTAGATTCGGCACATCTGCAGGCAGTGGCGGTGGTTTCCAGGGCATGGGCAGAGGAGGGAGTGAGGAAGGATGGCATACTGGGTATGGGGTTTCCTTTGGGGTGATGAAGTGTTGGGAATTAGTTGTGGTGATGGTTGCACGTTTCTGTAATTAGACTAAAACCACTGAAATGTATAGGTTAAAAGGGTGAATTTTCTGGCCTGTGAACTATGCCTCAATAAAGCCCTCAAAAAAAAATTTTAAAAGAAGACAATTGAGGTGGGCATCACGCTAAAATTCACTGCAGAACATAATTCTACAAGAGAGATGGAGGTCCGGATAACTCCCACAGGAAGATCCGGTAGAAGAGATCGGAAAAAAATAACCAGGTTAAGAGGAGGACCTGTAAGAATGCTGTGTCGTGGAACCTCGGAGTAGGGAGATTCAAAGAGGAGTCACGGGCCGGGGGGGGGGGGTGCGGTGATCACGAGGGACACGCAGCGCCAGGCTCCGTAATGTGGGGAGCAGGCCGCCGCGTCTGCGGGCTCGGCATGCGAGTGCCCTGGAAGCAGTGTGACTGGTTTGTGGAGTGAGTGGAAGGAAATAGAAATAAACTACAGACCTGTGTTCTCTTATGCGAGTCTCAGAATTCACAAACTCTGGAAATGCAAAGGTTTTTATAACTCATTTGGCAGTAAAACCTGACCTGCATGGATGTGACATGATTTATAATCTTCATTTGTTCCACTTATTCATACATTTCACTGCACAAATAATATTGAATTTGATCACAGAATGCTTCTGCAGGCCCCCTGTGGGGATGCTATAAAATACGATATAGGCCACGTATTCTCTTTCCAACATTAAAATACATCTGTCTATCTGAATTCTAAATTCTGTGGCCCCCAGTGGTGTGGGACAGGTTTGGGTGTGAAGGAAGATCTGAAATTGGACAGTTACTGGAGAAGGATTCAGGCTCAAGGTGCATTTTTTTAAAGGATGGAGATGCCCTGAGTATGCTTGTAGATTAAAGCAGAGAGGAAGAGGTTGAAAATTTGGTAAAGAGAAGCTTTGTAGCAAAGTCTCAAAGAAGGTGGGGAGAGAAAGAGGAAATAGGTTTGGGGTGGTCGGCGCTCCCGGAAGGCATCACGCATCCTCCGAGATGCCAGAGCGGTGCTGAGGACAGCGTCGGGCATCTTTGGTAAGTAAGAGGATGGGAAGTTGAGTAAAATCAAATTGAGAGCCATTTGCTGAAGTAGTAAGAGCTGGAAATAACTGTTGGGCTAAATGGAAGGAGCTGACTTTTAGGACCAAGGAAAAGGCGTGGCTGGCAGGCTGTGGGTCTCAGGCAAGTCTAGGAAACCTTGAAATGTCTGTGGGGCCGTTCTGTCCCTTAACTGTCCGATCTTCTCCATCAGTGCTCAGCTTCCCACTTACCAGAGTGGAGAAATCTCGGCACTAAGCTTCGCAGAATGAATTCTGCAAGGGGAGATGTGTGAAAGGGAACCGGGACTGCTCGGAGGCTGGTGGAGGATCTAGCTGGGTAGCGGAGGAAGTGAGATGAGTGAAAGGGGCTGGGACTTTTGTCCTTTACACGCCGAAGACCAGTTATTAAGGAAGAAGGCAGTAGGAAAGCTCATGTACTGGGAGGTTGTGGGCAAAAAGTAGCATTCGGGTGGCAACAGTTCTGGGCGATGACAAGGTTCAGGGTATGATCATAGGAGGCAGGGGTGGAAATGAAGGGGAGGTGAGTTTTGTTGGAATTCAGACCGGTAGTAGCTCATCCACACAGACTTTGAAATCACTCAGGATGATGACCAGAGTTGGGCTAGAAGGAAGAACTAATCAAATGCCAACATTTTGGGTAAATGTGGAGGATTCCGTGGCACGTCGGCGAACTTCAGACCAGAACATAGTATCGGGTGTCCTGTAGCATGGGTCACGAGAGCCGACATATTTATACAGGGCCCCCCTTGTGCTAGAGCATGGCCTTATAGCCGCCCCGAGGAACGGAGTGTCCTCTCCCCCAGTCCCCAGGGTGAAGAGAGAGCAGGCAGCTCTCTGATTTGAAAAATAGTCCAGCCTGGAGAACTTCTGTTTATAGCAATCAGCTAATTAACACCAAGAGTGTTATCCCGGCGGCCTTGACCGACTCCGTGGTCCAGGCCAGAAGCTCGGAGTGTGGCTCTTCCTCGCTAGCTCCCCCGGGACACCCGGCCTCCCATTAAGGGACTCCGATTTAGTTGGGGGCGGGGGAGAGGTGCAGGGAATCCATAGTTTTAAAACTCTTTAGGGGATTCATTAGCCAAATTTGGGACCACCAGTGAAACCCACATTTTGCCTTCATCTCTGCAATAACATTATGTCGGATGCCTAGCTGATCTGAATGTACTGCGTCCAAGCCATGCCCCTGACTCAGCATCCTATCGAAGTGCAAATGAAGTGCTTGTCAACTTTTTAAAGGTACTCAGTTCTTAGTCATCAGTTTGAATTGTAAAATAATGAATGTCATGCTATAATCTTCAGATTAGCAGAGTGTTTAATACTCATAATACCTATTTCTATTGTGGATTTTGGTGGGAGGGGAACTTGTATACCCTGCTGAGGTGATCATAATTAATATAGCCTTTTTGGAAAATAAGTTGACAGTGTACCTAAATAGACTTAAATGAGTGTCACACCCTTTAATCTAGTAATTACATTTCTGAGATTGTTGTATTGAGACTCTTGATTATTGTTAATAGTCAGAAATGTGGATTCAGTATTTATATAAAAGCTATTCATCACTGTATTCTTTATAGTAGTAAAAAATGGAAGCAATCTAAATGATTAACTATAGAAAATGGTGAAATACCTACAGTGTCTTCATATGATAGAAGATCATAGAAATATTAAAATTATGCTTAGAAAGACATACTTAATATCATGGAAACATTTCCTTGTATAACAAGTAAAAACAGAAATGCCTCAGAGATTGTTTACAGTCATGCAGCGCATGACGAGCCATCAGCAGCAGGCCAGGCGCCCCGCCGCGGTGCGGTGGGATCACGGTGGAGCAGAGCAGGGCCCGCCGCATGGGGGCGCAGCGCGCTGGGGAGACGCACAGCTGTGTGCAGCAGTAACGCTCGACACCGGTAACGGTACTGGTTTATGTACTTACTCTACTTTTAAATCATTATTTAGAGTGCTCTTCTTTCTTTTTATTAAAAAAAAAAAAAAAGCGCGCTGTAAAACCGCATGGTTGGTGCCGTCGCCTCGCGCTCGGCTTGGCTGCGTTGCCGCGTCGTTTTCTCTGCTCGATTTACCCTCACGTTGTTTGCCGCAGCGCCGCGCTGTGCGGCCTCGTGGCCCAGGAGCCGGGGCGGGGGGGGGCCGCCCCGCAGGGCCCGTGTGCCGTGGGCACCGGCGACGTCCGCACAGCGAGAAACCGCCTCGCGACGCGTTTCTCAACCGAATCCCGGCACCGAGTGGCGCACGACTGCCCATACAATGTAATTGAGAGTACTGAGCAGCAGTTATATAGATATATATATATATAATATATATATAATATATATATATATTATATATATATATCTATATAACTAATGCTAATTCTCTGGGCGGTAGGAATCCCTGCAGTTTTATTCTTTATTGTATTTTCTAAGTTTTCTGCTGTGAGCATGTATAACTTTTATTAAGCAAAAGTTAAACTTAAAACATGAAATTCTTACTCTAATCTTTTAGCAAAAAGAACAAGGAAAATTCAGGAGCTGTCACCCCCCCCCCCCCAGCAGCCGCAGTGTTTTCTGGGTATTCACAAGCCGTTCAGGGACCTGGCCGTCCCACAGCTGTGCGGGGTTCATCGGCGTCAGGCTTACTAGCTTGTGGGGCTTTTGTTGTCATTGTTGTCTGTTTGGTTTTTTTTATGAGAGTTTATTGAGATGTAATTAGCACAGTGTAACACTCGCCCCTTGAAAGTGTGCAGTTCAGTGGTTTTCAGTTTGTTCACAAGTCGCGTGGCCACCGCCACACTAGTTTCAGATCATTTTCACCAACCACGGAAGAACCCCGCACTCCAGCAGCCACTCCCCGTTTCCCTTTCCCCCAGCCCCTGGCAGCCACCAGTCTGCTTTCTGTTTCCATGGATTTGCTTATTCCGCGTGAATGCAGCCTGTGGCCTTTTGCAGCATCCTCTCCGCCAGTCTTCGGTTCCCCTCTGCATGGGCCAGAAGCGCCCTTCACCCCACTGCGTGCTCCTCTCTCTCGCCGGATTCTGCCGCCTCTGGCTCAGGACTTCCCGTTGTGCCCACAACCTGCTCAGTCAGTAGGAAGCACTGCCCGTTCTGTGTGGCATTTAAGGTCCTCTGTGCGCCGGCTCTACGACGCAGGTGCTCACTCAGATATCTGGCGGCTGAATGGATTCGGCGAATAAAATGTGCTCTGCCTTATCTCTCCTTTCCTTCACCCTCAGAGAAGAAGATAATTACTGAGTTAGATTTCAGGTCACCGATGGGACAGGAAAATTTCTAAAGTTTAGGGCAGCAGGTTGCAAATGCCAGCAGGCATCAGATCGCAGAAGGGGCTTGTGCTGCACCCCGAGTTTCCAGAAACTCGAGAGCTGCGCCTTCAGTCAGGCTGGGCTGGACCCGGAGTGGACGTTTCGGACAGGTCCGGACGGCACCCGAGGACCGCACTCTGCAGCTGCCCTGGCCTGGGGCAGCACTGCGACCAGAGCCGACAGCAGCCTGGGAGGGAAGGGGACTGGGGAGGAGGCGAAGGTACACACTCCCCGCTGCCCAGCGACAGGGCCGTGAGGCCCCACCCAGCGCCCCAGCCCGGCCTCGCCCCTTGCCAGCTGCACCACCTGGGTGCCCTGCAGGCAATGTCCCCACATCCTCACCACCGCCCCAGCCCCACTCTGAAAAGTGCGCCCATTCTTTAAAACGGAGCCCCGGCGTTCAAAAACCTTTGCCATAGTAAAAAGTCGATTCTCGTTCATCGGCACTTTGCATTTTTCGTGTATGTGGTATTCTCTGTTAATTCCATACTTGTTTCTTCTTCCTGAATCTTTGACTCCTTTTGGTTAAGTTTTGTTTCTTACACAGTGTCCAGCGAGCACAGTAATTTGCCCTCAGCAACTACTCAGTCGTTATCAGTGTAGTTAGATATCGGAAGGAAAGAAGTGTAAATCAACTTTTAAGTGAAAATTGTATAATTTAGTGTATATCTTTAATGCTGAAAAGAGATCTATGTTAATTAGAGACTTAATCTGATAAAACGTACTTGTCCAGGGCCGAAATGTGCTTTTGTCCTAAGTAGCAGTCGTAACTGCAGGTTTTGGAACAGTGGCGTACAACAAAACACCAAACTAAAAACGCCGTGTGTGCCCGTGTCACGAGCACACGCACCACGTGCCGTGGTGACTCTGAGCGCTGACTTCGTTTTCTCCACATCATCTGGTCCAGGTTCAGGTTTCAGCTTAATATATACGTATCCTTTTGAGTTTAGTGCCAGGTGAAAGGAGTGTAAGTAGTTAGCTGTCTCTGAGGTGTCAAACAGTGATCGTAATTCCTTCCAGGTTTCATTTCGTGCTCCTTACCTGCCCGTCACGGTTAAAGAAGGTGCGGCAGTCTCGCCGATCTTTATCCACAGGTGCAGTTTTTGTACGACAGTTACGGTTGCGCTCCCAGGACAGACACGTTTTAGGGCTGACGGAAGCGGTGGACGGACGGCAGCTGCTCCCCAGCAGCAGGGGTTCGTCTTGGCCTTCTCCGTGCCTCGTCAGGACCGCGCTCATCCGTCTATCAAATCGTTATTTGTGATGCATTTTAAGCTCCTTTGAGTTAAGTGTGTGTTCGTTATCCAAGAGCTAATTAGAAGCTACCGTTTTCGAGTCTGGTATATTTTTGATTCCACAAAATGCGGCAACTCTCCATTTGGAGCTCCCACAGAGGGGAGAAAAGCGTCCATGCACAGGGCTCAGGACAGCTCTGTGTTCTTCCCAGAGTTCGTCGAGACCAGAGGGCTCGGAGGCCTCCGATCCTGAGGCCAGAGAACTGGGCCGCATTGTGCAGTCACAGCACTAACAAAACGACTGTGCCTCTACTGAAAGCCGTTTGCAGGTCCCAAGTTTGAAACATAAGCTGAAATATATATCTCTCAGAAGAAAGGGCTGCTTTTGATGATTACTAAAATCTAACATCTGAGAGAGCAAAAAATGGTTAAAGTAAGTGCTTTGGCTCACATTTTCAGGTGCCAAGGTAATTTTTTAAGTTGTTCTTAAATAATGAATTCTTGTAAATAACTTTGCAAATTCTAGTTATCCTCAGTAAATCGTTCTGTAGGTATGTATTATTTGCAAATGAAAATGCTTAATTTCACTTATTCTTATACTATGAAATTGGATTGGGGGGGGGGGTGTCTCTGTACCTCCTAAGCTGCCTTTTTGTATTTTCAGTGGCAACAAACATTGCCTCATAGCAAATACCATGTGGAGTTATGGTCACGATCTAACCAAAAGGACGTTTGTAGGACTTTGTATGGTGAAAAAATGAGCCAGCGGCCCTCCCGCACACCCCGTTTTCCCTCCTCGCTCTCTTCCGTTTCTGTAGACTGGTACAGGACAGAGGACGAGTCAAAGAGGAGTATTTCAGAAAGAGACTTCCCAGGCAGGTGTCACCCTGGTGAATGCCAGAGAGGGCTGTGACTGGCGCTTTATTTCTTTAACCACAAGCATTTAATTCAGGTCCTATACTGTGTCCCCGGGACATGCTCAAAAGTTTTGCCCCTGCTCTGTTTTTCTGTTGGATTGGAGATAGAGGAACTCGTAAGAAAGTTTGGAGTCAAATGCGTGTGAGAAGGGGGAAGAAAAGAATGAGCATCGTAGGTCTCGCCTCTGACACCAGACTCTGCGGCGGGAGGCAGGTGCCAAGTGATGACCTCGACCCTCTCCGCCCACGAGGCGGCTAGTGATGCTGGAGGAAGAAGTGTTGCTTTGGTTTTATGCGCCGTGGCTGCAGGACCAGGAGGGGGGAACTCCTGTCCTCTCAGTAGCATCTCGGAAGCCTTCACAAAAGGGATAACTTTAACCTTGAACTTGGAGGATAAGGTTCTCCTAAGGAAGACGAGCAATTTTAGAAGGTATTTATGATTTGGGTATTTTCCTCATTTTAAGAGTCAGTCAGTAGGAGAGAAAACATGAGAAAGTTTCCTAAAGTTAAAGAGAAGAGGAGTAGTGAGCCAAATGGCCGAGCCTCCGTGCCTCCTCCTTCCTTTCTTTTGTAAATTCATAAAAGTCTGATGTGTTAACGGAAGGAAGTTTGGAAAACACAAAAATTAAATGGCATTGTAGTGCCCATCGAAACAATTTAACTGTTAATAGTTTGATGAATTTTCTTCCAGTTTTTTCCCATAAATTAATTTCCTCTTCAACTGTATTCACCATCAGCTTAGATGATTTCATGAACAGTTACATGTAATTAAATTTAATCTACAATAATACTTGACATTTATTAAATAAGCCCTGCCTAGGTGCCAGTCTCTGTTCTGTGCCTTTTACATTTCATGCTCTCAACGAACTTAAAAGTGTATGTATTATTATTTCTGCAGTTTTACAAATGAAGAAACTTAGGTCCAAGAGGTTAATTAACATAACTAATATGAGTATTCCTGATATTCCAAACTGGAGTTGACACCTGAGGATGTGTTCTCAGCCACTACATTGTGCAACTTTTCATGAGTTTTAATATAATGGTTGCATAATAAATAAATGCTATTATGAATCTTCTTTTTTCTTTTCTTTTTACTTATAAATCTTAATAGTTATGGTGGAAAGGTCTGCTCAGATGTCAACTCTTTCGAGAGAACTTTCCTGATCACCCCTTTAAAACAGCCTTTGGCCAGTCCTCACAGCCAGTCAGCTTGAGAATCAGTTCCACCCACTGACGTGCCAGCAACGGTCAAAGCTCAGCCATAGGGCGGCACACACCACCACGCAAGGGTCTCTCCCGGAGCACTTGGCTCAGGTGACCAGGGAGACTCCTGCTGGGCCACACAGGACACCTGTGACGTAGGATAGAAACGGACAGAGAGGCAGCCAAGGTGAGAAAACAAAGAAACACGGCCCAACGAAAGAACAGGAGGCGACTCAGAAAAAGAACTCAATGAAATGGAGGCAAGCAACCCGCCACACGCAGAGTTCCAAACACTGCTTGTAAGAACGCTCCGTGAACTCAGGGGAAGGGTGGACGAGCTCAGTGAGAACTTCAACAAAGAGGTAGCATAAGAAAAGGGCACACAGACCATAAAAAACCCGTCAGAAAGGAAGAATACAGTAACTGAAATGAAGACTGCACTAGAACGAATCAATAGTAGATCGAGTGAAGCGGAGGATCGAATCAGCGGTTAGGAGACAGGGTAGCAGAAAACACCCAATCAGAACAGCAAAAAGAAAAAGACGTCCAGATTGGAAAGGAAGAAGTAAAAAATAGATCATCAGTATTTGCTGAGTGATCTAATGACCTCTGCTTTCTGGTTAGCTTTGTATAATTTTCGATTTTCTTAACAACCTCTGGTGGGACTGGTGGGCTGGAATAACCACGTGATCTGCGTGCGGGGGGGGGGGGGGGGTGGCCACAGTCACAGAGCTGATGCTGCTGTTCACCAGCGCCCCAGGCTGGTGGGCCGTGGCAGTGCACCCCAGGCTTCTGCCCCCAGCCGCGGAATTGTGTGCCTCCCAAGAGCCAGCTTCCGGTTCAGACTGGTTCATGTCAGTTGTACTTGTTATTGTAATTACTTAATCTAATTAAATATTATACAACCGATTAAGTATGCGTTTGAGAAGACATGTTTCTGTAAAACTGAGATTAAACCTTTGAAACCTCCAGTTTAAATGGACAGAAATTTCCGCCAAATACGTATATGCAACACGTCTGTCAAAAGACTGGAGGCAAAAATGATAAAAAAATCAGTACCTCATAAACTCATAAGAAATCTAAATAAGTGTCTATACGTTCTAGCTCTATTTTAAATAAGCACAAATAGGAAGTAGTAGACAATGCCAGTAGTAGATAAGATTTGTGCAAGAAAGACTGCGAAATTTCAGTGGAAACTGATGTTATGTTTAAAATTAAGATGAAATGATTAAAGTAATAGGTGTCATTTTCTATAATTGCTCTTGATAGCTGATGTTTTAAATTAACCAATTACTACTTTTGGTTCTGTAGGAAGAGACTTGCTGTTTGGAATGAAACTCATCATTCTTGGTGCGGCAGAGACCATTCCTGGCTGGTTTTGTTATTTCCATGACTTCATCATAAAATCAGTAATAATACTTCCCTTCTCTCCAGGAAGCGGGTACTCGCGAGAGCTGAGGCGTGGTTCCCTTCCTGCCCCGGAGCTGAGCTGAGGCAGGGTGGGGTCTTTTGTCTGTTGTCGTGACTCTGGCTCCCTGTCTGTAGCAGTCCCTGGTGCGTTAATTATTCAGTGATTGGATAGGTGAAATGATACACCGTTTTATTAGCTAAAATTTTTGAGATATTGGGTAGCGTCTTCTATCACTCTGTATTAAATGCATCACTTGCTTTACAGAAAGTAGTGTTCTGTATTATACATGGATACCGTTAAATTTTTAGCAAAAAGAAAAGTACTTTCAAAATATGTATGCACTGTTTATCAAATTAAAACGTACTGCTTTGTATAATATACATAAGTTTATATTTCTCTCTTCAGTGAAAGTATTAAAGTATAGGAGTATATGAAGGGGAATACAGTCAATATTGCGAAAGTTTGCACAGCGACAGGTGGTCATTAGATTGGTGAGGTGATCGTATTGCGAGGAATGTTGATGTTCAGTGAATAAATTTGTACACCTGAACCTAATATAATATTGTACACTAATTATACTTAAGTAATATTTTTTTTTAGGTATAGGAACCTCAGTGTTCACATTGTAGTTGTTAAGAATGGAGGAACCGTTTGGATTCCTGTGCGAGCTCTACAATTTCCCGTGTGTGACCTTGGTTAGGTTACTGCATCTCTCCTGGACCTCGGCTTTATCATCTGTAAAATGGCAATAACCATAGATCGTTACAGGAGCCAAAGGAATTCGTGTGTGTGCAGGGCGTAGAGGGTGCCTGCCAGGTCCATCAGCGCTCTATAGTGATAGTTATTATAATTACACCTGAGTTTGACTCCTGACCTATCATTTATTATCTGGGACTTGGGCCAATTACTTATGGAAACAGGTTAGAGAGGTTAGATAATCTCTAAAGGGTGATTGTGTGTGCATGTACACATAAAAACAAAAATGTATATGTGCAAAGTGCTTAATTCAGTAAGCATAGTACTGAGTAAATGTTAGCAGAAAAAAAAAGCAAACAGCATTGTCTGGGAGAGGACTCTATTTGAAATTTTTTACAGCTAGAATAATAAAAATACTTTTTATATAGGTACCAAATGTCTTGTCTTTGCCATTTCAGTAAGTGTTCTGCATAGATTAGGAAGGGTTTTTTAAATCTCATAAAGAAGTTTAAAATGGTTTCAGAGTAAACCAAGATAACCGAATTTTAATCTGGACAATTATGAAATTCAGATACAAGCACTACATTGTAGTTCTTAGTTCGGCGACTTCTTTCCAGAATACTAAATCATCAGTGAAAACTGGTTTTCCAAATATTAAATAGGAACTAAATACACCCTCCTTGACAGGGAGGCAAATGCTTACATTATGCCAGGAACGCAGCTTCTCCCCTTGATGTTTTCCCATTGGAGGCCTTATTAAAACCTAGTCTTGCTATTCCTGGCCATATTAGCACCGGCTGACGGCGCTGGGTGTACAGGCAGCCAGTGACTGGCTATATTAAGGAACTTGGCCTATGAGATTTCAGAAAGTAGAAACCATCTTAAGCCGCTGATGTCAGACTAGACGTCTCCCCCCCGTTGGTAATGATGGTTTAACAACAGCTCTCTGCTACTTACATATTCTGCACTGAATTTTGCTAAAATAAGGCTTTAAGAGAGGATTTTTTTTTTCTAAGAGAGATATGGACGATAGAAATGTTGCACCAGAATATTAGCGTGACCAGGAACACACGTTTAGCATTCGTTTGATGGCTGCAGCGTGTTTAAGAGCTGCCGTCGCCGTTTGCTGCCCCGTGTGTTGTTAGTCTCCCCAACGGTATCTGGAAGTGTCTTGCAGCTAAAAAATTCATGAGTATTATTGGCTTTCAGTCAGAAAATGGAATATGTCTTCTAGTCACTGTCTCATATGCCACTCCGAGGCCATTATACAAGAGTAAATCTAAGAGCGGCACATACTGAAAAGAAAGGAATTTTTAGCTTAAACATTTGTTTATACACCATTATTTTCTGTTCCGGGGAGTGAGAAACAGCCTCAGAGAAGGTAGGTGCCGATGCCATGTTACGCAGAGAAGAGCAGTCGTAGGTGCAGGATGTTATTTTCTTTACTGCCCTGTAAACCATTAGTGTGTCGTTATTGAAAAAGCATATTTCAATAATAGTAGTTTGTGTTTAGCTTATTGCAGTTCATTAAAAAAAAGTCAAGAATATAGTGAGTTGCTCAAAAGTTGTGAAGTTAAACTGAGAATTTATTTCCAAATAAGATGCCTTTTATTCTGAATTTATATGAAGTGAGTCTCCTAAAACTTTGCCTCTTAGCTTGTCACTGTATGAATTAATGTGCAGTTTTAGGAACCCGAATCTGTAAATACACGCGGTGATACCTGAAGTAAGTTAAGATTTTATTGTCTGAAAAGCAAGGAGCAATGTAGCGTTATGTAAAGATGAAGTTAGAAGGGTCCTTATGACCTAAAGAAAGTAATAATACTTTGGGGAAATAATACACCGTTTTATTAGCTAAAGTTTTTGAAATATTGGGTAGCATCTTCTGTCACTGTGTTAAATGCATCACTTGTTTTGCCAGTGGAAAGAAAAAGTTTAATTTTTCTGTGCTCTTTCCTTCATTGAGTAAATCTACATAGGTCTACTTATGTTGTATTTATATGTGTGATGCTTCTTGGTTTGCTAGTTTGTGTGAATCAACAATATATCCTTGCATAACCCACTTATTTATTGCCGAGAATATTTAGCTTTTGCCAGAAGTTGGGGTCTTGCCAAAATAAGGTTTGTTTTGAGTAATTTTGTCCACTTGACACTGTTGGAAAAGGGGGAGTTCCCTTCCTTTGTCAATGTGATATCTGGCCTGCTGTGTCATATTGCTGACTTTCAAGGTTGGCCTGCTCTCTTTTCTTTCTCAGGCATTTACGTCCTAAAGCACATTTTGTATATTTAAACATTAGATACTGTGTTTTCTTACACTTATCTGTGTGGGCCCAGGAATTTTGCTTTTGTAACATAAAGGGATCTCTCCTGCAACACAGTATACTTTGAGGGAGAAACTGTTTCAAGTTTAGAATGAGCAAATGTTTTCACTTGTGATAAAGAAATAGTGAATGCGTAGGTCTTCAAACCTTAAGGTGACTTCTGAGAGATGGAGGGCTCAAAAGAGTATCCTTTCGTAATGGATTTAATAGAGTAGAAATGGAAAAGTGTCTAAATGAAGATTTATGTGTACTTTCAACATTTCTTGAGTATTTCTTAGTCTTACAAAGTTTGTGAAGAATCAGACTACGGATGACACCACAGTGTCATGTCCTATCCCTTGTAGAGAGTGCAGAAGAACTTGGAGGGCTTTTAAAAAGCCATAGGAGCTTTTCTGGTCTCTATCAAGAACTAGATGCTTTATCGGGCGGTCCCTCCCTCCGCTGGGCGGTGTTGATAAGAGGAATTGTTTCAACAACTCTTTGTCTGTCATTTCATAATAAATTTCATCTCAGAGTAAGGAATTTCAGAGAACGCCTGACTTTGTAAAAATATTTCTTGGAACTAGCAATAGAGATCTGATGTTTGACTGCTTATTATGTTTGCATTTCAGCAACAGCATTATCCTTATTTATTCTTTCACTAAATTTGTTCAGCATTTGATAAATCTGACAGTTTTATAGGCCTTGTTTGGAAGATGGCCAGTACTGATAAAAAATGCACATTATCGTTTACATGAATTTTAGATGGTTAACTAGCTTTAATGATATGAGGCTATACTGTGAGCAGCAGCTTTGTTACCTTATAAGTTACATTGATGAATTTCATGCAAGAAGAATACATTTTTAAGTTGTGTTGAGGTTTAACATTTCATTTGCTTTCTGTCATTATGCTTAGGGATTTAACTGGCATTGTTCACCCCTCCCAGCATATTGTTACTTAAAAAAAGACAAACAACTTGCTCTTCTTTGTGCTGTAACTCTGGTTTGTACAAGTTGGTATCAGAGAATGTGAGGGAGAGCGTCCTGTCCCAGGGGAAGCAGGGTCATTGTTTTGTTGTAGATTACAAAGATGGACAAATTGAAACTGATTTTCTAGTCTCGTCCTTTCATACACACCCCCCCCCCCCCCAACATCTGGTAGAAACCGTTCCCGATGACTATAATTACCATCAGTTACGACCCAAGAGTTTACTTGTGTCTTTTTCAGTTTTTCTGATTTACACTGAACGGTTTCAGAATCAAGAGTGAAACGCTCAAGAATTTTAATTTCATGTAAATGATGAAAACACGCAGAAATTTTAAGAAACTACTAGTTTAGGGCTGCCTACAAAATGAAATTCTGAACCTTCAGCACTACCCTTCAGTATTTTTATCTCCTACCTTTTCATTGGAAGTTAATATTTCACTTTGATCTGTGAAACTGCATTAAAACTCATCTGTCCGCACAGTTCATTTTAGATGACTCTTCTGTGTACTGTGTGCATGTCCACTGGAAGGCACAGATCTGTCTGTCTCTGGTTTTTATCTTTGTCACTGAGTGGGGAAAGACGAAGTCCCGTAGGGCCCAACCGCACTTTCCGCTGTGAAGTACGAGCACTTTCTGCCAGCCGTGCACCCCCAGGGTTCCGAGGGGGCCAGTTAGCGCGGAGACCGGGGCACGCCGCGCCTCTCCTGCGGTGCGTCATGGGTGAGGGTCGCGGTCGGCTGTCTGGTTCATCCATTGAGCAGAGCACCAGGTTGCGTGTCTGCTGCAGGACTGCGGCTCCTGCCAGCCCTGTGGCCGGCAGTAGGGGTGGGGCGCAGGAGCCTGCACCGCCTGCCACCAGCCTCCTCGCCCCTGCTTTCCCTGCTCCAGCCCCACATACACTCCCTTCCCTTTTTATTTTGCTTGAGAGCCTTTTTTTTTTTTTTTAGCCTTGGTTGATGAGCAGTGATTCAGAAGGGGCATCCCCAGGCTGGTGGTGGAGGTTGGTGGGGGATGTCTGCCTGTCCTTGGCTTGGCCCGTTACCACAGACTGCCCCGCCTCCCCCCAAACACACACACACACACATTTTTCCTTTGCTGGTTTAAATGTTGGTTGGCAACATGTATCAGGCATACACAGTCTAAGAAGATTGCTCAGAAAGGGGACATGTGGCAAACAGAAAAATAAGGAAGTGTGTGCATAAAACTGAAAATTTCAGATTTTGAGGAAATGTGTTTAAGGTATCATCACCTACTTCTAAAAGAGAAAACTTGGCACTTCAAAAGGAAATTAATGATGTTTTAAAGCTACAAATACAGCGGTTTGTGAGCCAGCCTTGAGTAGATTCTAATAAAATATAAAACGGTCTGTCCAAATGGTTTTTCTGTACTTAGACCAGAAGATGTTAGCTCCTTGTTTCACGCCTTTATCTCCTGCTAGACCCTTTGTTGAAAGATATCGGTGCTGTCCCTTCATACAAAGTTACAATATCAGTATCTATTTTGGAGAATTGGAAGGTAGATGATGCTGATGCTAACGTTAAACCCCAAATAAGTATGTACAACTTTAAGTAAAACAGTCGCTTATTTTGTCTGTTGAAAAGTTCTCTGGTCTTTCTAATAGTTCTATACTTTTTAATACAGATGGCAATACTTTTCTTGGTGCGGGGGGAGTAGCCATTTTTATCAAGCAAACTTATCACATATACCTACCGTATATTTTCATGATAAAACTTTAAATTTTTATGATTTATAGAAAGCTGCTTCCAGGCTGAAAATCCCTCGAATTTCTCTTTGTCGAAAACTCTCGTAGATTGGGCGAGTGATGTTTTTTCTTACATGCTATGACCAAAACCATGAGAATTGTGGTTCCAAGAGAAATACCAAAAGCAGGTGTGGGTCAGGTGTCGTCTGGGAAGGGTTCTGGCGTCAGGTTTTTGCTTCGCTCTGTCCTCTTGTGCCTCCTGCGACGCCCCGGCTCCCAGCCCGCCATCATCATGCCTCCCCACGGCCCAGCCACCGTCCCCGCGAGAGGTTCTTTCCTGGATCTCACAGCTCAGAGGACACAGCGGTTGTATTATACCTCCACCTACTTTTACCTATCGGAGCTTTTCCTCGCCACAAATTTACCTCCCTCTCACCCTGTTTTCTTCTTGAGAGTGACATTCCTCCTCATAGCGCTGAGTCTGACTTACAAAGGCCACAGGCAGCCTCTGCATGAATGAATGGTGTTTAGAAGGGGGCGGGGTCAGGCACAGAAGCCCATGCGGCCTGCATCTTGCTGCCCTCCCCCATCTGACCTCTACTGCGAGATGATGACGGGGAGGCCGGCTTATTTGGTGAGAGACCGGCCGCTGTAACGTTTCCGTTGAGAGTAGGAGTGTGTATGCCTGGTTATAAACCCCGTTCTGCCGTTTGCCAGTCTGCTCCCCCGCCCTTTGCTGGAGATGCTAATGATTACCCCCATTTTACAGAGGAGGGAATTAAGGCGTGAGAGGCAACTTCCTAGGGTCCCACGACGAGCCAGGTGCTGGGTCTTGGACATGGACACTGGCTATTAGCTTCTCCGCTCTGTTGCCTCTCACAGACTGGTTTCGATGATTCTGTTATACTGAACATTTCTTAGCACATGGTAAATGCTGAACGAATAGTAACTAAATACAGATTAGTTATTACTTATTAATAACTTATCGCTTATTATCAGCCCAAAATTGTGACGATGGCACAGACCTTGGGACTTAGTTACATTGCTCCCACCCGCCGGAAGCTCAGGCTTTAGCCTTCAGATTGGTCCCCTCCTTTGTGACCTCTTGAATAGAAAGCCATTGGTGGGAACTCTCCACTGCTACAGTGTTTCTGCATCCCACTCACACGTGACTCCTAAAAGGCATTTAACTCCTCTGCCCCCTTGGATCAGACAGTTGAGGCCGGAAGGAGTAATTGTGGTGAGACTGGGCGTCCCAGATGACAGCGAGGGGAGCGGCTGGGCCACAGGACGGCGTGTGAGTGATGCACTGGTCAGCCCCGCTGGCGTTTCTTAGCCCACCTTCCTCTTTGTCCTTGCTCTGGATGGACCTGTTGCTCTGTGCTCTCTCCTCACGTCCACGACCTTCTGCTGATTCGCCCTTCTCTCTGATTTTTCCAATCTGGAAAGGAAGAAAAGCTGCTACGGAAAGTAAAGGCAGGTGAAGGTGATCTGAGAAGCGGGTGGGGGGTGTAAAGGGAAGGGAGAAATAGCATAGAGTTGGAACTCTAGGAAAGACTTCTAAATGCTGACTGAAACTTTTTGGCTCTCCTTCCTTTGCTTTTTGTTTGTTTGTTTGTTTGTTTGTTTGTTTTTGGCTAGGCAATTCAGCACCTTGAGTAACCATTGTCTTCCATTTCCACAAAGTCTTTGTTAGTCCTTTTGTTTAGTTCATTTAGAACTCAGTGTCTGTTTGATTCTGCTAATGACGGACGACATGAACACACTGATCCTCTTATTATCATACGTCCTTTTATATTCTTTCCAAAAGGAATTCAGCAGGCCGGAGCCAGCAATTGCCCTTTTCCGGTCGGGTCAATAATGTTACCTGGTTTTTTGAGTGCATCTGAAGGCCTTGGGTGTTAGCGGGCAACCAGGGAGGCAGGATGTGTGAGAGGACACCCCGCTGGGAGGTGAGCCGCCCCGGAGACCAGCACTGAGGGCGGAGCAAGGGGGCAGCTACTGCAGGATGGCCGGGAGACACCGCCCGCCCGGGGGCAGGAACATAATGCTTAGAGAGGTCTTGTGCGGGGCTAGGAGACGGGCGTCAGACCTACCTGGAACCATTCAGCTGAGTGGTGTGGCACTGCCTCTTCCCGGGGCCGGCTGTCATGGGCGCGTTATTGCAGCACCGGCTGCACATTGGCCAACCCAAAACAGAGACCGGGCGGGGCCCTTTACAACACCTGTGGTTTCCACATGGTGCAAGATCGCTCCTGAAACTGGAGGCTGGCCGCAGAAACCCAGAAACCGGGGCTAGCAAAGCAGGCTGTGGCTTACGTGGTGATGAAAGTGTACGGGCCTGGTGAGGTAGGCTCGTTTGTTTTTAAAATGTTAATCTTTACATTTGCTTAACCTTTTAGCAAGGTGAAAAAAAAAAGAGAGAGAGGCAGCCTTTTCATTAGAAGCTATGCATTCACGTCAATCAAAGCAATGTGTTAATTACTGTTGTGAAATTTCTGGTTGAAGTCAAAATTTTTTCTTTGTTAAGTTGATCAGACACTTTATCGTCAGCTCTTTTATTCTTCTCCTCTGTTTTTTTCTGTTTTAGTTGCTGATATGTGTTCAAGATGAGTGGGATGGGAGAAAATACCTCTGACCCATCCAGGGCAGAGACAAGAAAGCGCAAGGAATGTCCTGACCAGCTTGGACCCAGGTTAGAATCTCGCCGAGAAACAGAATGAGTGGGGCCCGTGAGCGCCCCACGCATGCTTCTGTACTATTGTGGCATTGCCTCTGCACCTGATTTAATACTGGGTTTGGTTTTTCTCCTTAACCGTTAAACCTTTGAATATGTATTATTTAGCTTACATTTTGGAGATGCTAATCAGTTACAGATCTTATTTTTCTTTCTAAGAAGAAGAAGGGTACATTTTTCTGATATTCCATGTGTACTTGACTCTTAAAACCAGTTTGTTCTGTAACCTTGAGTTTTTCATTTTCTTTTCTGTTAGATCACAGAATGTCATAAAGGCAAGAAGATCCCATAGTAAAAAGATCTGATGTCAAATTTGTAATAGACCTCCATATATTAGCCTCCAAATATCGGCATTATTTTCACAATAAACCTAAAGTAGAATGCAGTCTCTTCCTTTTACAGTGGTTGGTTACGTGATTTGTCCAAGATCACCCAGTTATTGGGAGAGTAGGACCGGAATTTGGTTTTTTCTAAGTGTCGTTTTAATCCTAGCTTCCAGTTTATTAACTGCAGAGAAAGGCAGGGAGTGCTGGAATGCGTGGAACAGCCAAGTTTCCCTCTGGACACCTTGACCCACCTCCACCTCCCTCCGTCACTGACTCCTACCCCTGCCCTCCCCAATAAAGAAATGACAAACGAGGTGAAGGGGGAGCTGCAGCTGCGTCAGGGGAGATAGGGCGTGGAGTCGCGCCCGCCCCAGGCTCCGCGGGCGCCGGAGGGTCCCAGAGGCCGCAGGGTCCCAATGCTAGGCAGGGACACAGCCCCGCCCACCAGGAGGACCCCCTGGGCATGAGCGGAGGGCGTTGGACAGACTGAAGACGGGCCCTGCCAGGAAGTACTCAAGAATCGAGGCAGGGCACAGGAGCCGGGGTGTGGACAGGGGTGACCCAACAGGCTTATTTTGCTTGGCAACTGAAAGGGGAAAAGGGGATATAAAATGCTGGCTTTTTTGCTTTTTCTTTCTCTTCCTCTCTTAATGACTTTCCCTAGTCCTCTTCCCTGCTGTTCCCACCTCATCATTTTACGGGCCATTTCATAGAAGTTGCTGCTTTTATTTAAATTTTAAAATCATTTTTATGTGGTTTAATTCATCAGGCATGATCTTCTTCTTCTGCCTTTGTTCCCTATTTGCTTCCCAGCTTGCTTTTCTTCTCTCACTTGCCGTGTTGCTCGAAAACCCTTCAGCGGACCCTCTGCCGAACTCGGGGCGGAGTTGCTGTGCCGTTGTCATCAAAGGGAGCTTCCAGCTCTGCTGTTTTATCCGAGTCAAATGGAAGATCGTGCCAATTTTTAATTTCCCCTTCCTTCCATTAACTTTTAAAACTGTAGTCGATCTTGGCCCATTTATTTATATTTTGCATGTCATTCAGCTTGGACGGTTAACAAACACCCCGGGTCAGTTTCGCTTTTGTTTCTAGCTATACTGTGGTTATTCCATTATCGAAAAAGGCTGTTTGGTTGGATTAATAACATCCTAAAGAGGTTTGTGAACTTATAGAGATTTATTTTATTTTATGCTTTACCAGAAACTATTGAAATTTATTCCTGTTATAACTGGTTGAACTTCCCTTTCTTTTACTACTCTTAAATAAACAAAAATTTTTATAAACGTAACCTCCCTTACTTTTCTAAAACATGACTTATTCATTCAACAGTAAATTTGATGCCCACTTGTGCTGAGCATTGTATCAAGCTCTGAAGTGAGCAAATTGTCCCGGTCTTTGTCATTGTGAAGCTTATAGTGCTAGTCCTGTGGGAGACATTGAACAAGTGATAACACAAATAAATGTGTAATTGTGAACTGGGGTAAGTTTGATTTCAAAACACATGCAGCCTTTAAGGCAGATTCAGGTTTTCCCCCCCCAAAGTACTTCCATGTTTACTTTCATGTAAGTAACTTCTGTTTGCCATCTTTGTATTAGAAATTGTTTAACATGTTTATCTTTTTCTTAATAGCTGTTTTTCAAATTGGTAATAAAAACATTTCTTCTTTTTAGCCCCAAGAGGAGCACTGAGAAACGCAATCGTGAACAGGAAAATAAATATATTGAAGAACTTGCAGAGCTGATATTTGCAAATTTTAACGACATAGACAACTTTAACTTCAAACCTGACAAATGTGCAATCTTAAAAGAAACTGTGAAGCAAATTCGTCAGATCAAAGAGCAAGGTAAGAGGACCAAATTAATATTTTGGAGAGTTTAGTTGGTTTCTGTTTTTCCATGTGTGAGAAGTCCTTTCAGAGTCCCTTTAATCCATTTCTTATGCTTAAATTATTGATGAGGAAATGATGTCACAGTGCAAGACGAATGCAAGTATTACTTGCAGTGGTTTAAAAATAGGCTTTATATAAAATTCAGCAATTCCCTAAAGACAGGAGGCAGAGGCGCAGCAGGGTGATGTAACTGCTCATCTAGTAAAACGCAGTGAGGTGCCCACTGCTTCTCCTTCCCATCTTGGAATTTTTGTAGCTTGCACAGCAAGTGACTGTCGTAGTTTACAAGTGAGGAGCCAACCGAAGATGGAAACCAGGAGTAAGGAAGTGAGCCACCTCCTGTTGCAGCTAGTCAGCATATTTGATTGAGTCTGAGCCTCGACTGGCCATGCCACTAGATTAGAATTTCATATCCTGAATGACGAGAGATTTGAAAGGCTCACACACCTCTAGGCAGAATTCTCATGTAAAGTTGAAACACAGAACATGACAGCTTTCTTCCTGGGGTTTCTTTTCTTCTGAGATCATTTTCCGTCTCTCCTTTGATATTTTTGCCTACAGGAAAAAAAAAAAAAACTTAAGAAAAATAATATTTTAAATTTAAAAAACACATTGGACTTCGTGGTGCCAAAAAAAAATCTGTATTAGGCAAGTATGAACAGCGCCTTGGCGCTCCGGGCCAACATGTGCTCTTGAAGCATTTCACACGCTGCTTTCCCTCGGGGCCAGGGAGATTGTTATCTCTTGTCACCTGTTTTTGAATGCATCCTCCTAGAGTTCATATTTTTTATCTTCCTTTTATGTAATATTCAAAAGGAGGCCGTTTAGACAATAATGTCTTTGTCTATGTAGGTATATGAGCCTGAAACTGCCTGCTCCCATCTGTTATAAAATCCTGGCCACCTATTCACATACTATCATTCCCTTTTCTATCTTCACACATATACTATTAAGCTAAGTTTTATATAAAGCAGTTTTACAAATGTAATTCTGTCTTCTAAGAACTTAAAAATGTACTCATTGTGTACACAACGCAGTTTTACTACTGGAATGTTATGATTACAACATGACATTCAGCATTCAGAGTTTCTACTCTTAACGCCTGGGTCAGTCTCCCTTCATCTCTTTCCTCTTCGCCTTTCCTTTCTGAGATTCACTGGTTATCAAAAACTCAGCTAATCTGAGTTTTGTATCTTCCTAAGTTTTTGCTATCAGCAAATGGATAAAATAATATTCCTGGAGCTCTAAGGAGAAATAACTGGTTCAAGTTTTGCAGTGTTTTGAAATTGCTATGTTTCTAGTTGCTGGTATCATTGCGGGCTTGTTTCAGGATTCTAAAGATTTTAAGTAATTGAATTTTGTGAACATTGCATGTTAGGTAGTACTTGTACACTTTAAAACAGTTCCGTATATACGTGTATTTACTATTAAGATCTTGCACAAGGTTTTCAAGTTTTGCAAAACCTTGGTAATTCCCCCTTCAAACCATAAAACACGTTAAGATGTGCCACTCTGGGACTCTGCCATACTTTCACTGTGGGTTTAATCACAAGGCTGCATACCTCAACCACCCAAGAAGCAGCAACAACAAACACCCTGTCACGTCTTATTCTTCTAATAGTGTTCCTATTGATTTGAAAAGTAACATGTTTTAAAAGAGAGACAGGAGTTAGAAAATGGAATGAAAAGTACACATATACTTTTAAGTTCTCAGCTAGTGCAGTATTTTAAGATTACTGCTTGTTTAATAAATCATGTTTTTATTTTTAAAGACCGAGACTTTAGAATCAGAAGAGACGGAAGCTAGGCTCGACTCCTGGTTCTGCCAGTTACAAGCGATTTGAACCGGGCATCGTTTTCTCTCTGGGCCTCAGTTTCCTCAGAGAGAATTTAGCAGTCCCAGCATCTAGGCTGCACAGCTGTGCGAGAAATTAGGAGTTACGTAAACACACCCAGCAAGTGCCTGCCACAGAAATGTTTAGTAGGTCATCAGTAAATATCTTTCCCACACTAAGCGGAACACTGACTTTTTTATCACCTGTGCTGAGATCGTCAGACAGTGAGCTCTTCCTTCGTATGGGAAGTGGGGGAGGAAAGATGGGGAAGTGGTTACAAATATCCTCCCCTACAGGGTCATTTGAAGAAAGTGAGATTTTTCCGGTGCCAGAGACTCTGCGTAGGCTATGCGTGTTACTCCACTGACAGGCGGTCAGGTTCAAGAGCAACACAGAAGTCTGAACGGGAGCCCTTCTCTCTCAGTCTGTGTGCCTGCCCGCCCAGTCCCTCCCCCTGTCACTCAGTATAAATAAAATAACTATCATCTTCACAGCATCATCCAAACTTAATTGGTATTCCAGTCGCAGGTTTCAGCCCAAATAAACTTGTGATTATTCTAGAAAAGTTAAACTGGATGGCACAAGGTCCCCGCTAGAGCAGACTCAGCCGGGAAGGCCGGGCTCGCATCTCGGGAGCTGTCCAGTGTCAGGGCCAGGCCGGTCAGCCAGGCATAACAGGCTCTGCCACTCGAGCCTGCTCCGTCTTTGGCTGCTCCTCAAGTTTCCATATGCTTTACAAATAAAGGGAGAAAAGGAAGGAGATTTTTAAATGGCCCTAAGGAGAGGAGTTTGGAGGGGGCAGTACCAGCTATTTAGATAAAGCAGCGTTCTCTCGGACACTGCACTTGATGAGACGTTTGGGAGCCGCCAGCTCTCCAAGAGCGTCCCCACTGCAGTGCGCCTCGGAGAGGCAGGGCAAGTGTCCACAGGGTCTGCGCTTACGCCGTCCCACCGGCTTTCTGATGCTGCTATCACTATCACGTTCGGTCCTATTTGGTGATTCTGAAGGTGTTTAAAACGCCTGGCTTCTATAACTTACACACAGTAGTGATAAATAGTAAACAACCTTTTTTCCTAATCGGGAGGCTAATATTGCTTCTATTCTAGAATAGTAGTATGAGAAATACAAATGATTTAATTTTGGGTTACTCTGTCTAATTTTACACTTTTTAGCCGGAAACGTAAGTAGAAGTACACGGTGATCCCTGTGCTCTTAAAATAAAATTGACTCAACATTAAAAAAAAACAAAAAAAAACAACAATTTAAAAAGGGTCAGAGGACCTGAATAGACATTTTTCCAAAAAAGATAGACAGATGGCCAACTGACACGTGAAAAGATTCTCAGCGTCACGGATCATCAGAGAAATGCAAATTAAAACCACAGACATCACCTTACACCTGTCGGAATGTTGTCGAAAAAGACAACAAAGAATAACTGTTGGTGAGGATGTGGAGAAGGAACTCTCGTGCACTGTTGGTGGGAGTGCAAATTAGTGCAGCCACTACGGTAAACCGTATGCAGTAGTATCCTCAGAAAAATTGAAAATAGAGCTACCACATGAGCCAGCAATCCCGCTTTACCCAAAGAAAAATTGAAAATAGAGCTACCACATGAGCCAGCAATCCCACTTTACCCAAAAGAAATCCCACTTTACCCACTTTACCCAATCCTACTTTACTCGTCTGAAAATATCCATGGACCCCTGTGTTCATTACAGCGATATTTACAGTCACCAAGATATGGAAGCAACTTGGGTATCCATTGATAGGCGAAGGGATAAAGAGGCAGTTTATAGATGTGACGGAATATTACTCAGCAATAAAAAAAAAAAAAAAGAATGAAATCTTGCCATTAATATGTGACAATGTGGATGGACCTAGAGGGTATTATGTTAAATGAAATAAGTCAGAGAAAGACAACCAACATATGTTCTCACTTATATGTGGAATCTGAAAAACAAAACAGAAACAGACTCAGATACAGAGAACAAACTGATGCTTGCTAGAGGGGAGAGGGTTGGGGGGTTGGGCAAAAAAAGTGAAGGGGATTAAGAAGTACAAACTGCCAGTTATAAAAATAGTCACAGGGATGTAAAGTACAGCATGGGACATAGTCAATAAGATTGGATAACTCTGGTGTCAGATGGGTACCGGATTTACCATGCTGATCACTTCATGGGTATATAAATGCCTAATCATTATGCTGTAGACCTGAAACTAATATAATATGTATATCAACTATAATTTAAAAATAAATTTTAAAAAATAATAAAATTGAAGTATAAAGTTACTGAAACCTTTAGGGGAGTTCTAAAAAGTAAGACATTTCTGTTGCCTTGTTTAAATTTGTCCTCTGTTACCCCAACATACGTATACTTTTCATTGTTTTTTTCTAAAATAATAATTTAAAATTAATTTTATTTTTTGGAAAACATTTGTCACTTCAATTAAAGCCACTTTAATGCAGTATATTTGAATATAGGATGTATTATAGAGAATTGGTTTCAACCTTTTGTTATTATTTTTCTAAAAGTAGTTTTACGAGTGAATAGTAATAAAAATGAAAATATATATTCCCAAATTTGTGTTGATGTAAGCTAGATTTGGGGGGAAATTCCTGTTGGAGCAAGCAACCTAAAAGGTCATTCTGGTTTCTCACTCTGATTAGTCTAATGACATAACTTCGGTTTTAGTGCCAGTGTGAGAACGTTGGGATTCTAGATTACTTTGTGTATGTGATTTTCCCCTAGTACTGTGGCTAGTCTCAAAAATGAAAAAAGCATTTTAAGAGCAAGTGAGAGGCAGTGGTTGCCGGAGTTAACGCGTATGAACCAATGAGAGCCATTGTTAAATTTCAAGAATTTTACAAGCTAATTGATAAATACAGCCATTATTAAAAATTATATAGATTTACAATTAAGTTCTATAAAAACCAAAGGTGAGGAAGACTAAAACTCACCATTTTCGAATTATTCTACTGTACTTTACCATTATCTGTGCTCAAGAGGCTCTTCACGTCATGTCTGTTTATGTGATAAAAATACTGTGTTGTGGTGGCCCCAGCACGACTTTTCCTAAGTCACCGTTCAGCAACGTTACATCGGAATCATCCGAGGCTAGAGAACTCACAGCACTGGGATCTGGTAATCAGTAAACGCTACAATTCAGGCTCGACTTACTGTTCCATTGGCTGTCATTCCGGACTTACAAAAGCAATGGAGAAAATATTAATAATTAACATCTAACATTTTAACACGAAGTAAGTGTTCACACACACAAAAAGCATATCCAGTGCAGCAGAAAGTCACTCACACAGGGACATTTGAATTTCTTCATATACCTTCACTATCTTTTTTATTTCACTTCTGTCTTATTCATTCACTTACATGAACATTTCAACCAGCGTTCATGTTGGCAATATACTCTTTGGTCAGTCATACTCATAGGGTGGCTATAGGCAATAATCAATAGAAGCATTTTATGAGAATCAATTGGCTATGTGGAATTTTCAATAAAGGACATTATATATTTTATTATCATTTCATAAATTATATGCACATGCACATCCTTTATACTAGTAAAATTTGTAATAGACATCATGATGCTTACTGTTTTTACCCAGGGTAGAGCTGATTTTTAACTTTCCCAGTATAGCGCTGGTGGGCCTGGGGTTGGCAGGTTGTATGTAAATGTAGGTGAGTCCAATTTATAAACTAACAGAAGTATTTTTAAAAACCAGGGACGTAGTAATGGAAACACCCTAATTCCATCACTTGAAAGTAAAACATAGATCCTATTAAAATGATGTGTTTCCTTCCTTTCTTTTTTCCCATGCTAAATGCATGAAGTTCTTGTGATAGAAATTCAGTTATTCAAAGGTGAAGCCTACACATGAACTGAGCTGTCACCAAACACAGCAAGTACAAGGGCTCTGATATTAGATTCCTTCCAAGGGGAGGATCTCTGTGGATCAGACTTTTGGGGTGATGCCTCCAGGTACTGCTTGAGTTGGGCGTGACGAAACCTCAGGAGATGGCAGAGTCACCCATCTCACAGCAAGGGGAAGGTGACTGAAGTCACAGTCTCTCGGGCATGTCCTTACAGTGCTCACACTGAAGACAGCGTTTGGATTGCTAGAAAGATAAATAATACGATAGTACAAACTCTTGATTATTTATTTGGAGAATGAACGGAAGACCAATAATGACATGTATATTCTAATTCTTTTTTTAACAGTGGTCTCTTTTTCACTACGTAGTTTGAATTTCATTGCCAACTTTTTTATCCGATGTTCATCTAAAGTGCTGATGATAGTTAAATGGCCAAAGTCAGCCAGCCAAATGTCAAAGTGGGCCAACAGAGTAGACTGTCATAGGCCCATAAAAGCCCCAAACCCAGTTGGCAAGATACCTCGAAGGCATCGATATGAACGTATTAAGAGCATGAGCTGTATTTAAAATCAGATAAAACCAGTCCCTCTTCACCTGCTGGCTGACTGTATGCGAATTTTTTAACACCTCTGGGCCTTTACTTCCTTATCTGTAAAAAGAGGGTAATTCTATCTACTCCATAGAGTTCTTGTAAAGATATGTTCAATGATGTTTATAATAGGTTTAATCTAGTACACAGAAAAACTCACTAAGCAGTAGTTATTACTCAGGTGGTTTCTGACATCTATAGTTAGAGTCAGCATCCAAATAAATCTAGTTTTCTTCCTAAGGACTCTCTTGATAAGAGAACAAGTAGCTTTGGGGTATTTTCTTTCTCACAATTTTAAGCCTTCTTTTTGATAAGAGAAGTAAATAAGAGATCAAAACTATGCAGTTAGAGGCAGAAATCAGAAATATAGCACTTAGCGTGACTCCATCCCCACCTCCCCCAGCTCTGCTGCTCCTGCCGGACCTGGCTGGCTCCTGCTTGTCCCTGTTACCTGCAGCATTTTCGAGAATCTTGCTTTGATGAGAACTAAAGAGAGCAAGAATCTTGGGAATTTTTATTTCATCCTTCTTTATTTAAACCCAGGAATGGATGTGGCCCTACCTCACTCTCAAAGATCTGAAAGCATTACATGTCTATGTGTGTCTGGAAAGAAATCAGACTTTCTTTCCTGTGATTGGCATTCTGTCCTTGATATTGCAATTTTTGATAAAGATATTTTTCTACTGATCTGCATATAATTTACTTTCATATTCTTATGTGGATCAATGGCTCATTATTAATGAAATCCTTATTCTTAGTATTATTTTTTTTCTTAAGGATATGGAAGGGTTTTTGTGTTTAACAGCTTTCGGATGAAGAGGTTTTGAATAACTTACTGTACGCTAATGCTTTATGAGTTTAACAATTTATGACGTGAGCTGTAATGTCAAGACTTATACTGGCTTCCCCGTTCTAAAAAGGAGGCATCTCTTGTTTTCTTGATCGCCTCATACTGTTACGAAAAGAAATTAATCCTGACACCTCACTGTCTATGTTGATTTTATTCAAGAGCAAACATTCGTTCAGTAAGTTTTTCTTGAGTATGTACTATATGCAGGTCACGCCGTCATTCACTGAGGGGAACCAGCCCTCGCTAGCACGCGGCCCTTGCCCTTGGCGCTTTCCCTTCCGTGGGGGAAATCAGCTCGTAAACAGCCAGCTGTGGAGCTGGAAGGGACAGTGGACGTAGGTATGATGGTCAGAGGTGTGGTGCAGGCCTCGAGGAGGACAATGCGTTTGAACCGGGCCTTGCCGTAAGTAATAATTTAATATTGAAGGAGTAGGGATGGGGGCGGGGCGGTCAGCGAGGGAGAGGCAGCCTGAGCAGAGGTTGGATTCAGGGCTGAAAACGGCAGGTTAGAGCCAGATGGGACAGTAGGCACAGTGCTGTAGTAACGGTGGAGTTTAGCAAAGTGACATCAGTGAGAGGCTCCTGGCCGTCCTCAGCAGAGTTGGCTCGAATTCACCCACCCCCTCTGGCTGCAGAGACGGTCTGTCCTGGGAATGGGCTCACGTAGAGTAATTTTAACAAGAAATAATGCAAACATGGAAATAGAGCACAAATACCACTACACCGTTGACTTTTTTTTTTTTTTGTATTGTCATTTTCTTTGGTTTAGGCTTAAAATATAGTTTTTTTAGTTTTTGTTTGTATGTTTGCTTGCTTTTTTTTGTACGGTTGGTTTTGTTTTCTGTTTCTTTTTTTCAATGAATAACAACAAGCCTATTTTCCCAACCTGTTGTACTGGTAAAACGAGGAAGAGGGAAATATCACCGTTCTTGTGTCTTTAAGTTAGGTTAACTTTCAGACTGAGATGGATTGCATATACAGTGATAAATTATTATACATGCAGCTATTTTCATTGGTCCTTCCAAGACGTCTGTTTGTTTGTTTCATGAGAGTTTTTTCCTTAATTTCTGGGAAAAAAACTCTTACCACATTTACCCTCTCAGCAGTGTTTAAGTCTCCATTATTTTGTTGGTAATTTTGTGGGCACCGTGGTACCACGCACTGCTAGAACTTCCTCATCTTTCATAATCGATACTTCATTTCCATTGGACGACTCACTGTTGCCCCTCCCCCAGCCTCTGGCAGTCACCTGCTCTCTGTTTCGGGACTTTGTCTTAGATACCTCATGTAGGAAGCATGCAGGATTTGTCTCTTTGCGATGGGCTTATTTAACTTAGCACAGTGTCTTCAAGTGTCATTTATGTTGTAGCACATGACAGGATTTTCTTTTCAAAGGCTGAATGACAGTCTGTTGTTTGTATACACCACATTTCATCCATTCATTCATCAGTGGACAGTTAGGTCGTTTCTGCACCCCAGCTATTGTGAAAAACGCTGTACGTGGGTACGCAAAAACCTCCTCACTATCTTGTTTTCAATACTCTTGGATAAATACCCAGAAGTGGGACTGCTGTATCATATGATAGTTCTAGTTTTAATTTTTCGAAGCACCTCCATACTGTATCCACACCATTTTACAATCCCACCAACAGTGTGCAAGGGCTTCTGTTTCTCCACATCTCACCAACACTTATTTTCTGATTTTTTGTTTTTTATTGTTGATGGTGATCATCCTTACGGGTGTGAGGTGATATCTCACTGTGGTTTTGATTTACATTTCACTGATGGTTAATGATGTTGAGCATGTTTCTTGAGATATTTTGAAAAGAAGAAGAATCTAGTACCATACGGTAGTATTGAATGCCTTCTGTCGTCAAGGACGTTAATATATATTGCTGAATCACTTACGGCCCCAAACGTGGCCCTAAGCTAGGAGTACGGGGAGGAGGTTGTAAGGTGCAGGAAGATCCCTTGAGGCAAATCTGAAGTCAGTAGGAAAATGAGAGAAAACCACAGTGGCCTCGAGACCTCCCTGCGAGACATCTGGCCTTACTTCAGCTGTTTCTCAGTTCCCCTGAAGAACGTTCTTTCCCCGAACGAAGCCTTTTACTACGTGAGCCTTCTTTACGTAGATTACAGGGAAGGAAGAAGTGCTACCTCACAGATCACCCTGGTTATCTGTTTCTCTGCACGTTGGGGGTGGGCGCATAAGGGCACTCCCGTGTCACTTACCAGTGCTTTCCTCCTCCTCTTGTTACTGCGGTGTTCCCTCTGAAGTATTCCAGTTCGTTTCTGCTTAGAAAATGATCGCCTTTTCCTAATCACTGAGTCATTCATCTCTGGTGATTAAGTGTAGGAGTCCATTTTTTTAATCCTCTCATCTTTTTGTCACGCGCGCCACCCCCCAAAGATTTTAAAGTCGTAATTCCAGGAAAACGATGGTCGTGCTCTTCATCTCGGCTTTGCTGGTGAGAAACGGGGGCCCTTAGCAGCCGTGCTTTGCCGAGTGCAAAGGGAGTGCAAAGTGGCCGTCTGCAGTTTTGGACCATGTTCTGGTTGTCGGTTCAGCTTTTGCTCTAGACATGGTCTTCTCAGCATGTCACATCTCAAATCCTGGTTTGTTTTCTAAGAATGTGACAGTGGAGGATAAGTCACAGACTACAAGAATTGCAGTTTTGCTTATACATAATGATTGAAGACTCTGGATACCAATTACCTTTACCCTGAGAATCAATTTTAATTCGACCTTTTTTTATTGTGGTAAAATATACATAGTGTAAAATCTGCCATTTTTAAGTGTACGGGTCAGTGGCATTAAGCGCCTTCAGATCGTTGCACAGCTGTCACTCCTGTCGGTCTCCAGAACGTTTCCACCACTCCAAACAAAAACTATCACGTCATTCCTCACCCCGCCTCCCACCAGCCTCTGGAAACCGCAATTCTCCTTTCTGTGTCCATGAATTCCCCTGTTCTGGGTTCCTCATACGAGTGGCTCTCTGTGATTGGCTCAGTTCACTCAGCATACTTCCCCAAGGTCATCCATGTCGTAATGTATGTCTGCATCTCCATTTTGTTTTCTGGTGCACACGTGTATATCATGTTTATCCAGTCATCCATCGATGGATATTTGGGTCGCTGCCCCCTTTTGGCCATCTGAATTGCTGTCAGGAACATTGGGGTACAAGTGTCTGTCATACCCTGCTTTCATTTTGGCAGAGATATGTGTGTATCCAGAAGTGGTAGCTAGATCACGTGGTAATTCTGTCTTTAAGTTTTTGAGGAATAATTATACAATTTTCCACAATGGCTGTAATTTGACTTTTTAAAATTATATTTAAAAATATTTTGATAAAGGCTGAAAATTTATGATGACTTAACTTATCCCATTTTCTTATTTCAAAATTTTCAAATATTTTGTCTCCTAAGTAGACCGTTTTCCTTGTCCTTTTCTGTTTACCAAGGGGCAGCTGAAACATCAGAGGCCTGCGGGGGTTACCGGGGTCATTATTGCTGTGATAAAATGGCACAGTGAGGTGACGGTGAACCCTCCCAGCTCTGGTTGTGAGACGCGTTCGGGGTGGGCAGTGGGGAGCTAGTGCGCTATTCAGGAAACGCCAGGCGAGCGCCTCCTTTACTGGTCTGCGACACGGCAGAGCATGGGCGGCGTGGCGGCTCTCATCACGGAGCCTGGAGCTGGTGGGACAGACGGGCGGTGGGCGAAGTGCGGTGCTGGGAAGGACAGCTCCACGACGGGTCCGGGGTGCCCTGTCAAGTGTCCTTTCATAGAAGGGGCTCGCTGGCATTTCAGCTAGAAATGGAAGGTGAGCCAGGACCCGCCGAGCCCTAATAATATTTAATACACACGTTGACAGTGGTGCATGCACGCACTTTACGAATAAATATGCATGTCTAATGTACATTGTGTGTGTGTGTGTGTGTGTGTGTGTGTGTGTGTGTGTGTCTCAAACGTGCTGATAGAATGCGCTATCAAAGACGTTTCTTCTAGAGAAAGCTCGTCTAGCTGGCGTTCCGTGCATGTGATTAGCCCCTCAGCTGACAGAGGAGTGATAGCAGACGTCCCACGTGGCTCGGGCCGAGAAGGATCTGAGCCTCTGAGGGTGGTTTCCTTCTCACCACTCTGTGCATCTTCCTCCCTTTATTGCCAGATCTCTGCCAACGAAGTCAGGTGCTCTCCCATTCGCTGTTCAAGCGCCGAAGTCGGGCCTGTTTGCTCCACCTGCTCTGGGAGCTGCCACTGCTGACCGTCCTTCCCCAAGGCACTTCCACATCCCCTCCGTGCTCTGTTCACACTCGTTCTCGTCCACCTGGCCTTCTTTTCGTCCCCAACTAAATTCCTTCCTTCTTCATCGGTTGTAGCTCTTCTCAGCCTTCGGGCCTCGCATCCGTGCGGATCACCGTCCACGGTGAATCTCTGCCCTGGACCTTCCCACGTCTTTGGTTGCACAGAGGCTCGGGGGGCCTTCGCTGCCCCCCAGAGTGTGCGATGTGGGGTTTGCTCCCCAGCTAGATGCCATCTCTTAGCTATGAACGCAGGGCGCCCCTTGTCTCAGACGGGACGCGTTTTCTCCGCCTCCCTGAAGCACGGCGGCCAGTCCTGCTTCCTGCGCTCACTCCCAGGCCGTTCACCACAATGCCACCTGCCCGTGGCACCGGAAACCGGGTCCCAGGGGCGTCGCCTGCTCCCGCCCCGCCGGCCGCCGCATTCAGCCAGCCCGCTCTGCCAGCCCCTCCCTGTGCTCTGCCTCCCCGCCCCATATTTTGCTCATGTTTATTCTTAGCATCCTAATTTAAGTCATCTTTTTTCACCTTAACTCATCTCTGCTTCTCTGCCTTTTATAATCTGTCCCTGTCACTACCAGCATTAATCTCCTGAAAATGTATTAGATGTATCACGGCTGTCCTCAAAACTTGCACTGAGTGTCTCCTGCCGCAGAATAAAGTAAACCGCCTTCATGTGGCGTTCGGGGCCCTCCCCATCTGGTCCCAGCATTGCTTTCTGCGTTGTCTTCTGCTCTCGTCTGTCTAGCCATTCTTCTAAGCAGAACCTGAAGCCTTCATTCGTGACTTTTTAACATATAGCTGCAAAGCTTTTTGTGCCACCATTAAATAAGATATATATCTCACATTGGCTTTTGTAATATAATAGTTTAAACTTTAAAAAAAAAAACACCCTTGCTACTCCACGTAAGCTCTTTGGTGGAAGAACCATAGCTTATTCATTTTTATATTCTTTCCTTAACCCTTGAACACATGAGATACTTTGTGTTTATGTAAATAATGGACAGAAATTAGGGTGTAGATGAAATGTAAAAGCAACAAGAAATACAGTGTTTTCTTCAGATGCTTTAAGAAGATGTGAATAGAATAGTGGAGGGAAAAGGTAGAAGGCGTTTCAGGACCGTCAGTAACTGCTGTGTGAGGCTGAAATAACGGCACCTGAAATAAATTCCAACGGGGAAGTCCGTGAATGACCGGGGGCCATGCCGCAGCCACACTCAGGCATGGTGATTTCTCATTAATTCATGCTTGTATTCGGGGCACGTTTTACCATAGCTTGGCCTAAGCATACGTATATCCCGCACCCCCATTTGAGAAGTCACCCAGAGGGAGCCTGTGGTTGTCCAGCGTGGCCTGTGCCTGCATTGAATAAGTAATAAAACTGTATTTGGACGTAAGAAGAAGAAATAACTATAGCAAGTCAGATGGGTGTAGGTAGATCGGTGGATATAAATATATAAATATAGACAGACATAAGGAAAACTGGGATAACAGGGGAAGTCAGAAATAAAACTTTTTTTGTCCTCCAAGAATATATTGAACTCCACCATCTTGGTAATGTTTAAATAGGTAAAGTCCAATTGAGAATCAGGATTCCTTGTATCCAAGGCTACTATTATTTTTTTCTTTAGCAATATTAAAAGAATGTCACATAAATGCACATACTGTTTTCAGCTACCTGCTCATCCCTTCTGGAAGCCTGCTCTGTTCTGTGTCCCTACATTGCCTCTGATTGCCAGACCTCTTCAGAGTCAATACTGTTGTCTGTTTTGTAGATAAGAAAACTGATATGCAGAAACATTAGTAAGGTTGCAGCCTTAAAACTAGTAAATAACAAACCAGAATTCGAACCCCAGCCTGGTGGTGATTCTAAAGCCTGTGACTGTCCTGCTGTGTTCCATGGCCTCCCTCTGAGAGTGGCGGCCGTGTCTTGAACTTTGCCTGTGTTTATTACACGAGAAATTCCTAAAGCAGCACTCTCGAAACCAGAATGAAGTTTTATGATCGTTACTGCTGTATCATTAGGGGTAGTTTTAAGATGGATTGTTTACAGAAGAGATTTTGATGGTTTGAGGTTAGGTGTGGTTTCATTAAATATCTGAAATCTGATGGAGATTGCAGTCAAGGGCTGTGTCGCATTGTAGGTTGGAAAACTGTTAGAACAGACAGCTGCCTCTAACCCTGGTTCCTGTGTGTTCTGCGTACCTGTGCATTTCTAATTTCTACCCACGCTTCTTCGATTACTGATGACTATCTCCCAATGTCGTCTTTTTCATTGTCTTTTTCTGGTTGTCTCAAGATCAAGGGATTTAAAAAAAAAAAGGCTGAGGTGTTGTTGACATTCTTGACATGGTTTCTCTGGATTTAGAGCGGTCACCTTTTCTCATGAGCCAGATGAGTGACATAAAAACTACAGGGAATAAGGTACACATTTACACTGTATTCTTCCAGAAGCAGATTACACTAAACTAATGCAGCCAAGATCCAGGGCCTCTGACTGGACTTGCACCGGCCCCGTGAGTGCTGGCAGGTGCGGCGTGTTCCAGATGTCGAGGCTGCGTTCTGGTCCAAACGTGCGTCTTCATAAGCGTTTCAGATCATTATCTGAATCGTCTTCGAAACGGTAGCGTTTTGCTTCTGTTCTCTTCTCAGTCTCTATAAATAAGCATGAGAATTATACTTAATTTGTATAATTCTAAATTATGTAAACTCCGGGCCCTACCAGACAGATCCATCCCTATATACTGGCAGAGTTTATGATCTGTGCACCAGGTCAGCTACCGCTGTGCACGTGAGCGCTTACACACAGGGAGTGGGCCAGGTGCCGCTGTCAGCATTCGTCGTCATCGCGCAGCACCCCTGTGGGGCAGGTTCAGTTAGCAATTCCATCTCCCGGGAGAGGAACCTGGGATTCCAGCTGCCTCTCTGGAGTGACACAGCCAGAAGGTGACAAACCCAGCATTCAAACCCAGATCTCTACCTAGCTTCAAAGCCGGGGTCTCCCAGGAGGTAGAAGGAGAAGGTAAACGCAGTCACTCAGCCGTTTATTCCTGCTTTTGCCTGCCGTTCGGGAGGCCTGCTGAGTCTGTGCTTTAGTTACGAGGAAGAGTCTTTCGTGTGGATCTCAAATTCAGAAGATGATGTATAGTTTCAAGACAGCTCAGCTTTCCTGTCAGGAAAAAAAGCTGATAAAAGATCCTAAGAAAATAGAAAGTTGATGTCTAGGCCAGAAAAGGCTTCTTGGTGTTTCGCCAGAGAAGTAGGTACCAGGCTCGTTTCAGAATATTCACTGCGCACTCCGACGTGAGCCGATGAGGAACTGTCCTGTCAGAATGAATGTCCCGCTTCTTCTCGGCCTGGTTGAGGTGTCGACTGCAGGAAATGTATTAGGAGCAGAACAGTGCTGACAAGCGCGGTGACCACCCCAGTAGTCACTGCGGTACTGACCGGAAGTCAAGGAAGGAGGAGAATCCGAGGGCCACGAGCCCTTGGCTGCATAGAGACCGATGTAGACTGTGCTTTGACTTGTGTCCTAAAAGGAGGAATGGAGAATGCAAACTTCCACCTGGAAAATGGATTTATTAGATTTCACATATTTAAATTTAAAATTTTAGCTCTCCATAGCTGTTGGAAAGGATACGTTTGCCTTATGGTTCTCATTTTTGTCATTTTGAACAAACGCAAGCCCAAATTCAACTTGACCATATGAAAAAAAATACCTTGATTTTACCCAGGAGAGAAAAATTGTTCATTAAAATGGACTTAGGGTTTGCTCTTTCAGTGTTAGAACCTTGATCACCTATAATAGATTTAGAGTCTTTTGGGCCCATCAATTTGGGAAATAAGACATTTTGTCTAATGTAAGGAAAACAAAGTGAAAGAAACGAGAGGCCTCAATGAGCCGCCGCTCCCGAACGTTCAGAACCCAGCTGCCCTGTCACGCTCACCGTGACCCGGCGGCGGACAGCGCAGAATTCCCAGGTCGGTTTGGGGAGCCTGTCTCCTGTTTCTTTGCACCCGAAATGCTTCTCAGTAGCGTGGTGATTCCTCATCTTAGCTGGTCTGCATTAGACAGGTGTGCGCACCCCCGATTCTGTAAGATCCAAGCGTCATACTTAACTCATTATGGCCGACAGTGGGGGTGAAGGGAAAGAAAGGGGGGGAAACCAATCCCTATCGGAATCGACATGATTATTCTCTAACACCCGCCCCTGAAATTAAGCTCCCCTTCTTAAATGGTTTTTTCTTTTGCTAGAACATGTTCAATTTATAGATTCTTTATGCTAGATTAGGAAAAAATAAGACATAGTGCATTTTATTCAGAATATTGTTAGAGGATTGAAATTGTCAGTGGTGAATGAAATTATTTTTGTCATTAATTTTGTCAAATTATATGGATGTATTCTCTCGTGTGATTGAATTGGGGATCCATTTTTTTTCTACTGCCATGCTTTCTTAAGAAAGAAGCATAGAGAGTCTTTAATTTTAAAAACCACTTCCCCGCGTCCCCCCCCCCCCGAAGATTTATTTGTATGTCAGTTGTTTGGAGTGGAGGATATTTTCCATCAAAACAATGCAATTTGGGTGGTTAGTTCTATAAAGCATATTGTACTAGTTCTAGCTAGAATAGTTCTTCATATATGAGGTATATACAGCTGTGTTTCAAAAATATAGAGATGGTGTAGTGATAGGTAAGATCTGGGTTCTTTTGGAAGCATCGCTACATTTGTTATAACTTTTCTTTTCTTTCTGTTATGTGTCATTTTAAGCATAGATACTGTCCTGTGGGGCTCCAAGGACATTATTTAAAAAGAGCTCTCTTACTCCAAAAGGTGGGATCCACTGACCCAATGTTGATCACAGAGTGAAGGGCACTTCAGAAGCACGTCAATCAGCACACCCACATGTTTTCTGGAAAGTTCCGTCCTGGGTTTCCAGAGAGGCCTGGAGCATGCTTTCTCTCCTTTCTTCCCCAGTGCAGTGTGGGGGAACGCCCCCCCCCCTTCCCCCGCAGGCCTTCGCTTGCCCAGCAGCAGCAGTCAGGACTCTGCGGACAGGAGCAGAGCTCCCGGAGGGCAGGCCCCTGGGCGATGGGGAGGGTCAGGCGCGCTGCATGAGAGTCTGGCAGCCAGGCGGCTGCGGTCTCCGGCTGGCAGAGGAAGCCTCAGACTCTGGGCCAAGGTCATCTTTCCTTTTCTTCATAGTTCATCTGCTGCCCATCCCACTGTCCCGCTAACCACTTCCTTTGTTGCTGCTGGGATTTTTCTTCTTCCCTGATCTACTGCAGCACAAAATTTAGGTTTTCATGGGCGGTTCTTGTATCTGAAGCAAATGTTCAATTCTGGAATTGTTTAGCTAGTGAAACAGATAAACTGAAAATAACAAAGGAGAAGTCAAACTTTCAGGAAGTCTTTAAAACTCATGATAAATTTGGCTCCAGATGTTCTTTGAAATATAAATGAAGCCCTGTTTCAATCTTTGTCTGTGTTCTCGATTCCATCTTCACTCTTTAGAAACCCCTAAGTTTATTTGTTTTGATCCCACAGGAGGTGCTAAAGGGTCCCCCTCACTTCTATATACTCCTTTTATCTGTCTTTCTCCCTTTCTCTCCTTGTCTTTCTTTCCTTCTATCTATTGAGAGACAAAGGCCACAGAGATAAATAGTGGGTCTTAGGTTACATGAAGAATTAAAGTATGGCTTATCTGTATTTCGGAGAAAATACTCTCAGTGGGGAGGATGCCCTCCATGGGGGTGCTGAGAAATGGGGTGAGGCCTTGCCTGGCCTGACTTCAGCACTGAAGTGCAGGTACATTACCTACCTCTGACAAGGTGGACATTTGCGTTTTTGATCCCTACTTAATAACTTTAAAGCAATAGCAATTTTATCTTATATATCCATCTTCTAAATATAGTCGTTACCGCATTCAGAATTAAAGAATATACTCACTGCCTGTCCTTTGCCTGTAGGACACTGAAGCTATTTTCATATTTTAAAAAGATTATGAACAGTGTAATTTTTTCCAATTGACCCTCGGGGTGAGGGGATGGGAAGGTGGTCAGCATGGGCCTGAAGGGTTGTGGATCCGATGTCAGGATTTCTGAAGACCTGCAATCATCAACACCCTTGCGCTGAGTTGTAGCTGGCTGTGTGTCTCCATCCGTTTTTTTCTGTTTGGTCCACCCCGTAGCTCCCTTACCCAGGATATCCTCCCCAGAGAACCACCTGCCCGTCCCAGTTTTTCTCTTCACAGTAATCACTTAGGATGTTCATCTTCTCCCAACTTTCTCTGAGCTTCCTTCTTGTAAGTAGTTGATTATTTATGATAACGATTCTGTATTGCTTCTCTTCTGCATCCGAGGAGTCCCTGAGTTTCTTTCCACATACTATGCCAAGTCGTCCTCTTCTGGAATTGAGGTTTTAAAATTGAGCTCCTGATTTTCATATGAGGAGAAGCGAGAAAAAAGATCGAGACATTTGCGTGTTTTACCTTCACTCCCGATGCAGTGACTCATACTTAGAAAGGACAGATCGTGGCCCGTCTTGTAGGCACTTACGGCTGAGTGACTGTAGGTGTGTCTCTTCTAAGTTCACCAGTGCATTTAGCTTGGAAAAGTTGACAGATTATTTTTATTGCTGTAGAGTATGCTTCAGCCTGGATTTTTGAGACCTGTAAGTCTAATTTCCTTGGCAATTGGGTGTATCCTAAGAGAATAACATAAAAGATCATTAACCTTCGCATTTTTATTTTCCAAAATTCTTTCAGCTGCTACACTTCAGAGAACTAATTAGGCCCTGTTAGCATCCTGAGGTGTATGCATTGTTCCTGGTGTGTTGATGGAAGTTTATTTTGAGTTAAGTAATCAGCTCTTGCCATGTTCAGTCTCTGATGAAAGCATTCTTAGTGAAATCTGAGATAATTAGAGTCTCTCTTCATTCAGCATCTGGATCAATGCTGTTTCCTGAATTTAACTCTCCAAGTAAGCTGTGTCTTCCAGCTAAATAAATAAATAACTCCCGATACTTGCACATGTATAAATTTCATTTTTCTTTATTGAGTAAGTCTACAACACTTTTAAAAAGATCACCCACTAACCCCGTTTCGGTATTTGGCTTAGCCGTGGTGGTGTGCCTTCAGCACGCGTGGGAGGCCACGTCTTGTCTTTATCTTTGCATCCTCACTATCTGCTTTTGTGTTTATGTTTCCTTTAAAAACATAAAATACTACTTTTTTGAAAACAGTTACAGATGAAAGGAGGTAAAATCCCCTGGCCCGTCCATGTGCAGCCTGCCCAGGCCACTGGAGGGCCTCCCCCCATCACTGCCCCCAGAGCACCGGACCAGCTCCACGCCCTTCCGTTGGGCGGCTGCTGGGGGCGGAGTTTGCAGTGGAGGGAGCGACACACAGGTGAGGACCTGATGGTCGTGAGGGCATCCTCAGGTGATCCGGAACACGTGGCAGGGGTATGGAGGGACAGAGGATGAAAAATTGGATCCCCTGAGATGCCAAGATTTCCTAGAAGAAATGAAACCTGGGCCCAAGAAGACCCAGTCTCAATCCAGGACAGGCAGTGGCGCCCAAGAGCTCAGCGGTGCCACCTCAGCCCGGCCTGCTCTTTTGCAGACACCCCAGGCGAAGTGGGCTTTCATGCACCTTCCCCTGCTTGGCTGTCACCCGCCCCCCCCCCCCACCCCCAGTGCAGCATTATTTTAACATTTAAAGAAGAAATTTACATTTGGTAAGGTACTCGTGTTTTATTCCGGTCAGACTTAAAATTTATGTTTTCGGTGTTACCAGTAATAACTGAAGTGGAGAAATCTTAATTGCTATTTTTACTGACTCTGTTTGAAAATTTGAATTTATTGGTAGAACAACCATGGAAATGATATTAAATTTAATTCATTAATTGCAGTGTCTCAAGATAACTTCGATAAAATTTACTCGTGTTAGTTTCTGATTCAGTTGGTTTTATCACAAAGGGATGTAATTTTAGTAGAAACTTGTCTAGTTCTGTTTTTTTTTTTTCATTGTGACTTAGCCTTATGAAGTCTGTCCATTCCATTTTTAAACATGAGTTCACATTTTTCCTTGTTATACAGTTATTTATCTTAAATTATTTTAGGAAGTTTTTATTTGTAATTCGTGAGCAGATTTACTGGATTCTCTGTAAGACTGCTTGTAATTATAAATGCAGAATAATATTATTACTTAGCTCCTTTTTTCTGTGGAGCTCAGAGTGCTTCACATGCATTATCTTATTAAGCCTCATAACATCCCCGTGAGGCAGGGGCATTTTGCAAGCGATTATGGATTGCTTTGCTGAATCAGCACAGCCATAGAGCATTATGATAAGCTTGGGAAAGATTGAGGTCATGTACTAACTTGCTCTCAGGAAACCCTACATGCAGCCAAATATTTTCCTTGGCAACACAGAGCTAACAACTGCCACCGTTCTAGCCTCTGGGAAGCCCACTGTCTGTTGATGCCATAAAAAAATAAAGAACAGTGCATTTTGGAAAAGCAAATCGGGACAGTGTGTTCGGGAGGCAGACGAATCACGTGGGAACGAGTAGCAGGGGCTTCTGGTCCGCACTTTAAGTCTGCGCAGGGAAGGCTGCCTCCCCTCCTGCTGTGGCTCTCAAAACGACCTGCCCCAGTTGTCAGACCTGTCATCCTCGGTCGCTTGGCCTGCCTCACCTAGAGCCATCACCTGGCAGATAGGATTTCCAAAACAGGTTTCTGGAATTCAAACTGCCCGTCTGTGTTGAAGCTAAACCTATTTTTAAATGCCATTGGGTCGAACTTCTCTGAAGTCTTCATGGCAGCATGATACTAACTCATGTAGCATTTGGAAACCTAAGCAGGAGAATTAAAATTGAAAATAGGAAGCATACATTTTTGAAGACTTTATTTGAAGGGTTGTAGAATGGTGGGGAAACATCTCTTATGGTTAATATATGTAAAACAAAACTAATTTAAGCTAATTTAAGCCAGTTAATTTGATAGGGAGTAACTTAATTACTATTATGTCATATTCATATTTATAATTAGATAGTTAATTTTGATGTATTCCGCGGCCTATATGGATGATCGTAATTGACCTCCTGAGGATTTTCCTTTTGATTTATTCATCAGATAGCCATGGCGCTACTGTCTGTATGTCTTTCAGTGGTGGCTTAAAACTTTTCCATAACTTTATTAGAGAACAAAATTGTCAGACTTTCAATAAAATCATTTAAAAATTTTTCTTGCAAGTGGATAGGACTGCTTAAATCATTTGTATATTTGAGAGCATATAACATAAAATCCAAGAGCATCACTAAATTACTGGACATGTCATGATGTTTTTCTCCTTAACTTAGAAAATTTGCTGGGGAATTACAGGACCATCCACAGAGAAAGGAGGAGGATTTCTTTGTTGAAAAGGTAGTCAAGACCCCAAATGGTGGGGTCTTCATAAATGTTGGCCTTTGTTCATTTCATTTTTTTTCACCTCATCGTGCAAAGTGTGGTCCCCTCTTGTCTGCATTGTCCTCGGCTTTGAAACGTGGGTGCGGGTGCGGGTGTGGGTGCTACGGGTGCCGTAGTTTCCAAGGCCTTCACCTCCTTGGGCTGCTGCTGCCTGGGGAGGCATGTCAGTGTCTGAGCAAGGCTCGCGCTTTTAATTACCTGCTACTTAAAATTGTGTAGATGGCTGGTTTATGATTCACTGCCACTCCTGCTTAAATTGGAGAGGTTTCATGTCATAAGGTATTTAAAGGGCCACTTAAAAGATGTATTTAAATCTATTCCTGTTGTCTTATGAAACATAGTAACTTTTGAATGGATGTATGACAGAAATTCTTTTTCTAGACTGTCTTTTGAACCTGGGATACATGATAATGATAAAAATTTCATATTTTAGAAAATTAGGAAAATCTGCTTGGGATTATTTCCCAAATGCTTCCCAGCCTTTCTTCTCTTTTTACCTAATCTCTTATTCTAAATATAGTGATTATTCTCCACAATCAGTTTTGGGTATGTGTGTTAAAAATCTCAAGTACAAAGCAGGCCAACTTTGCTTTAAAAAAGTCTGTAGAGGCATCTGTTTGGCCTTCAAAACAGGCCAGAGCCTTAATTTTACGAGGCTTTACTTCACGTTGGTCTAGACTGCGTACGATGCCATCCTAAGGTGACAGCTCTTTCCTTTGAGAGGGCCCCTGATGGTCCTGGAGCAGAAGGTGAGTCACCCACGGCCGCTCTGTGCGCGCTGCACCTTGCCCCGCGCGGTCAGCCCTGTGGCTTGTGCCGCCTCGCTGCAGCCCAGGCTCGTCAAGACCCACACTTCAGTAAGCAAATCGCGAGTTCAGATCCAAACTGTTTTCAGCATTTGAATGGAACAGTCTAAACGGTTTCTGTGTGATATAAAAATGGTGTTTTGTGTAGTTTCTCCCACAAAAATTCTGTTTGGGGAAGAAAAATCTCGAGCTCTGACAGTGAAGCTCTCCGTAGGCCCAAGTCTGCACTTCTCACTCCGTCCTGGAGCACAACCCTGCGTTCCTTTACCCAGCCGGATTTCTATGGAGAAACACATAAAACCTTTCAGGTTTCATGTATATTTTATTTAACTCTGTCAGCCTCATTCCCGTAGTTTTAGTGAACAGCCAGCATTGGCTTCGGGGTCCCGGGAAGTGGCTGTGATGGACACGCCCGAGGTGGGCCAGACCTGCGCTCACTTTTTTGCCTTAAACATTCACGTAGGAATCACCCAGTTCTGTGTATGCCTTAGTTATAAACCTGCTTAGTTGATCTAGAATGAACCTCATTTTTAGCTACTAGAGATTTTAGCTACTATAGGAAATTTTGGTGGTTGCACATCGTAAGAATTTCTGGGGTCTTTCTGCAGAGATGGGCCTCCATGTGTCCCACGACCGCGGGAGTGGTACTGCGTGACCTGGTGTCCTCTGGCGCCTGTCCACAGAGAGTTCTCGCTTTGGACACTGCGCTCGCCTCACAGCCACCTCCTTGTTCTCGTGAATTCCAGCAGCTCCGAGCCCTGCCTTTCGTGGTCGCCCAGAGCCAGGGTACCACATGCATTCATGCAAGCTTCTCGCCTCGTTACCAATGCTTTGCTTTCTCTACTAGGATAACATGATTTAGCATAACTTAATGTTCCAGGTCTCTGAATTGGACGATTCTACGTTCTATTATCAGTTCTATTCGGTGCTTTAAATTGGGAACCCCTGCTTTTTAAAAAGCGTGCTCATGGGGCCCTCCCGTGATTGCTCGAGCAAAGGACAGTGGTGAGAGACCGGGGAATCGATGGCTGTAGGCAAAACGAGACCGGAATTTTAGCCTCCGTGCGGCTTCGCTGGGTCACCGGGCGGCATCTGTGCAGCTGGCCGTAGCGATCTCTCTGGGAGGCGTAGGCATCAGGTCCCATGTCTGCAGAGGAAAAACTAGAAAGAGAAGATATCCAGATGGGAGAAAAACACAAGGAGGGGAAAGTTAGACAAGTAGAACAGAGAACGAGTCAGGAAGCGAGACGCACGTCCGTGGAAAGGAAGTGGGTGCACAGAGGACACCTGGGCATGGAAGGGGAGCCCCAAGGGAGAGACGAAGGTCAGGTCCTAGGCTGGTTTTCAGCCTCCTCCTCAGACGCGTCCCTCTGAACACCCACCACGAAGGTGAAGTGGGGGCTTAAGATCGAGGCCCTGGGAGCGCTCCGGAGGGAGTGGGGGTTCGTGGCAGGGTTGGCCAGAAGGGGTCACGGCAGGGAAAGGAACCAGCCCGCCTTCCCTTCCTTCCTCCCCACCGCTCATCCCATCCTCTTCTTCCTCGCTTTTCTCGGACATCCGTATGGCGGCGAGCTTTGTGTTTGTGAGTCTAGTCACTGGGCGTATGAAGTTGAATAGACGAGCACCTTGCGGCCTCTCCCAGGACGTCAGCCCTGCCCCTGGCCCGATCTCACTTCCTAGGTGGCTCTGCCGGCTCGGGCAGTAACCTTGCCCTTGGAGACTGGGGCTTCTCCCTGCCGGCCATGTGTGAGGATCAAGCAGTTTCATGAAGCAGCATGAAGCAGCCTTTTATACAGGGTCCCCGGGCAAGTGGGTGGTTTGTAGAACTCTTCCTGGAAATTCTGAGAAAATCCCAGAATCTGATTTAAAAAAACAAAACAAAACAAAAAAAAACAACTCATGATGACAAAACTATTCATTTTTTTATGAAGCAGGTTGTAACTTCCTAGATGATAATCTGAATTAACAAAGTTAGCCTGTTTCTGTTTTTCATCTCTCAGATGTAGAAAAGTGTTGGTGATTTTCTTCCCCCAAATGCCGTCCCCACTGGCCTGACCTCTGCAGGGATTATCCTGATGCCCATAGCACATATGGCCTGACCTTTTTTCTTTCTCATCCCTTTTCTACCTGATACCTTAACTCCAGAAATCATTCTTAAACTATATCTCCATTATGTTAAGTATGCAGTGAAGCTCTTCAGAACATGTCCCTCTGAGAGGCGTCTGGACCTTCAGATCCTGGCTACACTGAATTTTAGCTCCAGCCGTAGAACTGTTCAGCATTAAACATTGAGCACCCACCACGTGCCAGGCAGTGAGTAAAAAGACCTGTCTCAAAGCCAGGGAGCCAACAACGCTGTGAAATGGGCAGATGCGAAAACAGATCAGTCATTTCAAAACGCCACAGTGAGGGGACAGGCAAGGGGTGGTGCAGAAACGGAGGGGCGCCCAGCTCGGTGCTGATGAGCTTCTGGAACAGTGGCGGGGTCTTCAGAGATGACCTGTGGAAGGGAGAACATGCTGGAAGCCTTGAAATGGTGCAATGCATTTGGGGAGATAAAAAATAAATATTGCTAAAGTGTAAGATAGGAATGCTGAGAATGAGGTTTGCTATGCCAATCATCAGAATTATGATTTGGGAGATAAAATCTTCACTACTCAGCCCAAAGTCTTTTGAAGGATTTTAGAAACAACTTTTTATATAATTTCCAAATTTTAACCTATTTATCCGAAACTTTTTAAGAGCTCTTATAGTGTAATTTTTAGGCCTTGCTTGAGGTAACATACGTATTTGAAAGAAATAAAATATTTTTTATAGTTCGGTCATTTGAGAGGCTACTCTGAGATATTCTGAATTACTGCTGAATTAGAACTTCGCCTCACTTCTCATTTCTTTCACACCAGTTGACTTTTATTCCTTTTTTTTTTTTTGCTTCTTCCTCATTTAGTTTCAATCTCACCTTATAGCCTTCTAAACAAATTACAATTGCTCCATTTCCTTATTCAGATAACTCCTAAAGCCTTAGCTAGCAGAGCCCAATGGAATAGAAGTAACTCTAAGTAAGCAGTTTTCATACTTCAGAAAAAGATTTCAGACAAATTATTCTATACTCACATGGCTTGATATGAAAGATTTTCCACTCTTTTCCTATCAGTACATTCAACATTGCTAGATAACATGTGAAGTGAGGTACTAAATAAAAATCATGCCAGCGGTAGATTTAATGACGGAGGCGCTTACAAACAGAAGCATTTTCTAGCCAGTTAGACCCAGAGTCTGTTCTGGTTACTCTTGCTAAGTGTCGTACATTAATTTTAATTTAATTAATTTCAGACCTGTAGCGTGACTGTGGGTTCTGTTCAGGTAGCCATGCCTTACCATGGATGAAACGAAACCAAAGCGAGCCGCTTTCTCTGAAGCGGAAGGGGGGGCGGGGTTGCGGGGCGCAGGGGTGGGAGGGGCTGGGGGCGGGTGTGCGCGGTGGCGGTGGCCTGGAGGTGGCTTCGGCTTGCAGTGTCTTCACGCCAGAGGGAAGCCATGATATGTGAACAGGACGCTCAGTGTCAGAGGGAGAGGCAGGCGACTTAGGGTTTGGGTCCCTCCCACTACTAAAGAAAGTGCAGCTGCGCGTTTTTAATATGCACGGCAGGAGATTTCAGCGGCTCGATGATATATAGTGCATTAATGTTGAAAAGATAAACACATTTGGAGAGCACAGGAAGGGCCTTGTGTTTTTATGTGAGCAGAATGCTTCCTAATGAATGAGAATGTGCTGCTGGCTTCGCAGAGCCATATGGCAGCTTTTCTAATTTTAGTTGGGTGCAGATGCATAATTCTCTGGTTTTACCTTCCAGAACCTTTGAGATGCTACATAACTTTTCCTGTAATGTTGAATCTCTAGTGCTTGGCCAGAAACCGTCTGTCATTGTTTCAGTGGCTTCCGTGCTCTGCATGGGTCTCGCCACTGCCAGGCGTGACAGTCATTTCACCTGAAGTCACCCAACTCTTACACACAAGAAAAGAGGGAAATTGTGGGTATGTTCCCACCAGAACCTTAAAATTTGTCGTGGGGGTGATTGGACTTGTGTTTGGCGTGAGTCTACTGAGGAATGGATGGATTTCTGCATGAGTGATCTCACGCATTCGCGACAGTGGAATTATAAAACCCGACAACGTGTCAGGTTCCACTTTTGTCAAAGATCCTAATACTTGAAGTAACTATGCTGCTTCAGGAAGAGCGACTGTCCTCATGCATGCTTGACCAAACAGAAACACAACTTTTAAACTCTTACTTGGCTTTACATGTCGGAGAGATCTGAACATGGGCAGTGTGAATTTTTTCTATAAATATGTGAATACCCTGTGGATTATCTTTTGGCTGGCGTATTTTTAGTCATTGATATTTGTTTGAATCCTGACTTTTTAAACAGACTAGTAGCCACAGGTTTCCCATGGCCTCTTCGGATGATTAAAAAAACAAAACAGAAAACACACACAAAAAAACAAAAAACGGTGGCGACCCCGCCTCTGTAATGGCTCCGTCGCCCTGTGCCTCTCACGCACAAGCTGCAGTGCTCGCCATTCGAGGTCACCGGTGGTGTTTGCCGCCGCAGCTGCTGCAGTGAGGTCCCCAGAGCCACAGCTGCCTCCCCGTGAGGAAACCGGACTCGGTTCCGGGGAAAGGCCCCCTGAGTGTACGTCAGCTCCGTTGCTTCATGAACAAATAGACAAGACTTCCTGCCATTACAAGATTCAATAAGTCACCCAGAATCAATAAATCCCATCTTAGAAGAACATGTAAAGGTCTTAAAATATATATATACTACTTCATAATTTAAAAATAGCTAATTGTACTTTTTTAAAGAGAAGGTTTGTTTGTTTGTTTGTTTGTTTGTTTGTTTTTGCTGGAATGACAGTTTCTGGTTCGTTGCTGTCCTCACCACAAAACTTATATTTTACTTTCAAATGTGTGCTTGTGCTGCCAGTGATAAAGAGCGGCTCATCCAGCTGCTTCGAAAACACCCGCTTTCCCTCGTATTTTTAAATCATTTCTATGTCCAGAGATCGAGTGTTTCCCTATTCACCTTCCCTTTTGTTCTGCGAGAACATACAAATATTCATCGCTTATGAAGAAAAGCATATGGAATATACTATTAATGGGTTTTCTCCAGGGTGTGGTGTGGCTCATCCCAACACAGTCCCTAAAGAGATACGGGTTTTGTTCTTTGCTTTGAAACTGGAAATCTGATTAATTGGTATTGGATTTCTGGAGTGCAGGGCATGGAGGAGGGCGGGGCACCTGGAGAGACAGTGCAGAGGCATTCTTGGGACAGTCCCTCTGATCAGGGCTTCGCATTTGTAAGAGTGTGCTACTAAAAAGATGGCTTCTTAGGATATTTTTTATCTTTTGAGGATGAGGAAGGGAAGGATGGAACTATTATTTTTATTGTCATCTCTTAGGTCGTATTTTTTATCTAAAAAGAGTAATGGTAAAAGTGTAGTAGGAGGGAGTGGAAGTCATGAAGGGTAAATCTTTTGGTAGGCTCTGAAAATTAAATTTTATCCTCTCTCCAGTTTAAGAGTTCCATCTGTAATAATGAGATTTCATAAGGGTTTGGTCATATGAAACTCTAGGGCAATCTTTTTACCATTGAGTTTACTGAAGGATATTTTTGTAATAGAATATATTTTTATAGTTAATGGATACAAAATATAGAAAAGTAAATATAATTTGTGACCGCTGAGAGAACTGCCTAATTTAAAAATATTAAAGTGTGTTTTAGCCTAGTAGTGCTGTACTTACAGAAGTATAAATACATTTAATGATTTAAACTTATTTATATCTGGTACATAAAAATAGCATACTCATTACTGAAATGCTCCATCAAGATACCATGTCCGGTTAACGTAATAATATATTTCAAAAGAGTCCTTTTCTTTCTCCTATCAAGGCTTAACTGAACATTGAATGGAGGCCATAATTACTTCATGAAAAATACCCAAATAACGTAAATTCATGGCCAATTTAATTTAGATTTTAATTACATCAATAAAACCAAATTTCTGGGTGTTTTCTGTCACTTCATATTATTGATTTTTTTTCTTTTTCATATTGAAAAAATGGTCAAAGCACAAATTTAATACAGAATTGATAATAGATGACCAATTAGCTGGAAAATGCTGTAACCAAACAGTTAGTGAGGACAGGAGTGAAAAGCCCTGAATTCTTTACCCTTTGCTTCTCATTTGTTTACATCTGAGTAGTGAAAATTTCCCATTCTCTTCATACACATGAATAATACTTGTGTGCATATTGCAACATTTTTCAGAGTTCTCACAAAAAATCGATAGACTCATTCAAAGTTTTTTTTTTCCCAAGTCACCTGTTTTAATAAAAACTTTAAATCGATCCGTGTATATTTTTGTTTTCATTCGCAGTCAGGGATTCTAGGCTCCGGCTCAGACACACTTCTCGCCAGTGTCCTTCACGTCGGCCTTCGGAGGCCAGGCTGAGGCGTCCCGGAGCCAGAGGCCAGCACGCGTGCCCGCCAGGCTCCTGTCAGGCTGCCGCGTTTGCCGTCTCCTTGTCCTTCCTGCAGAATCTAGCTCAGTTCCAGTGCATGTGAATAGTTCCAGCGACGTCCAACCGTTTTTATTTCCTCTTGGAACTCAAACAAGGTTCTCCGCGGGTCAGCCCTAAATCGTGCTCATTTGGTTCAAATGTAGTAGTTTTGCCCTCCTAGCTACATGGAATCTCTCAGCCAACGAGGATTATTCCCTCCATTCACACTGCTCATGGGGTGAGACACCCAGACGCAGATGGGGACCGCCGGTGGGGACTGCGCACAGGGACCGCCTGCCCACGCCAGTGCTACCACTGGTCCTCGCCTCATTTCCTCATGGTGGCCACTCACTCTCGGGGCCTTCTCGTTAGCTGCTGCTTTTCTCCTTTTAAAGACTTGTCAGTTGGATATTATAAGGAGGATAAAAATGTTTTATTATTATAAATAATTTTTTATGACGATAATTATTTTTATCCAGGCTTTCCAGTAGAGCCCAAACACGTTTTGTCAAATCTAAATTATCTATCTCCTACTGCAGATTTTAGGCTCTTAACCTAAGTTATATCTTAGATGTCTAAAAACGAAAGGAAATGCTATGCAGGTATGATCCTCATTGCATATTTTCTGATCCAAGTCTAAAATTCTGTGTCTACACATGTTAGAATATTTAAAATACCTCAGCATGAAAATTTATCAGTGTTTAGGGACCTTCATGATTGGGTTCTATAAGTTTGAGTTTTGAAATTCCACAAAATATTAATGGATGAATTTAGGAAACTTTGGGGCCTTCAGAATGATGATCAGATCCTCAAAATGTAAACATCTCACATGACATATTGATTGCCTGTAAAGGACTAGGAAGTAGTTTGTGACAAATGTTATTTTGTATTTACTTTTTCCGAAAACCTGACATTATTATAGATGCCACAGGAAGAAACAGTTCATTGCTGTTGTGATATCAGGCGCCTGCCTGTGTGACAAACGGCCCGACGCTTCCTAGCGATCACCAGTAGGGGCGACTCGCCTCTGCTGCTGCTTCACGGCGCACGCTCCCCCAGCCTTACCCTAAATTAAGTCCATTCTTTAAAAACAGTAAAACCACCAGATGTGACAGTGAAAGGACAGAAGAACTTAGGACCCAAGGAGAACATGAGATGCCCTGAAGCTCACTGTCTAAGGCGAGACGAGATAGTCCGTGATTGAAGATGGGGGGCTCCTCGGAAAATCCTTCTGTGTGAACGGCCCCGCCCACCTGGTGCCTCCCTCCGCCTGCGCCCTGGAGGGCTGGTGGGCCCAGAGGGGGAAACCAGCCCCTTTCCCCACCCCTCCTCGATGCCAGTTGCTTCTGCGTTTCTGGGATTAAGTGCCAGGCAGCCCCGAACTGCAGGCTCCTAAGACACTGCTAGCCATTGAGGGTACAGACACAGTCGCCCCTTCATGAAACTTACCTTCCGGTGGGGACGGTGTCCTGTTTCACGGACCGCGGTTCTCCCTGCAGGAAGTGGGAGAGTAGGGTGCCTTCCTAGGAAAATGGATCCAAATCTCAGGCAAAGAAGGCCTTTTCAGTCTGCGGATTCTGCTCTGTGGGGAGGCCTTCTCGTGTGCGCCGCTCCAGTCTGAGAGTCGAGGTTAGTGATGAGAGCCTGGTATGCCTGCCACGCGTCAAGGACGAAAATGAATAGAAATACAGAGCGCCACATAAATATATAATATCTATTATATGGGTTTTTGAGATTTGGTATTAGCGCAGCTCGGGGATCTTTAGGCACGAAGCCTGCTGGGCCCTCTGAAATACAGGCCTGCGAAATTCCAGCTGCCCCCCCTTATCCGCGGGGGATATGTTCCAAGACCCCCGTGGTTGCCTAAAACTGCATTATATGAAACCCCGTATATATACTATGTTTTTTCCTATACATGTACCTATGATAAAGTTTAATTTATAAATTAGGCACAGTAAGATATTAACAAAAATAGCAGTAAAATCAAGCTATCATAATAGAGTTGCGCGAATGTGGTCTCTCCCTCAGCCCCACAGTGCTGTGCTGCCCTCACCTCCGCTTTCCCAGGAGGCGCCCCCAGCTGCTCCGTGGTCCACACTGCCAGCCTCGCCACTCTTGCACTTCCGGTCCATTAAGTAAAATCAAGGTGACTTGGACACAAACACCGTGAGGCCACGACAGTTCAGTGGTGACCACGGTGATCACTGAGTGGCTGGCGGGCAGGGGGCGCGGGACAAAGGGGGGGTCGCGCAGGAGGCACAGGGACAGCACACAGCAGGTGGCGGTGCCCGTCCCATCCCTGAACTAGCCAGGTAGGAAAGTGAGCAGGAACCTTACCAAGTAAACTGCGAAAGAAAAGAGAATATACGCCCCAGCACGCATTTATTTGGGGTGTATTTTGCAGTGAAAAAAATTCTAGGGAAATGGAGAATGAGCGGGAGTGTCATATGCCATGTAACGTCAAACGTCATGTAATTTTCTGGAGAGCCTGAGGTGTTTGTTGCCTCAGTTGAGGCTAAGGAATTGGGCCGAGACTAAGCATGCAGATAGGACACGTGTTAAGGGACCTGACAGTTAAGACTGAGACAGGAAAGGCAGCAAGAAAGAAAAAAAAATGAAATGAGGACGATCAAACACACAGTATTGAGTTATAAAGGCTAGCAAACGAGTCATACCTCAGTTCATAGCTGGCCACAATAATTTAGCTCTAAGAAGATGAATCAGGAATATAGTAGCGTAACTGAAAAAGGCAGAGACAGTCTGTGGAGACAGCTCTGCGAAGAAATCACCACATTTGGAAGTCAGTAACGAAGAACTAATAACTACAGATCTGCTAACAATACAATACGTTTGTTGACTACTTTGCAGTGTTTGAAGTGTGGCTTACATATCATCCATCCATTAACTCCTGTCATCGTGTGGCTATGGAAGGCGGGCACTGAGCCCTGAAAACACTGAAGTTACTTGTTCTGACTCATGCCCTCACTTTGCGTCTGAGCTTAGACTTGAACGACACAGGTCATTGTCCCTTGTCACTGGCAGATTCATGAGGGAGCACTCCATCCTGGGCGTGGCAAGATTTGGAAGATATACATAATTTTCCTGATTACTGTTTATGTTCTCAAGTACAAATAAAGCTTTAAGGGTTTTCAAAATACTGTATAAAATCCTTTTAAAAAAATGAAATTTACCTAGATTGTGAAAGCAGGTCGATTCTGCGTAATAAGTTGATCTATGGTTTTCTTCATTTGCTTTTACTTACGGAGATAGTATGTAGTGTAAACAAGGATGTAATATGTACCTACATATAATTGGCACATTGTTTCTATGCTGTTTTCTAGTGAGTTGTCCATATGTATCTGATCGGCTTTACACATACACATGTTTTGGTATTCTTGAAACCACTAGTTTACTTGTAGACAAACATGTGTCTATTTCTTCTGCGATGATTTTCCATGACGGAATGAATGTCTTCCCAGGCCTTGGGGGCCTGAGAGCTGCCTCGCACGTTCCCAACCAGGAGCACATAGTTTTTACACCAGGTGAAAGGACAGCCACTGGAGTTCTGTGGGTGCCTGGTAGGGCGCCTCTCCCCTCTGCCTTAAATCGTTAAGCACCTTCAACAAGACAGAGACTTCTCGTGTGACTGTGACTAGAGGTGGGACAGGGACCGTGCAGCAGTCAGGTGGCCGTTAGGGTGTCACGTGGGAGCAGCGTGACAGGGTGGGGCCCCTTTCTGCTGCTTCTTCGAATGTGTGCAGACGTGTCTCTGATTATGCGACGAGTTCCAAGCCGCAGACCCTCCATTTTCCTAGTTTGGGGACTCTCTTGAGTAGAAACGAATCGTGCCATAGTATCTAGCGGTTTCATAATCTAGAAAAAAATGCTTGTCCGGGACCAGCATAAAACCACTAATCTCATTTCATCAGCAGCCTGAGAGGGGACCTGGCCACAGTTCTGGGGGTGAGAAGATAACGTTTTTTGCCTCCTGCGTCCCGCAGTCTGTCCCGTTCAGTGGCAATAGGATGTCGTCTACCTCTTTATAGCCATACCTGATCCCGCTAGAGATTTTAAAGTCATACAATAAAAACGTTTCCGTGTCGCTTCGCCCTTGAAATGCCGTTTAACTTTCACTCACGTCGTTGCAGAGAAGGCAGCAGCTGCCAACGTGGATGAAGTGCAGAAGTCGGACGTGTCGTCCACAGGGCAGGGCGTCATCGACAAGGACGCGCTGGGCCCATGATGCTCGAGGTTAGGACCCTCACTGTGCGCTGTGTTTTTCAGTGTCGTTGACCTTCACATTATCACGTTCATTTTAGCGCGAACATAATTTAAGGCTAACCCGCACATGATGTTCACTCTTAGATTGGAAGTATACTGCTTACCTCCTGAGTTTATTCAGAATGTACCTAGCTTCTGGCTCCTGATTCCAGCATATGCACATTCCAATAATGAAAAGTAGAATGAAATTAACTAAGATCAGAACAGAAATGGACAGGCTTTCACTGCCATTTGAGCATTCATTTTGGAAATCATGGTCACAATCCTGTTAACTTCTGTGATATATTTTAGTTTGAAATTCTCACAAAATTCTTAGATTTATATATACCATATACATATGCCTATATATACAAGTTACAATTGGAGGACCAAAAAGTGGTTTGTGCTTTTATTATGCAGCTTCAAACTAGTTATATTTATCTCTAAAGACAAAATTGAAGTGATAGCAGAACTTTTAAGTCAGCATCGCAAGTGTAATGTCTGGCCTTCACTGCCTGTTCTTTATTAACTTAAGGAGGTTTATTGACCAGGTGCTGTTCCTAGAATTTGTAGGCCTAGCTTCTTCCTACTTCATTAACCAGGTTGCACAACCAAGGGCTCCGCCGTACCTATTTCAGAATTAAAATTCAAGATGTAGGCTTGGTAAAGAGGAGAGAAAAAATGTCAGTGGGTATAAAACGAGAAGCAGAGGAGCCTTGAGACTTAAATTCTGTCGTCGATCGTTTATCCTGCTAATGACGTGATGGGAGTGAGCTCCCCGCGAGGCCGTCACGGAGTCGGTCAGCCCCCTGCAGCAGCCACTCACACGGAGGACGTCGGGGTTTTTAGAGCAAAGATAACCAACAATCGCCCCTCTTTTTTTTTTCAGTTGGTTCATTAGATGATTTTATTTTTAGAAAATTTAATTCTGTGAAAATCCGCCATATGATTGGAAGGTAGAGGGGACACAGAAAAAAACGTAAAAAATGACAGCGTTCATTCCGGGAGTGAATGCTGCTGCCAGAAGACCAGACGGCCCGTGTCGGCTCTTACTTATTTCTCTGGAATCACTGGCTTGAAAACGTCCAATTACAATTTCAGGGAAAAAGCAAAAACACCCTTAACCTGATTTTCCAGAGTCAACAGGCAGCGGAAGGCCAAGGAGCGAGCGCTATTTCCCGCTCAGTTCCGAGAAGCAGATGCGAAAACTTCACTGGGCAGACAGACTATTTAGAATTAGAAGAAAGAAAGTAGACAACTTCCTGTGGGGGAAAAAATTGAATTACAAACAATTGATTTGAAAATTACAGAAATCTAAATTGTTACAATTAGGAAACTTTGATTTTTCCGTGTTTATTCCTTGTGTCGGTGCAGCGGGCAGTGGGAATTTACGTCGGGTGGAAAACCCTGGAAGACGTTCGGGGCTTCTAAAAGGAAATACTTGAGTAACCACAGGGCTGTGACTCAGACCCTCTGAGCGCAAGTTCATTAACTGTAGAAATCAGTCAATGGCTGATGTCAGTGGCCTTATTCATGAAATCACACCAACATTATGTCTGTCTCGAAATAGTCTTCTGAGAATTCAGTGCATCGAGGGCAAGTCCCCGAGTAGCAGGACTTTGGCGCTAAACATGTTAGAGATGAAATGCTTGCATCCAGTGCCTTAAGGTTTGGATTTAAATCTTTATCTCTGTTTACATGCAGTAACTTAAACAGAGGAAACGTGTTCTCGTTGAGCAGTTCCTAGGCATAGATGCACACTCATGCTGACACCATGGCATAGTGGTCGCTAGGCAACAAAACCAAATGTCAGCTTTTTTCATCAGAGCGTATCACAGTGAGCTTCAAAAAAACACAGTTTTATGAGATGAAACAGTTTCATCTTTCAGTTATATTATGCCACAGATCAGTCTTTTTACCAGGGTACAAAAGCAGCAGGAAGCTGCATGCTCTTTCAGAAGTGAGCTATATGTAATAACATAATTATGAAAGTCCCTGTTGAATGTGTACCTAAAGCAGTGAGCTTAAAAGGACACTTGCTACATAAGTAGTCAGCTGACTGACTTCCTGTCCCCCTCACAGACACACAGGTTTGTACACTCACTCACGCGAGGTTTTCGAGGTTTGGTGCCAAGCGACTACTAAAAGCCATTTATATGTAATAATAGAGTCTTGCTTTGCCCGGTATATTGTTTATACCATAGAGAAAACCTGAGGAAATATTTAAGAAACACTTAAACTCAGGTGGTGGTGGATTTGTGGGGTTTTGGGGGGGGGGTGACAGAGCTTTTCACTAGTGCCTCACGGTCAGTTCTAATTTGAGAGTGCACTTAATTTTGTGATGAAAATAGCAAGAGCTTAGGCAAATCACTTAGCCTGTTAGGTCTCAGTTTCTTCCTCCTCTGTAAGTTCCTTCCTTCCAGAGTTGTAGATATTAACATGACACAGCGTGTTTAAGGCCCAGTAAACATGCTCAGTAGCTCTTGTTCTTTATTTCAGAAATGATCTTAGAGTCTTCATCTCCTTCCCCAATCTGGATGAGAATGGCAAGGAAGGGTGGGGCTGTGTGCCCACTACAGCAGGGAGGATGCTCCTGCTACCTAGGCGACTCAGGCACTGGCATCTAGCAATCTGGAGCACAAGGACGATACAAGGGCGCAGTTAGTGACTTTCCAGTTCTCACTGCCGTAAACCACGACCTCGAGCCCCCTTTAAAACCTCAAGTCTCAGGGCAGTGCTGACCACATCTAAGCCTGAGGTCCCAATGAAGACCAGTTGGTCATATCGGAGACACTTCCCAGGCCCTTCCCGCCATGTGCACCAAACAGTAAAGGACCGATGTTTCTTCAAAGGTCTGAGGTCATCTGTGATTCTTCTCATTTAAACCCAGGCAGCTTTAAAGGCAGTAAAATGAGGGGCTTAAGGGGTTCTTGGTATTTATCCTTAAACTGAGGGGAGATTATCGTGACCCTTCCGCCCGCTGTATCACACAGGAAACTTCACAGCATTGCTTTGGACTGGGTCAGTGACGTCAGGCCACCTTGGTCCGGTCGAGTGCCTCAGCCCCATTTGGAAAGAACAGACAAACGCCTGTGCACTTTTTGGCAATACTTATCCCCTGATACATTAACAGCATTAGTGTTTGTCATTCGGTTTATGACAAGAAACCCTGATCCTAGGCCCTCTCCCTTTACTAAGATGGGATAATTTCACCAAGAGAAAGTGCGTTCATTGTTCCGAAAACGAGGGAAAGAGTGAGAGATCACTTTTCCATCCATGCGTGAATTGTGCTTCCATTAAGGGATCGTCCCTTTTTTTTAACAGCTGCGTGCGGTTCTATGTTGTATCCTTTCTAACGCAATTTGTGCCTTTTCCCCTAGGCCCTTGATGGGTTCTTCTTTGTAGTGAACCTGGAAGGCAACGTTGTGTTTGTTTCAGAGAATGTGACACAGTACCTAAGGTATAACCAAGAGGAGCTGATGAACAAAAGTGTATATAGCATCCTGCATGTTGGGGACCACACTGAATTTGTCAAAAACCTGCTGCCAAAGTCCATAGGTAAAGGCTTGTCTGCTGGGTCTCTCCCCCTCCACCCATCCCCCGCCCCCAATCCCCCACCCCACAGTGCACACATCGTCTTGGTCTGAGAGGGTGAAACAGAACTGTGTTATGTCAGTTGGGGATATGGAGATGCTTGTGTTGATATTTAAGCTTAGAAGTCATGGAGAACGGACATGTCCTCAGATACTGATCTTGGCCGAATGATAGTTTTAATCTTATTTTTAAAGTACACGAAAATAATTCAGATAGAAAGTAATTCTTGTCAACTATTTTCATGTGGTTTGTTTTGCTGCTTTTTAAGAAGGGACCAGATCGCCTTCCACTGCCTCCAGTGCCAGCCGACTCTGTTCTGTCCTTTCTCTCCATGACTATCTACTAAGCAGAAGGTCATGAAAAGTTTGAGATTCAGCTCATTTTGAGTCCAGTTTGTGAAAAACGTGTGTATGTGGGTGCGTACAACAGTCTAAACACAAAATGTTCAGGGACGACCGGGCGCAAGGGTTCGGATGCTCCTGGCCCAGCAGCCCCGCGTGATTTCACGGCATCCTCGGTGGCTCTGCCCGTGTCCTCCTCGGACGCTGCCCCCTCACCACACGCCGTGTCAGATCCCTGGCGGCTTCTTCGCTGTACGTTGCAGGCGCTGTCCAAAGTGCTGGTGACGCTTGAGAGCGTATCTTAAAGCGCCCGATGCGCAGCGTTGGCCCACCTTAGCGCCGCCCTGGACTGGGCTCTGGCTGCTCCCGCTTACCAAGCAGTTCTTTTTTTAATATTCTCACTTCAACCGATGATGCTAAGAACATCTTCACTGATTACAAAAAAAAAAAAAAAAAAAAAGGAAATGCATATTTTAGTAAAGAATAAGGTCAAGTCCTGAATTAGCAAGTATTTCTGTTCTTTTTCAAGACTGTTTATATTAGCTGGTCTCATTGCTGCCACAGAAAATAGGAAAGGTCCTTTCAAATTCCCTTCTACCTGGCCTTTCCTCAGTGTGACCCTGTGTTCAGAGTGGCCGCCACAGGGGCACAGGCTGTGGATGCGTGTGTGAGTCAGCTCTTCTATTCTCTAGTAAGTGAACAAGAAAACAGGATTTTTTATTTCAAGCAACTAATATTTTTAAATCCCTTCAGTAATTTTATGACGTCCTCAAAGGACCTATGCTTATTAATTCACTATTATTAATTCACTCGTCCAAGGAGCTCTTTGCCTTACTTTATATTGTATTTTTTTATATTTTCAAAGTACTTAACTAACCTGAGTTGACAAGAACTATTTTTCCTTTGATTACTCTGTGTCAGGGGTCCCCAACCTCTGGGCCACAGACTGGTACTGGTCCTTAGGAACCGGGCCCCACAGCAGGAGGTGAGCGGTGGGCGAGCAAGCAATGTGTCCTCTGTATCTGCAGCCGCTCCCCAGCGCTGGCATCACCGCCTCAGCTCCACCTCAGATCATCAGATCAGGTGTTAGATTCTCATAGAAGCACCAATCCCCGGGGTCAAAAAGATTGGGGACCGCTTAAGCCTATGAGCCGATGGTGAAATAAACTGTCCAAAAGTCTGCGTAGACCTGCAAAGTTACCTCTGGCTCCTTGTGTTATTCTGAAACCCTTTGTTGCAGTTAACCTGATGTTTCCTTTTCCTCTCTAGGGTTTGTTTCCTTTTTTATTCCTCTACGGCCCAGCGGTTGTGGGCTTGCATTGCGTTTACTAGAACACCGAGATGTTCCATCAGGTGCTCTCTAACTAGTGACTTTTGAGAGAATATTCGCTTACCTGATGACTGGCCTGTTTTTTGATCCCCTCTTTCATTGCCCTACCGGTCCTAATATTTTTTAGATGACATAACGAACAGTAAAGAAACGAAGACGGAAATGAGAATGAGGATTGCTTCTGATTCCCTCAGTTAGTAGTTGAACATTCCTTTGAATGTCAGTTTTCTCCTCTGTAGAATGAGGAGTTTGACCTGGTGATAAATACCCTTTAATTCTCAAAATTAGTCATGGTTTTATTTCTTTCATTTATTTGTCTAATTTATTTTCCAAAAAAAAAAAAAAACAAAAACAAAAAAGGATGTCTTTCCTCTCTTGCATTATCTCTTTCTTGATTTAATATATACACTTCTAAGTGTTAATACTAAATTGGAGAGATATGAAGTAGTTTTCACTTGAAAAGAAATAAATGACGTTAGCCATAAACCCTCAAGGATTTTCCAGTCTTATGGAGAAAATGTGCACAAAACAAAAAAGACTACAATAGCTTCATTCAGCAACAGCCACATTGCAGAATATATGCTAAATTTTTTGTAACATTTTAGAAAAGCAAGACCCGTTAGAAAGACCTTTCCTTTCTTTTAGAAAAGAAAGACCCGCGTGCTCACAACACTTGGTTAAATATATAGAGGGTCTCAGCCCTGTCAGAGCAAGAGTCCCTTTGGTGGGGGGGGGGGGGAATGGCGGCAGCTTTAGCTGGCCTAGGAGCAGGGGCTGGGTGTGGAGAAGGGTGGGGCGGGGCCTGTGCTGGCCAGTGGGAAGGACCTGGTTAGCTGGAGATGGGGCTGGTTAGTGAGATTTTGCTTTGTCAGTCCGAATGGCCTTCATACTCCTGACTCTGTCAAGTTTAAATCCTTTTAAAGAATTCAGTGCATGCTACAGTTGGTGGCACGTACAGATTTTTGAGAAGGGGGTAACATCTAAAACGGGACTGTGAGTAGATTGAACTACACTTCTAAGAAATCAAAGTTAGGAAAACCCCAAAATAGAGAACTGTAGTATTCTAGTAACAAATGATGGCTGAACTTGAAGAGGAGTCAGAGCGAAGAGTGAAAAGACATTTCGAAAATCCGGAGAATTTTCCCAAGTTGTTGAAACATTAACCCAACAATTTTCCCCTCTAGATTGTGAAATTACCAAGAAAAGTATAAACACTATGTAAAAATAAAATAACCATATGTTCCCTATCTCGTTTCGATAATTTGGCAGTAGTGAGTCTGATGTTAGTGTCTTTATAACTTTGGACTGCTTTTGCCTTGCTCAGTGAATGGGGGATCTTGGTCTGGCGAACCTCCTAGGCGGAACAGCCATACGTTCAATTGTCGGATGCTGGTAAAGCCTTTCCCGGATTCAGAAGAGGAAGGTCATGATCACCAGGAAGCACATCAGAAATACGAAACTATGCAGTGCTTTGCCGTCTCTCAACCAAAGTCCATCAAAGAAGAAGGAGAAGGTAGGGCAGAATCTCGGGGGTGTTTTTTATATCCGTGTGTTTATTCTTGTGCTCCTTCGTTCACACTTAATCTAAAATTAGTGGCTGCACAAAGAAAAGTTTAGAGGCAGTTTTGGGTTTTTTTTTTTTTCAGTTCTTTTCACCTACTTAATGTTTTTTTGTGATAAATTAAGTCGTTGAGTCTTTAAAACAGCGTTGCCCAACAGAACGTCCTGCGGTGACGGCAGCATCACACACCTCCCATCCAGTGCAGAGGCCAGTAGTACCTGCATCTGGCTACTGAGCATTTGAAATGTCAGGAATGCAGTTGGGAGACCGAATTTTCTGTTCTATTAAATTTATGCTTAAACCGCCACGCGAGGCTAGTGGCCATCAGAGCAGCTCCGTTAGTGGTTGAGCTTCTTGGAGTCTTAAGTTCCTGTGAGCCAAAGGATTGGAGAAACGCACCAGTACAAGCATCGTTTTTCATATGCAGCTGACCCTCGAACAGCCCGGGGGTTAGGGGCGCTGACCCCTGTACAGTCGACAATCTGCACATAACTTTCGACTCCCCAGAACTTGACTACTAACAGCTTGCTGTTGACTGGAAGCGTTATCAATAACATAAAGTCAGTTAACACGTATTTTGTGTGTTATATGTATTATATTCTGTATTCTTGCAGTACAGTATGCTAGAGAAAAGAAAAGGTTACGAAAATCGTAAGAAAGAAAAAATAAATTTACAGTACTGTACGTATTTATTGAAAAAATATCCACGTGTAAGTTGGACTCGTGCAGTTCAAACCCATGTGGTTCAGGGTCGACTGTACTCTCAAGGGACCAGCAGCTCCATTTAATCGATCCGTGGTACCGGGTCCGCAGTGCGGTGGCCTGCGAGGATGGAGATGGGAATAGGGAATGGAGGGCCTTTCAGACTATAAGCTCTTAGGCTTCTCCCCTTAAAGAGGTGCGCACGTGCACGCACGCGCGCACACACACACACACACACACACACACACACACACCCTCCAAGCGAGCCAGTCATAGCCGAGTGTCACTCCCCGTCACGTGTGAGGCAGTGCTGAAGACCCCTGGCAGGTGGAAGCTTCGTGGGCTTCGTAATCAGGCCAGCCCCGTGAGCTCTCTGGATGAAGTCCCCAGTAGCAGTGTCAGAAGGTAATAAGGATGGCAGGGCTCTGCCTAAATCATGATTGGCATTAAACCCTGGTTATTTAATCCTTTTTAAATGCATGTAGGTAATTTTTAATTTAAATTTTATTGGAAAGGAAGTAATAGAGCTGTCACAGATGATACATAGTTTTTCAAAATTAAGTTTTTACGTAGGTATGGAATGTCAAGTGATTTTATTCCCTTTTTTGCAACAGAAAGTGCCGCTAATTCACCCATCCATGGTAATATTCTAAAGCAGTGTAAAAAAGATGTAGCAGAGTTCATTTTGGTTTTGGTGCTGTATAGTGAAACAATTGGGGACAGTTATATCCGATTCTGGGGGTTAGCAGAATCCGGTAGAGCCCGGGAATGGGGATCTGAGCCGTGTGGTGCTCAGGTTCAAATCCTGCTTCACCAGAGTTTTGTACATGTTGGGCAAGTTACTTAAATGTCGTGTTTTGATTTTCTTCTGCTAAGCGCAGCTAGAAGGATGTCTGTCCCATAGTAAGTGCTCAAAAATTAGCCTTTATTATGTGGATTAGAATTACATAGACTTTTGCAATATACCTGGTATTACTGGATAGATTTAAAGAAATTCTTTCCCAAATTTAGTTTATAGTCTTCATTTTATATTGCACGTTGCCATTGTAGGGGTAGTTACATAGTTTGGTAGAAGGTATATCTAGTTTTCCTATATCATGGTGAAGCTGAAACTCAAGAAGTAAACCCTTGACAAAGCAGACTCTCAGATTTTGGTTTACATCATTTTTGTACTTTATTATGCATTCAGCTGGTTTGTCACTCGTAGCCGTTGAATAAGAAAGCATTCCATTCCCTTCCGTCATTGGGGAGATGGTTTCAGGTCGCTGACTAACGCTCATGCAGCAGACATACATACGTGTCGTGTGGCTTCAGCAGTTTATCCTCAGCTCCCCCAGCTATCCTGCACAGCGCATCCCCCTCCCCCCGACCCTGCTGCTTCCCACGTCGCTGGGGGAGAGAAAGAAGTCAGGGGAAAGCAGAGGTATCTAGCGTTGTGTCACTGTCTTCATTATTGATTTACAAGGCTGTGCTGTCATAAATACACTTGAGTTTGTCTGAATCACTAAAAATGCCGAATGTGATAACCATGAACGTCTGTGATTGAAGATTTGCAGTCCTGCTTGATCTGTGTGGCGAGAAGAGTCCCCATGAAGGAGAGACCAGTTCTTCCCTCATCAGAGAGTTTTACTACTCGCCAAGACCTCCAAGGTAAATTTTCTTTCCAAAGAGGGCCGGAGAAAGCATTTCCGAATACCTACAGATTTCTAAATGCAAGGAGCGTATTTTAGGAACCGTAAAGAAGCCGGGCACCGTGGCTGCTGCCGGGGGGGCGCGCCGCCTGAGCAGCTGGAGGGCAGGACAGAGGGGGACGCTCGAGTTCACCGTCTTCCCCTTTGGTCCGTGTCCCTGTGCTGCCTGTTCCAGACGAATGTATTTTATATTTAAATTGCTTGCGCAAACACGGGAAACACGGGCCAGCGTGTCGGGCTGACGCTTGCTGCTCCCCCGCAGGCAAGATCACGTCGCTGGACACGAGCACCATGCGGGCGGCGATGAAGCCGGGCTGGGAGGACCTGGTGCGCAGGTGCATCCAGAAGTTCCACGCGCAGCACGAGGGCGAGTCGGTGTCCTACGCCAAGAGGCATCACCACGAGGGTGAGCATCGCCGAGGGCGTTTTTCTCGAGGTCGACGTGCTAAATTGCGGCTCCTGCGGAGAGCTCTCTCCGGAACGGGGGTCCCCTGAAGGTCCACCTCGGGGCCTCGGGCCTGGGCACTGTTCGTGGTGGCGTGTACTCGCATCGCCTCGCCCGGAAGAGGTCGCCGTCTCAAGGGAGATTTCATAGGAGAGCCTGCGGGCAGAAGCGTGTGGCGAGGGAAGTAGACTTGGAGGTGATAATTTCACACACGGATGAGAGGAAAGGGGAGGAGGCCATTTTCTTAGGTCCTAAGGCTTCTAGATGTATGAGATAACACAGTAAGGTACCACCAAATAGCCACGTAAATATCATCTGAATCATAAATAAAATCTGGAAATAAGAATGAAATGATACTTGCAAGGACGAGTGCATTTTCGATTGAGGTGACAGTGAGATCCCAAAGCCTCCTTCCAGATGATGACCTCTGAGGGCCGCTCAGATGCTTCTGGAAGGCCAAAGAGATGCAGTGACTCGTCTGAGGTCACGCAGTTAATCACCAGGGCAGCTGGAGCTAAACCCAAGACTTCAGACTCCTGTTTCGGTAGTAACAGCCACCCTTACTGAGCACCTGGGCCTGCCTGGCATTGTCTCTCCTCGCAGGACGCCTGTGAAGCAGGCGTTGTGACTCTCCCGCTGTGCACGGGAGGCTGGCGCGGGTGAGGTGACTGACTCCTGAGTTTTCGGTTAGTGTCAGTGCTGGAGGACAGTCTGAGACCCGTCCTGGCAGTCACTCTTCCTCAAGTGCTTTCTGCTTTTTTGTTAAACTGGCACGAATGAACAAAATTCCTTTCTTTAGCACCTGCTAAGTGAGGGAAGGAAGCGCTTTCTCCTTCGGGTCTTCCTGTCCTCCACGGGCACTTGACGTCCTGGCCGGTGTGCTTGGGCACCGCGAGGGCCTCGGGGGCTTCCGGAGGGGGCAAGGGGCGCAGGAATGCGCCTCGTGACTCAGTCTGACAATTTCGCCACATTTTTGCAGAGGAAAATTGTAACTCATTATTGAAAATAGTTATAGTTTGTCACCTTCCATCTAATGTGCATCTGTGACCTTGGCATTTTACCAGTAGTGTTTATATGTTTAAACTTTATACTTCCAAGATCACTTATGAAAAAGTACAAATCATATAGCAAATGACCTCGCTCCTCATTCCCTTATTTTTTCTCTCATTTTACTCATCCTTTTCTTTTTATTTATTATATTTCTTAAAAATAAGCACATAATCCAACAATTTGTATCTAAGTTGAAAAGATTGTATCTTCAGTAAAGATTGCTGCATTTGATAGAAGTCAATATTTAACCTGCCATTTAATCTCACTACATCTGGTTTAAAACAAAAATAATAACAGAAAATAAGAGATCGCCGTGAGCAGACGTGTTCGCTGCCCTCGGGCCCAGGAAGCGGTGCCCTGCCTGTGGTTCTGTGGTTCCTGGTTCCTTACAGAAGGGTTTAGACAGCGGTTCCGGGCACTCTGCTGGGTTTAACCCGATGGGGCCCACCGAAAGGGAAAATATGAAACACATTTCATCCAAATATATGGAAATAGTAAGATCGAGGGTACCCATTGCACTGAGTAAAATTCTGCTGGGAGGTGCTGTTTAAACGTGCGTTCGGGCGCCTGCTCGCGAGGGCCCACTTAGTAAAGACGTTCGATGTGGACCAAGTGGGAATGGAAAATCTCACGCGGTCACATCCAAGGTCAGCTCTCGTTCCGAAATTACAGGCCATTGGAAAACGAGGCCTGCGGTAGAGTGGTGTTTGCGCTGCCTTTTAGGAACATACTTAGTGTGCAGGGCAAGACGCACGTGTGTCCCGTATTCATTTCCAGTTCTGCCGCTTCAGAGCAGCTCACGCGACGGCAGTAGAGGCCGAAAGCAAAGCCTAAGTCGTGCGTGGGACTGGAGCTGCGCAGGCGGTTTCCTTCGCGAGAGCGCTCACGGCGCAGTTCGCCAGGAAGTGATACAGGTTGCGCGCCCGTGTGGCTCTGTCCCCCGTCTCCGTGCGCCTGTGTGCTCTGTCCCCGTCTCCGTGCGCCTGTGGCTCTGTCCCCCGTCTCTGTGCGCTGTATGTCTGTCCCCCGTCTCTGTGCGCTGTGGCTCTGTCCCCGTCTCTGTGCGCCTGTGTGGCTCTGTCCCCCGTCTCCGTGCGCCTGTGTGGCTCTGTCCCCCGTCTCTGTGCATCTGTGTGTCTGTCCCCCTCTCTGTGCGTCTGTGTGTCTGTCCCCCGTCTCTGTGCGCCTGTGGCTCTGTCCCCCGTCTCTGTGCCTGTGTGTCTGTCCCCGTCTCTGTGCGTCTGTGTGGCTCTGTCCCCTGTCTCTGTGCGTCTGTATGTCTGTCCCCCGTCTCTGTGCGCCTGTGGCTCTGTCCCCCGTCTCTGTGCATCTGTGTGTCTGTCCCCGTCTCTGTGCGTCTGTGTGGCTCTGTCCCCTGTCTCTGTGCGTCTGTGTGTCTGTCCCCCGTCTCTGTGCGTCTGTGCGTCTGTCCCCCGTCTCTGTGCGTCTGTGTGTCTGTCCCCGTCTCTGTGCGTCTGTGTGGCTCTGTCCCCTGTCTCTGTGCGTCTGTGTGTCTGTCCCCCGTCTCTGTGCGTCTGTGCGTCCCTGTCCCCCCCCCACGCCATCTCTCTCTCCCCATTTTTGTGGAAAGGCGGGTGTGCTTGGTCACTTTGGCGCTAGCTATTCAACCCACAAAATTTGTGCTGAGGATTACGTGGGAAAAGCATGGTAGTCTTCTTAAAGTGGTGTAAGAGGTAACTAAATTATATGGCTGCTTTTATTTATGAACCAAAATGTTCTTTTTTAACATGTAGTATTTCAGTTTTAAATATGATTGTTTTAAAAGACAAATCATGAAGTTCTATCTTAAGAGAAAATATTTTAACCTAGTTGATTTGCTGTTGTCTTAAAAATGGAAGCACCTGATTCCTTATCCAGATGTTAGACCAATTCCGTGTTGCTAAGATTTGCACTTTTATTGTTTCAGTTTTCTGTTTATCCTTTTTTCCTCTGGAAAGATTCTTCTGATTGTTTATCGTTTACTTCCTGTTGTCCTAACCACAGAAATAATGCTTCTTACACACTGAGAAACAGAATTGGGTAATAGTAGAGTGAGATGGTGGATTGAACAGTACATAACTTTGAGATGTATATTTGGGGAATATATTTACTGTCATAAATTTTATTGTGATATTTGAATCAGTTTGAAAGGAAATCAAAGGCAAATTGTACACTTTAAAGGTGTCATATTTATGCATTGTTTTCTAACATTTTAAATCATCGTAAAACTTGTTTTAAGGTAATAAATTGTTTACCCTGTTTTGCCGTGGTACTGCAGATTTTAAAAAGAATATTGATTAAAGGTCTAAGCTTCATTTAAAAAAACAATACATCGAATTGATTGGTATTTGAGTGAAAAATAAATGTACTTTTAAAAATGTATAATGTCTTAATATCACGAAATGTTACTTAGAACTATTGTTAACTGCACGTCAGGAAATACTGAACCGAATGAAATTC